>CM076577.1:1070393528-1072793528 GCA_034641835.2 Pinus albicaulis
ATTATTCATTGGTTTAGCTTCGTCCAATATGGTCAAATAATATGTAGTAGTGATGATATATCTCACTCTAGTCTTATTCCCTGGTGGATTAATCAGTCCAGCATTGTATTTTCCACTTATCAAACACCTGCAAGGTCACTTGTGGGTTCAAGGGAAATTCATCTCTCCTAGATGGTCTTCCTATTCTTCGACAAGCATCGCAAGATCTACAATATTATTTTGCATCCTTGTGCAACATAGGCCACCACAATCTAGCTCTCAAAATATTTTTTGCAATGGGTTTTCCTACATAATATCCTCCTGCGACTCTGCCATGTGTTTCTTCCAAAATACTCCATATTTCATGCTTAGAGACATATTTGCACAATATTTCATCTGGTCCCATTTTATAAAAATGTCCTGCGATCAAAGAAAAATTAGTCACCTTGAACACCAACTCATTTTTTTGTTGTGCGGTATACTCCGTAGGTTCCATACTTGTACTCAAAAACTGTATAATGTCTTCGAAGTGATAATCTACAATCCTTATTGAAAATAACTACACATCTGGCAGGTTCTCTTCAATACTCGTGGTTTCTTTGCCATTCTCTATCCCAGATAGATGATCAGGTCCTGCATTCAATATTCCTGGCTTAACTATAACTTTGAAATAATACTCCTGAAACAACAACAACCATCTACAAATATTCCCTCCTAGAGCAGGGTTGTTCACAAAATACTTCAGCGCAGAGTGATCTGTAAACATCTTGAAGTGCACTCCTAATAAATATGCCTGAATTTCTGCATTGCATATACCATATCCAATCCTTCACGTTCTGTTCTAGAATAATTATTTTTTGCCTTGGAAAATTTCCTACTTGCAAAATATATGGGGTGATCAATATCTCCATCTCTTGGTTGCGCCAGTACTAAGCCCAATGTTATGCAAGATGCATCAGCATGAACATGAAACTCCTTGTTTCAGTCTAGAAAAACTAGAATCGACGCATTTACCATCTTCTCCTTTAGTATGTCAAGGATTTTCTAGCATTCTTCATACGAGAAATAAGTAATGTCTTTCTTCAATAGCTTTTCCATCGGCGCAGGTATTTGCACATATGCTTTGATAAACTTCCTGTAGCAGTGAATGTGTTCCAATGTTGTGCATAGTTGCTTCGTTGTCTTAGGTGGTTCCAAGTTCAAAATTACAAAAATATTTGCGGTGTATACCATCAGTCCTTGGTTGCAAACCAAATACCCCAATAGTATACCAAAAGGTACACAAAATATGCATTTCTTCAAGTTCAGGGATATTCGATACTATCTGCAGATATCCAACATCAGTCTTAAGTTCACAACATGGTCCTTCAACAATCCAAAGGCTGTCCAATCATCAAAATAAACTTCCAAAAACTTGTGTATGTACTCCTTAAAATCTATGAATACTACTCTAGAGAATATTGTCGGAGCATTCTTCAATCCAGAAGGCATGACTTTTTACTGATAAGATCCCCATTCAATGGAAAAAGTTGTTTTACTTATGTCTTCTGGTGCATTTCTAATCTGATGGTAACCTGAAAACCCATCTGTAAAAGAGTAGGCCTCTTGCCCTTGAACAATATCCAATACTTAATCTATAAAAGGTGTAGGGAATGGATCATGCACACATGCATCGTTCAACTTCCTAAAATCAACACAAATTCTAATTTCACCCTTTTTCTTCTTCTCTTGAACCACCATAGGACTTGCCCATTCAGATTCAATTATGCCAGCTTTAAGCATATTTTCCAATTCCTTATTTACCTTTTCCTTGTACTTCCGGTTCAATATATAGGGTCACTGATTTACAGGCTTCACATATAGTTTCAGAGTGATCCTCATAACTCCGAGGTCTCCTACTATTCCCTTCAGTTCTAAAAACTTTGTGGGAAAGAGTTCTTGATATTGATGTAACAGATCTCCAACTTTGCTGACTGTATTTGCATCCCAATAATCCCCAATCAACGTGAATTTTGGCTCTTATTTTTTCCCTATACTCACCTTCTACGTCTTTACCAGTTGCGTTATGTCAACTATCTCAGGTTTTGGTCTAGAAACCTCGCGTTTTCCTTCTGACTTTGGGATATTAATATTGTGCAGATCTTCTTCAACCTCTTCTGCTATCACATTATAGCATTCTACTACCTCCTCAATTTGCACATCCCAATCATACGGTGTCCAAGTTATCGCAGTTGTGGTCCTGAAAAACTTTGCTCTGACTGCTTGAAGACATGCATCTATGTACTAATAGTCATCTTCAAAACTAAAATTCATTAAAAATTCTTCAACCATATCTTAATAATTCGTTGTTCCATGTCGCAGTTTGGTTTCCAGATACCTATTCAGAGGTACCACATATAATGTGTGAGCAAATGTAAGTAGCCATTTTGGTGCTAGATCTTCTCCCCACATCGTAGTCCAGCAAAAAATATGCCCTCTAGGGTCATCCTTTCCATCATATTTCACATCAAGTCTAGTATTTACTTGACCAAATCTGATCTTCATCAATCTGCAATAATCTCTCCAACTTCTGATATTGTCCTTATGCTTACCCCACCATCTAGCAGGTGCAGATCTCAGCATGAAATCCAAAGCTCGAAACCTTTGTTCTTCAGGTACTGCTTCTTTATATTTATTAAGAAATAGATTGACATCTCCTATCTCATCATAGTATGGAAAATTAAATACCTTGGTAGGGGTGCAGTGCTATGATTTAGTAAATTTGTTACATCGCTTTGTAGAAAATTTGTGCAACCTATTTTTCCAATTCTCCAGTTATTCATCAAAGTCTGAAATACATGAGTTGTCCCTTTCCCAACTTATCCTTCCATCTGTAGTGAGATTGATCCAATCTTCGTTCTGTGTGATTAGTTTATAAATATTATTGGTAGCTGCATCATAATATACACCCCAAACAGGCTCTATGTACCGTTCTCCTTCTGATGGGTCTAAAGGAACAATAACCATCAGATTGCCTTGTTCAAACACCATATTTATTCTCTTCATATTGATTATGGCATTAATATCAAAATCCCAATCCAATCCAAGCAGCGTTGGATATGGATTGTTGTCATCTACAATCTCAATTACTTCAAAATTTTCCATAGCACGCACTTTGTCAATGTATACTATTATACCAGGCAACCTACCGATGGGAATAATCTTATGCTGATTAGAAATTATTAATTGGATCAATGACTATTGCAAATATGGTGTTCCCTTGCACTCCCATGTCTGTTTAGGCAATAAATTGGCATCTTATCCCTTATTGAGAATTATCTGATCCATCTCGTATTCATCGATCTGCATAATTAACCTCATTTCTCTACCTGTCCTCTTCTTATGCCTATGAAATTTATTTACAATTCCCAGCTCGCTACGTGACTCTTCTCTTCTAGTACATGAGTCTATCAGCTCTTGAATATTATCTACATGCCTTTTATCTCACAACAAATTCATGTAGGTCTGCAAAAATGATTTCAATATGGCTGGATCAAACTCCTTTGTTGCAGTAATCACCTGACTGTTGTTCTTTTGAGGCATCAACTCCTGTTGAGTTTGTGGCTGTGTCCTAGATGTCGAAGCTCCGAGGTCCATGAAACCCTTCTTCGCCTCCAAAAATGTCTCCTTTTCTCTTTTCATATTGAACCCAATATTCTTATATCCAGCCTTTCGGACCCACAAGTCCTCCATAGGTTTTTGTCATGTTGCACTATCTGCCCCCGTAGTTACACCACTTCGGGTTACTATGTTAACACTAGGCCCTTCTTTGCGCAATTCAACGGTCATCATTTGTAAGTTCTACGTAGGCTACTAATTTATTTTCTCCTACATCTTTCCTATTAGAATAGGAAGTTATTCTATTACATGTTTAAAATATCTATAATGTCTGCAAGAGGGGGTTGTAGGATTCTAACAATCCCTTGTGAAATGTCCTGCTTCGCCGCAGTTGTAATATATGATTTTACCACATCCTCGACCAACGCCTCCTCCTCCTCCTCCTTCTCCTCAGCCTTGGAAGCCTCCACGCCCTGCTGGTGGACCATGATCTTCATGCACGTGCCCTTCAACTTGCATTTTTTATGTATCCGTAGTCTGCATCAACTCATAACTGCGACAATTATTCTCATTGTGCCCTACAAAGCTATAGAAGTTACAAAAAAATTGCTTCTGGGTATGCACATAATTCTCCATCAAATGTCATTCTTTCGTGTGATGTAGACTTGAAACTTTACACATGTCACACCATACATTTGGTCTTGGTTTCAACGGATTAGGCCTGCCACCGTTGATGTAATCTCTAAACATAGGGCACTGATATTTATAATGGCCTTTTGCCTTACATTTGATACACCATACTTCTAAGAAAATTTCTGATCGAATTGCCTTACCCTTCTTCATATATTGCAATTCCAAATGCATTGCTGCTAATTGGTTATGAATCTATTTTATTACTACTTGGGTATATGTGACTAGTGGAGCTTCCAACTTCATAGCAATTTCCAACGCTTTAGCCTGCGTTGATATCTTCTATTGCGTTAAAGGTAGCCTAATATGTGGAAATAACACATATATAAACCACTCCTTATGTTTCTCATTAGGAATCTGGAAGTTCACTTGTCCTAGTAACATCTTGAATCTTTGATCTAATTCCCAAACAGATTCCGTTACCACTTGTTTGATCTCTTTTATCTCTGTAATACACTACAACTGTAATTTTGTCTTCTTAAAATCAACACTCAATGAAGTCTTTGTTTCATCCAATGTGACAGCCGGATGCATTACAGATTACATCATATACCATGGAAACACCCTTTTTTGTAACATTGTGACAAGTTGTGCTTTCTTCATGTCATCATCTGTGACTTGTCACGCTCTCCATACTGCTTCAGTGACAAACCAAAATTGTTCAGGATCCTCTAATCCAAAGCCTTTGAAATTAGGCATTCTAGTTTCATTCGCCATGTTGCTTGGGAGAGTTGGAGGTGGAGGAAATGTATGAGGATGGGGATGCAGAGTGAGTGGAGTGGCAGGATGGGGAATTCTAGAGGTGCCCTGATGATCTCTGAATTCTAACTGTGACTCACCTCTAGGATTTGTGGGGTCAATTTATCCTTCTTCACTTTTATATCCATTGACAGTGGTCTGTAATCAGTCTCAATGAAATTTTCACGATCTACCTTGAATATTTTACCACTTCACATAGAACCATACTTACTTCTTCCAAAATCAATCTAATTTCATGTGTAGTACACCCTTTTCACATAAAAGCATCTTAATCCACAATTTAAAAAAAATTCAAGTACTTACCTCGATGATGCTTGAAAAATATTTTCTCAGCTTCATTGTAGGATGCGTAGGTGTCTATCATGAACTGAGTTATAAATCCTCCCAAAATACTATCGATCCAGAAATAAACAACTTTGGAGATCTTGTTATCAGTCTTCTTGAGTCGCTGCAAAAATTCAGGGCTCCACACAGTAGGCTCGTCATTCTTAAAATAGGTCTTATTCTCATCCAACCTTGACAACCACTCGTCCAGCTAGTTCACAAATGATGAGAATAAAATCTCGCGTTGATATGTAAAATATATCTCTGCAACCAAGCTTCAGTTGAAAGTCGTGGATTTTTGTTTTCATAAATTCCAAATTCTCGCTCCTTCATATATATCCAATCTTGGATCTCTTTTATTATCGAATTCCACATCCACATATCCCTTAATCAGATCCCAGTCTCGGAAACATAACCATTTGTTGGCTTGAAGGGGTCTAGACCCGAGTTCGGAGTAGCTGCGCTACCGACAAAACCCTCTATTACCGGCCCTTTCAGCACAATCTGTTGCGCAAACCAAAGTTTCCCTTGAGGCAATATTGCGGGATGCTAGAACCAGGTTTCTGCATCCAGAGGGACTATTGAATGTTTCTTTAAGGCTTATTTCTACTTAGGGCTCAATCTAAGCATCGTTGAACCATTAACTTGCTATGATAAATGTTATTTAATTACTTACTTAATCAACTTGCGCAATGCACATTTCTACTCTAACATGCAAGATTCATCATATAAAACAACATTTAAGCCTTCACGATGCATTCACAAAGTAAATATACAGAAAAACCTAATCCATCATAGATAATTCACATAACTAGATAACTTAAAGATACATAATAAATACACAAAACTTCCTTCAAATCCTTCTTTTACTAATCAAGGTTGTTTATTTACAACCATTCTTTCCCTATGGACTCAGCTGCAGGGGTTTGTGCACGCAACTGCAGACTTTATAAGGCCTCCATGCATACAGCTGCAAAGCCTTCCTTTTGCCCAAAACACAGAAAGATAGAAAGAATTTAGACTTAGTTAATGTTCATTACATCTCAACCAATTCTTATCTTGACTCCCTAAGAAATCTCATTATATAGCATTCTTTCTTACAATACCATGGTCCGAAAACCATGGGCAGAGCTCAAAATATCCAAAAAGAACTCAATTCCTTTACAAGAAGAGGGGCTTTGGCCTGCCCCAAATCCCCTAACATTCCTAAAACTTCACGCACAACTCTTAAACTTTGTGAAATTTTATTCTTTCTACTAGATCGTGCACTCCATTTCCTCAAAATATGGAGTCTTTTACTTAAAACTGAACCAAGTTGGGCCTTTCCCAACATATGGTATGAGATACGTTGTAAACAAGGAAATACAACTTCAGGGGTATACGAATGTTGATTGGGAAGGAAGTGTCGATGATAAGAAGAGCACTTCAGGGGTATGCTTCAACTTGGGTTCCACTATGATATCTTGGAAGAGTAGGAATAATATATTTGTTATACTCTGCATTGTCGAAGAAAATTATATTGTAGCCAATGAAGAATTTACAAAAACAATATGGCTTCGAAATTTGTTTGTAGGATTGTTCATATAATAGTTGGAAATGACGATGATATACTGTGATAATCAAAGATGTGTGATCCTATGTTCCAGGATAGGTCGAAGAATATTGAGATCAAGTACCACTGCATCCATGAAATGATGTATAGGAGATCAGTAAGGCTCTTGTACATATCCATTAATGATTAGAAAGTTGATATTTTGACAAATTCATTTCTCAGGGAGAAGTTTGTGTACTTCAGAGACAATTTAGGGCTTGTGGATATTACCCATCTTGTTGAGAGGGAGTGCTAATATGACACCAACATGGATGGACATTCTTCCAAAATAGAGAATTGTCCAAGAGGCCTAGAGTGCTCCCCAGGGTAGGGTTGAGTGAGTGCCTCTCAGTGAGGAGACTCGATCACTCCCCAGGATAGGTTTGATTGAGGTTTGTTAGCATCAAGACTCTATCACATCCCAGGAGAGGGTTGAGTGAGGTATTTCAACATCAAGGCTCAAAATTTTCCCTAGGAGAGGTGAGGAATTTCTCCCTATGAGGGATGAGGAAGTTCTTCCCAGGATGGTTGAGTGAGTACTCATTGGGAGGGTTGATCAAGTACTCACTAGGTGGGTTGAGTGCGTTCCTGATAGTATTCTCCAGGAGGGTTGAGTTTAAGCTTTTAGGACCAATCACTCTCAAAGAGTGAGTCCTGGTGTGTTGATGGTGATCCATGGGTATGGTAGCACCCCAGATATGGCTATGAGTGGATCTTGATAGTAGATGATGATGCTAATTATGGTCATGATTTGATATAACCTTTTCATAGATAAAATTTTTAACTTGAAAACATCTATGAAATTCATTATGAATACCTCCCTAGTTATGAGGGAGTGTTGAATTTTTAACTATTTTTGGTATTAATAATGTATATTTGGGCACTTGATGTACTTGTATTTATTATATTACATCATATTCTAAATGCTAGAGTCAAAATAAAATTTATTTTGAGTCAAATTATCATTGCAACTTTTAAAAGAAAAAAATTGAAATTTTGAATTGTAATATTTTTAGTTCCAAAAGTTATCAAGTCGACCTCCCTCTAAGTCAAGTCGTCCTAAGAAAAAGTCACACTCTTTTTGCCAAGACAAATAACTATATAAAGTCAAATATAACTCCTCCACAAGGGATATTGACATCTCTCTCCCAAGCAAGTTTCTGGGCAAACAAGTGAAGGACAAGAAGGATGAAATCATCTTCTCTCCCTCTCTCTCTCTTAACTTACATGTGTGGAAGGTCTCTCTCTCTCTCTCTCCTAACTTGCATGTGTGGAAGATCTCTCTCTCTCTCTCTCCTAACTTGCATGTGTGGAATATCTCTCTCTCTCTCTCTCTCTTTCTTCATTTTTCATTTTTTGGGCAATTTCTATTGCAGGGGGCCAAAATTTGGAGGCTTGAATTAGAGGGGTTGACCGAGTTTGACCATAATTCTAGGTGTGTCTCTTGTTGAACAAAATAATTTCTATATTGAAAAGGTTGTTGGGTTTTTCCCCTTAGTGGGTTTTCCTAGGGTAAATATTGTCTCTTATTTATGCATTGTGATCTACTATTATATTTTTCTTGTATGGTTGAATTTCTTAAGTATAATTTCTTAATGATATATTGGAATAATTTGAGAGAAGATATACATCAAAATTAATTATTAGTATTTCAGAAATATTGTTCTAGCCTATATTTCACTTAAAAAAATCATTAATATTCTCTCTCTAATTGATCATTTTGGATTTCCCATTCACTCTTGAGATTCCTGTACGGTTCACAAAGCCATTTAGCCTTCCTATTACCTAAAGTATCCTCCTCTATAAGGATGGGTGTATCCTCTTCTATAATCGATACCCATAATGATGATGCCAATATGGTCTGTAGTGAACCTATACTCTAGGAACTTATGCCCTCTATCCTTGTAACCTGTGGACCTATCACCCCTAAATCCTGTGATGCTCTAGACCCCTGTGAACCTATACCTCATGGTCCCATACCCTATGGTGGACTCCCCTACTGACGAGTATGTTTCTCTACCTAATCCATGTCTCGTGACCTCCTAAAGGCTCTCTCCTCCTCAAATTTCACATCCTGCCTAAGAAAAACCTTCCTTTTGGAAGTAAATTATATGCGATAGGCCTTAGAGGTCTCGTTATACCCAAAAAAAATACCCTTCTCTATTGTGGTTTATAACTTTTTCCTCTTCTCCTCGATGAAATGTGAATAGGTCAGGCACCCAAAAGCCCTAAGTTTCTAAATTTCAGGCTTCTTCCTAGAAAAAATACTCCTCCAGAGTATTTCTCCCCAACACTCTATGTGGACTCGTGTTTTGAAAATACAATGTATTTTTACATGATTCATCCCATAAAAATAATGGAAGCCTCTAATAATGTAGCATGGATCTCACTACTTCAATTATGGCCTTGTTCTTCCTCTATGCAACCACATTCTATTGTGGGGTGTAAGGAACTGTCCATTGGCTCTTGATTCTCGCTCTAGCACATAAATCCTTCATATGATTGGAGGTATACTGCCCCTCATTGTCAAAACTAAAGACCTTGATCTTATTCCTTGCCTATTTATCCACGATATCTTTAAACTGTTGGAACCTCTTTGAAGACCTCATCCTTGGTCTTCATGATGTAGATCCATATATTTCTATAATAATCATTATCAAAAGTGAAATAGTACTCCTATTCACTTAGTGATATGGAAGACATCAGACCACACACATCAGAGTGAATCAAGTCAAGTATCCCTGCCACCCTATTATTACTACTTAGGAAATTTATCTTGGTGTACTTTCCCAAGGCACGCCCCCTCCACACATCATGGTGCTCTATAACAAACTCTAGCAATCCTATAGTAATATACCTCAATACTCACACAAGTCGTTGCTGCTAGTGGTCGAGACCAATGCACTAGTAGGCTTAAACATAAACATGTATATTTTCCCATGGTAGAATCCAATCACTTTGGTAAAAGTGATATTGTATCCCCTGGGATACATAAGAGCCTTTCCATCTCATAACGTCACCTCATATCCCTTGTCCTCAATCATGGACATTGATATAAGGTTCTTCTTGAATCCTAGAACATATTATATATCTGTCACTTTCAAGGGAGGTTGTGAATCCATATTAAAGGACATGATCCCAACACAAATTTATCTGACTGTGGAGTAATCTCCAAGCTCCAACTCCATATCCATATCCCTTAATTTTTCCCACTACATTTTCCACCACTCTCAACATTTCATGTTATCCCATCTTGATGTAAATCAAACCACATTCTTCCCCAATCTGGAAGGTTCTCACAGGAAACTATTCCATCAATGAAGGAATCCCAATTTGGTGTAAAACCACTCATGGATATTCTAACCAGATGCTCATCAAATATGGTTTCATCCATGAATGTCAACTCATCTCTTATTTGGGTGACCCTTGTGAGGTATGAGGATGTGGTGTTGATTTTATTCATCTTGGTTTGCCTTAGTTTTTTCCCCAACGCCATATTCATATTCTCACTAGTGCTTTGAAAAGGTTTAATTAAGGTTTCCCACATTTCAAAGGCATAAGTATTCCCCAAAACATAGGGAATAAGGTGGTATTTAATAGCATTAAAAATGAGCCTCTTGGCCTTAAAGTTCATCTTGATAAAAATAGCTAGTTGCACAGGATCAATGGGTATATCACTATCCTCTTGACAATGTCCCATAACTTAAAATCCTGAAGCACCAATACAAATATATCCTTCCATGAGGTAATATTTTGAGCCCCACTCAACTTATCTTCCACCCTCAACCCAATTTTCATGACTTCAACAACCCAACACAAATTTGTCACAAAGGTAAACCCAACTCCCTCTAATCCATAAAATCCTATTTAAATTGTTGTTTGGTCTCACACAACCCTATTTAAACTACTGTTAGGTATGTGTTCCTTGACAAGGCTACTCACCAGTGCTCTGATACCATGTAGAAAATTTGTAAGCCCAACTCAATTTCATGTTTGTAAAATAACGTCAATTTAATGCTCAACCCATAATGGGTTTATGTTGTTTTTAAACATGATTTTTTTCAAAATCAAGAAAAAATTGATCCTACTATACTCTTTTACTTTTGCTGAGAATAAAAGAAACAATCACACAACTTTGGCATAGGTGATTTTTTGGTCCAAGAACCCTAGAAAAATCCCAAAGGGAAAACCAATGAGAGAGATATATTTTTATTTAAACAAATAAATTATTACATTAATTAAATTCAATGTAGAGTGAGTTTATCTTCTCGATATCTTGCTCATAATTCCTTGGGAAATGTGTTGAAAAATCCTGAGAAATTTCTGCTAGCATCCCCTTGATTTCTATATTCAATAGACTTCAATTTTCATGTCTAAATCTACTTAGAAAAGTGTGCCTCCACCCCCTCAAAATTTTTGCTAGCTGAATGAATTTCCTTGCTAAGTTTTCTTCTCGAAAAAAGTGGCGTGCCCCTTGAAAAATGCATTGGATTTCAATTATGACATATATCAATTAATGAGGTTTGTGTCCCTCATTTTTCACACCAGTTATCCTTGAAAATTGTGCAACTATTGACAATAATAATTGTGGCCTATACATTCCTTGAAAATAAGCTCAGTTTACCTCAAAATATGTGCACAAGTAGCAATAGCTAATGCACAAAATCTCCTCCTAATAATTTGTGACAATCTTCTCAAACCTTGCCTAGGAATCTATTCATGTAGCCTACGACAATAATCTCCTTTCTCATCTCAGCCTTCTTTACACCTTTTCTCCAATCTTACACACGAAGAATGAACACTCTCAAAGTTCCTTTTCCCCCTTTTAATTCTCATAATGAAGAAAAATACCTATCCCTAAGATCAAGGGTTGAGATTAGGTCTTAGTCTCTCTTGGTCAATGGTGGAGATCTAATCTCACATTGACCCCCTAAAATCCCCCTTTTCATTAATTGACCCTCCTAGTCACTTTAGTAACATAAAAGTGTACCATGTACTTTACAACACATAAATTAAATTTCCTCATAAAGTCATTTTAATAATAAAAATTACAATGTACTTTTATACTCCCATAGAGTAACCAATAAAAGTCACATGCTTCAATAAAAGTCACAAAGCACTAGGAAACACTTTCTTGGTACCATTTCTCAATAGGACATAGATCACCCCATTGCATTTACTAGTAGAAAAGTATCAATCGTGGAACAAAACTATACCACTACAAAATGAGAAGGCTTGACAATGGTGTATGTGTTGAATAAGTTTAGACAGAACCTACTTGGGTCACATTTCAAGATTTATATTGATCATTTTGCGTTGAGGTACCTATTTATACAAGGAGTGCATGAAAGGGAAGAAAAGTTGAAGATCATTGTCACAGTGGAGGTATCAAAACAAATTTTAGCGCAAGCAGAGGAATCCAAGGAAAAGGTGGAAAATGAAAAGAAAACATTCCAGAAATTTGTCGCAACAACAAAGGATATAGTTCCCTCAGTAGAATATCAAAAATACTAAGTGGCTTGAGGATGAGCCATAGGTGAGTGTTGGGGGATTGTTGGAGCAGTGCATTGGGGTACAAGTTTTGGGAATTTGCAGAGGATCATCACATAAGAGCATATTGCACATGAAGGTAAGTCAAGGGATATTGCGTAGAGATGTAAAGAATAAGGAAAACCATTGGGCTAATTTTGTACATAATAAACCATAGTAATGTTACCTTCCCAGAGTAAAAAAAGGGTTTT
This sequence comes from Pinus albicaulis, assembly GCA_034641835.2. Taxonomy (NCBI): domain Eukaryota; kingdom Viridiplantae; phylum Streptophyta; class Pinopsida; order Pinales; family Pinaceae; genus Pinus; species Pinus albicaulis. Next base: position 1,070,406,210 of record CM076577.1, read on the forward strand.
TTGTCTAATTGGGTCCACATGTAAAACTATAAAATAGGTAAAGGATGATGGATAAATGACATATTTTGATATAATTGCAATATTCTTTTAGTAAATCTTTGTATATATGAGCCATATGGTTTTTCATTGTAATGTTGATTTACTAGGCTGGTGAACCATAACAAATATGATTGTAATGAAGATTTCATAGTTATAATGAAAAAATTGTGTCTTGGCTTATTTTTTTGTCTTTGTGCATTATGTGATGGCTTGGTTAGTTTCCATATTATTTTTATTTTAAATTTATGAAGGATGGGTTTACTACACAAAATAGGGGTATACTTCATTTCTTTTTTTGAATGGGAATAAGTAATTATATGTTGAATATAGTAATGCTCGTGTAAGGTCTCTATCTCCTTCACCGCTGCAGAATTTTTCAAGTTCCTATAGTCCCCCATAGATGCCTTGGGTGAGAATTCACCTATTGTAGGTCTTGCTGAAAGGGCCAATGTATAAAGGGGTTTTGGTGGCTAATTCATGTTAAACCTGAATCTGCCCCTTATGCACCAATATTCATGCTTCCCTAGTCTTGTATAGTTCTATACCTCTTATGAAAAATTGTATCCTCTATCAACTGTGCCTGAACATATGGTGCCAAATCCTCTATAGAAGACGAGACCTATTCCTCTTCCTGATTAAGAATGGAAGAGTCATAGAGTTTCAAATTCTCTAAACATTAATATTTATTTTGCTAAAATATTTCTTCTTTTCTTAGTTACACCTTTTCTTTCTTATTGGTGAAGCTGAGTCTTTGAGAGTATTCATATATTGTTGTTCTACCTCTACTGCATTGTAGACAACATGTACTATTTTCTATTATTCATGTTTCATATGGGTGATTTCTCTTCAATCTAACATTCAACTACTATCCTTTATCAAATGGATTTGTAAGTATTATCCATTATTTACATAAGTTTGGAATTAATCACTATATAATTTGTAACTCGTTATAGCAATCAAAATAAACACACACACACACACACACACACACATATATATATCCTAAAAATATGGTTCTTAATCCACATGATAACCAATATTTTCATGTGCTATTAACTATTAGCGAGACTATAGTTGTTAACTTAAATCATAGCCATATCTTTTTACAATATCATGTAACATCTTATGCAAACACATTTTTTTGTATTGGTATAATAATAAATTTCCATATAAATGGCTCACCCCATTCATTTATTTTAAATGCGGTATTAAATTTTTGATGTCCCATTCACCACTTATCATAAGGTTTTGTTGTCGCTGCTACAACACCCTCCAAATTTTTGCCTATATTCAATATTCAGAGCCTCCCTTTGATGATGTGAACTATCGTTTCTAGTTCCATTTTTAGGTGTTATTATCTTGACATGAAAAGATGATGCTCAAGGAGGATTCCAAGGAGATGATGCAATAAGGCACTTGTGAAGCTTAAAACACAAACACTAGATCATGACAAAAGAACGAAGATCAAGATCACATGGAAGACTCTATATCAACCAACCTTTTAAGATGAAGATGAAGTACATGCATGATATATCATGAAGACATAAAGATGGTGGAAAGAAGAAAATTTTGGCATTGACATTCTACAATGAAGTTCCATGTCACCATAAGATTCATATGTGTCATTGTAATTTTCCACGTCATCTGTGGATGTAAATATGTAATTTCCAAAAATTAATTAAATGTAAAATGTGTGGAAGCCCAAATGTCACACACAGAATGTGAAGAGTCATGTATAAGCTCAAGGGTCTCATAGGAATTATAAAGTCACATGGGAGTTCAAGAGTCATGAGGGAAGATCTAGAGTCACAAGGGAGGTGGATAGTCACCTCATTTGTTATATATACACCCTCATAACTCAAGCAACAGACTTTTCACCTTGGCTTCTCAAGTTAGGAATAAGAGAGAAAATTACTCTTTTGAGAAGAAAGTTTTTGCTTAACGTTCCACTATTGGAACTAGTGTTGTATCATTGTAATGGTGTATCTTGGTACTTTCACTTTATAATTCAAAGCTCTCGGATTCGGATCACTTTTCATGCATATGTTGTGAATGATTGTAAGACTATTATTTCATGTTTTTGGTGTATGTTTATGTTAACACATACTAATGAAAATGAATTATTTCATCAGATTTAGTATGCATATTTTGAATTGTGTGTCTTTTTATCATTATTTCTTTATGAACTATTTCGGATTATGGAAACTGACCTTATTTCTCGGTTGGGGATCCTATATCAGGGATACCCTTCTTACTGTTGGCAGCATCCAACACTAAATTTATATATCTAAATTGATTATGGGGATCCTATATCAGGGATACCCTTCTTACTGTTGGCAGCATCCAACACTAAATTTATATATCTAATATACCCTTCTTACTGTTGGCAGCATCCAACACTAAATTTATATATCTAAATTGATTATGGAAACTGACCTTATTTCTCGGTTGGGGATCCTATATCAGGGATACCCTTCTTACTGTTGGCAGCATCCAACACTAAATTTAAATATCTAATTTAGAAATGTACGCATTGGATTCAAGCACTACTAATTCATGTATTTATCATACTATAATGACTTCAACCCAACAAATTTATGAATTTCTTTTTCTTATTTGTACATGTATTATCTTTCCATTATAAAGTTTGTCGGCATGGTTATCTTTTATCAATATGGGATATTGTTGAAGTTGGTGATCCTTGTATTCACATTAAACATAAATTTTTATATTTATATTTGTCCAGAATTTTCCACTCCTCCTATGTCAATGTACAATGATTCCATGGATTGCTGCACTCACTTACCATATCGACGACCCTTCTATAATTTTGGATAGATCAACAATGCTTGTCCTTCATAGGGTTTAATGTTCGAACTTCTTGGGTTTTATGACATATTTAAGCGTATTTAATTTTTTTTATTTGTATGTTATATATGTGTCCATTCATCATTCACCAACGAGGAAATCTCTGACATAACCAATTTGTAGTGGCGAGAGATTTGATCTACATCAATGGTGATTAGTGACTCTTATGGTTTTGATGGCAAGATAAAGACTATCGCTCCTCCGCATTTTGTGTGTTGTTTCATTTTCATGGAGTATACCACCGACTAAGCTCTGCAACCTTACAACTAACTCGAATTATCGGTGTTCCCTTTCATCATCCTGAATTATTATACCCTGAATGTGATTGTTGACTATAATATATTAGTTCTATCAACAATTTCAACCTTTTCCTTATCATGGCACACCTACTCAGTTACTCCTAGTAATTTAATTCTTAAAAATTTCACTTTTTCTTCTCCTTTACTTCGAGTATAATTAATTAAGGTTAAATGTTTACATTATTTCATGGATTTAACCAAATGACCCTATTATAGGGGTTTTCTGCCAGACAATGAATTTCAATGTTTCACAACTCTATTTACCTTTGCAACCATGGTTTCTTTTTCAGTTGTGGTTGGTTGAGTAATGTGTTATCCCTGCCTCGCATAGGTACAGAAAGAATTATCTTTACCCACCATTTCCTTCTAATAAGCTTTGTATTCAAACATTATAACTAGTTTACACTCATATTTTAAATATTTTCAGTTGTTGGTTTTTTTAAAAGCTTGTATTTACTCTTAGACCTAGAAAGTGTTTACGCATCTCTGATAATTATTGGATAAGAACCCTATGTGGGTGACATATTTTCCTTTTTATATATTTGAGATTAATGTTTTATTCATTTTATCATGTGTTTTCATTTGTTATGCATACCCTTGCTCTCTACTTTGAAATGCATTATATGGTTTTTTCTCTTTTGCTTCCCATTGCTTGTTCTGAGCTCCTTCAAGGTTAATAACCTTGTTTAGGGTATGCATTATTTTTTCATCGGCTCGCACTAAAATTATAACTTGAATATTTTTTAGTTTTTCCATTTCATTATCTGGGTATATCTTGTAGTATATTTCACTTATTATTATGCTTAGTAAGGTTGTTTCGATAGTAATTGGTATTAAAGCCTTAAATATACTCTTACAGAGTTTTTTTTGTTTACAATGGATTCCTTTATATTTTTCTAATTTAGTGATATGTTTTTTTATCAGAGCAATGGTGGCATTCGTAGGTCTGTATGAATTCAGAGGTAAATAAGTTATTATACATTCACCACATTTTGTTGTTATTTATATTGTCTTCCTCTATGGTTATTCCCTTACTTTTTACTAATGATATATTTCATTTTTCAGGTAAATCCTTCAATGTTCCCGTGGGCAAGCTTCTTTCTCCTTTGGCGTTTTCAAAATTTCAAGTTCAACCATGAAATTTTGCTAATTTCTCGACTGTGCTCACTGGGTCGGGTCTCTTGCTCACTGTAGTGTGAAAGCAGTGCATGAAGGTGAAATTTGTTTTCTATTTTTTAATTAAAACCTTCTTCCTATTTGGAAGACTCTTTGTATGGCTACGACCATTTGTAACTGAGCACCTAGTTCTGCACTATTTTTCCATGAACTATTATATTTTAAATGAGTTCTTTCTAACTCTACTTCTCAACTTGTTATGATAGAATCCATATAATTTATTTATTTATTTTAAATTTATATAGATGTTTATTCAGAAAATGCTATCTATAAAAATATATGCATATTTATTTATTTTACCTTGAAGGTTTTCTCACTGTATAATGTGTAAAAATAACATGCACCTTGTTTATGCTCAATACTATCAACTTTGCAAATAAATTATTTTCTTCAACCACTTTATTTTTAACATTCTTATTCTTATGCATAATAAGAACAATTCTCTAATACTCTAGTCATTTTGATTTTGTAAACTATTTATCTAGAAAGGGGATTTGTTTATCATCAGGTACAATAATCTAAATTTTTAATTTTCGTTTAATATTTATAATATGATATTATATATTTATAAAATAGAATATATATATATATATATATATATATATATATATATATATATATATATATATATATATATAATATATATATATATATATATATATATATATATATATATATATATATATATATATATATATATATATATATATATATTTTATATATATATATTTTTTTGATTGCAGTTTTTTTATTTGTACATTTGGATTACTATTGTAACCTGAAAATAATAAATTTTATAAATTAATTGGAACAATAATAATGACTTAAATTCTAAATATACATGTCAAGAAAAGATAATCATTTTTCATATTTCTTTTCACCTTAAATGAAGATTATGCTTCTAGTTAGCATAGTACTTAAAATTATGTTCTAAAAAATAATGTATAACTGAAATTGTTTTCTTTTTCTTCTATCAATTCATGCATTCAATTTAAATTCCATTCTATAGAAAATATAAATAAATTATAACATTTAACAATACACTTTCATTTCTATTTTTATTTTTATTTTTTTTAATTTTATTTTCTTCCAAACTATAAAGGTTATACATAACACAAAATTGGTTTCAGTCTATTGACAAGCAGATAAGTATAGAAGTTAGAGATACCAACTTAAAACATTCTACTTTTTTCTAGAAAATTAATATTCAAGTACTTGGCTCCTTCCAACCTTGACATTTCAAAACAACAAATGTTCCCCCAAGCATATCATACCTGCAATTTCTTTCCATTCAATTTCTTGTTTTTGTTTTTTTTCGATCTCTTATGTTCTCAGAATGGAAGTCTCTTCTATTCTCAGAATGAGACTAAAGCAAGTAAAACATAAGATATTATTCATCCCATCTACCACTCTTTTGGCGGTTACTAGCTACCTCCACCTTTCCAACATGTAGCAAGTAGTTATCAACTCATTAATGAGGTCTTGTTTCTCACTCTTGAGGAAAACTTATTGTCTTCTAGGAAACAATTAATTGGTCAACTATCATAATTTCTAATTAAATCTAATCGTCCATATTAGATGCCTAGGACATATTGATGGGTAATAATTCTCCACAATAATTTGCATCATTATCTCTTTCATCGATTTGTACTCAACAATTAATTTTCCATATTTTCTTTATTTGTAAAAATAAAACATCATAATTACAACTTTAAAGTCATTTATTATCAGTAATAAATTATTAATAATTAAAGTTTCAAATGTTTTTCAAACCAACATACTTTAACCAGAAATACAAATATGCATATTTAATTACATAATTTATCAAGCTAAGGTATATCACATCCTCCCCCGCTTAAATTTGACACTGTGTCAGTGTCTGATCAACATCTTTCTGGAATACTCTTCAGTTTTTCATCCAAGCAGAGAAGGATATGCTTCTTTAAAAGCATCCTTCAGCTCCCAGGTTCCTTCCCCCAGAATAAAGCATTTCCATTGAACCTTTAGTTTCATTACATCTCTATTCTAAAGTGTGACTACCCTCTAGTTTAGAATACACAATGGTTCTTCTAGGAAGTCTCCCTTTGGTTCCACCTGTACAACATTCCAATAAAATACATGAGATGGGTCATGTACATACTTTTTCTACAAATATACATGAAATGAATCATAAATTTTAATATTGGTTGGTAGGGCTAGCTGATAGGCCACAGGTCCAATTCTCGCTAACAACTCAAAAGGTCCACAGTATTTAGGTGATAACTTAACACAACAACCAAGTCTGAGTGTACTTTTTTTTGGTTTAACTTTTAAATACACATGATCTCCCACATTAAACTCATTTTGAATTATTTTCAAATCTGCATATCTCTTCTTGTTAGCCTCCACAATGTCCCAAGGCTGAAAGGAAATCGACGGAGGTAACAAAAAACCAAGCTTTTAATTTGGTAGCAAGCCCTACCAAAACTAGAGAGGGCTCTCTCTATGAAAAACACAGCCAAGGGTTTGACTGGTGCAAGAGTGGATTTTAGGCTAGATAGCTCAACTCTATGGTTTTGAAATATTTAGGATTTTTTTGCTGAATCAGGGATGAAAATAAGGAATTAGGTCAAAGTATCAAATGTTATAGCTGCAAGAGATATAGAGGAGCAAGATAGCTATGCTTTTGTGATGGATTTATCAGTTTGTCAGTGTAGTGTAGGGTTTGAAAGAGCAAGAGATCATAATGAGCATGTGCACCATGAATTCATTAATCAAGAAGGAAATTACACAAAATGACATTCCTAACAAAACAGAGCTTCCATGAAAAGAATTTTGCTTATAAACCTCTTAGGAAAATCACTGAAGAAGCAAGATATGGTAAGGAGACAAGTATGTCATTCATATAAAACTATAATAGAGAGAAAACAAGATTACGAACTCACAACACGATAATTTCTGAATAATAGCTGCAACTAGTCCTTTGATTTACTGGATAAAATGATGAAGTACAAGATACAAGAGTTTCACGCTTTGATGTCCAACCATCAAAATGACTGAAAAATCTATACATCTAGACTCAAAAACAACTTCCCCTCTCTCAGGGGTCGAATCCCTCAGTGTAGGAACAACTAATGAATATCTCTCAACAAAACCCTAATGTCTACGGAGGTTTGAACAAACCCTCCAAATATAGTTGACTAAGCTGCTCCTCATAAATGAGGTAAAAAATTACACCAAAGAGACCATAATAAGCCTATTTACCCTTAATTACATCACATCAACAATAAACTAGAGTAATTACATCATCATACCAAGAGTCACTAAGAAAAACTTCGAAAAGATACACAGGGAAAAACGCAACCCCTGATTGATAAAGCACAATGCACTTTTGATAAAGTGCATCGCCTAGCTTGTGAGATTCTTTTGGAGGCCTTCCCATGCTCCAAATCCACTTTTGAAATACGTTCTGGAAAGCTGAGGATGACTAGTTGTCATTAAACACCTCAAGCAAGTCAAATGGACACTCCATGAGGGAGAAAATTGCGTTTTCCCACAACTACTCCTAAAAGCACAATGCCTATTTCAAAATAGTGGCATAAATTGTGTTTTTGACCCTTTTTTGACATTTTCTTTCAACCAGATTGTTGAGAAGGCACCCCAAGTGGATAACTGAGATGTATGGGTCAATATCTATCCAGGCATATCAATTTTTTGGCATTTGGATGGTTGAGGAAAAAGCGCCAAAAGTCTAAAAAAACAAAAATCTCCATAATTTCTTCAAAAATTCAACAAAAATGTTCCATGAAGGCCTATAATGACGTGTCATGCTATTAGAGAGGCTTCAACAAGCAATTCCAACTTATTCTTCTCTTTTTTCCTCAGTTGGGTTTCCTTGAGCTTTTTCTTCAACTGCTTGATTCTTACTTGGGAGACATAATTTCTTGTATAGTAATGCATGGCCATGTGTCTTTGCATGTTTTTGTTCCTATTTTCCTTCTTGAGAAGCATTTCCATGTGGCAATTCACTCTTTCAAGCCATCCTACCTTGTCTTTTTCAATTTCTACCAAGATGAGCTCATGAACTGTCATTTGAATTTTTGGTGGAGATGCTTCTTTCTGCTGCTTAAGTGCCCTGTTGAGGCCTCTTGTCCATGGTATCTTTCTTCTAACCTACTCTTCCTGATCATCTGAATCATCAATCTCAACCACTACCTTACCTTTTACATCATCTTTTCTCAAATCAACCTTCAACTTATTTAAGAGTAGTTGATTTACCTTAATTGCATATTCTCTTGCCCTAAGAATGAGACCAAGAAGTTGGATTTTGACAAACTCTCCTTAAGTTCTCTGATCTCAACATCCTTCTCCATGATGATCTGCTTCGGTGTTTTGTTCTCTTCACTCACCTCCAAGTCTGCCATGTCGGTGTCAAGATGGAATGGCTCCTCACTTTGCAATGGTGCCTCATGATGTGATGATGATCCATGTTCACCTGATGTGGGCTTGGCCCTTTCAACAATATTTGGACCAAACATAAGCCTATTACCTCTAACATATGTTTGTGTCACCTCTGCCCTAGGAACACTTTTGGTAGGTTTGCTTGAGGAAGCAACTTCTTAATATGTTGGTGAAACCAAGGGAGTATAGTGATTGCTAAACAAGGCTGGAGAAGACAAAAGAGAATTTGAATAAACAAAACCTTCCCATGACAAATTGACCTATGATAGCTGATGGCAAACCAAGACCTTTGCGAAGCCATGTTGAAACAAACGAGCATGATGATTGTCTCCCATTCTCCTTACCTTCTCTGCCATCTTTACCATGCTCTTGTAGAGGTGATGAGGTAAGTTTAGGGTTTTTACACCGGTGAAATGCATAAAGAGTCTCATATGATACTCGTATAACCTTGAGTACCTGCCATCACATGTGAAGTACCTCATGATCAATTTCATGAGAGGGGCATATTTGTCCAATAAGTGACTAAATGGAAAGATGTGTAGGAGTTGCTTTGTATGTTGGCTTGAAGTACATTTTGTAGCTTTCAAGGTCAAGGTCTCTACTCTTGAACCATTTTTCTCCACTATTTGGAATCCCTGTGGCTGAGGCAATGATCTCTGCTGAAATAGTGAACACCACATCTGAAATAGTCACCTTGTCTCTCCTCAATCTAGTGGCAAAAGTACTGGTGAATTTGTCATGAAAGCCAAATTCCTCAACATTTTGGCAAAAGGCAAGGCAACCAACATCTTGAAATCATTTTTTGAGGAAGCGTGAAGAGATGAACTTATTTGCTGAAGTGGGCTCATACATGTTGATCTGACCTCCCTTGTGCCTTTTCTGCTGAGTGGTTTTAGAATCCATTGCAAACCCTTGCTCAATGGGAAAGGGAATTAGGGTTTAGTGAAGGGAAAAATAAGGGATTTGGGTAAATTTTGGGAATGAAGGGAGATGAAGGGGTTGAGGGCTTCCTAAATTCTTGGGAAAATTTAGTGGGGTAGGGAGAGATGCTAGGGAGTAGGGGAAAGTGAAAATTGAGGGAATGGATAAGGGGAAGGGGTCCAAAAAGGGAAAAAACTATCCTAACCTAGAAATGTCTAGTCTAGGCTAGGATTTGTAGGAGAATAGGGAAAATGAGGAGGGGTTGGGGAAAGTGATTAGGTAGGTGTATAATAGGTGAGGGAAGGTGAGTGAGCTTTAGTCTTAGGGTTTATTTCAACAATTTTTCAATGTACACATGAAACCAAGCAAATGAACTAGAAACCCTAGAAGAGGGAATTTCTCTTTCCAATCACAAAATGAAGACACAAGAGATGATTTGGAGGGCCCACTTATCTATCTCTGATGCACTAAAAGGTATTTGCTGATGAAGAATCCACCTAGAGTGATTATTTGTGCCAAAATGGAGAAATCACAATGCTTAGGCAAAAGCGCAATGTGTGCGCAACACTTGCTCAACACAGTGGAGGAATAAGCACTCTTGGGCAAAGAAACTGCTTTTATGAGGGTGAGAGTGAGTTTTCTTGCTGGAGAGAGGTTTCTTGAGAATGAAATGAGAAAATGAAAACTCTTTTGGGTCTTTTGTAGCTTTGGCAATCAATTTTCACCTTTGGTGGTCAAGTGGCCCCACCAAGTCTTTTCACTTTTGATTTGAAACTGTGCAGCTTTAGAACCTTTGAGAAACATATTACATTCATGATTGAAATGAAATTACACTTTAAAATCTTTATTGAACATTTGTCAATATTACTACTTCAATGCTGAATTCAATGATGAGATGACCGATTTTTTATGATTTGGACCCTAAAACCTAATGGTGACACTTAGTGAAAGGATCAACAGAATGATGATCATGGTGATGTGACTGTGATGGTAATGGAGACATTTTAGTGGTGACTCGTCAAAATGAATGATGGCAAGACCAAAACATGGACTAGGAGTGGTAACACACTTAGACACACTAGCCAATGACCAAATTTTTATTTGAAGACCTACTGAAACCATAAAAAATTCTTTAAGACCCTAACAAAACCTTTTAAGAGCATATTTGATCACTGGTAGAACTGCCAGACACTAACATTGGCTCCAACTAGGGATGACAACTCCTTGGAGGTGTCAAGAACACCGTAGACCAAGTAGCCTTATCCATTGGGTATGGAGTCAAAAATCAAGATACCAAACTTAATATTGAAAACTGACTAACAAATTGAATTGACTTAGACTTAAAAAAACTTACTGTACTTAGAAATCATTAGCCAGTCAAGGAAACCTTATGGCCTTCACCTCGAGCTTCAAGCTTCGATGATTAACTCCTTTACCCTTTCGACAAAAAAGTAAAATGACATTTACAATGATGCTGAGAAACTTCAGAAATTTGATCAAAAGAGGTAGTGCTTGAGAATCCTACCATTGACTAGTCCTCCTCCATAGTCTTGTCCATCCATTTCCTCCAACAAGTAGGCATGTTTCCCTCTTGAAGTTGAAATCCTGTACAGTCCCTTCCACAAGTTGTTGAACTTACCGTGCTTTCCTTTATCTTCATTCCGAGCATCCCAACGGAGGACTACATCGCCCATATTGAAGTCATCCACCTTTGTTTTCCGATCATACACTTTCTTGATTCTTTCTTGAAGTTTAGAAGTGTTTTGAAACACTTCCTCCCTGGTTTGTTGCAAATGAATCATTCTTTTTATCCGTCATTGAACATCATTCGGTTTGCTACCAACTTCCTGCAATATCTTCATGATTGGAACAACAAGAGTAGGAAAGACTGTATCAACTCCATACACTAACTCAAGAGGCGACATGCCTATGGAATTCTTATTACTTACTCTGTCTGCCCACAAGGCATTGATGAGTTTCTTATGCCAAATTTTCTTATTTACCTCTAGCATCTTCTTGATAATATTGACCAACGACTTATTCGAAGACTCGGCCAATCCATTGCCTTGCGGGTAGTATGCAGTTGAATGACCCAACTTGATATTGTACTTCTCACAAAATTCCACCATATTTTTGGACTTAAATGCACCTGCGTTATTCGTGATTATCTTCTACGGAAAACCAAATCTAGACAAAATATTAGATTTCATAAATTGAATGATAACTAAATCAATAGCTTGCTTGGTCGATATTGCCTCTATCAACTTTGTAAAATAATGTGTAGCCGTCAAAATCCACTTGTGTTGGGCAGATGATGAAGGATGGATGTCACCTATGAAATCGAGACCCCATTGCTGAAATGGTGTCTGGACAGATATGGGCTACAAAGGTAGCGGGAGCGACTTCCTCATCCGTTGGAAAATTTGACATTCATGACAACTCATCACAGTCTTGTGCACATCAGAAAAAATATTGGGCCAATACAAACTAGTTCTCAAAATTTGTTTGTTGTGGTTTTCTAGAATAAATAACTACCACAATCACCCTTGTGAAAGGCATTCATCACCTCCTTCACTTCACTTTCAACAATACAATTGAACAAGACACCTCTCGGGTCTTTCCAATACAAAAAACTGTCTAAAATACAATATTTTGAAGCCTTTAATTTCAGTGATCTACCTTTTCTTTTATAGACACTCGACAAAGGATTTAAGTGTTGCAGTACATAAACAGTATCAAGATACCAAGGGGATGAAATGAAAATATGAGATACCTATGTCAACGAGTCATGAACCTCCTCTTTAGAAAATGCAAAAATCAAATTTATGTCCAACACATGCAAATTGGATTCTGCCATCAAATTTTCCAAACCTTGTCCCTTGATCATATTTTTCGGCTTGATCTCCAGATCATATTCAAGAATGGCTGCAATCCATTTCCCTCGCCTCCCTTCGAGATCAGTTTGCATCAACACATCTTTCATCGCTGCATTCATAACATAAGCTATGATGTGAGAGTGTAGGATGTATACCCGAAAGTCTTTCAATTCTTTCACCCAGGGCAAAGCTTGTTTTTCAATAATGTTGTATCTTAGTGCTGCATCTCTTATGGTCCAACTGAAAAATGCAATTAGTTTCTCTGTCTTTGAATCCTTTTTCTACATTAGTACGACAACCAAAGAGTGCTCGGAAGTGAATGAAAAGATAATGAAGTCTATAGTATAATCCAGGCTGATCAATTTGGGAGCACATGTTAAAGAAAATTCGAGTGAATTGAATGAATTCTTTGCATCTTCTGACCATATTAACTTTTTGTCCTTTAGCATGTCTGTCATATCTCTAAGGTGTTCAACGAGATTGGGGATGAATCTCCTCAAAAAAATTATCTTATCGTTGAATGATTGGATCTCATTTTTGTTCCTTGGGAAGTCCAACTGCTAAATTGCTTCGATCTTGGATGGATCAATGCGGATGCCATATTTTGAATTGATGTGCCCAAGTATTTTTACTTCCTCCATGGAAAATATGCTTTTATTAGGATTCAACGAGATGCCGAATTTTCTACATTTTTGAAACACTATTCTTAAGTGGTGTAGGTGCTCATCATCTGACTGTGAGAAGAAAGTAACATCATCAAGGTAAACCAAAAGAAATAAATCCTTCTCATTCGAGAAAGTGATGTCCATAGCCTGCTAAAATGTAGCCCCTGCATTCTTGAGCCCAAATGGCATTTTGGAGTACATGGAGGTACCCCATGGCATTGTAAATGTTATTTTATCTTGGTTATTTTCATTCACTAAAATCTGGTTGTATCCTGAATATCCATCGAGGAGTGACATCCTTGAAGCTCCAATAACCCTTTGCAAGATGTGTTCCATCTTCAACAAAGGATAACTTTCCTTTAAGGACATCTTGTTCAAATTTCTGAAATCTACGCAAAGACAAATCTCCCCTGTCTTCTTCCTTACCGTCACGAGGTTAGACATCCAATATAAAAAGCGAATAGGAACTATAATACCAGCTTTGTAAAGTCTATTAACCTCCATTTTTATCGATGGCAGTTGTTTAGGATTGATTCTTCTCAGCTTCTAGTGGATTGGCTTTTGATCCGGCTTGATTGGGATGGTGTGCTGGATGATGTTTTTATTGTACACTTTTAAATATGAATACTCCCAAGAGAATACATCAGAAAAATCACTCGAGAGAACTGTGTATTTACCTTTCAACTTAGGGGATAAATACCTCGATAACTTAACCATCTTGGGGTTATCTGCTGTACCAATGTTTACATATTCAACACTGCTTCTGTGGGGATCATTGTTGGATTTTTGGCAACATTATCATGATCGAATAACTCTTCCAAAGGATAAGACCTTGTGGAATGTTATTTTCCTTTAGTTGCAACACCTCAACTTTAGCAGCTTCAGTCACCTGATCATCTTCATTATACAGATTATCAATATGGGAGTTAGCAAACTCCTCCTCGATCTGCAGAAAGTTGTTTATCTGTTTATCATCCCAAAATAATTGTCAACATCTCAGATTGTCAAGGACATCCAAGCGATGCTTCACATGAATTTCAAACTTTTTATTAGCATGAATAGGAATCTTAAAATTGTTGGCCGCTGTGGCAAGTGAATCGACCATAAAATTCTGACTTCTAGGAATCATAGAAAATGCATATTCTAGAAAATTTTTAAGAATATCAAGAACAAGATTATGATAAGATCTCATTCTAGGATGCTTGGCCTAGTACTCCCCTTGAGTCGCCATATATTCTAATTCTTCTCGCACCTAGCCTTTTCAAAATTTGGAAACAGGTGATCAAGGCCTTATATTCTGCCTCATTGTTCGAATAGTCAAAAGGTAACTTATAAGAACATAATCTTACATTCTGTGGGACTTTAGATCACTGATGTATAGGGCTACGGATCCAGATTTTGATACCAGCTCCATCTTTTCCCAAAGCACCATCGAAATCCATGGTCTAAAGACCCTACTCATCATCAGGAAGCAGAAATTCTGTGGACTGATCTGTTTTTCCTTTTTGACCTATTGTCTCAACCCATTCTTTACCTTTCTCTAACTCAACTGATCCTTGCTTTGATTCTACTGAATTTTTCTTTGAAGTGCTTGGCTGTAAGCTTTCGAAATTTTGATTTATGTTTTCTGCATTCAAGACCGCTTGGACATTATTTGACAATTCTGAAATTTCTTCACCTTCTACTTTGACTATCTAAATCATCAATACTATGATAATTATACAATATGAAGGACTCTAAATCATTTTGTATAGAGTGAATGGGGTGATTTTTTGGTTTATCTTTGCTAGTGATTATGTTTTTCATTTTCACTTCTTGGTATAGCTTCCTATGTTGGCCAAATACCAGAATTGTAGCATATGAAAAATCAAGTTGTAGAGTACCCCTTAATTTGGCTCCCCAAGATCGTGAAAGAAGCATGCCATACCTTGGAGGTATGTCAACAACTACAACATCCATCAACACATTTTTGGCGGGAATATGATCCAAAGAGACAACCAAGTATTTTATAAGACCAAGGCAGCTGACTCTACCTGAATCAAAAGAATAGAGGTCATGATAGGATTTGGTTATGTCCAGCCCCAACTTATCCATGATTGCCTTCGACATTAAATTATGTGAGGCCCCAAAATCCAACATGACATTGTGGAGAATATAATCATGAATCCTCAAGCTGAGATAAAAGGGAGGGACTTCACTATCTTCGAGATTTCCATCTACGACTGAGCCAAATAGAAGTTTGGGATGGTCATCACTGACATTGACCATGTCTGACATCTGATCTACTTTCAACATCTTGGCAACATGAAATTTGTATCTATCATTCTTTACAAGCTCAGTGAGGGGAATAGAAACTTTTAACTTAGAAATTTCACTCTCTAAGCTAAAGAAGTTAGATTATTTCACTACATCTATTACAATGGTATCCCACTTTTCAGGCTGCTCTTTTGTTGAAGATTCCTTCCTTTGTACTTCCTTATCCTTCTTTGATGTACTTGTAGATGGCTCACTGTTCTTGCCCTGATTTATGGCAGTAGGCTCCTGCTCCTTGTTTGGACTAGCTTGGGAGGTTTGTTTGGGTTGAGTATTTTTTGCTGAGCTGTCTTCTTTTGAGTAGAAGTAATAGGAACATCCCGGTTTCTCAAACTGTACTATCTCTGCGCTGAGCTGAGAGCATTTAGGTACCCCCTTTTATAGTCTTCAGATTGGACTTCCAACCCATCATCATTTGCAAGGACATATTCTTGGTCATTCACCACATATGTTTCCTCAGTATTCTCATCATCCTCTGTAAGGAAGATAGGTCGATGATCTCTTACAAAGAAATGGTTCTCTTCAACAATTTCATCTTCATCTTTAGGTCCTTGGGCATATTTTTGTTGTAATGGAGTGTGAACTTGTTATTGAGCTTGTTGATGTGGAGCTCTCTGTTCTCTCTGCTTAATCCTGAACCGAGGTTGATGTTGTTGTCCTCAAAAATTGGGATTCCGGATTTGATTATCTGATTGCCTTTCATAAATGGATATTCTGTCTACCATCTTTTCCACAGTTCTAATCAAACTATCTAACTTTTCTTTGAATGAGGATGATGGTTCTTCCTTAATTGTAACTCTATTTTCAACTTTTATTTTTGATTACTTGATCAATAAATTAGATTCAACGATTATCGCATTTCTCTGCATCTCCTCCAATGAGATGGGGTTTCTTTCTCTAAGTTGATATGCCATATGAGGACCAAAGGCATCTGGATAGTGCAACAAGGCCAAGTCAGGTGGAGGTTTGATATTGACGAGAACAGAATTGTACACCTTATTGAAGCAAGTAGTATAGTCTTGGAATGATTCATTAGGCTGCCTTTTCAATGAGTTATACTCGGCCAATATCTGGAGAGGATTTTTCTTTTCCTCCCACTTAGCAAGGAAAAGAACTGATAATTGCTCTGAATTTTTCACAAAACCAGGTGCCGTAGCTCTATACCGCTTTTTCACTTCTTCTGAGAAACTCTGAGCAATAATTCTCATCTTCACATCATCATTATATACCTCTTCTAAATCTATGAAATCTATGATTTTGTCAATGTGTTGCCTAGTTGTACCTTGGTGGTTCCATCGAAAAGAGGCAGCCTTTTCCTAAAGTTTTGAGTGTTGAAAAGTGTAACTAGGTCAGTCTTCATGTTGACTACGTAATTATGTACTTATGAAAAGAAGAAGTCAAAATAATAAAATGTATTTTTGTTGAGCAAGTTTTATTAAGTAGATAGACTTCTTCTTGATGTCTATTAGGTTTGAGTCTTCTAGGCATAGAATATAATTAAAGTGTCATGTATATATATGAAGGAACCTATCATCAGTATATGCTCCAGATCTTGTCAAGATCCTTGTCTCACATCCAAGAATCTATGGAAGAAATTCCTACAAACAAACCTCTCTCAAACGCTGGAAAAAGAAGCTATTATAATGTGTTAAAGTCAACCAACATTCAGATGAGAAATCGGCCTACAAGCCTAATGATAGGTCGGCCTAAAAGATGAGTAATCATCAATATAAATACCTGTTTTTGTGGCTCATTTGAAGACAAGTTTTTCGGACAACAAAGAGATAGTTTTGCAGATTAAGGAAAGGGTATTTCAGTGCGGTTTTCTGGAAAAGCTCTTTGGTCAAAGGGTTAAAGAGCTTCAATATAAATCACTTGACGTATATGCTAACTGAGCTTGAGGTATATCTGTGGAGATCTGAAGCATACCTGTAATATATATTCATGGATACTTGAAGTACGTTTGCAAAGATCTAAATCATACATATAATATATATTTGTGGATACTTGATGAAGAAGGGAATCATACCTACGATGAAGCATACCTGAAGTACGAACACCTGAAGTTGATTTGTGGATTTCAGGAAACAATTACAGGGTGTCTTTTGCAGATATGTCACAACCTACATTTTGAATACTAGGGCAAGTGATTGATTGAAGGCAACAATTCATTACAGTGAAGAAGGTGACTATAAGTAGAAAACATCCTTAAAGAAGAATAAGAGTGAGAAAGTGTAGAACAGTGAAAATCATTGAAGAAGAGAAGAATCAAGTTTGAAAGGGTAGTGACAAGATCTTGGACACATTTCTAAGTCTAGAGTTTGAGACTGGGTCATGGTACTTGTATTTTGAAGATTTATAAGAAGAATACTTTGCAGGTTTTCCTCTCCAAGAGGGAGAGGTTTTTCCCTGGCTCTAGGGGCCTAATTTTGTTTCTCGTGCATTTTTATAATTAACTTGATGAAAGACTAACTAATCTAAGGAGAGAAAGACATAAGTAATTCAAGCAAGCTCACAAGTAATTATCAAGAAGAGAATTTGTATTAAACACCAGCCCACCAAATTCTCAACATGGTATCAGTGCTAAGATGTTGAACTCAAGGGCTACTTGACAAAGAGACACTCTAGGAAGCAAAACTCAAAGTTTGGGTGAAAAGTCAAATCAGTTTGCAAGGAAGAATCTCAAGCTATTTTTAGTAAAGGATCAGCCTTTCAAGAAAATAATCTTTTCCATCAAAGATTTACATTCAAGACATTGTTAAGAAAAGGACATTATCTTTTGAAGACATCCTTCACCATCAAGGATCCAAGATCACTTAGAAGAATTCTACCTTGGAAGAATTTCTTAACCTCTTCGTCATCATCAAGGAAGTTGTTGAAGGAGAAATTCACTCTCTCAAGTAAGTATCTATGACTTCATCTACACTGTCAAAATGACTTATTGTTTAGAAAGCAAAAAATTTGTTGCGTTATCAAACTTCAATGCATGGAAGAAAATGACAGACTTGAAGCTAATTGAAAATGAACTTATGGGATTCATAGAAGGATCTACAATTCAACGTCCAAAAGAAGACATTCTAGCATATATCAAATACATGCAGGGAGACATAAGAGCCCGAAGGATTCTTATAGAATCCATAAAAGACTCTCTCATTCCCTATGTATTAAAGCTAGAATCCTCAAAAGAAATATATGATAAATTGGTGGAATTCTTCTCGAAAGGTTCTACAAAGGAAATAATATCCCTAAAACAAAAACTATACAAATTGAGAATGTGAAAGGAAGGAATAATTCCATATCTGATGGAGATTTTCGCAATACAAGAACAACTACTGAAGTTGGGAGAAGTAATGTCTGGTAGAGAAATACTCACTATGGTACAAAATGTCTTACCGAAAGAATGGAGAGATTCCTCTTCCAACATAGTTGGGAGAGAAGAAGCCATGCCATTCCAAAGTCTAGGTAAGATAGAAGAATCAATATTGAAAGAAGAATCACAAGAAGAGAATCAAGCTTTTTCCACCATGTCTGGGAAGAAAGGAAGATTCTGTAAATTTGGTCCTCAAAATAAGAAGAGAAATATGGACAAAGCACGATGCTTTGGATGTAATGATCTTGGGAATTATAAACAAGATTGTGCTAGATTTAGAAAGGACAAGAGGAAAAAGGAAGTAGCCCATAGAAGAGAAGAACATGATGACAAGAAATCTAAGAAAGTCGAAGCGAGGGATCTCAACTATGATTAGGATCTTCTTCTCTTTTAAGTGATTTCTGTTGGTTGTAAAATAGTATGATAGGAAGCAATGTATATTATGACATCATGATAAAAGCATGATAGGAGCTACAGGTGTAGCAGCTCCGAGGAAAACCTCTTTGATAACAATTTTGATGGAAAGCAGTCATCAAGATCAAGGGTCATCATGGAAATAGATTTTTGAGATGTGATGACATATTGATAGAGCAAGCCAAGGGAAGGAAGATCTTCATTCTTAAGAAATTGCTACGGGATGACTCAAGGGAAAAAGGTATGAGGTATGTATATATTTATATGTTGACATTGGATGATGTAAAGTCATGTCATATGGATGCAGGTAATGTAATTATGTATTTAGAAGTATGATCTATGGAGGAGTATCTCTCGGTGCACGGATAGATGAAATCAACATAACATGTCCTCATGGAATATGAGGTGGTTGTATATGAATTAGAAACTAGAAAGGTTGTAAATTCCTGGGAATGAAGAATGTGTAGAGAGGAAGAGATCA
This sequence comes from Pinus albicaulis, assembly GCA_034641835.2. Classification (NCBI taxonomy): domain Eukaryota; kingdom Viridiplantae; phylum Streptophyta; class Pinopsida; order Pinales; family Pinaceae; genus Pinus; species Pinus albicaulis. Next base: position 1,070,426,072 of record CM076577.1, read on the forward strand.
TGAAATGAAACCTTAGTTACCAGGTTCGGCGAACATAATGGTTGAAATTCGAAATTCGCCAAATTTAAACTGAATTTGAACAAAATCGATTATGTTCGGTGAACATAATGGCGAACCCAAACATGAATTTTTAGTCGAACATAAACGAATTTTTTATTAAATTCGAGTTAAAAATCGATTTTGTTTGTTTAGGTTTTGGCATTTCGGTAAAAATGCATTGGCATTGACGCTTCCTAGCAGTCACGAATTTACTTCTCGCAAGTTGCTCCATCCTCCAGAGTGTAAGTTGTAACTTGTAACCACAGCCTCAACCCTCTAGAGTTACGCTCCAGCCTCGACCCTCCTGCGATCACCATCGCCACAACCTCATAGCCATGTCGATGCCACAACCTCATGAGTCACGCCGACACTCACAACCTCACAACCATGTGATAGGCCCACGGGCTCTCGGCTCTCGGCTCTCCGCTCACAACTGTCAGCCACGCGACTCCACACTGATACCGCTCTCTGCTCACAGCCACGCCTACATGCTTAGGCTTAGCGACAGGCGTCGACAGGCTATAGCTTGAGCCTCTGCCCTCACACTTCACAGTGCACACCTCTTCGTCTGCGCGCAAGCCTCTTCGCCTCTCCGCCGGCTCACACCTCAAGTTTCCACTGTCCACTGTCACACCGATGGCTTTCCTCGACTCCTTTGAGCTCTCTACAGACTGTCGATGCTCACACTGCAGCTCACAGCCTATGCTCGATTCTTCGGAGTGCAGTGTGTTGCGTGCAAAGTGCTACTGCTCGTAGATCACTCAGCCACGCACAGTGCACACTCAGTCACTTAAAATTTTCCTCTTTTCTACAACTTACAACGTTCAGTCACTAGGTAAGCAAGCCATTTTTTTACTGCATTTTTATTTAATTAATCAACATATACAGGTTTTGGATATATTGTGTTTGGACTGTTAGCCTTCAGGCATGAGCCTTAGCAGAGCAGACAATCCAAACACAGTATACTGTAAGTCTGTATATTAAAAAAAAAAAATTACAGTCTAGAAAAAGTTTCATTATGCAAAAAATTTAGAACTAATTCAAATGTAATTAAAAAAAAAATTGCAAACATTTCACACTTCGCAATTCACTTTAGCAATCAGGATCCAGAACCTTTAAACTTTAATGTCACCCCCAAAATCAACTATTGTAGCATGGAATTTTGTCACAAAAGAAGGGAAAAATATTTTGTGTCAGATTTGTGGACATCAATTCACTAGCTCTTTAACTAGAGTAGTGGATCACCTTCTCAATATTAGCAATGGAAGTGGAGGTGGTGTTGAGGGTTGCACTAAGACCTCATATGAACAAAAAACCGCAATGGAGAAAAGCTATTTCACTTCAAAGACGGAAAATGAGAAAAGGGAGAAGAAGAGGCAACGAATTGAGAGGGAGATTGCCATGTCTTCCTCAAACACCATTAATTCAATCTCAACCATTGGTGGATCATGTTCTACTGCATTAAAAATAGGTGGAACCAAAATATTAAATCAATTCTTGAAACCCGTGGCGAGACAAGAAGTTGATGATGCTGTTGTAGAATTTTTTTATGCATGTGAAATTCCCTTTAATGTGGCCAGGAGTCCATATTTTAAAAATGTAATTAAAAAGGCCATTGATTTTGGAAAGTGCTATGTTCCTCTCGGATTTGAAGCTTTAAGGACCACTTTGCTAAAGAAAACAAGAGACAGAGTCATAAAAAATTTGTCTGAGATTAAAGAGTCTTGGAAGCATACAGGATGCACAATTTTGAGTGATGGTTGGTCAGATTTGTGTCATCGCCCATTGATTAATGTGATTTTTTACAATCCTCGAGGGGTAATTTTCTTGAAGGAAGTTAATGCAAGGGATCAGGTGAAGACATCTGAGTTTATTTTTGGAATTTTAGATGAAGCAATTCAAGAGGTTGGGGAGAAAAATGTGGTCCGTGTTATTACAGATGATGCATCAAATTGTGTTGGTGCAGTGAAGATGATTATGGAAAAGTATAATCATATTTATTGGACCCCTTGTGCAGCTCACTGCTTGGATTTGATGTTGCATGATTTAGCCAAATTTCCTTGGGTCAATGAGACAATACAAAGAGCCAAAACAATTGCAAACTTCATCATCAACCATCGTCTCACTTTGAGCATATACAGGAAGAATGCATCTAAAGAGTTGTTGAGGCCTCGTCGAACCTCTTCTTGTAGCGCCCTCTTTTCTTTTTCAGATTTAGCTGTCTTGAGTTCGGAGGCCTGTAGTTTATTCTGCAGGGATAGAATTTCCTTGCTCATCCTGCTCACGTCCTCCTCGGTGGCTGCTACAAAAGCGGTACTGACTGATGCGATCATGGCCGGATTGGTCCTGGTGTCCAAGACTATATCCTTCTCTGTAGTGACTATGAGGGGTGCAGCAAAGTGTCTTGCTAAACATCTTCTCTTTTCCTACCTAATCTTGTGCACGAATTGATCATAGGTGAGTCTAGTGAGATCAAGCGCTCCCTCAGCTAAATCCTTAGAGGTACCCAATTCTGAGAGGGCAAAGCGCACATTGGGTGTAGGAGTTGTTTGAGGTACTTCGATGTGTGGCAATCCGGTTTACTTCTCCGTCTCGGGAAGCAGTGTTCCTTTGGAGGAATCTTCTTGTGACTTCCTAATTTCTTCCTCCTTCCTCTTCTGTTCTGTTTCAGCCCTATGTTGCTCTTCTTGCAATTGGTGCTCTACTTTTGCCTTGTCCTATTCTTCTTTTAGTCAATGCTCAGCTTCTGCTTTGTCCTGCTCTATTTTTAGCTGACACTCAGCTTCTGCCTTTTCTTCCTCTTCCTTCTTCTTGCAGTTTTCTTCTGTCCGCTTCTTCCTTTGCTCTTCTTTCAACTGCTTCTTTCGTTTTTCCTCCTCTTCCCTTGCCTTTTCCTCGGCCTCTTGTTTGGCTTTGGCCTCCTTTTCTCTTTGTTGGGGGGAAGGGTTATGGCCCATACCAGTCCTCGGCTTCTTGGCTTTGGAGGATGAGGCTCCTCCCAGTGTATGAACCCTTTCTTCTAAAGTCTGGTTGTCTTGCTCCTCCTGATCACTTGATTCTGCTGGAGCAACCTCTCTATCCTTGTTGTACCAATTCTTTATTCTATCCTCAGCTCGACAGTCAGTACGCTGGTAACTCCATTTGAATGTGGCCCGCTTGTAGTGTGCGGGGATAATTCTCTCGGGTTCATATGTCCGGTGTGCCAAGGGAGGCAGATAGAATCCCCTGATCTGTTCAGCTTCTACTTCTACTTCCATAAAATATTTCACTGTGTAGGCGTCGATGGTGAGCGGCAGAGTGGGCCATGGCTTCTTCTTACCCTTAGTGAGGACTTTGGAGAAACTGCCTGATATCTGATAACAAGTTTCTTGGAGGAGAAACTTGTCTGTTATGAAATGGGGCAATGCATGAGGGGCCTTGAGCGACTCAAAAACTCAGACAATGGTACTATCAGTGTTTGGAAACCAGTGGTCCACCTGAGTTATTGTCTCCATGGCTCGCTCAAACATGCATGGGGGGTCTTTTCCAAACAGTTTCACGTAGAGGGTAGGGATGAAGCTACTCGCGATTGACTCCATGTATTGCTTATACCTAAAATCCCAAAACACCATTAGATATTTTTGAATTGGACCACCATTCTCCGGGTCCCAGTTATGTGACCACCCCTCAAAGTGGCACCTGGTGCACACTGCATCTAGGAGATAAGATGCCATATAAAATTCTGAAGCGTACCCTTCATCAGGTGCCAATGCCACAGATATGTTTGACTTGAGGGCTGCTACTATCATGTTAGCCCAGTTGAAGTGGGTACCGTACACAGTGATAACATACATCAGAGAGACCCAAGCACCATTGAAAAAGGTGGCATCTGGGTGGCCATACATCCTACATAGCATTGTAGCTACGAATTTGTAGACCTTCCCGAGATCTGCTATTTGATATTCTTGATCCTTCTTTAGTCAGAACTTTTCCGGGTCCTCCCACCATCCTTTCAAGGTTTCTGATATGGGAACTGCATGAGTAGTGGCCCATTCATCAGTGAAGGTCTGCTCTCAGGTGGGAAGCGCATAATAGAATTCTGCATCTTGCCTCTTTAGATTTGCAAAGGACTTCCCGGCATGTTCCTGAATGACCTAGATATTGGGGTCGCCTCTCTGCAGGATCCATTCAATCAGCTCGGCACATGGGAATACAGGCGAATGGGCCCCTGTGTAGTGTAGCTTGGATCTCTTAACCTGAATGTATGCCTATCGGTCTGGGAGGTCTTCCGGAAATTCAGGTTTTGTAAATTCCTAATACACCTGGTACCAACTCATACTGTCCCCTTTGCCGAATGTGCAGGCAGTGTCTCCATAATTAGGGGGAAGAGGAAGAGGTACTTCCTCCTCTAATATTTCTATCTTTGGGATTTTGTTTCTTTTACGAACTGCTAGAGGCCCCATGCCACTTGAGGCTGACGAGATGGATACACACTCTAGCTCGACTTCAATGTCCCCTGGCATGTTCATAAAACAATCCCATGATAAGACATATGCCATCATTTATAAATATGTGGGCTACTCCTACCTCTGCTTAATCATTTTCAAGGAAGTGGGTTAACCTGCGACCTGGCGACCTTGCGACTAGGTCGTTGGGTCACTAGGTCGCATTGATTTGAAATTTCACAGAAGAGCGACTTAGCAACCTGGCGACTTAGCAACTCATGATTAAGTTGCGAGGTCGCAAGGTCGCAATGGTCAAGATTTTTACGGAAGTGCGACCTGGCGACTTAGCGACTCACGATTGGGTCACGTCATTCTAGATTTTTTGTGATATGCAACCTAGCAGCTCTGCAACTTAGCGACCGAGCTCGCCAGGTCGTGGGGTCGCTCTAGGGCTTGGCAGATGTGTGGTGGAAAAGGTTTAGAAAACACACATGGCACCCATAAGATCATTGACCATGGTCATAGGAGTCTTCATTGGGAGTGAGGCAAGGTCTTTGAAAGGGGAGGGGCAGATAAGCCTTACACCAAGATCTGAATGGTTACAAATCCCGAAGGGGGGGGAGGACAGGTTTGCAAAGGGATTTCCAGGGAGCTTGATAAAGAACATAACAGGGTTTAAATAGGTTAGGGGAAGGGGAAGAAATAGTAACAATTATCTCAGAAAGAAACAGTAGGAGGATTAGGCAACTTACCCGGGAAAATCGCGCTCTAGTTGGCTTGTCAGAGGCATTTTCTTTCTCTGTCGCGCAGGTTGAATGCGACCTATGCGACCCTCCTATATAAAGGGGTCGCACGTGTGGGCAATAAATGAGGGTTGCAAGGTCGCAAATGATCTGCGTTAAAGAGAAGTGTGACCTAGCGACTCTGCAACCTTGCGACCTAGGGCATTGCGAGATTGCAGGGTTGCAAGGTCACAGATGTTTGGTTTCGGACTGATGTGCGACCCAGCGAACTTGTGACCTAAAGGGTTGCAAGGTCGCAGGGTCGCAATTTAAAAGAGTTAACCACATTTGCGACTTAGTGACTTGAGATTTTGAAAAGGTGAGTTTATGCTTGACTTCTCTTTTTCAAAAGGATAGGGGCTCAAAAATTTAAGGAGAGAAAAATTTTGGAGGGTGTTGTAGTAGCTACAACAAATGGAAATTCGCTAATAGGACCCAGGATCTCTGTTGGTGCTTCATCGGTTGGGGGGTGGGGCTTACCCTGCTGATCCTTCCACTTCGTGGGTCCCACTACTTTTGTCCTTGCACCTTGCGTGTTTTCTCCACCTATCTGCGTGTCCCAGGGTGTAGGTCTATCATATTTCATTCCAATAGACCAGAAGAAAAATGTTGGAGTAACCTCAAAGATTTCCAAGATCTGGTATAATTATTTCGTCCTCATTGTGTTGCTCCACTGCCAGCGAACCTAGTGGTCCCGGCGGAGTAACTGCCTAGGAGTCACGGACGTTGCTCTGCTGCCAGCGAGCTTGATCAGTACCCCGGCGGAGTCGTCGCATTGCCTCTTTGCACAGGAAGCCTTTCTCAATCCTTTACCCTTATTCATGTGCTAGTAGCACTTATTTTCATGTTCTCGTGGCACTTATTTTGCATGGGCGGATGAGAGATCCCGATTTATTTTACGGGCAAGAGAGGTTGTTTCTTGTTTGAAAGAAACTGAAAGATGTTTTGATTTGGGTTTGCCCTCATGCCAAGCCTTCACATCCCATCTACCACCCATAGGAAAATTTGCAAGACAGATCATTAAGATGTTTGAGACTATGCTGGGCACAAGGCTCAGGTTACGGGTATAGGCCATTCAAACTCGTTAGGGTTCCATATAAGCAACCGACTCGTATCTCCCTGGCTAATGAATTTAGACTCATAGGCATAATGTTGAGAACGTGACTTTGATGACCTGTTCTTAGAGAAGCTGTGTCTTGAGGTAACCACTGCAACCTCACACAAACAATGGAGTTAGGGTTTTAGCAATCAAGGTAAAACAAGTAAGAAATATTGTCAGGGTTTTGATGTGTGCAAAGAGGTAAAAGCAATTCATTCGGCTTTAAACTCGTGCAAGGGGGAGTAAGAAGGCTAGTCTGGGCATCGAGGGTTTCAAGGCCTCGAGTTTAATGAGGGCTCATGCAATGTATGGAAACTTTCATAGTTATCTCTTCAACCGGTGCAAATGGTGCGAGGAAGAAAGCGTACAATGTGATGCAATCGACAAGGCTTATGATGCAATGCACTGCCATGTGCGAGAAAGATCAACTAGTTGCAGGTTGAAAAAGAAGGCAAAGCACATGCAGTGATTATTTGAATAATATGCAGCAACAAGCAAAAAATAAAAGAAAAATAAATCAAAATAAACGGAAAATTATGATGCATAAAGCTATTAACCATAAGCAAAGACAACAAACAAAATTTTAAGCTATAAAGAAAAACCTTAGCAAGTAAACCTAATTAACAACTTGAACTAGCACACTTTTATTAACAGATCCTAGCTAGCCTAAACCTAAAACCCTAGTTAAACCAAAGAGTCAGTCGGGTTATATGAAATCTACTTTCCAGTGCAGCCACCGCATTAGTTCCCGTCCTGCAAGAACAACAATGTTCGCAATCAGAGCTAGCATACAAAATTGTGTACCAACAACAAGACTTACCTGAAGAGCATGTGCAACAACAAGAAGGTCATGGCTACTTACCAGAGAACGTGCCAAAATGGATTGTTCAAGATGAATTTTACTTTCATCCTGATGCACAGAAATATGTACTTGAAACCTAAAATCATCTATAAATGACACACATCCATGCGTGCGCAACCCTAAATCCAACGGAAGTGAGGTAAAAAATTTCCTATTTGCAGGCATATTCATCGGATAGGGTCCATCAAACTAGCTGAGAATATCATCATGGTGTTGGGGATGATAAATTTGATGGAATGGAAAAAATAGGCATATGCTAGGCAAATTTGAGGTGCTTCCAAATCCAAGTGCAGAAACCCTAATTTTGAAAGCCCTAGTTCGGAGTTGTCCTTGGGTTCCGTCAAGGATGTGAGGATTCGAAGCAACCTTCAGTGGAGACTGAAATTCCTCACCATCCTGGACAAACTCCAGACCTTCGAGCCGGGGGCTTCCAAACTTTGATGGTTTCGTGAGATCAACTGGCGAACGGATGTGATCATTATTTGTGGTGATTGGACAGCCGTCAGTGGGCTCATTATTAATTTGGCCAAATGTTTGCAAACTGACAAATTGACAATCCAGTGTAATAGATTCTTTAGATTTCATAGGATGGGGTGAATTGACCAGAAGATTTTCAGGCAGTAGAGAGGTTTTCCAAACATCACACGCTTGTGCCTGAGTGCAACTGGTACTAGCTGGGCAATAACCGAAAAGATTAAAGACAATGGTCGGTGTTTTCCTTCCAGTGAATAGATTAGGGTATATTGGTTGTTGCATACCAGCTGTTAGGGGATAGAAATATGTGCTCAGAGAAACATCACTCGATTGGAAGATTTTCCCAGATGAGTTGACATCCGGCGTGGTTATGCTGAGAGGAGTGTGATATGTGGGAACCATCATTTCAGAAACCCTACTTCGAAAAACCCTAGTCTAACATGTTTCATGGGTCTCATCATGATCATAAGAACTTGAGGTAACAACCAGCAGAAGCTGAATTTCTTCAATTTCCTGATGGGTCCTTGAATCATCACAAAGCGAACCATTAAATTTTGGTGGCTTCATATGGTCGACAGATAGATACAAATGACAATTCTCCAAGGCGTGAGTGAAAATGTTTTTAGATAAGTAGTGATTATTGGAGCCATCAATTTGATCAGGTTGGGTACCTAGCATGTTAGGCTCCCTAGAAGTTAACAGTTGGGATGAATCAATAAAAGAAACATCTTGAGGTTGCTGAGATAGGAAGTCACTCCTTTGGTTGTTTAAAGGTTTCGGGTGAAAAATATCAGACAAAAGAGATCCAACAATTTTGTAATGTGATTGTGAAACACCACCCGTGTGCTTATGGTTGTCTCCAACACTAGTAAAAGGAAATTTCGAATGACTTGAAGAAATTACTGGAGTGGCAGACTCATGAAATGAATCAGGGAATAATGGATGGAATGATCTAGATGCAGGGCTATCAACCGTACAAGGACTTTCATCTCACACATCAGTGTCATCCAGAGAGAACAATGATCCTGCATGCATGTCACGGTCTAATGATTATGTAGGGAAATCAACTTTGTCTGGGACAAGAGTCAATTTATTATCAGCATGAGAATGAGATTTAGAATCGTACCCAGGAAAATGTTCAGTGGACTCGAGATAGGTTTCACTGACAAGGAGAGATGTTAGGCCAATATGTTTTTCAAGCTCTGATTTGACAGGGTGTGTGAAAGATTCAGGGGTGGTACAACAAGTTTTATTTAGGTGTCCACGTCGATCATTACTCAGAACTTTTGCGACCAACACTCCACCACACGGAAATTCTGGAGGAGGAATAGGAATGTCACTGTCAACACTGGAAAATCATACAACAAAAGACAACATCAATTAATTTTGAGCCCAAGGATGTATAGGACATGAATACATTATGGAATCAAGATGTATTTAAAATCTCTAAGGTTTTGAGAAAATCAGATTTGAACTAGTCATAAATGCTCAAATGCGCGCTTTTTCCTTTGAGAAGAGCACCTTCTACGCACCTTTTTTCCCGATAAGCTTGCATTCCTGGAAATGGAAAAAAGTTACTTTCCAAGACCACAACAAGCAATGGAAAATTACTCCTTATGTTAAAGCCACCTAAAGGACAACCACCAACGCCTCCTTAGACATCATGTGAGCACACAAAAGAATATTTGAGCACACAATGGAATCACACCTTTCCCTTGGGTCACCATCCATCATGTACCAAGGGAGGGAAGGAGGATTTGAAGCTCACCTATATAAACCCACCAAGAGATGAAAAAATGGTGATCACAAGGTTATGATGGCCAAAGTTTCCTCAAGAAACACCAGCATTGTGTGTGACTCGGAGCTGGAGCTAAAGAGGACTCGATAGTTGGCCACCCAACATCTTAGTCCACCACAGCAGAGAGAGAGAGTGATACTGCATCAGAGACAGAGCTTGGAAGGCAACATCCTTGCATCGGGACCTAGAGCCATTGCCTAGGTGCCCTTTGGCAAGTGGGTAAAATTTCTTCTCCATTTCGAACGTTTAATAAGAAGAGGCCATCAAGCCATCGTTTGCATTATTATTTTTTGGAACTCTCTATATAGCTTTTGTATATTTGTGTTTTTAGTTTTAGTTTAATCAGAGCATACTTCAACATACTATTTCCATTAATTTTTATGCTTTTGAGCTCCCCCACTTTCTGCCTGTTACCAATAGTTTAGAGTGTAGACCACACTCTCTAAGCTTGTGCGATTTCGTACACCCATGTGACAAATCAACAACAACAGGATTGGCGACTCCACTGACGTGTTCCAAGTTTATGTGGTTGTGCCATCTTTTGCAGGAGACCCTTTGTCTATGTTGGAGTGGAGCTGACAGTCCTCTGACCCATCTTGCAGTCCCTAGACTCACTGAGGTGATAGACTGAAGAAGGCAACTCCTAATATTTTTACTTGCAGGATTTTTGTGCACATTTTTTCCTCACAGAGGTGCATTGCGCGCGTTCAGGAGTGACCTACGCGCAGGAAGGCGCACCTGTCAAGAGATTTTGCGCGCAAATTGCAGAGATATTGTTTCTCACTATTTTCTGCATTTTTTCTGCTTGTAAGTGTGTTGGGAAGCCCCTAATGTATCTGCCAACACCTGTGTTGATACCCCACAGCTTCTGAGAACTCATTTTTTGCTGCTTTCTGTAGGCATTTAGTTGGTTTTCATTTAAGTTGGTTTTGAAAAAAAGTTTTCACATAGTTTAAGTAGGGGGCGAATTAATCATTGATTTCCAAAAAAATTATGTTTTTTGCACATTCTGGTATGCACACTTAGCTTAATTAGTCCGAGTAAGTGGCTCAAGACCACACATGCATAAGCTAGTGTAGAAATTGTTTAGTTTAAATTCAATTTTTGCATTTAGGAAATTGTGGGACTAGGATTGAATCACCAATTAGAGCAAGTAATCTCTGTTGCCTTTGCACCATTTGGTGACCCTAGACAAGCATATGAATGCTCTACATTCGTGATTCGCCATCTCCCTTTAGTCACTCACATAGACTAACTAGGAAGATTTGGAAGCGGCCCATTATCCGCAAATGCTTTACATTTGAGCAAGGAACAACATCACATAGTTTAACTAGGGGAATTTTGTAAAGGATCACTGATATCCATATGCTCAAATTATGAGATTGTTCACCATACACTCACACACGTTCACCCACTAAGAAAAGAAAGCCACCTAAAAAGAACTTAAACCAACTCACTAAATTCTCCCCACAGGGGCCACAAGAGAATTTATAGATTAAGTTAGGATCAAGGGGGTAGGCATCCAATAAGCCACCTTGATCACACTTCACATTGAAACATAGAAGTTGTGTATTTAGGGAGCTTTAAAATCCACCTATCAACCCACAGAAAAGAAAACCCGAGCGCGGCAGAGACCCGATTCAGAGGGGGTTAGGCTTAGGCACAGTGCGTGCGGTATCAATTGGGGCTACTTGACCCGGCTTATACTCTGTACTGTTAGCTTACTACCAAGAAGCCCAAGATTCGAATGCTCATGTGGGACAGTGGTTCTTAGTGGCCAAAACTAGGGAATCCTTTACCCTATAGGTGACGGTGTAGGCAAGCGCCAGACCCTCTACCCTTACCTTGGTTGATTCTCTTCGGTTGACTGGGGGCATCGCCAGCTCTTACGAGACGTTGTGCCAACACTCGCAAGAAATCCTCTCAAGGCCCATTTAATTTTGAGTGTGTAAGGACGTATTAGGTCTTCTAGGATTTTGAGTATCATGCGCAAACAAACAAAACCATTTTTTCTTGATTGATCACATAGATTAAGTTAAAAGAAAATTCATTTAATTTTCGTTTTGTTTTATGTATGTGGCCATAAATTTGTTGTGATCACAGACTCGATCCCCTCAAAATTTTTCCAAAACCTAACCTGGTCGACACTCATATGGTTCCAACAGAACCTCGTCGGTTCAGACATCTTTTGGACCTCCCCCATTATCGGGAGGGGTTCCAGGTCTTTCGCTGTTTAGGCGTCAAAGACGGAACATTGCCACAGTGGTTGGTTCCTCCTTTCTTGGCGCAACCTTAGTTGGGAACCCTTGTTGGTCTCCCAACACCACATCGCACACCACTCCCCCCTCATCCCCTAGGGGGTAGAGGAGCGCATCCCATACGGGAAGTCAGCTAAATTCACAACAGGGTACGTCACAGACTAACCCTCGCTCTAACCTGAACTTTGTGTCTTCACACATTGCCATGGCGTCAACCTCCCAGTCACCCTTCTTAGCAGCGTTGAATCTACCAGATTTTACCAAGCTCACCAATGACCCCATCGCACATGACCCCAATTGGCCTCCCATGCCCACGAAGCTCCCTTCAGACATACCAAAGTTTGAAGGCAAGCAAGTGGAAGACCTAGGAAATCATATAATGACCTTTCATCATGGTGCTCATCGAATAGCATCATTGACGATACCATTTGGTTGAGGCTATTTCAACGCACTCTTATGGGAGTGGCTGCGAAATGGTACATGTAGCAACCTCCTGCTTCACATGGAACCTTTAGCGCCCTCGCTACCGCATTCCTCACATAATTTCAGTTGCCCATTCACCACGATTCGGAAATGGAGTTATTGAATCATTTCAGACAATCCCCCTCTACCCATATTTCAGAACATCTCCATGAGTGGAGGCGGCGTCGCAGTTTATGCAAATCACAACTCGACGAATGAGTCCTTTTAGATTTGTTCTTGAAAACTCTGATGATGGAGATTTCAAAGGATGTGGCGCAACATAACCCCACATCCGAAGAGGATGCAATCAGTAAAGCCCAAAAACTTGAACTGATCTACACGCAATCATGATACATATACAATATCCTGCCCAATGCCCTGCACCTGCAATATTATCAAGAATTGTCAGGTGCGTCTAACTCTGCAGACAGACTTATTGGGTCAATGACCCAAGGGTACCTAGGCAACAACAGTCAAAATCGCAGTTACACATATGGGTCTACCCAGAACATGTCTCAACCCTGATTTCAAAGTCATCATATGCAGTAAAAAAATTTAACTAATAGGACGCAAGTGTATCACCAAGGAGGACCTTATCCTCTAGCTAAGGGGACCCAGTACGCAAGAAGAAAAACTGACGGAAAAACTCCCCCCCAACGGCCAAGTGCAAACATGGGACAACAATATGTTCAGTCCCAAGCAAATAACCCGCCTAAGAAAAACAATGCATAAGTGAACTTTGTGCAGTCATCCCAAAATCAACCACACCAATATGATCAGGAGAATTATACTCCTAATGTGGTTAAGAGAAAGGAAAAAAAAAATCCCAAAGGGAACCCTGGACAGGGGGACAGCAACCAACAGTGCCCACTGTGATCCCAGGCTAGAGGTAACTCTAACCGGAATCAGAACCAGGAGCCAAGCAATGCCCAAAGGCAAGACAAAAGGCCACCTCTACGAACAAACCATTCTTGTTCAATATGTGGTGAGTACGGGCACTATACTCACAATTGTCCCAAACTCCTTGAGCTTAAAAAGCTTCAGAGTAACTGAAGACAGGGAGGATCTTCCCAGACAACTGCAGTTATGCAAGAACCCTTCCCCCATCAAGGAACGGTCAGCACTTAGTAGCAAAACCCCGACGATTCAGGGAAAAAAAACCATGAGATTTACATGGCTGGGGAAGAAATGTTTTTTCAAACTCGGAATCGGAGCTACAACACCCCACCAGACACCAGTACATCAGGGGCTAGTACGAGCACACCGAATGCACCTTTAGCCATTCCAAATATTCCTTTGGAACCATTTCCAAAAATGGTAAAAGGGCCTAATATGCAAGCAGGTGATTACTCCAAAGCGGCCCACAATTACAACATCGTAGATGATTTAGCTCAATCACCTACTGCTATGTCCGCATTAGAAGTACTGTAGTCGTGCCCAAAGCAATGGAAAGCCCTACTTGCTGCATTAGGCGTTGTCGACCCTACCGACATGTGCATGATGTCTTTTGACTTAGAAAAAGCCACCCTTAGGCTTCCCTCCATGGTTGCCTTCCAGATACTAGTATCGGTACATAATATCACTATTCACCGATGTGTCATTGACGAGGGTGCATCCACATGCATCATGTCAAAGAATGTATGGCAGAAGTTAGGAGCCCCTGAACTCAAATATTCCGTCATCACACTCAGAGCATACGATGGTCATCCCTCGACCCCCGTCAGCCTCTTCCAAAATGTACTGGTCTGCTTAGCCGGCAAGACGAACCACATAGACATCGAAGTCTTGGACACTCACTTGGATTACAATATACTCCTTGGGCAGAGTTACATGTACGCCATGTCTTCCATAGCGTCCTTCGTCTTCCACATCATGATGTTCCCCCACGAGGATCAAATCATCACAGTAGACTAGCTGACGCATAGTGAAAAGCGTCCCTTAACCAACACGGATGTAATTCTACCCTATGTAGATACAACCACAGATGGTCTTTCACAGTATCAAGAATATGGCCTTGGCCAATTCAAACCATCGTCCGTCTTAGGGTAATTCCTAGGAGATCCTCCCATTATCCCTGAGGTATCGCCCAATGCCACAGGGGCCCCAGTATGCATGATGTCCACATCAAGCACCGAGGTTAGTCAGGACACAGAATCAAGCAGTAACAACACCGAGGCATCAGCTACTGCAACCTCCCTAGTCTACGCCGCCTCCCAAACTCCTTTCCTCTACCCACCTCCTGGCTTCACCTTCCAGCAGGTCTTGGCAACACTGGCATTACCAATATATCATTGGCATTCCCAGTGTGGTATCTCGTTCCCCCTCCAGGAACAGTAGCTACCAATGTTACTGCATTTGGGTTAAAGCCCCCTGGTCCCGAGGAGCCCCAAACTACCCAAGTAGTAGTCGAAACCGCCCCCGCAAGGGAAATTCCCATTGCGAAACCAGTGACAACAACCAAGAAAATCACCAAGAAAGGAAAGAAAGTGGTGACCCCCACCATGCAAAGGGAGTCATCAGCCTACGCTATATGTGATGTCACAGGACACCCTACCCACATATGCCCGGAGTTGGATGAGTTAAAACCACTCGTTGGCTGCGAGGCAGGCACCTCGACACAACGTTCCCATAAAAAGGAACTTGCCACCAAGTACAAGAAAACCACTACGTACCAATCACGCATGTGCACTTTGTGACACCTATGGGCACTATACCCACCATTGTCCAGAAATACCACGATATAGGGATGCCTTACACGAGATCGAGCGATCCTATTAAGAGGATCCCTCCATCTAGTCTATCAATGATGAGCCACATACCATCCTATACTTACAAGAAGAGCATAGATTCGTAGAAAGACCCCCGGTAATGCCTATTATACATTGTACGCTATGCGATGAACATGGTCACTATATCGAAGAGTGTGCCGCATTGGAACTCATTCATAGATGGTATCCAATTGAGAGGGTTTATTACGTGGGGCTACGGGAAGCACAATTCACATGCCCGTTATGCGTCGAAAATCACCTATTGGAGGATTGTCACTACATACCTCGCTTCTGGCTAGCCCTTGCCAGCCTCTGCTCAGCCATAGTTTGTCTTTCCCGAGAAGACGATATGGATGTCGAATCCATCAGCAACTCCATGACCCAAGCAGAGGAGATGAGTGGGTCTATAATCTTATCAGCTGAAGAAAAGCTGAGCGGGGAACCCCTAGTTACCCCCAAAGACACGTCACGAAACCCACCCGCATGCACATTATGCAAGTAGACGGACCATATAGTTGTCCACTGCCCTGACTTAGCAGCATTGTGATGTTGGTACCCCACCTGGCCTCAGAACAAGCACAATGGGACCTCCTATATCACGGATATTTTTCCTGATATGTCAGGGTAATCATTACGACCGAAATTGTACTTCTGTCTCGCAGATCCGTCCCACTATCAACATGATTAATGCCGTAGAAAAAAGGACAAGCGATCTCCAAGAAAGGCATAAAAGATATATCGCCAGCTCAACGTCCCCACCACCATAGTGGTGTGTCAATCCTGATAAAACCACACACCAACCATGTATACCCCAGGCCAAGCCTAGGATAACATGTGGCCTATGTGATCTAAACGATCACTGAGTCAACCAATGCAGAGAACTCAAACCCCTTGCAAACAGTCTCCGCATAGTCTCCCCCCTTCCTCAAAAAATTCTCTCTAATCAAGAGAAGATCACATGCACTTATTGTTGAATTTGTTCACACTTTCAGCATACGTTTAAGTTTACACATATACCCAAGTTGAGAGTAGCCAGAGTGGCATTAAGTCAACCACCCACCAAAAAGGGAGGCAAGTCTCAACCTACAACGCAAAAATGGAAGCAAAAGATGACCTGGTCCACAACCAACCCTTTCCAAGCTTCCACATCAGGAACATCGAGTAGTGTCGAATATCACACTATTTACTTTGTTAGCGCTGTGATACCATGCACCATTTGCACCGGTCATGATCACACACCAGAGGTATGCTCGCTGCTAAAGCGTCCAAGCACCTCTGTGATAAAAACAACTTCCACCTACTGGAAATTGACTATCCCAGCGGGAAAGCCAACCTTAGGCTCACACAGGACTTCTTTATTGAGATCCTTCCCCCGCCACATGCTAGCGACACAATTCACCACATACGACTTGTATCATCGCATGCCCAAAACAGGATTTAAACCACCTCCTCATCACAAGAATTCTTCTTGATTCGTGTCGCAAAATATGAAGGCACCTTACCCTTTTTCATATATTTCCGCGAGATCCCAAACTTGCATACCGCCATCGAACTCCTTGATGACACCTAGCCTCTAGAACAATGCCTAATGCAACTAGAGCTAGTTGACGAAAGTAGGTGACAATCGCTGCAACACAATGAGGCCCATAAGAAAAGGGTAAAAGCATCATTTGACCACCACATCACCCCTCATTCATTTACCGAGGGAGAGTTAGTCCTTTTCTATGATGTCGCAAAAGAGGCCTTAGGGATAGGAAAGTTCGAAACCCTATGGAAAGGCCCCTATATCATCAAACATTGTCTCCGATAGGGGGCATACATCTTGACGGAACTGGATGGGACCTACCTCACTAACCCTGTCAACGGCCTTTACCTCAAGAAGTTCTACCCATAAGGGCCCCATTAACCCTTATCCCCTAGAATTAGAGTACACAAAAATCCCAATACCAAATTTTTTTTGACCCAAAGACCTAAACACACTCAAAGTTCCACCATGGATCACTAGCTTGAACCCTATTTCGGATTTGCTGATGGAGCATTGTGATGGTCTCAAAAACTTAGCTGCAGTCACCTGGGTCATCTACCACCCTGACCGATCACCACTGTGTTCAAACGACGTGTGCATTAGAGCAACAACCAACAATCAGGAAGAATATGATGTTGTTATCAGAATTATGTGCGAGGCCCTCCATCAGGGCATCCGCCGTATGCATGTCTACCTAGATTCCCAGTTAGTGGTATCACATTTAAACCAAACATTTAAAACCAGAGACGCAAACCTATTTAGAAAATATTTGCGTGCCAAAAGATTAAGAAGACAATTTGATTACATTACATTCTCACATGTATCAAGGAATCAAAACCAAGCAGTTGATCGCATAGCTAACAATATCCTAGACTGGAATGCATCACGAATAAACCACCATACATGAAAAACCAAAAACATAGATATCCATCAGCATAACACAAAATCAATAAAACGAAATAGATAACACACCATGTAGAGCTGCAAAAAGATCTCTCATATATATACATAAAAAAATATGTGTACCTGAGTACAAAAATAGTATCACTGGCCCATTGGCCAGCCCAAAGATACAAGGGTCATCAAAATAAGGGAAGCATCCTCATAACGGGTGCTTTCCCTGTGTACAAAGCTACTCTAGGGGGGTACCCCCTCAAGAGGAGCACTTGGGCCCACCACTGCTCTTGGTGCCAACACCGGAGCTGCCGTCGCCACTGCGATAGCTACCCGTCGTAGAGTGGGCCGGTAATCCCTCTCGCGGGCCATCACCGTCTCTATCTAAACCTCCTCGAGATCATCCATAAAACCTCGGGCATGCAGCCCGTGGGTCAAATGGTCCACTTGACCTCAGAAGTCCTTTAGAGTGGCCACCTGAGTTGTAAGTACTGCGATGCGCACCTCAGCCGCATCCACACAAGCTCTCTTGGCTACTACCTCATCTGCAGCCGAGTTGTTGCCCTCACTAGAAGGGCCAGCACCATCCCCGCCAAGTTCACCGGCACCACCCGGTCCACCTACAACACCTCCTCCCCGACCACCTTGCAGTCGTGGTAGAGGATCATGACCCACCATTCGGGCCACTAGGCGTCCCACCTCGCCAACATCTGCACGAGTAACCAAAAGAATGTCAGTGTCAATAAAAAACACTCTAGTACATAAAAACTCGAACAAATGCAGAAATATAACACATACCTACAAGACCCCAAATATAACCAAAAGGGAGACCAATGTCGGGATCAACCTATAAATCCATCCCCGTGTACGAGTATGGAAAAAACATCTGTGGGTTGGCCTTGAACCAGGCCTCCATCATATTTTTCCAATAACGACCCACCATGCCACCACCGCCGCGTGGCATCACCAGAGCCTACCTCCTCATGCGTGGCTCCCTCAGCCCCCCAATTGGCACTGCCACAACGGGCCTCACCAGCACGACCCTCTCGTACATAATGCTGCACGAGATGCTAGCATATGAAAATGATTTGAATCCATGTTGGAACCTGTTCAGTTGCGACACCATACCATCAAAACAGAAACAGGCGAAATCAAAAAATTCCTGTTCCTCAAACGGTGTAAAACTCTTATCGTGGGCTCGATGCCCGATGCGGAGCAAACGACCCTGCCAGTCGCACAATAATGGCTAGAGCACACCGCTTGGCCACATCTGTCACTGATGCAATATTGATGCACCCCTTAGTAAGAGGTGCACCACCGCAATGCCTCCTCCGGAACCTGTCAATGTTCACTCATCCAGTAGGGAGTGGATACCTCAGCGCCTCGCCCTGAGGTAGTAATCCAGTCACAAAGTATATATCCATCTCTGGATGGATAATAAAGTTCTTCCCCCTCAAGATGAACATATTGCGTCTCTTGCGCCAATTCTGTATGATATAACATAACAATCCGTCCTGTTACTGAAGGAACTCATTCTTAGCAAATTTCAGAAGGCCCCATGCGGCCAAATGACGGCGCACCCCAGCATCTGTAGCCAGAGCGGTCCGGATCTCGGGCCAATATCGCTCTCTCCACACCAACCTGCCAAGAAACAGGCACCCATCAGTACAGAGGAAAAACATCAAAAGGGATAGCAAAAACCCAAGTTTTTACAAAAACCCTACCCTTGCGCGCCTGTTTCGTTCACAGGCACACCCTTGTGCGCAAAAAGGAGGGAACAACGCACCTTCCCGCAGCTGTCCCTAAAAAATAAGCGCAAAGGGGGCGCCTCTTTACCTAGATGGCACACAAAATCTAGGACAAAAAGCCCCTTTGAGGCCGTACAAACCCAATCTGTACGACTCCTGGCATCACCAAACTGAAAAAATTGAAATGCAAGATGTCATGGAAGTTACCTCGGCATAATATCGCTAATCCCTGGTACATAGGCTAACCGAAATGGCAAGAAAGGCTCTGCAATTACCTCTGATCTCCCAAAACTCATCAAGTACAAATGAATAGGATTAGGGGCCATAATCCCATATTTATTGCCCTTTTCCAAAATTTCGGAGGTTCATAATAGGAGATCAAAAGGTCCATTCTGTAAACCGTAAGTTGCACCATCATTAGTATACCATGACGAACGAAAGCGATGCCCCACATTCGCTTTTCGGAAAAATATTTTTTCAAGCACCGGCAGGTATGCACCCTCCCATCTTCCTTTCCAAAATCTAGGTTTTTCAATAATATTGGATGAAAATAAGATGCTTTCACTTGAGGTAGTTGTTTTTTGCAGGAAGAACCCGCAAACTGTTCACAACACCATCCACTGAAAGTTCTGAAGCAGGTATCATTCTACCCTCAACATGATAGAGTCCCAGAGAACTTTGCATATCCTGACATCATTTCTCCATTAGAGATAAACCACAGGGTCCTCATACCCGACCACGTTTATCATCACCTCACCTTGCATATGATAAATGCCCGCGATGGTCGGTAGAGCCTCCCCTCCATGGCGATCGTCATCCAAAGTAGACCATACATCACCCCACAAGTGATGCCATGGCCATACCATTTTATTTCGGGAAGCACCTTATGCCCATCCACATATCATGCATAAGGTCATGTTCACCATTCAAACTCAACCCCCTTCTCGGACGATCAGGTTGTACAAGCATATTGAAAGCGCACCTCCGCGCACCGCATTTGGTCCTCCATACCTCCATCAACATAATCCCATCTGCGAAATCTTCCACTTCATCAACCAAGCACATGAGACCAACCAATGGGACCCCTAACCCCAGCAAAACACTGTCCTCACACCTTCAGTGAGCGACCCTCTTTCATGTTTTGGGGTACCTGTCTCTGTATTTTGTACAAACGAAATGCCATTATTTTGTTCTTTTGGTAAGTGTAAAAATAGCGCAAACGATGCCCTTCACCACTTTTCCCTCATATTTCACATTTTTCTCCCATGGCAGTAGTCCCCCATCTCCCTTGGTCAAATTATTTGACCCGCCATGCACGCACCATTACGACAATCATAGCCGGTTCACACCCACCCTAGAAGTCCTACCGACTCCAGGGATTTTTCCTTCAAAAATACCTATGACTACTGCAAAGCTGCTCAAGTATACTTCGACGTTGGGCCACTAAATCTCCATCATCCGTTTTTAGTCACCGCTCACCAACATGCCTATGTTAAACCCATCATATCCCGATCCCCAACCCCTCAGGTCGGTAACTCATGGTTCGGTTAAGGATTGCTTTTTGTCGACCTCAACACCTCTTTTCCAAAAAGGAAGCGGTACCTTGGATGATCCCTTCCCATGCAAAGGGGTATCCTCGGGTGGCACTGTGGGAGACATCATTGTCCACAGATGTCATCGATCCTCTTGACATTCGACTATAACAAAAGCTTTCATGTCACGATGGTATCGTACCTTACAACCATTTCACTTTGATCAAGATCCATCGAAGACCCGTGCCTTCATAAGCGTCTCTGACAATAATGATTACACGGGAAGGTCCCAGCCAGTACATATGCGTACATGGCACAGTGATATGCCATACCAGGATTACGCATATGGGTACCACATTCCACCTATCGTCAAAGAAAAAATGCCCCTGAGGGTGTCAACAGTCGTCGTCAACAGCCACTAGCATCACTACCATAGTAGTGGCACAGACAGCACATGTATCTGTCAATTTTGTTTAAGTAGCCATAACATCACGAGCATGGGACATGCCTGCCTTGTTGAAATTTTGTAAATATGTTGTATATTTTGTTTGCTTGCAGGGGGTCCCTTAGGCCATAGTTATCTCGGAAACGATGTAAGGTGTTGTCAATTCCAAAATACACACAGACCTCTCTCTCTCTCTCTCTCTCTCTCTCTCTCTCTCTCTGCGTACGATATAGAAAAGAAACTATAATGTATAAAGGCTATAAAATTCTTCCTAGACCTCACACATTAGGGGGAAACTGTTAACACTGGAAGATCGTAAAGTAGAAGACAACATCAATTAATGTCGAGCCCAAGGATTTAGAGGACAGGAATACATTATGGAATCAAGATGTATTTAAAATCTCTAAGGTTTTTAGAAAATCAGATTTGAACTAGTCATAAATGCTCAAATGCACGCTTTTTCCTTCGAGAAAAGTGTCTTCTACGCGCCTTTTTTCCCGATAAGCACGCATTCCTGGAAATGGAAAAAAGTCACTTTCTGGGACCACAACAAGCAAAGTACAGTTACTCCTTATGTGAAAGCCGCCTAAAGAACAGCCACTAACGCCTCCTTATACATCATGTGAGCACACAAAAGAATATTTGAGTACACAATGGAATCACACCTCTCCCTTGGGTCACCATCCATCATGTACCAAGGGAGGGAAGGAAGATTTGAATCTCACCTATATAAACCCACCAAGAGATGAAAAAATGGTGATCACAAGGTTATGCTGGCCAAAGTTTCCCCAAGAAACACCAGCATTGTGTGTGACTCGGAGCTGGAGCTAGAGAGGACTCGATAGTTGGCCACCCAACATCTTAGTCCACCACAACAGAGAGAGAGAGTGATACTGCATCAGAGACAGAGCTTGGAAGGCAACATCCTTGCATCGGGACCTAGAGCCATTGCCTAGGTGCCCTTTGGCAAGTGGGTAAATTTTCTTCTCCATTTCGAACGTTTAATAAGAAGAGGCCATCGAGCCATCGTTTGCATTATTATTGTTTGGAACTCTCTATATAGCTTTTGTATATTTGTGTTTTTAGTTTTAGTTTAATCAGAGCATACTTCAGCATACTATTTCCATTAATTTTTATGCTTTTGAGCTCCCCCACTTTCTGCCTGTTACCAATAGTTTAGAGAGTAGACCACACTCTCTAAGCTTGTGCGATTTCGTACACCCATGCGACAAATCCACAACAATAGTCACAAATAGTAATAATCCTCTTGGAGGCCTGAATGTGTTCTGGACTCGGGGAGATAGACAAGAAAACATTAGGGAAAAAGTATGAACAACTGGAAATTTGACGATTATCAAAATAAACACTGGGATTAGACTCTGTTGCCGATTGAAATTGTTCTAGGGAAACAAAAGCCACTTGTCGAAATTGTTCAATTAAATATGCCCAATCGACACCCCTTTCAGGTAACTCAAAAAAAAAATGAACAAATCTGATAGAAAAATCCTCTAGAGATTCTTGAGGTTCCATTCCGATCTCATTTAACCATATTAATACATTTTGAAAATCGTACCTGTGAAAAGCTTGTTGTAATTCACTGGCGAGCTGCTCGAACGAATGGATGGAAGCTGCCAGTAATGTACGACACCATTTCTTAACGTGGCCTTCGAGAGTGAGGGAGAAACGCTCACAAGCCAACTCCTCATCATCAATTTCGTAACACTAAAAAAACTCACAGAAATCCGAAAGGTGCTCGGTTATGGAAACTTCGTTTTCACCATTGAATTTTAATTGGGACAAGTGATATAGAGGTTCAACGGGGATTGATCATAGAGAACCAGATAAATCTGATAAACATCTCAGGAGAATGATTTGGGGATGAGCCATTACAAATATGAGACTAACTGCAGGCTCTAAGGGCTCAGCTTGTCATTTGGCCCTCCTTCTAGTGCCAAATCTGTTGATGCGAAAATATGTCTGGCCAACAGTAAGGGATATCCCCGGTGTAAAGTCCCAATTAGAATCTAAACCGTTTGTGATAGGGATCTCGTTCGCGGTGTGGGTCCGGCTATCGCTGAATACTCCTTTTCTCGGACACGAACGAGCCCTGCAGACCTGTGAATGCACGATTATCCGGATGGTACAATGCAAATTGTTGATGAGTCTCAACGAACATAAAACACTATGAATAACAAAATGAGTTAAAAAACATGCAGCCAAGGAAGTGATATTAGCAGCACATCATCAGTGTCATTCTTGTAAAAATCTGTTCGAACCACAGAAGAAACAGTGCTTTATGGTTATAGCGCCCTTCACTTCCTTAAGCAGTTTCCATAGATGAGATAAATGTTAGTAACAGAGTTGCTTAACATTTTCTAGATAAACAACCTAACATCATTAAAAAAATTTGGTGAGCTGAAATGTATAAATGATATAAGCGGAAAACACAAATGACTTAATCAGAAAGATATTAGATACGTAAGACAAAATGTTCATAATGTTAACACATTAACTTTCATCAGATCCAAGAGTGGAATCAAAACAAGTTCTTGTATTCATTTATAAAGGGTGCATTCATTGCTATACAGTTCTTTGCTCCTTTGGAGTCGAAAAAAAAATCCCCTTAAAATTCCCTGAAGGGGGTATTTATAGGACAAAACTGACCCTTGGGTATCCCTGAATTTTCGTCTTCCTGACCATTAGGATTCTTTGCGACTTGATAGAATTTGTGACTTGCAACATGGGCTATAACTGTGACCTACGACCCCTTGGCTGTTGCTACTTTCTACCCCTTCTATTTGCTGCGATATATAACTTGGTCATGGAAGTAGTTGGGTGATTGCAAGGTCAGGAACATCTATCTGCTGCTCTTTGAGATAACTCAGCCAAGCTCAATAATCTGCAGCTACTGGGGGGACTTGAGGTGTATCCTCCCTCAACCTGTGAAGACACTTGAGAGCGTTTGGAATCAAAGTTTCCCTCTCGATTGTGATATGATTTGACAAAGAGACTAGTTTAGTATAGATTCGGACCGGTGTTACGATGAATTGAACCATGTTTTCTCTTGATGTCGGCAGGTCTTGAGAGGTAGCCTCTTGCCTTATGGGCTGTAGGAATGCTTTTATATCTTTGGAGACCTCTTCCCATGTTTTCTCTTCACCCAGTGCACCCAGAAGCGGGATGTGTACTACTCCAGCCATTGAGTCGATGCCGCTAATTAGATGTTCATATGCGGACATTACTTTCTCAAGATCCTTGATGAGCTTCTCTTTGGATTGTACCTTTATCCAGATTTGAACCTTGTCATTCTGGGTGGAAATCCAATCCTTTCTAGGCAACGTGGTCGGACCTTGTGGATACTTGTTAGACCACTCCAATATCCTGTCCAAGGCAGTAGAGGCTTCCCTTAGCTATGTGTTTCTTTTCTTGGTTTCTACCTGTGCTTTTAGTAGTGGCGCTATGGTTTGTTTTATTGTGAAAAATTCTTCATATACCTATTTCATGCTGGCCTCCAAAGTGACCATCTCTCGCTGTATAGTGAGTGATATTTCATTAGTAGGGGAATCTTTGGCCTGATGCTGTTGAACCTCTTCTTGTAGTGCCCTCTTTTCTTGTTCAGATTTAGCTGTCTTGAGTTCGGAGGCCTGTAGTCATTAGGGGAATTTTGAGGTCTAAAATGGGCCTCCTAAGAAAAATGTACAACAAAAATAAACTTTATAACAATCAATAGGATTCAAGATGATGATGTCAACCATGGGGGATGATTTACCATTTTTTAAATAAAAGGGTAAAAATATTAAAAAATAATAAAATAATAAAACTACTTTTTCAACTCGTATTTTCAACTTATCTCCCAAAAGTTTTACTCAAATTTCGAGTGGGAGTACTCGTTGGATGCGAAATTTAATTCCTCATCCAAGGAGTACCCATGTTGCATACTTTTGATGAACTCTACTACACGAAAAATGAGAAATACATAAAAAATGTGATTGTAATCACGTTTTTTTATGTATTTCTCATTTTTCGTGTAGTAGGACCCATCGAAAGTATGCAACATGGGTACTCATTGGATGGGGAATTAAATTCCGCATCCGAGTACTCCCGCTCGAAATTTGAGTAAAAACTTTGGGAGATAAGTTGAAAATATGAATTGAAAAAGTAGTTTTTTCATTTTTCCCTCTAAAATTTGATGATGTCATCAAATCTTATTAGATTTTTTCCACTATTATTTTATAATTTCCTCAGGAGGCCCATTTTAGACCTCAAAATTCCCTAGTTTTATCTCCGCAGGATAGGATTTCCCTACTCATCCCGCTCACGTTTTCTTCTGCCGCGTGCAAAGCTGGCACTGCCACCGATGCATCATGGCCAAATTGGTCCCGGTGTCCAAAACCATATCCTTCTCTCAGAGGACTCGTGAGTGCAGTAGGGTCTCTTGCTAAACATCTTCTCTTTTCTTTCCTGATCTTGTGCGCAAATTGATCGTAGGTGATGTCAGCCAACTGTAATTTATTAGCAAGATTGGGAGAGTCCAATCACGGAGTTAACATCATTTCAACCAAACTTTGGGATTCTAGGATCTAGCCCTCCTGAATCCGGAGAGGGATCTCTCCAATATGTGCAAAGATGGATATTGTCTTTGAAAAGCTTAAGGTAATGATATTAGGCTAGTTATGAAGGCCAGCAAATGAGGATTTTGGACAGAGGCATGAGGCCTTAAAGAGACTTCAAGAGCCAACAATTTTTTAGTGATAAAATTTGTTCCTTGGAGGCTCAAAAAAGATCTTAGCCACCTTTTGGTATAACAAAATATTATAGGTGGCTAACGGTGGAATCTAGTGAGATCAAGCGCTCCCTGAGCTAAATCCTCAGAGGTACCCAATTCCGAGAGGGCAAAGCACACATTGGGTGCAGGAGTTGTTTGAGGTACTTCGATGTGTGGCAATCCAGTTTGCTTATCTGTCTCAGGAGGCGGTGTTCCTTTGGAGGAATCTTCTTGTGACTTCCTACTTTCTTCCTCCTTCCTCTTCTCTTCTGTTTCAGCCCTATGTTTCTCTTCTTGCAATTGGTGCTCTGCTTCCGCCTTGTCTTGTTCTTCTTTTAGGTGGTGCTTGGATTCTGGTTTGTCCTGCTCTATTTTTAGCTGGCACTCAACTTCTGCTTTGTCCTGCTCTATTTTTAGCTGGTGCTCAACTTCTGCCTTTTATTCCTCTTCCTTCTTCTTGCGGTTTTCTTCTGCCTGCTTCTTCCTTTGCTCTTCTTTCAGCTGCTCCTTTCGTTTGTCCTCCTCTTCCCTTTCCTTTTCCTCGGCCTCTTGTTTGGCTTTGGCCTCCTTTTCTCTTTGTTGGGTGGAAGGGTTATGGCCTGTACCAGTCCTTGGCTTCTTGGTTTTGGAGGATGAGGCTCCTCCCAGTGTATGAACCCTTTCTTATAAAGTCTATTTGTCCTACTCCTCTTGATCACTTGATTCTGCTGGAGAAACCTCTCTATCCTTGTTGTACCAATTCTTTATTCTATCCTGAGCCAGACAGTTAGTATGTTGGTAAATCCATTTGAATTTGGCCCGCTTGCAGTGTGCGGGGATAATTCTCTTGCGATCATATGTCTGGTGTGCCAAGGGAGGCAGACATAATACCCTGATCTGTTCGACTTCTGCTTCTACTTCCCTAAAATCCTTCACTGTGTAGGTGCTAATGGTGAGTGGCAGAGTTCGCCATGGCTTATTCTTACCCTTAGTGAGGACTTTGGAGAAACCGCCTGACATCTGATAACAAGTTTCTTGGAGGAGAAGCTTGTCTATTATGAAATGGGGCAATGCGTGAGGGGCCTTGAGCGACCCAAAAACTCGAACAATGGTACTATCAGTGTCTGGAAACCAGTGGGCCACCTGAGTTATTGTCTCCATGGTTCGCTCGGACATGCACGGGGGGTCCTTTCCAAACAGTTTCATGTAGAGGGTAGGGATGAAGCTTCCCGCGATTGACTCCATGTCTTGCTTATACCTGGAATCCCAAAACACCATTAGATCTTTGTGAATTTTACCGCCATTTTCTGGGTCCCAGTTATGTGACCACCCCTCAAAGTGGCACTTGGCGCACACTGCATCTAGGAGATCAGATTCCATATAAAATTCGGACGCATACCCTTCATTAGGTGCCAGTGCTATAGATATGTTTGACCTGAGGGCTGCTACTATCATGTTAGCCCAGTTGAAGCGGGTACCATACATAGTGACAGCGTACATTAGAGAGACCCAAGCATCATTGAAAAGGGTGGCATCTGGGCAGCCATACATCCTACATAGCATTGCAACTATGAATTTGTAGACCTTATTAAGACCTGCTGTCTGATATTACCGATCCTTCTTGAGCTGGAACTTTTCTAGGTCCTCCCACCATCCTTTCAAAGTTTCTGATATGGGAATAGCATGAGTAGTGGCCCATTCATCAGTGAAGGTCTGCTCTTGGGTGGGAAGCACATAATATAATTCTACATCTTACCCCTTTAGATTTGCGAAGGACTTCCTAGCATGGTCTCGAATGACCCAGATCTTGGGGTTGAATCTCTGCAGGATCCATTCAATCAGCTCAGTGCATGGGAATACAGGTGGATGGCCCCTGTGTAGTGCAACTTGGATCTCTTAACCTGAATGTATGCCTGTCGGTCTGGGAGGTCTTCCAGAAATTCAAGCTTTGTAAATTCCTGATACACCTGGTACCAGCTCAAACTGTCCCCTTTGCCAAATGTGCAGGCGGTGTCTCCATAATTAGGGGGAAGAGGAAGAGGTACTTCCTCCTCTAAGATTTCTATCACTGGGCTTTTGTTTCTTTTGCAAACTGCTAGAGGCCCCATGTCACTTAAGGCTGATGAGATGGATACACACTCTAGCTCAGCTTCAATGTCCCCTAGCATGTTCATAAAACAATCACACGATTGGACATATGCCATCAGTTATAAATATGTGGGCTGCTCCTACCTCTGCTTAATCATTTCCAAGGAAGTGGGTTAACCTGTGACCTGGCGACCTTGAGACTAGGTCGCTGGGTCGCTAGGTCACGTTGTTTTGAAATTCACAGAAGAGTGACTTAGTGACCTGGTGACTTGCAATTAGGTCGCGAGGTCGCAGGATCGTTGGTCGTGATGGTCGAGATTTTTACAGAAGTGCAACTTGGCAGCTTAGCGACTTGCGACTGGATCACAAGGTCGTCGAGTTGCTGGGTCACGTCATTCTGGATTTTTCGTGATATGCGACCTAGCAGCTTTGCGACTTAGCGACCGAGATTGCCAGGTCGCGGGGTCGCTCTAGGGCTTGGCAGGCGTGTGGCGAAAAAGGTTTAGAAAACACATATGGCGCCCATAAGATCATTGACCATGGTCATAGGAGTCTTCATTGGTGAGTGAGGCAAGGTATTTGAAGGGGGAGGTGCAGATCAGCCTTACACCAAGACATGAATGGTTAAAAATCCTGAAGGGGGGAGCAGGTTTGCAGAGTGATTTCCGGGGAAATTGATTAAGAGCATAACAAGGTTAAAATAGGTTAGGGGAAGGGGAAGAAATAGTAACATTATCTCAGAAAGAAACAACAGGAGGATTAGGAAACTTACCTGGGAAAATCGCGCTCCAGCTGGCTTGTTAGAGGCATTTTCTTTCTCTGTCGTGCAGGTTGAATGCGACCTATGCGACCCTTCTATATATAAAGGAGTCGCACGTGCGGGAAATAAATGAAGGTCGCAAGGTCACAAATTATTTATGTTAAAGAGAAGTGCGACCTAGCGACTCTATGACCTTGCGAACTAGGGGGTCATGGGGTCGCAGGGTCGCAAGGTCGTAGATGTTTGGTTTCAGACTGATGTGCGAGCTAGCGACCTTGCAACCTGAAGGGTCATAAGGTCACGGGGTCACAATTTAAAAGAGTTAACCACATTTTTGACTTAGCGACTTGAGATTTTGAAAAGGTGAATTTAGGCCTGACTTCTGTTTTTCAAAAAGGATAGGGGCTCAAAAATTGAAGTAGAGAAAAATTTTGGAGGGTGTTGCAACAGCTACAATAGGTATGTACCTTGGAGAGAAAATGACTATGGTGTCTATTAGTCATGTGTCTCGCTAGCATTATATCACATTGTCTTGTTGAGAGATGTGGTTGTTAGTCAAGGCCTTCTATTAGGAAAATGTTGGTTGATATGATGCTATACAGATGTGATTACCAATCTGATTCTTCTTATGAAATTCTTCAGTTTGAAAGTGACCATGTACCTGTATGAATACCTCCCTAGTTAAGAGGGAGTGTTGAAAAGTGTAACTAGGTTGGTCTTCATGTTGACTATGTAATTATGTACTTATGAAAAAAAGAAGTCAAAATAATAAAATGTATTTTTGTTGAGAAAGTTTTATTAAGTAGATAGACTTCTTCTTGATGTATATTAGGTTTGAGTCTTCTAGGCATAGACTATAAGTAAAGTGTCATGTATTTATATGAAGGGAATTGTCATCAGTATATGCTCTAAATCTTGTCAAGATCCTTGTCTCACATCCAAGAATCTATGGAAGAAATTCCTACAAAAGTACCTCTCTTAAGCGCTGGAAAAAGAAGCTATTATAATGTGTTAAATTCAGCCAAAATTCAGATGAGAAATCATCAATATAAATACCTGTTTTTGCAGCTCATTTGAAGACAAGTTTTTCAAACAACAAAGAGAAAGTTTTGCAGATTAAGGAAAGGTTATTTCAGCATGGTTTTTTTGGAAAAGCTCTCTGGTCAAAGGGTTAAATAACTTCAATATAAATCACTTGACGTATATGCTAACTGAGCCTGGAGTATATCTACGGAGATCTGAAGCATACCTGTAATATATATTAGTGGATACCTGAAGTACATTTGTGGAGATCTTAATCATACATGTAATATATTTTTGTGGATACTTGATGAAGAAGGGAATCATACCTAGGATGAAGCATACCTGTAGTACGAACACCTGAAGTTGATTTGAAGATTTTAGGAAACAATTACAGGGTGTCTTTTTCAGATGTGTCACAACCTACATTTCGAATACTAGAGCAAGAGTTTGATTGAAGGCAACAATTCAGTACAGTGACGAAGGTGAATATAAGTAGAAAGCATCCTTAAAGAATAATAAGAGAAAGGAAGTGTAGAATAGTGCAGATCATTGAAGAAGAGAAGAATCAAGTTTGAAAGGGCGGTGACAAGATCTTGGAGACATTTCTAAGTCTAGGGTCTGTGTTTGGGTCATGGTAGATTTCATTTGAAGATCTATAAGAAGAATTATTTGTGGGTTTTCCTCTCCAAGAGGGAGAGCTTTTTCCCTAGCTCTAGGAGCCTAATGTTGTGTCTCGTGCATTTTGATAATTAACTTGATGAAAGAATAACTAATCTAAGGAGAGAAAGACATAAGTAATTCAAGCAAGCTCACAAGTAATTATCAAGAAGAGAATTTGTATTAAACACCAGCCCACCAAATTCTCAACAGTGAGGTAAATCAACGAGCTATCCTGACAGTTTTAATGGAGAAAATCTGGCCATAGTTGTTCTAAAAGGTAAGCTTGTAGTCACAACAGAAAGTGTTGGTATGATAGGTGGTTGTGTTGGAGGTGTGGATGATGAAGAAGCAACAATGTGAATAGATGAAGGTGAAAGAGGATCAACAGACAAGAGCTCTTGCTGATATTGTATGAAAGCCTTCTCAGAGGTATATTGAAGATGGTTTGCTAGTTTTTGAAGTTTATCAAATTGATTCCCATTAGGGGAATTTTGAGGTCTAAAATGGGCCTCCTAAGAAAAATGTACAACCAAAATAAACTTTATAAGAACCAATAGGATTCAAGATGATGATGTCAGCCATGGGGGATGATTCCCCATTTTTTAAGTAAAAGGGTAAAAAGAATAAAAAATAATAAAATAATAAAACTACTTTTTCAACTCGTATTTTCAACTTATCTCCCAAATATTTTACTCAAATTTCAAGCGGGAGTACTTTTTGGATGCAAAATTTAATTCCTCATCCAAGGATTACCCATGTTGCATACTTTCGATGGACCCTACTATGTGAAAATGAGAAATACATGAAAAAACATGATTGCAATCACGTTTTTCTTGTATTTCTCATTTTTCGTGTAGCAGGGTCTATCGAACGTATGCAACATGGGTACTCCTTGGATGTGGAATTAAATTTTTCATCCAACAAGTACTCCCGCTCAAAATTTGAGTAAAAAATTTGGGAGATAAGTTGAAAATACAAGTTGAAAAAGTAGTTTTTTCTTTTTTCCCTCTAAAATTTGATGATGTCATCAAATCTTATTTGATTTTTTCCACTATTATTTTATAATTTCCTTAGGAGGCCCATTTTAGACCTCAAAATTCCCCTAATGAAAACTTCCTATCAAAATCTGCTTCTAAATTGGATTCTATGGATGAGAAACTTGTTTCAAGATTTAAAGGGTCGAATACAATTTCAGACAGACATGTTATTTCAGATAACCTTAAAAGGATCAAATACAATTTCGGACAAAGATGTTTCAGATTTGGATCTAAACAGTGATAAATTGAACTTCAGATCAAAAGGAATATCTTCAAGTGAAATAATTTCTGAAGGTAGAGATGTAGACCTTACCAAAGTAGATGAACTTGATTGAATCTCTGAATGATGAGGTCTTTGTTTTCTTATCAGTATTTCCAGATCTTCAACGAGATATGCTAGATGTGAATCTGGATTCGATCATGTATGCCTTTTAGGAGCCAGTGTTGACTTGTTTTTTCACTTTGGCTCTTTGCAACTTAAATTAGCCTTCTTGAAAGCGAGGTCCTCTCACCCACATGCCTAGAATCCAATGAAAATATAATAATACACCCAAGGAAGATCTCTCACTTGGATCTCCATCAGCGGCACCATAAATGTTAGCCTTCACAATTTCCTAAGGCTGAAAGGAAATCGATGGAGGAAACCTCAAACCAAGCTTTTAGTTTGGCAGCTAGCCCTACCAAATCAGAGAGGGCTCTCTCTATGAAAAACTGTAAATTTTGAAGATGTTTGTTACACAACATTTTTTCACTGTCCCTGCAATCCCCATCTCACCCATTGGAGGGTCATTTCCATGATCAATAAGCAGTTTCATGCCTTGTAAAGACCATCATTGTGTCCCTTTACATGAGAGTAACATTCCTTATGTTGACAATTCCCTGAGTAGAGACTCAAAAACCCTTGTTTTTTCCTTGGCGCGGGTAGTAAGTTATGCGCTCAAGCCAAAAAGGAAGATTAACACTGGGCCCTGTGCCAGTTGGCGCCCTGTCCTAGTTTTCCACCCGTGCCAAGCTGCTATGGAATGTTTTTTTAAAACAGAGGTGGAGATTCCACTTTAACCACCTCGAGGATGAGTCATTGGGAGTGGTTGAACTGATAAACCACGAACTACCTCCTTTTGGTTTATGGTTTGCACCTCTTATGGGGACTCCCTAAAGGATAGGCCTCCCTCCCACTTTTTTAGGGATCCTAACCTCCTCCTTTTCCTTTATAAAAGAAGATATCTCTCTTAGAACAAGCTAGCTGAACTTGGAGAATTAAACATATTATAGTTGAATGAATAGAGAAGATAGAATAAGAAGGAATTATGTTGAGGAAGCTTGAGTCCATGACTTCTGAGAGAGCTTGAGTCCATGCCTTCATCTCGTCCGAATTCCCTGACCGGCCTCTACTTCGCCTGAACCCCGCTGGAGGAGATCGCAACGTCAAAGCATTGGTTGTAACTCTTCCTTCTATTCATTTATATACATGACTACTGTTTGGTTCCACTTTCGTGTAACGACTTTTGTTTAGTGTGATATGTTTAGCCCTCTTTGACTGGCTAATAATTATGAATGAAATGTTGTTATCTTGTATGCCATTCTTGTTTCTTGTTCTATGTGCAGGTATCCAAGCATAATGGCGAAAGGATTGTGACTTGCTGAGGCAGGAGCGAGAGGCCACCACTCCTACATCAACAATGACAGCGGTGGATTCCAGGTAGGTCGATCTACCGTGTCCTTTTTTCATTCAATAATTAGAAAGCAACACTTTAGAATTTCCCTTTGTTTTTATACCCACTCTAGGGCTAGAGGAATCGTCTCTGTCCACAGAAAGGATTTACCTGCATAAAAAAATAGCGACTCCACTGAGGATCAGTGCGAGTTTGTCGTTTCATCTTGCTGGGTCAGTTTCAATTATTGATTTAGTTATCAATATTTTCTGGTTTGCTTGCTTAGTTTCCATCCCCTGTTCAACTCCAAAGTGTTGAAATTGGCCTCTGCTCATTAGGTTTTGGTTTTTCATATTTTTCCCATAGTTATCTGGCTTGGCGTGGTCTTTCTCTGAACAGTCGCACCAATTGGCGCAGGTTTCTCTTTTTGCAGTCGCGCCAACCCCTGTATGGCACAAATTACAGCCTTACAATCATGTCAACACCTATAGGATTTAGTTTGACCTCCTTAATGAGTATTTTGGTCAATTGTGCTTGCTTCTGGGTTCTTTTTATGCATGATTATGCCTTTGAGATTGTTTTTATTACTATCGACTTGCTTTTCTCAGTCGTTTGTCCATCTTCTTATCAGTGTCAGTTGAGGCTTTAGGGTTTCTAGGTGTCCTAGTGCACTGAGCCTTTTGTTCAAAAATCAAGTCGATTTGATTGTTATCAGTCTCATTTGTGGATTGATTACACTTATTTTTCTTGATCTTTTTGAGTGATTTCTTTGGTTGCAGAGTCATTTTATTTTTTCGATTGATTCTTTTCCTTATTGCTCCAAGCATAGATTACATTGCTTGTTTTGGATCATTTTGAAAACTTTCTCTTGGTTTGAAAGATTGCGACATTAGTTTGAGTGCTTTCTTGTGTTTGTTTCACATTTTATTGAGTCTTTCAATTTCGATTCCTACACAATGCTTAAGCTAGTGTTTGTTTTCATTTTTTCATGTAATTAGTGCATCATGTGCTTCTTTTCATTGAAAAAAAAAACATATTTTGCATTCTTTCTTTGCATTGAAAGTGAAATACTCTTTTGCATAACTAGCATCTGATTATCTAGGAAAGAGTTTCATTTTCGTTTGATTCTATTAGATGCATTAGTGGATTTCTTCGCATACTTTCATTGTTTTCTTTTGTTTGAAAGATCCATATCCTTCTCGTAATTAGCATTCATTGAATCGGAAATGATGTTCATTTTCATATAGCTCACATTTAGGAATTTTGAGATCAAAAATTGATAGGGCCTTAAAACTGAAACATAATCCAAGATCAACTTTAAAATTCATTTAATTAACCTAAGGAAGCATTGAAACCTATCGAAACATTTTTAGTGGTCTAAGCTAGAGATGTGTTCCGGCGTCTTAAAACCTAGTAGTTGTCGTTCACCATCCAGCTTTAGACAGCACTAGTACAGACTTATGCTCCCCGTACCGTCAAGTATATAAAGGGAGACCCCTCTAGGTTGCAATCCTTTTATCCATAGGAAGCCAATTCTGCCGCCTTGTAACCGTGATACAACAAACAAAACATTCGGGGAGACTACTTGCACGTACATCAAGTCCTTGGTCATTTTTGTTTCATTTGATCACCAAGGTGCATATGGCAGTTCACAGAAACCTGGTATACCCTCTTGCTTAGTATTCCAGAGTAGTCATTTTGATCTTTTCATGACTCTTTAAAAAGAGAAGAGATCATCGAGCACTTGTCCTTTCACGCTCATTTAAATTGAAAGCGACTAGAGTCATCTTTGGCCTGTTTTTCGACTCTTTAAAAATGAAACAACAAAATATGGTTTCAGTGTCATAAAATTAATCACCTATGATCACACACCCATTAAAGTTTTATTACTTGTCTTGTTGTTTTTCCTTGGTTTTGATATTGGAGTCCTCGATTGGTTCTCTTTTTCCTTTCTGTTTTGATATATGGTCACAATGGCAGAACCACCGGTTTCGTCATCCTCACTGCCTCCTAGTGGTAGTTCTTTCCCGGACATTTCTTTTGAAACTCCTCAGTCCACTAGGTCTGTCGAAATCTCGTAGCCTATTCTCCCGTCTGTCCTACCTCTTGCTACTCGATCTCCTCCTGAAGAGCCAGTTGAGTTCAATTGGCCTCCTTCTTGTGCTTGGTATGGTTCTGGGGAAGAAGGATATTTTCCTCGTCTTACGTCGAGCTCGCCATTTTTTGCTGTTGTTGTGCCTCCTAGTCCTCGTAGTCTTTTCGAAGATCTTACGGTGGAGTCAGACATGGACTCATCTAGTCCTGTTGGTAGTGAAGGAATGCATGTTTCTATAGGATAATATCAACTTTTTCCGGAAGATGTCCCACATGTTTCTACTGAGTCTTCTCCACCATCGGTGTTGCTTCCGCTTGGATATAGGTCCTTGAGTCAGATTATGTCTGGTGTTGCCTCCATTGCACAATCCAGTACAGTAACTCCTCCTCAGAGTTCAGTCCTGCCTTCGTTAGGACTATCGCCTTCGACACCTGGTTCGTCAGTTATTGTTCCATCTATTCCAGTCCAACTGACAGTCTGTGTGGCTTCATCCACACCTGTTGTTACCCATCAGTCATTAGGATATTTTCACACCCGCAGGTCTATTTTTCTCAATCCTACGTCGCCTGTTCATCTCCACCCAGATAGATCACAAACCCATGCCGTGGAAACCCCGTCTACCTCTACCATGCCTATGGTTTCTACCTATGTGTTTGACGAGAAGATGTTGGATATTCGCCGACGTTATGCTCCTTCAATGGAAGCCACGCTTGCTTCTAGTGTAATTTCCACTACTCCGGTGATTCTTGGCGGTCTTACTTTTGAAGAGTATCGGTTGGCTGTTCGGAAGCAGAGATCTTAGGGTTCCCGACAGCCCCAGGCTCTTGGTAATCCTCTTTTTCATCACTATGATGTTGTCGGTAACCCTGTTTATTCATATCCAGTTCATTATGATGAACATGGTAATCCAATCTATTTTCCTCCTATTGATCCTTATCAGACCGTTTCTCATTTCAAACCTACCTTGCCTGTGCAACCCTCTGGCTTGCAAGGACAACCCTCTGTGGGACAACCTTTAGCTCAGTAGGGGCCTGCCTTTGGTCTACAGGGACAACCATACAGTCCATAAGGCCAACCTTCACAAAGTCAACCTTTGGTCCAACATGGACAACCCTCTGGTCTATTTGGTCAACCTTCGAATCAACCAGGACTATCTTATGCTCCTGGGGGGAAAATATACCCACCACAGGGACAACCTGTTGTACCACAACTGCAGCCACATGCTCAGTATGGCCAAAAATTTTTGCAACCAGGACAACCCTACGACACTTCTCTGGGTCAACCTGGTTATCAGGGACACCTGGTCTGTCACAACCATCGGGTCAACCTTTCCTACAAGGACAATCCGGTGGCCCTCTGTATTTGGTTCAACCTGCTCAACAACCGATTCAACCTTCTCGTTAGTCGGTTCCATCGTTTCAGTAGCCTGTTCTACCTGTTTATAGTTAGCCAGGTTTTCCCGCTCAGCAGGCTGCTCAACCTACTCAGTTGGGTCTGCCTGCTCAACAGCAAGGCGCTTACTACCCTCAAGGATCATATCAACTGGTATATAGTGTGCCTTAGGTACCTTACCCTTCAA
Organism: Pinus albicaulis; assembly: GCA_034641835.2. Classification (NCBI taxonomy): domain Eukaryota; kingdom Viridiplantae; phylum Streptophyta; class Pinopsida; order Pinales; family Pinaceae; genus Pinus; species Pinus albicaulis. Next base: position 1,070,462,820 of record CM076577.1, read on the forward strand.
ATAAACCTGCATATCATCAACCTCAAAGCCATGCTTACATTCCTTAGTAGATTCCTTATGTTGCTCAGCAAGGACTTCTGTATCCTAGTCCTCAACCCCAATATCAACCGACTTATCCTTCTTCTAATCCCTATGATCCGAAGCCTCCAGGACAGAATGTATGGGGAAAAAATCCCACTCGGACTGGGTGGAATGTACATGTCAGTCCTTATCAAAGATCTATGATGATTTTAAACACTCAATTACCATTTATTGCTACGTTGGAATTACCTGGTGTGTCAAAATTGATGAACGATCCCATCCTTCATAACCCGTATTGGCCTTCGGTTCCAACCAAGATTCCTGGTGATTGTCCTAAATTTGAGGGCAAGTCTAGTGAAGACCCCCAAGCGCATGTTATGACTTACCATTTGTGGTGTTCCTATAGCTCTTGGGTTGACGATTCTATTAGACTCCGATTTTCCAGCGAACTCTTACTGGTGTCGCTGCAAAGTGGTACATTGAGCTATCCCGTGGCATCTTCCAAGATTTCAATTCTTTAGCCATGGCATTCCTTACACATTTTCAGTTACCAGTCCATTATGAGAGTGGGACGCACCTCCTCACTTCATTGAAATAGGACCGAGTTACTCATATCTCGGATCATATTCATGAGTGGCGACATCATCGTCACATGATCAAATTTCAAATTCTTGATCAGCTTCTAACTCATTGGTTCACTACCTCTTTTGTCAATCAGATTGATAAAGACATCGCTATGGGGGCATGTGTAATCGAGGAACAAGACATTGCTTATGCCCAATACCTTGATCTGGTGTACTCTCAGTTTGGCGCATTATATGATATATTGCCTGATGCTCCCCGACCTGGAACTTATAAACCACCAGTGACTCCATCCGTCGATGGTATTATTGGTTCTGTGTCTCAGACTTCTCAGAAGTCTTCATCTTCAAACACTGGGAAGCCGAAGTCCACTTCTTCCAATAATGTTTCTTCTTAGTCTACTTCGAATTCTGGTAAACCCGCAGTAGTTAATGTCATCCAAGCCAATCCTACGGATAATAATTATAAAGGTAAAAAGAAGGGTAAAGGTAAAGCCAAAGCTGATACCTCAAAACAGGATTCTCAGAAACCTCATGCTGGTGATGATTCTCAACGTAAACTGAAGTAACCTTGTTTGGTTTGTGACGAAGAGCACTTCACCAAGGACTGTCCTCGACGGTCCAAAGTGAGTCGATTGTTCAAAGGCACTCATGGAACTCTGGTTGTTCTTAAAGAAACTTTCCCATCGCAACAGACTTAGATGGTAGAGTAACCTCAGTCCTCTGCCCCATTTGGCTCTCAGGTGTTCATGATGAACGGTTCTACAGCCGTTTCTATTTCTAGTCAATTGAAAGATTACACTGGATCTTGTCAGGCTATGGGGAAGGAGATTGCTGATGGTCCTCCTCCTCCGCCTGTTACTGGTCCTCTTGAAATTGAAAGGCCCAATGCTAAATCCGTTGTGTGACCACCTTCCAAAGGTGTACTCCGCAAGTCTTCTTATAATCCCAATGCTTGTGCCGCTCACCATTATAATATTGTTGAGGATTTGGCTCAGGCGGCATCCATGATGTCTGCGTTAGAAGTGCTTTAGAGTTGTCTGTCGCAGCGAAGAGCTTTGTTATCTATGATTGGTTGGATTGATCCTGTCGATACTAGCCTTCTTGCTTTTGATCTAGAGAATTTTGTTCCACGACTTCCGCATCAAATTGTGCTCATTATTCAAGTTGTTATTAATGGTCTCGACATCCATCGAGAATTTGTGGACAAAGGTGCATCAACCTGTGTCATGTCATCTTCGTGTTGGAAAGCTATTGATTCTCCAACCCTGAATTCGTCACCAAATTCCCTAGAAGCATTTGATGGAAGAGAATCAAAACCTTTAGGTGTTATCACTAGTATACCGATTACTTTGAAAGGGAAGACAGTCAATGTCGAGGTCGAAGTTGTTGATGCTAAACTTAATTATAATCTTCTCCTCGGTCACAGTTGGACTCACGCCATGTTATGTGTTCCTTCCACTCTCATTCGTGTTTTGAAATTTCCACATGAAGGAAATATTGTTACTGTTGATCAATTGTCTTTATTTGCCTCTTCTTTCGAGAACAACGTTCCGTACGTGGATCAGATTCCTACTCCCTACGAGAGTGTAGGGCCAGGTCTTTTTAAGGACCCTACCCTCATGGGTATTTTTCCTCTTCCTCCACCAAATACTGTTCAGATTCATATGATCTCTCGGTCTGATGACCCATGACTTATTCCTTCGCTTGAACAGATTGATTCCTTAAGAGATTTGATGCCTTTGAGTTCAATTGAGCTTGATTATTGTGAAATCATTGCTGCTTTGGAACCTCCGTCCTCTGATTGTGCTCCTTTGAGCATGTCTCTTCTCAATCCCCCTGTCTTGGTGATTTAGATTTGCCTGATCCTTTAAAAGAATTGTTTCCTTCCGATGTGGCTATCGTGGAAACCATGTCTCTTGAGGATCTGCCATGGGATGATGTTCATCATCGTTCCTCATTTATGCCTGGTCTCGGGGCCATGTCTACTTGTCTCGAGCGTTTCGCATCTCAGGTTCCTTCTCCTCTGCTTCAATTGCATGTTTTGACACATGACGTCTTTATAGAAGGTAACTTGAGCAACATTACACGGATGATGCCTATTGACATTTCCGTTAAACTGGGAATCATCGAGAACATCCATATTGAGGTTACTTGTTCTTCTGATGAAGTCCAAGTTTATACTAGCCTTTTCCGTGAATTTCGTGATGTCTTTGCATGGTCCTACAAAGAAATGCCTGGCATTGATCCTAGTATAGTGGTGCATGAAATTCCTACTTATCTCGGTTGAAACATGTTCGCCAGCGTCTTCGTCCGGTGCACCCTAGAAAAGTTGTCGCCATTAAGGCTGAAGTTGAGAAACTTCTTAGAGCTGGTTTTATTTATCCAATTCCTTTGACATAATGGGTCTCTAATATTGTTCCTGTAGATAAGAAGCAGGGAACTATTCGTGTCTGTGTTGATTATCGCGATATTAATCAAGCTTGTCCCAAGGATAATTATCCTACTCCCTTTATCGATCAAATTATTGATGACTGTGCCGGGAGTGAGATTTTTTCCCCAATGGATGGTTTTTCTGGTTACAATCAGATTAAAATTCTCCTGACTGATCAACATAAGACTGCCTTTATTTGTCCTTGGGGTACTTTCACATATAAGAAGCTCCCTTTTGGCTTAAAGAATGCTAGGGCTACGTTTCAGAGAGCGATGTCGTATTCTTTTCACGATATTCAACACATCGTTTAGCCTTATGTGGATGACCTTCCCGCTCATTCAACTAAGCGCATGGACCATCCTGACAATCTTCGTCAGATTTTTCTTCGTTGTCGACGTTACAATATTAAGCTTAATCCACACAAATGCATCTTCTGCATTGATTCTGATTGACTCTTAGGGTTTATAGTATCCAAAGACGGAATTCGCCTCGATCGTCTCAAGGTTGAGGCTATTATCAATCTCCCCTCTCCCTCCTCATTACATTAGCTGCAGATTTTTCAAGGCAAGGCTAATTTTCTACGTCGTTTTATACCTAACTATGCAAAAGTGGCTCGAGGATACATGTGATTATTAAATTAGGGAATCCCATTCTGTTGGGATGAGGTTGCTCAAAAGTATTTTGAGGCCTTAAAGATGTTGCTTGTCAACGCTCCTTTGTTGCGTCCTCCTAACTATCATCGTGACCTTTCCCTTTATTTAGCCGCCGCTTTCAGTACGATTGCCATGGTTCTGGTACAAGACGATGATGATGGTAACGAGTATGTTATTTATTACTTTTCTTGTAACCTTCTTGATCCTGAGACGCGCTATGCACACGTCGAGAAGTTAGCGTTAGTTACGGTTCAAGTTGTTCAAAATTTTCGTCATTATATTCTTTTGTGTACAGTGACTGTGATTTCTGATTGCAACCCCATGACCTATATATTGTCTCGGAAATTGCTGGGGGGAAAATACTCAAAGTGGATTGTCACATCCAAGAGTTTGATTTGGAATTTATTTCTGCCAAGTCGAAGAAGTCATTAGTCTTTGCTGATTTGATTTGTTCCCTCCCTTCGGACTCTCCTCCGTCTTGTTCTGAGGAATACATTCCAGATGACACGCTTTTCTTGATTAGCACCCTCGATCCATGGTATGGTGATATCATCGTTTATGTCCAAACTTCTACTTTCAGATCTGAGTTGATGAAGCATGCCCGCTGACGCATTCGTCATCAATCAAAACCTTATCATATAGTCGTGGATACCCTCTATCATGTCGGAGTGGATTCCATTCTCTGCTGATGTTTGACCCTTGAGGAAGTTGAGAAAGTCCTCAATGATTTTCATAGTGGAGCCTGTGGCGATCACATGTTTGGTTATGCCACTGCACAAAATATTCTTCGCGCTGGTTATTTTTGGCCTTCTATCTTCAAAGACTGCATTGTTGCAGTTCGTAAATGTCATGATTGCTAGGTTTATCAACGCAAGATGCATGCATCGCCTATACCTCTTCATCCTGTCATTACCGTTTGTCCCTTTACGTAGTGGGGCATCAATTTTATGACATGTGACCCTCACTCGGCCGGGGGGCATGCTTATATTATCGTTGCCGTGGACTAATTCACTAAATGGTTTGAAGCAATGCCTACACTTGCCGCTGACAGTAAGACAACTGCTCAACTCATATTCAATCGCATCATTGCTAGGTTTGGTGTCCCTCAAGCCATCATTACCGATCATGGTTCTCATTTTCGGAATTACATGGTGGCCGAGTTGACTTCCAAGTTAGTTCTGCGTCACGACAGCTCAATGCCGTACTATCCTCAGGCCAATGGCCAGGTTGAAGCCGTGAACAAAGTTCTTGTTACCATGCTTCAACATACGATTGGGATCAATAAATCCAATTGGCATCTCATGTTATTTTCAGCTCTTTGGGCATACCGAACTTCAGTTAAGAGTGCAACCGGATTCACCCCTTTTCAGTTGGTTTATGGTCTCGAAGCTACTTTTCCTATTGAATGTGAAATACCTTCACTAAATTTTGTTGTTGAGTTACTGTCGAACACTTCACCAGAAGAAGAGTGTCTCCTTTATCACGAAAGGTTAGATGAAGCCCGCCACTTTGCTTCTCTGGTTATTGAAGCACAGAAGAAGTGGGTTAAAGCTCATTTTGACCAATCCGTTTTCCCTCGTTCTTTCGTTGAAGGAGATCTCATCCTCCTATACGACCAAGCTCATGATAATATGGGAGCAGATAAATTACAACCCATGTGGCATGGGCCTTACATTATTAAACGTGTATTGTAGAATTTGGCCTATGAGCTCATTGATTATGAATGTCATCCTTTAGAACAACCCAGAAATGGGTTGTATCTCAAAAATTATTATGCGTGAGTCATTCATGCATGAATTGTGTACATAGGTGTTTTTTTCATTTTTGTACATGTTTGATTTGGTGTGCTTTGTGAGAATTTTCCTGCTTATTTGGGTCTTGCTTATTTATGCAGATGTCTATTACCCCTTATGTCGGTTTCATAGATGGTGCTTCTCGCAGTACCAATAACTTGTCTTCGGTAGCCTGGGTAATCTATGATCCTGCTGGTGAGTTGATAGAATTGCAAGGTATTTGTCTAGGATGAACTACAAACAATGTCTGCTGGTGAGTTGATAGAATTGCAAGGTATTTGTCTAGGATGAACTACAAACAATGTCGTTGAATATAGTGATGTACTTGAACTATTAACTGAGGCAATTAATCTCAGCATACGCGCATTGCTTGTAAATCTAGATTCACAGCTTGTTGTTTTGCAACTCAATGGTCATTATTCAGTTCGAAACCCATACATTTTGAGATTGTATTTACATATTCGTTTGTTGGAAATACATTTTGATTTTATCACATATCAACATATTCCTAGATGAATGAATGCATTAACTGATACGGTGGCCAAAATTGTATTAGATATACATTTTTTGTAATTTGTAGAATCATCATCATATGAAAAAGATCCATGTAGGAAAATAGATGTATATATCACGTGTTTGCATCAGTGTGCATCATACATTCAAAAAATATGTGTGTTTCTGTTACATCCTGAGACACCATGTCTCTCAAAATATGCAGATATAAAACCTAGGTGTCTAATCGATGTGATGCTCATGATAGCATGTCACTGCCCGTATAAGCCACCTCATGAAGTGGTGAATACAACTTGGCACCCCGAAGGTATGTCTCTGGTAGGCACGAGGAACATTGTCGAATCGTGCATAATCTGGAAATCCGTGTGTGATCCCCTCTAGGTTGCGCACGAGCTCCTCTTCCTCGCTTCCCTTGCCATGAGGATCAAAATAACGAGGAGTTCACCTCGCTATCAGAGACATGCCCGTGGGTCTCTCTGAGCCGACATCTACAAATGCATGGATTTAATGTCAGAACATACATATTAAAAAAAATCATAACACTCATGAAAATAAAAAATAAGTCTTACCCAAATCTTCATCCCAATCCTCTCCCTCCGGAAGCGGGAGGTCCAGATCACCAGTAAAATCTGTACCAGAGTAGGGCTAGTCCTCCACGACGATCAACTATCGGTGGAGCGAATCAAAGAACTCCAATCTCCAGGACATCTGTTGATTGCACCCTACCCTTGGCATTAGAGCCACCCATCGGGCCATCCATGGTTCCCTCACTGGTGGTGTTGGAATTATGACTTTCTGATGCTGAAAAATTGGTAGTCGTTCCATGAAGAAAGATAACAGGATAGACCCATAACCAAATTGCTTCAATTTGCCCTTATTGCATTTTGTTAGCTGGCGTTTCATGTTTATTGTCACAGCCTCTGCCCAATTGTAGATGATCGATGTTAAACAGTCTAAAGCAAGAAGCAACTGTGTTTTTGTTGCTTCGTGCGGTGTTTGCGATCCTGCAGCTCGTGTGATGGTATGTAGCACTACTTTTAGTGCTAGGTTTGGGATAGTTTGGATATCAATTTTCCCATTTCCTGTTCCCTTCCATGCCCCTCGACATACTCTTTCCATTACCATGAACATTCTCTCCATGCAAAGCCGGGTACCGGTTAGGATCGGTGCTGCTCCCCTCCGCAATCAATCCTGTGATGAAGTAGACGTCAGAAACATCAATCTCAAGTTCTTGATCTCGAAGGATGAACTTTTCTTGGTCCTCATCCCATATGCTGATCAAATATTGTAATAGCTTTGGTTGAGCATGGAGACACGGTGTCAAGAAGAACTTCTTCAGTCCACAATCCCTGAGAGCTTCCATGCATCTCTCATTCTCCATGGCAAGCACGTCTTCTTCACTGTGTTCCCGTTCTTTCCATTCTATCATCATTTTCCCACTTTTTACCTGTAAACACATTCATATGAATGGTATTAGCCTTTTTTGAAACTTAAAATTTTGAATGATTTTGGTTTGTGACTTGCATTTTGCACAAAAATAGTTTGTGTCGTTGGCGCGCCCTAGTGTAAAAAATGGGCGGTTGGCATGACTTCGTGCCCGAAACCCGCGCTAACCGCCGTGCTCTAATTTTCATATTTACTCCCTTAGAATTCAAAATTGGAAATTGCAGGTAGTAAGAAATGACTCAAAATGAAGGGAGAGATCTCGGCTCTTACCTGGAACTGATGAATTTGAGATTGGTCTACTGGATTGTCCACTATCGTCGCCTCAAAATAACACAGTAAAATGGGTAACTATTTGCTCCACAAGAGGTAAAAAGTGAAAAGTAATTATTTTTACCATTTTTGGCATTTTATAACTTTTTACAACCCTAATTAGGTTTTAAGACATGGTTTTCAATTATTTTATTATATTATTTTCGAAAAATGGGTTTTACACATGTCTCTTTTACAGCAATAGGTTTTCAGGACATAGTGATGGAGTAACAAGTTAAATTTTATATTTTTTTGGACTCGGTAAAAACACGAAAAATTCACTGTTGGAGTCATCTTTCAGCTCTTTTATGACTCTCTAAAATTGAAAATATTGTCGAGACTCTTGTCGTTTCGAACTCATTAAATCACTGCAAAGCGATATCTAATCAGTATACATTTACCCCTTTTTTGGGTTGGGATATATTATTTACGAAAAAGGAATACCCTAGCCTTATCGCGACTAATAAGTTCTTTCAGATATTGTTTTCTACCTTTTCAGATCTGAGAGACTACTTAAAAAAAGGGCCATGATGGAGTTTTCTTTTCTGCCTTCTTTTCAAACTCTCTAAACATGAAAATATGTCGAGTTATCCCTTTGTCAGACTCGTTAAAGCCTGATGACATCGGATTTTTTCACCATGACGTTACTCGAGTTCTTCCTTCCTGGGGCTCGTAAAATGTACTAGGTTGGATTTATCCAAAGGAAAAACTTACAACACAAGCATATGCTATCCCCTTCAAGCTTGTTTTAAAAAATAATTGGGGTACTCGCCAGAAATGGTGGGGGAAAATGGAACCAAGTTTTAGTTATGTTGGCAGTATGTCGCTCTTGAACATGGTACTTGTCTGCATTCATGTTGGGTTGGGGACATCTCATTTCATCACTTTTGCCTCCATGGGTTTGGGTAATCTATTTTGACCTCTCATTTTCTATTTTCCACATCATCATGACCTCAGATCCTTTGATGTCAAATACTGCCAAATCCAGTGTCGTGCTGCTGATATGTTCAAGAGAAGTTTGCCTCTGTAGTTTTCATCCTCCCTCTGATTCTTTGTTGGTCATGTTTCACTACTATCATGTTCCTCTGTCTTGTATCAATGATGTGGGAAACATTATGGCCCACCTTCGATTAGGTCATTTCCTGTCGACTTTAATTCATTATCCAGGATTTTGATCGAGAGACTTTGTTCTAGTACCTTGGAGCATGCATGCATTAATGGCAGGTTTTTCGAATTCAATGAAAGGTCCACATTATTGGCCTTCGATCGGGTGATTCTGTGGATGTTCGATGCCAGATCATTGTTCACATTCCGTGGATTGTACAGGTTGTACCTTGAGAGCCATTTTCATTATTGGTGGTTTCTCTCGTGCCCGTTAACAACTTTCATCATTGGTTGGTAATCAGGTGATTTTCTTGCATGTTCGACTCTAGCTCATATATTTGCATGCTTGAATTTGTACTTGTTCGGGTTGAGATGGAGTGCAATACCCTGGATTTTGTTTGATAAAATCTAGGCTGCAAATTTTGGTGGATTATCATGACTTATTGCATGACTCTTTTGATAGGATGGTTACGACCATATCTGAGTCTATTTGTTGATACTTACTGCTGGATGGCTACGTCCATACCTCGGATATCAGTTTTTGTATATACTATATAATGGATGGGTGTGCCCATACCACATGCTCATGTATTAGAGGTATCAGTTGTATTCATAATTTCAGGTTTTCCGACAGTGGTGTTTGGTTCGAACGCGTTCTCATAAAGCATTTTGCCCCTCTCTCTCCCTTGAACCTCATGCTTTAGGGGGATCTTTTACACAAAATTTTTTCACTGTCACTAAAATCCCCATCTTGCCCATTGGAGGGTCATCTCTGTGATCAATAAGCAGTGTCATGCCTTGTAAAGACCATCATTGTGTCCCTTTACATGAGAGTAACATTCCTTCTATTGACAATTCCCTGAGTAGAGACTCAAAAACCCTTGTTTTTGCCTTGGAAAGGGTAGTTAGTTATGCCCTTGTGCCAAAAAGGAAGATTAAAACTGGGCCCCATGCCAGCTAGCGCTCTGTCCCAGTTTGCCACCTGCACCAAGCTGTTTATGGAATTTAAAAAAAAAATAGAGGCAGAGATTCCACTCCAACCACCTCGAGGATGAGTCATTGGGAGTGGTTGAACTGATAAACCATGAAATACCTCATTTAGGTTTATGATTTCCACCTCTTATGGGGACTCCCTAAAGGATAGGCCTCCCTCCCACTTTTGTAGGGATCCTAACCTCTTCCTTTTCCTCTATAAAAGAAGCTATCTCTCTTATAACAAGCTAGCTGAACTTGGAGAATTAAACATATTATAGTTGAATGACTAGAGAAGATAGAATAGGAAAGGAATTACGTTGAGGAAGCTTGAGTCCATGAATTCTGAGAGAGATTGAGTCCATGCCTTCATCCCGTCTGAATTCCCTAACTGGAATCTGAGACGCGCTTCGCCTAAACCCTGCTGGAGGAGACCACGACGTCAAAGAATTGGTTGTAACTCTTCCTTATATTCATTTATATACATGAATACTGTTTGGTTCTACTTACGTGTTACGACTTTTGTTTAATGAGATATGTTTAGCCCTCTTTGACGGGCCAATAGTTATAAATGAAATGTTTTTATCTTGTATGTTGTTCTTGTTTCTTGTTCTATGTGTAGGTATCCAAGCGTAATGGCGAAAGGATTGTGACTTGCCGAGGCAGGAGCGAGAGGTCACCACTCCTACAGCAACAATGATAGCGTTGGATTCCAAGTAGGTCGATCTACTGCGTCCTCTGTTCATTCAATAATTAGGAAGCAACACTTTAGCATGTCCCTTTGTTTCTAGACCCACTCTAGGGCTAGAGGGATTGTCTCTATCCGCGGAGAGGATTTACCTGCATAACAATGTTCTATGCTTGATGCAAGTTTAATTCAAACTCGATACCAAATAGAAATCACATAAACAAGAAAGTAAAATGCTAATAGAACATACCAATAGATCGATGGAAGACAAGCCAAAAATACACTTAACTTAGATCAGCAAAATATATGTGTTGGTGCTTTATGCGGTCAATAGGATGCTTCAACTAGCAAAGTCTCCTCATGGTTAGCCAACCAGATGTGTCACACAACCCTTAAGAAATCTCCACAAAATTCAACCCAAAGTCAACGAAAGTCAATGTTGTCTAGTCAACGCAGCAACACAGAACGACAACAACAAAAATTCAACACAGCAGGTCAAAGGTCAACATCTAGCCTTGGTACATGTGCCAATGAATGAGGCCTTCCGAAATTAGAGTTTTGGTGAAGGTTTGAGGTCAAAAGGACCAAGTGTTGACCAAAGTCAATGCTGGTCAAACCTGCGTTGAAACCCTAGACATATTTGTACCAGAAACCCTAGTTGTTGTTCCACACGTGTGAGAAGAAAAGCCTCCAAAAGGTGATCGAACCAATTATACACAAGATAGAAGAGTGTGATGAGTGGATGATGAAATGACCTCCAATTGTTTCCAATTTATATCCATCTGTGAGGGTATGTGACACATTTGTTGGGGCTCCAAGCCTACATTACATTTTTTGGTCGACCTTGCACATAAGTGGAATAAATTCAAAATAAATGTTCTTCTCATCCGATCAAGATGATATTTGGATCAATCTTGCACCTCTTTGAAATAGGAATCTAATAAAAATATTGGCATCATCATCTGAGTAGTACAATATGGAGTTTGGACCCAGTTGCCCAAAAGTAACACTCCCTCTCAACTAGGAAGAACTCCATCCACCAATGCCATCCAAACATCATGCGTCATCCCGCCATAACTTGCTTTGTTGGCTTCTTTATTTCAAATGGTGAGTCACAAAGACATCACTCCCGGCTGACCCGAAGTCAACTTAGAGGTCCAGAACCTCTATAGGAATCAAAGGAGTCTCATACTAACCTAAAGTTAGTTTAACTAACCTGAAGTCAATTGGAAGTCTGAAACCTCACTAGACTTGATCCTAGATCAAGTGGTTGGACACGTGCCATCCTAGACATCGAGAGTATGAAAATCTCGGATGCGTCCATTCGTCTTGCTATCGGTCTCTATCCACATTTCCAACCTCATTGGCCAAGATGAGAGGTAGGATGCATACGGGGAACAGATCAAAGAGAGGTTAACCAAATCAATATCATCACGGTGGGGCAAAAGCACACCAACAAGGTTAGGCAAGCCTAGCCCTATGGTTTCTTATAGCTACAAGAATCTATCCCCAAAGCCCCCTGGAGCTCCCAGAGCTCATTGTCCAACAAGACCCTCAGAATAGGGTCATTCCACGATTCCAAGATTCTCATGGAAGGTTAGGAACTTTACCTTCCCCAAGGGCTTAGTGAGAATATTCATGACCTTCTCATCAATTCCTATATGATCGAGCCTTACGACGCCTCGCTATACCATATCTTAGATAAAATATTACCTGATATCAATATGCTTGGATCGATCGTGGAACACGGGATTCTCTGACAAACGAATCCCACTCTGGGTATCACAAATGATAATGGTGGTATCTAGCACATGCCTGAACAACTCACTCAAGAGCTTTCGCAACCAAATAGCTTCACAACAGGCCATACTTGCTGCAATGTATCCGGACTTAGCGGTGCTCAAAGCCAATGACTTTTGCTTCCTTCTCATCCAAGATATCGAAGTAGACCCAAGTGTGAAGCAACATCTAGATGTGCTCCTGCGATCCACTAGACTGCTAGCTCAATCGGCATCAGTATATCCATGGAGTCTCAAACTCCTGGTAGTGTATCTCAACCCATGGTTTATCGTGCCCCGAAGATATATCAAGAGATTCTTGGCACCAACCCAGTGAATGTGATGAGGATCAACCATTTGTTGACTCAAAGTTTTCACTACAAAACATATGTCCAGACGAGAGTTCACTAAGAATATCAGGGCCCTACGAGTTGTTGATACTTGGTAGGATTTTCTAGCACGAGCCCAACACCGTTTCCACTCAACTTCTTAAATTTGAGTTCCATCGGTGTCAACACGGATTTACAGTCCACCATACCAAATATCTCCAGCAGCTTCACAATATATTTTCCTTGAGACAGGAAAATCTCGTCAGGTTTGTGCCAGACCTCCAAGCCTAGGAATTAATGCATCAGTCCTAGGTCTTTCATATAGCAAGCTCCCTCTTACACTGATGAATGAGAGGGTCAAAACCTGTCAGGAAGAGATCGTCCACATAGATAACCAGAATGAGAGGATTTTCTCTATCAACCTTGAAGTAAAGGTTCATATCAACATTACTTCAAATCAAGGCCAACTTCATCAAGTAGTTATCTATCCTCTCGTACCAAGCCCTAGGGGCTTGCGTCAACCCATAAAGGGCTTTCTTCAACCTGCATACATGAGATTCTCTATCTTGGACTTAGAACCCCAGAGGTTGCTCCACATACACCTATTCCTTTATTGAACCATGCAAAAAAATGGTCTTCAGATCCATCTGATGGAGACTCTATCCTTGTGTAGCATCAAGGGAAATAATAGATTAGATGGTGGTATAACAGGCCATAGGTGCAAATATATCATCATAGTCTATGCCTTCTTTTTGAGAGAAGCCTCAGGCAATAAATCTTGTCTTGAACTTTTCAACACTACCATAAGATCCATGCTTGATCTTATAGAGCCATTTCGAGGTGACAACAGCTTTGTCCTCTGGTCTCGGGACCACATCCCAGACATCATTCTTCATAATGGACTCGTACTCTTCGTGCATAACATCCTTCTAGACTTGATGCTTTACGACTTCTTCAAATGATCCAAGTTCATATTGTACGATTGTACTCATGGCTGCTAGATACCCTTGGTATCTATTTGGATTCTTTCTTTCACGAAATGTCCCCCTTGGGGCCATATGTCTCTTGACATCTTCGAGAGTATCTTGGAGCCATTAGGGTCTTCTCTACATTGAAGGAGTTGGATCAATAGGGTCCATTGGTCCTTCAACATCGGGCATCAACTCATCCTTCGGTTCTTCATGCTTCCCTGTTCTTACATCATGGTCTTCCTCGGAGCTACGAAGATTTATCACTTTCCTGAGGGAAGCATATTCATTGAAGGTAACATCATGGCATAAGATCCATGCTTGATCTTATAGAGCCATTTCTAGGTGACAACAGCTTTGTCCTCCAGTCTCGAGACCACATCCTAGACATCATTCTTCATAATGGTCTCGTACTCTTCATGCATAACATCCTTCCAGACTTGATGCTTTATGACTTCTTCAAATGATCCAAGCTCAGATTGTACGATTTTACTCATGGCTGCTAGATACCCTTGGTATCTATTCGACTTCTTTCTTTCACGAAATGTCTCCCTTGGGGTCATATGTCTCTTGACATATTCGAGAGTATCCTGGAGCCATGAGGGTCTTCTCTTCTTTGAAGGAGTTGGATCAATAGGGTCCATTGGTCCTTCAACATCGGGCATCAAATCATCCTTTGGTTCTTCCTGCTTCCTCGTTCTTACATCACAGTCTTCCTCGGAGCTACAAATATTTATCACTTTCCTGAGGGAAGCATCTTCATTGAAGGTGACAACAGCTTTGTCCTCCAGTCTCGGGACCACATCCCAGACATCGTTCTTCATAATGGACTCATACTCTTCGTGCATAACATCCTTCCAGAGTTGATTCTTTACGACTTATTCAAATGATCCAAGCTCATATTGTACGATTGTACTCATGGCTGCTAGATACCCTTGGTATCTATTCGACTTCTTTCTTTCACGAAATGTCCCCCTTGGGGCCATATGTCTCTTGACATCTTCAAGAGTATCCTGGATCCATGAGGGTATTCTCTTCATTGAAGGAGTTGGATCAATAGGGTCCATTGGTCCTTCAACATCGGGCATCAACTCATCCTTCGGTTCTTCCTGCTTCCCTGTTCTTACATCATGGTCTTCCTTGGAGCTACAAAGATTTATCACTTTCCTGAGGGAAGCATCTTCATCGAAGGAAACATCGTGGCATATCTCCACTTTTCTTTGACCAACCACATAGAATCTATAAGCTTTCGAAGTTTAACTATAGCCCACAAACATTTCCTCACTTTGGGATATGCTACTGTAATATCCCAAAATGGGGAAATTCTACACTATCGGGAATATCTTAAGATTTCCACATGTGGAGATCCAACAATATGAAAACACAAAAATGGAGTACTAGTGACAACTCAACTCATAAAATGTGAGAAAGATCCATAGCCATCTTATTAAATTATAGCAGCAACAAATGAATACAAGATCTTGAGGAAAATGTTACTCAAGATAGGCAATGCTCAGCCTCAAGAAAAATGTAAATAAATCATGACAAAACACTGCTACACAAGTGTACCCAAGCTATGATTGCACAATTTTATAAGAGAAAATGCATGCTAGCATATGTAAAATACATAGATATACCAATATATGGCCCATACAACATTGGGAGTGAAGATCTCAGCTCCCAAAGACTACTTCAAGTCAATCCTGGAAGGATTGGCTGTAATATACAAAATCTGCAAAATGTCGGAGTTGCTGGGTAGCAGCAGCAACTCAAGAACTGGAAACAAGTGGAGAAGGCTAAAGATGTTGTAGCTGATTAAAAGGCCTCCTCCAATGGATCTCTCAAGTGAAAGACTGATACTCTCACTAAGGATATCACCCTCCAAACAATCTGCAAAATCCCCACTGCAAATGCTCACTAGAAATAATGCAGTTAATGAAGGAAACTGCGCTGTAGGGGCAAGGGAATGAGTTGGCCCAATGAAAATATCTGAAATAAGCTCCAAGGGCTCCCAAAATGATCTCCCAAAGGAAAGAGAGGCTCCTCCTCTAAAAAACAAGTGATGGAAGTGGTGTTGTAAACCCTCACTGCAACACCCTACAACACAACATTATTATGCTGCAGAAATAATGTTGTACTGGAGGAGGATGCTTGGCCTCAAGCCTGTATGTGAGGAAAATCAGTAAAACTCCTTCAAGAGGCCTCTCAAGAAAGGAGAAGGATTCCTAAGTATGAGATCCTTGTGCTAAGCAACACTGCAACTCAGCTAAACAATCGAAGATTGCACAAAGTCTGAATAGACCACAAAATCAATAATACATAACATGAATAACAATGGCTGCCTTGCCCTCCTCTTAAACAAGTGAAAGCACTCTCTCCATGGGTCCCACTCATTAGGGTTTCATCCACCAAATAACCCTCTTCCCATTCATATTGCCCTGTCTATCATAGCGCTCTCCACCTCCTATCCCAGTGCTGTTGACTTGGTCAAACTTGACCTTGTCTCCATGCAAATGTCCCTTTTCACACATAAGGGTGTGAAATCTAGCTCTTATGACTATTCCCTTTCATATTTGAGGGATTTTATTCATGTTTTTAATGTGCATGGGATTCCTTACCCATTTATTTAGCTGCTCAGTGATAAATTTTTTTTTTTTAATATTCCATTTAGCTGTGTGCTAAAATGGGAATATTACAGTCCTCCCCTCCCAAATGTTGCTTGTCCTCAACCAACTGCAAGGATAGAACTGGAAAGCCTCCTACCAAGGCATGGAGTCTAAAATATGTTGAGGAACATCTTCCCCATGTGGATCCTCCATCCCCCACAAAATCATCCATACAAAGTGAGTTACCTCCCAACATGGAAACTCCTGAAAGTCCTCCTCCACCTTTGGCTCCTGCAATGTAGGTGGGCTGAAAATATGATCTTGGTAGAAATGGGTTTAAAGGGAAAACCATGAGTCTCAAACCATGGTTTGAGACCATGGTATGTGCACGTCTAGATAGTATAAATATGTAAGGATCGAGTCAAGTAAAGATATCTCATGGTGTACTGTTTGGTTATTTTTTTGATCTAAGTCTGGGTTTGTTTGGGTATAAAGGCTCCTATTGGCTATGTGCATGGAGACTTAAGTCCTGGCTATGTGTGGAATCTGTTGGCTATATGCGCGGAGACCTAAGTCCTGGCTGTGTGTGGACTCTGTTGGCTATGTGCACAGAAGGATTGGATGTACTGATTTTCATATCTCTTAATAAAGAAGCCAGTTTTGGAAAACCTGGACTCTTATGTGATTGCTGTATTGATTATCTATTATTTTCTTAAGATCCGAATCTGTTCTGTGTTGCGCATTTACTTTTGTGATTGGTTAATTTCTTCCGTGGGAATAGTAGTCAATGAGTAGATCTGAATGAAGTACACTGTGCACGAATATTAGTGATATTAGATGAATAGATCTGGATAAATTATACTTGATTACTGTGCGAAAATATACTGAAGTATTCTGTGATAATCTACAGAAGGGTTTGTTCTGTTGACTGTGCATGTGAACATATGTTATACTCTCTGCACTAAGTCTATTTAGGGCCACTACATCAAAAATCTCCCTCAGGGCGCGGAAACCTGGTTCCAACCCCCCATATTGTTTCAAGTGAGACTTTGATCTACACAAGTAGATCACTGCCGAAAGGACTAGTAGTTGGAGGGTCTTGTTGGTTGGGCGATAACTCCGTACCTGGGTCAGGACCCCTTAAGCCAACATAGCCAACATGTTATTTGACTTCGAAGTTATTGAGATCGTTGATGATAGCAATCCTTATCTTGCATTGTTGGGATTTGATTTGTCTTACGACATGGATGCTATAATCAACTTGAAGAAGAGGCAGATGATCTTTGAAAAGATTAGTACCTGATTTGTTGTGAAATTATATCCTTCAGAAGGTGCGCGCTATACGGAGCCTATCCAGCATGAGTATGGGGATGTTGTAAATAACCACATCTATAATCTTACTGCACAAGATGAAGACAATATTAATCCCACTGTGGATGACAAAATATGTTGGGAGAGTGATAGTTCATGCGTTTCAGATTCTGATGAAGAGATGGAGCCTTGGCATAATTTTTTGCATGAAGTCACTACTAAGCGACGTAATAAAGTTACCAAATCTCTCTGCTATGTTCGGTCAGAAGTGCTTGAATTACCTTTTTATGATGGAACAGGGAATGTTGTCTTGTTTTTGGAAGAATTTGAGCAAAAGGTATCTAAGGATCATAGATATGAATCTTTGGAATTCACATCGAGATCCACTCTAGCCTGTTGGTGGGGTGCACACAAAGAAATCTTAGGAGGATGGAAGGAGTTTTTCAAATTGATAAGGCTAAGGTTTGGTCATGTAGACACAAAGATCGCGGAGAAGTATGATGGTCAAAAATATCCTCGCAAGCATCTATATTGCTGGACATCAACTTGGGGTCCAAAACCTCAACCAAAGTGGTTGCACCTGTTCTTTCATTCCTTGGATACAATAGCTCAACAATAGTATCTTGAAACAGAGCTGTACCATGGCATTACAAATTGGGATGAGATGATAGAAGGAGTTTTGTTAAATTATAGCTTCGCTAATGGTTGGGAGTGTATTAATGAGGCTCTTCAAGAAGTCAAAGCGGGAGTATTCTGAATTACCAAAGAGCCAAGGACGTTGGTACAGCCTTATTGGCCTGCACAATTGGAACAAGCCCATGAATGTTAGAATTTGACCGCCAAGGAAGGTGAGGAGTGGTGAGCCTTGGTATTGCACCAAGAGTGTTGCAACTCCCATAGGCTACTCTACTTTACTTTATCAGCCTGGGGTTCGTACAAACTTGGAGGTAATAGTGCAATATACACAACAAATGCATTCTACTCATGCCATCCTCTTATGAGTCCTATGAATGGGTGCTATTCCTAGGGTTTTTGAGTGAAGTCTATCACAATTCTAATATAGACCTAGAACTACAAGTGACTCAAAAAAATTACTCCATTAACCATCAAATGACTATTGTGAAGCAAGAAAATACATCTATCTATTCTACAAGGAAATAAATTTTCAAATTAAACTATGGCAAGGAATAGAGGCAAACTAGGCATCTTCATGAAGTAAATGGATGAATTGAAATTACAGAAAGAAGGCTAATCTACTCACACATTGCTGGGCCAAATGGCTAAACACACTCTTTCTACTTCAAGCTTTAACTATCATGCTTTTACTCATGCATCTAATCATGACCTAATTATGCTTGTAAATGCATTGTTTTGTAGCAAGGAGGAGAAGGCGCTAAGGTGGCTTAGGAAGGTTTTGAAGTCATGGATGCAAGGATGAAGGTGTCTTGAAGATTTTGGTAGGTTTGGATGAGGTTGATGATGGTTTCTGGGCTTAAGGAGAGGCCCACTGGTGCTACTACATGTTTCATGTAGTGCTATAGGAAAGTCCTGAATTTCTACATGAAGCATTTTGAGGGAAATCTGAGGCCAAAAATGATGAATAAAAGTGTAGGGGAGGTGGAATGAAGGTGTACTTGGATGAATGGAAGGTGGCCAACCCCTTGGCCAAGATAAAAACCTCTTGAGAAGCCCGTCTTGCACTTCTAGGGTTGCTCACTGTGTGAAGTTGAAAATCTCAAAAACAAGGCTGAAGGCGATTTGATGGAAATTAGGGTGATGATGGGTTAGAAATGAAGCTAAGGGTGTTGGTGAAGTCCTCCTTTGCTGTGCTACTTGAACCTGAAAGTTAACTACCTATTCATGCAACAAACATTGACAAATCTCTGATGAAGGAAATGGAAAAAATGAGTTGAATTTGGAAAACAAACCTACTTAAGCATTCAAACAAATATCTAACTCAGCATTATAGACATTGTTGGGGTTCCCATGTTTTGGCTAGGTTGATAGAGACCAAAAGATGAGACAACATAGAACCACTTTGGAACCTCAAGATCTAGCCCTCCTGGGTTCAGAGAGGGATCTCTCTATACAAGTCAAAGGATATGTCTTTGAATCTCTTTAGTTATGATTTTAGGCTAGTTGTAGGCTCATGGTTGTTTGTTTGATTGTTTGTATTTGGTTGGAGGGATTCAGGAAAAGAAGGACCAATATAGGACAAGGATGAGCAAAGAGGAAGCTTAGGCAGAGATAGATAACTCATAGAGCATCAAGGCCATTGGGCTATGGAGTCAAGAAAGGATTTATTTGTAATCAATGTGCAAGCTTTCAGTTGGGCTAGTCATCTAGAGCATTTGGATCTTAAAGGGGATATTTGGAATGAGACATTAAGGACAGAAAATGAAAGGAGGAGAACCAACCAACTCTGTCTATAGATCAGACCAGAGGTCATTTAACTCCAGGCCTTCTTGGACAAAATTAGAGGTGAAACAAGGGATCTTGGAAAGGTTTAATTGGGATGGAGAGCTCCTAGAGAGACAGAGATCAGGTTCCAGACCTCCAGGATTCTCAACACATTCAACGAAATCCTAACAAGAACATCTAAATATAGATTTCATTAATTCATACATCAGAGAGCAGGCAATAACATCCACTACACTGGTTAAACCAATTGAAATCAACATTCAGATACACATATAAGCATAAAACATTGAGGGATAGGAGAGCAGCAACATAGGGCACCTAACAAGGGTGAATCCTATGCCAAACTTCTGATGCAAGCCAGTAGAAACGTAATGAAATGAAATGGAATTAAACACAAAGAAAAGAAAACATCACCAGCTGCTTTAGATCAAGATCCAAAGAAACATTCTTGTCATATTAAAAACAACACCAATCAGGTACAACATAGCCCATAGCTTGAACATTCAGTCTGAATACATCTAATCTCAGTCTATCTTACAATTTACACGGAGAACTTGTCTCAAGAGGAAACAATACTTGCGTTTCACTGATATCTCATCAACAACCATTACAATGTTTCCTTCTGTGCTTTATAGCAATGGATGAACCTAAGATCGACTGAAAGAGTAGGTGAAAATTAAATGTATATTTAAACACAAAAATGAATGCGGGGCCGAAACCCATTCTACTTGAACTGCTATGTATTTAATCTCGGTCACCTTCCTTGTGAGAGAATGATCTGCTCCAGATTTGGTCTTGACCTTTTGGCTTGTTGTACTCCAGGTGATTTGAACAAAAAATGAAACAAACTGCTAGGAAGGTCTGTCTCATAAATGTCTGACTGTTTTTTTTGAGGTCTGTTGTCTGGTGGAAAACGCTTCAGGGACATGGTGCATAATAAAATTTATATGGGCGCCATGTACTTGATGGAGAAGAAACATTCTGCTGATGAAGACCCTGATATTACCTTTTGCCTATGCGCGGGATCCTTTGATCGATCCTCGGGGTCTGTAATCTGCTGCTGCACACTCTCATCCTGCGGTTAAGGCTTAAGATCTTCATTAGCTAGCCTTAATCACCCTTTGCTCTGTACTAGAACGCTTCGCTGCTTCAATTCCATCTCTGACAGGTTAGCTCGGGCTTTAATGGTGATGGGAGATTTTTGGAGCTCGAAATCTTGCTTTTCTTTAGTGCAAAACTCATCAGCCGCTTTCCTTGACAATTTTCTAGCAGCGCCACCCCCCGGATTTAATTCTACCTGCAACCTCTCCATTTAAGATGGTACGACAAAAACATGGAGGATTTCACTTCCAACAACCCTGTACAACAACAACTGTGAAGAAATTCACAGATGTGAATGATGGAGGAGACGAAGACACACTGTGGACGTGGGAAATAGCCATGCGGACGGAGAACAGAGGAGAAAACGTGACGAAATGATAAAACGAGCTCTGGTGGAGGTTTAATGATCTGCAGAGTGAGAAAGCATGAAAAACATTAAAAAACGCGAGAATGGGATGTATATATGAAATAGAATGATAGACTGTACGGAGGGGAGTACGTGTAGCTGACGTGGCGAGGCGGGATGCAATGGAACGGTCAACGGCGGAGGGATGGATCTGAACCGTTGATCGTGGGAGATCGACGGCGGAAGACGACAGGCGGTGGGCTGCGTACAAGGCGGACATGGTCTAAAGAACGGGCAACTCTATTAACGATCGGGCAGCTCCAGTGCACGATGGCCGGTGGATGGTCGGCCGAGATCGGACAGCCCACGAATATTCTGCTGCGTGACTTTGAACTGAAACTTAATGCGCGAAATGAGGGTGGTTTTGCCCCCGTACAGATGCCATGCGCCGTTTACTGAGTGGAATCGCTGGCTCTCCGGGGAAAACCGCCTGCTGCAGATGGGTGGTGTGGAAAATACCGGTGGGTTTGGAGATATGACGTAGGGCTGGAGGGCGGGGTCCACTATTTCGGGCGCGCTCCGCGCCGTTGGATCGACAAATGAATGGACGGAAGAGATTTTCCGGTTTGAATTTATACATTGGACCCATATATATGCGCATTTGAAAGGTTTTAAATGATTTTTCGCGTGGGGACAGGATCGGGGGGCTAAGCGCCTGACGGATTTAGCGTTGGTTCTGGCGCTAGGTCCTGTGGAAGGTGGAAGGGCGCGGGGCTATCAGAAGAAGGGCTAAGCCCAAAAACATAAAATTTATCATTTTAACGTTTTATCGTTGCGTTTTGGGAGAGAGAAATCAAAGGGTAACGGTAGGGCGATGGAGGGGAAAACTGAGAAATATGGGAGATGGGGGAGAGGTGAAGGGATTTTTGGAGAAAATTTAAGAGGGTGATCGTGGGGATAAAAGGAAGAAAAGGGATTTTGTCAAGGAAAGGGGAGGGTAAAATGAGGGTATTTGCAGGGCTAAAAAGGGGCAATAGTGGGCCTTTTGAGAAATGGATCAGTAGAGGGGCTATATGCTAGGCACAACACAAAGAGACTCCAAGGAGGATGAATTTTCAGGGGGAAAGGCATTCCTTGGAGGCTCCAGAACAATCTAGCCCCCAGCTTGCTTGTCAAGGATTCCATAGGGGGGCTAACAGTGGCTCCACATGGGGATGGATGCTCCTTGGAGGAGTCAAGAAACCAGAGATGATCTTTTGGTGTAGGCCAGATGCCTGCTGTCATGAGCCATATTTCTTCTTTGATTTTAGCTGCCACAAACATGATATATCAACAGAAACATTTTCCCAACCAATCTACCTACCCAAACTACAGTTCTACATTTTTCCCTTGGGTGCATTTGAACTAGCAGACCCTTTACATTTTATTTTCAAAAGGAAAACAAACCTACTCTAAATCTACCCTTATTTCTCCATGAGGCCAGATTAGACTATTGGCCTCAGCTATTTCTCTACCTAATCTACTACCTGTTGGGATTAAACTGTCCAACAAGTTTCTTCACCTACATTCTAAGACAGGAAATTGAAAACAACCCAGCCAAGATTAAGCTGTCTGACTTGCTGTGAACTGAAAAAGTTGAAACTCAAAAACAAAACTTGAGGGTTTGAAATCTGAACCTTTGAAGCACCCCCTTTCCTTCATGTGACTCAGGTTTTGAGCATATTAGAGTCACTTCTTCCTTTTCCTTCAGCTCTGATTTTGTGCATATTAGAGCTGATTCTTCCTTCTCAGCTGGTCCAGATTTTGGGCATATTAGGACCAGCTATTCTGCTTCCTTTGGCTTGGATTTTGATCAGGTTTTAGCCATGCTTTTTAGTTCAGAGGTTCATGTTTTGAGCATGTCTGAACCTCTCTTTCATTCTGTTTTTTGGGAACATTTTCTCTTTTTCTGAAAATGAAAATTTGCAATGGTATGTACAATGGATATGAAACTGGAAATGGAAAATCAATAGAAGTAATGTTTGAGCATCCTGCCATTGACAGGACCCCCAAACAATTCTGTGCCATCAAGGTCCTGCAGAAAAAACGCATTAGGACCCACAGTGTCCTGGATGACAAATGGACCTTGCCACAAGCTGTCAAATTTTCCATGTTTTCCCTTGTCCTCTCTTCTCAAATCCCATCTCAGAACCTTATCTCCAACCTTGAAATCTGAAGCTTTGGTTCTTTTGTCAAAATGTCTCTTTATGCCTTCCTGTACTCTGACAGCTCTGCTATAAACCTGCTCTCTTGTTTGCTGCAGATGGATTGTTTCATTAATTCTTCTCATCATACTGTTCTCCTTTGATTGGATCTCCTGGAAAAGTTTGATCACTGGAACTCCAAGGCTTGTGGGAAAAACTGCTTCTGTCCCATAAACCAGCTGAAAAGGTGACATGCCAATAGATTTCTTTGTAGTAAGCCTGTCTGCCCACAAGGCATGTATCAACGTTTTATGCCATGATCTTTTGTTCTCTTCCAACAACTTCTTAATGATTGTAACCAGGATTTTATTTGATGATTCAGCTAGGCCATTACCCTGGGGGTAATAGGCAGTTGAATGTCCGAGTGCTATTCCGTACATGTGACAGAAATCAACCATTCTTTTGGATCCAAAAGCAGCAGCATTGTCAGTGATTATTTTCCTTGGGCAACCAAAACAAGATAGGATGAAGTCTTCTAGGAACCTAATGATGACAGAGTCAGTGGCATTCCTAGTGGGTATAGCTTCTATCCATTTAGTGAAGTAATCTGTAGCAGTTAGGATCCATTTATGTTGTCCAGAGGAGGCAGGGTGAATTTCTCCTATAAAGTCTAGGCCCCATTGCATGAAGGGACCTTCTATGGTGATAGGTTGCAGAGGGAGGGGAAGGAGCTTTCTCTTGCCCTCAAAGATTTGGCATTTGTGGCAGGCAAGAATCATTTTATGGACATCACTAAAGAGTGTAGGCCAATAGTATCCAGCCCTGAGTATCTTATTTGCAGTGGTTTTCCAACTCAGGTGGCCTCCACACTCCCCAGCATGGAATTCTTGTTTGATTCTTTCAGCTTCAGTCTCAGACAAACATTTCAGCAAAAGGCCATTTGGATTTTTCCAATATAGATTCTCATTCAAAATACAATAATTTCTAGCTTTGAGTTTTATGAATCTGGCCTTTGTTTTGGATAGTTCTGGAGGGGCATTGAGATTAGTGAGCACATAAAGGATATCAGTATACCAAGGAGAGTTCTGAAACTGCTCCTCAACAGTGGGCTGGGGCAATCCTTCCTGCTCATCTAGGGCATTTATCATGTTAATGTCAAGGGCCCGCAGATTAGATTCAGCCATTAATTGGGCCAGGCCTTGACCTTTGATCAGCTTGGTGGGTTTTATTTCAATGTCATATTCTAAGATTGTAGCAATCCATTTGCCCCTTTTTCCATCGGGGTCTTGAGACAAGATATCCTTGACCACTATATTTGGCACGAAAGAAATGGTGTGAGAATGCAGAATGTACACCCTAAAGTCTTTTAAGGCCTTAATCAAAGCATAGGCCTGCTTTTCCATGATGTTGTACTTTAAGGGTGCATCTCTTAAGGCTTTACTGAAGAAGGCTATAGGCTGTTCATTACCTTATGAATTTTTCTGCAGTAAAACTGCAGCTATGGTGTGTTGGGAAGCAAATGAAAAGATCAGAAAATATTTTGAGAAGTCAGGGCTGACAAGTACAGGGGCCTGAGTGAGCGAGAGTTTTACTGACTCAAAAGATTTCTTGGCTTCAACATTCCACTTAATTCCTGCACCTTTCTTTAGCATTTCAGTCATTTTTCTAAGGTGCTCAGCAAGATTAGGAATGAATCTCCTGAGGAAATTGATCTTCCCTATAAAGGACTGCAACTCCTTGATGTTCCTTGGATGTGTAATTTGAAGTATTCCCTCAACTCTCTGGGGGTCTATCCTGATTCCTTTCTCAGATATAATGTGGCCTAGAAGTTTACCTTCTTGCAGCGCAAAAACAATTTTCTTAGGATTTAGGGACAAACCATACCTTCTACATTTTTCAAAGACTTTCCTCAGATGTTTCAAGTGTTCTTCTTCAGTTTTAGAAAAGACAGTTAAGTCATCTAAGTAGATAACTATGAAGTGTCCTATCTCCTCTGAGAAAGCTATGTCCATTGCTCTCTGGAAGGTAGCTCCAGCATTCATCAATCCAAAAGGCATTTTCAAGTACATGAAGGTGCCCCATGGAGTGGTGAAAGCTGTTTTGAGTTGATCTTCTGGGAGTACCAGAACTTGGTTGTATCCTGAAAAGCCATCAAGCAGGGAGATTCTTTTAGAGCCTACTACCTTCTGTAGGATATGTTCCATTCTAGGTAAGGGGTAGTTGTCTTTTAGGGAGGATCTGTTGAGGTTTCTGAAGTCTATGCATAGCCTGATCTCCCCTGTTTTCTTCCTTACAGCCACTAAGTTTGACACCCAATCAGAAAACCTTACAGGGACTATTATGCCTGCTTCATACATCTTTTTAATTTCTTTCTCTACTACGGGCAATTGTTTTGGATTGATTCTTTGAAGTTTTTGTCTGAAAGGCTTCTGATTTTCCTTTAGTGGTATCTTGTGTTGTATTATGTTGGTGTCATAGGCCTTTAAGTCTTCATAGCTCCATGCAAACACGTCTATGAATTCCTTGAACAGGTCAATACATTTTTTCTTCATGTTTGCAGGTATAGACTTAGCCAGTTTTATCATTCTGGGTTTGTCTTCAGTGCCAATGTTGCATTCTTCCACATCAGAATTAGCATGTTCAATTGTGGGATTTTTTTCCACGTCATCAAAATCAAAGAGGTCCTCTAAGGGTGCCAGGCCTCTGGGTATGTTCTTATCTTTGGCCTGCAGCACTTCAACCTCTTCATTTTCTGCGTTTTCATTATTTTCGTTAAAATTTCCAGTTTGCTCAGAAAAAGAATTTATTTCTATGTTACAGGGTGTTTCTTGTTCATCTGGGGAATCTTCATCTAAGTAGAAGCTATCAGATTTGGAGTCTGAATCAGAGAATTCAAACTCATTTCTGCCTATCAGGAAATCCTCAATCTGTTTGTCTCCTTCAAAGACCTGCCAATATTTTTCATTGTCTGGCACTGCAGGCCTGAATTTGGTCTGAATGATAATTTGTTGGTCAACTGGGGCTTTAGGATATGAGCTATCTAGACAAGCTAATCCATTTGCAACTGCGTTTTGACCCCTAGGAATGAACACTAATTCATATTCAACAAATGTTTTCAGCAAATCTAGAGTATCATTCCTGTACGCCCTAAGCCTGGGGTGTTTTGCTGAATACTCACCATTCACCTATTTGATAACTAACTCTGAGTCTCCTCTCACAGCTATCCTACGGGCTCCTAACTTTTTCAACAGATTCAGCCCCAGGATGAGAGCCTCGTATTCTGCAATATTGTTTGTGCATTTGAAATGCAGATTGACAGCGTGGCTCTCTGCGTGATCATTTCCTGTGTTACGCAGCCACACTCCTGCTCCAGCACTCTGCCTAGTACAGGACCCATAAAAGTTCATTTCCCACAGGGGTTCATTGTTTACTTCGTCTTCATCCCCTCCCCTACAGCTGGATTCGCCATTATGTTGAGTTGTGAGGTTTGTGCTAGGAGGGGGGTCGTTTTGTGGTTCATTATGGGCGTGGAGATCAGGGAGGTGGCTAGCTTGCTGTTTTTGTTCTATTTCTGTTTCATTCAGAGTTATATTTTCAGCAGGTTGCCCATGGTCTTCTTCTTCATGTTCTTCCAGAGTAGCCATTATGTTGAAATCCATGGGCTGTATGTTTGTATTTCCATTATCTGATCTCGGCTCTTCTGAGGATTGGTCATTGGAGAGAATGAAAGAGTCTAGATCTGTATGTATAGAGTATAGTGGTGAGTTTTCAGGTTTCTCGGGGCTACTGACTAAGAATTTCATCTGAGACTCTCTATACAGTCTTCTAAGTTGGCCAAATATAGGGATAGTGGCATATGAGCCATCCATCTGCATTGTTCCTTGCAGTTTGGCTCCCTATGATCTTGACAATAGCATGCCATACTTTGGTGGCACATCTGCCACCACAACATCCATGACCATACATTTAGCAGAAATCTGGGTTAAACTCACACATAAGTCTTTGATGAGGCCTAGGCATTTTACTCTGCTAGAGTCGAATGAATATAAGTCTTTGTAGGGTCTGGTGATTTCTAGGCCTAGCCTCTCCATCACTACCTTAGGCATTAGATTGTGTGATGCACCAGAGTCATGCATGGCATTATGAAGGATCTTGTCATGAATGTTAAGACTGATATAAAAAGGTGGAACTACCCCTTCCTGAAACTTTCCTTCAATTTTTGGACCAAAGAGTAGGGCTGGTTGATCATCACTCAGATTTACAGAATCATTTATTTCTCCCAGATTCAATGCTTTCAAAATTTGGCCTTTATATACATCCTGAGTGGCCAGCTCAGATAATGGTACAGAGATTTTGATTTTTGCAATCTCACTCTCTAGATTGAAAGTGGACTGGTTATTTGTAACGTTCAATTCTGTTTTATTTGCCATTGCTTTAGTGGCTGAATCAATGTATGATTTTTCACTATGTACAGGGTAGGGAACTGTTGTATCAGGAGCACTAACTGTGGTGCTATTACTGCTAGTTGGTTGACTTTGTTTTCCAGTGTCCTAGTTGTCCTTCTCCTTATGTTTACCAGAACCTTCAGCTGCTGATTTGTTGTTTGCAGTAGATGCTTTGGAGGATTTATCAGGTCTTTTCTTGATGGTTACCTCAGGAGTCTTTGTTTTGGGATTTTCTTGGCTTTTCTTGCTCCTAAGTTCATATTGTTCCCGAACCTGCATCATGGCATTTTCAAACCCTAACCTGTAATCCTCAGTTTCTAACCATTCCTCACTCCAATATGAAGGTGAGGGCTGATCATCTTCTGAATCACAGTTAAGGACTGAGTCTTCTACTTCAAACATATTTATTGCATTCCCTTCAGACTCTTCAATGATTCCCTCGTCTTCATCTAAAATTTTTTCTTGAAATGGGGGCATGATTTGTTGATTTGACTCTCTTTGTCTGTTGGGGGCAACATTGTTTCTTCTAATATTTTGGTTCTGGTTTCTGTTTTGGTTGTTGTTTTGGACAACCATCCTCTTTATCATTTGCTGCAATTCTTCCACATTTTTCGAAAGTCTGTCATATTTGGGATCAGACGTGGAAGCTATATTGTCATCCCTATATGTCACCCTTTTTTCAGCTTTTAGTCTCGCCCTTTTTCCATTAGGTTTGCCTCTATGGTTATGGCTCCTTTCTGTATGTCTTCCAGGGTGGTGTATTCTTTGTCTCTAAGCTCATAGGCCATGTCAGCATCAAACCCATCTGGATATTTAGCCAAGGCCATTTCTTGTGGTGGTTTCATGTGTGGAGGGAGAGCATTGTAAATGCTGTTAAACCTAGTGGTGTAATCGTGAACACTCTCTCCTACGTTCCTCTTAAGGGACATGTAGTCTGCTAGGAGCTGGCGAGGGTTGGCTCTAACCTCCCATTTGTTTATAAAGGTCTGGTATAATGCAGGGAGATCTTGAATACTGCCAGGAGGCAACCCTTTAAACCATTTCTTCACCTCGCCTCCTAAGCTTTGGGCAAAGATCCTCATTTTGATTGTTTCATCATCAATTTCCATATAATCAAAAGAGTCCTCCATTTTATCTACATGTTGCTGAGCTGTTATGGACTCTTTAGCAGTGAAGTGTGGGATTTTTGACTGATAATCATTTGGTAAGGGTAAAAAAGGTTGGGGTAGAACTAAAGGTGCATACCAAGCTGCCATGATGATATTCTGGTGAGGCAAAGGGTTAATTTGAGCAGCTGGTATTTGAATGATAGGGATGTTTGGACCAGCAGAAGTCTGTTGGGAAAATCTAGGGTGAGAGATCCCCAAGTTTTGGACAAAGTGTATATTAGGTGGTGTAGATGGAGGCGTTTCACTGTCCCTAGGGTCTGGCTGGTCTGAAACGCTGAATGACCTAGTTCTAGGTAATCTGTTTTGAAGGTCTGGGTCGAAGAAAGGGTCTAATAGAGATGCAAGATCTTCGTGTGCAGAATTAGCTCTATGAATGTTGCTGGAAATAGTTGATCTCCTACTTACAGGTGTTCTCTTGAGGATTTTCTCAGGATTATCAACTATTTCAGGTGGGTTTGGATCAGGGCAAGCTCTCGTATGAATGGTTCTGTGAGCCAGAATGCTGTTTATAGGCCAAGCAACTTAACCCTATTTGTTATTTCTACTGTGGTTAATTTTGTCTCAGAGACTGGTCTCCCAGTGGAGTCTTCATTATTTTTCGGGTCTGGTCTTTTAGTGGAGTCTGATGCGAAACCAAGATGATCAGCAGGCCTACTGATCACCAGTGGAGTCTTTTAACGTTTAGGAACAATGGAGTCGCCAGGTGGAGGGTTTAGGATGTTTCTAGGGGATACACTGTCCACCACAGTGCTTAGGCACTATCACCTTTCAGGAATATCCTTTAAATCAGCTAGCTCCAACCAGAGATTGACTGGGAGGGCATTTACCAGATATGTCACCTCTGAAAAGAGGATGAGATCTGGAGGCTACCTGGCCCTTTCCAGGCTCTGTCTAAGAGTATGGTGGATATTCAATAATGGAGGTCGATTCAGGAAAGGGGTGACTTACTGTCAACCTGACCAGAGTTCTAAGTCTCTAAAGTTCTAGATGTAGTGAGATGAAACTCATTCAGTCCCCAGTGGAGTCGCCATTATGTTGGGGTTCCCATGTTTTGGCCAGGTTGACAGAGACCAAAAGATGAGACAACATAGAACCACTTTGGGACCTTAGGATCTAGCCCTCCTAGGTCCAGAGAGGGATCTCTCTATACAAGTCAAAGGATATGTCTTTGAAGCTCTAAGTTATGATTTTAGGCTAGTTGTAGGCTCATGGTTGTTTGTTTGATTGTTTGTGTTTGGTTGGAGGAAATCAGGAAAAGAAGGACCAATATAAGACCAGGATGAGCAAAGAGGAAGCTTAGGCAGAGATAGATGACTCAGAGAACATCAAAGCCATTGGGCTATGGAGTCAAGAAAGGATTTATTTGTAATCAATGTGCAAGCTTTCAGTTGGGCTAGTCATCTAGAGCATTTGGATCTTAAAGGAGATATTTGGAATGGGACATTAAGGACAGAAAATGAAAGGAGGAGAACCAACCAACTCTGTCTATAGATCAGACCAGAGGTCATTTAACTCCAGGCCTGCTTGGACAGAATTAGAGGTAAAAAAAGGGATCTTGGAAAGGTTTAATTGGGATGGAAAGCTCCTAGAGAGACAGAGATAAGGTTCTAGACCTCCAGGATTCTCAACACATTCAACTAAATCCTAACAAGAACATGTAAATAAAGATTTCATTAATTCATACATCAGAGAGCAGGAAATAACATCCACTGCACTAGTTAAACCAATTGAAATCAACATTCAGATACACATATAAGTAGAAAACATAAAAGGCTGGGAGAGCAGCAACATAAGGTACCTATCAAGGGTAAATCTTATGCCAAACTTCTGATGCGAGCCTGAAGAAACATGATGAAATGAAAGCAAGTCAATCACAAATACAGAGAAAAGAAAACATCACCAGCTGCTTTAGATCAGGATCCAAAGAAACATGCTTGTCATATTAAAAACAACACCAATCAGGTACATCATAGCCCATAGCTTGAACATTCAGTCTGAATACATCTAATCTCAGTCTATCTTACAATTTACACTGAGAACTTGTCTCAAGAGGAAACAATACTTGCGTTTCACTGATATCTCATCAACAACCATTACAATGTTTCCTTCTGTGCTTTATAGCAATGGATTAACCTAAGATCGACTGAAAGAGTAGGTGAAAATTAAATGTATCTTTAAACACAACAATGAATGCGGGGCCGAAACCCATTCTGCTTGAACTGCTATGTATTTAATCTCGGTCACCTTCCTTGTGAGAGAATGATTTGCTCCAGATTTGGTCTTGACCTTTTGGCTTGTTGTACTCCAGGTGATTTGAACAAAAAATGAAACAAACTGCTAGGAAGGTCTGTCTCATAAATGTCTGACTGTTTTTTTTGAGGTCTGTTGTCTGGTGGAAAACGCTTCAGGGACATGGTGCATAATAAAAGCTGTATGGGCGCCATGTGCTTGATGGAGAAGAAACATTCTGCTGATGAAGACCCTGATATTACCTTTTGCCTGTGTGCGGGATCCTTTGATCGATCCTCGGGGTCTGTAATCTGCTGCTGCGCACTCTCATCCTACGGTTAAGGCTTAAGATCTTCATTAGCTAGCCTTAATCACCCTTTGCTCTGTACTAGAACGCTTCGCTGCTTCAATTCCATCTCTGACAGGTTAGCTCGGGCTTTAATGGTGATGGGAGATTTTCAGAGCTCGAAATCTTGCTTTTCTTTAGTGCAAAACCCATCAGCCGCTTTCCTTGACAATTTTCTAGCAGCGCCACCCCCCGGATTTAATTCTACCTGCAATCTCTCCATTTAAGATGGTACGACAGAAACATGGAGGATTTCACTTCCAACAACCTTGTACAACAACAACTGTGAAGAAATTCACGGATGTGAATGATGGAGGAGACGAAGACACACTGTGGACGTGGGAAATAGCCATGCGGACGGAGAGCAGAGGAGAAAACGTGACGAAATGATAAAATGAGCTCTGGTGGAGGTTTAATGATCTGCAGAGTGAGAACGCATGAAAAACATTAAAAAACGCGAGAATGGGACGTATATATGCAATAGAATGATAGACTGTACGGAGGGGAGTACGTGTAGCTGACGTGGCAAGGCGGGATGCAATGGAACGGTCAACGGCGGAGGGATGGATCTGAACCGTTGATCGTGGGAGATCGACGGCGGAAGACGACAGGCAGTGGGCTGCGTACAAGGTGGACACGGTCTAAAGAACGGGCAACTCTGTTAACGATCGGGCAGCTCCGGTGCATGATGGCTGGTGGATGGCCGGCCGAGATCAGACGGCCCACGAAGATTCCGCTGCGCGACTTTGAACCGAAACTTAATGCGCGAAATGAGGGTGGTTTTTCCTCCGTACAGATGCCATGTGCCGTTTACTGAGTGGAATCGCTGGCTCTCTGGGGAAAACCGCCTGCTGCAGATGGGTGGTGCGGAAAATACCGGTGGGTTTGGAGGTATGATGTATGGCTGGCGGGCGGGGTCCACTATTTCGGGCGTGCTCTGCGCCGTTGGATCGAAAAATGAATGGACGGAGGAGATTTTCCGGTTTGAATTTATACATTGGACCCATATATATGCGCATTTAAAATGTTTTAAATGATTTTTCGCGCGGGGACAGGATCGGGGGGCTAAGCGCCTGACGGATTTAGCGTTGGTTCTGGCGCTAGGTCCTGTGGAAGGCGGAAGGGCGCGGGGCTATCAGAAGAAGGGCTAAGCCCCAAAACATAAAATTTATCATTTTAACTCATTTTTAATGCGTTTTGGGAGCAATCAAAGGGTAACGGTAGGGGCGATGGAGGGGAAAACTAGGGAAATATGGGAGATGGGAAATTGAAAGGGGATTTTGGAGAACTTAAGAGGGTGATGGTGGGGATAAAAGGAAGAAAAGGGATTTTGTCAAAGGAAAGGGGAGGGTAAAATGAGGGTATTTGCAGGGCTAAAAAGGGGCAATAGTGGGCCTTTTGAGAAATGGATCAGTAGAGGGGCTATATGCTAGGCACAACACAAAGAGACTCCAAGGAGGATGAATTTTCAGGGGGAAAGGCATTCCTTGGAGGCTCCAGAACAATCTAGCCCCCAGCTTGCTTGTCAAGGATTCCATAGGGGGGCTAATAGACATGTTCATGATACTACAACAACCTAACTATTATTTCCAAGAAATCATAAACTAAAGATCAAATTTGGGCCTGTGGTGAAGATCTCCCCTCCTCAAGCTCCAATGAAAGAGATGAGAGAGGGAGGCTTGAAACACAACTTTTTGAGTTTATAAGCTATTCTACCAACATTTATGTAAGCTTGAATACAAAAAATAAAAAATGGAAGAAAACAAAAAATAGTTAATTGAAATGTGAGAAAACTAGCCAAAGCTCATAAAACAAACTAGCTACAATGACATAAATATAGGCATGAATACACAAGAGAGACGAAGGCCAATGGATCGGTCCCTAACCCAAAAGCCTAGCCTTCTTAAACTAAATCAGTGAAGGACAATCTGGATACTCATCTTTTTGTAGAAAATAGTCTCATTACATAATCATAAAAGTCTCAAAAACCTATTACAAGAGCTAAGAGTCTATTAGATTCCTTCAAAATTCAAATCCTAATGAGCTCTTGCTCAACCCTATTTAACCTAGACGGTAGCTACCAAAAAATCCCTAAAAGGTAGGTGATATGTTGGCTTGAGGGGTCCTGACCTAGGTTCGGAGTTGAGGTTAACCAACAAAACACTCCTACTACTGGCCCTTTTAGTAGTGACCTACTTGCGCAAGTCGGAGTCTCACCTGAAGTAGTATGGGGGGGTTGCTGGAACTAGGTTTCCACACAACGAGAGAGACATAAATGATGTGGGTGCCTTTAGATCTACAACAACCATGAACAAACCTCTGTAACAGAAGCCCTAACCAAAGAACCCTAACCAACTAGATTTAGGTCAATTATACAGAATAACTTGTGCACAGGCTCAAAAAGAATCCACAATCCATGTAATAAGCCTTAACACTTATTATTAGATCCTAACAATACTATATCCATTCAATAATCATTCATCTAAAGCTAGAAACAGTTTCATAATTGATTTGAATACAAATAACACAAGAATCAGAAATAACTGGCAGAAATGATCATAAAGAAAATAACAGATTCAATTCGGACTTGGATATCAGCCAAAAAAGTTATGCATTCATTAATAGTTCAAATATTCTTTAAAAAACCTTGAGTTCACACGCGCACATAGCCAGCGGGGGTCCGCACACAGCAGGGCTGAGTTCTCCTCGAACACAACTAACATGAGTCTTTTTACCTAGAGAAATCCGCTAGAATATCAAAATACATTCATATCTCGCATCAATAACATTACTGTCCTTTATTGACTTGATCTACACTCCTATTTATACTTTTAACTTGTGCTCATCTAAGTTTCACAAACTATGGTTTTTGGCCCCTAATTCTAACCTTTTGACCCATTACAACTCATGAGGGGCTTTGAATTGCCCCAAATCCCGTTGAATTTTTCTACGAAAAACTAAACTTACAAAAGCTTTACAAAAATATATCAAAATTGTATCAAAGTTCGGTCCTAGGGGATCCCGCTCCAACAAGCCCCCAACACAATCTTGTGTCTCGTCTTGAGTCATAGCAACACTAGGTTCTTCATCAAATTCCTCGGGGAGGTCCGCAGCTTCGAGGTGGACCACTTCAATATTTTTTCTTTGCCTTTAGTTAGTGTGGACACGACTTCTTCAACCTCGGGGATTACTTCATGGACATCATATGATCCTGGCTCATTCGATGCTGTGAGAGGCACAAAGTGCTCCTCAACAGGTGCGCTCTTAGAATTAGTGACTATCATTCTTGGGCGGAAGACAAATTCAAGATTTCACACGTCAGATGGGGTCTCTCGACTAGACATACAATACTTACAGGAAGATTTACAACACAATTCACAGATAATCTCAGGGTGTAATGTATGCAAAAAGAAAAGGAACCAATTGTGATCTGCACCCTTTCTTTTATAAGCAGTCCAAAATAAAAATGATTGGATCTTCATTAAATGCAACTTAACTCTGTAAAAACAGTCAAAAATCCCGTAAGATCACCTCATTAAATGCATAAAACCCACTCCATCCAACGGTAATATTACTTTATCACCTAGTTTGACTGTTCCAAAGGAAAATTTCTTCTCCTATGCATCACCCTTGCGCTCTTGTCACACCTGTATGCACCTTTCCTCTGTGTCGTGCGCAGACCCTTTGATTCCTATGCTCCAGCCATATAGTCATTTTGTCGGCATCGGATTTTCCCTATATGGATTCAGATGACTTCCATTGAAATACCTGGGAAGATTCTCATTGTGCAGTGTGGCCAAGCGCACCACACTGCCATTAGTGGTTTCCTTCACAATTTATGGCCCCAGCCAATGTTTCCTAAACTTCCCTGGGTGGTGTGCAAAATGAATGTCATATAACAAGACCAAGTCTTCCTCCTTGAATACTTTTTATCTGATGTGCCTATCACGCCAGGAATTTTTGTGTACCTTCTGTACTTGCTGATGGAAGTTAGCGATGAACCAATCTTCTTCAAAGGAAACCAATTGTGCCAAATGTTCCTCCATAATTTCAGGCTCAGCCATATTAGTGAAAGATGCGATGTGCAGGCTTGGAACAATATACTGCATTGGCACGATTGCTTCTTTCCCATAGACCATCCTGAAAGGTGTTTTCCCCATCAAATTCTTGCATGTGGTCTTATAAGCCCATAACACAGGAGGGATGAAAATGTCCTAGTCATTGCGATTGGCATTACAGATCTTTGTGAGTGCATTCTCCAAGATTTTGTTGAAATATTCTATCGAGCCATTGGCTTGTGGGTGATAAGGGGTACTCTTATGGTGATGGATCTGAAATTCCTATGTTAGAGCTTAAATGGTTTCATTAATGAAGTGCATACCTTTATCACTCATTAATATCTTCGGGCATCCAAATCTAGTCAAAATATGTTAAAAAATGAAGTGCGCAGCAGTATCTGCGGTACATTAATTGACTGCCTTAGCTTCTGCCCATCTGGTTACATAATCTGTGGCAATGATGATATAGCGCGCTCCAGTCTTCTTCCCTGGAGGATTGATCGGTCCAACAAAATATATATCCCATTTATCAAAGGCCTACAAGGCCATCTATGGTTGTAGGGGAATTTCATCTCTGTGTGAGGGCTTCCCTGTTCTCTGACATGCATCACAGGCTCAACAGTACGCATGTGCATCACTGTGCAATGTGGGCCACCATAGCCCAACATGCAACAACTTTTGCGTAGTGGCTTTCCCAGCATAGTGGCCTCTTGCCACCCCTCCATGAGCCTCAACCAAGATATACTACCTCTCATGTTCCAACACATATCTCCTCAATACTTCATTTGCTCCCAACTTATACAATTGATTCACAATCAAGGTAGAATCAGTTGCGTGCAACCAATTCCTTCTTCTGGTGCACTGAATATTCAGCAGGTGCACTTCCAGTAGTCAGGAAGTGAATAATATCAACAAAGTACTCATCAAATACTTTAATAGTGAAGAGCTGCGCATCAGGTAATCCTGGTTGGTTCTTCCCCATTTTTGATCTAAGACAAATGATGAGGTCCAACATTTAGTCTTCCAAGCTTCACAATAATTTCAAATTCATACTGCTAAAATAACAACAACCATCTGCAAATCTCCTCCCACCAACATAGGCTTATTGACTAGGTACTTCAAAGAAGAATGGTCAGTGAACAATTTGAAGTGCCCTGCTAGCATATAGTGCCTTTATTTTTGCAGAGCGTACACCATGGCCAATCCTTCCCTTTCTGTGGTTGATGTTGAGATTCAACAAGAAGATCCTAGTGAAAATTATGCACCTACACTAGGATGGAGCCTCAGGTTATTTTTAGGTGGATGTATATTTATAGATGCATGAGAAAATTCTATTTATAGATGTATGTGCAAGTTCTATTTATAGATTTCATGTCTATTAATAGATGCATGTCGACTATTATTATTATTAGTTGGACAATAAACAATAATGTATTCTCAATAAGCACTTGGAAATAGTTAATTGAAGTGGAAAATCAGTTAGCTATAGGAATTTCGAGTTTAGTGGTTGGTTGGTGGGACATGCAAGTGGACTTAGTTGTAACTGAGTGATTCGAAGTTGTAATAGAGTTGGAAGTGGAGTTATGAGAGTTGTAAAGTAGTTTAACTCCGTTAAGTGAGTTAAACTCAGTTGTTCTAGTTGTAACTGAAGATCAAATACATCAGTGAGAGACCAAGTGAATTAATTATTAATTAATTCACAATCAATGGTCTCAAATGCAACTCAAGATTTAATAATATTAACTACATGCATGTAAGATCCAGTGGAGACCCAGTTGAGATGTAGGTGAAAGGGACATATTGACTATCATTTGTGACATTATCGATTGCACACATGCAACTACACACACATTGTACGTGCCCATGAGGATTGCATAGTCAAGGCAAGCGACATTCCATTTATTCAGGGATTTCTATCTTCTGGGATTGCGCAGTGGAGGCAGGCTGTCTGGAGATAGTAAATTGGCTAAGGAACTTGCCAATTTTTGTATGACAATGTGAGACAATTAGCTATTTTACTGAGAGCTCTTGGATTGGAGATTTGTATGTAATTGTTTCATGATCCATGATATAATACATAATAAAAGATAGTGGGGTTTTTAGCTTTATTCTTTCTCGGTAAATTATCTGTGTTATGTGTGATTGATCTTTCTTCATGATATTGCTATTGGTGATTTTGTTTTAAATTCCAAAAAGATTTTGTAGAAGCGATTATGTATTTAACATCGACATATAATTTTTAGATAAGGAGAATCCAGAAAATACATATTTTGTATTAAATTTCTACATGATATTGTAGCACAGGAGATTGCAATTTTGAAGCAGGAGCTGAGTTTGTTGGTGGAAAGAATTTGAATTTGTAGAAAGAATTTCTTGGTGCTACAGTTGAGTTAGCATTGAAATGGCTTTAAATGGCTTGAGGTTAGAGTATGCACTCGAGGGAAGCTCGAACTACATTGCTTGGAAGGACAGGATGGAGGCGGTGCTCGAAGATAATGGCTTGAAGGAATTCATTGACACTGATGTTCCTAAGCCTATTTCGACAGATGCTGCATTACTTGATGCATGGAAAAATAAAGTGGCAAAGGCGAGGAGGATTCTGTTGGAAGGAGTACGAGACCACATTGTCTCAAGCCTCCATGGGAAAGCCACAACATATGCTATGTGGAAGTTTTTGACGAATATATTCCAAAGAAACAATGACCATAGGAAATTAGCGCTCAAAGATAAACTCAGGAATATCAAGATGAAAAAGGGCGACAAAATTCCAAAGTATCTCACGAAGTTTGTCCAATGTTGGGATGAACTGGGGAGTGTGGGAATAACTGTTGCTGACGATGATTTGGTGAGCTTAGATCTCTTGGGACTTCCTAAGAGTTGGCACAGTTATGAATACTTTGTTAACAAACGAGAAAAATTGTCGGATTGGGAACGACTGTGGTAGGATCTGGTGCAGGAGGAGTTCAGGCAGAACACCAGAGATGGCTCTTCATCAAATCATGATGATGAAGAGGATTGCGCTTTGGCTACCAAGGAAAAGAAGGGGAAGGGGAAGAAATTCCATTCTAAATCTGAATCTAAAGGCAGGAAGCTGGATATGTCCAAGGTGAAGTGTTTTCACTATCACGAACATGGGCACCTTGCTACTAACTGTCCACAGAAGAAGAAGAACAAGAAGGCTGCTGGAGTTGTAGCTGGTGAGGCCCTTGCCTCGAAATTTGAACTTGACTTCTCCTTTATCGCATGCATGGTGTCAAGTGCATTGGGATCGGTGTGGTATTTGGATAGTGGCGCTTCCTTTCACATGATGGGAGATACGAAGCTTTTCAGTGACTTGGAGGAGAAATATCTCTAGATGCATAAAGAGATAGGCGACAATGGGCGATACGGTGTGACTGGAATTGGTACCATTACCTTTTATAGGGAGTCAGGTGAACCATTTCAATTTAAAGATGTTATGCATGTTCCAGGTTTGAAGAAAAAATTGGTCTTAGTCGCAAGTTGGAGGACAGAGGCTATGAAATTATTTTTCAGCGATGGAAAAACTTTCCTGTGACATAAAAAAATGGGTCAAGCCAAGAGGATAGGGATTTGAGTTAAGAATATTTACAAGATGGAGGTAGATGGATGTGCTGCCATGATGGGAAAGGCGGAAAAAGTGGTGAGATGGGATGAAAACGAATTATGGCACAGGCGATTGGGCCATCTTCATCATGGAGCCTTAAAAGTCATGCAGCAAATATCTACTGGACTTCCAATGGGAACACTTGCTCAGTTAGATCAGTGCAAGGGTTGCACCATGGGGAAGTATGTGAATTCCACCTTTTATGAAAAGGAGAACCGTGCTTCAGGGATCCTTGAGAGAGTTCACATAGACGTGTGTGGACCATTCTCGATTGCTTCAATAGAAAAACATAAGTACTATGTTATTTTTGTTGATCAATTTTCTCATAAATGCTGGATCTTCTTCATGCAGAAGAAGGATCAAACATTCTCAAAGTTATGTGATTTTAAGGCATTGGTGGAGAAAGAATCAGGGAAGCAAGTGAAGGCTCTAAGGAGTGATAATGGTGGAGAATACATCTCTAACAAATTCAAGAAATTCTGCAGAAAAGAAGGAATTTGAAGAGAACTCATAGTGCCTCATAACCCACAACAAAATGGGGTTGTGGAGAGGAAGAACAGAATGATCGTGGGTGCAACATGAGTGATGTTACATGATCATGGCCTACCAATGCATTTGTGGGCGGAAGAATGCAACACTACTGTTTATGTGCAAAACCGTTGTCCTCATAGAGTACTTGGCATGAGTACACCTGAAGAAGATTTCACTGGTAAGAAACTAGATGTTTCCCACTTTAAGATTTTTGGCTCATCTGTTTATGTGCATGTGACCAAGGATGCTAGGAAGAAGTTGGAGCCAACTGCTGAAGTTGGGATATTTTTGGGCTACAAAAAAACACCCATAGTTATCGTGTGTATTTTCCAAACAGTCGAATGATTGTGGTGCGACGAGATATAAAATTCGATGAGGGGAAAGCCATGCGGTTGTCGCTTGAGAGGGAGTTGGAATTGCATGCAGAGGGGGAACTGTTGGTTCCCAAAGACGAGTCTCTAGATGTGGATTAGCCACAAGAGGAGGTTCATGGAGTGGAGGAGTCCACTCATGCAGAGCCAACCATTAGAACTGGCAGAAGGCGTACCACATAAGCTGATAGGCTGATATTTGATGCTGCACAGAACGTAGGAGCCCCTACTTCAAAATGCAGATAAAGATAGTCTCCTGATTGATTTACTGGATACATGGCTCTCATGAGAAAATGTATTGTGACTGAGCCATCTTCCTTTCAGGAAGCAGTGTAGGAGTCCAGATGGGTAGATGCAATGGTGGAGGAGTATGACTCCATTGTAAAAAAAAATTATTGGGAAATTGTTCCAAGTCCAGTTGATAAATTAATGGTAGGTTCGAGATGGATCTATAAGGTAAAGCAAGCTACTGATGGGAGTGTTGAAAAATAAAAGGCCAGATTTGTGGCCCGAGGCTTCTCATAGATCGTGGGGATAGATTATGAAGAAACCTTTGCACCTATCACAATGTATTCTTCCATAAGGACCATCCTTGCTCTCTCAGCGCAGATGGGCTGGCGCATTCATCAGATGGATGTGAAGACTGCATTTCTCAATGGGATCATTGAGGAAGAGGTGTACATAGATCAACCTTAAGGATTTGAGATCTTCAGCAGCGATTTGCATGTGTGTCGACTGAAAAGAGCGCTGTATGGGTTGAAGTAAGCACCCCGTGCTTGGTACACTCGGATAGACAACTATTTCACCGGACTGGGCTTCACCAAAAGTGAAGTAGATGCAAACCTATACCAAATTGTTGTGGAGCGTAAGATTTTAATCATTGTTTTGTATGTTGATGATTTAATATTGACTAGTGATGAGCAACTGATACACTCATGCAAGGAGGACCTTGAAAGGAGTTCGATATGAAGGATATGGGCCTCCTTCAATATTTCCTTGGATTGTAAATATGGTAGCAAGATGGTGAAATTTTTGTGTCTCAAGGCAAGTATGCAAGGGAGATACTAGGTAAGTTTCACATGGAGGGCTGCAAACCCATGGATACTCCTCTTCCAGGAAACTGGAGGAAAGAGGATGCAACTTCTGGAGAGGTAGTGGATGCTACTGTCTATCGACAATTAGTGCGTTCGCTAATGTATCTAGTGAACACGAAACCAAACATTTTCTATGCGGTTAACCAACTGAGTCAAGTGATGGTTAAGCCTACCAAACTCTTTTGGAAGGCGGGAAAGCATGTCCTGAGATACCTAAGGGGCACATGTGAGTATGGTTTATGGTATTGTTAGGTCCCTATATACTAGTATAGTCCCTTATTGTTGTTAGTGTAACCCCCTTATTGTTATTATTGTACCCTTGTAACCCCCATTTTGTTATTGTTGTGCCCTTAAATTATTATTGTTAGGTCGGCTAGGATTACATTGTGGCCCACTAGGATTACATTATGGCCCCAT
Source organism: Pinus albicaulis (assembly GCA_034641835.2). Classification (NCBI taxonomy): domain Eukaryota; kingdom Viridiplantae; phylum Streptophyta; class Pinopsida; order Pinales; family Pinaceae; genus Pinus; species Pinus albicaulis. The sequence continues at coordinate 1,070,504,662 of CM076577.1, forward strand.
GGACTCCTATATATAGAAAAGAGGTTTTGTAAATTGTATCATCCAAGAATTGTTCATTCATTTAATGTATTGGAGGTTTCCCCCTCGAAGTGGCTTATTTCTAAGGCGTTTATATCTCTTTTCTTCTATTTTTGGAGCTGGTTACACAAAATTTGGTATCAGAGCTTTGGATTCTAGGGTTTCGCTGCTCGAAACAGGTCATCGTGGAATTTTCGCGATAACTTTTTTTCTACAAAGTTTCAGAAGCTGAAATTTTTAGGGTGTGAAGCCGAAATCCTGAGGAAGATTTTCTAAGAATTTCAGATCTTGGTTCGCAAAATTTTCGGAGATATGATCTGTGGAAGTTAGGTTTTGTTTCAGGCTCCTAAACAGGTCATCGTGGAATTTGCACTATAACATTTTTTCTACGAAGGTTCAGAATCTGAAATTTTTAGGGTGAAAAGCTGAAATCTGGAGGAAACTCATCAAAAAATTTCAGAGCTTTATTCACAATATTTTCGGAGATATGATCTGTGGAAGGTAGTGATTTTTCAGGCTGCTCCCGAATTTCATCTCAAAGAGGTGATCGTGGGAAAAGATTCATAACTCTCTCTTTGAGAATCGGATTGGAGTGACGTAAAAATTGGTCGCAAGCACACGGACTTTAGTTTCTTGGCTATCAATTTCAGATTTTAAGGATGAAACAATGACACGTGGCAAGTCGTATAAGTTTTCTCTACTGAACCAGTCCATAATTAGGTCACTGTGGGAGATTGGACACAACTTTGTCTTGGAGAATCCAAATCAGGTCAGACCTGTGGCATTAGAAAGATAATTCAGAGGGCTACATCTTTATTTAAATTCAAATATTGAACTGCTGCAATAATAGAGATAATACAATTTCAATATCGAGCTCCTCAAAAGCAAGAAAAAGGTGTGTATTTTTTTTTTTTTTTTTCCGAATTGCATAAGTCTTGTTTGAAGAATCAATTTTAATTGATTCCAAGGGAATATTGTAGAATAGATATCAGTATTGGGTGATAAAATATGCCCCGTAAAAATAATTCAACACCCATTAAGCCTTCAGAAGGCTCTACTATGACTCATGAAGATGAAGAATTGCAACATGATCTATCAAAATTACAAGAGAAAGTGCACCAAATTTCGCTCTTGCAAAGAGAAACAAAAAATGAAGTGGAAGTTTTTAAGAAAGGCGTGGAAGCTAAGATGGATGGCATGGAAGCTGGCATGGAAGCTAAGATGGATGACATGAAAGAAAACATGGAAAACATGAAGAATGATCTAAAAGCAGACATAGAAGGTTTGACAAAGTTGATACAAGAAATGTTTCATAATGGTGAAAAGATAGTAGAAGAAACTCATGATGAGAACAAAATAAATGTTAATCATGATTTCATAAAATATAATGTTGGCGGGAAGAACCACCATATTCCAAAAATGGAGATGAGGAAGTTTTATGGAAAGGATCCGGTAACATGGATACTACAGATGGAGCAATATTTTGATCTCCATAACGTGCAAAACACACAAAAGGGACGCATTGCAACTTTACATTTAGAACAAAATACATTTGTATGGTATCGATGGCTTTGCTCCCGTAAAAAAATTGTCACTTGGTCAATTTTTACGGAGGAAATGATAGCACATTATGAGGATACAAAGAGCAACACCTTCTTTAGCCAATTGATAAATCTCAAACAAAGGGGTTTAGTGGGGCAGCACATTGAGGACTTCCAAAAATTGAATATAAGGGTAACTGATATTCCAGAGGAACACAGGATTGATCTCTTCATAGGCACTTTAAAGGATAACATCCAACATGAAGTTCACGTTTTGGAACCTGATTAATTGGAGAAGGCATTCAGGTTGGAAAGAAAATTTGAATGTAAAATCATGGCGACAAGGAAGCCTACCACTCAATTCTATAAAGAAGGAAGTGTTGCTACACCTAGATTTCCACAAACTACAAGGTTGACACCACAACAATTGGAAGAAAAAAGAGAAAAAGGGCTTTGCTACAGTTGTGATAGAAAATACATTAAAGGTCATAAGTGTGCGGAGAAGAAATTATTTTACATAGATTGTGAAGAGGAAGAAGAAAATGAACAAGAAGAGGATATACACCAGGAACCGGCCCTAGAAGCGGAAGAAATGAATCCTACCATATCGTGTAATGCACTGGTAGGAATTACCACTCCTCAAACTCTTAAGATAGAAGGACATATCAAGAAGAAAAAGGTAATAGTGTTGAATGATTCAGGTAGCACCCATAATTTTATTCATTGTAAGGTATCCAAGGAATTAAATTGTTTCCTATACCCAGCACCAGAATGTCAAGTGATGGTTGCAAATGGAGGAACTATAAATTGCTCTGGAAAATGCCATAATATCAAGCTAACCATGGGGGAATATATATTGACTAGTCCAATGCTTTCCATTCCTATGGGAGGTGCTGATGTTGTACTAGGAGTACAATGGTTACAATCTTTGGGGACGGTAGCTTTTAATTTTCAAGAAATTTTTTTCAAAAGGAAAGGAAGTCGAATTACCGGGTATTGCAAGGAAGCCGGGAAAGATAATAAGCTCTAATGTCATGACAAAGCTTATAAAGAAAGAAAAACGAGGCATAATTGCACAATTATGCTCACTAGAAGTTCCAACATTAAAATCATCTATTTCTGCAGATCTCCAAAAAGTCTTGGACAATCATTCCAAGGTGTTTGAAACTCCCAAAGGACTCCCACCTATTCGTGATCATGATCATGCTATTCATTTGATTCCAGGAAGTGTTCCTCCAAACAGCAGGCCTTATAGATATCCTTACTTCCAAAAGAGCGAAATTGAACGTATGATTGCAGAAATGTTAGAGGCGGGTATAATTCAACCTAGTCAAAGTTCTTTCTCTGCTCCTGTAGTATTGGTACACAAGAAGGATGGATCATGGCGCATGTGTCCGGATTATAGGGAGCTCAATAAGCTCACCATTAAAGATAAATTTCCCATTCTGTGATTGATGAATTATTGGATGAATTACATGGAGCAATTTATTTTACCAAGTTGGATCTTCGTTCAGGATATCATCAAATTAGAATGAAGACTGAAGATATTCCAAAAACAGCATTTCGAACTCATGAGGGTAATTATGAATTTTTTGTCATGCCTTTTGGCCTTACCAATGCATCTTCTACATTTCAAGGGTTGATGAATTCCATTTTCAAACCCTTCCTTAGAAAATTTGTGCTAGTATTTTTTGATGATATACTAATCTACGGTAGGTCTTGGAAGGATCATGTTGAACATGTTGACAGGGTGCTCAAACTATTGCAGGAGAAACAATTATATGCAAAAACATCCAAATGTTTCTTTGGAGTACAAGAGGTGGAATATTTGGGTCATATTGTATCTCACGAGGGTGTTAAAGTAGACCCCAACAAAATTAAAGCCATTAAGGAATGGAAAGTCCCCACAACCATAAAGAAGTTGCGAGGATTTCTCGGGTTAACAGGGTATTATCGCAAGTTTGTTAAGAATTATGGGAGAATAGCAGCACCTCTAACAACATTATTGAAGAAAGATGCCTTTTCATGGACTCCTGAAGCAACTAAGGCCTTTGAACGTCTTAAAGAGGCAATGTGCCTAGCACCGGTCTTAGCTACACCAGACTTCACAAAAACCATTATTGTGGAATGTGATGCCTCAGGAAATGGAATTGGTGCAGTTTTAATGCAGGAAGGAAGACCCATTGCTTTTGAAAGTCGTCCAATCAAAGGAAAGTATTTACAAAAACCTATTTATGAGAATGAAATGTTAGCAATATTGCATGCACTAAAGAAATGGCGAACTTACCTAATGGGAAGACACTTCAAGGTAAAAACTGATCATGATAGTCTTAAACACTTTTTGGAACAAAGACTATCTTCAGAAGAGCAGCAAAAATGGGTCACAAAGATGTTGGGTTATGACTTTGAAATAATCTACAAAAAAAGGAAAGCTTAATGTTGTTGCAGATGCACTCTCAAGAAAGAATGAAGAGGTGGAAGCATTGCTTTGTGCCATTTCTGTTATCCAACCAGATTGGATAACTGAAGCAAGAGATGAATGGAAGAAGGACAAAGATGTATGGACACTCATTCAAAAGTTGCAGCAAGATCCTAGTACATATGATACATTTAGTTGGAAAAATGATTCCTTATGGTACAAAGATCGCCTATTTCTTTGTAAGAATTCCCAAATAAAACAAAATATTCTTCTGGAATTGCACACTTCTCCTTCAGTAGGACACTCAGGATTTTTAAAAACTTACCACAGGGTGAAGAAAGAATTTTTTTGGGATGGCCTAAAATCTGATATTCAAAAGTTTGGGTGGAATGTTTTGTTTGCTAGCAGAATAAAGTTGAGACAATTAAGACCCCGAGACTTCTACAACCTTTATCCATTCCAAGTCAATGTTGGGAGGAGATTTCAATGGATTTTATCACAGGTTTACCTAAGTCCGAAGGAAAGACTGTCATCATGGTGGTAGTTGATAGACTTACCAAGTATGCACACTTTTGTGAATTATCTCATCCATTTAAAGCAAGTAAAGTTGCTACTACATTTATGGACAGAATTCAAAAGCTACATGGAAGCCCAAGGGTTATTGTGAGCGACAGAGATCCCATTTTTACTGGAAATTTTTGGACGGAGTTATTTTCTTGTTTGGGTACTCAATTAGCTCATAGCTCATCTTATCATCCTCAATCTGATGGTCAAACTGAGATAGTAAATAAATGTTTGGAAGGATATCTTCATTGTTTTGTATTTGATAAAAAAACACAATGGGTCAAGTGGTTACCTCTCGCTGAATGGTGGTATAACACTTCCTTCCATACTGCAGCAAAAATGACCCCATTTATGGCACTTTATGGATATCATCCACCATCCATCACATCATCTTTAAGGGAAAATTTGAAGGTTCATGCAGTGGAAGATCACATTGAGCATCAGCAAGAAGTTCTCCAACTCTTAAAGGATAACTTGAATTTGGCACAAAATCGAATGAAACAACAGGCGGATCAACATCGCAGCGAGAGAAGTTTTGATGTAGGAGATTGGGTATTTTTACGGCTACAACCATACAAACAAATGTCCTTGAAGAAAGCTAAGAAGGATAATAAATTATCACCAAAGTACTATGGTCCTTACAAGGTGTTGCAAAAGATTGGTACTATGGCATACAAATTGGAGCTTCTTGCTTCTTCGCGAGTGCAACCAGTTTTCCATGTTTCATGCTTAAAGAAGGTTATAGGTGAAAATCTTCCAGTTCAAACAATATTGCCAGAACTTGATGAGGAAGGAAAAATCATATTGGAACTTGAAGCGATCACGGAAACAAGAACTCGACAGCTACAGAATCGATCAATTTCAGAGTATCTCATCAAGTGGAAGAACTTACCCACTGAATATTATACATGGGAGGATGAGAATTTTATACAGAAGCACTCGGAGCTACTCAAGCGTTGGGGACAACACTTTTTTGAAGGAGAGGAGCATGTTAGGTCCCTATATTACTAGTATAGTCCCTTATTGTTGTTAGTGTAACCCCCTTATTGTTATTATTGTACCCTTGTAACCCCCATTTTGTTATTATTGTGCCCTTAAATTATTATTGTTAGGTCAGCTAGGATTACATTTTGGCCCACTAGGATTACATTATGGCCCCATGGACTCCTATATATAGAAAGGAGGTTTTGTAAATTGTATCATCCAAGAATTTTTCATTCATGTAATGTATTGGAGGTTTCCCCCTCGAAGTGGCTTATTTCTAAGGCGTTGATATCTCTTTTCTTCTATTTTTGGAGCTGGTTACACAACAGGTAAAAAAGAAGAATGAGGTGAAGTTGCATGGCTTCACGGATACAGATTGGGCAGGTAACCCATCAGACAGAAAGAACACATCAGGGGGGATCTTTAGCATTGGAACTACAACTATTTCTTGGTACAATAGGAAGCAAAGATACGTGGCACTCAGTTCAGCGGAAGAAGAATACATGGCAGTGAGTCAAGCTACATGTGAGGCTATATGGATGAGAAATATCTTGGTTGGTTTGTTTGGTTCTCATTTAGATCCTACAATGATTCATTGTGATAATCATAGTTGCATTAAAATCTCGATTAATCCTGTGTTTCATGATAGATATACGCATATAGATATTTGGTATCATCATATCAGAGATTGTGTGCAGAGGAAGATCATGTTGCTTCAGTACATTCCTATGGAAGATCAGGATGCAAATGTTCAGACGAAGGCGCTAACTAGGAGCAAATTCGAATACCATAGAGACAGGATCAGGGTGAAGGATAATCCCTTTCTTGTTGAGAGGGAGTGTTGAGATTCAACAAGAAGATCGTAGTGAAAATTATGCAGCTACACTAGGATGGAGCCTCAGGCTATTTTTAGGTGGATGTATATTTATAGATGCATGAGCAAATTCTGTTTATATATGAGGTATATTTATAGATTTATGTGAAAGTTCTATTTATAGATTGCATGTCTATTTATAGATGCATGTCGACTATTATTATCCCTTAATATTAGTTGGACAATAAACAATAATATATTCTCAATGATCACTTGGAAATAGTTAACTGAAGTGGAAAATGAGTTAGCTATAGGAATTTCAAGTTTAGTGGTTGGTTAGTGGGACATGCAAATGGACTTAGTTGTAACTGAGTGATTCAAAGTTGTAACAGAGTTGGAAGTGTAGTTATGAGAGTTGTAAAGTAGTTTAACATAGTTAAGTGAGTTAAAATCAGTTGTGCTAGTTGTAACTGAAGATACACTAGTGAGAGATCAAGTGAATTAATTATTAATTAATTCATAATTAGTGGTCTCACATGCAACTGAAGATTTACTACTATTAACTACATGCATGTCATATCCAATGGAGACCTAGTTGAGATGTAAGTGAAAGGGACAGATTGACTATCAGTTGTGACATTATCGGTTGCATGCATGTAACCACACACACATTAGATGTTCCCATGAGGATTGCGCAGCAAGGCAAGTGGGATTCCATTCATTCAGGGATTTCTATCAGATGGGATTGCATAGTGGAGGCAGGCTGTCTGGAGACAGTAAATTGGCTAAGGAACTTGCCAATTTTTGTATGATAGTGTGATACAGTTAGCTATTGTACTAAGAGCTCTTGTATTGGAGCTTTGTATGTAATTGTTTCATGATCCATGATATAATACATAATAGAAGATAGTGGGGTTTTTAGCTTTATGCTTTCTCAGTTAATTATATATGTTATGTGTGATTGATATTTCTTCATGATATTGCTATTGGCGATTGTGTTTTAAATTCCGCAAATAAAGTTTGTAGAAGTGATTCTGTATTTAATAGTGGCATATAATTTCAAGATCAGGAAAACCAGGCAATACATATTTTGTATTAAATTTCTACAATTGAGTAGTTTTTCTATGCACTGGAGAGCTTCCTACTGGCAAAAGCAACAGGGTGATCAATGTCTCCTTCTCCTGGCCATGCTAAAACAACCCCAAGTGCTATACCATATGCATCCACATTTACATGAAAAACCTTAGACCAATCTAGGAAGATAGGTGCAGTGACTGTTTTCTCCTTCAGCATCTCAAAGCTCTTCTGACATTCCTCATCTGAGAAAAACGACACATCCTTCTTTAACAACTTTTCCATCGGCGCAGTGATCAAAGCATATCCCTTAATGAACTTCCTGTAATAACTGGTGTGTCCTAGGATAGAGCACAACTGTTTCTCATTAGTAGGGACTTCTAGGTTGATGATAACTGCGATCTTGGCTGGGTCTACCATCAATCCTTGCTGGCATACTATATGCCCTATCAAAATTCCAAAAGGCATGCAGAATATACATTTCTTCAGGTTAAGAGAAATATGGTGCTTCCTACAAGTGTCAAGCATCATGCGCATGTTTAACACATGTTTCTTGACAAATCCAAACACTGTCCAGAGATAAAAATATACCTCCTAGAATTTATGCATGAATTATTTGAATACAACCACAACCACGCGCGAGAAGATCGCAGGTGCATTTTTCAATCCGAAAGGCATGACAATGTATTGGAAAGACCCCCACTCTATTGCGAAGGTGGTCTTGCCGCAGTCTTCAGGCGTAATTATGATCTAATGATACCTCAAAAATCCATCAATAAATGAATAAGCTTCTTGTCCTCTCACAATATCCATGATTTCATCAGAAAACATAGTAGGGAAGGGGTCATGCACACAAGCATCATTCAGCTTGCACAGATATACACAAATCCTTATCTCTCCTTTCTCTTGAACCACCATTGGGCTTACCCAATCAGACTGTTATACAGGCTCAATGATGCCTGCAACCACCATCTTTTCTAATTCCTCTTTTACTTTCTACTTGCATTTAGGATTCAATCGGTATCGTCCCTTATCTCTCCTTTCTCTTGAACCACCATTGGGCTTACCCAATCAGACTATTATAGAGGCTCAATGATGCCTGCAACCACCATCTTTTCTAATTCCTCTTTTACTTTCTGCTTGTATTTAGGATTCAATCGGTATGGTCACTGCTTGACAGGGCACGCATATGGTTTTAACGTGATCTTCATAACACCTAGGTCTCCTACAATTACCTTGAGTTCCAAGAACTTTGTAGGAAACAGATCCTAATACTCTGTCGGTAGCTCCACAATATTCCCTACTGTATCATCATCCAAGTAATCCCCAATTTTGGGCAACTTTGGCTGCTCTTATGTCCCAATGTTTACTTCATTCAACTTTAGAGGTTTAGTTACATCTACCATCCCCAATGAGGGCCCCGCAAATGCGCTCTGTCATTCAGATTTAGGGATGTTGACATTTCTTGGATCATCATCATTGTCCTCTATTAACAAGTCCCTGCAGTTGAAAATGTCTTGCATCTTTGTATCCCATGCTAGTGCAACACATTACTTTTGGGGTCAAGATTCATCAAAGACAAGAGCATCTATGTCCTGCAAGGCTTCATCCAATTTTTTCGATCCCCCAACCAAGTCGAAGGTTGATAGGAAATCATCAATCATTGTAATCCAATGGTGAGTTCCTTGGTGCAACTCTGTTTCCAGATACCAAGTGGTAGTTACCGGCCCTAACGAGTGAATAAACATATGAACCTATTCATCCCAAGTCTTTTCCTTCCAAAATTCCATCCACATGGATAGGTGTTTGCATGGGTCTCCTTGACCATAGAATAGCTCAGTTGAGGGGGTAGTGGGGGGCTTAAAGCGCAACTTCATCATTTTTCTACATTCCTCCCAATCCTTAAACACACCATTATGTGTATCCCACCAATGTGTTGCAGTTGCGCGCATAGCTAGATCAAGTGCCCAAAACCTTCGTTTGTCTGGGACAACCTTTTCCAATGCTTCCAGAAATACTTTGACATGACCAAAACCATAAAAATAAGGTAGTTCTCTTACCTTAGAGTAGATGCACCAGAATTTGTTAGTGATATTGAGGCAGCATAGCGCATAAACATCATGCAATCAATTCTGTTAGTTCTCCATCTTGCCATCCGAATCTGAGAAACACGAACTATCCTTCTCCCAATTCAACATCCCATCAGCTGTAGGGTTGATCCAATCTTCGTCCCACACAATCAACTTGTAAATATGGTCGACATCATCCCCTTCATGTAATGGCTCTGTATATATTTTCCCTTTTGCTAGATCCAGTGGGACTATCACCCGCGTACCATCATTCTCAAAGATCATGATTCTCCGCTTCAGGTTAATGATACGTCCCATATCAATGGCCCAATCTAACCCTAAAAATGTAGGGTAGGGGTCTGCATCATCCACAATTTGTACTACTTCAAAATATGTGTGTGCCTTCACTCCAGCAATGTCTACCAGGACTTGTGGAAGTCTTCCAAGTGGAATGATATTCTGCTGATTTACCATGTGTAACTGAATGGTGGAAATTTCCAGCTTTGGTTCTCCCATCTTCTGCCAGATTTTCTTAGGTAGAACATTTGCATCACACCCTAGATCTAAGATGACTTGATCCATATCATACTCTCCAATCTGCACAGTCATGCGCATCTCTCGACTATTTCTCTTCTTGTTCTTATAAATCTTGTTCACAACCTTAGTCTCCGTTCGAGGTACTTCTTTTTCCACGCAGCTATCTATCAGGGCCTAGAGATTATCTACTGCCTTCTGATTGCACAGTAGCTTAATGCATGCTTGTAGGAATGGTTTGACTTCATCATCAACCTTATGTCCATGATAGACCTTGATGTGGACACTCCTACAGTGGAAAAATCCCTCCTGGCTTCAATGAAAGTCTCTTTTTCTTTCTGCAGGTTGAGTCCTTCTTTCTTGTCAGACGCCTTTCTAATCAGTGGCTGTGCATCAACCTTATTTTCCTCATTTCCTCTGGTGGCAACACCACTATGTGTAATCATATTTACACTTGGACCATTATCGTGTGGATAAAATTTAACCATTTGTATGTTTTGTGTAGGCGTTTGTTGCTGCTTTTCCTGCATTTTAGCCATTAACACAGGACAATCTTCAATTACCTTATCAAATTGCCTAGAGTAACTGCAGGATTGTCATGTAGGGTTCGGGCAGTCATGCACATAGTGTCCAACATCTCCACAGTTATACAAAATTAATTTCCCTCTTCCTCGACTTGCACCTCCACCTCTCCCCTCTCCCCTTCCTCTTGCTGGGGATCCTCCCCGTCTAGAGGGAGATGCTGGTGAAGAAGGGTCAGCCTGTACTCTGTAAAGGTTCAAATTTTCTATCATTAGGTCAAACATCTGGTAGTGGTGCTCATGATGACCAACTGAAGAGAAAAATCTGCACCACTGTTGCTTCAATTCTGGCACATAGGCTCCTAGCCGGAGGTAATGGTCTGTATCGTGTCATCCAACTACCCTACAATCAAAGCACCATAGTGTGGAGGTACTAGGTCCAACAACATCCCTAGGGTACAGTGGATTTGGTACCCCTACTTGCAGGTAATCTGAGAACATAGGGCACTGATATTTGGTGTGGCCAACACCTTTGCAGCGTATGCACTAGACATCTGCGCCAACTTCTTTACCCTAGTCTCTGCGTAGATTTTGAATTTCTAAGTGCATAGCTTCCAGTTGGATTTGAATTTTCAATGCTCCGAATTGGGAATCTTCTATAAATGCAACTTCTCATTTCATAGCAACCTCCAGAGCTTCGGCCTAAGAATGAATCTTCTATTGACCCATAGTCTTGTGCAAATGTGGCAACAACATGGGAATGAACCATTCCTTATGCTGCTTATCATCGTAAAAAAATCCTCCACCGCTAATGGTTTGTTTCAACTGTTGGTCAACTTCCCAAATCGATTCCTTCGTCCCTTGCTTGATATCTTTTAGTTATATTACGCACTGTGAATAGGACTTTGACTTCTGGAATTGTTGTTTCAGGGCATCCTTAATTTGCGCAACAATTGGATCTACATTTTGAGTGAGATATCCCATGAACCAATCTAAAACACAAACTTCAAATTCCATAGCCAACCACGCTCTCTTGAAAACATAAATATTAACATTTTACGCCGTCCACACTGCATTAGCCACAAAATCCATATCCTCATCCCCCACACCCTTAAAGGTGGTGGTGGAGGTGGGCTAGGAGATGTCTTACCCCTGCGTGAGTTCGGCTGTGGCGTAGCAGGAGGGCTACCTTCAGCAAGTATAGCCTCGCTACCTTCTATATCAGGTGAATTTATTAGAGGGCTGTATACAAATCTGTCCCCTCTTATATACTTGATCCGATAATATTTTCCACTGCGCGTAGTGCTTTCGATCTTATCAGGGGTCATTCACTCACTGTGGCTACACAAAACACCATTTTTCACACAAGAACATCTTAATCAACAGAGGAAAAGTTCGTAAGAATTTACCTCTCAATCCATTGAAAAATATCCTTTCAGCTTTAGAATACGACACAAAATGATCGATTGCAAATTAGGTCACAACCCCACCCAAGATGCTGTCAACCTAATGATCTACAATTTGGGTGATGGAATTATCATTATTTTCCAACTGTTGGATAAATTTCGGCGTCCACTGCGTGACCTTATCGTCCTTCCAATATGTTTGGAATTCAATTAATCTTGAAAACCACTCTTGCAATTCATGCGCAAATATCACGAAGAAGATCTCGTGAACCTCTGTGAAAATATACTTGTTCTTACACTCTTCAGTAGACAACTTCTTACTTCTATTTTCTTTTAGAGAAAATTCCTGAATCTGTTTCTCAAACCAGTCCTCTAGTTTAGGCTTTAAGGGTTGCCACAACATCTAATCTCTCTCAAAATGATCCTGGTCCCAGCAACGAAACCATTTGTTGGCTTGAGGGGTCTTGACCCAGGTTCAGAGTTGAGGTTAACCAACAAAACCATCTTACTATTGGCCCTTTCGGTAGTGATCTGCTTGTGCGAGTCAGAGTCTCACCCAAAGTAGTATGGGGGGTGCTGGAACCAGATTTCCACACCCTGAGAGAGAATTAAATGATGTGGATGCCTATGAAAAAACCTCCGCAATAGAAGACCTAACCAGAGAACCGTAACCAACCAGATTTAGGTCAATTATATATAATACCTTGCACATAGGCTCAAACAGAATCCAAACTCCATATAATAACCCTTAACACTTATTATTAGAGCTTAACAATACTAGATCCATTCACTAATAATTCATCTAAATCTAGAAAAAATTGCACAATTGAGCTGTATAGAGATAACAAAAGAATCATAAATAACATGCAGAAATGATATAAAGCAAATAACAGATGCATTTCAGACTCAGATATCATCCAAAACATTTCTTCATTGATTAATAGTTCAGATCTTCCTTACAAAACCTTCAGTTCACCCGCACACACAACCAACGGGGGTCTGCACACAGTAGGACTAAGGTCTCCGTGCACACAACCGGTAGGAGCCTTTTTACCCAGACAAATCCGCTAGAATATCAAAATACAATCACATCTCTCATCAATAACATTAATGTCCTCTATCGACTCGATCTAGACTCCTATTTATACTTTTAGCCTATGCTCATCTAAGGTCCGCAAACCGTGGTTTGCGGCCCCTAATTCTACCCTTTTGACCCATTACATCTCATGAGGGGATTTGACCCACCCCAAAGCCCCTTGACTTGTGCTGTGCACAAATAAAATGAAAAAATATTTACAAAAATATATAAAAAATGTATCAAAGTTCAGTCCTAGGGTACCCCTCTCCAACATGATGTGTCCTCTTTGACTACAAGAGAAGTGGAGCTTTGGTGCACTTGATCTCCCACTTGCTTGGCTGCCTTTGATTTCGAGCTGTAGGAGGGAATCTCGAGGATACCTTGGCTGCATTTGGGAGTTAAGGAGGTGGACAATCCCCCCTAGAATCTCTCCTTGTTGTCTAATTCGGGCTTTAATTGCAAAATATTCATCAAAAGTGAAATATCTTTGTGATTATCCTGCATTTAACCCATATTAGGCATTCAAAGTATGACACGCCTTAATCACCATCTACACTAGAAACATACGACCACAATATAATTAAATGTGAGAAAGAGAGACTTAATAAGGCTAAAAAGGTGACAATTAACCCATCAAATTATACCTAATGATGGAGCTCATCATCACCCCCCTAACAAATGGTTTCTAATCCTCTGAGAAACTTTGTCCTCCTTTTGCATCTCTTTTAAAGCTTTAATGGACCCTCTGAATTCCCAAGGAAGAAGCGTGGGAGTCCCTTCAGGAGGGTAAAGGCCATCATTCTGTTCTGCTTCCTCCCATTCTTTGTGCTACTCATCTTGGTCTTTCCCATCACTCAGTCCCAGCCACAAACGTGGACTGAGTTTCAAACCAAGCCACTGAATCTTCCTTGCATGCATGGCCCTCTTGTATAGTGGTGCCCTTTCTAGAGCACTTCTCAATCTCTCTAGGGTGTGGTATTCCATGTTTCTAAGACTATGAGGGAGGCCATTCCATCTCCTTTGACTAGCCATTATGCATTAATCTCCCAACAACCTATAAACATCATCAAAATGGGCATTGGATTGTGCTTGTGTGATGAGGTTTTTTTCTGCAAGTGCAACATCCTTTTCTATCTTGAGATGGTTGTTGATGACTCCCTAGGGCTGAATAGTTCCGCCCTAATGTGTAGAGGCTCCCTATTTTATCTCCTCATTACCTTCCTTACTTCTTGTGCTCTAGATTCCTCATTAACCATCCAAGAGGCTAATGCCATTAACTGCATGTCTCTCATTCCAGGGTTAGGGTCCCAAATGTTCAAGTCTGTCAACACAAGATTGTGCATGTAAAATTCTGTCATCTTTTCCTTGTCTACCATGCTTCACTAGTTTCAAAAGTCAATGAATTGTCTGCAGTTATGAAAAGGGAAGGACCCATGAGAGGCTAGTGTCCTAATTTGGAATAGGAGCCACTGTTCTTTGAGGTAGACTGTATAGGAGTCTTATGGGTATCTGTGTTGAATGCCCTCCATGCTGCCAAATCTGTCATGGTGGCCATTTGTTTGTCTTTTTGCTGAAGCTAAGCTTGCAACCTTGCATTCTCTGTCCGAGCTTCCTGAAGCTACTCTTTCAACATGGATTCTCTAAGCCTAACATTAGACAAATCCCTTCCAAACTCAGTGAATTTTTCCTCCATGACCCCTATGTCATTCACACCTTTTCTTCTAGCAGTCTTCATCCAAAGATGAGTTCATGCCCTCTCCTCTTCCAACTGATAGAATAAAGGTATTGTAAACTCCCGAGGAATAAATATTCCCCTTCATTAAATGTATAGCAGGAGCTCAGATTTGGATGAGGGCTAGGGTGTGACACTATTGATAGATCTTTGGGGACACGTTTTGGTGAGGTAGGCTCCTCCCTTTCATCTTTATCTTCCTCCCCTTTGGAATCTTGCCCTTATTTTTGTGCTTTTTCCTCAACTTATTGGGCCTCTTGCCCACCCCTAGGTGTGTTTTCTCCCTCATCCAAGGCTTCTTTCTTTGATTCTGGGTCTGCTGGAGTTTCCTGTAGAAAAGATAGAGTTTCCTATAGCAAACTCTATTTTTCCTATGGAAAACCCTCTCTTGCTTGTTTTTCCTTCTTTTTTTTTGTGTCTTTTGAGGGTTTTTTGGGGTTGGTAGATGTGTAGGGGATACCAACATTGCTGAATGTCTTCTTATGTAGGTCACATGGGTCCTCACTGGTGAGGTGACCTCTTGAACTGTAGTATCCCCAAATGGGAACAAGCAACAATACTAAACAATATTATTCAGAAATAACACAGTTAAGTAAAGTAAGAGAAGGAGGCCAATATGGAGGCTCAATAACAACATTTACATCAGTAAATCAGAGTTATATTGAAGCCCATGAGTTATAAAACAGAAAATAGAAGACTTTACATGAAGAAAATCCTCAAAATGAGGTGTTGTAACCATAGATTAAGACTGAACAAGCTTGACAACGTTATTTTATTAGCTGAAAGCAACTGTAGATAACACTTCACATCTAGAGAAAATCTATGTACAAAAAGTTAGATCCATATCAGATCTGTAGACTAGAAAGGCTCCTTTACAAATTCTAGTTGGGGTTTTCAACAAAAAGTGAAGTACATGGAGTAGATCTGAGATCTAATGCAGAAAATCTTCAGAATGATTCAAAAATTCTAAAGCAAATACAAGAGTATTCAGATCAGATCTGAAATCGATGGATCACCATAGTGAAGGGCAGGTTCCCAACACTAGAGATCTCTCCTCCAAAATTTTGCCAAAACACCCTGCAACTTTACACTTACAAATAACGCAGTACTGGAAGATAAAATACGCTGTAGGCTCTAGAACATGGTTTGGCCTCAAGACAAGATCTGAAAATGTGCTCCAATCATCCAATACCCTCTTTCCAGGGGGATAGAAGGCTTTCCCATTGAAAAGAGGCACTAGAATGGCCTAGATCTGAATAGATCTAGCCTCCACTTGATGTAGCTTACAAAGACAACTAGACCCTCAATAGGATCTGCGTTGTAGTTGGAAGAAGAGCTTAGCCAAATGCTTGATAGTGGTCAAGAAATGCAAGTCTCCTCCAAGATGCCTCTCAAGGATGGAGGTGGGATTCCCGATCAGGAACACCCAGTGCTAAACAACACTATTCTCTGCTAAACAACCAAGAGAATAAGAAATGTCTAAACAAACAAAATATTCAAAAAATAATATGGTCATCAACAACCTTCTCTTGTTTTCCTCCTCTTCCTTTTATAATATTGAGATCTTGCAAAACCCTAAACCATCTCAATGATTTAGCTTCTTTCACATGTGCCACCTCCAACTAAGACTGCGCTGTGCATCAATGAGGATCACTTCTTCTAGACAACGCTGTTGATTTGGTCTTGGTTGACCCAGTCAAATGGCTCAATCCCTTTCACACATAAGGGTGTTTTATTAAGATAGCCTAGATTTATCTTTGTTCACATGTGGCATTGATTTATTCACTGTTTTAGGAGTTTTTATTGTCCTCCTTTATTCATTTATTCATGCAACAAGAAAATGAAACAAAATTGTATATTCTCATTAGCTTGGGCTAATTGGAAATATTACATGAACCTTTCATTCTTCTATCCTTATTTTATCATCCTTCTTGGGTGGCTCCTCAATGGTAATTGAGCTTTTAGTTGGAGTTTGTGGTTTCCCCTGCATCACCCTTTGGCTCTTCCTAGTCTTGAAATACATGGGTGTTTGTCTCTTCCTCTTTTCTTTCACTGGTGTGCTTAAAGTGGCTAGGGTAGCAACCACTTCCTTATTTGTTATCTCTGGTGATATGCTGGTGTGTTTATGAGAGGTATCAGTGCCTATCATAGGGTCCAATATTTCCTTCTCCTCTGTATTCTCTTCCTTCTTCCCCTTAGTCTCTTCCTTATCTGTTTCAATTCCCTCCTTTTCTTTTTCTTTCCCTTCCTATGGTTCTAATATCTCTATGTTTTTTGTTTCAGCCTCCATCTCCTCTTCTTCTTCCTCATATTTAGCCTACCCCTCTTCTTCTTCTTTTATATCCCTCTCTCTAGGACTATAGGTATAGGTTTGTCCTGTTTGGGTGGCTATGAAGGCTTCCCTATCCATGTATATGAATGGGGACCAAGACACAAGGATGTTTAATATGCTCAGAGCATCACTCACTATCAGTTTGATAAGGCCATGATGAGCCAAATGCTGGTACTTCCTTTCCCTAAAATTTTTTCTCATGTCTGTTATTGAGTTCAAGAGGAAATAAGGGATGCTCAATCTTTGTTCTAGAGTGATTTCTCCTTGAAATATAAGACAGTAAACAACCTAAAATGGCATCCATAGCCTACACTAAGTCCACCTTCACAGGAAATGAATTTCACGATGTGGAAGGCTACTTCATCCTAAGGGTATGGAAGGATTTCTCTCACTCCATTCTTTTCCTCAATGAACTCTTCTCCTTAAAAAAGAAGTTTTTCTTGGCTAAAGTGCTTGGCATCCTATCTTCCTTAATCCACTTGGATCCTAAGGGAAAAGTGGCGATTCTATTGATTAGTAAGGTGAAAGTGTGATGGCTATGCCTCTAACCACAGTGGTGGATTTCTCCTTTGAGTGTGAATGTAGAGCCACTGTAAACTCTCGAGCTATCTCCTCATAAAAACCCTTGAGAAGCTTGAAGAAACCTAGCCATTGGTGGTTCCTAAAAATATCCATTACTTGAGGATGTAGTCTTATTATTTTGATATCAGTGGGCTCCCTTTTGTTAAATCCCCCTCCAATTTTTATGGCTGTGATAGGAAGGTGGTTAGATGGTTTTTTTTGAGAGTTACTCATGAAGAGGTATCAGATATTATGGTCTCAAACAAATTCAGATTTCACCATTTAATTCCCAAATTATAATTGACTGTGTGTAAATTTCATGGAGAAATTGAAATTTTGGAGGGTGAAAACCACTTACCTCTGTCCTCTGGTGTTTTTTCTTGGGATATGGTGGACTTAGGAAGTAATATCACCCAAGTGTGGTTCTGTTTTTATCTCCTTATTCGTGTTGATCTTCCTGTGTAGTTTCTTGTATCACTTCACTGTTTCCTATAGCACGAGGGTGCATGCAATCTCAGACTCGATGCTCTTCTCTCTAATGGCTCCTCTGAATTATTTTTCTCCCACTGCTCACAAAATTCTCAATGGAGTGGGTATAATGATACATATCTTACCTTTATGGCCTTTTTAATCGAATTTGGAGCGGAGTGATGACTTGTGCTGGGCAGGAGTTTTCCTCTTTGGGACCGTTGGACCCACTCAAGTTAATCATTGCCCCAGTCTTGGAATCACATCCTTGTCCTTGTTATCTCTCCCTTGACTAATTTTACTTGCCCAGGTGGCATGTACACTTAACTTTTTCATCCAGTTTAACTTTACAAAGGTGGCCAAGTTAACTGGCCACCTTTTTACCTTTTAAGTCTCTAAATCTCGACATTAAATCATTTTGATCATTATGAGTGCATAGCGAGAAATGAAGGGCCATAACTGAGCCTACCTGGTGCTGGTGTGTTGCAGACATGATCTAGTGCAGGGAGCTGGAGTTTGGTGATAGCCATGGCTATCTTTCTTTTGTTGTGTTTTTAATTATTATTATTATTAATTTAATTTAATTTTTATTTTTTAATTTTTATTTTAATTTAATTTTATATTTTAATTTTAATTTTATTTTATTTAATTTTATATTTTCTTATATTCTATTTTTTTCATTTTTTAAAATTTATTTATTTTATTTTTTATTTTTCCTGAGTGAGTAACTTGTTTTCTATGTGAGCTGCTTAACCTTTTTGCTTGTCTTTTCTTCTTGCAGAAGCTGCATGGAGGTCCTCAAGTGACTTGACTGGTGTGTTCACTCTCCTTGGGTGTGTTGGTGGTTCTTTGAAGCCGTCTTCGTCAACTTATCTTCAGATTTTGACCTTGCTGTGCCATACACATAATTGCTATAGGAAAATTTCCAACTTCCCGTAGCAACCTTCTCTATGATTCTTGGGGCTCCATATTACTTAGAGATGAAGTGAAATGGTTTATGGAGGTTAGGGATGGAGTGATGGATAAGTAAGGGGAGAGGTATCATGCCAAGGAATAAATGATTTAACTACTAGTGGCGAAACATAGGGTTTAGAGAGTGAATCCTTTTGCATGGAGTGAAGTGAGGGTTAGGAGTGGTAGGTATAGGAAAAACGATAAATTATCATGCTATTTTTGAAATTCAAAAACCTTTTAGAGAGATTATTTTCTCATAAATAAGTTTCCTCTAGCATTTACATGGTTTCTTATAGTGCTACATGAATCCTGTAGCTGCTATACTTTCCTGTAGCAATTACAGTCAGGGAAAAAATTGATTTTTCTACCTACCTGTGAGGTGAAATGATTGAATGGGTGCATGTTAGAGTGGTCCATGGAGTGTATAAGAATAGGAGAGGGAGAAGTGAGGAAAAACTACTGCTCCGGATCCAAAAACCATCTTTGATCAACAACTTGAAAAACAAAAAACAAGTTAGTGCATAGGTATCATCTTTCTCTTTTTCTGTTTGTTTGTTTTCTACTTTCTTCTCTTTTTTTTTTTTGAAGGCAAGTGGGCTGCCTCCACAAAGGTTTTCAACCCACAAGCCTTCCTTGGGCACCTCCAGGAAATTTTCACCCAAGGATACTTTATTATTTATTCTTTTCTTTCCTTTTTTTTCTTGCTCCAGGATTGCCTCATGGAGGTTTTCAACCCTAGAGTTGGCCTTGGGCGCCTCAGAGAGGTTTTCACCCATGCCTCTTTATTTTTTATTTATTTATTTATTTCTAGGAGGGGGAGGCACTGGAAACTATGGAGTCTCCAATGACATACACCTCCCTGTTTATGGAATTTATAAATTCAGCCCTAGATAGGGGATTTTTGTAACCTTTGAGCCTACAACCATTGACTAGCAGGGGAATCCCATCCTCATCTATGGTCCTGATCTGAACTGTGCCATTATCATAACATTTTTCCACTTTGTAAGGCCCCAACCATCTTGTCATCAATTTTCCTTTGAAATCCATGAACCTTGAGTCATACAAAAAAACCCAATATCCTTCTTGAAAGGTATTCTCCTTAATGTGCTTGTCATGCTAGACCTTCATTTGAAGCTGAATCACTTATGTGTGAAGGAGTGCTTGCATCCTGAACTCATCCAACCCATTTAATTGCAACAACCTTTCTTTTTAGGCCTTTTTTATATCCTGGTCTAACTAAGCTGCCATCCTCAAGGTGTTGAACTCAAACTCAATTGAAAGCAAATATTTCTTTCCATAGATGAAGTCATAAGGAGTGAACCCTATTGTGGTTTCCAAGTAGTATTGTAGGCCTAAGTAGCTTCTACCAATTTGTCTGCCCAATATTTTCTGCTGCTGCTCACAAGCTTGGTGAGTATATTCTCCAAGGCACTATTGGTCCCTTCCACTTGGCCATTTGCTTGAGGGTGGTAGGTAGTGGAAGTCTTATTATTTATCTTGCGCCTCCTCAGAATATTCTCAATGAGATGAGATGTGAATTTTCCCCCCTGATCAGTGACTTTCTCTCTGGGGTATCCATATTTGTAGAACACATTCTCTCTCAGAAATTCTGCTACCTTCTCCTCAGTTGCTACCTTTACAACCTTTGTTTTATCCCACTTTATCAGGTATTCAGTGCAGACTATGAAATACTTTTTCTGCCCAGATGGTGGATCAATGGGTCCAATGAAGTCCATGCCCCACTTGTCAAATGGATCTAAAGCCACCTGAGAGTGCAAAGGCATCTCATCCCTCTATGTAGGTTTCCCCATCCTTTGGCACTGGTCACACTTGCTAGTGTATATTTTGGCATCTTGGTGAATGGTAGGCATATAATAACCTGCCTACAAAGCTTTTAAGGCTGTCCTTTTTGTAGAAAAGTGGCCTCCACAAGGGCTATCATGACATGCAGAGAAGATGTCAAAAAATTCTTCCTCCCTCACACATCTCCTAAGAATTTGGTCAAGGCTCAACTTGAAGAGATTTCCCCCGATCTAGGTGAAAGGGGCATTTTTTCTGATGATCTTGCTCTTCTCCTTGGATGAGAGGTTCAGAGGGAAATTTTCAACAACCTAGTAGTTAGCTATGCCATCAAACCATAGTGAGAGTGCTAAGATAGCAAAGAGGTGTCTATCCAGGAGCTGGTCATCCACCGTTCCTTCTTAATCTATAGGTAGAGCTAACCCGGATAAAAAATATGCAACAAAATTCTCCTTTCCAGGTTTATCTACAATGGTTAGGTCAAACTGATGTAATAATAACAACCATATAATTATTCTAGCATTAAAATTAGGTTTATCCATTAAATATTTGATGGCTACATGGTCAGTGTGTACAAAGGTTTGATAACCAGTGATATAATGTCTAAATTTGTTTAAAGAATTTACAATGGCGAAAATTTCCTTCTCCATTATAGTATAATTGAGTTAAGCCTTGGACAAGTTATTACTAATGAAATAGATTACATAAGGTAATTTTTCCTCTAACTGCCCCAAGGCTGCCCCCACAGTCTTGTCTGATGCATTTGTGTGGATGTAGAAAGGCAGAGCCCAATTTGGACCTCGAAGAATGGGGGCAGTAGTTAAATTTCCCTTAATGAGCTCAAAAGCTTCTTGACAAAGACTAGACCAGGTAAATTCAGAGTCTTTTGCCAGCGACCCAAATAATGGAAAATCCAACTTGTTGAAATATTTGATAAACCTTCCATAGTAGCCAACCAAACCTAATAAACTCCTGACATCTCTCTGCTTTTGAGGAGTAGGTACCCTTTTTATGATGGTGATTTTGTTCGGGTCCACCTGTATTCCTGCTTGGGAGATTGAGTGGCCCAATACTACTCCTTCTCTTTTCAAGAATTCACACTTTTCTGGGC
The DNA here is from genome assembly GCA_034641835.2 of Pinus albicaulis. Classification (NCBI taxonomy): domain Eukaryota; kingdom Viridiplantae; phylum Streptophyta; class Pinopsida; order Pinales; family Pinaceae; genus Pinus; species Pinus albicaulis. The sequence continues at coordinate 1,070,526,642 of CM076577.1, forward strand.
TGAAGTAGAGATGCATCTTAATGCAGCTTCTAGGCACTTTTTCCAAATTGGAGAGATCTTCTTGGAAGTCATCCCCATAGGGTGTGAAATTGTCCTTGTATATTTCAACCAAGTCATTGACTAGCTCAGAGAAAGTGCTCAAGATATCTCTTTGGAAGGTAGCTGGGGCATTGCACAACCCAAAGGGTAGGACTCTGTGGGTGAAGGTACCCCGAGGAAATGTGAAAGTGGTCTTGTCCTGGTATTCAGGGATAATTTGGATTTGGTTATACCCACTGAACCCATCTAAGAAAGAAACAAAATTCTTTCTTGCAAGGCCATCCAGGACTTGATCTATAAAGGGAAAAGGGAAATGGTCCTTCTTGTTGGATTTGTTGAGTTCATGATAATCAACATAGATTCGCCATTTTCCATTCTTCTTGGGGACTAGGACAAGATGAGATACCCACTCACTGTCTGATATAGGATAAATGAAACCTCCATCTAACAATTTGTGTAGTTCTTGCTTGAATATGTCTTTTAGAGCTGGGTTCATCCTTCTTTGGGGTTGGCGCATAGGCTTGCATCCTTATTTAATGTAAATAAGATGTGTGCACACTGAGGGATGCACCCCTTTCATGTCCTAGTAGTCCCAAGCAAATGCATCTAGGTTTTATTTCAAAAGCTAGCATAATTTCTCTTCTTCTCTATCTGAGAGGTTTGAGTTAATTTTCAGAGATATGGATGGGCCAAATTCCACAGCCTTGGTGGTTTTAGAGGTTGAATAAAGTGAGTGTAGTTCCATCCAAGGGTGACTTTCCAATTCTTTGACTAGGTTTTCAAGTGGGATGTTACTGGGGGACTGGTTTTGAATGATTTGGTCGATGAATTCATCTTCATCAAGCTGCCCCCCTCTAAGAACAATATCTATGGTACAAATGGGGTAGGGTGAAGTGTTGTATACTTCATCATCTTCTTCTTCATCCTCCAACCACAAAGGTAGATAATGTTCAATGGAAGGCTAGGCTGGAGGATGTAATACCAACTATTTAGACAAGGGCCCATTCTTAATAGTCATGTTTCTAGCCCAAAACTTGATATAAGCGTTGACAATGGCTAACCAGGGTCTCCCTAAAATGAGAGGACACCCATTAAACTTGGTTTTTGGATGGAGAATCAGGAAATTTGTAGGATACTCCCAAGAGTCAATTGAAACCATAACATCGTCAACAATTCCTTGCGGAGTTACTATGGACCGATCTACAAGTTTCAGAACCGTTGTGGTTTTCCTCAAATTACCTTGGAGGTTGAGTTTAAGCATAGTTTCCTTGGTCATTACATTAATGGAAACCCCGAGATCAATCAGAGTATTGGGGATTATGACACCATCTATGTGCACATATACAACTGGACTACCAGGGTCTAGGTACTTTGGGAAGATCACCCTTCCCAACAATAAGTCGGATAACTGTCCTACTACATCGATGGTGGGGGTATCTTTCTTATTTCTCCCAGATTTATTGAAGCACTTTTACTTTATGATCCTATTGTAAATAGGGGCATCCTTAATGTCATGGAGAAGGAGTATTTTTACACACTATTTTTTCAGTTCTCCCAGAAGTTTGGTCTCCTTTAGGGTGTGCTGACTAGAGTGGATCAAGTGCTCAGGAAAAGGAGGTTGTTGGATCTGATTGTTACTTTCTTCCTTTTCCTCCTCAACCTCCACAGGTGGATATGGAGGATGGTTGTCTGGGAATAATATTCCCAACTTGAGATTAATATCCTATATCTCCACAACATAAGTTGGATAGGATGTCTCTCCACTATAAACCTATTGTGCTGGTCTATTTTTTGGGTTCATATTGGGTTGTGAAGGCATTTGAGGCAGCTTGGGTGGAGAAAAACGAGTAACTTGAGGTTGAGGTTGGGGTGGAGGCATTAGATAAGGTGGTTGATTATGTTGAGGCCTCCACCCTTGTGATGGGTTGTTCCACTGAGTTGGTTGAGGAACATACTGCTGAAATGGTTGGTTCACTGGCTGAGGATGATATGGAGGGTTGTAAGTCCAAGTAGGAGGTGTAGGTCATGATGGAGGATTGAGGGTGTATTGATATTGCATAGGTGCATTCTGATTGTTGTGATAATATGAGTAATGCGTACCTTGCATACCCTGCTGATATGACCAAGGGCCTTGAGGCCTTCTATGGTTGATGAAATGGAGTTTCTTTGGTCCTACTTCCCCACCTTGATATACAACCTTGAGTCTAGGTAAGGAGGGACACTTATCTATGGCATGATTATCCTCATAGACTAAGCAAACCTATATGACATTTAATGGACATTCATTCCAAGGGTGTCTTTTAGTACATTTAGGGAAGAATATAGCCAAGTCTCTTTATGCTTCCTCTTGATTTGCATTGTGTCCATTTGCAAAGAAAAGGTGTGCATCCTATCACTCTTGAAGTCCTCCAACATATTTCAAATCTAATTCTTGATGGAGGTGGAAGAGGAAGGGGTATTGGTCATACTCTGGCTAGCTCTGTCTTTCTTCCTAGCTACCCTAGAATGGTTCCTGAAGATATTTTTGATTGTCTCATAAGGCAATTGATAGATATATCCTCCAGATAACATATTGATGGTTTCTATCACCTCCTCCCTAATCCCTCAGATAAGTACAAGTTTAAGTGATCCGGGATCAAGGGTGCAGTTGTCTCTTTTATAATTTAACTAGAATCTCTCTTCATAGTCCTCTAGGGATTTGTCAGGCCCTAGAGTCATCCTGAATATTTCCTCTTTATTTTCCTTGGACCTATAGTAGTCCATGTACTTATTTTTGAAGGCCTCTTTCATATGTGCCCAGGTAGTGATGTTGTTCCCAGGTAGACCCATGAACCAACACAAGGTTGCATCCTTAAGGGTAGATGGGAATAGCTTCAGCTTTTGATCATCTGAGGCATAGCCATAGGTCCTACAAACAACATCAAATTAAATCATGAATGTGTTAGGGTCCTCAAAGGTAAGTCCATGGAAATGTGGAAGGGATGAGGGGTTGATGTTCTTTATCTTAGTTTCCCCATCTGTCTCTCCAATGGGAAAGACTCCTTGGGCTTCAGTCTCAGCCATGGCTTGAATAGGTGAAGCATGTCCCCTTGGTGAAACAAGTTCTTCTTCTTCTCCAATAGTTTCTTCAATTTTTTCAAAAGGCTCACCTATGGTGTGTTCAACCTCACAGTCACTGAAGAAAAGTGAAGGGTGACTATGTGGGGATGTGGGGGGCTTTGGTAAAATTTTTCCTTGAGTATCCCTACTCCTACGAAGCATGAAAATCATATTTTTTTTTGTATTTTTTCAATATTTTTTAAACAACATGTAAAATTAAAGTAGAAAATAATGCTAAAACATAATCAAAGCATCTACTAGATACCTCCCCGACAACGATGCCAAAAATTGGTGAGCCCTGGTATTGCACCAAGAGCGCTGTAAATCCCAGTAGTTACTCTACTTTACTTTATCGACCCGGGGTTCGTACAAACTTGGAGGTGACAGTGCTGTATACACAACATATGCATTCTAATAATGCCATCCTCTTCTGAGTCCTATGAAAGGGTGCTATTCGTAGGGTTTCTGAGTGAAGTCTGTCACACTCCTAATTTAGACCTAGAAATACAAGTGAATCAAAACCATTACTCTATTAACCATAAAATGAATATTCCGAAGAAAGAAAATACATCTAGCTATTCTGCAAGGAAAGAAATCTGTAAATTAAACTATGGAAAGAAATAGAGGCAAACTAGGCATCTTCATGAAGTAAATGGTTGAATTGAAATTGCAGAAATAAGGATAATCTATTCACACATTGCTGGGACAAATGGCTAAACACACTCTTTCTACTTCATGCTTTAACTATCATGCATCTAATCATGACCTAATTACGATTGTAGATACACTATTTTGCAGCAAGGAGGGGAAGGAACTAAGGTGGCTTAGGAAGGTTTTGAACTCATGGATGTAGGGCTGAAGGTGTCTTAATGGTTTTGGCATGTCTGGATGAGGTTGATGATGGTTTCTGTGCTTAAGGAGAGGCTCACTGGTGCTGCTACAGGTTTCCTGTAGTGCTATAAGAAAGTCTCGAATTGCTACAGGAAACAGTCCGAGGGAAATCCCAAGCCAATAATGATGAAGAAAAGTGTAGGGGAGGTGGAATGAAGGTGTACTTGGATGAATGGAAGTCCCATCGGAGAAGCTTAGAATCTATTGATAATATCGTCTTACACTTCTAGGGTTTCTCACGGTGTGAAGGTGAAAATCTCAAAAATAGGGCTGAAGGTGATTTGATGGAAAGAAGGCTGATGATGGGTGAGAAATGAAGCTAAGGGTACTGGTGAAGTCCTCCTTTGCTATGCTACTTGAAACTGTAAGCAAACTACCTGTTCATGCAACAAACATTGGCAAATCTATGATGAAGGAAATGGAAAAGATGAGTTGAATTTGGAAAACAATCCTAATTAAGAATTCAAACCAAAAACTAACTCAACATTTATACATGTTCATGATACTATGACAACCTAACTATTCTTTCCAAGAAATCATAAACTAAAGATCAAATTTGGGCCTGTGGTGAAGATCTTTCCTCCTAGCGCTCCAATGAAAGAGATGAGAGAGGGAGGCTTGAAACACGAATTTCTGAGTTTATAAGATATTCTACAAACATTTATGCAAACTTAACTACAACAAAGACAAAATGGAATCAAACTAAAAACAATGAACTGAAATGTAAGCAAACTAGCTAAAAATCATAATTTTTTTTAGCTTTAATGACATAAAAATAAGCATGAATACACAAGAGAGACTAAGGCCAATGGATTGGGCCCTAACCCACAAGCCTAGCCCTCTAAAACTAAATCATTTAAGGACAATCTCGATTCTCATCTTATTGTAGAAAATAGTCTCATTACATAATCATACAAGTCTAAAAAACCTATTACAAGAGCTAAGAGTCTATTATCTTCATTCAAATTTTGAACCCTAATGAGCTCTTTCTCAACCCTATTTAACCTAGAGGGTCACTACCAAAATATCCCTGAAAAGTAGATGATGTGTCCTCTTTGAATACAAGATAAGTGGAGCTTTGGTGCACTTTATCTCCCACTTGCTTGGCTGACTTTGATTTTGAGATTTTGGATGGAATCTCAAGGGTCCCTTGGCTTCCTTTAGGAGTTAAGGAGATGGACGATCCCCCTAGAATCTCTCCTTGTTGTCTACTATGAGCTTTAATTGCAAAATATTCATCAAAAGTGAAATATCTTTGTGATTATCCTATATTTAAACGATATTAGGCATTCTAAGTATTAAGAGGATTAATCACCATCTACACTAGCAACATAAGACCATAATATAATTAAATGTGATAAGAGAGACTTAATAAGGCTAAAAATGTGATAATTAGCCCCTCCAATTATACTTAATGATGGAGCTCATCAAGGGGGATCTGCGTGAAGTTAATATTCTTGAGTCAGAAGGACATCACGAGGTTTTTGGGCCTGAGATAGCAATGCCGGACATAGCACAACATGTTAGGAATCAACAAGTAAAAATAGGCTGAGAGGTAGAACCCAAGTTTGAGAAGTTTGGGGACTATTAGGATGATGGCACAATAAGGAAGGTCACTTAACTGCTACATGAATACCAAGACCTATTCCCAACAAAGTTCTCCTAATTAAAAGGCATTGTGGGTGATCTAGGAGTTATGCACATCACTTTGAAGCCTGATGCAAAGCTAGTCAAGCAGATCCCTTATCGGATGAACCCAAAGTACAAGGAGAAATTTAGGGAAGAACTCGATAAGAATCATTGAACCGTTTGAAGAGTCTGAGTGGGTTAGCCCTATGGTGGTCCAAGAAAATAAGAATAAGGGTGAGATAATGATTTATTTTGATCTCCGCAAGCTAAACGATGCATGTGTCCATGATCTGTTTCCGACACCATTCAAAGATGAAATATTGGAGAATGTTGGTGGATAGGAAGCCTACTCATTTACTGATGGATTCTCAAGGTATCATCAGATAAGGATTGTGCCAAAAGACAGGAGAAAGACCACCTTCGCTACTGAGTGGGGTCCTTTTAGTACACTATCATGCCATTTGGTTTAAAGAACGTGCCAGCTATATTTTATAGTGTTGTTGTTGCAGCTTTCAAAGAATATATCCACAAGTTCCTGGAAGTATATTTCGATGACTAGACAGTCTTTGGCCTGTTAAATTTGCATGTCTCTAGTCTGTGCTTGATTCTGGATACCTGCATAAAGTATCAGAACTCCTTAAAATTGAAGAAGTGCATTTTCTGTGTACCATATGGTATTTTGTTGGGACATATTGTGTGCAAACAAGGATCAATGGTAGACCCTGCGAAGATTTCCGTGATTATTAATTTGGAACCCCCAACAATTGTAAGGTAGATACGCACGAAATTTTGACATACAAGATATTACATGAAGTTCATTAATGCATATGTGCAGATCACGTCACCAATGGAGAAATTATTAAAGAAAGATGTCAAGTTATGCTAGGATGATGATTGTCAGAAGAGTCTCGATATACTGAAAGAAAAAATGGTGACTACACCTATTCTTGTCTTCCCAGATTGGAAGAAGGAATTTCATGTACACGTCGATTTGTCCTGCATAGATTTGGGAGCTATGTTAGCGTAGACTGGGGAAGGAGATATTGATCACCCTGTATTTTTTGCAAGCAAGAAGTTGTCTAAAGCGGAGAGGAACTGCTCCACCACAAAGCGTGAAGGGCTAGAAATGGTATATGTGCTGCAAAAATTTAGACACTATCTATTGGGTACTCACTTCAAAATGTTCACGGATCATTTTTCTTTGACGTACCTGGTTAACAAGCTTGTGTTGGGGGGGGGGGGGAGATTTGCTGATGGTTGTTGCTGTTCCAAGAGTGCGATTTAGAAGTAATTGTCAAGCCAGGATGTTTAAATGCCAGACCAGATCGTCTGTCCAGGATCAAGACAGGAGAGGAACCGACAAATATTGAGGAAGGATTACCTGATGCACATTTTCTCACTATCAAGGTTGCAGCTGAGAATTTCCTAGATATCATTGAGTTTCTCTCGACGAGAATCACACCTATGGAATACACTATGCAACAAAGGAAAGAGATGGTCGTAAGGGAGACATATTTTACTCTAATGGAAGGACATCTATATAAAATGGGGACTGATGATATTCTGCGAAGATATGTTCCTAAGCATGAATGACACAATGTATTGGTTGAAGCACATGGCAGAGTGGTTGGAGTTCACTACGCAGGAGAAACTACTGCGCAGAAGATTCTATGCATTGGATTATGGTGGCCTATGGTACATAAATATTTAAAGGAGTATTGTAGCACATGCAATGTTTGTCAGAGAGCTGGAAGGTCATCGCAAAGAGATGAAGTGGTGCTGCACCACCAAGTTACGTTTCAAGATTTCGATAAATGGGTGATTGAATTTGTGGGACCAATCAATCTTCCAGGAAATAAAATGGGTGTGCCATACATTATTACTGCAACCAATTATCTCACTCGGTGGGATGAGGCGCAACTAGTGAAGAATTGTATTGCAGACATGGAGGAAAATTTCATTTTCGAGCATATTGTGTCATGGTTCGAATGTCTGAAAATCCTGATGAGCGACTAAGGTACACATTTTATGAATAACACTATTGAAGCCTTGACTGATGAATTCCAAGTGGGTCAGCAAAAGAGCATGCCATATCACCCCTAGGCGAATGGTACGGTTGAAGCCTTCAACAAAATACTATAGAATGCGCTGAAAAATGTGTGCAACATTAACATAAATGATATGTATCTGCGGATTCCTAAGGTTTTTATGGGCCTAATGAACCAACTATAAGAAGCTGACAGGTCAGGCCCTGTTTCGATTAGTACATGGCTAGGAAGCAGTGATTCTGATGGAGTATATTTTTCCTAGTATATTGTGACGAATATGGTGGAAAATGACATTATGGAGAAAATATTGGTGTGACTTCTCAAGTTGGAAGAGGATCGGTTCATCACTGGGTTTCATCAGCAGGTTCAGAAGGAGAGGGAGAAGGCTTGGCATGACCGACATATTAAGAAAAATATGCTCAAGTACAGAGGCCTAGTTATTTTATATGACAAAAAATTTGTGAAGTTCCCCAGAAAGCTGCAAATGCACTGGTTGGGTCATTACATTGTCCGGAATGTGTCAGAGGGAGGCGCAATTCAGCTCATGAAGCTGAACAGAGAATTGTTCCCTGGTCGTGTTAATGGAAGATGACTGAAGTTGTACGAAGATGATTCCATCCCTGGAAGTTTGCAATGAAGTCTTATTGTGCCTCACAGTTAACAAAGGGCATAAGACTACAAATGAGTTGTAGGAGAGCGTGAGACAAGCGAACTGGCTTGAAGAGAGCGTGGATCAAGCGAGCGAGGTCCAAGGATTTGGAATGAAAGAAATGCACCAATGCAGTTCCACCATTGAAGGATACCTTGAGCAGCATCAAAGCAAAGATCGATGGCGCACCAACATTGTGACTCGGGACGAGTCACAATTTTGTGTTGGGGGCCTATTGGACATGGGATCCCTCAATGAAAGAAGTTAGAGAAGACTTTGTAGATCAAGGACTGGAGCACGTAGCATGGAGTAAAATTTGAGTCTTAGGGGATTTGGGGTGGGTTAAAGCCCCTTATTATGTAATGGAATGGGATTATCTCATGAACGTTGAACTCTTCCCATGGTTTTCGGACCATGGTATTGATGAAAAATATATATAAGGAGTCTAGATAGAAGTCTAAGTCAAAGTCGAAGTTGGTGAAATGCATTTAGATGTAATAATTTTTTGAGTCGGAGTCTATGGATTTGGGTTAGAGGAAATGCTCCTGCAGCTAATTGTGCGAAGACCTTAGGAAGTCTGCAGCTGAGTGCGCAAACCCCTATAGCTGAGTGCATAGGGTGAAAGTGAATGTATGAGAAATATCTGAGAAATCAATGAAAGACATGTTGAAATAGATCTGTGCTTCTGTTTATGTGTTTTAATTTACTTTATTTTTATGATATCTGTGATGAATAAGGGTTTCGATCTGCAATTTCATAACGTAGTTCTGTTTATGGTTGTTTACCTTGTTTTATGTCTAATTAAGTAAGATCGTGCAGTCCGCTAGTAATTTCAACGTATGTGTTGAACACCGCTTGTATAATTGATAGATATGTTCTAAAAATCTCTGCCAAGGAAGCAAAGCCCTAAATCCACAATCCACTATCCCTATGGATGCATAAATATGGTTCTAACATCCTGCTATGAGTACGCCCTTTTCACACAATAGCATTTTAATCCAGAACTTCAGTGAATTCAAGTACTTACCTAGTAGACCTTAGAAAAATTTGCGCCCTGCTTCGCTATAGGATACCGAGGTATCGATTGCAAACTCAGTAATAAACCCTCCAAGGATACTATCAATCCAGTAATAAAAAACTCTCACGATCTCATTATCAGTCTTCTTCAACTATTGGATCAACCCTAGATTCCACATAGTAGGCTTATTATTGAAATGAACCGGTCACGCAAATAGTCTTGATATCCACTCGTACAACTTGCTAGAAAATGACAAGAATAAGATCTTGTATTGATCTGTATAAATATACTTCTGTAACAAATGTTTAGAAGGGATGGGTTGATTTTTTTTTTCTTGCACAAAAAACTTGCGTTGTTTTAGAGCTACACAATCTTCAATCTATTTCTTAGACGGATGCCACATCTAGCTATCCCTTAGTCAGATCCCGGTCCTGGAAATGGAACCATTTGTTAGCTTGATGGGGCCTAGACCCAGGCTCAAATGTGTATACACAAACCAAAAAAACCATTATTACCAGCCCTTTCGACAATGATCTGCTTGCGTAGACTGAAGTCTCACTCGAGGGAATATAAGGGGATGTTAGAACCAGGTTTCTGCATCTAGAGGGACAATGGACTATGGATTTATAGATTTCCTTCCTTGGAATATCTTCATAAAACATATATATAAATTATACAAGCGCTATTCAACACATCTGTTGAACTTACTGCGCGACCTTATGTAATCTGGAATAAAACAAGGTAAACAACCATAAAAAAAACTACACTATGCAATTACAGATCAAAACCATTATTCAACATAGATATTCATAAACAATAAGTAAACTAAAACACATCAACAAAAACATAGATGTATTTCAACAGGTCTTTCATTAATTTCTTAGATCTTTCTCATACATTCACTTTCACCCTGCGCACTCAGCTGCAGGGGTGTGTGCACTCAGCTTCAGACTTCCTAAGGTCTTCTCGCACTCAGCTACAGGAGCCTTTCCTCTAATCCAAATCCAAAAAATCTAACTCAAAATAGCCTTACATCCAAATGCATTTCATCAACTTAGAATTCGGCTTAGACTTTGAATTATACTCATATAGATTTTTCATTTACAATACCATGGTCTGAAAACCATGGGCAGAGTTCAACGTTCATAAAAAAATCCCATCCCATTACACAATAAGGGTATTTACCCACCCTAAAGCTCCTAAGACTCAAAATGGACTCCGTGCTCTACTCCTTGATCTGCAGAGTCTTCTCTAAATTATTTCATTAAGGGATCCCATGTCCAACATATATGAATTTAATTACAATGATAATTATCTTACTATCACAGTCATATATTCCCATAAGTTAATAAAGTATTTGGAGAGAATTAGATACCTTCCATGTCTTTCCAGGTCGATATAATTTCTTAAAATATAGGTGTCTTAGGCCACAAATTTCCACAAGAGGTAACATCCAAAAAAAAATTGTTCACATGAATGATGTCAGAGACTTGTCCACTAGATTCCATAGAAAATTTAGTTAAGAATCTCACATACTATAGAAGTATAGTGCCACAAATTCACTGATATTTCGCATACCTTAGTACATAAGAGACCTCACATACCCCTTGATATTCATATAAACTACAAAAAATTTCAAATACAAGCTTCAACCTTCTTAAACACTTGAGCGAGGGCTAGCTGGCATCAATTAAATTTTGTTTTCATCCTTCAATGATACTTCTTCTTTGTTGTTTTTAAATAGAAGTTAGTGATGATAATATTTAAATGAGAGACTCAAATATGCTATAAATATTCTGCACAACCATATGGGTTCCATAGATCTGCAAATTTCATAGAGGATAAGTGCCATAGAGATAATGCCACAAGACCTTCGCATTAATCACATGAACAATGCCTAAGATATTCAAATATCACAAAGAAATAGCTTCATAGTAGGCATGAATTGTCCCAAAAAGTTTGGATGTCACTGCAATAAATTGCAACAGAAGGTTTTCTTGATCACAAAAAGGTGTGTCTTAAAAACTCGTTGTTGTATTTGGTCATTGTATCTTCAATTCGACCTTCCATATCTTGAGGACAAAGAAAATTTAAACGAACCAATACTACTCTATGACCCTAGCTCTGATACCATGTTGAAATTCAGTTGCAAGATAGAGTTTCTAGTCATGATAATTACTTGTGAAGATGTTTAGAGTTCTTCTTAGTATTTCTTTATTATTCATTATGAAATTACCATTCAAATACAAGAAAATAGATATTATAGTGCACAAGATACAAGAGACACTAGAGATTAGGCTAGAAGCCATGGAAAACCCACAAGGGAAACCCGCCACTAATTTCTTGATAGATTCTTCATCAACAAGAGAAATCCAACTCAACTATCCAGTGATCCAAGTGCCAAGTAAACCCTCCAAACTCTTGCCATGATTTTTCCTATCACATGCCATAAATATCCTTCTGTTACACACCATTACATCTATCCGAGTGTAATATCCTAAAAGGGAGAATGAAGTAATACTAAAACACAATATAAGAACTGCAACTAAGTAAAAAATAAATCTAAAGAAAATATCGGAATATACAAAGAAGCTGAGCCTTTTTATTACATGGAGAGGATTCAGTTACACAATGTAAAAAATATGAGTAGATCTAGCCAAAGAGATGGTCTAGAATCACCCTCTAAACATGCTACAACTAGCACTGTGTAACTAATGAGCTTACAGGAAGCAAGATTGCACTGTCCCTCTTGATGATGATGTACATGAGTTGCTGCAAAAAGGAAATGCACATCTATGGAGCTCAGGAGCTCTGATGATGCCAATATTCAATATTTGGCCAATGTGCGGGGGAACCCAAGTTAACCCAGAAAGGATTTTCCAGATCTACAACTTTGGAAAATCACCCTCCTAGGGTTTGATCCTTTGATTGCTGGGTTATACATACCTGAAGCTAGATCTGATCCAAGGATGGCTGCAATATGTTCTACAAACAGATCTGAGCTTTGAGGGCTGATCCCTCCTTCAGATCTACAAGCTAGGAGCTTGAGATCTTGTCTCCCCTTCTTCCTCCTTCAAGTTGCAGAAACTGAATATGTAGCTGCTATAGAAACTACGTTGTACAATACGGAAAGGCTCTATGCCTGCTAAAATATGCTAAAATAGACACCAGGATGATGGAAATAGGGATGGCAAGATGAGGGGATGATCCCTCACAGGATTACTAGTTGAAATACTAGTAACTTCCTTCCTCCATTGGATCTACAATGATGGACTGTGCAATCCTTGATGGGACTGCTATTGTTAGGAGGTATATAATGTTTAGCCTAATGCCATATCTGAAATGAAGCCCTGGGAATGTTGATCTTCAAGCCCAAGGTGATAGGAATAATCCTACACTGGTTCTCCAGCTGAATTACTGAAGATAACCTCCACCTCCAAACTAATCTTCAGAAATTGCGTAATTCCTGAAGGTATATGTTCTGCAGATGATGGAAAAGATATGTGGCACCAATTCCTGATGTAGAATGAAGTACGACCCTCTTCCAAGAGCTACTCAATGAAAGAGGAGGGATTCCCGACCAGGAACACCCTGTGCTAAACAACACTTGCAATCTTAGCTAAACAACCAAAGAAAGCATGGAATATCACATGACAATTCCAGATCTAAACAGACCTCAACATCTATATTCAATAACCTTCCTTCATTGTTGCCTTCATCTCCTTTATAGAGTTTATGAGCCTTCCCATGCCTTGGACCACCTCTAAACTGCACTGTTCATGTGGACATAATCCTCCATGTTTGACTGCGGTGTCTCTCCAAGTCATCCATCATGTCAACATACAATGTACACCCTCTCCATCACGTGTTTATTAATTGCACCAATTCCTCCATCACTTTATCATGAATGCTCTATGATCTTTCATTAGATGTCTTCCATGATCTCAGTTGACTGCTTCAACCTCCATGATCTATCTCATTAATGAGACATGATATCCCATCCATTCACATTAGTAGTTGCTCCACTACCCCATTATGTATATCTAGGTTTAATTAGTCCACATTCACACATAAAAAGTGGATATTTATTCATCATGAGGATTATGGGTCCCTTCACCTTTTTATTTACTTAATTCATTAAGAAAATCAAGAAATCTAATATTCCAAATGTCATGTGAAAATTTGGGAATATGACAGTCCTCCTCGGAAAAATGTTGCTTGAACTCAAGCAACTACAAAAGTAGATGCAAAAGGCATCCGTTTCGCTCCAAATGGCATCCACATAAGGAATGCCCCCTCTATTTGCTTTAATGTGTCATGCATGTTTGGTTCCAAAGTTGTCTCTCAAGAATGTATAGAATGACCTCCCACTGTATGGTTAGATGTCCTCCTTCCACCATGAAGTACCAAGTGACAACCATATGATGTCCAACATCATCATCAATACATTTCTTCATCCCATGTTTCATGAAGTACATTGAGCATTGACATGCCCTCATCCTTAACCCTGGAGGCCTTGTTGGTTCCAAGCATCATTCCAACACTATGCAAAAGAAGAAATAGAGACATATGGGTGGACCAAAGTGTCAAACCATATTCTCCCAATAGTAGCCACTAGAGTATGCCTCTTTCTACCATCCTCCATCTCCTCCATGTAAGATGGACAAGCCAAACTCCTTCAAAAGAAACCAAAGCAACACGAGAATCATGGAGAAACAATAACATACTGAAGGACATATAGAATGTCATATCAGACCAATACAAACAAACTCCATTATCACACATCATGAGAGTGTTATGCCATATTACAAACAATATAAAACACATAAACATGGGAGATGTTATGTGATGGCCAAACTCTCTTAAGGATAACGAAAATGAACATGCCTTCTTTTGCTGCATTCTATCATTGATACATAAGGCATGAATCAGAAAATTATGAGCTATTGGGTGGTAACCATACTCACCCAAGAGAAGCCAACACAACCATGCCTCCTTATTCATTACATGAGTGTTTTTCAAGTCATGGATCAAAGATATAGGAGCCTTTGGGTAGTAACCAAACTCACCCAAGAGAAACCAACGTAACCAAGCTTCTTGCTGGCCTATGTCACATATTTTCAAGTGGTCAGACAACCCCTTGCTTATCATCCTCACCCACTCATCCCAATGTGGATGATGAATGATGTAATGCATAAACATGGTATCCTCCCTTTGTAGAATACCATCCTTCCCAAACTGTTGAAGAATTTTTCACTCCATGAAATGTTGAAGTGCAACTACAATGAGATCTCTTAATGAGACCTTCTTCTCATCCATGGCCTTCCAAAACCAATGAGGTTCTGGATATGCTACAGGTAGAAGTCTCTCTTTGGGATGTGAGATGCTCATTGAGAAAGTGTCATCAAGAAAAGAGAAGAGATTCCTCATCTCAAGATGTCTACCATTTATCATCTTTACCTCCATTTCTTCATGAGTGAAGCTATCTTCATAATGCTCCAAGAATAATGGAGCCTCTTCATTATCACAACTTCTAAGTGACATCGTTGTAGATCTTCATGGTAATACATATGCTGTCTCAAAGCAAAGCACAATGCTGATCTCATAACCAGTCATTGTACATAGGATCATACTCATCCCATTCTGAAACTCTACACTTCAACTCAAAGGGTTGAATGTAGTCAATCAATGACAAACTAGGATGTTTTTTCATTTCCTCCTTGATTAGATCAAGGGTCCTCTGCGCTGTGATAGTTTGATGCTTCAAATCAACACTTTGTTCTAACCCTTGGTTATGCATTGGCCCTGATGGCATGTCCCCTTAAGTTTCAATAAGATCTACTGAAACAATATGTGATGAATGTGTATGCATACCTTAGATCAACCGATGTGTGGGAACCTCTTGCAAGAACACAAGAGCTCCTCCAACCAGGACAATAATATCTCCAATTTCTGGTAAGAGTGATGGCTGCTCTTCTATCAATGTACCAGCGATGGAATCTTCCTCCTCTTCCTCATGCATATCCTGAATCATGCATGGGACTCTATGTGTCAAGAGCACAAGACTATCTTGCAAATTTTCAAGTGTCTCTTCTCCAGATGTAAGTACTTCTGTAGCTGGTGGTGAATGTAGTGACTCCTTGTCCAGAGTGACAAGATTGAAATCCTCCTTTGTTTCCTTAGGAAATCTATCTTTGTGGCACCTATCTGTTTCTCTCACATCAAAATTTTTCCTCAACTTGTGAAAGAAATATGAATATTTAGTCACCTTTGCATGCTCCATGTGACCAAACCACCAATCATTGGCTTCACCTAAAAGATGAAGTGTTGCAATTTGGATAGCCTCTTTTTCAGCCACAGGATGTAGCATGAAAATTGTATCTAACTCTTTCCTCCAAGCCTTAACAGTGCTTGAGGAAGATCCATAAAATGTAGGAAAATATAATCTATTGTGCCTCTTCCTTCTATTGCTGCTATAAGATCTTCTTTCTTCTTTGAGTTCAAAGAATTCTTGGAGAGTTAGACTCTATTTGAATGCTCTAGACTGTTCCTTGTACTCTTCAAGATACAAACTGAGAGTCTCATGAGTGTCAGGTTTTCTTCTTTCTTCATTTATACACCCTTCACCTTCTTCAAAGAAAGTGGGCATAGTATATCTATGAGGAGATCTATGATTCTCCGGTATTCTTTTCTGCTGATAGGAAGTGCTTGGACCTTCCTCATCAAATCTTCTTCTTGGATCCCCCTTTTGCCTTTCCTTCTTCATTTGATTGCCCTCCTTGGAGAGATATTGCATGGATTTAAAGAGAGGAGTGGAAAAACTACAATCCTCCTTCATGATATATCTCATCTATCTACTTCTTCTTTTGATGCAAAATATGGAGTGTCCACAAGCTGAGCCAAAGATCATGCTCTGATACCACTGTAATATCCCAAAAGGGAGAATGTAGTAATAATGAAACACAATATAAGAACTGCAACTAAGTAAACAATAAATATAAAGACAACATCATAATATATAGAGAAGCTGAGCCTTTTTATTATATGGTGAGGATTCAGTTACACAATGTACCAAATATGAGTAGATCTAGCCAAAGAGATGGTCTAGAATCACCGTGCAAACATGCTACAACTAGCACTGCGTAACTGATGAGATTACAGGAAGAAAGAATGTGTTTTCCCTCTTGATACTAATGTACATGAGTTACTAAAAAAAGGAAATGCATATATATGGAGCTCAGGAGCTCTAATGATGCCAAGATTCAAAATCTAGCCATTGTGATGGGAACCCAAGATAACCCAGAAAGGATTTTCCAGATCTACAACTTTGGAAAATCACCCTCCTAGGGTTTGATCCTTTGACTGCTGGGTTATACAGATCTGAAGCTAGATATGATCCAAAGATGGCTGCAATATGTTCTATAAACAAATCTGAGCTTTGAGGGCTGATCCCTCCTTCAGATCTACAAGCTAGGAGCTTGAGATCTTGTCTCCCCTTCTTCCTCCAAGTTCCAGCAACTGAATATGCACCTGCTACAGAAACTGCACTATACAAGAGGGAGAGGCTCTATGCCTACTGAAATATGCTTCAATAGACTCCAGGTTGATGGAAATAGGGATGGAAAGGTGAGGGGAAGATCCCTCACATGATTACTAGCTGAAATACTAGTAACTTCCTTCCTCCTTTGGATCTGCAATGATGGACTGCACAATTCTTAATGGGACTACTGTTGATAGGAGGTAAATAATATTTGGCTTGATGCTAGATCTGAAATGAAGCCCTGGGAATGTTGATATTTAAGCCCAAGGTGCTAGGAATAAACCTACACCGGTTCTCCAGCTGAAATACTGAAGACAACCTCCACCTCCAAACTGATCTTCAGAAATTGTGTAATTCCTGAAGGTAGATGTTTTGCAGATGATGGAAAAGATTTGTGGCACAAATTCCCGATGTAGAATGAAGTAAAACCCTATTCTAAGAGCTACTCAATGAAAGAGGAGGGATTCCCGACCAGGTACACCCTGTGCTAAACAACACTTGCAATCTTAGCTAAACAGCCAAAGAAAGCATGTAATGTCACATGATAATTCCAGATCTAAATAGACCTCAACATTTATATTCAATAACCTACCTTCATTTTTGAGTTCATCTCCTTCTTATAGTTTATGAGCCTTCCCATGCCTTGGGCCACCTCTAAACTACGCTGTGCATGTGGAAATAATCCTCCATGTTTGACTGCGCTGTCTCTCCAAGTCATCCATCATGTCTACATACAATGTACATGCTCTCCATCATGTGTGCATTAATTGCACCACTTCCTCCATCACTTTATCATGAATGCTCTATGATATTTCATTAGATGTCTTCCATTATCTCAGTTGACTGCTTCAACCTCCATGATCTATCTCATTAATGAGACATGATGATGCAGGAGCATTAGATCCGGGGAAAATACTTTGTATTTTATTAAACTTAGGGGGTCTTATGTTTGTGAGAAATATTAATTCTATCTAAATATTAATGAGATTTTTGAGTGATTAAATGATGTTTTTAATTAATTATATGTGAGGATTTGTTAATGTTTCCAAATAATTGGAAAACATGAGGGAAATTAGATTTTAGATATTTAAGAATTAATTATGAAGCCTAAGATAGATTTAGTTTCAAGATTTTAGGGAGAAAATCTAGATTGTAGGGGTGTTGAGATATTTGAGGACTTTGTTGAGTTATTGAAGGGATTTGAACCTAAATTGGTTCAATTCAATTTGTATAAATTAATGAGCCTCAAAGGCCAAATAGATCAGGAGCAGAATAGAGACAAAGAGAGGTGAGGGTTGGACATCAAAGTTTGTAAGCCTACGGGCTTTTGTAAAAGGGCCATTGATTTGAAAATCTGGCCATGGACCAAAAGGATTTTTGTAATTGATTAAATTTGGTTATATCGATGAGGAATTTGTTTTGAAAATTCTGTGTGAAATATATATATTCTTGGTCAAAGTTGGTGGGAAGATGTTTGAGTTCTGAATTTATTCATATGATAAACTTTGTAATAGATGAAGCTCTGCATATGAGGGAAGGATCGATGTTATTAATGTCGAATTTATTTGTTGTGTCACAAAGGCGAGGAAGGGGTTCTTACCCTCGAGGCCGGTCATGTTACCTACATCTGGTATTAAATTTAACATAGGTTGAATGCGTTAACCTTTTTACAGACTTGAACAACGTTGGAGAAATCGGAACCGCTAATCTGAATAGTGAGGTCGGTTTTCAAATCTACACAGAAATTAATATGAGGTATGGTAGCATTTATTTTAATTGATAAATGTTTGTCAAGCTTTTGATGAGTGTGCCAAACGCTAATATCTGCTGGTGCCCGAGGGCAAAACTAAGTTCGAGCTTTTGGAACTGAATTGTTCGCATGTTATGATAGCCTTGGGCTAATTATAAAGTTTGAGTTATGTCATGGGAAATAGTGCTAATGTTCGTTGAAGAGTATGGTGGACCATATATGGAGGTAAGTTTGGCATAAGACCTATGTGTTGGTTGGCGTTTTTGGAGTTTTAATATCAATTGGAAAATATATAAGAAGTGGGCCCATGGGTAAATGTTGATGCATTGGTTTAGTTTTATCAAATTATGAATTCATGTATGGTTGAAGTTCAAATATGCGATGGCATTTAATTAAGGCGTGAAGGTTGAGGTAATCGAATACATAATATCCATGTGCTTTGGGATTTAATTAACCAAATTCAATCTTTGGGAATTGGGTTTATAAAGTTGGAGTTTTAAAACCAATGGGTTTTAATTAAAGTCTTTTATAAGACTTTTGAAAAAGATTATGTTTGTGGGACAAACCTTGATATGAAGGTTTTTGGTGTCTAAATGGAAGTCAAATGACTAGAAGAAATGTTGAAATATGGTTTCATAACCATAAGACTATAAGTAAAAGAGAACTTCCACTTATGTGATGATTTTATAATCATAGTGAAATGATGTTAAGAAGGAGCTTCAACGAATGAAAGAGTGTGAAATTGCCCAGACTTGAAGTTTTATTTTGGGCATAAATATGGAGTGAAAAGTTGAAATGCATTTTATATGCATGAGAGTGGTGAGAATGTGGGTTTGGCAAGGTGAGCATGCCATCAAGTGGTATCAGAGCTGGAATAAGCTCTGTTTGAAGGTTCAAGTTTTGTTAATTAATTGCATGTGTTAAGATCAAATTTTGAAACTGATGAATATTGCAGCACAAAGATGCAGTGCAGGTTAGAGGTGAAGCAAGATCAACAATGATCTTGAAGGTGAGTTGACAAATGATATTTAACTCTGGTTTGAAGACTGTTTTTAGGTTGCAAGAAAATTGAAGAAAATCTCAGCGAAAGAAGCAGATCACAGCTTGAGAGCAGTGATGAAGAAATCCAGCAGAGGATTCTAAGTGAATGTGGCAGAACCTGAAGAGATTAAAAAGAGGTTGAATGAATAGGACAATTGTGTTCTAAAAGTTGCAGATGAGAGAAGCCTGAAGGAGTAATGAAGAATGCTCAAAAGGTTCCACCAGAAGGAGAACCAATACATACCAAAAGACCAGATCTGAAGGAAAGGATTGGTGAGGTAAGTGGCAGCAGGAGAGATTGCTGTTGCAGAGGCTTGGTGCAGCTTATGAGTGAGAAACTCATGGAGAAGAAGATGACTGCTAAAATTCATAAAGGAGAGAGCAGAATTTTAGAGAGAGACCACATCAGAAAGAGGGAGAAGGATGCCAAGGAAAATGGCGTAAGGTAATAATTAGCTAATGCAGAATATGACAAAGAGTTAGCTGAGATTAGGGAACAGTTTGATAAACTGAAGATGATGATAGAGGAAAGCCAGAGAGTGGGTTGGCTCATGAAAAAGAGAGTGAAGTGGTAGAGGCTACAACAGAAAAGAGATCAACAAATGATCATGCAGTTTGCCGAAAAGCTGAGAGAGCTTGAACAGAGGATGAACATGTAGTTGGGATGTGTGGAACTCATAGCAGCTGAGTTGAAAGTGGAGGTTTCCATTGGTGAAACAGAAGAGGAGAACATTGATGATTTCCTGAACTATTGGGTAAATCCAGATCAACTGGATAATTTAAAACCTTGTATTTTTGTAGCTGACAATTGTGATGTGATTACAGGTTTTACTGAGGAAGATGCACAATCTTGTGAAGCTGTCACAAGTATGGAAAATTATCTTTCAGGAGATAAATACTTTGAAGAAGAAAGCAGTGATGCTTTTGTACTTGAAGCTGTTATAGCACAGGAAGAAATTCTTGTGAATGAAGAAGAGGATTATTCTGAAGCGCTGGTATATAAACCAACAATTGAGACTGTTGAACTTTGTGATTTTAAAACTGAAAGTTTGTGTGTGAATGCAGGGATGGTACATGATGATGATATACTTTAGCAATGCCACAAGGAAATTGCATTGCTGGAATATTTATTAGAACATTCAAAGTATGATAGGGAGATTGCAGCAGGAGGTAAATTTCATCACAATGAGCAGGAAAACATCATGGAGGAAGATGGTGTGAAAGGAAGACTAGTTGTCAGCCTTGAGAATTCTTCAGAGAATTATTTGGGCAAAGAGAATCAACATACTGATGTGCTGATTGAGATGGAAAATTCAGAGCAGCTTACTGAGGTGCTGGCAGAGGAAAGTAAGGCACTGAGGCCTTATGATTTTTGTTTTAACAAGTGTTTTGTGAATGCAGGTGTTGTTGCAGGTGCTGGAGAACATTTGACTCAGTTGAGCAGTCAAATGAAGGAAGAAGAAAATTATGTGAAAATTTCTAATCCATGGGATGAGGATGTTATGTTGCTGGAAATGATGCTGAATAGTCAAGATTCAGTGCAGGAAGAATCTCAATTTCAGAGGATCGATGGATTTTTGTAATTTATTACATTTGGTTATATCGATGAGGAATTTGTTTTGAAAATTCTGTGTGAAATATATATATTCTTGGTCGAATTTGGTAGGAAGATGTTTGAGTTCTGAATTTATTCATATGATAAAATTTGTAATAGATGAAGCTCTGCATATGAGGGAAGGATCGAAGTTATTAATGTTGACTTTATTTGTTGTGTCACAGAGGCGAGGAAAGGGTTCTTACCCTCAAGGCCGGTCGTGTTACCTACATCTGGTATTAAATTTAACGCAGGTTGAATGCGTTAACCCTGTTACAGACTTGAACAACGTTGGAGAAATCAGAATCGCTAATCTGAATAGTGAGGTCGGTTTTCAAATCTGCATAGAAATTAATATGAGGTATGGTAGCATTTATTTTAATTGACAAATGTTTGTTGAGATTTTGATGAGTTTTCCAAACGCTAATATCTGCTGGTGCTCGAGGGCAAAACTAAGTTCGAGCTTTTGGAACTGAATTGTTCGCATGTTATGATAGCCTTGGGCTAATTATAAAGTTTGAGTTATGTCATGGGAAATAGTGCTAATGTTCGTTGAAGAGTATGGTGGACCATATATGGAGGTAATTTTGGCATAAGACCTATGTGTTGGTTGGCGTTTTCGGAGTTTTAATATCAATTGGCAAATATATAAGAAGTGAGCCCATGGGTAAATGTTGATGCATTGGTTTAGTTTTATCAAATTATGAATTCATGTATGGTTGAAGTTCAAATATGCGATGGAATTTAATTAAGGCGTGAAGGTTGAGGTAATTGAATGCATAATATCCATGTGCTTTGGGATTTAATTAACCAAATTCAATCTTTGGGAATTGGGTTTATAAAGTTGGAGTTTTAAAACCAATGGGTTTTAATTAAAGTCTTTTATAAGACTTTTGAAAAAGCTTATGTTTGTGGGACAAACCTTGATATGAAGGTTGTTGGTGTCTAAATGGAAGTCGAATGATTATAAGAAAGGTTGAAATATGGTTTCATAACCATAAGACTATAATTAAAAGAGAACTTCCACTTATGTGATGATTTTATAATCATAGTGAAATGATGTTAAGAAGGAGCTTCCGCGAATGAAAGAGTGTGAAATTTCCCAGACTTGAAGTTTTATTTTGGGCATAAATATGGAGTGAAAAGTTGAAATGCATTTTATATGCATGAGAGTGGTGAGAATGTGGGTTTGGCAGTGTGAGCTTGCCATCACATGAACTCCCATCCATTCACATTAGTAGTTGCTCCACTACCCCATTATGTAGATCTAGGCTTAATTAATCCACATTCACACATAAAAAGTGGATATTTATTCATCATGAGGATTATGGGTCCCTCCACCCTTTTATTTACTTAATTCATTAAAAAAATTAATAACTCTAATATTCCAAATGTCATGTGAAAATTTGAGAATATCACATAGAGGCTCACATTATAAAGATATTTTCCATAGGTTTGTATTACAGAGAGATTTACACAAGTTCGAATTATAGAGAGACTGCCACAGGTCTGCATTACAAAGATACTGCTGTAGGTTCGCATTAAAAAGAGACTACCATAGGTCCGAATTAAAGAGAAAAGGTGCCACATCTTGATTGAATGCCACAAAAGAAGGTGCCTCAAATTCCATACCAAAAATCCAAATTTTTTCTTCCATAAATGATGTCCAAATTGCTTGGAAAATGGTGGAGGCTAGGTGCCAATATATAGTTGTTCCTGTATCTGAAAGGACATGTCTTTTGGGCAGGTTGACTTTTATTTATGGAGGGCCAACTTGGAAACTTTGAGGGACAAATAACACTTACAAAATTAAAACTTTATT
Source organism: Pinus albicaulis (assembly GCA_034641835.2). Lineage (NCBI taxonomy): Eukaryota > Viridiplantae > Streptophyta > Pinopsida > Pinales > Pinaceae > Pinus > Pinus albicaulis. Next base: position 1,070,549,762 of record CM076577.1, read on the forward strand.
CTTTTCACAAGCGTGACAAAGAACATGCTTGAGAATCAAAATAATAATAATATTTTTTTCTCTTTTGTTTTTACATAAAAATACAGAAGTACAACGACAATTATGAAGACCGAACGTAGTTACAAATCCAACACTATGTGGTTGAGCCTCATGATGATATTGTGTTTTCATTGATGAGGAATACTTATGTGCTACTGTCACTGTGTCATGATATTTGTGTTATCGCTACCAATTAAAATCATCATGTTACTAATATCTATGGAGAATATAGTGGTTATCTTGTGCTCTTTCCATGACTTTTATACATATAGCTTATTGTTGGTGTTGATTGATATTTAATATGATGCTATTCAGTTTTATTTGTTTCTATATTTAATGGCTTGTGAGGACTTTAGATGTTGCAAAAATCCTTCATTGACAACACATTTATGTTGCTGCTAAGATTTCATGTGCCATTGTACTTTCACTAATGTTGCATATAACACATACTATTTCTCATGGATGCCATGTATTTGCCTCATATAATTGTGATGAACATGCATAGAGGAGAGCACATGTATGTGTATTTGTATAAGCCATGTATCATTAATGTTTCATCTCTTGGTGCATTGGTCATAGTGAGACACATTGTTTCCAACATGTATTGTATAGGTGTACCAAGTTCAACTATGTATGGGATATTAGATGTCAAAGTATTGTCTTATCATTGACATAAACCTTGTCTCATTTTTGTATTGGGTCACTTGGTGGAATGATGTAACTTGGGTCCATGTAGTTATGAGTCATTGGTTGGTGATAGAAATGCTTAAGAAGAGTCAAATATCAGTCATATGTGCTAGGTATTTTATCCAAGGATTCTTGTATTTGTATTACACATCATTGTACACCATCGATTAAGATTTGGTTAGTGTCTTACACTTGGAAATGAGGCTTATTGCAGAGAAGCAAAAGTGTTGGTACAACAACAAAGAGAGTAGGATTTCAGACCCATTAAATGCTTAGGGGGAGCATGGTCGGCATGAGGGATAGTATTTCGTTGAGAATTTAAGGAGGAGTATGTTAATGTTGGCATTGTACCTTGTCATTGTTATAAGTTTCCCTTTGCCATTGATGTCAAAGGGGGAGAGAAGGACTTGATTATTTGGTGTGTTGGTAGGAGGTTAGCATCGATGCCAAAGGGGGATATTATTAGCATTATGTCTAGTTTTTTGTCCTCGATGTTAACTTGGATCATGATCTTATCACATTCTTGGTAATTACAAACATAGTTGCAAGAGGATGCAGAGGTGTGTGAAAAACTACAAAAGTGTGATGTAGAGGAGTTGTAGGAGGTTGAACAGGCTCTAGAGATGTTTGGTGAACTGATGTATTAGTATGGAATTTTTTTGGGCATAGGATCTAAGATTTTCTTCGAGTTTCACTATCTTCGCTGGGAACATAATGTGCACAATGCGGGAATTTTTCATTTTCGCTGGAAGCACATGTTGTCCATATGAATATCTTCTCTAGGAAGCTGTGTTATCCTTGTGATGATGCCTATAGGTGAAAAAATTTAAAAGCCATGGGAAAAACCATTGTATTTCCCAAGGAATTGGTGCGTACGAGGGTGATTCAAATTTCAATTGATATGTTTAAAAAATCCATCAACAAAATCCATGTATTTTCTTCTGGAAATTGTAAGGATACGAGACTATAAATTTTCAAGGATATCGATTAATATTGGTGTGCATTTTGTGAGATATATTGGCTCTAGCACCAACATTCCACACAAATATTTTTTATTTTTGTGTTGTCTTGTTTTAGAACAGGAGTAAGGGAGTGTGAATGACCGATTGCATTAGATCAAATAACTCTCTATTTATAATTTTTATTGTAGTTTCTATATTTGGATATAAAATGTTAAAGTGCCATGTTTATAATCACAAACAATTTCAGGGACCAAATCTAACAATATATTAAACGATATAAAAAATAAAATCAGAGTCCTCATTGGTATTTTCTGATTTTTTCATAGTTCTAAATAAATTACAAGTTTGTAAACATTTTTGTGTCAAACTTGAAGGTTCCCTAGACTTTTGTGAACCATATATTAGCTTCTCAAATCTAATGAGTGAGACTGTAGGAGTAGAATCATCTTAATTGATATAGTCATACATTGTTTTCCAGAGAAGGATCTGATGCAAAGGTTGATGACTACGTGACTTAATTTCAGATCCATTTCAACGTTGAAACTCTTGTTTAGATCAACTCACAAGGTTATGGTTGAATATGAATTGATATATTGATTTGGTTTGCAGACACATAGATTAAATTGTGCATCTAGTTAATATATCTTAGCCACGTTGAATTATTGCATCATGCACTTCATATAGTTTCCATGTATCAGTTTGAGATTGATGTACTTAATTGAGGTATTGCAAAAATTGTATGTTTGTTGCAGGGGTTAAGTGAATGCGCAGGGTAGAGATCAACATATTTCTCACCAAGGGTATATGATTTTATATGACAAAGTTTACATAGGTTTATGTCAGAGTCTAAGAATTGATACATACTACTCTTAGTTTGAATTATCAACTTGGATAATAAGATTTCAAATAACATAAGATTAAACCAAAATTACTTGCATACATCAATTTACATTTATACAATAATTTATGCTAATACTGTACTAAAATTTCAAGATGATTAATTTTACACCCGATGAGATATTCAACTACAATTGCTAAAAATATGCTCCATTTGTGATTCCTTAACAAGCTCATTTGAACCTTCCAGTTTTCTACTCAACTAGATCTAGGGAGAAATTCTACCTTTGGAACCCCCGAGATATAAGAGCATAGAGACAATACCCAGATACAATAATAAAGAGACAACCCAAGCAAGGAAGAGAAAATCTCAGTACTATTAGCACAATTCTTTGCTAAGTCATGAGTCCATTAATTTTTTTGTTTTTTAGGATTAGATTTTGTAAATTTCAAAAAAAATTTGGTCACTACTGAGATTTCTGGTAGTGCCTGTTTTATCCCTTTTCAGACAATCTATTTTAATTATGTTTTTGTTTGTTTTTATTTTAATCCGATGCTACTGGAAATTTCAGTAACTTCCCCTGTTTTTTTTTAAATAAAAGAAAAGCACATACGCTTTGTTTCAAGCCACGTGTTCTTGTTTAAATATGTTTTAAATATTTTTTACGATTTAAGTCACATGATAGGAGTGGTATGCAATCAGTCATGTTTAGTTTAAGTTGTGGTTATACGTGTAGTGTCTAGGTGTCAATCCGCAATAACATAGCTAACTGTTGATCCCGTCCTGTCTGTCAGCTGAGTTGGTTCAGTTTCATGTCAACATACGTGATTATCGATTGTAATAGATCATGGATAATCAGGTTTAATGTAATGACCGTTTGATTAGTCACGCATAGACGCTACCAAAAATTTAGGCCAATAATCAACATGCAATGGAGGTGACTGTCAGTCACAGATCCGCTTATCTCCAGCCACCTGTAGCATGACATTTGAAGCTACAAAGCCAACTGAAGACCATGATTTATATCACATGGTGCATACTACGGTCAAGGATACTTACCATAATGAAAATCTATTGCATGGGAGGATGAACCATTGTAGTTGTTTTAAATCACCGAGAAATAAGGAAGAGTATCAGTTGTGAGCTTAGCTGTTGGAGAACAAGATTTTCTAAAGTGAAACTTGAGGAAGGAGTCTTAGATTTCAGACAGGATCTCATAGGAAGACACAACAAAATCTGTTAGGTGAGCTCTTCTAGCTTTTCCACTTATTAGATTTTAGCAGACAGACTTATTAATTACTGAAGATGACTAAAAGAGGAGGAAAGCTAAAATGAATTGAACCAAAAGGAGCTGACCTAGTGGATAAAAATTCAAATTTGAGAAGGATGTTTGTTCAAGCAGGGTGGTATTTTCTATGCTCAATACTAGGAAGGTCTCACTTAGGAGTAGCTCAGGAGTTTGCAAATTATTTCAATGGACAAGAAGCCACCATCTATTGTCTTAAATTGCAGGTATCAATAGATTCAATTGCTGAGGCATTCAACCTTGCACAAGAAGGAGAAAGGTGGTTTAAAGGTCAAGTCATGACTGGAGGAGACCTCAACAGTTTCCTCAAAGATGGACACAGAGATCCCAACTGGGCCAAAGGAATTCCCAGTATTTTCCTTAAAAATGAATGGGTAGAAGATGTTAAAATCATCAAAATTTACCTCACTTGTGAAAGGATGTATAATGTAGTGTATCTTTATTTTATGAGATTTCTGCTTCGTGTTGCAGGTATGAATACCCTCAATTTTCCATACTTTTTGCTAAAGAGTTTGAAAAATATGTCAGCCAGGATTCAAACACACATAGCTGCATCAAAATACAACTTGTATAATCAAGCTCTCATTAAAATGTTAGTTGAAGAAGAACTAAGGAAAATAAATCAATCATGGGACCATTTTCTATTTTACAGGGTAAGCCAACTTGCACCTATATCTCCAGCCTCACAAAAACACCTTCAACCTGCAAAAATAACCAAGAGAAAGGCTAAGAAGGAGAATATCCATAAAGCTAATAGCATAAAAGAAAAGATTCATTCAACTAAGGTTGAGAGGAAGTTGAAGAAATGAGAGATCTCATCAATAAACAAGCCTAAATCCATGAAAATGGTTCTTCCCATTTCTCCTTTTCTTAATTTATATACCAGAGCTCGAAGAGGAAGGTCTACAACTGCAGATAAATCTAAAGCACAGGTGATACCAAAAATTATGGAAGCAGACATTCAATAGAAGATGCAGAAAGATTATCATCCCATAAAATATGATGAAGAACTCCTCAAAGATGCAGGGTATGAGATCAGTAGCAAGAGAAAGAAAGAGGAGAATGAACCTGTTGCTGGTACTATAAAAAGACATACCAGAGACATCAACAAGTTCAGGCTCAAGTCTAAGGCTCTGAAAAATCCAATTTTGTTGACATAGGTCATTGATATAGAAGGAAAATATGAAGGGTTAAAGAAAAATGAGTCCAAGAATAAAGATAAAAACAAAACCCCTTTAGAGCACCAAACAGAACCCTACAAAAGAAGAACGATCCAAAAGGGTTAAAAGGAAGAAAGGGAAACTGTAAAAGAAACAACCACAAGGACCACAAGATCAAGAGTAGCTATTGACAACAAATCAGACTTGAACAAGCTTGCTGAAGCTACAACTCACATGGAAGAAAGGTAAAAAAAAGGAGGGTTCCTGGTAAAACACCTTTTTGCTTATCAAGTGCAATTTTTAACAACAACTCATATTTCAAAGTGGATAGGTTCGCATAGGTTTTTCAATTTATTTATTTATTTATTTTTTTAATTTTATTTTAATTTTATTTTTTATTCTGTGAATTTTTGAAAATTAAATAGAGTGCTACCATAAATTTCGGTAGCGTTACAATTTTTGCGCAGTTACAGGTTTTTACTGGAATTTTCGGTAGCGCCTGTTTTAAATGATTTTTGACACCTATCAGCAAAATTTCTGAGCAAGTTCAGGAAATACAAAGACTCATAACCAAATGGATATAACAAGTGATGGTGATAAGTGGTTATAAGGTTGTTGGAGGTCATATTTAATGAGGATACATGGTTATTTAAGAACCAAATACATGGGGAGACAAATCAACAGAAAAGGGGAAACATGTCAGCATACTCAGCAGTTCAACCCAAATTCTCTTCTCTTCTTTCATCTACATTTTTCTTTTCAGTTATATTTCAATGGGATATGGTTTTAATGTCCTATGACACTTATGTAATGTTAGGAGTAGTGTTTCCTTATTTTTAGAAGAGATGGAGTTGATGCCTCTCTTTCTATATATACCATTTGTAAATACCATTTCCAGGTTGGATGTTAGTCTACCTGAAGACTTAATATAACAAAGAAAAGCCTTTTTGCACTTCATGCTGGAGGATTTTGTGACTCAAGAACTATCTAATGTATGGTGTGTTTCTCTCTTTGTTAATTTCTTCTAATTTATGAGTTGCAACAACTAGTAAGGTGTGAGTAAGAAAATGTTAGAGGATCTTGTTAGCACAGTTATTTGCTAAGTCATGAATCCATTCCATAGTTTTATTTTTAGGATTAAAAGTTAAAAAATTTCAAAATTTCAAATTTTTTTTTGGGAGCTACCGGAATTTCTGGAAGCACCAATTTTTTTAAGCCTTTCAGACAGTCTGTTATTTCCTATTTTTGTCTTATTATTTTTATTTTTCGATGCTACCAAAATTTACAAAAGCATATTCTGTCTTTAAAATAAAATGAAAAATCACATCTGATTTAGTTATACCACGTGTCGTAGGGTTAATACACATCAAATATTTTTTAAATCATTTATGATCTAATGGTAGGTGTCGTATTACAATCAGTTAGCTAAGGTCAAGTCTTTGTATACATCGAGTCACATGTGTCATCCGCTATTAATGAATGAATCGTTGCCCGTCATGCCTGTCTATGCCAAGTCAGTTATCCATACGTTAAGGTACGTGTTTTTATTATTTAGAGGGATCATGGTGATCACACCACATGCCATAACCGTTCGATTGGCTGCAGAGCAGTGCTGCCAAAAATTCCGGCCAATCAACAACACACTTTGCAGAGGTGATTGTATGTCATCAAAGACACTTTCTATAAGCTATCTGGAGATCCCATACAGAAAACACAACAAAATGAAGGTGGTGATGGTGTGTCACATGGTGCACATCATGATCATGAATATTTTTAATGATGGAGGGTGATTTGCATGGTGTGGTGAACCAATATTTAGTTTTAAAACCACCTAGAAAACAAGAATGCTGTCATTTCAAGTTTGAGATGTTGGATTCGAATTTGCTGAGAGTTATAGTTGGATAAGAAGTCTGGATTTAAGACAAGATTCCAGAGAAGAATACAAGCCACACCTATAAGGTAAAATCTTCCTATTCTTCCACCTATCATTTGTAGGAGACAGTCATTTATTTTTCTGAAGATGACTAAAACAGGTGGTAAGATAAATTGAATAGAGCCATAGGGTGTAGATTTAGTTGATGCTAATCCAAGGATAAGAACTCTGTTTATGCAATCAGGATGGTATCCTCTTTGTACCAGGTTGGGAGGCTCACATTCAGGGGTTTCTCTAGAGTTTTCTAACTCTTTTAATGGATAGGAGGCTACAGTTTATGGCCTCACTTTGCAGGTTCCTGGAGACACCATTGTTGAAGCCTTTAACATTCCCCAAGAAGGAGAAAGGTGGTTCAAGGGACAGGTTATTACAGGAGGTGATCTCAACAGCTTCCTTAAGGATGCTCACCAAGATCCAAGCTGGGAAAAAGGCATCCCAAGAAGCTACCTTAATAATGACTAGGAAGAGGCAATTAAGCTTATCAAGATATACCTAATATGTGAAAGGAGATATACAATGGTATTCCTCTATCACATGAGGTTTATTTTTCATATTTCAGGGATGAAGACATTGAATTTTCCATTTTTCTTGTTGAAAAGCCTGACCAAGATGTTAGCAAGGGTTTAGACCCATAATGATGTTTATGAGTACAACTTTTACCATCAGGCTTTGATAAAAGTTCTGGTTGAAGAAGAGTTGAGGAAGAGAAACTAGACTTGGGACCATTTTCTATTCTATAGGGCATGCCAACCTGCACCTACACCTCCAGTTCCACAACCAAACCCTTAGCCTGCAAAGAGAAGAACAAAGAGAAAGGCCCAAAAATAAAAAATTCATAAAGAGGCCAAGGGCAAGAAAGAGAAAGTTTCTGCAGGCAAAGCTGAAAGAAAGGTGGAAAAAGGAGAGAGCTCCTCAACAAGCAAGCCCAAGTCCATGAAGATAGTACCCCCTATTCCCACATTTCCAAATTTATACACTAGAGCTAGAAGAGGAAGGTATGCAACAACATACAAATCAAAAGCGTAGGTGCTACCGGAAATTCCGGAAGCCCCTATTCAGAAAAAGTTTTAGAAGGAGTATCAACCTACACCATCAGATGAAGAACTCCTTAAAGATGATGGATATGAAATCAACAACAACAACAAGAAGGAAGAATCTAAACCTATTGCTATCACCAAAAAGAGACATACAAGAGAGAGCAATAAGCTTAGGCTTAAATCCAAGGCTCTTCTCAAGCCAAGCCTAATGAAATAAGTCATTGATGTTGAAGGGAAACCTGAAGGTTCAAAGACAGAGAAAACGAAAAAATCCATGAAGAAAAGCAAGACCCGAACCCCTTCAAAACAACACTCAGAGCCCTAAAAAAGAAGAAAAACACAAAAAGGCTCTAAGGAGGAAAAAGACCCTGTCAAGGAGAAAAATACAAGAGTAACCAGGTCCAAAACACCAGCTGCTGAAAACAAAATTGATTTAGATAAACTGGCTGAAGCTGTAGCACACATAGAGGAAAGGTAAAAAGGTTTTTGGTACTAATCCTTTTTTGCTTATTAGTTACAAATTTTGAACAACAACCTAGGTGTCATGCAATAAAATTCAACACAAATTTTTTATCATTTTTCTGTGTATTTTTAAAAAGAATCAGGGAGGTACCGAAATTTTCGGTAGAATTCCATATTTTGCACAGTTACAGGTTTTTACTAGAATTTCCGGAAACACCTGTTTTAACTAAATTTTGACACCTGTCAGCAAGTTTTTTCGAGCCAGTTAAGAATGGATAAGAACCCATAACCAAATGGATAATACAAGTGATGGTGAGAGGTGGTTATGAGGTTGTTGGAGGTCTTATTAAATAAATCTACATGGTTATTAAAAACCCAAGACACAAGGAGAAAATTCAGCAGAAAAAAGGGCAACATGACAGTACACTCAACATTCTAGCCCATAATTCTTCTCTTATTCTTTCTCCATATGTCCTTTCTGTTAGATTTCGTGGAGATAAGGATGTAATGTCTTTTTACACCTATGTTATGTTAGAATTAATGTTTCATTTTTTTGATAAGAGATGGAGTTGGTTCCTCTCTTGCTATATATAGCACTTGTAAATACTATTTACAGGTTGGATGTTGGTATACATGAAGATTGAATATAATAAAAAACCATTTTTGCTTCATGCTGGAGGATTTTGTGACTCAAGGAACATCTAATATGTGGTGTGTATATATTCTTTGTTAATTTCTTCTAAAATATGAATTGCAACAACAACCTCTTTAAAATTTGAAATGAACTATGATGTGTAAGGCTTACTCCTTAAGCAGTCAAGGAGTGACTACTTACGCTAACATATCTAGTAGTAAATTATCTTCTTTCCAACTTCCTGCAAATCATATATATGTTGTAGAAAATGTTAGTGAATATTTCATAAAGGATTTTTAAAATACTTTATGCATGTACTCTAATTTCTGAAAGTTGTTTACTTTGCATAAAACAAATTTTGTGTAAAGAGCCATCATTATAGTTGTGTGATTGATTTAGGATATGAATATTTCCTAGATAAGTACCATCTATCCATCTCCTTTCATTTGTTACACTCTGCTCCCAATACTACCAATTTACCCATACAATTTATACTTGCCACAGCTTGCCAAATGCATGAAAGTCTTAAAGAATAAGAAATCATTTCAAACTCTTCGAGATTCCATACCAATACTCAAAACCTTTAAATTTGAAATGAACTATAATGTGTAAGGCTTACTCCTTTTGTAGTCAAAGAGTGACTCCTTGCGATAAAAAATACCATTCATGTATAACTCAATTAAGGCTACTTAGAAACTTATTTCATGAAATTTTAGAGACATTTTAGCAGCGTCTTCTTACTCTCCAAGTCTCCCCTACTATGGAAAAATACTTCAATATTTATAGGCACTAAGTGGGCTGACACATCACCCCTCTCATGTAAATTATTTTATTTTTAATTTGTAAAATTTCCTATTATTCATCACCCTCCCTGAGGTGGAAAACACCCAAATTTCCTTAATTATTAATTACATTAATTATCTAATATTCATCACTCCATGTGTCCTTTATAAGTAGTTTATTATTATTTATTTTTCCTAAATAAATAATCTTCCTTTTTTAAAAAATAATATTTAACTTAAGAGCCCATTAAAAGTGGGTAAATTTGGAATTAGATTAATTCAAGGAAAATCTAAGTAGGATTACCTTGTTGATTTATGCCCATGAGTGGTATTTTTTCTACTAGAGGATAGGGATTTCACACCCCTAGTGCATTCTTCTCCAGATTTATTATGACTACACAATCTTTTCCTTACACCTAGGAATCTGCACCCTAGTAGGACTCTGTTCCCTAATATATTCAATAGATCTAAGTTTTTTTTTTTTTGGGTAATTGAGACTAAACTATATTAATTTGAAAATAAAACAATACATATGCTACAGGCTGAGTTGGTAATCCGCGCTTAACCAATCCCAGCCTTTGTTGCGCAAGTATGGGGCTGCCTCCTTGGAGGAAACCAGCCTGGAAAAAACATTAAATAGAAAATTACAAAGTGTGTCGTAGCAGTAGTGAAAATATATGTTCTGTGATAATAAAAAGCATGAAAAAAAACTAAGAAGAGCTGAGCTACTACGCAGTCATGAGTCTTCTGCATCATCATCTCTATTTGGATATTCCTCCACGATGGGACAGACGTACTCCTACACACCAGCTTCCTCTTCAACAGTAGGTTGATGCGAAGGCCTAGAAGTAGGTGCACAGAGGATGGGAGAAACCGGGTACTCAGAATCCGGGACTCGCGTCCAGGTGCCTTATGAGTCCATTATCCAAATGTCTGTGTCATCCCCTTCATCCTCTTGTGCCGGAAGAGGCTCGGTACTGCGGGGCAAGGGTTGCTCCTAGTGCACAATGGTGGATTTCCTTGGTTCACTTATGCCTCTTTGCATTACATGAGTGGGGGCCTCCTCCTCCTGGTCGAGCTCGGGGCTCTGGGGGCTTCTCTAATGTAACTGCCCAAGGAGGAGCCTTGAACGGATTCCAAATGGTTATCTGGCCCTCAGTGGTAGCGACTAGGGAGCACACTTCTCTGGCATCCTCTGATTGTTCTTTGGCAAAGTCTAAAAGCCATGGTCAGATGAAGCAAGGGGTTGATGGGGGTCTGAGAGGTGGGGAGGAGTAGCGTTGACCCGAGACGAGAAGTGCACAGCGAGGTGCTATTGGACATGGAGGTACGCTGATGGAGGATGTGCAACAAGGGGCGTAGGATAATGGGAGCACACAGGCTAGTGAAACTAGCAAGGCAGGTGGAGCTGAGGTGAGGCGCGCATTGAGGGGGGTACGTAGCCTGGGGGATTCTGCGCAGCGCAACACTGGGGGGAGGCTGTAGAGCAGAATAGGCATGCAGGAGGGCTAGAACTAAAAAAAAAAAAACCAGAAGGAGTAGAATGCGAGTCGCTTTGTGCAATAGGTCCTCCCCTTTTGTAGGCATGTGACACATGCGAAGATGTTGAACATTATTATGCCTCGCTCACATCTGCATGCTGTAACTGTTTTCATGAGTAGGCATGTGTGTAGAGTTATGGCCGAACGTCACATCCATCTAGGAGATGATTCAAAAGATTGCAGGAGAGAGGTGCCCCAGAGGGGAAGTTGCTGTCTTTGCGTGTCTTCATGATGCCTGGTCTCTGTCATCTCATGTGAGTTATTTCAAGAGTGTGGATGCACGTCGAGTGAAGGCCTGCGTTGTAGATATTCATCATCTTGAGTGTGGGAGAGACTATTTTCATGTGTTCTTTTACTGTCACCTGCATCCAAGGTCAATATATATAAGATTATGCATCTTGATATTTCAAAGATTTAGGAATACATGTCCAAATTTTTCTCATAGATCCAAGACTCCACGTCTTGATCTTCCATGGATTTAGGACTCCATGTCCTAACCTCCATGAATTATAATGTATTCTACTTGAAGCTTCACTTCAAGGTATTTTTTGTGAGCTCATACCCATATGATAATTATTTGGAAATATCTTATGCCAAGGCCTGCACAAATCACAATTTTCATTAGATTAAAAACATCTAATTAATTTCATAATAAAATTTACTTAATCACATTTTACTAAGAGGTGTACATGACTTCTATAGCCATTTTGATTTGAATAAATGACTTCCACAATCATCTTTGATTTGAGCATCCTCATTGGAAAGTGACCAATTTCCTTGACACATTCTCCTCATTACAAAGTTAAGCTCACATAATCATACAAATTATGAATCATAAATAGAACTATAATCTACCATATATCTATTTTTCACAATCATATATCATCATTGATGTCATGCACAAAATTCAAAACTAGGATACTAAAAGAGAAACATTGATGATATGTTTAAACAACTATAGAGATTATGATAAGCATGCAGCAACCACGTGACCAAACCAAGGCTATATATTGGAACAGGGTCTCCTACAAAGCTGCGAAACTGGTCCATTTTGTATATTTTTGATTATATTTAGTCTAATGCAGGGGTTTTGGGGTGGGTCAAAGCCCCTAAAGAATTGTAAATGGGTCAAGGGTAGACCAAGAGTCCGCAAACCACAGTTTGCGGACCATTGGATGCATAGGCTAAAATAGTATAAGTAGTTGAACCTTTTTGAGTTGTAGGATAGACTAAGAATGATAAGATATTGTTGCTAAGTGTGAATCGATAGATCTGGTTAGGGTTGTTGGGTAAGGACTCCTGCTGCTGTGTGCACGGAGGGCCTCTGTCCTGCTATGTGCAGACCCTGCTGCTGTGTGTGCAAGTTGGGTTTTTGGGGTTTTGTAAGTAGATCTGAAAGATTAATGAATGTGAAAATATTGTTGCCTATATGAATCCACTGGAATTACCATGATATGAATCTGTGACGTCTTGATTACTTAATATATGCTGTTGTGTGATTGGTTTAAGTTGCGAACATACTTGTGTACTTATTTATGCTGCGATCTGGGTTTGTTCTACTTACTTCATACTAGAATATCTGGAATAGATGTGTATTGTTATATGAATTCACGTTTTGTTGATTTCTGTGAGTAATATTGTGGTTGTGCACGTGGATGCGAAGGGAATCTAGGCTCTGTGATACCATATCGGGCCACTATAAGGGTGGACACAGTTCTTCTTGACTTACCTACCCTCTCCCAGGGTGTGGAAACTTGGTTCCAGCACCCACCCATACTACTTTGGGTGAGAATTTGGCTTGCGCAAGCAGGTCACTGCCGAAAGGGCCAGTAGTATAGGGGTTTGTTGGAAAACCTTGAACATCTGAACCTGGGTCAGGACCCCTTGAGCCAAAAAATGGTTCCGTTGCTAGGACCTGGAGAATTTTGAGAGAGGAAATTGATGAATGGTTTGAACAACAAGTTCAGGAATTTTCCATAAAAGAAAACCGCAGTGAGAGGTTGACCACTGAAGAGTGGAAGAATAATTACATTTTCATAGAGATCTACGGGATCTTATTTGTAACATTTGCGAACGAGCTCCAGAAGTGGCTCACAATACTGGTAGAGTTTCAGAAGCGTTGGAAGGATGAGCGGGTCACAGAGTGGACCCCCGAACTAATTGAACAGCTAGAAAAAACTGATAACACCATCACTCGCAGAGTGGACCATTGGGTAGAAAGTGTGTTAGGAGGATTTGTGACAGAATTTTCCATCGATCAGTTTGTCTCCTACTCTGAAGCAGAGTGAATGTTCTTCAGGGGGTTTCGATGTAAGTTTCTGAAGACTTTGCCATCGCTGATAAAGATATTATTATGTAAAAAGAGTATTCTGTGTAGCCATACTGAGTGAATGACCTCTGATCTGGACGGGAGCATAACACAAAGTGGCAAGTACTATAGGGCCAAACTAGAAGGATATTGATTGGTATACAGTCCAATAAGGGAAGCATCTTTGCAGAGTCCTCCAGCCACACTGCTTTCAAATCAGCCTAGAGGTAAGAATTCACTGACCCCTCTACCACCAGAAGACGACATGGCTGTGCACATTAAATTGCCGACCTTTAAGGGTGTGGGGGATGAAGGCATGGATCCGTTTTGGTTTGTCGCAGGATCAGTATGGACTGCACAGAATGTGGCTAGTGATGCAGTGAAAAGGGCACAACTGTCCCTTACCTTCAAAGGAAGCGCTTTGGATTGGTACATGGGATACATCGGCCAAAACGCAAATGCAACCATTGAAGAGATTAAGAATGCCCTGAAACAACAATTCAAGAAACCTAGGTCCTACTCCCAAGTCGTGGTTGATCTAAAGGATTTCAAGCAAGGACCTTCTGAATCTATGTGGGAGGTGGATCAGTGACTGAAGAAGGTGATTAGAGAAGGGGGATTCCAATATGATGGCAGACAACAAATGGAATGGTTTATTGCGATGTTGCTGCCTCACTTGCATGTAACTATGGGGCACCAAACTTTCGAATCGTAGGAGAAGGCCTTGGAAGGTTCCATGAAGTTAGAAGCTGCACCTCGAGACGAGACTCAGCTAGGCGTCCAACAGATCCTGGGACAACTGGAAGCAATGCATGTAGAGATCTAGAACCTGTGAAAGGAACAAGGGGCAAAGACTAGCCCTGAAAGATGGTGCATACGATGCCGGGTGAATGGCCATACCAAGGATAACTGTCCTCTATTAGCATACTATATGCAGGCCAGGTGACCTAGCGCATTGCGCCCTAGGGAAGATGTGGGACCCAGTGGGCCAGCACTCTAGTGCGATGATTGTCACGTCGCAGGGCTGCATGATACTAACCACTGTCCCCACCTTGCTGCATACGTTCTAGAGGTCAAGCAACAATGGTATAGGTTCTGCAGATCGGTGGGACATGACGAAAAGAACTGTCAGACATATGATTTGATGATTGATTGAGGAAAATTATATAGAGTACAATCAAACCCTGCATCACCAAGAACCCTCGTAGGTATAAGTGGCTCCCCATCAAGGGGCAGGGGAGGAGGACGCGGTGGAAGTGCAGGATGGGGATGAGGTTAGCTAATCTGTTATAACTGTGGAGAAGCAGGACACTTTGCGAGGGACTGCCCGAACCCCACTAGGAAATCCTGCTGATATTGCAGATAGATGGACCATGCGATTGAAGATTGCTTGATCTTGATAGCAAAAATGCAGGAAAAGCAGTCGACACCTACGCAGAATGTGTAGAGAGTTAAGGCTGAGCTGCGAAACAAAGATCCAAGTGTGAATGTGGTGACACGCAGTGGGATGGCCACCAAGGGGCCTGAGGAGGAGGTTGCGATGGAACCTATGATCCATCAAGCTTCTATCAGACAAGAAGGCGTGGACCTAAAAAGGGGGAAAGAAACATTTATCACAGATCGAAAGGACTTTGTTGATGCAGAGGCAACTACTGCTCGACCACCTACGAACCTCAAGGAAGATGAGGAGGTTGAGCCCTTTTTGTAGGCATGTATGAAACTGCTGCGCAACCCAAAGGCTGTGGAGAACCTTCAGGAATTAATAGATAGATGCATAGCACGACCCAATCTAACCCCAGAATTCAAGGATGTGCACAAGCTATACATGTATAAGAAATGCACCGGAAGAGAAATGCGGTTGTCTGCGCAAATCAGTGACTAAAAAATGAGCCAGGTTATTTTGGACCTAGGGTCGGATGCGAACGTGTTACCTAAGCAGACTTGGAAACGAATGTGAGAGCCTAAGTTGGAATGGTCCACTATTTAGCTGCACATGGAAAATCAACAGAAAATCATCCTGCTAGGAAGGTTGTCTAAAATTATGGTGGATATCGTAGGAGTAAAAGCCCAAGCTGACTTTGAAGGAATAGAAATTGTAGAAGATACGGACCCCTACCCTCCGCTCTTGGGATTGGACTGGGCTATAGATATGGGCGGTATCATCAACCTCAAAAGGAGAAGCATGGTGTTTGAGAATAATGGCGCAAGGGTGATAGTACAATTAGATCCTGCAGAAGGTGAACGATATACCGAGCTAGTGCGCAATGAAGAGGAGGTGGATCAAATTTACAAGTTGACTGGGTGGGACGAAGATTGGATCAAACCCACAACAGAAGGCGTACTCTACTGGGAAAAGGACAGTGAATGTTTCTCTGACTCTGACGGGCAGATGGAGAATTGGCAAAACCATTTACATGATGTCTCAGCACTGCGATGTCTTTGAGTCATAAGGGACTTCCACTGCATTTCCTTAGAGGTAAGAGACCTACCCTACTTTGATGGTTCTGGTAGCATTAAGGAATTTTTGCGGGCATTCGAAGTAGAGGTCCCCAAGGGATGAAGGCTATGGGCCCTTAAGCTAGCCATGCGTGGAATACCTACGCACTGGTGGGAGACGCATGGGGAGGCATGCCAGGCTTGGGAGGAATGTCAGGATATGATGATCTTGCGATTTGAAGCCCTAACCAATGTTCGGGTCAAGACATCCCTTGGATCAGGAGATTCCCATAAATGTCTGGCTGCATGGAAGGACACCTGTTGGAAAAACACGTCTTTGGTTGAGAAGTACCTTAGGAACTAGTATGTGTTGGGGGAGGAAGCTCAGAAGACCCAAGTAGTTGACCCAAGCGTAGCAGGAATGTTGAGCGCACCAGAGATGAGAAAACTAGCCTTTGGCACTCTAACAACTGATAGGGAGCATAAGTTACCATTGAAAGGCGCGGCTCTTATCTACTCAACTTAGTGTTCCTAAATTGATGTCATAAATTGTCAACCAGGGCTAGTAAACTGTTGAAGTGAAGTGCACTATATGTTCCTAGGTATCTTCTTCCTTCTTCGTTGTGTTTAGTGTTCTTCTAATGTTTTTGGTTTTGTATTTTTATGCTAAGAGGAAAAAAACTAAATTATTGGCAAAGAGAAGTTATTGATCACACTAAAACAGAGCAAAATCTACTCTAGATTATGTATGGCACTTAAGAACAGAAAATGCTAATCCATAGATTGTAAAGCTTGACAAGAAAAATAACTCCTAACATTAAACTCAGTCCAATTCATTTCATTAGAGGTATGTTGGAACAACTTGAGAAAAGGATAAGTTTGATGTAATGAAGTTTTCTATAGTAAACAACAACTTACAATATTACAGAGAAAATCTCATCCATAGTTAGAAATTTGTTGGAACATTTTGAGAAAATATTATCTGTAACATAGTAAGGAATCCTATGCTAAAATGACTTATGACACTAAAATTAACCCATTCTACCACTCAAATGTTACTATTAAGCCTCATTCAAGGGTTAGAGATCTCTTGGAATAGCTTTGGAAAAAGGCTGTTTGTAAAATTATGAGGAATTGCAGAACAATCAAGAACTCAAGATGATATAACTAATTCTTGTCCATATGATAATGATGTGTTAGAAGAGATTAAGAACAAGAGAAGCTTGTAAAATAACGATGGACTTTTAAATCTAATGAACATGACTAAAATGCAATTAACTAATAAAACTTGAAATACAATGAACAGAACTGAACTAAAATGCAATTAACCTCCAAAGTATTACAACTCTATCTCATTCACGTGTTAGTGATATATTGGAACAGTTCATGGGAACAAGATCTATTGCAATATTCGATGTAAGTAAACATAAAACATGATGCTCAGAAAACTGCCTAGATTAAAAATGAAACAGAGCTAAAGTTACTTATCTAGAAAAATATGCACAAAGCCTTTCGGATAGTAGGGGCCCTCTACCACCAGATTGGCACACGAATCCTTAATTCCTTAAGATTGCTTTAGATCTTGCATTAAAGTTGTACTTCTTTCATTAAAGGAAAACGCTCAGAAAACAGAGTAACACAGTCTTTGAGAACTTAACAACAAAACATCAACTAACTAACTGTCTCTCGGTTCACCGAGTTATTCTTATAAGAAAATACATAACTATCGTTGAGGAGAAATAGGCACACGTTTCTTTTTCAATCAAAATCGAATTAGAAGTCATGTTGAGGACTTGTACTTTGCTGAAGACATCTGCAGAGTCCTTGTCCTTGTAGAAGTCTACTTCTTAGTTTTGGTTTTCTCCACGTGCATAACCACTTGCAGATTTTTTCTCAACCTTCGTAGAGGGTAAGAAATGATGTAGGAGTGTTGTGGAATTCAACCATATGCGTTTTCCCTTTAAGTGACACATGTAACCTATGTGAACATAAAGATGGTTGCGGAATATGCGACTAGCTATAGAATGGCTGCATTCTGTAGCTAAGTCTGATAAAAAATCACCATGACAAAAAAACCACAAAAGTATAGTAAGTCAGTCATTGCATGCATTCTTAAAGTAATTTTAATCATTCCTATTAATATTTTAAGCCTATAACTGATAAAGGACAAATGGAATGAAGCGAAATTTGGTGAAAGGAAAGGACATCTTTGGGGCTCAACATACCCCCACTGCAAAGCTTTTTCATGTCCTCATGCAATCAATCCATGTATTCTGAAACTTCTGCTAGGAAATCTAACCTCCTTTTTCTGATTTTCTTGGTGTTTAATGGAATCCTTGGTTTCCTTATGACCAATTTGAACCTCAGATTTATAAGTGCCCTGCTCAACTTTTTGTTTTTCTTCTTCAGCTTCTCACTAGCCTTGTACAATTTTTCCATTTGCAGAGAGAGAGTTGTGTTCATATCACTTTTCAGCTTGACTTTCTCCCTTAAAATTTCATTTTCATTTTTTATATGCCTATTAAGTATTTCCAATTCATATTTATCTCTTCTCAACACTTCAATTGGAGATTCTTGTGGGGTAGGAGTTCTTCCTCTGCTTTCTGAGGCTCTCTTTTCTAATGAATCAACATAATTATAGATCTGTTGTTGGGCTGGGTCTATCTCCGGAGTTCCTCTATCAAGATCCTCTTCGTATTGGTACTCAGGAGATCTGTCAGTTGGTGTCTCTTCATCTTCAATATCTATGATGCTTGTTTGCTTAATTCCTGTCTTCTTCAATATGCCTCTAAGCCTATGGCTTCTTCTCGGTTTAGATGGTCCCTCACCTCTCTCCTTAGCATACTTTCTTATTATCTTTTCCTTTTTAAGTTGTTTCTTGATTTCAGCCATTTTTTCAGAGATAATCTCCTCACTGTCCTCTTGTATGGACTTACCAGTTTTAAGTTCAATAGATTTGGTCCTCTCCTGCTTCTTTTTACAAGTTTTCCTTCAGATGGAGCTTATTTAGGTTCTTCAAAATGATTCCTCAAGAGGAACTCATCCCAACTGTCTCCCACCTTTTTCAAATGATGCTCAATTAGGATTTTAACTAGGCCATGGTGATACAAGGTGGTTTCCAAGAACTGAACCCTCTTTTGGACATTAGAAGCCATTCTCTTTAGGCTATGAAGTAAGAAAAAGGGTAAATTGATTTATTCATCTAGAAAATGCATCATAAGTCGAATGTGATAAACATATAGGGTACCAAACCTTCCCTCACAAGTTATAAATTTTTTCAGAATTAGCAACATATTTCGCCATTTATTCTTCAATGCTGAGCTAGGAATTCCCTTCTTAAAAACTGAAATATCCATACCTGGTGTTTTTAGCATCTGCCTCTAGGCTTCATTGTGGAACTCTTTGTTTTCGAACCATCGTTCACCTTGCCTTGGTAATTCTGATGCCTCTGCTATGAAGGATTCTGTGATAGCGAACTTGGCATCACCTATTTCAACTTCTGACCCGTTGAATGACTGAGAAAATGACTTGGTAACCTCCTTATGAAAACCATTGAACTTCTCCAAAAACTGTAGCCATCCAACCTGCTGTAACATCTCTCTAATCTGTGGGTAGCCTTCTAGATACTTGGTTCCGACTAGTTCGGACCTTACAATGAGTCCCATGGCTTCTTTTCTCAATCTTCAATTTACTGCTCCGTTACTGCTCTCCTATTCAAGGTAAAAATGGTTGTAGAAGGTTGTTTTCACCTTAAAGATGACCTCTCTGATTCTGCAGACAGGAATTGGCTACGGAAAAATGACATGAAGTGGTTATGGGATGAGTGAAATACGGTGAGGGAAAATCACACGAATAAATGACTTTGAGAGCTGTCATGGAGTAAAAGACCGTGGAGAAATCCCATAAGGATTTCAAAATCATCACTGAATATTTCGGGTTAGTGACGTGACCTAATAGGTCACTTCAAGTACTAACCATTAATTTTTAATAAATGATGATTTGATATGGCGGAATGGAAGGGATTTTGTCCAAGGATTTTATGATAGGCTTGATCAATACGAGTAATCAAAATAACTTTATGAAACACACATATAACTTGACTATACTATATCTTTCATAATCTGTTATCATAATAATCTAACAAATTTACCTTAGCCCTTCTTTTGATTTTTGCTGTTTTAATATGCTTGTTTTTCCTTTGAAAATAATTGATCTTTCAGTCTTCATAATCCATTTGATTTTTCTTGTTGAAATAAGTGTGCAGGATCAATTTGCTGCTGAACACGTGGTTGCTGGATAATTGGCTGCAGAATGTCTAGCTGCAGAATACCTGGCTGCGGAATGTTTGGCTTCAGAATGTACCTGTGAAAGCTTTGAAACATGGAATGAAATGATTTGAAATATGGATGGAATGAAGTATAAGATGAAATAAAATGGATCATGAAATATAGTGGAATGAAGCATGAATGAAGTGGAATATGATGGAATGAAATAGATCACAAATGTGGAGTGAAATGAAATATGAAAAGTGGCCTACAACTTATGATTTGTAATACTTAATTGCAAAAAGAGATCAATTTTGAAAATCTGAAATGAAATTGAGATGGATCATGAAATGAAGTGAATGAAGTATGGATGAATGGAGTGAATGGAATATGGATGAAGTGAGATGTGATGAAGTGAAATGGATCATAAGTGGAATGTGATATGTAAAGTGGGCATGCACTTATGATTTTATGATAGTTGTTTGCAGGAAAAGAACAATTTTAAAAAGCTAAAGTGTCAGAAGGATTCCGATTTTCACTTTATCTTTTCTGTATAAACATGCTAATCACTGATTAGTTTTCATGTTTATACTTTATTTATTTTTTTTTAATTTTTTTTCATCATCTGATTTCAGAAGATACAATTAAGTTGATGAAGGAGAAGGATTCTTCTTCATTAACTTCACATCACTGTTCTCTTGGAATCTCTTGACAAATTCTTCTCTTGAAAGTGGCTTATGATACAGCTTCAATCTATGACCATTTACAAGAAAAGTGACCTTCTCTTCATATATTGTCCTGATTTTTATTGCTCCATTGTCAAAAATTTTCACAATTTCATATGGCCCAAGCCAATGTGTTTGGAATTTACCTTGAAAATCTTTGAAATTTGAATCAAACAAGAGGGCCCAGTCACCTTCTTTGAATTTATTTTCCTTAATGTACTTATCATGCCATCTAGTCCTTTGCTGCTGGACTATACTTGTTTTTTGGACTGCATCTTGTCTGATCTCATCCAATTCATTAATTTGCTCCAATCTGTGCTTTTGTGCCTCTGTTAGATCAAGTCCTAGGTGAACTTCCCTTTTTAAAAGTTTGAATCTGAAACTCTATGGGAAACAAGACTTGTTTTCCATAAACAAGTTCATAAGGAGTATTACCTGTTGTGATTCTCCATGTAGTTCTATAGGCCCACAAGGCTTTAGGAAGCATGTCTACCCAATCTCTTCTATGTAAATGAACAATATTTGTTAGGATCCCTTCAATGACCTTATTAGTAGATTCCACTTGGACATTTTCTTGTGGATGATAGGGAGTAGATTTTCTGTGTTTGATTTTTTACTTGTCCACCATTTGTTCCACTAGCTTTGATGTGAATTGAGCTCCTTGATCTGTAACAATTTCTCTTAGGACACCAAAACGAGTAAAAATATCCTCAAAAAGAAAATTAACTACAGATGTTTCAGTAGCAGAAAGTAATGGCTTGGCCTCTACCCATTTGGTCACATAATCAGTGCAAACTAATATATATTTATTTTTTCTTGATGGAGGACTAATAGGTCCTACAAAATCTAAAGCCCATTTCTCAAAAGGTTTAATACGTACTTGAGGCTACAATGGCATTTCACCTGAAGGGGAAGGTTTCCCTACCCTTTGGCAACTGTCACACCTTTTGACATACTCTTTAGCATCTTTAAAAAGGGATGACCAATAATATCCCAAATGAAGGATCTTATAAGATGTCCTTTTATCAGCAAAGTGTCCACCATAAGGTTCATCATGACATGCCTTGAGGATCTCAGGCATCTCATCTTCTCGAAGACATCTCCTAATGATAAATTCTGGACCTGTTTTGTATAACTCATTAGCAACCCATGAATATTTTGCACTGTCATAAATGATCTTTCTTTTGTCTCTTGAATTCATTATTGAAGGAAATTTTCCTGAAACTAGATAATTAGCAATGTTAGCAAACCAAGGAGTTTGAGTAGAAATTGCAAAAAGATATTCATCAGGGAATTGATCTTCAACTGGAGTATTGTCTTTAATGTTTTGGAGTATAGATAGGAAATCAACTACTGTATTTTGTTTTCCAGGCCTATCTAGAATGGTGATATTGAATTCCTGTAAAAGAAATAACCATCTTATGACTCTGCCATTAGTAATTGATTTTTTCATTAGATATCTAATTGCAGAGTGATCTGTGTGAACAAAAGTTTCATAGCCTGTTATATAGTGTCTGAATTTGTTTATGGCATGAACAAAAAATAAGAACTCTTTTTCAGTTACAATATAATTTAACTCTGAAGGAGTCAAATTTTTACTTGTATAGTAGATGTCATAAGGAATCAGGTCTTTTTGTCCCAATACTACTCTTAAAGCTGTATCCGAGGCATCTGTTGAAATATGAAAAGGTAATTTCCAGTTAGGTACCCTTAAAATAGGTGCTTCAGAGATTTTTGTTTTCAGGGTCTCAAAGGCTAACTGGAAATCAAGATTCCACTTGAATTCATAGTCCTTGGTAAGTAATTTGAAAAGTGGAGATGCTATCTTGGTGAAGTTTTCTATAAAACTTCGATAATATCCTGTAAATCCTAGAAAACTCCTAACATATTTTTGACAACTTGGAACAAATAAGTTAGAGATGAATTCAACTTTTAACTCATCAACTCTAATCCCATCCCCTGAAATGTGATGCCCCAAAACAATTCCTTCATTAAACATCATAAAACACTTCTCATGACTTAGTGAAAGATTTGCTTCTTTACATATTTTTAAAAAATTTTCCAAGTTTGCTAAGGCTTCTTCAAATGTGTTTCCATAGACTGTGAAATCATCCATATATACCTCTACACAATCATGTATTAGATTTGAAAATATTCCTAGTACTGCCCTTTGAAATGTTGCAGGTGCATTGCATAGTCCAAATGGCAATACTCGGTAAGCATAGGTACCCCAAGGACAGGTAAATGTGGTTTTGTCTTGATCTTCAAGTGCTAATTGAATTTATTATAACCACTAAACCCATCTAAAAATGAAAAGTACTTTTTTTCCAGCTCATGTATCTAACACCTGATCTATGAAAGGTAGGGGAAAATGATCTTTAAGAGTAGCTTTGTTTAATTCCCGGTAGTCAATACATACCCTCCATTTACCATTTTTCTTTGGCACAATTACCAAAGGAGAAACCCACTGACTATCTGAAATGGGATAGATAAAGTTGACATTTAACAATTTCTGCAATTCTTCCTTAAAAATCTCCCTAAGATTTGGATTCATCCGTCTCTGAGGTTGTCTGATTGGTTTACAATTTTCCGCTATGTAGACGTGATGAGTGCAAGTCTTAGGGCTTATCCCTTCCATATCAGTGTACTCCCATGCATATGCAGAAGAATGTCTCTGTAATATCTTAACTAGCTTTTCTTGTTGAGATTTCTCTAGGTTCTTGTTTATGTTTAAAGTTTTACCTGGAAATATCTCAATTGTAGAGCTGCCAAAATTATCCATAGAGTAAAGATACATCTGTCTTGATGATAAAAACTCAATGTTGGATTCTTCTTGAAATTGTTCATGTTTGTATTCCGAAGAGGATTCAAATTTTTCTAAGGTATTTAGAATTTGGTTATCTTCACTAATTTCTGAAATTGTGAAGAGGGGTTGTATATCTTCTTCATCCTCAATCCACTGAGTATCATCTAATTCTGTAATTGTTTTTGTTGGAGGATAAAAAGTAAATTTCTTAGTTGAACTACCATCAGAGATGTACATATCACTGGATCTACAGCTAATGAAAGCATCAGTTGTAGCTAACCAAGGTCTTCCCAGTATAATGGGATGTCCTCCTAGATTATTCTTAGGAGTTAGGATCATAAAATCCACAGGATACTCCCAAGAATCTAGGGAAACTGGAATGCCTTCTATTACCCCATCAGGTTTGATCACAGATCTGTCTGCTAATTGTAATAATGTGGGTGTAAAAAGAAGACTAGGAAGTTTTAGTTTATCCATGATTTGTCTACTCATGATATTGATTGCTGCTCCTAAATCAATAAGAGTGTTTTGGATCTCAATTCCATTGATGTGTATTTTAACAACTAGATTTCCTGGGTCTAGGTACTTTGGAATAGCAATCTTACCCATCATGATGTCTGCTATTTTTCTTGCCAGTTGAATTTTCTTTGTCTCTCTTATTCTTTTTCCTGTTTTCTTCATGCTCAACTCCTTTATTGTCTTTGCTAATATTGGAATTTCCTTGATAGCTTGTAATAATGGAATCTTAATACAAACATTCCTTAGCTCATCTAGGAAATCATAATTAGGCACCATAATTTGTTTTTCTACACCCCTATCAATTTGTAATATTTTTGGAAAGGGAGGTGTAGAGGTGGATGTTGATGGCTGCTCTAATATAGGAGTTGAAATTATTGGTTCTTTTTGTTTTTATTTTTCAATGTTTGGGGCTTGAAAAGATGTGTTCTCTTCAAGACTTTTATTTACCCGTAGAGAATCTTCCTCAGAGTTGTTTTGCTCTTGTATGATTACAGAAGGTTTCTTCTTTTCAAGTATTCTTCCAGACCTAAGTTGAACATCATTAAGGTCTAAAGGAGTAATCAAATAGGTTGGAAACTGTTGGCCTTCTATCATGTATGTGTTTTGAGGATTTTTATTGTTGGGGTTCGGTATGGGTTGGGCAGGTAACTGATTTTATTTTTGAGGAAATGGTAACAGAAGTGGTGGATTTTGATGTTGTGGATTTTGTGAATTTTGTTGAGGGGGGAAATTTGGATACGGTGGATAAGATGGTGGATATTGATAGTACTGAGAGTATCTTCCATAGGGATTTTTTGCTCCTTGTGCCCAAGTTTGAGATTGATTTTGGAATTGGGGCCAAGGTTGCTGCCAAGAATTCCAATTTGGTGGGGGTTGATTATACAGCTGATCATGGAATCCTTGTGTTTGAGGTCCTTTCCAAGGCCTCCTAGAGACAAAATTGAGAGATTCTGTGG
This sequence comes from Pinus albicaulis, assembly GCA_034641835.2. Lineage (NCBI taxonomy): Eukaryota > Viridiplantae > Streptophyta > Pinopsida > Pinales > Pinaceae > Pinus > Pinus albicaulis. The sequence continues at coordinate 1,070,575,158 of CM076577.1, forward strand.
AATTTGTAGGGGTTTCTTCTTGAAAGACAGCTTTAAGACCAGGAAGTGAAGGACAACTCTTGGTCTCATGTTTTTATGAACAAATTACACAAGTCTCTACTATTTTTGCATCCAGAGGGCACTCTCTCAAGGCATGCTTCTTTCTACATTTGGGACAAAAGATTGCTAAGGCATCAGATTCATCTTTCTGCTTGTTTTTTAGCTTAAGGATCTCTATTTTTTCACTATGACTCCCTAAAATATCAGATTTGAATTCATCAAGCATATGTCCTATTTCTCCCCTACTCACTGTCCCAGAAGAAGGCTTACTTGCCCTTGCAAGAGCAGGGTCTCTTGGTCCTTTTACAGTTTTAGATTTTCCTATTGAAAGGTTGATACATAATTAAGCTATTTCAGGTAATGTAAGCTGAGATATATCCCCTTTTCCCATCATGTTAAGGATATCTAGCCATTCATCCCTAATTGTTTTCAACAAGAGAGCTTTCAAAGTATCTTGATCTAAGTTTTCCATTTTTTCTCTTTTGATGTTATAGTTAAACCTCTCCAACAAATCTTCCAGATTTTCATCCTCTTTTTGTAGCATTTTAAACACTTCCTCCTTATGGTTGATTGGCATACAGTAATCCAAATACCTCTCTAGAAATGCATGTTTCATGTCTTCCCATGTCCTAATAGAACTGTTGATCAAACTCATAAACCATTTTAATGTTGCTCCCTTCAATGTTGAAGGGAATAGTTTAAGTTGTTGGGCATCTTGTAAGTAATCATAGGTTCTACATAGGACTTCAAATTCAAATAGGAAGGTTTCAGGATCTTCACTTTTGAGTCCATAAAAGCTTGGAAGGACAAAGGGTGAAATGTTTTTCATAGTTGCATTGGTTTCTTCATCTACTATAGGAAACCCAATAGAACTTCCCATTTCTCTTCTACCTCTACCTCTACCTCCTTCTCCTTCTGCACCTCTACCTCCTTCTCCTCTACCTCTACCTCTACCTCCTCCAAACAATGTATTTTCTCCATTAAAGACTCCTCCTCCCCCTTCTTCTGCCATGGTTGATTCTCCTGTGGAAGTGGATGAAGTGGAAGGTATTTCTAATGGAATATCTGATATTAAGTCTTCTGGAAGTCTATGATCAGTAAAGTATGGGATGTCGGTTTGAGTTTGAGGTGTGCTGGCTCTTGGTCTTGGTGGAACAAGTGGTGTTCTAGGAATCAAGCTTCTGCTTCTTATGAATCTACCCCTTGAGTCTCTTTCTCTATGCATATCATTATTTTTGGGAGGTAAGAAATAAGGCTACCTAGTTACACTTCCCCGGCAACAGTGCCAAAATGTCTACTCAACTTAGTGTTCCTAAACTGATGTCATAAATTGTCAACCAGGGCTAGTAAACTGTTGAAGTGAAGTGCACTATATGTGCCTAGGTATCTTCTTCCTTCTTCGTTGTGTTTAGTGTTCTTCTAATGTTTTTGGTTTTGTATTTTTATGCTAAGAGGAAAAGAACTAAATTATTGGCAAAGAGAAGTTATTGATCACACTAAAACAGAGCAAAATCTACTCTAGATTATGTATGGCACTTAAGAACAGAAAATGCTAATCCATAGATTGTAAAGATTGACAAGAAAAATAAATCCTAACATTAAACTCAGTCCAATTCATTTCATTAGAGGTATGTTGGAACAACTTGAGAAAAGGATAAGTTTGATGTAATGAAGTTTTCTATAGTAAACAACAACTTACAATATTACAGAGAAAATCTCATCCATAGTTAGAAATTTGTTGGAACACATTGAGAAAAGATTATTTGCAACATAGTAAGGTATATACACAAGCCAGGCACCCATGACATAAATGCTTTAGTGCCACTCAAATGTTATAGTAATATAATTCGAGGTTAGAGATCTCTTGGAATAGCTTTGGAAAAAGGCTGTTTGTAAAATTATGAGAAATTGCAGAACAGTCAAGAACTCAAGATGATATAACTAATTCTTGTCCATATGATAATGATGTGTTAGAAGAGATTAAGAACAAGAGAAGCTTGTAAAATAACCAGGGACTTTTAAATCTAATGAACATGACTAAAATGCAATTAACTAATAAAACTTGAAATACAATGAACAGAACTGAACTAAAATGCAATTAACCTCTGAAGTATTATAGCTCTATCTCATTCATGTGTTAGTGATATATTGGAACAGTTCATGGGAACAAGATCGATTGCAATATTCGATGTAAGTAAACATAAAACATGATGCTCATAAAACTGCCTAGATTAAAAACGAAACAGAGCTAAAGTTACTTATCTAGAAAAATATGCACAAAGCCTTTCGGATAGTAGGGGTCCTCTACCACCAGATTGGCACACGAATCCTTAATTCCTTAAGATTGCTTCAGATATTGCATTAAATTTGTACTTATTTCATTAAAGGAAAACGCTCAAAAAACAGAGTAACACAATCTTTGAGAACTTAACAACAAAACATCAACTAACTAACTGTCTCTCGGTTCACCGAGTTATTCTTATAAGCAAATACATAACTGTCATTGAGGAGAAATAGGCACAGGTGTATTTTTCAATCAAAATCGAATTAGAACTCCTGTTGAGGACTCATACTTTGCTGAAGACATCTGTAGAGTCCTTGTCCTTGTAGAAGTATACTTCTTAGTTTTGGTTTTCTCCACGTGCATAACCACTTGCAGATTTTTTCTCAACCTTCGTAGAGGGAAAGAAATGATGTAGGAGTGTTGTGGAATTCAACCATATGCGTTTTCCCTTTAAGTGACACCTGTAACCTGTGTGAACATAAATATGGCTGCGGAATATGCGACTAGCTATAGAATGGATGCATTCTGTAGCTAAGTCTGATAAAAAATCACTATGATAAAAAAACCACAAAAGTATAGTAAGTCAGTCATTGCATGCATTCTTAAAGTAATTTTAATCATTCCTATTGATATTTTAAGCCTATAACTGATAAAGGACAAATGGAATGAAGCGAAATTTTGTGAAAGGAAAGGACATCTTTGGGACTCAACATCTCCTTGGCAATTAATGAGGCAGATTTTGGGGACTTTTGACCGTTTATATGATGGTAAGTTCCAGGTGAAGTTTACCCTACCGTTGAGTGACCACAAGCGCTATAAGAAGGACAGGGTAGCGTAGATAAGAAATCTGCCTCCCTTGCATAGACTGTATTTCTCACCTTTGTCTCACGCGAACTTGAGCTCTATGATTCTCCTAGTCTGCCCTATCCCTTTCATGTCTGATTAGCGTACTCCTAAAATTAGCCATCCAGAGCTGAGATTCCTTTTCCGCGCTAGGATGACGACCACAAACCTTGCTGAACCTTCAATACCAACAGAGCTGGAAAGTGAGGACGTAGTGGAGATTGGGGCTGAGGACGAAGAAGTGCTCTCTACACCACTCACAAAGAAGGGAAAGGAGAAAGCACAGGGCTTGGGGAAGCCCCCGAAAGCTGCAAAGTGGGCTGCAGAAAGACCTAGGACTTCCCCGAGGCATGCCAAATCCCCACGAACACCACTTCAGGATTAGGATGCACAGGAGGAAGCCCTGCCTGCCAATCCGATCAATTGGTTGCCCCTCTTCATCCACCCGCGCCGACCTTCCACGCGCATGCCCAAAAAATTGGATGCTTTGATCACCTACCTTCAAACACAGCTAACCCATGGCAAAGTCCCTGTCATCGGTGACCCTTGCGGATGGCTCCACGAAGTTAAATTTGATGATCACGACTTGGCGAATTATGAAGCCTTCCTAGAGCTGGCCCCTGCACTATAATTTGACATAGTTTATGCAAATGATGGGGTCACAGTCATTCCTCAGCGTTAGGTATGTGTATTGGCTAGATCTAAGCTCTTGAATCCGCTGTGGATGCCCCATTTTGGCCATTACAATTTCACGGATTGGCTGGCCCGAGAACTGCTCGCTTTAATTCACGAGGGCTGCTTATGAATTCGGGACCAAGTCCCCATTAATGCTGCCCTAATTCACCGGATTACGGGCCTTCCCATGTAGGGGTTACACCCTCTAGAATGGGTGGGCAAGAAATATGAAGGCGATATTGCTGAATATGTGTGCCAAAGGAGTGAAATACCCGAGGCTTTATCATCAAATCCATCAGTGACCGTGTTACACAAATGGGTACCATGCTATTAGCATACAAGCTACTGCAGAAGTGCCAGGTCACAACTGTCCCTGCCTATGTCATTCGATTAGCAGGCTAGTGTACGAAGGGGGTCTACCTTAATTGGGCCCAATATTTGTGTGACGAATTCCTGACCAACATCCGCGAATCTCAGGAACAAGGAAAGGCCTTTTGCTATTCTTGGCTATTGTTCCTTATAGCACTGGTTGCATGGGAGGCTCCTGAGGAGTCAGTCCTCCCCGAGCTCACTCAAGAAATGTGAGAAGGGTCTTGATGTGCCCATCTATGGGACTCCAATGATGCACAACGCGTGGAAGATAACCAATTTTTTTGGGTCCTATTCCAGAGCAGCTTGGCCACAGCCATCAACTCTCGACCACGGTTGTCCCTAACAGTGTACAACAGGTACAAAAGTATTGCATCATTCCAAGTTATGATGCACCACATACAGATCCATGGTGTCAAGAATAAAACCTGGATTTCCCTCCCATATATGGTAGCATATGAGGACATTGACTGGGTGGTCGAATTATGGCCTCCTGCCTGGAAGATAGGCTTTAAAATGTTGAGATTGCAACAAGATGATGAGCTTAGTGGAAAGGAGTCACCTTCACTAAGTGGGCCTGCAGGCTATTTTTGGCGCAAAGTATATTTTTAGACTATGTCTATTTTTGACATATGGATCATGTTCTATGAGTTGCAGGATGCTATTTATGGATGGTTGGTCAAGTCGGAAAAAAATAGATGGAATTCTATTTTTAGACATACTGGGTGGAATCTATTTTTAGATTGCCAGTCTAAAAATAGATATGTCGAATATTATTAGCTCTTAATAATATTTGGACTCTAAACATTATCTTATTCTCTTGGAGCACTTCAGTGAAGTGCACAGATGTGGCACAAAAGCTGACAGAAGGAATTACGCTATTCCTAAGGGTTATGTGGAGCTATTTCATGGATACTTTAGTTAGAACTCATGCGACAGAGTTTGGTGGAGTTGATTGAGGAAGTTAGTGAAGTTGTATTCAGTTTAACTAATCTAAACATAGTTGAGCTATTTGTATTCAGTTTAAATGATTGATACAATTAGTGAGAGTGGTGTGAATTAATTATTAATTAATTCAATAATTATAAACTCATAAATCAACTAAAGAATGCATCAGTTAACTTCAGTGCATGGACAATTTCAGTGGAGACCAGTGCAGAAATAGGTGAAAGAGCAGGTTAACTATCAGTTGTGACTATACAGTTGCTATTTGCAACACACGGATAATTGAGTAGCCATGATTTCTTAGTTCAGGCGAGGTGGTTTCCTCTTTAATGAAACCATCCCTTAGCATTAAAAAACAAATAGAAATTTTGGCTACGCAGTGGCAAAGAACAGGTATGGAATTGCTAGATCTAGCTTGATAGTGTGTAGCAGGTGGAGGTGAGCAAAGGCTTGTGAGGAGGTTATATGATTTTACAGTCTCCATCATAATATCAGATAGTTGGGGTTTTCAGCTTTAAGCTTTCCCATTAAATACTGTGTTCATATGTGTGATTGTTTGTGGTTTTAATGTATGCATGCAATTGATTTTATTTCCGCATGTGATGATCAATGGTAGAAGAGATTCTGTATTATGAATTAAGCTAAAATAGTGTGTGATCAGGAGAATCTCGGTGAATAATATTTCAGTTATTCAAATTTCTACATGGTATCAGAGCAATAGTGATCATTGGAGCAATTTCAAAACATTGAAGCGGTTGAGTTTTGTGTTGGTGGAATTCGAATTTGCAGCAGTGTTTTCTTAGTGTCGAAGTTGAGATGTCTTTCAACGGATTGTGATTGGAGTATTCCCTTGAGGGCAGCTCGAATTATATTGCATGGAAGGACAGGATGGAGGCGGTGCTGGATGATAATGGGTTGAAGGAGTTCATAGATGCAGAAATTCCAAAACCTACTTCTAGTGATGCTGCCGTACTTGACGCATGGAAAAAGAAGACAGAAAAGTGTCGAAGGATTCTTTTGGAAGGTGTGAAGGATCAAATAGTGTCCAGCCTTCATGGTAAGGCTTCTCCATTCTTGATGTGGAAATCCTTGATAGATTTATTCCAAAGAAAGAGCGATCATAGGAAGTTGGCGCTCAAGGATAGACTCAGAAACATAAAGATGGAGAAAGGCGACAGTATGCCCAAGTACCTCACGAAGTTCATCCAATGCAGGGATGAGATGGGAAGTGTGGGGGTGACTGTTGATGATGAGGAATTGGTGAGCTTGGCTCTCCTTGGGCTTTCGAAGAGTTGGCACTCCTATCAGGACTCAGTCAATGGTCGGGAGAAATTTCCAGGATGGGAGTGACTTTGGTCGGATCTTGTGCAAGAGGAGATAAGGCGGAGTACCAGGGATGGATATTCATCAAAGAAATCTGATGAAGAGAATTGTTCTTTGGCTGCCAAAGAAAAGAAGGGGAAGAGAAAGAAAGCTTCTCATTCCGGTGCGAAAGGAAAGAAGCAGGACATGTCCAAGGTGAAGTGCTTTCACTGTCACCAACACGGACATTATGCCACAAATTGTCCGCAGAAGAAGAAAAATAAGCAGGCTGCTGGATCTGTAGCTGGAGAGGCCTTAGCCTCGCATTTTGAGCTGGATTTTTCACTGATTGCATGCTTGGTTTCAAGTGTGATGGGTTCAGTGTGGTTTCTGTACAATGGTGCGTGTTTTCACATGACAAGAGATCGAGGTTTGTTTACTGATCTGGATGAGAAAGATCTTGGAGTGCACATCGAGATGGGCGATGATGGTAGATACAGTGTGACCGGTATCAGTACCAATCCCTTTGAGAGGGAGTCTGGTAAACCCTTCGTATTGAAGGAAGTGATGCATTTTCCAGGATTGAAGAAGAATCTTATCTCTGTGGCGATGTTAGAAGACAAGGGATCTGATGTTGTCTTTAGCAAGGGAAAGGCTTTCCTGCACAGTAAGGCAACTGGTGAGACCCGGAGGATAGGGGTTCGAGTTAAGAACCTTTATCAATTGCAGGTAGATGGATGCGCAGCAATGGCAGGCAAGGAGGAAGGAGTGGTGAGCCGGGATGATGGCGAGTTGTGGCACTGGAGATTGGGCCACCTTCACCATGGAGCTTTGAAGATACTGCAGCATATTTCTACTGGGCTTCCTAAAGGCACTTTTGCACAGTCAGATTAGTGCAAGGGGTGTACCTTGGGAAAATTTGTGAAAGCCACCTTTCACGAGAAGGATATTCGCGCCATGACGATCCTTGAGAGAATTCACACAGACATGTGTGGACCTTTCTCAGTAGCTTCGACAGCAAAGAAAATGTATTATGTGATATTTTTTGATGATTTTTCTTGTAAGTGTTGGATCTTCTTCATGCAGAAGAAGAGCGAGACATACTCAAAGTTCTGTGAGTTCAAGGCACTGGTTGAGAAAGAATCGGGGACGCAGGTGAAGGCTCTAAGGAGCGACAATGGTGGTGAATTCATCTACCACGGCAAATTGGGGACTTTTACGGTCACCGGAAGGAATTCGAAGAAACTCATAGCACCTCACAACCTGCTAGAATGGGGTTAGCGGCGGAGGCTGAGAACGGTCTTGGGTGCGCACGGCGATCGTTGCTCGTCGGGGGCCTACCCATTCACTTGGGGGCGGGCATGCGATGCGTGCCATGCAGGGGGAGCCGTTGTCCTCATAGGATACTTGGCATGAGTACACCTGAGGAGGCATTTTCTGGTAAGAGGCCTGATATTTCCCATTTGAGGATTTTTGGTTCACCTGTTTACATTCATGTGACGAAGGATTCCAGAAAGAAGCTGGAGCCGAATGTGGAGGTTGGGATATTTGTGGGGTACACTGATACGCCTCACAACTATCATGTGTATTTTCCAGACAGTCGCAAGACTGTTGTGCGACGGGATATCAAATTTTAGGAGGAGAAAGCCATGAAGTGTTCGCTTGAGAGGGAGCCACACTTGCATGCAGATGAGGAGCTATTAGTTCCTAAGGATGAGTCTCAGGATGTGGATCAGCCAGAAGATGAGGTTCATGGAGTGGAAGAGACCACTCATGCAGCGCCAACCGTCAGAGGGCAGAAGCGCACTACAGAAGCTGAGCGACTGGCTCAAGATGAAGAGAAGGTTGTAGGAGCACCTACATCACAACGCAGACAGAGATAGTCACCTAATCGGTATACTAGATACATGGCTCTTGTGAGAAAGTGTATCGTGACAGAGCCATCCTCTTTCGAGGAAGCTGTGGAGGATCCCGCATGGGTAGATTCCATGGTGGAAGAGTATGATTCGATTGTCAGAAACAGTGCATGGGAGATTGTCCCGAGGCTAGAGGGGAAATCAGTGGTGGGTTCGAGATGGATCTACAAAGTGGAAACGAACGAACGACGGGGAGTGTGAAGTACAAGACTGAATTTTTTGTTTGAAGCTTTTCACACCAGTTGGGGATCGATTATGGGGAGGAGTTTGCACAGCCACTAAAGTGGCTTCTTCCATACGGACAATTCTTTCTCTCTCAGCGCAGATGGGGTGGCACATTCATCAGATGGATGTGAATACGTTCTCGATCCGAGATTTTGAGGTGTATAGGCCTTGGGGTTTCGAATCTTCATGAGCGAGTCGCATATGTGGGGGGCTCAAAGAAGACGGCCATGCCGTTGGAAACAAGCACCCTGCGCGGTACACATGGATGTTTATTTTCTCGGGCTTGGATTCTCCAAGAGTGAGGCAGATCTAAACCTGTACCAGATTGTGGTGGAGGGGAAGCTGTTGATCATCGTACTGTATGTAGATGATCTGATTTTGACTGGCGATGAGCAGTTGATACTTTCATGCAAGGAGGATCTTGCACGAGAGTTTGAGATGAAGGACTTGGGCATCCTTCATTATTTCCTGGGATTGAAGATTTGGCAGCGCAGCGGAGGACTGTTTGTTTCTCAGGGCAAGTATGCTCGGGAGATTCTGGAGAGGTTCAACATGCAAGGCTGCAAGCCTGTTGACACTCCTCTTCCTGGTGGTTGGAGGAAGGAGGATGCTACTTGAGCGGAGGTAGTGGATGCCACTGTCTATCGACAGTTGGTGGGGTCGCTTATGTATCTGGTCAATACACGACCCGATATATGCTATGCAGTTAACCAGCTTTCGCAAGCTATGGTTAAGCCTACCAAGCTCTTTTGGAAGCCAGGCAAGCATGTATTGAGATATCTCAGAGGCACATATCTCGGAGGCACATCGGGACCCCCGGGGGGGTACGGAGACGAGGGGATGGGGTGAGGCGCATGGCTTCATGGATCGGTATCCATCATATTAGAAATCTGTGCATGAAGAATCATGTTGGTTTCATACATTCCTACGGAGGATGGAGATCTTGATATCTTGTCGAAGGCGCTCACCAGGAGAAAATTCGAATACCACAGGGGCAGGATAGGGGTTGCAGATAATCCATATCTTGTTGAGAGGGAGTGTTGAGATTGCAACAAGATGATGAGCTTAGTGTAAAGGAGTTGCCTTCACTAAGTGGCCCCGCAAGCTATTTTTGGCGCAAAGTCTATTTTTAGACTATGTCTATTTTTAGACATATGGATCATATTCTATGAGTTGCAGGATGCTATTTATGGATGGTTGGTCAAGTCGGAAAAAAATATATGAACTTCTATTTTTAGACATACTGGGCGGAATCTATTTTTAGATTGCCAATCTAAAAATAGATATGTCAAATATTATTAGCTCTTAATAATATTTGGACTCTAAAAATTATATTATTCTCTTGGAGCACTTCATTTAAGTGCACAGATGTGGCACAGGAGCTGACAGAAGGAATTATGCTATTCCTAAGGGTTATGTGGAGCTATTACATGGATACTTCAGTTAGAACTCATGTGACATAGTTTGGTGGAGTTGATTGAGGAAGTTAGTGAAGTTGTATTCAGTTTAACTAATCTAAACATAGTTGAGCTATTTGTATTCAGTTTAACTGATTGATACAATTAGTGAGAGTGGTGTGAATTAATTATTAATTAATTCAATAATTATAAACTCATAAATCAACTAAAGAATGCATCAGTTAACTTCAGTGCATGGACAATTTCAGTGGAGACCAGTGCAGAAATAGGTGAAAGAGCAGGTTAACTATCAGTTGTGACTACACTGTTGCTATTTGAAACACACAGATAGGTGGAGTAGCCCATGAGGATTGCACAGTTCAAGCCAGGTGGTTTATCTATTTAATGAAACCATCCCATAGCATTAAAAAATGCAATAGAGGCTGGCTATCAAGTGGAAAAATATTGGAGCATGTGTTTTGCTAGATCTAGCTTGATAGTGTGTAGAAATTGGAGGTAGTGCTGAGAGCTTGTGAGGATATTTGTACTATGATCGTTACATGATATCCATGACATATAATATACAGATAGTTCGGGTTTTCAGCTCTAAGCTTTCCCATTAAATACCGTGTTCATATGTGTGATTGTTTGTGGTTTTAATGTATGCATGCAATTGATTTTATTTCCGCATGTGATGATCAATGGTAGAAGAGATTCTGTATTATGCATGAAGCTAAAATAGTGTGTGATCAGGAGAATCTCGGTGAATAATATATCGGTTATTCAAATTTCACCAAACCCCACAGGGAGGCTGAGACCAAAACCGAGCTCGGACATAGCCGAAGAAGAACACGCCACGCGATAACCACCGGGGCCTAAATCGGGTGATCCGCTGCAACGATGGCGCAGGACAAAAGTCGACCAGCGGCACACGACAGGGCCCCGAAAGAAGAAGCGCGCACAACGAGGAGAATACGATGCGACAGTCAATTTGACCGACGGGGACCTCGAACGAATAGCAGACGCCATCACAATGGCCACAAAAGACAAGTGGGTAGCCATGGAGGAACACCAGAAGGCTACCGTTGACACCCTCCAAGATGAGCTCTGCACCCTACAGTTAAAGACATACACGCTACAGGCCAGCGTGACTCAGGTATGACCTCCCTTGGTACCCAGCCATACAGTGCTTGCCACAAAGGAAAGCTGTCTCTATGCTATACCTAGTGCTGCCCTTGTAATCAGTCCACCAGTCCAACTCCATACAGACGCAGGGGGGCAACTGAATCTAGCCATGCTGACCCACGATGCATTACAGGGCCTCCACACTACTATATTCTAGGAGATTCACCATCGGGACTAGCAGGTGCACCAAAAACTAGGGATAGCTAAGCAGACCAATGTGCAGTAGAACACCGAGGTAATCCGCGCTGTCACACAGAAAGTGGAGCTCGAAACACTAATCCACCAGCTCTGCACGGAGGTTACAGAGGATATCTCGGCCGCAGCCACCCCCCGGGCTAAAATTGAAGGGTGGTTGGTTGCAGCATTGAAGGCATCCAGGATAGAGATGCAGGTCATGAAGACACAGTTGGAGCAGAAAATCACTGACTTACAGGCCAAGCTGCAGCCTGAAACACCTCTGGAGGTAGAAGCCCAGCGCGCTGCGCTAGTAACTGAGGCCACTAACACCATTATAGGTCATATTTCTCAGGGTTCCCAGTTACTCGAAGATGCCATGCAGCTTTGGACCAAGATCCAGCACGATCCGGTCCTCCAGAGAATTAATCAGGAATTGCGGCAGAAGGAAGAAGCTTTCGATCAGGTTGAAGCTACGTTGACCTCTTTAGTCCCTGCTCAGCATCTGGCACGATTAAAGACTAGCAATGCACTTTAGGATGAGATTGAGGAACTCCAAAACAAGAAGCATGCCATCACGGAACGATTGAAGCCTTGGGCCGACGCAACCCTCCAACTATCACAAGATATCGATGTTGCAGTTAAGCGACTGAATCAGACACTGGAAAGTGTCACCGCGGCGACCGAAGGACCGACATCCCAGAAGTTGGTGGATATTGTGCAGAGCGCTGCTGCTCAAATCCAAGAAGTACTACCCCCGCTGATCTCCTCCATCAACACACTACGTGCATAGGTGGAGACCCCATTGCAGTGACTCAGGATGAGTCACAAGATTGTGTTGGGGGACTGTTAGAACAAGGTCTCCTACAAAGCTGCGAAACTGGTCCATTTTGTATATTTTTGATTATATTTAGTCTAACGCAGGGGTTTTGGGGTGGGTCAAAGCCCCTAAAGCATTGTAAATGGGTCAAGGGTAGCCCAAGATTCTACAAACCACGATTTGTGGACCATTGGATGCATAGGATAAAATAGTATAAGTAGTTGAACCTTTTTGAGTTGTAGGACAGACTGAGAATGATAAGAGATTGTTGCTAAGTGAGAATCGATAGATATGGTTAGGGTTGTTGGGTAAGGACTCCTGCTGCTGTGTGCGCGGAGGGCCTCTGTCCTGCTATGTGCAGACCCTGCTGCTGTGTGCACAGGTTGGGTTTTTGGGGTTTTGTAAGTAGATATGAAAGATTAATGAATGCGAAAGTATTGTTGCCTATCTGAATCCACTGGAATTACCATGATATGAATCTGTGACGTCTTTATTACTTGCTATATGCTGCTGTGTTATTGGTTTAAGTTGAAAACATACTTGTGTACTTATTTATGCTGCGATATGGGTTTGTTCTGCTTGCTTCGTACAAGAATATATGGAATAGATGTGTATTGTTATATGAATACACGATCTGTTGATTTCTATGAGTAATATTTTAGTTGTGCACGTGGATGCGAAGGGAATCTAGGCTCTGTGATACCAGATCGGGCCACTATAAGGGTGGATGTAGCTCTTCTTGACTTACCTACCCTCTCCCAGGGTGCGGAAACCTGGTTCCAGCACCCACCCATACTACTTCGGGTGAGACTTTGGCCTGCGCAAGAAGGTAACTGCCAAAAGGGCCAGTAGTATAGGGGTTTGTTGGCAAACCTTGAACATCCGAACCTATGTCAGGACCCCTTGAGCCAACACTATAGCTTACAAACATACATATAAGTTTGACACACATAATATTTATATCATTCCATGAAAATCACCCTCTCCAAGTGTCACCAAAGCTAACTAACCAATAAGGGACACTACATACTCCCCCTCTTGGGCTAAACTAGGCCTGAAGTTTTCCTATAGTCATAAGATACTTGGTTATTTTGATTATCTTACCAATAAGGTGTTAACCTTATTTATATGTATTTGATATCTTTTTGTTCATGCCATTTCAGAATTTAATGTTTTTGTATAGTGAAACCATCTCCATAAAAACCAAAACATACCATTCTTAATCAAGTAGAAAATATATCCATACTATATTAGATATGTTTCAATATATAAAATGTCAAATATTTCTATATAAAAACTAGCCATACAATTTATAATACCATGTCAAGATACTATTTTATGTAATTGATATGGCATCTACTTAATTTATCTATAATACTATGCTGGTCCTAGACTAATTTAAAGTTATATAATGAATAAAACCAACCAAAAATCTTCAATTAACAATATCATAAAATTAGATAAAATAAATCACAAAAATTTCATTCTTAAACACAAGAAGGTCTTCATAAAACATATTTTAACTCTTTACTTTAACTCATAGTTAAAAATGACTAGTTGGATATCACTTACATTGAGTTCTATTGAGTGCAAATAATTTAAGAACCAAGATTAATATGATGAACCCAATCATTACATTAATGAAATTTTAGTCTCATACTTCACAATACCAATTCATATACACTAAGTCTTCATTCTACACTAAGCTATGGTTTTTCTTGGCATATGTGATTTAATTTGGAAAATATGGCTGTTTAAACCATACTATGTCGTTAACAACACATTAAGTAAATAAGAAACACATAATCACACATTATGCATCCATCGACCATTCAAACCATTCACAAAAGTGTGTTTAATCCCAATTTTTTAATCACAATCTTTTATAACACCTCTTAAACTCCTTCTTTTCTCTCTCTCTTTTTCAATGGAGGCTACAGAAAGATAAGTCTAAAATAACACATTATTTCAATTCTTTTGCAACTAATATCTTCCCAACTTCTGATAAAACCCCTTGAGAGAACAGGTATAAAAATAGGAAGTGAATTCAATGGTTTTCAATTCTTCTTTGAAAATAACAAAGACATATTTTTTTTTTCTAAGTAACACTAAATCTATTAATATTTAACATAATAATACAAAACTGCCTCTGTCTCAGCTGAGGGAGCCTGAGCACAGGGCTTGACTGCCATGAAAATCCATAGTTTGGACTGCCCACAGAGGGGAAACCAGTCCCTTTAGATTAAGAGTTGCCGCCCTCATATGGGAAACCGGCTTTACATCCAAATTGTTTGTCAAAAATACAAAAACAATAGCAGGTCACTCTGCAAGCAGAGGGTGAAGAAACAAGAAAACCAGAATTAACTTAAAGACATTATGCATGGAGAACAAAAACCTCTGGGGTATCTTCGGACTACTGTTCATTGGTTAGGGAGGGCGGTTCTTCAACAATTCTGCATCCAAACCCGTTGCTGCTCCCGCCTTCATCTGTCGAGGGGAGAACTTTGTCTTTGTCCTCGCCTTCCATAGTCTGGACCTGCATTGAAACGTTCGGAACAATATTTAATTGGGCCAAGGCGTCCTTGGCGATTTTAGCAGAGGCGGGGTTAGGGGCAGTGGAGCCATGAAAAGCGATAGAGGGACCGGGAATTGCAGATCGAGGTGGCACCAGGCGGGAAGACTCTTCACAAACAGTGACCATGACATGTGCTTTGAGGACCGGTCTTTCAAACATGCAATCGAAAGTAAAATATGCGCGTTGAGAGGTTTGGCGAAGGGAGGAAGAAGAAGATGGGTGGGGAATGGAGGGAATAGCAGAGGGGCGGACTTAAGGCTCAGGGGAGAAGACATATGAAGGTGGAGGATGCACAGAGGGAGGAGTGGAGTTAGGGCAGCGAGGCCTACCCCTGCGACTTCTGGTTTCCAGAAAGTGGTCGCAGGGGAGATCTTCTGAGGATGAATCAGAAGAGGGAGAAGACTGAGAGTGATGGACATGACCACGACTGGAGCCACGACGACATCGCATACGATGGCGCAGTTGAGGCATGGCGGGGGGGGAGAGGATGATGAAACGCGCAAAGGCGAAGAGACAACGGAGGGTCAGGAGAACTATACAGAGAATTCGAGTAGCAGAACTGACTGTGCGAATGGTGGAATTCTGGTACAATCTCTAGACAACACAAAAGCTCGTACTGTCTGCCTATCTGTGTTCGAGCGCTAGGCTCAGCGCAGGCGGGCGGACAAGAAGCACGGTGAAATGAAGTAATGGAGCATACGGGGCAAGCGCCATGCAGAAGATCACAGTCCATACAAAGAGCCGAAGAAAACCAAATGAAGAGCTCACTGCAACGACGGTTCGAGAAAATGCAATTAAGACTGCGTGGGGTGGCGTATTGAATGCCACTGTTAATGCGAGTGTGGGAGGCCAGATGGCCAGCCCAAAGTGATGGCCTTAGGAGGTGATGAGGGACGAGCGTCCCATCATGAGCTGTAAACATCCGCATCCGGAGAAATAACAAAGACATATTAAGAACAATTCGCGAGATGAAAATTCCACCAAGCTTAAACTCAACGTGAATTTGTGGCAATTATTCTAAAAATTTAATGTTAAACCAATAAGAAAACGAAGAATGAATTCCAATATATTTATCCACGTTAATTATCTGTAATAATTTCAATATTATGACTTTAATGTAGAAAATTTTGGAAAACAAAAAATTGTATTTAATGTTGCACGGATTTTTTTTATCAATAACCTAAAAGATATGGAATGGTATTTTTCCCATAAGCTTCACCTAAATAAAAACCCCTTTTAAAGTTTTCTTTAAATATAAATAATTTTATGGAGTAAATATAAAAAGAGGTTTTATTTATTTACCATAATTTATATTTTTATTTATTTACCATACCTCTTGAGTAAATATAAAAAGATGTTTTATTTATTTACTCCTGTTTATTTATATTTTTATTTATTTACCATACATATTTTTTGAGTGTTCGTAACCCTCTTTATGTTTTAAATTTATATTTTGTTTATACATAATAATAATTAGATTGATTTTTAAATAGGGCTGACATTAGATTAAAAATTTTAAATGTTAAACATTACGTTTACATTTACATTTACATGTTTATGTATCTACCCCATACTGAGCTGTAGAGCGGCTCTAGGCATAATAATACATAACACTGTCAAATTCAAGATGTATTGTTTTCATCTCTTGTAGCTAAAAATATGCATATGAAAGCTAACCTCTTGAAAGATGTCTTGCAATCTATCCCTATCTATAGCTATCAAGGTTGGCAACCCCAAAAACTAGTTGTATCGAGATGGCTAATATTTTTAAGAAATTTTTGTCGCAAGGATCCCAACAAGCTCATAAATGGGCCCTCCTATCCTGGGAAAAACTGATTAAAACAAAAAAAGCATGAGGCCTTGGCTTAAGGGACCCCTATCTTCTCAACCGGGTGATGGGAGAAAAGCTTTGGTGGCGATGGTTATAGGGAGGTAGAGACTTGTGGAAAAAAATTGGGAGCGCAAATATATAATGCCACAATCTACTGAAGGAAAATTTTAGATGCAGAACACCCCAAAAGGTTCGGAAATATGGAATTTAGAAACTTCTCATCAGGGACCATAACTTCTGGGAAATCAGGGGAGGCAACACTGCCTGGTTTTGGGAAGACTCATGGAAGAAAAGAGAGAAATTTTTCAATAGAATAGATCTAGATGAGATATTTCTATTCACGAATCTAATAAATACCAAAACTATAGCCCAATTCTGGGACGAAGAGACAGATCATCATTGGAGAAAATGGAAGCAAAAGAGGCATTGGAAGAATGCTCCAGACACTCAACAATGGGAGAATTTTGAAAATGAGTTGAAATCTAGAAAATTACTTGCAGTAATGGGAGATGACATCCTGTGATGGGGATATAGAACAAATGGAATGTTTACTATTCAAGAAGGATATAACGTTAAATAAAATAATGTACAACCTCAAGCATCACACCTCTGGCATAAAATATCGTGTGCAAAGCATTGGCCGGAAATTGAACACTTCCTATGGTTAGTAGGTCATGGTAGAATGCTAACCTGGGATCATATGTATAGGCGAGGGATGCAGGGACCGTCTTATTTCACGATTTTTGGCAAACATACTAAAACAATTGAACACCTGCTGAAAAAATGGCCAGTCGTTGATCATCTCTGGCAGAAACTATACTTCCTTTTTCAACAAACTGATAGAGAAAGATCAAGTATCAAACTTACAGTTGAAAAATGGAGAAGAGGGGGATATCAAATCCAAGTCATTAACAAATATTTGTAGATATATATAGGCTTCCTCATGTGGGAACTGTGGAAGAAAGGAACAAGTGAACATTTAGAGAGGAGACTCGCTAGATAGCAAAAACTTGGAAGACAATTATAGAAAACATAAGAGAAATCATACTTGTAGAAAAATGGCTCCAGGATGATTGGAAAGTGAATGCGTATGGGGCTCGAATCTTAGAAAAATTGAACCTCAAACCTCAAATGCTAGCCCCGGCCTCCTAGAAATCCAAACCAATGGCATGCCAATTGCGAGACAAATTTTGTGCACCTCAACAAGGTTTTCTAAAACTCAACTACGACAGGGCTTCAAAGGGAAATCTAGGTCAAGTAGGAGCTGGGGGAATTTGAAGAGACTCTCGTGGCCAGGTAAGAAGCATTTAAGATATGGACCTAGGGTTTTCTAGAAATAACGAAGCTGAACTAAACGAGGTCAAACAAGGCCTTATAATAGAAAAAAGAGAACAATATTACATGCTTGTAGTGGAGGGATATTCAACCATGGTCACAGGAATACTCCAAATCCTACAACATGGAGAAGTTTGGGAGAAAAATAACTGAATTTTCCATACACATCACCTTGTATAGGAGATTAAGGACCTCATTCAAAGCATTAGCTACATTATCCCGTCTCACATCCGTAGAGCAGGTAATGAAGCAGTTGATCTGCTTTCAAATTGGGGATGTAACCACCATGGAAGGCTTATGGATATCCCTTGGGATAGAAAGAGATAGGAGACTGGGCTTGAAACCTTGCAAGAGATAATGGACAGAGACAAAAACCAAACCCAAAATACCTGATTCGGGTGCCAAGTGGGTTGTGGAAGGCATGAGGTGGAAATAGGCTGTGCAGGCCACACAAAGTAAATAATATGACATGTGGTGATAGTCATAGAAAACTCCACCCACACCA
Organism: Pinus albicaulis; assembly: GCA_034641835.2. Taxonomy (NCBI): domain Eukaryota; kingdom Viridiplantae; phylum Streptophyta; class Pinopsida; order Pinales; family Pinaceae; genus Pinus; species Pinus albicaulis. Next base: position 1,070,593,578 of record CM076577.1, read on the forward strand.
AGTGATGACTGCATTTAAGATGGATGGAAAACAATGGGGATTTTTAGAACAATCTGGGGGAAATGCCAGCGCAGGAGGAAGAAGAGTCAGGTTAAAAACATTTTGTTTGTTCATCACCGGATCATTTCTGAGCATATTATGAAGGAAAATGGGAAGAGGGTAGGTGAATAGTTGAAGGAACTGGAAAATTCTGCGTGCTGTCTCCCTGGGTATGTATCTAGCTTCTCCATCAGTATAATAGTCTCTGCGATGACGAAAATATTTGGTTCGTATCCTTTGATTTTTTGTTTTGCACTTGAAATGGATGCGTACCACCCTAGTTTAGTAATGAAGTTTGCCATGAAAGATGCCCTGTCTAAGCAGAATTTGACGTTACTTGTGAAGGCTGATAGTTCCTGCCAGTCTAACTATTGGGTTTTATTTTTGTATGGAACCCCTACTCTGATTATCTCTCCTGAGTCCATCACTGTTTATAATTTGGATGGTTATGTTTATTCCTATCTCCTATGCATGGAAAATGCAGGGGAGGTGGCCTTTCAAAGCTTTGGGGAAACCCTGTGCTCTGACTTGCTCTGTTAGTCTAATTTCCTTCTTAATTTTGCATGCTACTTGAACAATCCTGCATTTCACGATTACAACACATTATATCTATTACAGACCCTTGCATGCTAATTTCATGGCTCTACATGTCAGTATCACACCCCTGCATGTCAATTTCATCATTTTTAAAGTCTGTTTCATAGTCCTACCTATAATTTTCAAACCTCAAATAGACAATCCTGTAGTCCTGATAGTCAAGTTGACAGCACTGTAGGCCAATTTCAAACCCCTTCCTGTCACTGTTTCAATTCCGCAAGGAAATTCTTTGAAATCGCATGCATGTCTCTCAATGAAAATTTTGGAGTTATAGGCCCTGTCGAAAATGTTAGTATGGGGGATAGATGCTCTATTGATATTGTTAATAGAGTCAAGGAAAATCTGATCAACATGTCAACTTTCATTTTATTATTTTGGGGGGTTAATGCTATTTTATTCTAGGAATGCATGGGAGAAACTGTTCAGTTTATCGGTGTCATTCATTGTTTGGTCTCTATCTTTCTGTTTGCGATCAAGGCTGAGAAGTGGAAGTATAAAAATATTTGGAAGGTCGCGGCATGTTTGCGAGGCACCAGTTTTGGAACTGTTGTAGTTGAGAAGAGTTTAATACTCTCAGGCTAGTTCAAGAGGATGTTACTGGATCCCAACAAGTAGGATATTATTCATTACTATCTGTTTTATTTCAATATTGTTATTTTGTTTCCTTCTACAAGTCTTCCTAGAATTTTTCACCCTCAGGCCATTGCACATTAGGGGAGAACCCTGGTGTGGATCTGGGTGAATGCTCAGTTGCTGGGAGACCATCTCCAAATAAAAATGGTTAAAGCGCAGTCTGGAAAAAGGGAGCGCAAGGATCAAGGAAAGGCCAAAGTGGGGCCTAGCAGAAGGGGAAGGAAATCCGGGAAGGAAATCATGCAAAACCTCTCCAAGCCTATGGAGAAGGGACACTTGGCCATGTCAAATATTTGATTTCCCTGAGGATGAGATGGATCCAATTTTAACAAATTTGGGAATACTAGAGGTAGACTGTCTCTTTTCAAGCAGTATATTCATATTTACTAGACTATGAAGTGTTTACTAGCTAAATAAATTGTCACTGTTCAAGAGATCAAAGGAGATTCGAAGGCTGCCTCCATTTTAGTAGAAATTCGCAGGGACATCCAGGGGATTCACCTCTAGCAACATCATTAGAACGTCCACCCTGGACGAATAGACATGCAGCTTCAGAACATGAACCAAGTTGACATGTTTGGGTCAAGTGTCAAGGACCCGACACCCATTGAATCATTTGATGGCTGAGCTTAGTGGATACTTGATTTTTTGTTGATATGCAAAAAACGGATAACATTTAATTTTTTTATATGTCAATAGATGTTAAGATAGACAATAGAATTGTTAACATAGATAGAGACAAATTCATTTTTTCTCAATTGTGGCTGGCTTATAACTCTCTGAGATGGCCAACAGACATGGTTTCCTATAGGTAGGTTGAGGCCATCAGGTATACAATCTAATGTAACCTGCAATTTTGTTTAGATGAATGAATAGCAAGGCACTACCAAGTTTACAAAAAAAAATGTGCATATGAAATTCTATAGTAAAAATCAGAATGTGAATTCTATCGTAAAATTAACTAATTACTCTAGAACACGAAGAACAATAAATTTAGAAAAGGTGGGATATGGTGTTGAAATTTATATAATTGAAATGAATTAAAAATAATGATTAGGAGAAGAGGAAAAAGAAAAGACAACAAAAATGGGCAGATTAATAACTCTTGCAAAAGATTTATGCTAACTCAATAATTCCTCCACATATGCTACAAGTTAGCACTTATTCATGCATAATTATTTATATATAATAAAAGTAATATAATTATTCATTCAAGGATTTTTCCAAACACTTTGTAGATATACTTTTAAACCCTTTTTAAAAATTCATCTATTTACTTATTTCAATTAAAATGAAACAAAAGCATAAATTATGAGACTCTTACCCAACAATAACAAGTTTAGTACAATAAACTACACTAATAATTATTCCAACTTGAGGTCTAAAAATACATACATATAGACTACTCTTAGTCTCATTATCAACTTAGCCAATAAGCTTTTAGACAACATAATATTAAACCAAAATTACATGCATACAACAATTTAAATTTCTACAATACTTTATGCTAATACTATACTAAAATTTCAAAATGATCAAATTTATACCTAATGAGATATTCAACTCCTATAGCTGAAAATATGCTCCATCTCTGATTCCTTAACCAAATCATTTGAACTATCCAGTTTTCCACCCAACCATATCCAGGGATAACTTCTCCCCATGAAACCCCTAGTTGTAAGAGCTCACAAGCAATACCTAGACAAAATCTCAATACCACTCATGTATAACTCAACTAAGGCTACTTAGGAACTTAGTTCATGAAATTTTAGAGACATTTTAGCAGCATCTTCTTACTCTCTAGGTCTTCCCTACTATCTAAAAATACATCGATATTTGTAGGCACTAAGTGGGGTGACACATCACCCCTCTCACGCAAAATTAATTTATTTGTAATTTGTAAAATTTCCTATAATTCATCACCCTCCCCTAAGGTGGAAAACACTCAAATTTTCTTAATTATGAATTACTTTAATTATCTAATATTCATCACTCCATGTGTCCTTTATAGGTGATTTTTTATTATTGATTTTTCCTAAATAAATAATCTTCCTTTTTATTAAAAAAATATTTAACTTAAGAGCCAATTAAAAGTGGGTAAATTTGGAATTAGATTAATTCAAGGATAATATAGGGAGGCTTACCCTATTGATTTATGCCCAAGAGTGTTATTTTTTCTATTGGAGGATAGGGATTCCACACCCTTATTACATTCATCTCCAGATTTATTAGGACTACACAAACTTTTCCTTAAACCTAGGAATCCGCACACATATTATATTCAAGACTTCGTGCCCTAATCTATTCAATAGATATAAGATTATGCATCTTGATCTTTCAAATATTTAGGACTTCATGCCCTAATTTTTTTCATAGATCCAAGACTCCACGTCTTGATCTTCTATGGATGTAGGACTCCATATCCTAACCTTCATGGCTTCGCATCTATTATTCTTGAAACTCCACACTTCACCTCAAGGTATTGGTTTTGAGCTCATACCCATATGATGGTTCATCGACAAGGTCTTATGCCAAGGCCGGCACAAATCACAATTTTCATAGATTAAAAACATTTATTGAATTTCATAATGAAATTAACTTAATCACATTTTACTCAAAGGTGTACATGACTTCCATAACCATTTTTATTTGAATAAATGACTTCCACAATCATCTTTGATTTGAGCATCCTCATTGGAAAGTGACCAATTTCCCTATCACATCCTTCTCATTACAAAGTTAAGCACACATAATCATAAAAATTATGGATCATAAGTAGAACTATAATAAACCATAGATATATTTGTCACAATCATATATCATCATTTATATCATGTACCAAAGTAAATAATAGGATACTAAAAGATAAAAATTGATGAAATGTACTTAACCAAAATCAGTCTTTTAAACACAACCATAAATATTATCGTAAGCATGCAACAACCATGTGACCAAACGAGGTCTATAGCTTACCAACATACATATATGTCTAACATACATAATCTTTATATTATTCCATAAAAATCACCCTCTCCAAGTGTCACCAAAACTAAATAACCAACAAGGAACACTATATGATGGATTCTTGCGAGCACGATTTCATTTATTGTTATGATTCAAATTTTTTTATGGTACATTGCTACATGATTATTTGTGGATGAATTGTTTTGAAATGATATTTTTTCCATTACACTGATTCACCTCCTCCTCTCAGTGTGATAATTGGTCTAACAAGTGGTATTAGAGCATGATTCCTTCAGGAACAATTAACTACTAAAAGGTTGATTTTTTGAAAAATTGCCACTATTAGATCATCGGGAAAGCCTTCTCAGTTTCATGGATTCAACTATGAGTTCTGGAAGATAAGAATTGAGACCTATCTCACTTCCTTGGGAGTTGATGCTTGGGAAATTACAAAGATCAATTATAAAAATACTAATAATCCTTTGACATATACAACTGGTGAGGCACTCTATATATCTAATGAAATAAATAAGCATGTCATTTTGAGTGGTTTGACAGATTCAAATTTGTCAAAGTAATGCATTGTAAGTCAGATCATGACATATGGAACAAGCTTAAAATTTTTTATGAATGGGATAATAATATAAAAGAGGCCAAGCAAAAATCTTACAGGACTAAATTTGAAAATTTGAAAATGGAAGAAGATGAAGATATTGCTTCGTATTTTCTTTGATTAGAAAATATTATCAAATCTATTGCAGGTTTGGGTGAAGAAATAAAGGATGATGTTGTTGTTCGAAGAATATTAAGATCTCTTCCATCAATATTCAATCCCAAAGTATTAGCCCTATAAGAATGATCAAATATGGATAAAATGAACATGGATGCACTTCATGGTACACTCTCAACATATGAACTAAGGACATAAAAGGAAAAATCAAGAACCAAGGAAGAAGCATTCAAGGCAGCCAAAGAAGGGAGAAAGCACGAGAATAGAGTAAATTCTAGTCATGAATCTGATGAAGAAGAATCCAAGTTCATCATAAAGCTAAAGAGGGGAACTGGGAAGTTCAAAGGTAAGCTTCCTTTGAAATGCTTTGAATGTGGAAGAATAGGACATTATGTTTCTAAATGTGTTTTTGAAAAAATGAATGATAGTGATGACAAAGTAAGATTCAAGCCCAAGAATCAAAAGAAGAAACATGATGCCAAAAACAAGAACTTTTTTCTCAAAAGAAGAAACATGATGCAAAAAACAAGAACTTTTTTCTCAAAAGAAGAAGGTGATTACGAGTGCAATGAAAGTGTGACTAATGATGAAAGAGGTGAAATATTTTTCTTCGCTGAAATAGAAGAAAATAAAACAAAAGTATATTATGAAGTATAACTTAGAAGTGTATTGAAAGAAATAAAAACCCTTATATAAAGGGTGGGTCATATAGAGCAACAAATCCAATAAAAATATCTAAATGAAGAATCCATTATCACTCTCGAAGTTGAACTAGATGAAGGAAAATGGATAAAGGAGTTTTTTTTCTTCAGAACAACTAAATAAGAAGGAAAAACTTTGTGAAAGACTAGAAGAGTAATTTTAATTTTGAAAGAAGAATTGGAATAGCTCAAACATAACTTAAATCTTCTCAAAGGGTTTGAATGTGTGGATCATATTCTTAGCATTCAAATATCTCCTCTAATCAAAACATGTCTTAGTTATGAATAAGTTTGTGAGACATCCAAAGATAAATATCTTTCAATAAAATCAAATTAAGATTGTTCAAAGAAGCATGATTAAATATTAATTCCATCCAACAACGACTCTTTTTAATATTCTAAGCAAGTGATCAATCAACCCAAGCATTTTCATTTCAACATTTCTAATGATCCTCAAAATGATGCTAAGAATCAACAAGGTACATCTAGTTAAAAAAAGAGAAGGAAAAAAATTGAAAGTATGGAACCCTCCATGACAGAAAATATTCACGAACAATCCATAAGCAACAAAAAATAAAAAGTAATAAATTAACAAGAAGATGAGGCTCTTCCAAGGAACAACTTCAGAAGATATGTGAAATCAATACCCTCTTATGCCACCAGGTATCAAAATAAGTTCTTTGGTTATTGTTCTTTATGCACAAAATTTGCCACAAAACACAATATTGCGAAACCTATGATGTTATTAGGTATAGAGGATATGATCAAGTGCCCAAGCTCAAACATATAGATCAAATTAGAAACAGATCTATCAGTGATTTACACTAATGGTAAAGCCTAATATTGAATATACATATGTCACAATGACGTACGCACTTCACGTGACTGCAAACTCAACTTGATATGGAAAAAGAAAGAAGGACTCCGTATTAACCCAAGAATGAACACTATGAGATGGAGAATAAAATTGGAAGAACTGAGGTTAGATTTTACCCCTAAGATATAATCCCTTGGTAAAGACTTATTCAAGATCACAATTGTTTTAATTGAAACTTGAAGAAGCAATATTATGTAGGAAAGATGATAATCTGCTGGAAAATAGTTATTGGTATGAAGGAAACTTTAATAGGCCATTTTGTCACATCGGGTCAATAGGCCTCCTAATGGGACCAATCAACATCCTTTCCCCTTGTCATCATCATTGCACAAATATCTATGCATGCATCTTTCATTACCCAGAGTTTCTGCCTGAAACTGCCTCATCTGAGCCAGTTTTAGGACCAACACTCCCTGGCCTCTTGTTGGAAAATGTTCACCTATAGGTTTCTCCATTGTGGCCTATGTTTATCACCTATAGGTTGCTCCCCTTTGCACCTATGTTGGTTCTAGAAATTCAGAAAAAGATAGAAATTTTGAGAATCTTCCTCTTCTAGAAGCTTCCAGAATTTGTTACAACCATTTATCTCAGTTAAAACATTCGAATCCTATCCTATCCTTCCTTGGAATTTCCATCCCTTATCATTTGATCCCATCCTCCCATCAAATGTGGATCTAAAACCTCAAATTGGTAATTGGATAAGAACTCCCAACTTTCCCCACTCCTCTATATATTTAAAACCTTCCATATCATAAGATGTTGGATTTTGGAGAGTGATTCTACCCTTATGTTGTTATGGTTAGAGGTTTCATTTTATGAATCTAAGGTGATTGGAGGTGCACATTGTGACAAGGAAAGGACAAGTCAGCCTGGAGGAGCTCTTCTATAAGATCAACACCTATTTATTGTTGTAAACTCCTTCCATTTATATTAATGAAAAGAATTCATTATTTTCCTATACATAATGTCGTTATTTCATGTATTTAAATACCATGTTGATCTATTGAATAAAGTACTTAGATGATACTGCATATATCTCGTAGTTTCTTGGCTTATGTTATCTGACTGTGCAGGTTCTAATTTTAGAAATCAGAACTGGAATTGGAGCATTCAAGATGAAGGAGTGAAACATGTGACAAATTCCATGTAGGATTCATTCTATCATATATTTACTTTAAGGAAAGCATTGGGTTCCTTGTCTCTCTGTTGTTCTAGGTTAGTGACCAAACTTAGGGGAGATAATTTTGCCTGAAATCGTAAATCTCGCATAATAAATTGGCGACCATACTGGAAATCGATGTATTCACTTGGTGGTTTTCTTTGTCCATTATGTTTGATTACCTCTTTGATATACCTTTGTTTCTTTACCCAACCAAGAACATACCTACGAAGTGTTTACGTTGAGTCTCATTTACAATTTTTGTGTCAGAATCCTCTATCCCTAGACCAATGCTCCCCCAATTCCTCTGATAGAGTGTTGCACCTCATCTAGGCCCACTCTATACCAATGTTGCAAAGCATTGGTGCCTCTTATGCACCATCGTTGGCCCCTATTTTTTCACAAAATTATCTTGGTTTCTGAGTGTCTCTTTGATAAACCTACTTCTAGCTGACCTTCCCTGAGTCTTGAGTGTCTTGTGGTCTCTCTAAAGCCTGCATTTGGTTTCCATTTGTGTTTGATTTCCTTTGGTGATAATTGGTTTTTATTTTTCTTTGTTCTTATCATTTGGTCACTTGCAAACTGGCTTTTTTTGGTCATTGATCGCTTGGATGAATTGTTGTTCTAGTCCTCATTCTAAAAAGTGTATTTGAATTAGTGATTAGAAATTTTCATCTTAGTTTTCGTCTTTTCGAAATTTAAGTGTGTTGAAAAGATTTTTTTGCATTGGAATTTAGTGTTTTGTATGTGCATTGATATAGGAACAATCACATTGAAAGGGAAATTTCATCTTGCATCTTGTTTGCTGCATGTTGTATGCTGCAAACTAAATGTTTCTTCCCTTCCTTAGCTAGATTTTCATTGAAAGAGAAAGATTTCCATTTTCTCATACGAGATTTTCATTTTAGGATATTTATGTGACATTCCTGGGGAGCCCAAAACTGAAACTTAAACAAATATAGACTGTAAAAATCATTGAATCAACCTAAGGATCATTTGTAACATTAACGAAAAACACTTAGAGGTCTACGCTAGAGACATGCTTCAACGTCATTAAACGTAGGAGCTATTGTTGTTTTCCAATACTACATCCCGGGGGTGATATCCTGTTCCACGTATGTGAGTGTATTGGATAATTATCCACGTATATTTGGGTATATTGGATGACAATCCATGAACGTAAAGTATAAGGGAACGCTCAATTCGAACGGTTATGCAAACTACTACGGACTGCACTCCCACGTACCAACAAGTATATTTTGGGAGTCCCGTATAGGTTGCTATCCATCCATAGTTAACTGAGTCTGACGCCTTGTATACCATGATAGACTTAACACAACATTTGTGGAGATTGGTTGTCAAAAATTAAGTACTTGGTTCTCCAAGGTGTATATTGCAATTCACGGTTGCTTGGTAGTCCTTTGTGCCTAGATTACCCTATTTTTTATTTATTTTCCTTTTTTTGTTAATAAAATTTATTGTCCAACGTGGAAGAACAAAATACCCCACCCCATTGTCTACTTAGAATGTAAAATAATCCTCCTCTTCCACCAGAGGTTACTCCTGGACATCGTCAGAAGAATAAAAGACACAAAGTACCGAATCTGGATCTTCAGGAACTACTTTTGGAACTCCTCTTGATATTGATATGCCAGAATCATATGTCCCTTTGATTTTTGAGCCTGATATTACATCTACTCTTGATGGTAACACTAACATAATTGAAACACAAGTCCCTACAACCTTGTTTCCTGAGGTTACTGAATATGAACTTCCTGAGTCAGACACTTTGATTCCTGAGGTTTTCAAACCTGAGGAGCCTCAACCACATTTTCCTGTTACTTCAGGACCTTCCTCCTCTCTTCCTTTGTCTCAGACAAAACTTATATATATATTGGACCTAACGATGAACATCTTCCATACAGACTTGTGAGTATTGAAGTGATCTCACAAGAAGAGCCCCATCCTTATACTCCTGTTCATTTGGAAGGAATCTATTTTTATCAAAATTATCCTCTTCCTCCTCTTTAGACTCCAACACAAACTCCTTTTCCTGATTTTTTCCACTTATTTGTGGATCTATCATAGAAATATTCATTGGGATTGTTAAGCATGACTAGAATTGATCCAACCTCTCAGCCCCTGTACACCACTATGGTTGAGACATTGAATGTTTCTTCCTCATATATGTTTGGAACATCACCATAAACACATTTGTACAGTTTCCCGTATGTCCACCTGGTTATCAATCTTTATTTGGTACCTTTTCTGGTGCGACTTCCAGTCATTGGACCTCTCCCATGCCATCTAATTCAGGAATAACATCTGGTACTTCTCTTATTAATTCCACATAGTATTCTCCTTGTCCTCCATCTACACCTATGATCTAGTGACAAGTTGTCCCTTATGTTAGTGGGAAAGGTTACCTTCAACAACCTAACTCTTTTTATGTTGGGTACCCTCCATCTAGATCACAATTGCCTCCATTAACCCCTCCTCCTATGGCAGGGGGGGAACTTGTTGTTGGTATACCTCAAGTTGGTAAGCCACCTTATTATATTCCTCCTTACCCTGGAATGGATGCCAATGTTTGGAAACCCACTTTTCCCATAAACCTGGTTCATTTTGGGACCAATTGTTGAATCCTCAACCTACACCATCTTCATCTAAAATTCCTTTCCATCCATCAACACCTCAACAAGCTCAAATACATGTGAGCCAACCTTTACAGGTTGTCATTGCATCACAACCTTTTCCATCAGTATCTAGCACTTCCCAAGTCTCGCTTACACAACCTGCACAATGTACCTTACATTCTCAACCACTTGGAGAGGGTACTTCTCAAGTTTCTATAGGAAAATTGTTCATAGTATGGCACAATCCCAACCAAACCCACCTTATCATGGGAGAATGGAAAGTACCATCAGGAAATAATATGGACCGTAACAAGATATTCCTCAAGCGCCTTTTCAAGGCCAACAAATCCAAACCAAACCATTCCAAAAACTTTATCATCATCCTGGGGCTAGACAAAAAGTACACTTGTATGATTTTATCAGAATCCTCCTTATCCTGGTACCCAGGTTTCTTATTATCAGAAATATCCTTATCCGAGACTTCAAGTTCCTTTTTCTCAAGATATTCCTTCATATCCAGACCATCCTCTTACGAAATTTAATTGGTAGGTGCCTTTTGTGGCTACACTCGAATTTCTAGACTTAACTCGACTCACTAATGACCCCATCTCTCACTCAACATGATGGCCGATTATTCCTACCAAATTTCCTTCTAATATCCCAAAATTCAATGGGAATCTAGGAGAAGACCCGTTGATGCACATTATGACATATCATCTATGGTGTTCTTCGAACTCCCTTAACAATGATTCCATTCAAATTTGTATTTTCCAATGAACACTTACAGGTACCACAACTAAATGGTACATTGAGTTACCTAGAGATTCATTTCACAATTTCAATAATTTAGCTACCACCTTCCTCAAACATTTCCAAATGCTCATTAGGTATGAAACTTGAATGGAACTATTGACCAACTTCAAACAATCAGTTTTGACTCACATCTCAGATCACATTCATGAGTGGAGGTGTCTCCTCCGGTTGGTAAAGACTTATGTTCCCAATCAATTGTTAGCATAATTGTTTACCAAATATCTATTGTCACCTATAACAAAATATGTGGCTAAAGGTGGAGTCATGATCGAAGAGAAAGTCATTGCTCATTCGAAATATTTTGACCTTGTTTATACCCAATCAAGCACACTCTATGATAAGATATTGGACGTTCTTAGACCTTCGAATAATATTCCCCCTCCACCTGGTAAAGAATCTCATGTTGCTGATGGCGTGATTGGTTCTACCCATTTGCAGTTGGTGAGTAAACCATCTAGTGTTGCTCTTACCACATTTTATCAAAACCCTCAATCCCATCCTCCTATGGATTCTGCTTCTGAGATAAATGTTGTTTCATCCAATAAAGGAAAGTCTACATAACAACCTGGAAGCAAGAAGAGAGGAAAAGGTAAGAATAAGAAAGACCCATCACCGCAGGATGAAGAAACAACTAAATCCTCCGATGAGAAATGAAAGCCTCGATACCCATGCTTGATTTGTAACGAGGATCATTTTCATGTGAATCATGATTGTTCACACTGTGCTAAACTGAATCAGTTTATTAAGTCTTCCACTTATCTTGCTATGTTGAATGACCCGTTCCCAATTAGGAGACTCATTTGGTTTCCCGGGACCTTTCTTCCTCTAACACGGTTTTGATTCTTTCCTCCTCAAAGATGAAATCCAATGTTATGGTAGCCACTTAGAACAAGGACTATGGTAATTAGAATATACCGAATGGTCAAGCTACTGATCAACCTACTAGTTTGACATCACCTTCATCTGATCCTACTCCACCTCTAATTCCCACGGAATTGACTATCAAGCCTCCAAAGAGTGTTTTTCATAAGTATGCTTTCAACCATCGTTCAAGAGCTGATTAAAATTATGACATAGTTGAAGACTTGGCTCAGTATCCATTAGCTATGTCAACTCTTAAGGTGTTTCAAAACTACCTCGCCCAAAATAAGGCCTTGTTGTCAACTATTGGATGTGTGGATTCATGTGATTCCAACCTAGTTGATTTCTCTCAAAAAAACTATACCCCTTGACTTCCAGCACAATTAGATTTTATAATCCAGGTCACCGTTCATGGTAAGAACATTCATCACTCTATTGGGGATGAGGGAGCCTCAACTTGCATTATGTCCATGCCTTGCTGGAAGGCGATTGGTTCACCTCAAATAAGTCAATCAAGCAACACATTGAAAGATTTGTATGGAAGAACATACAAACCTTGTGGGATTATGAATTCCCTTTAAGTAGAAATAGGGGGAAAACCCGTCTCCATAGAAGTAGAATTTATTTATGGACCTCTAGATTATACTATTCTACTGGGATGTATGTGGGTTTATGCCATGGTTTCCTTCATTTCGACTTACTTTTGTATGATCACCTTTCCTCATAAATGCGAGATTGTAGCCATAGATCAACTCATCTTTTTCGCCTTTGATTCTCATGTTATTGGAAGTGTACCTATTGTAGGGGAAACTCTACACTCATGTCCGCATGTCGGAGTTGGATTGTTGCATGATTCTACGCTTATGGGAATGTTTTTTCTCCCTCCTCCTCTCCTTCTCGAAAACTCGTCCTCAGTTTCTTATAACAACATGATATCATCCTCTACTATCCTTTCTGATCCATGGATTGTACATGATGAAAATGACATCCAAAGCTTTGGAACCAAATGCCACTTAGCCACGTTGAGCTAGATTACGAAGTCATCTATTTGGATTGTGTGACTTACACCTTTTCTTTGATTAATTGGGTCGACCAATCACTAGATTATGGCACATCTTCTGATCCTTTTTCTTGCATATTCTCTAATGATGAGAGCATCATGGAGATCATGATGCCAACTGACGAGTCGTGGGATGATCATCACCATCATGTCTCCTTACCAGATTCCATTGAGGATAATATGAATGATGTATACTCACCCAATTTATTTGAGCCTTTTACGAATTCCATCTTCATTCTTGAAGTCGAATCCGAAAAGAACCTTTCGAATATCGAAGAAACGATACCTCTCGATATCTCTATCAAATTAGCTATTGTCAAAAATATATACATTGTAGTGTCTGGTTCTCCATTTTAGATTGAGATATGTAGAGCCCTATTTTGTGAGTTTTGGGTTGTATTTGCCTAGAATTAAAAAGAAATGCCAGGTATCGACCCAAATATAGTAATACACAAGATTAAAATGTATCCTAATGCCAAACCCATCCAGCAACACCTCCATTCAGTCCATCCCAAGAAGGTTTTTGGGATTAAGGCTAAAGTTAAAAAGCTTCTTCGGGCTAGTTTTATATACCCTGTTCCTTTAACTGATTGGGTATCGAATGTTGTCCTTGGCATGAAGAAATAGGGCATGATTTGAGTATGTGTTGATTATCAAGATGTAAATCGTGCTTTTCCAAAGGACAACTACATGACCCCGTTTATTGACTAGCTTGTTGATTATTGCACTGGTTGCAAGATTTATTCATTCATGGATGGATTCTCGGGTTATAATAAAATCAACATTCTCCGAGTGGGCCAACCTAAGACTGCATTTATTTGTCCTTGGGGTACTTTTTCCAATCAAAATCTCCGATTCAGTTTAAAGAATGTTGGGGCTAGGTTTAAAGGTGCAATGGATTATGATTTTCATGATATTAGACACATCGTGTCACCCAATTTGGATGATCTCCCCACTCATTCTAAACATCGGACCGATCACTCGATGTATCAAGGGATATTTTTCTTCGTTGTAGACACTATAACATTAGACTTAACCTACACAAATTTTGTGTTTTGCATTGGTTCTAGTTGACTCCTAGGTTTTATCATTTCAAAACAAGGAATTTGTATTGATCCTATGAAAGAATGGGCAATTGTCGACTTGCCTGCACCTTCTTCTCTCGTTTAGTTACAAAGAATCCAAGTGAAAGCTAACTTCCTGTAGAGGTTCCTCCCTAACTATTCCAAGTTGACCAAAGGATTCACTCACCTACTGAAAAAAGGGGTCCTCTTCCATTGTGATGACGCTGCTTAGAAAGCATTTGATGCCCTGAAAGATGTATTGTTTCAGACATCTCTTATACTCGTTGATTATCAAAATGACTATTTCCTGTATCTTTCTACTTCCATTTCTACTATAGCAATGGTATTCGTCAAAGAAGATGATATAGGGACTCAACATCCAATTTATTATCCGAGTTGAAACCTTAATGATACCGAAATCAAATATACTCATGTAGAAAAGTTGGCTTTGGCGGCCGTTCAAGCCATCCAAAGGTTTCGCCATTACATCTTGCTTCAAAAAAATATGGTTGTTTCATATTGAAACCCTATGACATATATACTATCACGTCAATTTTTTGGGGGAAATTACTTTAAGTGGATCGTTATTCTACAAGAGTTCAATGTAGAAGTCATCAAGTCTAAGTCGAAGAAATCCATAGTTTTTTCCAAGCTAATGTGTGAAGTTCCTTCTGTTGATTCTAAATCTACATCTGAAGATTATATCCTTGATAAGTCATTGTTTCTAATTTCTTCATCTGATAAGTGGTATGGATGTTTTCTGATCTATCTCTAGACCCATACTTTCTGACCCAATACATCTCGCTCTCAACAATGACATATTTGATACCAATCCCAAAATTACATTATTATGTGTGACACCCTTTACCGTCGTGGTATTGATACATTTTTACAAAGGTGCCTCACCGTTGAGGAGGCCAAAAAAGTCCTTAATGAGTGCCACTAGGGGGCATTTGGTGGAAATTTATCTAGTTACGCTACCGTGCAAAATATCTTACGTGTTGGTTACTTTTGGCCCACTATCTTTCAATACTGCATCCTCAATGTCCAAAAGTGTCATGCGTGCCAGATCTACGATCGTAAGATTCATGCTCCACCTGCTCCATTGCATCCCGTTATCTCTATCTCTATCTATCCCTTTGCTAAATGGGGTATCAAATTTATGACATGTAACCCTCACTCAACCAGGGGGAATGGTTATCTCATTGTTGTTGTAGATTAATTTACTAAATGGGTTGAGGCAATGTCTACATATAACAACAATGGTGAAAGAGATGCATACTTTTTCTTCAATCATGTTATTTCTAGGTTTGGTGTTCCACAAGAAATAGTTACGAATCACTGAAAGAATTTCCAAAATCATATGATGACCGAACTAGCCACTAAGCTGGGACTTTCACATGCAAATTCCACTCCCTACTATCCTCAGGCTAATGGAGAAGTTGAGGTTGTTAAAAAAGTTCTTAAGAATATGCTTCAACGTATGGTAGGGTTCCATAAATCAGACTGGAACTTTCTTATTTACCAAACCTCAGTGAGGACTACTACCGAATTCACACCCTTTTAGTTGGTCTATGGTCTAGAAGAAATACTTCCGATCGAATGAAAAATTCCATCATTAAAAATAGTTGTCGAAATTCTTCCTACCACTTCTGTAGAGGAGGAGCATCTTTTACATTTGACTCATTTTGATGAAACTTGATGTGATGCTACTTTAGCTAGTGAAGCTCATAAAATATGGATCAAGGTGCAATACGACAAAAGTTTCAAGCCTCGTGTCTTCGTGGAAGGAGACCTGGTTCTATTTTATGATGAGGATGCTGATAAGTTAGGTCCAAGAAAGTTCCAACCTATGTGGCTAGGTCCATACATTATCAAGCGAGCCCCTGAAAAAGGGGACTATGAGTTTGTAGACTTTCATGGAGTTCACTGGCGCAACCTAGAAATGGGTTGTATCTAAAAAAAATCTATGTTTAATATTATGAGTAGTACACTGTTTGCATACCGTCTATAGGTGTGTTGAGTGTGTTTGCAGTGTGTATTTTTAGAGTTTCCCACGGTTCATGTTGATCCCGTTTACGTTTGGTTTGCCAATGTGGACATCTATCGAACCATATATTGGTGCTGCTAGTCATAGTACTCAAAACCTATATTTCGCAACATGGGCTATCTTTGCTCCAAATGGCGAGCTAGTGAGTATGCAAGGGATTTGCATTGGTATCTCTAATAGCAACATCACTGAGTATAGAACAATGGTTGAGCTACTATCTGATGATATTTCACATCGTATCCAACGTTTAGTCCTTAGGATTGACTCACCACTCGTAGTACTTCAACTTGCTAATGGCTATTCAGTTAGAAATCACACTATCCTTTGCATGGTTTTGAGAGTACGTCTTCTAGAAAGACATTTTGAGTTCATACAATATGAACATATTTAAATAAATCTAAACGCATTAGTAGATTCCCTAGCTAATTACATTTTAGATAGACATTTGCAACAAATTTAATTAAGTTTCAATTCACATCACATCATATTGAAAGTATAATAGGAACTAGAAAATATTAAAAATATGTATATATATTAAGTTTTGTTTAAAAAAAAATTGTTCCTCGAGACACATATGGCTACATCACCCATATGAAAACTACATGCAAATATCTAAGTAGACAAGTCAATGGTTCTCATGATAAAACAACACTACACAAGTAATCTTGCACAGTAATCAACCAATACGACTAGGAACTTTGATAATGTCTGAAGTCGCATGGGAACCTGGTTGACCATGGTCTCATTAATCCCGTGTGTCAACCCCTCCATGTAGCGCTCTGACTCTGATAAGATATCATCTACCTCAAGATCCTGTAGCACATCCCGTTCTACCGCAACAACCTGTGCTGGTACTACTACCTCCTCATGTGGTTGTCCGTTTGCATGACAAAGATATGAAGCACCCACTGGCTGAACTGGTCTAATATCTACATGAAATTATCAATAGTTTAGTCTCGCAAGCATAAAAAAACACAAAAAAATTGTAAAACTTTCAAAACTTCAATGTTTGAAATATTTTACTTGTAGCATCCCATTGCTCACCCTCAGGAAGCACAAGCTCGGGATCATCATAGAAATCCATCCTCGTGTAAGGATAATTATTGATCATGATGAACTATCTACGCATCCATCTAAAGAAGGTTGGTGAGAATATGATTTCCGATAGACCTGCATGTCAGGCCATATGGTCTATCCACCTCCTCATCCGTGGGGCCCTCAGATTGATGGGCTTAAGTATAATCTGCTAAGGCTAAAGTAGTGGCACCCAATCTAGAGAAAAAGGGACCAAGATTGAACCATAGCTGAAATTTCTTTAACTTCCCCTCTCTTGATTTATCCAGTTATTCCTTCATATTGACAAAAACTCCCTCGCTCGAGTTGAATACTATCGACTCTAGGCACTCCACCCCATATTGCATGTACGATCTACTTGCTACATGAAGTGTTGAGCTACCTACCAATCTCGTGATAATGAACAATATCGTTCTTAGAGGTAATTGGGTTACATATTTTATATTGATATTTACATCCCTAGTTGGTTGGGCTTGAGGTTTGCAATAGGTAGTGATATAATCTTTTATAGTCTTCCCGCCACTTCTCCCACCTAGGAGAGAGATGGAGGCACCCTATTGGAACAGGGTCTCCTATGAGCTGCGAAACTGGTCCGATTTGGTATATTTTTTAGTATAATTAGGCTAATGCAGGGGTTTGGGGTGGGTCAAAGCCCCGAAAAGAGTTGTAATAGGCAAAAGGGTAAACTAGGGGTTTGAAAACCATGGTTTGCGGACCATAGGAAAGTTTAGGCTAGATTATTATAAATAGAGGAACATTTTGAATTGTAAGGTAGAAAAGAAAAGGGTTGTTGATGCGAATTGTGGTTTAAGAGATCTGTTTGGGTTTTTGGGGAAAGGACTCCTGCTGGTTGTGTGTGTGAAGATCCAGAGTCCAGCTGTGTTTGGACCCTGCTACTGTGTGCGTGGGCTAGGATGGGTATTGTAAGAAGGAATTGATGAATTGATGAATAAGAAAGGTTGATTGAGAACTAAATCTATGTGTACTATTTGTGCAAGTCATTGGTAATTACTGCATTATGCGCATTCTGTATTAAAGCTGCAAAATATCTGTGTAAGTGTTTTTGCTGTATCTGGATCTGTTTTGTTCTATTTTATGTAATATTTTGCTACTGTCATAGAAGTATATAATTATAGATCTAGAGAACTTGGATGCGAAAAGAGACCTATTGACCCTGCGTAGACAGAGGCGATCTGGGTATCACAGGGCCAGACACAACTCTTCTTGCCTTATCTATCCTTTCTCAGGGTGTGTAAACCTGGTTCTAGCGCCCACCCATACTACTTCGGGTGAGACTTTGACTTACGCAAGCAGGTCACTGCCGAAAGGGCTAGTAGTATAGGGGTTTGTTGGCAAACCTTGAAATCCAAACCTGGGTCAGGACCCCTCGAGCCAAAAAATGGTTCCGTTGTCGGGACCTGGAGAATTTTGAGAAGGGATTGGGTAATGACAAGAGAATACTAGAAACTTGACAAGGAAGTGAATGAGTGCCACTCTGGATGAAGGTACAACGCGGAGTGTTAAGTACTATCGAGCCAATCAAGAAAGGGATAACTCTGTCTATAGCTTGCTGAAAAGAGCAGCTACGCAAGGACCGCCAGTTACACCGACGCTAGAACCACGGAAGAATAAACCCTCAACCGAAACCCTGCTAGAAGGAGACATGGCAGCACACTTGAAATTACCTACCTTTAAAGGTGCGGTCGATGAGGACATGGATCGTTTTTGGTTTGTGGCAGACTCGGTATGGACTGCGCAGGGTGTGGTAAGCGATACTGTGAAGAGAGCACAACTATCCTTAGCCTTCGAAGAGAGAGCTCTGGACTGGTATATGCAGTACATATCTCAAAATGGGAGCGCATCTATTCAAGATATTAAGGACGCCCTAAAACAACAGTTCTAAAAACCTAAATCCTACTCCCGGATTGTAGCAAATGTGAAAGATTTCAAGCAAGGAGCGACTGAGTCTATTTGGGAAGCCGATCAGAGACTAAAAAAAGCAATCAGAGAAGGATGATTTAATTATGATGACAGACAACACACCGAATGGTTCATTTCTATGCTGCTACCTCACTTGCATATATCGATGGGCCACCGGACCTTCGAGTTGCAGGAAAAAGCTTTGGAAGTCGCCATGAAACTAGAAGCCGCGCCTAAAGACGAAACTTTGGGAGGAGTACAAAAAATTTAGGAGCAGCTCGGAGCCATGCACATGGAGATTCAAAACCTACAGAAGGAACAAGGAAAAGGAGTTAGCACAGATCTCTGGTGCATACGATGTCAGGTATATGGCCATACGAAGGATCAGTGCCCTCTATTGGCAGATTACATGTAGGCAAGATGACCTAGTCCGCTACGTCCAGTATCAAGTGGGTCTGCGTTATGGTGCGATGATTGCTGGGTAGCGCGACTACACGATATGGCCCATTGCCCACGGCTAAGTATGGGCGAACTGAAGCAACAGTGGTGCAGGTTCTGCCGGTTAGTAGGACACGATGAGCAGAACTGTCGCACTTACGACTTGACGATAGATCGTGGGAACTTATATAGGGTAAAATAAGACCCTGCATCACCAAGATCTCCCGCGAGCTTTGGTGGCTCCCCAGCAAGGGGCAGGGGAGGTCGGGGAGGAAGCGCAGGATGGGGACGTGGGCATCTAATCTGTTATAACTGCGGAAAGGTAGGGAAATTTTCAAGGCACTACCCAAATCCTACCAGGAAATCCTGTAAATATTGCTGGCAGCTGGACCATGAGATTAAAGACTGCCCGATCCTAATAGCAAAAATGTAGGAAAAACAAGCAACACCAACGTAGAATGTACAAAGAGTTAAGGCCGAACTACGAGACAGAAGATCAAGCTTAACACGCAGTATGATGGCCACCAGGGAGCCCACGAAAGAGGATACAAGGGGTCTTCCAAGCCAACCGGCACCTGAAAACCAAGAAGGGTTGGGCCGCAAACCAGGGAAAGAAACAATCCACTAGACACCTGCACACCTTGGAGCGGATGACGAGGTAAGACCCTTCTTACAGGCATGTATAAAGTTATTACGCCACCCATGGGCTGGAGAAAACCTTCAGGAAGTAATTGATAGCTCTGTAGGGAAATCCCACCTACCTCCAGAAGTTCGGGACGTACACAAGTTAGGCATATATAGGAAACGTATCGGTAGGGAGATGAGATTAACTGCCCAAATTGGTGATTATGAGATGGATCAAGTTGTCTTAGATTTGGGGTTAGATGAAAACGTGCTACCTAAGCAGACGTGGCAGCAAATGGGAGAACCCAAATTAGAGTGGTCCAATATCTAACTGCGTATGGCCAACCAACAGAAGATCATACCTTTGGGAACATTACCAAAACTCATGGTAGATATTGCCGGGGTCAGGGCCTAGGCTGATTTCGAAGTAATTCAGATTGTCGATGATGCAGACCCATACCCTGCGCTCTTAGGACTCGACTGGGAAATAGATATGGGTGGCATCGTTAACCTCAAGAGCATAGGCATGTTATTTGAGAATAGCGGAACAAGGGTGACAGTACCATTAGATCCTATGGAAGGAAAATGCTACACAGAGCCAGTATGCAGTAACAAATGTAGACCACATTTTCAAGTTGACCACGAAAAACGAAGATTGGATCCATCCCACAGCGGATGGGGTACTCTGCTGGGAAACAGATAGCGAATACTTCTCTGACTCTAATGAGAATATAGAGAATTGGCAAAACCGGCTGCACGATGTCTCGGCGCTGCAATGTCCTCAGGTCGCAAGGGCCCTCTACTGCATTTCTTCGGAGGTAAGAAATCTACCCCATTTTGATGAGTCTGGTAGCGTCTAGAAATTCCTGAGAACACTGGAAGCTACCATTCCAAGAGAACGATGGATCTGGGCCCTTAATCTAGCTATGCTTGGGACACCTGCCTGATGGTGGGATACCCACAAGAAAGCATTCCCGGACTGGGAGACATGTCGGGATATGATGATCATGCGGTTCGCACCCCTAGCTGACATACGCACCAAGATATTTCTCGGACCCAGGGATCCCCACACGCATCTGCTCACCTGGATGGAAACATGGTCTGACTGGACTACATAAGAATGGGTTCATCTATTTTTTCATTCCTTGGGCCCTATCCCCGCCGCATGGTATTTAGATGTGGAGCTACATCAGTGCACCCGCCACTGGGAAATACTAAAAGATGACTTTATAAGAACGTTCAGACTAATTGGGGGGATGGAGATGCTCAACGAAGCTCTACAGGACATCGATGCGTTTTTATTTAATAACTCGCACCATCACACTGCACCAGAGGTCCTGACATGGGAAGCGCAGATGCAAGACATAGTCAATTTCCGGAGCTTGGCGATAGACGAAGAAGAAGACAACCCTCAGAACGTCTCTGTTCCAGAATCCAAGGGGGAACGCACCATTATTAGACCCCCACTGCAGAATATTGATGTGACAAAACCTCTCAAGCTGCGATAAGTTAATGTTGGGATGGAAGAACACCCTAATTTGGCTAAAATTTGGGACTATTGGGATGAAGGAACCGTAGGAAAAATCACAGAGCTACTTACGGAATATCAGGACTTATTTCCGACAAAGTTTTCTGAGCTCAAAGGAATCATGGGGGACCTGGGCATTATGCACATCACTCTGAAGCCTAAGGCGCGCCCCGTAAAGTAGCGGCCTTACCGACTGAATCCTAAATATAAGCAAAAGGTCAAAGAAGAACTGGACAAAATTCTTGTTGCAGGTGTCATTGAACTAGTTGAATAGTCGGATTGGGTAAGTATGATCATCCAGGAGCAGAAAACAAAGGGGGAAATACGCATCTGTGTAGATCTACACAAGTTAAACAATGCCTGCGTCCATGACCCCTTCTCTACGCCCTTCTCAGAAAAAATCCTTGATAGCGTGGGAGGACAGGAAGCTTATTCCTTCACCAATGGGTTCTCAGGGTACCATCAGATCCGAATTGCACCTGAAGATCGCAGTAAGACTACATTCGCGACAGAATGGGGGTCCTTTCAGTATATGGTCATGCCCTTTGCTCTAAAGAACGCACCCGCTATTTTCTCAAGGGTCGTAGTTGCTGTATTCAAGGAGTTTATTCATAAGTTCCTGGAGGTTTATTTCGATGACTGAACGGTCTTCGGCCTGGTAAAGGAGCATGTCTCTAACCTGCGATTAATGTTGGACGCATGCCGGAAGCACCAGATTTCCTTGAATATTAAGAAGTGCATCTTCTATGTACCTTTCGGAATCTTGCTCGGGCACATAGTATGTCAGCAAGGGTTGATGGTTGGTCTTGCGAAGGTAGCCGTAATTATAAACCTTGCCATCCCAACAACAGAAAAACAACTGCATTCTATTCTCGGACACACGGGCTATTATAGGAAATTCATTCAGGGGTATGCACTGATCACAACACCCATGGAAAAAATGCTTAAAAAATATGTTTCCTTTTTTTGGAACGATGAATGTCAGAAGAGTTTTGAATTACTCAAAGAGAAGATGATCTCTGCACCCATACTAATATTTCCTGATTGGTCAAAGGAATTTCATGTACATGTGGATGCTTTAGGCATCGCCTTGGGTGCTATCCTAACTCAACCTTGGAGAGGGGGATAATGATCACCCGGTTTCCTTTGCGAGTTGGAAACACTCGAGTGCAGAACGAAACTACTCGACCACCGAGCGAGAGGGACTGGCTATGGTATACGCATTACAAAAATATCAACACTATCTACTGGGTGGGAAATTTAAAATGTTCACCGATCATTTGGCTTTGAAATACCTTGTCAACAAGCCTGTGTTAGGGGGGAAGATTTTCCGTTGGCTGTTGCTATTTCAAGAATATGATTTTGAGATCATCGTTAAACCTGGAAGGTTGAATGCGGGCCCGGATCATCTGTCCCGCATCAAGGCAGGGGAAGAACCTACTAACTTGGAGGAAGGATTACCAGATGCGCAGTTGTTCACCATTAAGGTTGTTGATGCACACTTCGCTGATATCATTCAGTTCCTAACTATAGGTGTAGCCCCCATAGAATATATGGTGCAGTAGAAGAAGGAGTTGGTTACTCGGGTGGCAGACTTTACTATCATCGTTGGCCAGTTATACAAGCTAGGTGCTGATTAAATACTACGCAGATACATCCTAGAAAATGAGCAACATGCCATTTTGGTGGAGGCACACGAAGGCGTCGCAGGAGGCCACTATGCAGGGAGAGCAACGACACAAAAGATTTTGAGAGCTGGGTTATGGTGGCCTACCCTACATCAGGATTCTTACACCTATTATAAATCATGGGATACGTGCCAGAGAACTGGACGACCCTCACACCGAGATGAGATGCCATTATAGCCTCAAATGGCTTTACAGGATTTTGAAAAATGGGCCATTGATTTTGTGGGACCCATCAATCCGCCAGGAAAGAAGACAGGTGCACGCTACATTATTACTGCCACTGACTATGTCACTCGATGGGCTGAGGCACAAGCGGTGAAGGATTGTACCGCAGATGCTACTGCGTACTTCATCTTTGAGCAGATTCTGACCAAGTTTGGCTACCTAAAGATCCTAATGAGCAACAGAGGTATGCACTTCATTAATGAAAAAATTCAAGCCCTGAATGAGGAATTCCAGATCCATCATGTGAAAAGTACACCATACCATCCACAGGAAAATGGGGCGGTTGAAGCTTTTAACAAAATCTTGGAACATACATTAACCAAGGTCTTCAATGCCGATCGTAGTGACTAGGATGTACGCATCCCCTCTGTTCTGTGGGCCTACCGAACGACTTGCAAGAAGCTAACAGGAAGGACCCCCTTTCGGATGGTTTATGGAAAGGAGGCCAGTATGCCCATAGAATACATTGTTCCTAGCCTACGCATCGTAGCATTTAAAAATATGGTAGAACCTGATATCACGGAGGAGCGTCTTGCGCAGCTTTTTGCATTGGAGGAAGATCGGTTTATTGCTAACTTTCATTAGCAGGTTTAGAAGGCTCGCGGTAAAGCCTGGCATGATCAACACATTCGCCAAAAGACATTCGTAGTAGGTGACCTAGTCCTCTTATACGATAGCCAATTTGTGAAACAACCAGGGAAATTTTAGCAGCACTGGCTTGGTCCCTACACCGTTAAGGAAATCATGAATGGTGGAGCAGTCTAGATGGCTACCCTGTGCGGTGACATGTTACCTGGCTTTGTCAATGGTAGTCGACTCAAGCCATATAGGGCTAAATGACTATATGGCCGGAATAATTGGCTCAGGCACGATCGACCCACCAGGGAGAGGCTGCTGATGCACCAGTGGGACACATGCGCTGGTCATCCAATCACTCCAGAGGCGTTTGGAAAACCTGCAGCCACAGTGACTCAGGACGAGTCACAAGATTGTGTTGGGGGACTGTTGGAACAGGGTCTCCTACGAGCTGCGAAACTGGTCCGATTTGGTATATTTTTTAGTATAATTAGGCTAACGCAGGGGTTTGGGGTGGGTCAAAGCCCCGAAAAGCGTTGTAATGGGAAAAAGGGTAAACTAGGGGTCTGAAAACCACAGTTTGCGGACCATAGGAAATTTTAGGCTAGATTATTATAAATAGAGGAACATTTTGAATTGTAAGGTAGAAAAGAAAAGGGCTATTGATGCGAATTGTGGTTTAAGAGATATGTTTGGGTTTTTGGGGAAAGGACTCCTGGTGGCGGTGTGCGCGGAGATCCAGAGTCCAGTTGGGTGCGGACCCTGCTGCTGTGTGCGCAGGTTGGGATGGGTATTGTAAGAAGGAATTTATGAATTGATGAATAAGAAAGGTTGATTGAGAACTAAATCTATATGTACTGTTTGTGCGAGTCATTGGTAATTACTGCATTATGCGCATTTTGTATTCAAGCTGCGAAATATCTGTGTAAGTGTGTTTTCTGTATTTGGATCTGTTCTGTTCTATTTTATGCAATATTGTGCTACTGTCATAGAAGTATATAATTATATATCTAGCACACTTGGATGCGAAAAGAGACCTATCGACCCTGTGCAGACAGAGGCGATCTGGGTATCACAGGGCCGGATGCAGCTCTGCTTGCCTTACCTATCCTTTCTTAGGGTGCGGAAACCTGGTTCCAGCACCCACCCATACTACTTCGGGTGAGACTTTTACTGGTGCAAGAAGGTCACTGCCGAAAGGGCCAGTAGTATAGGGGTTTGTTGGCAAACCTTGAACTTCGAACCTGGGTCAGGACCCCTCGAGCCAACACACCACTCTTGGATAAACCTATCTGAAAGTAGATATATTATACCTTTATCTTGATTAGATGTTCCCTAAATATGAATGATCGTGCTTGAACACCCCATGAAAGAACAATATATTTCAATAATTCCATATGTTGCCTCATGCTAGGAAGCTAGAAGAATTTTAGAAATCCATAGTTTTTCAGTGCCTGGATAGTAGCAGGATCATTTTCCGCATTTAAATCTTGTTCTTCATGTTCTATTTCTCTCCAAATGAATTCCATTTTTTGCTAATGAACACCTGGAACATCAACAAGGGATTGATTAGGCTCATTTTAATGCAAAAAACTTGACAAAATTTGAGGGAAAACTGATAAAGAACTTAGTATTTTTCACCCAATTCACCCTAGTAGTGCATGATAGAGCATTGAACCTCTCTCAACAGTGAAAATATGCCTAGGTGAAACAAATATTTCAATTTTGGGGGGGTGTCTTGGTCCTAGGGCATGTTTTTGGAACCCAAAGGCCCTCAAAACCTAAAACAACTCTCCTGAAATAACAAAAATGAACCGTGGAAAGAAAGAGAAGGGTTTTAGCTCCTACATGGAAGCGACGATACTTGAAATTCTCAACCGGATTGGCTGTAATCAACTACAGAAGATCGAGGGGAAAATAACTATGAATTATCACCATTCAAGGTAAATGTGAAATTGTGAAAATGAATAGTCATTTTGAGTATTTATGGTCATTTTTTGCATTATCTTATTCAAATTTAAAGTTTTGACCTAGGTATGCTTCATTTTTACTATGAAGCAGGTATGTTTAATCCTTTTTGTGATGTTTTGAGAGGGTCGATAGTTGTTAACAAATTTTTATCAAGCTTTAGATATTTTATTTTGACCAAAAAGTGTACTTTTATCTCTTTTTCGGGCTCTGTAAACCTACAAAAAATTAACCCCTTGGAGTCCTCTTTCAACTCATTTCAGACTTCCAAAATATGAAAATATTTCCAACCACTTGTCTTTTCAAACTCGTTAAATTAAATGAAAAGACGTCTAATTAGTATAAGTTTAACCCTTTTCCAGACTGAGATAGATTATTTATGAAAAAGGAATACCTTAGTCGAACATGGCTAAGAGGTTCTCTTGAGTATTTTTTTCTGCCTTTTCGGACTTGAGAGACTATCTATGAAAAGGAACATCTCGAGTTTTAATTTTCGCCTCTTTTTCAAACTCTATAAACATGAAAAAGATGTCTAGTTTTACCTTTGTTGGACTCGTGAAAACATCAAACAATGATGGAATTTCCAAACATGACAAGGAAAAACCACTCCTTCTCAGGGTTCATTAATATGTAGAAGTTTTAATAACTGATATATTATTCACTGAGATTCTCCTGATCACACACTATTTTAGCTTCATGCATAATACATAATCTCTTCTACCATTGATCATCACATGCAGAAATAAAATCAATTGCATGCATACATTAAAACCACAAACAATCATATATATGAACACAAGATGAATGGAAAAGCTTTGCCGGAAACCCCAAATATCTCGTATATTATATTTCATAGAGATCATGTAACAATCATAGTACAAAAGCTCCTCACAAGCTCTCATGCACACCCTCAATTGCTACACACCATCAAGCTAGATCTAGCAAAACACATGCTCCAATATTTTGCCACTTGATAGCCAGCCTCTATTGCATTTTCAATGCTATGGGATGGCTTCATTAAATATATAAACCACCTGGCTTGTACTGCGCAATCCTCATGGGCTTCTCCACCTATATGTGTGTTGCAAATAGCAACAGTATAGTCACAACTGATAGTTAACCTGCTCTTTCACCTATTTCTGCATTGGTCTCCACTGAAACTGTCCATGCACTGAAGTTAACTGATGTATTCTTTAGTTGATTAATGAGTTTATAATTAGTGAATTAATTAATAATTAATTCACACCAATCTCACTAATTGTATCAATCAGTTAAACTAGATACAAATAGCTCAACTATGTTTAGATTAGTTAAACTGAACACAACTCCATTAACTTCCTCAATCAACTCCACCAAACTCTGTCACATGAGTTCTAACTGAAGTATCCATGCAATAGCTCCACATAACCCTCAGAAATAGCGTAATTCCTTCTGTCAGCTCCTGTGCCACATCTGTGCACTTAACTGAAGTGCTCCAAGAGAATAAGATAATGTTTAGAGTCCAAATATTATTAAGAGCTAATAGTATTCGACATATCTATTTTTAGACTGGCAATCTAAAAATAGATTCCGCCCAATATGTCTAAAAATGGGAGTCCATCTATTTTTCCAACTTGACCAACCATCCACAAATAGCATCCTGCAACTCATAGAACATGATCCATATGTCTAAAAATAGACATAGTCTAAAAATAGACTTTGCGCCAAAAATAGCCTGCGGGCCCACTTAGTGAAGGCGACTCCTTTCCACTAAGCTCATCATCTTGTTGCAATCTCAACACTCCCTCTCAAAAAGATAAGGATTATCTGCAACCCCTATCCTGCCCCTGTGGTATTCGAATTTGCTCCTGGTGAGTGCCTTCGCCAAGATATCAGCATCCCGATCCTCCGTGGGAATGTATGAAAGTAACATGATCTTCCACTGCACACAATCTCTGATATGATGATACCAATCCGTGAAGCCATGCCGCCTCAACTCATCCTCCTTTCTGTACCATGATCCATATCCCGATGTTCCTCTGAGATATCTAAATACATGCTTCCCCGCCTTCCAAAAGAACTTGGTTGGCTTAACCATAGCTTGTGAAAGCCGGTTAACAACATAGCATATGTCGGGTCGTGTATTGACCAGATACATGAGTGACCCCACCAAATGTCTATAAACAGTGGCATCCACTACCTCCGCCGAAGTAGCATCCTCCTTTCTCCATCCACCAGGAAGAGGAGTATCAACAGGCTTGTAACCATGCATGTTGAACTTCTCCAGTATCTCCCGGGCATACTTACCCTGAGAAACAAACAATCCACCACTGCGCTGCCAAATTTCCAATCCCAGGAAATAATGAAGGAGGCCCAAGTCCTTCATCTCAAACTCCTTTGCAAGATCGGCCTTGCATGAGTGTATCAACAGTTCATCACCTGTCAAAATCAAATCATCTACATAAAGTACAATGATCAACAACTTACCCTCCACCACAATCTGGTATAGGTTAGGATCCGAATCACTCTTGGAGAATCCAGGTCCGGTGAAATAACTGTCTATCCATGTGTACCAAGCACGAGGTGCTTGTTTCAACCCATACAACGCTCTCTTGAGCCTGCACACATGCGACTCGCTACTAAAGATCTCAAAAACTTCGGGCTACTCTATGTACACCTCCTCCTCAATGAATCTATTGAGGAACGCAGTCTTCACATCCATCTGATGAATGTGCCACCCCATCTGCGCTGAGAGAGCAAGAATCGTCAATATGGAAGAATACCTTGCGACAGGTGAAAAGGTCTCCTCATAATCGATCCCCTCAATCTGTGAAAAGCCTTGGGCAACAAATCTTGCCTTATACTTCTCCACACTCCCGTCAGCTGCCTGCTTCACTTTGTAGATCCATCTCGAACCCACCACTGATTTCCCTTTTGGCCTCGGGACAATCTCCCATGCACTGTTTCTGACACTCGAATCATACTCTTCCACCATGGCATCTACCCATGTGGGGTCCTCCACAGCTTCCTCAAAAGAGGATGGCTCTATCACAATACACTTGCTCATAAGAGCCATGTATCCAGTATACCGGTCAGGTGACTGTCTCTGTCTGCACTGTGATGTAGGTGCTCCTACAACATTCTCTGCATCTTGAGCCAATCGCTCAGCTTCTGTAGTGCGCTTTCGCCCTCTGATGGTTGGCGCTGCTTGAGTGGTCTCTTCCACTCCATGAACCTCATCTTGTGGCTGATCCACATCCCGAGACTCATCCTTAGGAACTTATAGCCTCATCCGCATGCAAGTGTGGCTCTCTCTCAAGTGAACACTTCATGGCTTTCTCCCCTCATGAAATTTGATATCTCCCGTCACACAACAAACTTGGTGACTCGTTCGGAAAATACACATGATAGTTGTGGGGCGTATCGTTGTACCCCACAAAAAAATATCCCAACCTATGCAAATACCCAGCCTTCTTCCGGCATCCTCACATGAATGTAACAGTGAACCAAAAATCCTCAAATGGGAAATATCAGTGCCTCTACCAAAACGCCTCTCTCCGGTGTACTATGCTGTATCGTGTGAGGAAAACGGTTCTCATATATATCGCGCATTTCATGCCTCAAACTCCCCACAAGTGTATGTGTAGGCCCCCGATCATGCCATCTCTTGAGCTCGTGCGTAACCCACGATCGTTCTGTTCTTCCGCTCAGCAACCCCATTCTGCTATGGGTTATGAGGTGCTATGAGCTCTCTTCGAATTCCTTCTGCGCTGTAAAAGTCCTTGAATTCACCAGAGATGAATTCACCACCATTTTTGCTCCTAAGAGCCTTCACCTGCTTCCCCGATTCTTTCTCAACCAATGCCTTGAACTCACAGAACTTTGAGTATGTCTCGCTCTTCTTCTGCATGAAGAAGATCCAACACTTATGAGAAAAATCATCAACAAATATCACATAATACCTGTGCTTTGTTGTCGAAGCTACTGAGAAAGGTCCACACACGTCCGTGTGAATTCTCTCAAGGATCGTCGTGGCATGACTATCCTTCTCGTGAAAGGTGGCTTTCACAAATATTCCCAAGGTACACCCCTTGCACTGATCTGACTACGCAAGAGTGCCTTTAGGAAGCCCAGTAGAAATCTGCTGCAGTATCTTCAAAGCTCCATGGTGAAGGTGGCCCAATCTCCGGTGCCACAACTCGCCATCATCCCGGCTCACCACTCCTTCTGCCTTGCCTGCCATTGATGCGCAACCATCTACCTGCAATTGACAAAGGTTCTTAACTCGAACCCCTATCCTCCGGATCTCACCAGTTGCCTTACTGTGCAGGAAAGCCTTTCCCTCGCTAAAGACAACATCATATCACTTGTCTTCTAACATTGCCACAGAGATAAGATTCTTCTTCAATCCTGGAACATGCATCACTTCCTTCAATACAAAGGGTTTACCAGACTCCCTCTCAAAGGAAATGGTACCGATACCAGTCGCACTGTATCTACCATCATCGCCCATATCGATGTGCACTCCAAGATATTTCTCATCCAGATCAGTAAACAAATCTCGATCTCCTGTCATGTGAAAAGACGCACCACTGTCAAGAAACCACACTGAACCCATCACACTTGAGACCAAGCATGCGATCAGTGAAAAATCTAGCTCAAACTATGAGGCTAAGGCCTCTCCAGCTGCAGTCCCAGCAGCATGCTTATTTTTCTTCTTCTGTGGACAATTTGTGGCGTAATGTCCGTGTTGGTGACAGTGAAAGCACTTGACCTTGGACATGTCTTGCTTCTTGCCTTTCGCACTGGATTGTGAAGCTTTCTTGCTCTTCCCCTTCTTTGCTTTGGTAGCTAAAGAACAATTCTCTTCATCAAAGTTCTTTGATGAAGATCCGTCCCTGGTACTCCGCCTTATCTCCTCTTGCACAAGATCCGACCAAAGTCGCTCCCATCCTGGAAATTTCTCCCAACCATTGACAGAGTCCTGATAGGAGTGACAACTCTTTGGAAGCCCAAGGAGAGCCAAGCTCACCAAGTCCTCATCATCAACAGTAACCCCCACACTTCCCAACTCATCCCTGCATTGGATGAACTTCGTGAGGTACTTGGGCATACTGTCGCCTTTCTCCATCTTTATGTTCCTGAGTTTATCCTTGAGCACCAAATTCCTCTGGTCGCTCTTGCTTTGGAATAAATCTGTCAAAGCTTTCCACATCAAGA
This sequence comes from Pinus albicaulis, assembly GCA_034641835.2. Taxonomy (NCBI): domain Eukaryota; kingdom Viridiplantae; phylum Streptophyta; class Pinopsida; order Pinales; family Pinaceae; genus Pinus; species Pinus albicaulis. The sequence continues at coordinate 1,070,625,002 of CM076577.1, forward strand.
ATGGATAAGCCTTACCATGAAGGCTGGACACTATGTGATCCTTCATACCTTCCAACAAAATCCTTCGACACTTTGCTGTCTTCTTTTGCCATGCGTCAAGTACGACAACATCACTAGAAGTAGGCTTTGGAATTTCTGCATCTATGAACTCCTTCAACCCATTTTCATCCAGCACCGCCTCCTTCCTATCCTTCCATGAAATATAATTTGAGCTGCCCTCAAGGGCATACTCCATTCGCAATCCGTTGAAAGACATCTCAACTTCGACACCAAGAAAACACTGGAAAATAACTTCTTGCAGGAGTCGTTCACCCAGGCACAAAACTCACTTCGCTAATGTTGCTGCAATTAACAGCTATTCAATCGATCTGATACACCATACCATGTAGAAATTTGAATAACTGATATATTATTCACCGATATTCTCCTGATCACACACTATTTTAGCTTCATGCATAATACAGAATCTCTTCTACCATTGATCATCACATGCGGAAATAAAATCAATTTCATGCATACATTAAAACCACAAACAATCACACATATGAACACATTATTTAATGGGAAAGATTAAAGCTGAAAACCCAAAATATCTGTATATTATATGTCATGGAGATCATGTAACAATCATAGTACAAAATCTCCTCACAAGCTCTCATGCACAACCTCAATTGCTACACACTATCAAGCTAGATCTAGCAAAACACATGCTCCAATATTTTGCCACTTGATAGCCAGCCTCTATTGCGTTTTCAATGCTATGGGATGGCTTCATTAAATATATAAACCACCTGGCTTTTACTGCACAATCCTCATGGGCTTCTCCACCTATCTGTGTGTTGCAAATAACAACAGTATAGTCACAACTGATAGTTAACCTGCTCTTTCACCTATTTCTGCATTGGTCTCCACTGAAACTGTCCATGCACTGAAGTTAACTGATGCATTCTTTAGTTGATTAATGAGTTTATAATTAGTGAATTAATTATTAATTAATTCACTATCTCATAATTGTATCGATTAGTTAAGCGTCTAAGTAAACTCCCAACTATGTTTAGATTAGTTAAGCGAATACAACTCCTTCTTCTCAATCAACTCCACCAACTCATCATGAGTTCTAGCTTGAAGTATCATGAAATAGCTCCTATAACCTCGGGAATAACGCAATTCCCTTTGCCAGCTCATGCCACATACGCTTTTCATGAAAGTGCTCAAGAGAATAAAGATAATGTTTAGAGTCCCAAGTATTATTAGAGCTAATAATATTCGACATATCTATTTTAGGCAGCAATCTAAAATGATTAATATGTCTAAAAATAGAAGTCCATATATTTTTTCCGACTTGACCAACCATCCACAAATAGCATCCTGCAACTCATAGAACATGATCCATATGTCTAAAAATAGACATAGTCTAAAAATAGACTTTGAGCCAAAAATAGCTCGTGGGCCCACTTAGTGAAGGCGACTCCTTTCCACTAAGATCATCATCTTTTTGCAATCTCAACAATATACTCAGAGTGATTCATTCGAAGGATGAACTAACAGATCAAGCATATGCTATCCTGCTCAAGCTTTTTAAAAGATAAATAGGTTATGACTAGTATGGTTGGGGAAATTTGGAAACCAAGGTATTCCATTTACTAATGTTAGCGAGTCGCTCTTTAACAAGACACTCTTCCACTTCATCTATGTGGCTATTGGGTTGGGTAATATACTTATCATTCGATTCATCATACCTTTTCATATCCTCCATTTTGGTTTTGGGTCAATGCTGCCAAATCCATTCAGTGTCGTCAGTCTGTTCAAGAAAAGTCATTCAGTTGATACTCATTGCAGTACTCTTAAGCCTTCATTCTATGTTTTCCTTTCCTGATCCAGTTCTGTATCAACATTATTTTTTCTCAATCATGATACCTATTTCATGTCGTTGATAGGGGATACATCGAGGCCCTCCTACGGCAAGTCCCTTCTTATCGACATCAACATATTATCCAACAAGTTGAATTAGAAACAACCCTTTCGTACTATTTTCTTACATACATAAATGGAAAGTTTCCTCACTCTCAACGACAAGTTTACATCATTGGCCTCATCCGAAAGACTCCATGTGGTGTTTGACATCAACTCATTTATTCACACCATACAGATTGTACTATAGTACATTGAGAGCCATTAACATCATCGATGGTTTCTCTCGCATCTATTAACGAATTAAATAATTGACTGATAGTGAGATGGTGTATACCTTGTTCAACCTCAACTCATTGATTCACGTGGTTATAATTGTACGTTGGTTGGTCCTGTGAACATGATAGAAGACCCTGGATCTAGTTTCATCCATCCGGGCTGCAATTTCAAGAGCTATACAAAGATCACAATGTATGATGGCCATGATCATACAAACAATCATCCAGTCATGGGTCCACAAATTGTCATCTGTGGATGCATCTTTATATCATTGTACATGTGATGTTACCTTATGTGCTGAGTATGTGTATGCCTCCCTCAAAAAAATATATCATGATATAAATGTATTGTAATAAATGAATCTCGCTGATTGATCTTGATCCCGACTTGTCACAAGGTGAAGCACTTCAGTCATCAGTCATGTTTCCTGACTTTGTGCTTTAGGGGGCAATCTGTTACAGGCCATTTTGTCATGTCTAGTCAATAGGCCTCCTAATGGGATCAATCAACATCATATTCCCCCTTGTCATCATCATTGCAAAAATCCCTAAGAATGCATCTTTCATTCCCTAGAGTTTCTTCCTGAAATTGCATTTTATGAGAAAGTTTTAGAACTAATGCTCCTTGGCCTCTTGTTGGACAAATTTCACCTATAGGTTTCTCCACTGTGGCCTACATTGATCACCTACATGTTGCTCCCCTTTTCACCTGCGTTGGTTCTATAAATTCGGGGAAAAGAGAGAAATTCTGGAAGCTTCTTCTTCCAGAAGCTTCCAATATTTGTTACAACCTTTTACCTCAGATAAAACATTCGGATCCTATCCTATACTTCCTTGGAATTTCCATCCCTTATCCTTTGTTCCCATCCTCCCATCAAGGTGGATCTAAAACCTTAGATTGTTAATTGGATAAGAACTCCCAACTTACCCCACTCCTCTATATATTTACAACCTTCCATATGCAAGGGGTTGGATTTTGGAGAGTGATTATACCCTTATGATGTTGTGGTGATAGGTTTCATTTTATGCATCTAGGGTGATTTGAGGTGCACATTGTGACAAGGAAAGGACAAGTTAGCCTGGATGAGCTCTTCTACAAGATCAACACCTATTTATGGTTGTAAAATACTTCCATTTATATTAATGCAAATAATTCTCTATTTTAATATATGTGATGTCGTTATTTCATATATTTCAATACCATGTTGATCTATTGAATAAAGTACTTAAGTGATAATGCATAGATCTCATAGTTTCTTGGATTATGTCATCTAACTATGCAGGTTCTAATTTTGAAAATCAGAGCATTCAAGTTGAATGAGGAGTGAAGCAAGCGCCAAATTCCATGTATGCTTCATTCCATCATCTATTTACTTTAAGGAAAACATTGGGTTCCTTGTCTCTGTGTTGTTTTAGGTTATCCATAAATCCCTCATAAAAACAACAACATAATACAAAGAGGAAGATGTAAACATATTGAAAGTGGGATATTCTCACAAAATAAAGTATGTTATTAGGGGGAGATATTATTGATCAGGTCCACACGAAATTTTAGGCACATTTGGAGGGAATTAGCAGGAACTTACAAATGAAGAAAGCACGGTCTTGGGTGGAGACTTCATTTACCACAGTATCAGGTCCATACATAGTCATAGAATCATTGGTGGGAAATCATGTCCCTTTACAATTCATAGAATACATAAATTGACAAGGAAGAAATTGAAGTAGTAGAAGGACAAAGCAAATGTTTAAGGAGATAAATAAAGATCAAGCAAGAATAACCTTCACTGCTAGTCAAGGGAAGTCCCCAGTATCATGTGAGGGGGAGATCATTCCATTTCATTCAATGACCAACAATTTCTAGTGGTATTTCCAACAATGAAAAAGGGGATATTTTTGCACATAGTATTGTCATTGATGAAAACAAGTTTCATTGATGCCAAAGGGGGTGCCTAACAAAGCAAAAATGTCATTAATGAATCAAAAGTAACCAGTATGATAACGTGACCTCTAGCAAGCCGTCGTCAACTGAAGTTAAATAGGTTTTAAGTTTATTGATTTTGTAATAGACCTGGGTTAAAATTTCATGTAATAAAGTTAATAAAGGAAAAATAATACCAAGTTCATGGGAGACGTATTCCAAAATGAATGTTGGGAAAAACATCCTAGTGTGTCATTTTTGGTTTATTTATGGCTAAGGAAATTGGAAAAGGCAAAGAGGCATTAATGGACATTTATTTATAAAAATAAAGGAAAATAAGAGAAAAGGGAGATGAAAGGTCACGAGTTTGCATGAGAGGAGAAATGAAGGAAAAATAGAGGAAAATAGAGGCCTTAATGATAAAAAGGCGTATGAGGATCATTTCATGGATTTTGTTTGGTTAACCTTTTGTAAATTTTAGCATGGAGCTCTCTTCTATTCTCTCACTCTCTCATACTATTGCACACTTAGATACTTCTTGGAGCACTCTACCATTGGAGTAAGGAAAGCAAAGGAAAAGTAAGGAAAAGGAAATTAAGGGACAAGCAAGGAAATTTGGATCAATCAATTTTAGGAGGAATACTTGTAGGTAACATGTTGCATGTGTGATTTCCTAGCTGGTTAGTGCATGCATGGTACATGCATGTATGTATTTCAATAACTCAGTGTCATTGGCATGGGTTCTTCTAGGTGTGACAATAGTTTCAGCCTCGCGTTTCCATTTTCGGATAGCCAGGGTGTGATGGGGTTCCTTCATTTGGTTGAGCTTTGGATTTTCGGATGGCTTTTAAACCGGGTGAGGTGGTATCAGGAATCCATTAACTAGTTTTTGGCAGGATTGCGGTAAAGCCTGAGGGTGGAGACAAAAAAATTCCTTAAGGTATTGGTGAATAAATTCTAAGGCATCCAAGCTTGTTATGGGCCTAGTAATCCCTTGACCAGCTTTGGCGGGATTGTGATAAATCCTAGTTGTTTATGTTCTTGTTTTGGGCCTAGTGATCCCTTGAACAGTTTTGGAGGTATTGTAGTAAAGCCTGAGGGTGGGGGTGGTTTAATATCTGGGAAGCCTTGGTTTTTTTTATTGAGTCCCATATTCATGCTTGGAATATGGCACGGGGGTGATTGGTTGAAATAAATATTTGGTTAAGCTCAATATATGGTAGGGTGGTAGGTGGAACTCCTTGAATTGGTTGGATTTTTCGAATGTTAATAAGATCTCTTTTCCTCTTGTATTTCATAAGTACTAGTAATTTTTGTTATGTTGCTTTAATGGTTGTTCTATCATGATTATTATTTTGGTTATATGTTGGTTATAAGCATGGTTTTATAACAGGTTATAGCTATGGCTCCTAAAAAAATTTTATTGGTAAATGAATGGTTATTGAATGCATGGTCTAATAGATGTTATTTCAATTATTATGAGAGGGAATTAGACCTTCTTGATGATTCTTAGATATGTATCAGATCCTATGTTTAGAAATTCATTCATGACCTGTAAATTACACGTTCTCGATATGTTTATCAAAATGAATACCATGGTTAATCCTAGTTAGGTTAAGTATTTGATGAAGTTTTTTATGAGTGACTTTGTCTTGATGCCATTTATCATTTTGGAAAGTATCACTGAGCACTGGACAATGGTATTGGGGCCGACCTGGAATTTAGGCTCGAAATTCAAAACCACATGCTTTGAACTAGAAATTTTGGGTTGCAACCATATGGATGTAGGCTTATGCATGCAATTGGAGGTTCCCAACAACATGGATGCCTTGTATGGTAGTGGTTGAGGGCCCAAGTAAAGGAAGAGCTGGTCTAACTCAGGATATGGCCACCTGGGGTGGTTACTCAACCTTTGAGTGACTTGTAGCCCCTGTAGGTTGGTGTGAGATGTCAGTTGTTTGTTAGTAGTCAACCCCACTTCCTTGATGGAACCTAGGAGGTTGGGTCATGTCATAGTAGCTCTTCCTTTCATTTTTACCTGAGCAGGCTAGTGAAACTAGGTAAATGTGGGAGGGGTGGTTATAGATTGGTATCAGAGCTTCTATGTTCAAACACCTAGACTGGATGGGTGAAACATGTTTCTCATGCATGCATAATAGTTGTCGATTTTCTTGTTATGAATACATCATGATGATCATTGTTGTATTTTATGTCATCATGATGTTGTTGGTATGTTATGTTTTTGATGTGTTGGTTGAGATGGAGTAGGAGAGGCATATTATCAAAGCAAGGTTGTAGCACTAGACCTCGGGGTAAGAGAAGATTGTCATACATGTTTGTATGTTGGGCATGCAAGTATGTTGGTTAATGGTTGTAATATGAATTACGGTTATATACATGTCTGCCATTCTATTGTCGTTGTGGTTACATGCATGATATATGTTAGTTAATCAATGCGGTCATATGCATGTGCGTTGATTAACCGCGTTGATTAGTCATGCATGGTAGTACTTGTTGTTATATGCACTGTAGTAATACACATGATGATTATGGTCATTGAAACTAAGATATTTATGTTATATGTATCGTGCTAATCTAGATAGACCTGTGCAGATAGTCATGGTTATGGTATTCATGTATGGGTTGATATATTTATGATATTGTGTCGTACTAACTTGGACTGACTTATGCATATATGATAGCCTCCCTTGAGATACATTGAGGTATGAGTTTTATTATGCCATCTATGTTGTGTTTGAGCATTTGATTAATTTCATGATATGAATATCTGTCTATAAGTTTGCATGAAGGAATGATCTTGTTTTGAGATGGTTGTACTAAGATAATATGTGTTGAGACAACTGATATGCACTTGAGTGAAAGTAAGTGCTAGTTGCATTAATATGACTTATGAATATGAGTTGAATGTTGATTATGACATGCTATTAGTCTTGGTAAAGTTGATTTCAAATTAATAGACACGATGCCTTTATCTTTGGATAGGTGTCTAACATGTGTGAACAATTGCAAGGAAACCTGCTTGGCATTAGCATGACAAGGTAACAATTGATTGGTTTATATAACTAAAAATTGGGTGATGTGATATCTCATAATAAGACTTAATTGCAGTAAAGAAAAAGGTAAAATAAAGGAATTGGGTGAATTTCTTTGGCTATGTTTGGAAACCACAATTCCATACAAATGAGTGCTTTGCATACAAGAATTATTCCTAACCCCGATTTTGTCTAACATTATGTGGATATATGTTATATCAATGAACATGTATTTGACATGTATAACATATGGCTTCTAGTTATAGCTAGATTCATCAAGTAATTGGAGTCCCTTGAGAGATCATATATGTACATGTTCAATTACAGGAAGCTTGATTGACACAACAAGGTAAGGTAACTGGTATGTTGTTATATTTATTTATGCACTAACAGTTGTGTGCTTATGGAAGTATGATGTAGGGGATTGCATGGAAAAAGAGATTTCCATAAAATATTGAAGAAGGCTTTGGTTGAGCTTTCCTTGGAAGCATTGGGAATCATGGGGATTGAGTCATGGTGTATGTTTCTAGTTTTGTGCTTTCAGTATTTTATGATTGGTTTGCATTCAACTTGCAATTTTGATTGTGTTTGGTGCATGTCCATTACACTTTCCTTGTGGTGATGTATTTTTATTCTTTTTTTCATGGTTTTATTCTTATTTGTTTCTCATTTATGTCTTGAGTGTCTTGGGAATTTTTTTTGGAAATAGGAAGTTAATGGAGCTCAGGGAAAGTTGAATGAAATCCAACAGGTAATGTAAGACTATGATGAAGCTAGATGCATGAGTAAAGGGTAGCTGAATGAAATATGAGATTCAATTTGATTGGTTGGGTCCATTGGGGTAAATGGATGGTGGCAGGATATTCATGAGAAAGGTAATAGGAAAGGTAAAGTAAATGGATTTGAAGTTTCAAATGCCTTTTCTATGTTGGGAATTGTTGTTCTCAATGTTGTGCATGAAGTGCACAAATAAATGGAGGTATCTTAACCTAGACCATATGATATCTAGTAATTGTGTTGTGATTATGTTTATATTGATGTCTATATATGAATACATGTATGTATGTATGTCGTTGTCTGCTAGCTCGTCAGGGATCTTGATGGTTTTATGCTAATATTTATATATTTCTATGTATGTATGTATGTATGCCATTTTCTGACAGGGTCATTAGGGATCATTATTGTGGAGGAATAATTTCTTATGCATGTGAATGGCATGAAGAGGTTCCTAGTCTTACGAGGAGTCAAGTGGGAAGAGTAGCCTTGATAGATCTACGAGGTCAGTACAAGGTGAATATGAATTGATATTATATGCTTATATTATTCTTATGTTTATGTTATGGACATGTAACTTCGGGGATACATTAGCAGAATGAAAGCAGTGTGATTTGTGACATGATGGAAAATCATGGATAATGGAGAGACACTAGAAGCAAGGTTTCTTGGTAGAGACAGTGTGGTCTTTGGATGTGCACTATGCTGTTGTGTGCATGTTGCATATGAAGTTCTATGTACATATGGTGTTGCGTGCATGTTGTATATGTGGTGATATGTACATATGGTGGTGATTGCATGTTGTATATGCGGCGTTGTGTACATGTGGTGCTATGTACATGTTGTATATGCGATGTTGTGTACATGTTGTATATAAAGTACTGTGTACATATGGTGTTGTTTGCATGTTATATATATGATGTTGTGTACGTATGGTGTTGTGTGCATATGGTGTTGTGTACATGTGGTACATGTGGTTTCACATGCATGTGGTATTGTGTACACATTGTGTAGGTGGCATTGTGTAAATTTGGTGTTGTGTACACATTGTACAAGTGGTGCTGTGTACATGTGGTGTTGTCTGCATGTTGTGGAGGTGGTTCTTCGTACATGTGGTGTTGTGTAAACATTGTGCATGTGGTGTTGTGTACACGTCATACACATTGTGTTATGCACATGTGGTACTATGCTATTTGTATTGTGTAGTTGATGTATCATGACATGTGTATTCATTCTATTGTACTTTGTGTACGTATATGTATTATGTTTTACACCACATGTAGGTGTATGTGTTTTTTGGTGCACCAGGTGTAGATGTATGCATTGTATTGTACATTGTGTATGTGTTGTAAACTGATGGGAGAGGCAGGTATGGTATTGTCTGGGCCCTTGTTGTTGATATTGAGGGTTGAGGCAGTTTAGTCTCTGGATTCCCTTGTTGATTGATATTGAGAGTTGAGGCAATTTGGTATTTATATGACCTTGTTGTTGATATTGAGGGATGAGGCGGTTTAGTATTTGGATGCCCTTGTTGTTTCTATTGAGGGTTGAGGTGTTTTAGTCTCTAGATGTCCTTGTTGTTGATATTGAGGGCTGAGGAATTTTAGTCTCAGGATATCCTTGTTGTTGATATTGAGGGAGGAGTTGGTTTAGTATCTTGATTCTCTTGTTGCTTGAAGAGAAGAGAATGAACTGGATGCTTGTTGGGTTTGGTAAACCAAACTAGTGTGTATACGTGGTTAAAGAGAATAGAAGGCACTGGGTGCTTGTCAGGTTTGGAAACCGATTTAGTGTGTGTATGGAAAGGATAAAGAATAAAGGCAAAAGAAATAAATCATTTGAAAGATAAATATCATTATTTTATTGCAATTTTTAACTATGCATGCGATCTGTGATTGTGATTTATGATGTTTTCATGTGATCTGTGATTTTAAATTATGATGGTTAATGTTATTTGCGATTCTCGTTTATGATGGTTGAGTGTTGAGCTAACCAGATGTGATATGTTTATCCATGACGATTTGATCAAAATCTAGTTTGACTTGTTGTGACAAGAAGTAAACAAAATTGCAAGTATATCTTATTAACGGTCCACCAATGAGGTATTATTTGAATTATTTGAATTTATTTTGAATCTAATGGAAATTATGTGTTTGGTACAGGAAAGCATGGAAATTCCTAGTTTGGGTGGTTGAAATTGACTACAAGAATTAGAAGCAACATAAAAAGGAATTGGAATAAGAAATTTTTTTTTTGTAAAGCACTTCAGGAGTAGGGCCATTGTGGGACATTGGTACCCAATAATGTCCATTGATTTCCATGAGCATTCTATGACTCGTATGATGGTTTTGAGGAAGGGATATGCTTTGGTTTTTGAACCTTCCGATGTAAGGAAACCTTGTAAAGGGATGGATAGCCTGGGAAAGGGGATGTCGAGGAACTTGGAAGGTCACATAAGGGGGTGACTATATTTCCCGAGGGATTGTGTAGAAGAGAAGGGAAGGTCAGGGATGCATTTTTTTTGGTCATTATCATTTCCAGATGGAATCATAAGCACATTGGGAGTGTACCCTGGAAAAATTAGCTAGTAATTGTTTAATGAGGGAGCAAGTACTGCAAGGATCGTAGCACTGGACATGGGATGAAGGTTTGACTTTGGAAGGATTTTGGACTTCTTGGGAAGGAGGTGAATCCTAGTATCACTTTGAGGGTGGAGGGGTGATCCTTTGGATTCCCTTGTTAAAGAAAACATGCATATGTATATGTGTATATTATTATAAATACTGTAATGAGTTGCGTTATAAATCTCCAATAATTAGTATGGTTGTCATGTTGTTATGTTTTTCATGCTCTTTTTTCTTCTTAGTAGGTTTTTCATTGTAAATACTGCATCGAGCTAATTTATAAATATCCATGGGTAGTATGTTTTGGTTTTCAATGGTTTTGTTGGTCATAGTTTTCATTGAACATAGAGGACATTGTCCCCTAAGGGGGAGGGGTATCTAACAACCCTAGGTTAAAATTTCATGTAATAAAGTTAATAAAGGAAAAATAAGACCAAGGTCACGGGACACATATTCCAAGATGAATGTTGGGAAAGACATCCAAGTGGGTGTCACTTTCAGTTTATTTCACAGGGGCGTCACTCAATTAACCTATGGCATAGCACGTGCATTCGTGGCATACTAAACAATACCCTTAATTTGACTACATATTGGAAAATACCTCTAAAAATCACTTTATTTAACCCCCTACCAATACTAACCCATTGCATTTTCCCAATTTAAAAAACCCCTACTTTCACTAGATATTGTAGGTATCTGTTTTTTTATTAACATTTTTTAAACCCCTCTATATTTATATCCTTAACATAATGACATGATGCCTCTCTTATGACCCCACATGCATTCTACAATTCACCTTTCTTCTTGTGATCTTTCTCATCCATGTATGCATTCCGACATCACCTTCAAAGTCATAGGGATTGCATTTTGTCTTTCTATCATTTTCTCGACCTACCTTAGTCTTGTGAGTTTTCATGTGAAAAAATTTCATTTAGAATCACCAAGTGATTATTTTTCATGATTCTTTGTATTTATCAACATTCAAAGTTTGATTACTTTTTGCCAAAATCTCAGCCTTGTAGCTCGTAAACCAATTTGTATGCATACAAAGTTGCACTACTATTGCAACTACAATAGTACAAGAAGAAATAAAATAACAATAAACCCCAAATAAGTAGAAAATGACAACAGGATAAAGCCTTGTAGCTCGTAAACCAATTTGTATGCATACAAAGCTGCACCACTATTGCAACTACAATAGTACAAGAAGAAATAAAATAACAATAAACCCCAAATAAGTAGAAAATGACAACAGGAAAAACAATGTTTAGAGGCATCCAAATAATATTGAGGAAGAGCTCTGCAATGTAGTTTGTTAATTGTATTGATCAAGTAATGAGTTACAAAAGAAGGGGAAACCTTTGGTTATACAAATAGGGAGAAACCATAACTTCAAGCTCAAGAAACTATTAAGTGTCATGAGACTCTTATTACATGAAAGTGGCCCAAGTACAACGCTATCCCTTTCCATATTTTAACCATTCATATTGAATTTTTGCCAAAATCTCAGCCTTGTAGCTTGTAAACCAATTTGTATGCATACAAAGGTGCACTGCTATTGCAACTACAATAGTACAAGAAGAAATAAAATAACAATAAACCCCAAATAAGTAGAAAATGACAACAAGATAAAGCCTTGTAGCTCGTAAACCAATTTGTATGCATACAAAGCTGCACTACTATTGCAACTAAAATAGTACAAGAAGAAATAAAATAACAATAAACCCCAAATACAGGAAAAACAATGTTTAGAGGCATCAAAATAATATCGAGGAAGAGCTCTGCAATGTAGGTTGTTAATTGTATTGATCAAGTAACGAGTTACAAAAGAAGGGGAAACCCTTGGTTATACAAATAGGAAAAAACCATAACTTCAAGCTCAAGTAACTATTAAGTGTCATGAGACTCTTATTACATGAAAGTGGCCCAAGTACAACGCTATCCCTTTCCCTCTTTAACCATTCATATTGAATTTTTGCCAAAATCTCAGCCTTGTAGCTCGTAAACCAATTTGTATGCATACAAAGGTGCACTACTTTTGCAACTACAATAGTACAAGAAGAAATAAAATAACAATAAACCCCAAATAAGTAGAAAATGACAACAGGATAAAGCCTTGTAGCTCATAAACCAATTTGTATGCATACAAAGCTACACTATTACTGCAGTTACAATAGTACAAGAAGAAATAAAATAATAATAAACCCCAAATAAGTAGAAAATGAAAATAGGAAAAATAATGTTTAGAGGCATCCAAATAATATCGAGGAAGAGCTCTGCAATGTAGGTTGTTAATTGTATTGATCAAGTAATGAGTTACAAAAGAAGGGGAAACCCTTGGTTATACAAATAGGAAGAAACCATAACTTCAAGCTCAAGTAAATATTAAGTGTCATGAGACTCTTATTACATGAAAGTGGCCCAAGTACAACGCTATCCATTTCCCTCTTTTAACCATTCATATTGAATTTTTTTCCCACCCACTCACTGAAATATTCATTAAGTAATGAATTCTCACTTTTCATGTCTCAAAATCCAGACCAAATACATTTAATGATTTTTCTATATTCAAATACATTATTGATGGTCCTTCCTCAATTCCACCAACTTGAAGTTGCACCCTGGAAACAAACACATGGAATTTCATTGCATAGTAGTCTTGTAAAAAGTTAACGTAGAAGTAGACCTATTATGGCAAGTCTCAGAAAACTATGGAGTAGATTCAAATTAACAATTCAATCAACTAGTTAATAAGACCAATAAAAAATACACTGTACAAATATGAATAATTATGTTCTAACTTCTAAATTTATGAAATTTATTGCAATATATAATTTTATCTACTTACAACATTAGACAGTTGGTCCCTTATGTAGTACATAGATCTCAACATGGCCTCCAAAGTGTCTTTCATTACCTGAAATTTGACATCAGTTTATCCAGATGAAGATTGTGTAGTTTCGTGAAGCTGCATGTGTGGAGAAAATATAAATGAATTTTAGAAAGCATGCTAGTGTAGAACATTTCTCTTAAACATAACCAATAATCAATCACATTTCGAGAATTTTTTTCATATGAACCTCTCCTCTATCATGAATGTTAAGCCATTCTTTGATGAACATCAAATATATAAGTGTCTTTGACATCCACACAGTTGACCCAAAACAAAATGCATTTTATCTTATGTTCCAAAGACATTGAAAAAAAACAGATGATGTTCTGCTTTGCTTGCATCCGATGGCATACAATACATATATTAGTATGGAAAAATAAGGAATAATACAAAGTTGTAAGAAAAAATTGCATGAAGCTAAAATACATATAAAACGTAAATTTTCACTCATTTTTTCCAATGCCAGATTCGTACATATATATGTGAGTTATTTCATAGCCACTGCCTGACCAAGTTACAAAATATGAAATTTCCAATTCTCTCACAAATAGACAGATATCATGTAACTGTCAGCTATACAGTAAATTTTTGAAGTGTCTAATAATCAATCTCACTATCTACAGTAGAAATCACAGATCTTGACCCAAGTGGCTTCTTATTATTCATAAATTCTTGAGAATATTAGCCATCATTCTTGTGCAAAAACACTAGCCTTAAAGTGTTTTATTAACCAAAGGTAGTGATCTGAAAAACACCTTTATCTTTACCAGCTAACACATTGATATATCTTACCTTCTTGAGTTCTGATTTTTTTTTGCCTCAACTTTTTGCAAAGCTGGTGCTCATAAAAGAATTTAAAATTAAGTTGAGACAAATATGAAAAATGAGAATAACAAAACAATCAGAAAATTTATTGAAGGCAACAAATCTAAGCAAGTTCCTCACCTTGAATCGCTTGTGAGATTTAAGAGATTTCGACTTGCAAGTTCTAAAAAGACCACAAAAGCATCTTTCCTATCCATTCCACAGGCATATACCCAAATATCCAAAAATGCATCTACACAGATATTTCTACCCTTGGGAAATGCCCCAAGTCCATAAAGTCCTTTGTGTCATCATCAAGGACATCAATACTTTTTTCCAAGCAATGGAGCATATCCTCTCTGTGATGTTTCGATATAGATTCTGCTCTTGAAAGTTTCTTCTTAGCATTTTCCCAAACTGGTTGTGGCTCATTGCACAAAGAGCTTCCAATCACCTTTAGGGAAAGTGGTAGACCCATACAGACTGCTTCAACCGAAAAATATTTTAGCAGTTAAACATGTTAATCTTCTGCAGAAATATAGAGCATTAAAAAATTTCTTGGAGTTGTTAACTCTTCGATTTTAGACCTATAAAACCATTTATCTGTCAAAGGGACATAAAATCAATCTGAGTTTGAACACTGTATAATAGGATGCAAAGCATTCGAGCAGGATAGAGAAACAAGCAGTTAGGGTATGAGATTTTGAATAGTATGTCATATTCATACCTGTTTAACAACAACTTTGTCATTTCTTGTTGGAATCGAAGGCTGTCCAAAGGCCCAGAAACAAAAATGAGATAGGGCATCAACCTTCTACAACATGGGCATGTTATACATGTGACTGTTGTCTGTTTGTGGAATAGAGAGATCCTGCCTGGTTGTGATAACCATTTTGCAACCCTTTGCTTCAAACAACTTTTCCACATTTGATTTTGACCAAACATCATCCAAAATCACCAATGTCTGTGGATTTCCTTTTAAACTGAGTTTCTTCTATAGTTGGTTCTGCGCATCCTCGATGCTCTGAAAAACAGGCCTTCGACCTCTGATTATTTTATCCCACATAATCTCCAAAAGGCCCATTACATTTGGAGACCATTCAAAAGTTATGAAAACTATATTGCTTTGGAAGAAATTTGATAATCACAACAAGAATAAGCACTGAAAAAACCAAAAGGGAAGCAATAATATGGAAGCTCGGTATGACAATTAAAACAGGGGAGTTGTTCTTACCTTTGACTTCGGGATCGTTACAAGGGGCTAATGAAATGGTAGTTTTGCTGCTTCCACCCATCCCTTCAACCCCAATGATACTAACTCCCTTCTTGAATAGGATATGTTTGACAACACTGACAATATTATCCAAACCCACTATAAAGTTTGGCATACTCGAGACTTGGGAGTTGTCGCTGCCGGTGAACTTCTCAGATTGTTCAGACATTGTGGTATCATGCGACCCATTAATGGCGCTCTAAAATAGTTCAGTTGTGCTGATTTGATGAAGCATGAATGAGTTGGAGTTTGCATCATTATTCATCCTAACATTAACCCTTTCCATTCAGCCTTCCTCCAGAAAGACATGTTCCTTCAATTCAACGTCAGAATCATATAAAAAGGAGTGTTGAACCATTCATTTGACCAAGGATTTTCGGTGAAGATATCTAATAAGACAAGGAACATCAACAGGAGGCCGAGAAAAGAAGTTTGGGTTGATTTTATAAGGTTAGGGTAATTTTATGTGATTGAATTATTATTCAAGACCAAACATCCATCACTGTAGAAGCTCTGATTACCTTTAAAAACCTATCACTCAACCTACAAAAAACCTGTGACAAGTCTCCCGTGAATGGACTGCACTCTCCGTCTTAACATGTCTCCTCATCTTGGTGTGTGGACGGTTTTGTGGAGCTTGCCTTGGTGAAGAATTCAGAAAAAAGTGGACATAAAAAGGAGGAGGCCGAGAAGGACATGATCAAAGAGAATAAGAAAACTTTGAGGCTGAGTTACAACAGAGGTTGTCCTTCATGTCGGCCTTCAGAAAAACATGTGCTTGTCCTTCATGTTAGACTTCCTCCAGAAAGACGTGTGCCTTCAATTGAACGCCAGACTCATATAAAAAGGAGTGTTGAACCATTCATTTGACCAAGGATTTTCGGTGAAGATATCTAAGAAGACAAGGAATAGCAATAGGAGGCCGAGAAAAGAAGTTTGGGTTGATTTTAGAAGGTTGGGGTAATTTTCTGTGACTGAATTATTATTCAAGACCAAAACATCTATCACTGTAGAAGCTCTGATTACCTTTAAAAACCTATCACTCAACCTACAACAAACCTGTGACAAGTCTCTTGTGAATGGACTACACCCTCCATCTTCACATGTCTCCTCAGCTTGGTGTGTGGACAGTTTTGTGGAGCTTGACTTGGTGAAGAATTTAGAAACAAGTGGACAGAAAAAGGAGGAGGCCGAGAAGGACATTATCAAAGAGAATAAGAAGACTTTGAGGCTGAGGTACAACATAGGCTATCCGAATTATTTATGGGTTGTTTGGTGCATATTTTAGGGTATAATTTTCCTTATTTTGGAGGGTCGTAGGCTCTATGAGACAACAAAGAAACCACGGGCCTATTATGGGCTTGCTGGAGGGGTCATAAGGCCTATTACCAAGCTCAGAGATAAGGGAATAGGTAGCATGGGAGGCATCTAAACAAGGAAAGGAAGTCACACTGATTTTGAGGATTGTTTCAGTGGTATAAGAGGGTTTTCATGGAATGAAATGATTCCCTAACCAGATTTATATTCTACAGTAGGTGCATCAGCTCATGAGTACAGTTATGTGGATGATTTTGAGTTGAATTTTTTTCTAGGAGGATCATATTGCATCCTGTGGAAGCCAATTGGAAGGAGCAGACTTGGTTGTTAGAAGCCCTTCCCTAGTTTGAAATTTGAAGCACCAAGGGCTAAGACACCACAAGTAACTAAAATTGGACCTGTTACTACTAAATATCTCAGACCTGTGCCATTTTTGAAAAATTATCTTGCGGAATTTGGGTCAGTCATTCAGTTAAATAGGAAGCTTGTTGAGAACCTACCAAAGCTAGATTGAAGACTAAACTTGAAGCAGACTTTGGAGCTACTCTTGAAGAGACTTTTTGAAGATCCATTGAAGATGAGTTTGAGGCTTGTTTGAACAGAACGTTGGAGTAGCTTGGAGCAAACTTGAAATACATCTTGTAGTGTCTGTGAAGCTGTTTTGGGGATATCCTTGAGCATACCTTGGAGAATACTTTGGTGCCAACATTGAAGATCCATTAAAGGGAATTGGAAGCATAATAGAGGCAGATCTTGAAGGTACCCTTGGAGACATGATGTTGTGTTGAAGCCTTCATGGAGTGGCCTTGGAGAAAGTGTTATATAACCATGCATATGATCTTAGCCTAATGAGGAAATTGAAAATAAATGTAATCTAAGTCATTTCTTATTTTCTTATTTTCTGTAGATATGTGGTGGGAAAATTATGCTAGAAAAGCACCAAATTTATAGAGATTTTCCATATCAGTGCCTAGACAGACTTGTGCTTAAATTCGCATAATAGTGCATCTCTACCCAAAAATATTAAACAAGTCAACTAGAGGAACAAGGATCCTCACCTTCAATAATTATTGTGCAACATCAGAACTTACCAGTGGACCAAGAGGTAAAGTGGGTGCAACAACCTATGGAATGGTCTCAGGAGATAAATGCTTATTCTGTACTCTGTTTTTAAATTTTTCGACTTACTGTCCTTTCCTAGGTACATCAGTCTTAGGTTGGGAAGCAACTGATTCGTTAACTAGAAAAATGTCTTGATCATTTAATTAAATTTTTATTGTTTTGATCTTATTTAATTTAATGTGAGAAATTCCCACAAGAGATTAGGCCCCAATGCTAGATTCACTAGGGAGGGCCAGAGTGCTGATCACATTTGAGAGCAAGGAAGAAACCAAAAATATCAAACCCACTCTACCAACAGAACAAACCTGCCAACCTATTGCAGACCATATCAATGTCATATAATAGGAACTGTCCCCATTGTGAACTTCTCAGCCTCCTTTTTCATATCTCTGAACTCCCCACTAACAAACAAACCAACTATGCATACTACAGTAGAAACTATGGATGTGAAAATTTTCATCTGCAGAACCACTGCAAAGGTCTCCTTCTTTATAACCACATTGAATACAAGCTAAATCAATGGAAGAAGCAGCCGATAGATTACAGAAGCTGCAACAATGAAAATAAAGCCTACTATGTACTTGGCAGTATTCAATCCCTTAGGCCTGTCACCATCTGAATGAACGGCATGCAGATTGCACCCAAAGTCAGAAAAACCAGAGAATTCAAGATATATGGAGTAATTTTCTGCATGTTCAATATCAATTCAAATACAACATTGAAGGCTAGTTGGCTTGAATAGAGAAGTGAATAGGTTGAAACAGGCATATAAGAGATACCCCATGAGTAAATCAGATTATAACTCCATGCACATGAAGGTACATGCACATTCAACTACCTGACCCGAGTTATCTGGATTCTGGACAAACTCACTGAAATCCAAAAGTCCTTGCTTAATAGTCTAAAAAAACATGAGGTTGTTTGAACTTTGTACATGGTGTAACCTTGTGTCACTCTTATAATTAACCCATGAGAAAGATTGAGAAAGCTTGAGTTACACCTTGTGTAACTTTGTACTTGAGAAAGCTTGAGTAACACTTCTTTGAATTTTTCTTTTAAGTCATGGTTCATGGGAAAGAGAGACCATCACATTGTTATAAATGCTGGTAGACCGAAGGAAATTTCATAGCACAGCCTTCAGATTTCAAATGAAGGTTTCCTAAAAGCTCTGTCAGATCCTATATATATACACACAAACACACAAAGTATACTTCACATATGCTTCAGGACAACTCCAATGAATTTATATGAAGGTGAATTATTTGCATAATAAGATCTATGCTATAGATTGACCTCCTTGCCCCAAGGAACCCTCTATTCTACATACATAAGAAGAAGGAGATTTGTTAGTATGATACAAATTAAAGAAGGTTCCACATAATGAGAATATCCACCTCATCTAGGGGTCTATTAACTGTCAGAACATAAAATGGCTTAG
The DNA here is from genome assembly GCA_034641835.2 of Pinus albicaulis. Lineage (NCBI taxonomy): Eukaryota > Viridiplantae > Streptophyta > Pinopsida > Pinales > Pinaceae > Pinus > Pinus albicaulis. Next base: position 1,070,644,410 of record CM076577.1, read on the forward strand.
ACATGATTGTTGATCCTAAACTATTGATTGTGTATAAGCTCTAACTTGGGATTAATGTCTGAAGCCCTGCCTGGCTTTAGACCTTCAAGGTTGTAAAACATATGGATAATTAGACAGGGGGATAATTTTTAGGAGTTTGAAATCACCACTTACACCCTTGTATATGTCCAGGAGAGCGATGAATGTGGCCATAAAACTTCATCATGCAATTGTACCTTAAACCCTCAGCAGCAAAAAAAAAAGGTAATAATGAAAATATGTAAGAAAAATAAAGGGGGAGTCAGTTAAGTATACTTTTCTTGAAATGGTTCTAGCCAAAATAACATTTTAGTAACAAGTTATGCCACAAGCTCTAGGTTTCAAGATTAAAATTTATATGACATCATTAAATTTCCTGTTATAGAGACTGGGGGATTATTTTACCCCAAAGGAAAGGTCATAAAACTTAAAAGGTTGATCTAGATGCAGTTTAGTCTAAATGGTATAATATTTGGTGCAGGAAATTGTTTCTATGTGTATGCAGGGAATATTCCTAAAAATGTGGATGCCTATCATGGAAGGACATACAATGAATCCTTAGAAATCAATTTCAGCAAGCCCTAAAGGGTAGCAAGAAATGTAATTCAGCCAATATCCCATCTCATAATTCTTATTTTTCCCTAGGATTCAACCCAACAGGATAAAAAATTTAAAATAACTCTTGCATGATGATAATCGTTGAGGTCACAAGACCAATCTGCATTTATTATTAGAGAGATACCTCTGGTCAATGAAGGTGATATCTTGGAATATATGAGAAATTAATGTTAAAAGCAAGAAATTACTCTTACACAATTAAGATATGTATTGAATCACATGATACTCTTATGTTTCAAGAAAAAAAAAGTTATAGTATTATGATAGAAACCCTACTCAAAAACTTTTGGAAAAAGGGAAAATTGACAACCATAAATGCCAAAGTCATGGTTGGTGACATTTTCATTATTTGGAATCTAAACATGATTCTAATGCACAATTTATTTGCCATAGAAATAAGTTTAATCGCTCAATTTTACCTCGTGATCCTCATAAAATGCATTCATCACCAATGTATATGGTGTGCATCTTCTTTTGGAAACACACAAATTCTTGCAGAGTCTTGCCAACTTTGTACATCTCAATGGAAATTCTCATTAGATTCTAAGAAGGGATTTCAACCTTATTTCTTCCTTAGAGTAAAAGAAAAGGATAAATTTGTAGACATGATCAAGATAATGAAGCATTCAACACCTTTATCAGTTATATGAGACTGATTGATGTGGAAACCCTCAATGGGCTCCATGCTTGTAACAATAAATGTGGGGGATCACAACATGTAGTTTGCAATTGGAATATTTCTTGATTTTAGAATTCTAAATGCTCTATGGTCAAGGTATACACACCAATATTCTCCCTTCAACTAGATTATATCATTGGCCCATATCCGTCACTCTTGATAACCCAAGTATCCCCATCAAAAAGCCCTTTAGATTTTAAATTTTTTGGCTTTCCCGCCCATACATTTATAAGAACATCAATCAATGGTGGAATCAAGATGTCATACACCAAAGGACTCTACTTTATCCTTTCCAGCAAAGACTTAAAAACCTCAAACAACATCTCAAGACATGGAACATGATAGTCTTTTTAGACATTTTCCAAGCCCAAAAGATCTAGAATCAAGAATGGCATGCATTCAAAAACAAATTATTCGTGGAAGAGACGAATCCCTTGTTGGCCAAGAGAAACATTTTTTCACCCACCCTAGTGAGTGACATCAACAAGAAAAAATACTTTGCTGGTATAAATCACAAGTGAAATGACTCAAGAAGGAGAACACAACTCGAAATTCTTCCACAAATTGATGATTCAACATTGGAATTGTAATAGAATTACTCATCTCAAGAACAATCAAGGTAATAAGTTAACTTATCATCAACATATTTATCACAAACCAACAAAAAATTTTTCAGGTCTCTCCTCTCAAAACTCAAATAGGACGGTTTCACTGCCATTCACATGATCACCAAACACATTCCCTAATTAGTCTTGAAAGAACATGCTGCCAGTCCCATAAGACCCGTCACTTTAATAGATGTAAAATTGAATGTCATAGATATGCATTACAGAAAATCTCCAAGTCCTCACGTTTTCACCACAAATTTCTTCCACCACATTTGGTTCAACATTAAAAATGAGGTCTAGGTATTAAAATAAAAGTTACACTAAATGTGAGGTTCCTTTCCAACCATAAATTCTACCTTCATCACTCTAATTCAAAAAGATAACAAAGAACTCAATCTCTCAAAATTACTAGCTATAGGTCTCTATTATTTTATTTACAAAATGAGATGAGAGGGTTGCACTAGTTGTTGTTGTAATACAACGACTGCATCCTGTAGATCTAGTCACCTCTTAAGGTTTCCATCTCACACTGCTACTAGATATAAAAATTGTGGGTTTTTACAATCAAGGGCTATATAACTTAGCTCATTGAGGTTTTTTACTTTTAAAATTCCACTAGATCTACTCCCTTCAACCACCAAAAAATTGTGACGTGCATATTTTTTCACTAGTGTGGTGGATTAAAATCAAACTGCAAGATGCAAAATTTTGGCTCCATTTCAACATTGGGCTCATAATAGTGACTTTATGCAGTATCATAGATGTTATGCCCTCAAGAGGTTTTCCTTCCATGCATATCAAAGCTCTATCTTGGGAGGAAATTTTTTCCTTTCCTAGGAACTAGATTGAAGTCTGCCATGCGAGGCCAAATGTTTATGCCATTTATGAATTGGTATCATAAAAATGATTTTGAAAAGTATTGAGGAAGTTGTGAATATTTTATGTTATGATTATGTTCAAACTCACTTGGAGTCACAATCCTCATGGAAAAGGGAGATCCATTGGATGTAAAATTCACTTATTTTTTTTACAAACAATTTTTCCACTTATGTTGCTTCAAGGTGGCTTCATGGCATACTAACATTCACAAAATTATATTTTTTGTGCAATATATAGCATAATAGTAATATGCATTTGCACAACCACCACATTTTGGAAATCATGATGGTCGTGTTCAAGACCATGTAACATTTTCTCCAACCACAATTAGTCTTCCCCTGAATTTTCTTAAAGTTTGTAAGGTACTAGATGGATATTCTAGGGTTTTTGATGGAAAACCCTATAGTCATCACCCTAGATCTACTTAAATCTCTTCCAAGTAATCCTTAGTCAACCCCATATACCCAAAAAATATAGTAGGCACTATTCCTCTCCCATTATTTAATCATAAAACCTAAATTCTAACTTTAATTTATATTTAGTATTAGATTAGAGTTTAAAAAATCTTTGCATGCATTCTTAGCCATAAATAGGCCAGACATCGTAGCATATGAAGATCTAAATGTAGCCCAGATTGATTGGAAGAAAAACATTCCTAACTTGTTTTCTTAAATATTTATTAGTCTTTCTTAAATGGGAATCCCTACCAAAAAATTATTGTAGGTTCCAACCTTTCATCCATAGTCAGGTATGGCTAATCCTGAGCATTTGAAAAGATTAAGCTCCTCCAGCTACTAAGGAAAATGAAACACAAATTCATATAACTAGTGCTACTGTAGAAAATTTCACTAGACAAGGTGGTAGTTTCTTTATAGAATGCTTAAAAAATGTCATAAGCCACACCCTAAAGGTCAAGTTCAATATAGAAAAACATGTATGATAAAGGGACATAGAAAATGAAAAGTCATGTGATACACATCCCAAGGGTTTAATTTCATTATCGCAGAACATGTATGATAGAAGGACATGGGACACAAATCCCAAGAGTTGAGTCCAAGAGAACGATATGAGACAAATATCTCTGTAGCTACTAGTGTAATTAAAACAAAATCTAGATTCCTTTTCTTCAATTATCTATGATTAGTTGTGAATCATTTATGATGTGTAATGTGTTTTTTTATGATATGCCTTCCAAATTAATTTTACATATACTTTAAACCAACAAAAGACAAAAAGAGGAAAATTTTGGCAATTTGTGTGATTAATTGACAAATTTTACCCTTTGCATTATGTATATTGACAAGAAAATGCTAGCAAGAAAGGAAAAAGTGCTACACAAAGAAAATTCATGATTAAATGAATTTGCGGATCATGCAAGAGAAAAGATCAGATTGATGTGAGGTTTTAATTAGCATTAGTTTGAATCAGGTTATCATTGTGAGGTGAAGGTTATTGATGATCTAAAAGATATGCCAAGGACTTTTGAAGATTGAGGGAATTGAGAGAATGACATAAGTATGTTGTGATAGTGGTTAAACATTGCCTAAGTAAATTTGAAGGGATGCATATCATTGTTATAAGTGCATAAAAGAGGTGATGAGAGGTTTGTTTCAAAGTTACAAATGATTAGTGCATCCAAGAAATACAAGGTTAAAAGGGTCATCACAGGGACAATGTTGTGATCATGCATTGAAGCTTATTGTCATAAATCCACTTGAGACTCATAATATTTTAGATGATACATCTATGTGTAACCAATTTATATTCAAGGAGATGGTGCAGCCAAGAGAAGATCATTCTAGGAATAAGATAGAGATTATGCGCCCTACAAGACTTGTATCGACTATACGCACGGTTCCTTGATAATGCGCAACAAAAGGACATATTAGTCCATTCATGAAAAGTTTATTTTAATGTGCATTTTGCAGGTATTATATTTTCACTATGTTGTGATGATAGTTACCAAGGGCATGTCGAACCAAATAACAAGCGCATGGAAGCTTGTGCACTATGCTGGAGACATTATAATGCTGCAAAGAAAAACATTACAGTTGAATTATGTATGCAAGCATGTGGAAGAAGGAATAGACTACAAAACTTGCACAGATATATGATACTTTATTGTGCAAATGTCTTTTATTTTTATCACAAAAGGTTTGACCTTTAAAAATGGAAAACCAAATTGAAAAGGAAGAATTAAAGGAATTTTTCAAAATGGCTGGCTAATCAACATATTGGCAAGACAAAAGATGTTTGGAATGATCAACATACACTAAGAATCAGTCAAAAGATTAGCACATAATGGAAAACAATATGTTACAGGGTGTTGAGATGAGTGTAAATGAATATAATACAATAGGGCCATGTACATGTTACCATACAATGCAAATGGATATATGTTCTTACGCAAGCTAATATAATGCAATGGAGTGTGTGGCCACTATACAACAATTGATCTTGTAATACTATATCAACTCATGTGAAGACGCTCTATTAAATTATCAAAGAATGATGATAAAAGGAAGTGGTAAGGTGGTTTGTTAAAACATTTTAGAAGCATTGAGAAACATACCATATATCACATTGCATTGTAATGACCTGCTTGGGGAAGAATGAAATGAGTGATACACTATATTATATGTGTGGAGTGATATTCCCTGTGGTACAATGAGATCTATCTAACGCTACACTTACAAGGTATTAGGATCACAATGGAAGATACTACAGGTTGTATTGTGGACATAATACCATTTGCCTTACAATCAAATACCCATCCAAGATTAGCAAATTAGGATACTCACATCAGTGCACAAAAATGCCATCATGGAGGATACAAACTGCAAAGTGTAGAGCGTAGGTGTAGAATTTAGAGCCTATGCCATCGAGTTATGATAGTGCGACAAAAGGCACTAGTGCCAGTGCAACTTAGAGCAGCAAGATCTACTATTCTACTACTAATATCACACATCAAAACTCTGACAGGTAGGGTGTCAATTCAGCTTCTAGGAAAACTAAAGGTGTCCATGATATAGTGATAACAAGTGAGCAGAAGCAGCAGGACAAAGATCAAATGGATGTCATTGTAAGTGATCCCTAGTATTTTCTTTTCGATTTACAGTATACGGGGATTCTCTTCTTCTAAGTCTGAAAGATAATAAACTACACCATCTCTTGGGTCACTTTCAAAAGGACTTTGAAGGAGAACCCTTAGTTTTGCTTCATCCTAGAACTCTATCTATCATGGAGAACAATAGTACTAAAAACTTATGGAATAAGCCAGTGATGAAGGTATTAAATATTTGATTTACAGATGTTAAATTGATTGCATACAATGTTTTAATATAATTTCACATTGTGCGACTGAGAGATTTGACATATACTCTATATTCTATACCCTGCAGTCTACAAAAATAAATTTTGACAATCTTTTACAGCAGACACAATTGGTAGCTACAAGCTCAAAAGGCACCGTATTCTCTGCAAATGATGCTTCAACAGCCAACAATATATTGTCTGGTCATGTTGCAAAAAGTCGAGAGATTGTTGTGACTGTTGTTAATAATAGTAGAGAAATGAAGGACAACCAGCTTAAAAAAGGAGAAATCCCCTTCGACCAGGACCACGAATCTAACTATGACCCCAATGTTGCCTTTTCGTACATTTTAAGTGCCCACATGTCCTTTTCTAACTGCATTACAAAGTGATGAAAAGGGCCATAGTTTAATTGTTCCATTCCATTCAAAGGTTGCATGCTGAAATCACAATGCATGTGTTAATAATAAACGGTCGAATACAAGCCTTGGAATAGTACCCAGGTATTTAAATACCATCTTCATATCTAACATCTTTGTCAATGGTTTTGTTGTTGCTCAATCTGAAAGTAAAATTTCTCTTCTTGCTATACCTGAGATATTTTTTTTTCGGGGTTGATGCAGGATGCTAAACTACAGAATGTTTTGGGTCACTGTCAAAAGGAATTCGAGGGTGAAATTTCAACTGAGAATTTGGGTGATTAGAAGCATGTGGCATCAACAGTGTGTTGGTTGAATAACAGTTCCTCTTTGTCACTTTCCCTCTATGTTGGAAACATTTTAGTGTTCATGTAGAAACACAGACAATAGCCAACAAATATATACACCATTTTGAAATAGATAATGGCTGTTATTTTTGGTCCTTTTAAAACTATCTTTGGGTTTTTTGTTACAATTCTTTGGCATACAAACTAGACTACCAATGTATTCTTAAGCTATCTCTGAGTTGTTTGGATGCACTTATGTACTTGATAATGCAAAGGATGTTAGAACAAATAATCAAAAAAAATAAAAACATATCCTTAATCTTAAATATCTGAAACAAAGCCTGGTTTGGGTTGTCCTGTTCGGTGGATAAGGCGGAAACCAGTCGCCTATTTCTTCAGTTCTTGGCACGAGATGGAAAGTTGCTTGAATTCTGAGTCGATCTGCTCGAATGCTCAGTAGATCTCTTGCTGATCCGTTCTCTTCCTCTTGCTGAATCGATCTCCAGGTCTTCCTCTTGTTGAGTCGATCTCCAGGTTTCAAGGATACCACTCCCTCAACTTTCATATGGGCCCAAATCTTGGCATAACACTGACGATGTAAAGAAACACCACGATTGATGTAGTTCGATTTTAGTCTTAGTCTGAAGGCGATTGATGTAGTTCGACTTTAGTCTTAGTCTGAAGGTACCCAGATCCCATACAATGAGTAAACCCCACCTCTATCCATAGATACTCTGAGGGTGCACTACCCCTAACTATTTTATGAACATTGAATACCCCTCACTATTTTCTGAACATTGAGTCCCCATGATCTTCCCCAAATCAACACCATATCACAACAATAAACCCCGCCTTCGCTACCAGGACCACTCGCGCTATCTATGAATTTCCTACTGCAATTATGTCTTGAACCTCTAGTCGAAACCTACTATATTAAATTCTAACCGAAGCGAGTCAAAGTTGAGAATACCTCCATTCGAAGATAGTGAATACCTCCCTAACCCCGCTCCTCCAGTCGAATCCTATCGAAGCGCTATATTGCCTCCCTAACGCTCTTCTTCCACCTCCTAGTTATGTTAACAACTGCAAATTTTTCGAAGGTAGGCTACTGTGTCTTCAAAATATGCTACTTCCATGGATTTCGAAGAAAAATTCTGCAATTCTACGATTGCGAATTATGTGCAAAGCTAGGTTTAGGAAAATGTGTGGACTTTGTATTAATTTGTGTTTTTCATTCTTTATTTTCACAGGTTTGATTCTGTAAATAGTGATGGCTTGCAATCTGTCTAATTTATACATTCTGGCAACTGCTTCTACCTGTTTGATTCCGACATCCAGCAGAAATGGAGCTTTCGTCCCCACTGGTAGGAACCAGAACAGCCGAACAGAAAATCGATTTGCTAACCCTCTTCTCCCACCTCCTCCGCGCTCTTTGCCTTCCCATGGCCTCACTTACCCGCTTGGCCCAAAAATATAATAAAAATTACCCTAAAATATTTATATTTTTATATCATAAATAAAAACCCACTCACCCCTAGTTATATAGGCAATATAATGTTTTTTGATTTTTTGACTTTTTTTAACCCAATATGAACGCACGTGATATAATATTGGTTTGTGAGTGACGCCCTCGTGGTTTATTTATGACTAAGGAAATTGACAAAGGAATTCGTAAAGGAAAAGAGGCATTAATTGTAATTTATTTACAAAAATAGAGGAAAAAAGGAGAAAAGAGGGATGAAAGGTTACATGTTTACATGAGAGGAAAATTGAAGGAAAAATAGAGGAAAATGAAGAAAACAGAGGCCTCAATGATAAAAAGGATTTTTAGGATCAGTTCATGGCTTTTGGCTGGTTATCTTTTTCTTAGTTTTAGCTTCTAGCTCTCTTCTATTCTCCCACTCTCTCATATTATTGCACACTTAGAGCATTCTTGGAGCACTGTAGTATTGGAGAAAGGAAAGAAAAGGAAGGCAAAGGAAGGAAAAGGAAAGCAAGGGACAAACAAGGAAATTTGGATCAAGCAGTTTCAAAGGGAAGACTTTCAGGTAACAGGTTGCATGTGTAATTTCCTAGTTAGTTAGTTTATGCATGATACATGAATGTATGCATTTGGTTCTCTTGTTGTTATTGGCATGGGATTTTCTAGGTGTGACAATGGTTTTAGCCTTTCCTTTCCATTTTCGAATAGCCAGTGTGTGATGGGGTTCTTTCATTTGGTTGAGCTTTGGATTTATAGATGGTTTTGGAACCAAGAGAGGTGGTCTCAAGAAAATTTACAAGGGCCTATGAATCCCTTTACTGATTTTGGTGGGATTTCGGTAAAAACTAAGGATGGGAACAAGAAAATTTCTCAAGGTATTGGTGAAGAAAGTTTGAGGCATCCAATATTTTTTTGGGCCTAGTAATCCCTTGACCGGTTTTGGAGGGATTGCGGTAAATCCTGAGGGTGGGGGTGGTTTAATCTTCAGAAAACCCTGGTTTTTTATCTTGATACCCACATTCATTCTTGGAATATGGCATGAGGGTGATTAGCTGGAAGAAATGTTTGGTTGAACTCAATCTATGGTCGGGTGGTACATGGAAGTCCATGACTTGGTTGGATTTTTCATATGTTAATGAGAGTTATTTTCCTCTTGTATTTCATGATTACTTGTACTTTTTATTATGTGGCTTTAAAGGTTGTTATATCATGGTTATTATTCTGGTTATATGTTGGTTAAAAGCATGGTTTTATAATAGGTTCTAACTATAGATCCAAACATGTTTTGATTGGTAAATGAATGGTTATTGAATGCATGACCTAATCGATGTTATTGAAACTATTATGAGAGGGAATTAGACCTTCTTGATGATTCTTAGATAAGTATCAGACTCTTATGTTCAAATATGCATTCATGACCTATAAATTACATGTTCTCCATATGTTTGTCAAAATTACTATCACGGTTAGGCCTAGTTAGGCCTAGTTAGGTCATGTATTTGATCAAGTTTTGTATGAGTGACTTTTTCTTGATGCCATTTATCATTATGGAAAGTCTCACTCAGTTTTGGGCAATGGTCTGGGGGCTGACCTGGAATTTAGGCTAAGAATCCAAGACCGCATGATCTGAACTAGAGATTTTAGGTTGCAACCAAATGGATGCAGGCTTATGCATGCAGTTGGAGGCTCCCAACCACATGGATGCCTTGTTGTGGGAGCGGTTGAAGGCTTAGGGAAGGAAAAGATGGTTCAACTAAATATTTTTCCACCCATGGTGGTTAGTCAGCCTCTAAGTGACTTGTAGCCCCTGTAGGTTGTTTTGATATGTTAGTTTTTCATCAGTAGTCGACCCCACTTCCTTGATGGAACCTAGGAGGTTGGGTCATGTCATAGTAGTTATTCCTTTCATGTTTACCTGGGTAGGCCGGTGAAACTAGGTAATTGTGGGAGGGGCGGTTACATAATTTTTTGTGAAATATATTTTTACCTAATGAGTCTATGGATTTTATGGTTGGATAATCCTCTATGATACCTTTCAAAAAATATATCACTCTGAAAAAATCCTCCCGGATGAGAAGTTATGGTCATTTGAAGATTAACATTGGGAAAAAGATCTAAACTATTGGGGAAAACCCACAAATCCTAAATTTTTTTAACATCATACATTTCAAAGTGGATTTTTTTTCTTTGATACATTGATGATGGATAGTGGCCCAACTTCCATGAATTTTAATGAAGCTAAAGTATAAGCATGTTCACTCAAATTGGACAAATCCAATGGAAAAATTGAAAATTGAACGATAGATGAAATGTCAAATTGCCCAAGGTTTATCAAGGGTTGGCCCTCGACACTAGCCTAATCACATGGCAACATGTGGACTCTCCTACAAAATCAATTGTGACATGGAAGCCTTGACAAGGATGATGAAAGTGACATGTGGCATGTTATGGTTGTCTTAAGTTGATGATGTGGCAGTAAATAATGACATGGATTTTAGTGATGATGTGGTAGCCTGAGGACGACCAAGCTTGATGACATGGTGATATAGTGACACATGGCAGCTGACTACAGGTTGAAAATGATGACATGGCGGCACATATGATGTGGAAATTATGTGGCTTAACATGTCATTAGGATGATGTTAGTATAGTAATATGGTGCCACTAGTGATCACCATGTGGCAAGTACAATTGGTAATTTTTGGTTTTTCAAATGACTAAAAAATGGATGACACCTCTCACGAGTCACCATGTTGTATGATGACATCATGTTGATTTCAGCATGTTGATGACCATTAACCCCTAAGGAACAGGTTATGAGGTATGGTCATATGGTTAAAACATCTAGCACTAGGAGCCATAATATAGGACATAGTAATATGTTATGATCACATGGGAAAAAGGGCCAAGCCTTATTGGTCTCACTGAATGCTAAGGATATGAGGTGGTTACATGGTTTTATGTCTCTGGTTTTGAAGGTGTGACTGTTAGCCCAAGGTCGACTCCCGTGAACCTTGGGACCGCATGAACAAATTTTTTTGAGCAATTTTCGACAACATTGTGTCAACATCAACATGATTAGTTTTGGAGACCTATATTGAAGTGCATTTGGGTCCAGTTTTAAATATTGTGAAAATTGGTCAAGTCGAGGAGGGAGGTGGGTGCCTTAATCAGGGTGTAGTCTATTGCAAGTGGGTGGTTGATTTTTTTTTAGATTAGTGCCTCAATTAGGTTGTAGCCTATTTCAAGTTGGCACTTGCAAATTTTTTAGGTTGGTGCCTCAAATAGGTTGTAGTATGTTTTAATTAGTTTCTTGCACATCTTGACAGTGGGTACCTCCAGTAGGTTGGTGCCTACAAATATATGTAAATGTATTGAAAAATAAGAAGAAAAATAATTTGTGGTTTTCTCTTGCAAGGGTTTCCATGTAAAATCTTGTGTTCACTTATGTTGATGTGATTATGGCTTCTTGATGCATGGATTCATTTATTGTTATAATTCAAATTGGTTATGCTACAGTGCTACATGATTATTTATGGATGAAATGTTTTGAAATGATAAGTTTTCCATTACAATGATTCACCCCCGTTCTCAGTCTGATTTTCAATCTAACATAGACCATATATTAAATCAATTTAGAATAGTGAACAAATTATCATATGGATATTCAAGGTTAGATATGAAATAAGAGTTTAAATATACTTTGAATTTGCACCACAAGCATACAACCAATGTTATTCTAACAATTTCAAATTAGAATGAAGAAAACCATATATAAATAATGCATACATTACCTATTCAACCTCATTATATACCATTTATAAGAACAATCTACTTAAAAAGAGTGTTATCAATGAGATCCAAACCACACACACAAATTTAAAATTAAATCACAAGAATATAGGCGCAATTGTTGGGTTGGTGGGCCCAGGTCCACCAACAACGTTGCCTCTCTAGGAAAAACTAAATCATAATGAAATTTAACATAGCAAAGGAAGAAACCTAAGAATTAATAATTGATATTAAAAAATGTACAATTTTACATAGAATTAGTATAAAGGAGTTTGATCTAGTGGTCACACTGGTGAGAGGTGACACAAACAAAGAACATAAATAAAACCTAATGATCTCACCAATAGCCTAGCTCAAGGCCACAGTTAGGATTTTATAGAAGATAACATTCATAACAACAAAAATCAAATCAGTTGAAAACTAAAAGAAGAGATCCTTAAGTTTTGGCTTTGATACTTAAATATCTTCCAGTCTAACATACCAAACAGGCATGCAATGTCGACCAACGATCCACTTTGATGAGTGACATAGTATACTAATGTTGCATTCTAGGGGACCCACATGCTGCTTTTGTTGGGCATGTGTTATATTCTTCCCTTGAATAGTTACATGCATTGTACGTTGTGCCAGGTGCAACAGGGGGGGTCACAAGGGGTGTTGTCGCCCCCCCTATCGGGGGGTTTGTAGGGGGCGGTATCCCCCTTGCATAGGGTGCGGGGTAGTACCCTGGGAAATTTTATTTTTACGCAGACCCAATAATAGTTGGGCAGACCAAAGGATGGGGGGCAGACCCAAAGATGGTGGGTGTACCTACCGATGGTTTTGTGCATGGGTTTTGCACATGGTTTTGGGCATGCCGGTTTTCTGCCCATGGTATTTTGTAGATCCAGTCAAGGGAAATACAATTATGTTCTAATCCAGGGTTAATGGATTGGGGTTTATGAATGCTTCGATGCATATATATGTATTGTAACATTGAAATGAATATAATAAAAAATAAATCTGGTAGTCTCAGTTTTAGGATATAGGGGAAAATATCTATGTATATTTGTTTTATGTTCTCACCATTGTATATTTTATGTTTTAAGAATTCGTTTGCAGGTAATTTTTGTATAGGGTTAAAATCTACATTTGGTATAAAATATGTTTCAGCTTTAAGGGGATGCCTTTGCTGTTGAGGGGTTTTTCTCGGGCCTGTGGAAGATCCTATTTAGTGAGAGATCTATGGGATCGATTATTGTGGTGAAAGAAGACGGTGAATAGTGGAAAGATAGAGATCATGAAATTTAAGGGTTAGAGTTTTGAGTTGTGGAAGTTTGAGATGGAGGATTTGTTGGCGGACCAATATTAGTGGATTGTTGTAGATCTAGGCATGAAACTGACAAGAATTTTGGCAGAATGTTGGACAAATTTAGATCATAAGGCGAAGAGAAAAATATGATTGTGTCTCTTAGATTCCAGGGAATCTACAATGAAGGATTTGTGGGTTAAGTTATGGACTTTGTACCAATCTAAGTCTTTGGTGAACAAATTGTTCCTACGGAAAGAAATGTATAACTTGAGGATGAAGTATTGAGACTCGGTGATAAAGCATCTGAATGCCTTTAATATTGTAGTAATCCAATTGTTATTTTTTGATATAAAAATTTCATAGAAAGATAAGTGCATCAAATTTCTATTTTCTCTACTAGATTCATGGGATAGTCCGGTTGTTGCAATAGGTAGCAATACAAATACCTTGAATTTTGATGAAATAGTCTCATCCTTATTGTCAGAGGAGATGAGACATAAAAATATGGAGAGCCAAAATGGATATGCCTTGTCTATATGAGGATGGTCCCAAAACAGAAAACAAAAATAAGTCCTCAAGTGTAAAATCTAAATCTAGAGGGAGATCTAAATCTCCAGGAAACCCTGTAAAGTTGTGATAGAAATTCAAAAAGGAAGATAACTACAAAAAGGACTTTAGATATAAAGCTCCTGAGAAAGGAAAGGGATTTGATGATGCTCCTTCTGAAGAATCGAAAACCACCTTAGATGAAGGTGGGGATGTGTGCTTGGCTTCTTCTTCAAGTACACATGTAGATCATGAGGCATGGTTTATTGACTCAGGCACATCCTTTCACTTCACTCCCCATAGGAAGTGGTTCTGCGAGTATGAGAAATATGGTGGTGGTGATGTATTTTTAGGGGATGATAGGAAGGCCAGAATCATTGGACGTCGAAAATTCAAGTTGAATTTTCAAGGTGGAAGGATTATAACACTTCCTGGTGTTCTAAATATTCCTTCATTGGCTATAAATTTTATTTCTATAAGCGAGATGGATGATGCAGGTGTAAAAAAAGTTTTTGAAAAACATACTTGCAAGATGTTTCAGGGAGCCACTATTATTGATGGGGGGATTTCGTATCAAAACTTTGTACAAGCTTCTAGATATCAGTGTTATTAATGGGTGCAATAATTATGTGGTTCTTGAAAGTGGAGTAGAAAATCTAGTGGTATCTCGAGAAAATACTATGCTATGGCATCAAAGGCTTGGACATATTGGAGAGAAGGGCCTTCAAATACTGCATCACAATGGAATGGTAGAAGGTATGTCTAATTTCTCTCTGGATTTCAATTTCTGTGAACATTGTGTATATGGGAAGTAGAGTAGGGGAAGTTTCCCCTTGGGTGCTAAGAGTGTGAAAGAAATATTAGATCTTGTACACAATGATGTGTTTGGAACTGTGTCAGTTCCATTACTGGGTAAGTCAGTGTACTATGTCTCATTCATAAATGACTTCTCAAGGAATACATGGATATATTTCCTTAGGAATAAATTTGAAGTCTTTGACAGGTTTAAATAATTTAAGGCTTTGGTGGAAAATTAGATAGCGAAGAAGATCAAGGTGTTGAGGACAGATAATGGCAGAGAGTTTTGCAAGAAGGAATTTGAAAAGTCAGGGAAGTGTGGTGTAACATGACATAAGTCTACTCCATACAAACCTTAGAAAAATGGAGTTGCAGAAAGAATGAATAGGATGTTGATGTAAAAGGAAAGAAGCATGCTCAATGGTGCCATGTTAGGAAAATAATTCTAGGAAGATGCAGTGGAGTCTGCATGTTACATGGTTAACAAATCACCTTCATCAACAATTGAGGATAAGAATCCACATGAGGTATGGACTAGTAAGAAAACATCTCTTTTACATCTGAGGGTATTTGGCTGTGATGTATATGTACATGTTCCAAAGGAGAAAATGACCAAGTTTAATAGTAAATCTGAAAGGTGCATCTTTAGTGGCTATAAGGATGGTTTAAAAGGTTATGAACTTTGGAACCCATAAACAAGGAAGGTTGTGTACAATCGATATGTGGTGATTAGAGAGGAAAAATATTTTATTAAACATGAAGTACTACCAAATGAACCTAAGAAGATAGAGTTTGAGCTAAAGGAGGAATAATCAGACTCTATCGTCGAAAAATAATCAAAAGAGGAAGAGCCACAAACTCCAATTTTGAGAAGATAAATTCGAGAGAGAAGGAAACTTGAAAGGTATAGCCCATATACTTTATATTGAAATTTTGTTTTATCTATTACTAATGATGATCCTAGAATTGTAAGGGAGGGCAGTAGATTCAAAGGATGGAAAACTCTAGAAAGAAGCCATGGTTGATGAAATGGCATCTTTGGAAAAAAATGAGTTTTGGGATATGGTGGAGTTGTTGGTTGGAAGGAAACCCATTGGAAGCTCGGTTGGTAGCAAAAGGTTATTCCTAGGTTCCATGAAGTGATTTTGGTGATATTTTTTCTCCTGTTTCCAAGTTAGCTTCTATTATATTACTTTTAGTTTTTATTGCTACTTTTGATTTTGAGGTAGAACAAATGGATGTGAAGACATCATTTCTTCATGGGGGTTTGGAAGACGATATATACACAAAGAAACTTGAAGGCTTTACGGTGAAAGGTAAGAAATAACTGGTATGCAGGTTAAAATTTTCTTTGTATTGGTCAAAACATTCACCAAGGATGTGGTATCAAAAAATTTGATATATATATATATATATATATGGGGACTTGGATTCACAAGAAGAAAAGAGGATCACTGTGTATATTTTCAATTAATTGGTGACTATGTTATTTATTTGGTCTTTTATGTGGATGATATGTTACTAATTGGAAATGAAAAAGAAATTATCCAGGATTTGAAGATCCAATTTTCCTCCAAATTCTACATGAAGGATCTTGGTGCTGCAAACTGGCACATAAATTAAATGAGATTGAAAAAATAGGAAGCTTTGGTTAAACCAGAGGAAGTATGTCAAGATAATATTTCAGAGGTTTAATATGCAAGATAGTAAAACGGTGAAAGTTCATATTCCTGTAGGTGTAAAGTTATATGTTTAATAGTGTCCTAAGACACAAGAAGAGGAAGAGGACATGTATCATGTTCCATATGCGAGTGAAGTTGGTAGCTTGATGTATGCAATGGTTTGCACCAGAAAAAAACATTGCACATGCAGTGGGAGTATTGAGTAGGTTTATGTCAAAACCATGGAAGGATCACTCGACAACAGTGAAGCAGGTTTTTAAGTATTTGTGCGACACTAGTGATTATGGTTTGTGCTACCAAGGAAGACTAGTATTGGACAGAATTTTGGACATTCATGTCTTTGTTGATGCAAAATGGGCTAGATATTTGGATCAAAGAAGATATGTTGGAGAATTGACATTGTATGATTGATTGGTGGCACTTCGTATGTTGGAATTGATGTCAACCGAATTGGCATTGAGGAAAATTCCAGGAAGAGAGATTTCAACCATGGTTCAAGTAGCCAATGGGATGAAAGTCTACATTAGACCTTCTCCACTGGAAAGTGCTCTAAAAGAGCTTTCCAATGGTATGAATGGCCTCTTGGATGAAAAATAATTGATTGCTGAAGTTAGGGTCTTAAAGTCCTCAGAACCTCGAAAGGTTCAAAACCTCGGGACCTCAGAATTTATTAACCTTAATGAGAGTTTTTTTTAAGAAAGTTATGATCTCATACTAAGGCAACATAGATGAATTTATCAGAGGTTAGAGTCTATGTATATCAGAACCTCAAGATATCAAGACCTTGAAAGGATGAATATCGGATCAGGCTGGAACCTTGGCGATTTATTTCCTCGATGGTTTATTTGAAAGGAAACCGATATCGGAAGGCTGAATATCGGAGTAGGCAGAACATCAGAGCTTGGATTTCGGAAGGTTGGTCATTTCAGAACTTTAGAGATCGAAATATCGTAAGTTCTTAATAATCACAATTATTTAGAAGCACCAAGGTGGCAACGAGCAGGGATTTATAAAGGAGATAATTTTCAAAACCAAGGACCCAATGACCCTTTCTCTCTCCTCTGGTAGGACACATAGCAACTGTTGATTGGCCATGAGGATAAGACGTGGCAGATGATGTCAAAATAACATTGGTGTATGGAGGACATGTGGTAGTCAGTTTCAACAATATTGGGTGGCCTAATGGGGAAATCTAGGTGACATGTGTCACCACTATGGATGCGCCATGTGGAGATGATGATGACAAGATGATGTCATATTAGAGGTCAGAGATCTAATAACTCTTGTGTAATTGCATTTGAAAATTTTTTGATGAAAGGGACTCCAATGTTGATTGGAACTTGGTCAAGAAGTTCAGAGAACCAAGGGCGCAAAGTAGGGCTAACACCTAAGTGATATGGAATATATCATAGAATAAGGATTTTGTATATCCTTTATAAATGAATTTTGAGAAAATTTATGATATTTTGGGAGCTCCGATGTGGTTTTTGTTTGGTATTATAAACCCAAAGAACCAAGGGTAAGAGAAAATAACACAGGGAGATATGCCCCCGACAGGAGCGTGAAGGCCTTAGCAGCTAAGCGCTAAGCCACCGATCACAACACTTGGTCCCATGGAGGAAGAATAATAAGGAGCTAAGTAGAAGGCGCTAAAGACATCAAAATTTCGTAATTTATTAATATCCTTTTAATGTAATGTTATGAGTTATGAAGGCTATGATACTACATTACAAAGGAGTATTGAAGGTTGGATGGGTCAGAAACTAAAGAATAAATGACTGCAGAGGAGTTGGTCATTGGAATAAATAACAACTGTTGAAGATCGATGGGTCAAGGAAGAAAGGACCATGAGATTTATTCATAGATAGGAGAGCCGCAAGGACAAGAGATTTATTTACAATAATGGAGAGGCGTGTTGTGTATAGAAGAACGACTTTTTGAAGTGTGCAGGTTGAATGAGATTTAATTCTTAGCATGGAGAAACACATAGAGACCCATTCTCAAAATTAATTGTAATGCGGCCACAGTTGGTGAGTAAACAAATCCCATTCTTTAATTTAATGTTGCAGCGACATAATTCGTGAAAAGAACACAACAAAAGAATGGAGATCCATTCCAGGAGTACACTCTCGGGCAGAGTGATGGTTGATAGAGACAAAATTGATCTCAACGCAACAGTGAAACAAATCCCAGGATTGAAATAGAGAAATGTGCGTGAATATTTATTTTTTCGAAAGAGAAGTGTGGAGAGGTGTGTGTATGAGTGTGTGGCTAAGGAGAGGTGAAGTGAGTATGTGCTGCAGAAAGAGGCTATGTGTGCCTATGTTGCAGAGAAAAGGGACAGAGTGAGTTGGTGTTGTTGTGTGAGGCCGCAAGAGCTAGTGGGATAGTAGAGGGATGAGAGCAGAAGTATGATAATACAATGAACCAGATTGGTATTTATCTGTATATGTATTTTCCCCTATTTTCAATTTGAAAATTGTATGAAAACTAGAACAGTGGCTAGAGAAGATGGTGGCTTGAATTCATAACAGGTTGTTGCCTCTTGGAAAGTAGGTTCTTTCTATATTAAGGGGGTTGGTGCCTCATGTGATTGGGTTCTCTCAAACAAATTGATGTAATTAAGTAGGTGCTTAATTTACAACATAACAATAAAAAAATTGGTAGTTTTCTCCCTTTGGGTTTACACGTATAAATACCTATGTCAATTTTGTATGCTTCTCATGTGATGGATTGTATGTACATGTAAATTCCTTATCTTGATGATTCATTTGTATTGTGTATGAATTATCTCACAACTAACTCAAAGTAGAGGAAATAACTAAAGACTTATTCATAAAAAAAAAATTAAATACCTCACTATTACTGATTCACCCACCCCCTATCAGTAAATTCCTTATTCCAACAATTAGTATCAGATCCAAGTTCCTTCAGGAGCACTCTAACCATTGGAAGGTAGATCATAAGGAATTATGTCTAGTCAAGAGCATAAAGATGCTTACTGAAGAAAGATACCAGTATTTAATGGGACAAGCTAGACCTTCTAGAAAGTTAGGATGGAAGCCTATATTATGTCTCTAGGAGTATATGTTTGGAGCTCTGTACTAGTATATTATAATGTCCCTAATGTCCCTCCCATTGATGCAGACGATAAAAAATTGTATGGAAATAATAATAGAGCCAAGAATTCCATTCTCTTTGGCCTTAGTAAATCTGAAAGTGTAAAGGTTATGTATTGTAAGTCTACCAAGGACGTGTGGGTGAATATCAATCAAAGTCATGAAGGAGATGAAAAAGTTAAGTAGGAAAACTTCAAAGCATCAGAATGAGTTTTGAAAGCTTAAAAATGAGAGAATAAGAAATCATAAAAGAATACTTCCATAGAGGGGATGACGTAACCAATATGATTAGAGGACTTGGTGAAGAAATCAAGGAATATATGGTTGTTCAAAAGGTCTTAAGATATCTACCCATGAGATCTATTTCCAAAGTATCTTCTATTGAAGAAATGGTGGATTAAAGAATATCATGATGGATCAGTTTCTTGGTACTCTCACACCCTATGATATGAGACTAGGAAGAGAGAAATATGAGCCCAAGGAAGAAATGTTCAAAGTGTCAAAGAAGGCCAATGAGCACAAATATCATCAAGATTTCTCTAGCTATGAATTTAATCAAGATTTGGCTCAATTTCTAGGAAACTAAAGTGTGGCTTAGGAAAATATAAAGGGAATTTTCCCTTTAAATGCTTTGACTATGAAAGAGTTATACATTTTTCATCGAAGTTCCCTTACAAAGAAGGGATAGAAAAGGAAGATGATAAAAAAATTAGAACCAAATATAAAAAACATCAGAAGAAGAATTTATATAAGAAAAATGGGCTCCACTCCAAAGAGGTTATTTCAACATCAGATTCAGACAACACAAAATCTTTAGAAGATGATTCAGATAAATATTTACTCATGGCATTTGGAGCAGATTCCAAGAAACAAAATATTAGAGGAAGGAGTAGGAGTAGTGGAATTTTAAGGAGAACTCATCAGTGCTCTTGATGATTTAAATAAGGAATGAAGAAAGAAAAATTAGCTAAAAGAACAACTACAACATGATGAAGAATGTATGTACAAGTCTGACAATGAGGAGTTTCTTTATCAAAAAGAAAAAATTGAAGAAGCCATTAAAATAAAAGATAGTTTAGCCTTTCTACTAGAAGAAAAATAAGGAACATGTGAGAAACTAGAGGAAGAGAACAAACATTTAAAACATGAGCTTCTCAAGGTAAAGAAGGAAATGATCTCAAAAAAATTCAAAGATGAAATTTTGTCCTTGAAATTCAAATTAGAAGAAGCTAAATGGAAGGAACAAGTTCTTAAATATTTGATCCATGAATGGGAAGAGAACTGTTAGAGTCTCGAGGCAGATTTCATCTCTTTGAGAATGGATCTTGAGAAATTGAAGACCGAGAAAGGTATAAATGAAAAATTTGTAGAATGAACAAGAAATCTAGATCAGATTCTAAACAACTAAAGGTATTTAGGAAGCAAAACAAGTTTGGAATACTCCAGAGCACAGGAATCCGCTATGGGAAAGATGAACTTTAGGTCCACAGGATTTGAGGAAACTCAAAGTGATGCAAAGGTGTATCAAGAAAGAAGCACTAAAGACAAAAAGGTAGCAAGCTAGAGAGGAGTGCATCACTGGAATCATAACTCCATGTACCCCAAGGAACCACACCAGCGAAGAGTGATTCAATCAACCAAAAAATAGAGGTACCTTCATGCACAAACTCATGAACTTTCCAAATTTAGGTACTCTCATTTATTTTATGTTCATTGTTATAAATGTCACATTTGGGACATGAGGTTTTTTATTGTAAAAGGATCAAAATTGAAAGAGATGAAAATTTTAGATCCAATAAGTATCATAATTTTAGATATAAAACTCTACTTTCAGAAATCGAAATTCCTTCTCTCCCCTAATGAGTGATGTTGAATGTTTCAAATGTCATAATTTTTGGGAAAAAGAAAGTGAGTGCAGAAGCAAGTTAGAGTACCCATTCAAGTCTTAGAACACTTAGAAACCAAATTTTCGAAAGGATAAGGATAATTGGAAATGAAAATCTGGAAAGAGCATGGAATGTGGACTTGATCTATCGAGAAATGATCAAGAAAACTGATGGTATGTGGATAGTGGCTTCTCCAAGAACATGACTGAGGATAAGAGAAAATTTATGGTACTAAAAGAAAAGGACAGAGGAAACAATGTGACTTTTGGCAACAATGCCCCAACAAGAATTAAGGGTAGGGGAATAGACAATCTTGATGAAAAAAATGAAGCCCAAAATGTGCTTTATGTAGAAGGTCTTAAGCAAAAGTTTCTTAGTGTAAGTCAGATGTGTGATAATGGGTTTAATGTGACCTTTTGATCCAGGGACTATGAGATATGAAATGAAGAAAATGGGAAGCTGGTGGGAAAAACCGTCATAACCCATAATGATGTATATGCGTTTGATGAATCCAGAGTAAGCTAATATTTGAGCAAGTCGAGTGACACCCGGTTATGGCATAGGAGACTTGGTCACATGAATTTTTACAATCTGATAAGAGTAAAAAAGCTGGGAGTTGTGAGAGGTTTTCCAAGACTGTCAAGGCCTGATAATTCAATATGCAAGTCATGCCAATTTGGTATGCAGGCTAGAACTTATTTCAAGACAAAATATTTCTCTTCATCTAAACCACTGGAGCTAATTCACACAGATATATACGTCCAAACTAGAGCAAAAATCTCAAGAGGAGAAAGGTATTTTATGTTGCTTATTGATGACTTACCAGGGCCACTTAGATCGTGCTCTTAAAAGAAAAATTAGAAGCGTTTAAACATTTCAAAAAATTTAAAGCTAAAGTAGAAAATGAGAAAGATATAAAGATAAAATTCTTAAGGTCAGACAAAGGAGGAGAATACACTTCAAGAGAGTTTAAAGAATTCTTTCAAGAGCATGTCATAAGGAGGCATTACTTTGTGTCTAGAACTCCACAACAAAATGGAGTAGTTGATATAAATAACAGAACAATCCAGGAAATGGAAATAGCTCTGATGGATGAAGTAGATGTACCTCACATCTTCTAAGGAGAAGCAACATGAGCAACAATGTACCTATCAAACATAACACAACTCATGCCTAATAGTGATAAAAATCCCTATGAGTTGGGGAAGGGAAGACCTGCATCAGTTAAACACTACAAGGTGTTTGGGAGAAAATTATTTATCAAAAGGATTGATAAAAATCCCTAAAATTTTGATTCTCACACTGATGAGGGTATATTAATCATGTACTCTAATCGAAGTAAAGGATACAAGTGTTAATACAAATAGACAAAGAGGTTTAAGGATTGCATTGATGTATTAGTAGATGAAATATCTTCAAAACCCGAGTCCTCCAAAGGAAACATAAACTCAGGTGGAGAAGAGAGTTCATACATTAGGCCCTCAGATCAAGATGAAATAGATTCAGATAATGAAGACGTGGAAATGAGCACAACTTCAAGGGAAAAAAACACCTTCCAGGTATGTACATAAAGAACATCACGAGATTTAAATTCTTGGAGATCAAAGTCTTTTTGTTCAGACAAGGAGTAAATTTGTTGGTAGTTCAAGTTGTGCAAATTTTTCTTTGCTAACTCAGGTTGAGCCTAAAAATATCATCCAGGAAAGTGAGGACAATTTTTGGATGAGAGCTACGAATGAAGAACTTGACCAAATTGATAATAATGACACTTGGGATCCTTTTCCAAGACCCAAAGACAAAATTTTCATAGGAAAAAAAAGGGTTTTGAAAAAAATTCTAAATGAGCAAGGTCAAGTAATTAAGAACAAGGCTTGTTTGTTATGCAAAGGGCATGCCCAAATAGAGGGGGTAGATTTCAAGGAAACCTTTGAACCAGTAGCTAGACTAGAAACTATCAGAATGTTTCTTTAATTTTCCATTCATAAAACCATCAAGGTATACCTAATGGATGTGAAATCTGCATTTCTCAATGCATATATGGAAGCATAAGTTTATATTAAGTAGCCAGAAGGATTCACGCTCAGTGAAAAATGAAGGGTTTGTATGTAGACTAAAAAATGACTTGTATGGACTCAAATAGGCTCCCAAAGCCTGGTATGAAATATTGGATCTATACCTTCAGCAACAGGGCTTTAATAAAGGTATTGTAGACAACAATCTATACATAAAGTCTGAATATTATAATCTAATAATTGTAGTAGTGTATGTGGATGACATAATATTTGCAACGACCTAGAAAAATTGGGACATAGATTCACAAATAGTATGTAGACAGAGTTCAAGATTTCCATGATCAGAGAATTGTATTTCTTCTTTGGATTGCAAATTTCTCAATCACAAAATGGGGTGTTTATCTCCAAATCCAAGTACCTACAAGAAACTATGAAGAAGTATGGGTTGGAATATGGCAAGCCAGTTAGTACACCTATGGTTATAGACTGCAAATTGTGCAAATAAGATGTGATGCCACTGGTAAATCAAATTGAGTATAAATCCATGATAGGAAGATTGTTTTATCTCACAGCTTCATGACCATACATTATGCAAGAAATGGGTCTTGTGTTAATGTTTCAATATTTCCCTCATGAAATTCATGTCATTGTTGTCAAAAGGATTTTCAAATATCTTCAAGGAATTGCTTAGTGTCCTGGGTCGACAAGAAACAAGCTTCCATTTATTTTTCAACTTTTGAAGCAGATTATATTTCAGTTGCCACCTGTTGCTCACAAATTCTATGGGTGAAGCAGACCTTAAAGGGAATGAAATTAGGGTTGAATTATCCCATTCCAATCATGTGTGATAATACTAGTTCTATCAATATATCTAAGAATCCTATCATGCACTCAAAGACCAAGAACATCCTTATCAAGTTTCATTTCTTAAGAGAGCAGGTTGCAGCTAATGTTGTTTGACTTGAATATGTGGCCACTATAGAAAAAATTGTATACATATTTACTAACCCACTAGCAAGAGAACCCTTTGAATATCTCAAGAAATAGACAGGGGTTGTGACTCCTCCTCCCAAATGAATCAATTATAATGTGTGTTGGAAACTACTCAGCATGTAGGATCAATTGAAGAGTAGGATGCAATGGTCTAGGGGGAGCCTTCAAGATAATTATTTTCCATTGATGCCAAAGGGGGAGAATATTACTAGTGCATTGGAGATGAAAAACAAAGAAGAAGACCATTCCTAGTTTCAGGGGGAGCTTATGTTGTTGCCATCAATTCCAAAAGAGGAGATTGTTGGACAATTGACATTGTCTGATTGATTGGTGGCACTTGGTATGTTGGCATTGATGTCAACCATATTAGCATTGAGGAATATTCTATGAAGAAATATTGTAGCCATGGTTAAGTTAACTAATGGGCTCAAAGTCTACATCATACCTTCTCCAATGGAAAGTGCTCTGAAAGATGTTTTCAATGGTATGTGGAAGTATATAAATGACCTCCTATATCAAACGTTATTAATCGCCAAAGTTAGGGTATTAAAGTATGTGAAACCTCGAAAGGCTTAGAACCTTGTGATCTTGGAACTTTGTAACCTCAATGAAATTCCTTTTTAAGAAATTCCCAATACAATATTAGGGAAGCAAGGATGAATTTATTGGACGTAGAAGTCTCAGTATATCGGAAAATCATAATATTTAGACCTCGAAAGGATGAATATCGGAGTAGGCTGGAACCTCAATTGTTTATTTGAAAGGAACCTCATATCAAAAGGCTGAATATCAGAGCATGCAGAACATAAGAGCCTGAATTTCAAAATGAGTGTCATTTCAAAATTTCGGAGATCAAAATCTCGTAAGTTCTTAATAATCACAATTATTTAGAAGCACCAAGGTAGATAGGAGCAGGGATTTATAAAGGAAATCATTCGAAAAACCAAGGACCTAGGGACCCTTTCTCTCTCCTCTGGTAAGGCACATGGAAGTCATTGATTAGCCCTAAGGAGCCGACGTGGTAGATGACATCAGCATGACATGGTTGTACATAGGAAACGTGGCAGCTAGTTTCAGAAATATTGGGTGGTCTAATGGGGAAAATCTAGGTGACACATGTCAACACTATGGAGGTGCCATGTGGAGATGATGACGACAGGATGACGTCATCTCAGAGGCTGGAGTATCAAAGGTCAGAGATCTCGTAACTCCTGTGTAATTTCATTTGAAAAATTTCAGATGAAAGGGGCTCTGATGTTAATTGACACTTGGTCGTGAATTTCAGAGAACCAAGTGCACAGAGCAGGGCTAACACCTAAGTGTTATGGATCATATTAGAGATTGAGGATTTCATAACTCCTTTGTAAATTAATTTAAAAAAAATTACGATATTCTGGGAGCTACGATGTGGTTTGGGTTTGGTAGTGGAAACCTGAAGAACCAAGGGAAAGAGAAAATAACGCAAGGAGATAGGCCCCAAACATGAGCCTGAAGGCCTTAGCACCTAAGAGCTAAGTAATCGGTCATAACACCCGGTTGCATGGAGGAATAACAATAAGGAGCTAAGAAGAAGGAGCTAAAGACATAAGAATCTCGTAATCTCGTAATATCATTTTAATGTAATGTTACGAAATATGGAGGCTCTCATACTGCAATAAAAAGGACTATTGAAGGTTGAATGGGTTGGTAGCTAATGAATAAATAAGTGCATAGGAGTTCATCTCGGGAATAAATAACGACTATTGAATATCACTGGGTCAAGGCAGAAAGGGGCACGAGATTTATTCACAGACAAGAGAGCCTTATGGACAAGAGATTTATTCACAAGAATGAACATCCATGTTGTGTATGGAAGAATGCCTTTTTGGAGTGTACAGGTTGACTGATATTCAATTATTAGCATGGATAAACACACCAAGACCCATTCTCAGAAAAATTGGTGAGTAAACAAAGCCCATTCTTAAATTTAATGTTGCAGTGGAAGAATTCGTGAAAAGAGACGTAACAAAAAAATGGAGAGCCACGCTAGGAGTACACTCTCGGAAAGAGCGATGGTTTACAAAGGCAACATTGATCTCAACACAACAGTGAAACAAAACCTAGGATTGCAGTAGAGCAATGTGGGTGAAGTTGTATTATTTCTAGAGAGAAGTGTGGAGAGTTGTGTGAATGAGTGCATGGTTGAGGAGAGGTAAAGTGACATTGTGTGCCTATGTTGTAGAGAAAAGGGAAAAATTGAGTCGGGGTTGTTGTGTGATGCTGAGAGAGCTTGTGAGACAATAGAGGGCCGAGAGCAGAAGTATGATACTACAATGAACCAGATTGGTATTTCTCTGTATATGTATTTTCCCTTGTTTTCAGTTTGAAAATTCTATAAAAGGAAGAATAGTCGCTAGAGAAGGTGGTGGCCTGCATTCATAAGAGGTTGGTGCCCCATGGGAAGTAGGTGCCTTATATCTTAAGGGGGTCAGTGCCTCCTATGAGTGGGTGATCACAAAAAAATTGATGTAATTAAGTAAGTTCTTAATTTACATCATAACAAAAAATAGATTGGTGGTTTTATCCCTTTGGGTTTCCACGTAAAAATAAATATGTCAAATGTGTATGTGACTCAAGTGATGGATTGTATGTATGATGAGATTCAACAAGAAAATTTCAGAACCCATGCCTAGTGCATTAAGCACCTACACTAGGGTGGGGCCCACAGGTGCTAAATTTGGTGCATGTCTATTTTAGTTATCCCTTAATTAAGATGGATAATAAAATTTAATATAGTCTTAAAATAACTTGTAATAGTTAACTGAGTGTGATAAAATCAGTTAGCTCATAAATTTCGAGTTAGAGGTAGTTGGTGAGGCATGCAGAGTAATTATAATTGTAACATAGTTCAAAGTGCAGTGGTGCATTAGTTAATGCAGGTTGTAATCAATTTAACTCAGTTAAGTGAGTTAAACTCAGTTGTGCTAGTTGTAACTATTAGATACAATAGTGAGATATCAAGTGAATTAAATATTAATCAATTCACAATCAATGATCTCACATGCAACTTAGGATTTACTATTATTAGTTGCATGCATGTCAGATCCAGTGAAGCCCCAGTTGAGATCTAGGTGAAAGGGAAGTTGACTATCGGTTATAGGATTAGTGGGTTGCACCCATGAAACCAAACACCCATTGGAGTGCCCATTATACTTGTGCAGTCAAGGAAGGCCAAAATTCCTATTCTTTAGGAATTTCATTCATTAGGAATTGTGCAATCAAGGTAGGCTGTCTCGAGGCAGTAAATTGGCTAAGTATTGGTCAGTTTTTGTATGAAAGTGAGACAATTAACTGAGTACAGGAGGGCCCTTGTGAGAATATTTTTATGTAATTTTTTTGTGATTCGATGTTGAATATACAATAGAAGATAGTGGGGTTTTGAGCAACAAGATTTCCATGGGAAATTGTCTGTGTTGTGGCTTGATTGATTCTTCTTTGCTTCATGTGATTGGTGATTGTGTTTTTTAATTCCGCTAAATATTTGTAGAAGAAATTCAATATTTAAATTTAGTACAATGTTAGATCAGATTGAATACATGATATACATGCTTTTTGTATAATTTATACATGGTATCAGAGCACAGGAAATCACAATAGTGAAGGAGGAGCTGAGTTTGTGACTGGATAGAATTCAAATTTGTAGAAAGACTTTCTTGGTGCTACAACTGATTCAGGAACGAAATGGATTTCAATGGCTTGAGGTTGGAGTATGCACTCGAGGGTAGCTCAAACTATATTTCTTAGAAGGACAGGATGGAGGCGTACTCAAATAGAATGGCTTGAAGGAATTCATTGACAATGATGTTCCTAAACCCGCTGTGACAGATGTTGCAAATCTTGATGCATGGAAAAATAAAGTGGCAAAGGTGAGGGTGATATTATTGGAGGGAGTACGAGACCACATTTTCTCAAGCCTCCATGGGAAAGCCACACCATATGCAATGTGGAAGGCTTTTACTGATATATTCCAGAGAAGCATCGACCATAGGTGCTCAAAGATAAACTCAGGAAGATCAAGATGGAAAAGGGTGACTCCATACCAAAATATATAACAAAGTTTGTCTAATGTCGAGATGAACTGGGGAGCATTGGTATAACTGTCGCTGATGATGATTTGGTGAGCTTATATCTCCTAGGAATTCCTAAGAGTTGGCACATTTATCAAGACTCTGTCAATCGAAGGGAAAATTTTCCAAATTGGGAACGACTGTGGTCAGGTTTGGTGTAGGCAGAGTTTAGACGGAACACCAGAGATGGATCTTCATCTAAGAATGAAGATGAAGAAGATTTTGATTTGGTTGCCAAGGAAAAGAAGGGGAAGAGGAAGAAATTCCATTCCAAATCCGAGTCCATAAATGGAAAGAAGAAGGAAATGCCAAAGGTAAAGTGTTTTCACTGTCACGAGCATGGGAATTTTTCTACTAACTGTCCAAAAAAAAAGAAGAACAAGAAGGCTGGAGGATCTATAGCTGGTGAAGATTTTGCCTCGCAATTTGAGCTTGACTTCTCACTGACCGCATGCCTGGTTTCAAGTGCATTGGGATCTGTGTGGTATTTAGATAGCGATGCTTCCTTTCACATGATGGGAGATAAGGAAATTTTCATGAGTATCTTGGAGGAGAAGGATCTTCAGATGCATATTGAAATGGGTGATGACAGGTGGTACAATGCTACCGGTATTGGTACCATTACCTTCCAGAGGCAGTCAGGTAAACCCTTTCAATTAAAATATGTAATGCATGCACTTTAGTCTCAATTGCAATGTTGGAGGATAGAGGCTATGATGTTGTTTTTAGTGAAGGAAAAGCTTTCATGCGACACAAAACAATAGGACAAGCCAAGAGGATAAGGATTAAAGTTAAGAATCTCTACAAGCTAGAGGTATATGGTTGCGAAACAATGATGGGAAAGGTGGACAAAGTGGTGAGTCAAGATAAGGGCAAATTATGGCACAAAATATTGGGCCATCTTCACCATGGAGCCTTGAAAGTCATGAAACAGATTTCTCTTGGTTTTCCCAGGGGTACACTTGTGCAGTTAGACACATGCAAGGGATGTACTATGGGAAAATATGTAAAGGCCACCTTTCATGAGAAGAAGTACCCAGCTTCGAGGATCCTTGAGAGAGTTCACATAGACGTGTGTGGACCATTCTTTATTTCTTTGACAACAAATCATAAGTACTACGTGATATTTGTTGATGAATTTTGTCGTAAGTGCTGGATCTTCTTCACGCAGATGAAAGAACAAACATTCTCTAAGTTTCTTGAGTTTAAGGCACTGGTGGAGAAAGAGTTGGGGAAGTAAGTGAAGGCTCTTAGGAGTGATAATGGTGGATAATACATATCTAACGAATTCAAGAACTTCTGTAGCAAAGAAGGAATTCGAAGAGAACCAATAACGCCTCATAACCCATAGCAGAATGGGGTCACAGAAAGAAAGAATAGAATGATTGTGGGGGAAGCAAGAGCAATGTTGCATGATCAAGGCCCATCGATGCGTCTATGGGTGGAAGCATGTAACATTGCAATATTTGTGCAAAACCGTTGTCCTCATAGGATACTTGGCATGAGTACACTTGAAGAGGATTTCACTGGTAAGAAATCTGATGTTTCACACTTTAATATTTTTGGCTCATTTTTTTATGTGCATGTGACCAAGGATGCCAGGAAGAAGCTATAACTGACAGCTGAGATCGAGATTTTTGTGGGGTACATTAAAACACCCCACAACCATCGTGTGTATTTTCCAAACAACAGAATGAATATTGTGCGACGAGATATAAAATTTTATGAGGAGAAAGCCATGCGGCTGTCCCTTGAGAGGGAGCTGGACTTGCATGCCGAGGAGGAACTGTTGGTTCCCAAGGATGAACCTCAAGATGTGGAGCAGCCACATGAGGAGGTTCATGGAGTGGAGGAAAACACTCATGCAGATCCATCCATCATAAATCGCAGAAGGCGCATCACATAAGCTGATAGATTGAGACTTGATGCTGCAGAAAATGTAGGAGCCCTTACTTCATAGCACATACAGAGATAGACTCCTAACAAGTTTACTGGATACATGGATCTTATGAGCAAATGTATTGTGACTGAACCATATTCCTTTCAGGAAGTAGTGCAACAACCAACTTGGGTTGATGCAATGGTGGAGGAGTATGACTCCATTGTCAAGAACAGTGCATGGGAGATTGTCCCAAGACCAGTCGACAAATCAGTGGTTGGATCAAGATGGATATACAAGGTAAAGCAAGCTGCTGATGGGAGTGTGGAGAAATACAAGGCCAGATTTGTGGCCCAGGGATTCTCACAGATTGAGGGGATCAATTATGATAAGAATTTTGCACCTATTGCAAGGTACTCTTCTATTAGATCCATCCTTGCACTCTCAACATAGATGGGTTGGTGCATTCATCAGATGGATGTGAAAAATGTGTTTCTCAATGGGATCATTGAGGAAGAGGTGTACATAGAGAACCCTGAAGGTTTCAAGATCTTCAACAGTGAATCACATGTGTGTTGACTCAAAAGAGCACTATTTGGGCTGAAGTAAGCACCTCGTGCTAGGTACACTCAGATAGACAACTATTTCACCGGAATGGACTTCACCAAAAGTGAAGAAGATGCAAACCTATACTAGATTTTGGTTGTGGGTAAGCTATTGATTATTGTTCTTTATTTTAATTATAAATCTTCCAGGAAGATTTATAATTAAAATGTTATGGATCACAGAAGCTTGCACTCTCAACTATTGTTCTTTATGTTGATGATCTAATTTTGACTGGTGATGAGTAGTTGATACACTCATGCAAGGAGGATCTTGCAAGGGAGTTCGAAATGAAGGACATGGGACTCCATTATTTCCTTTGATTGGAAATATGGAAGCAGGATGGTGAACTTTTTGTGTCTCAAGGAAAGTATGAAAAGGAGATACTGGGTAAGTTTCACATTGTTGGCGAGAGAACAGGTCTCGCAGAGAAGACCCGAGTTCAGGTTAAGAGCCAACAAGGTTCTCCGCCGTAGTCTAGCTTCACGTCGGCATTTTCACCCAGCTCCGAAGAGCCGAGAGTCTCACCCAAGGCGTGCCGCGACCTTACTATGGTAGGGAGTCGATCGATATCACCCCAACAACAACATTGATATACGGTTGAATCAAAGTTACGTTGAAAGTATAAACAGTCGTAATACAACGTTCCATAACATATATCTCTCAGAAATGCATTCAGACTTGCAGTAAATAAAATTTTAAAAGTGCTTGCAAAACCATTCATTCAAAACCATAACAGATACCCGAAATAGCACTTCTGATTATATTAAGCATTGGCTATCAATGACAAACTATTACAAGGCTCAACTGCGTGAGCATGAACATAGTAGAATACAAGAAGTCTTATTGGACAGAGGGAAATACAATAACATAGAGGAATGGAGAATGGTACAACGCGAATAGAGCTCTCCTGTAGCTCCCTGTTGCCTATTCCCATCTGCACCAACCTCCTTATCCGCTGGCTGGCTACCTATTTGTTCTGCTGCAAGCACGATTGACAGTTCCTCCTTTCTTCTCACTCGACTGCCTTCTATTTATTTCTGTTAGTTGGGAGTTCTACTACTCGTTTCCTTCTACGCTCTTCCGCCATCTGTGCTTGCTCCCGCAACAGCTACGACACCTATCCTTTACTCCTTCGCAACATTGACATCTTTCTGCCTACCATGTTTGCGTTCCGCCTCGTACTAGTCGCAACTCAAAATCTGTTGAATTTCAAAACAGGGCCCCAACAGGCCCCGACCACATCCTATTGACTCACCCCGAGTCAATTATCCTGCACTGTCTCTACTTCCATGGGTCCGCTCGGCCCTACGCCCTATTCTGCCTGCCTCCCTTCTCTTGGTTTTCCAAACAAGGGCCCCAACTCTCGGACCTTGGTTAGGGATTATTCTTTGAGTTCTTGGAAGGTTGTCATGGCTTGCTACCATCCTTGCATTAGCTCAACAGTTTCGGCCATGATCTTTGTGAAAAATTCTTCTCCTACATTCGGCGGCAAGGCACCAAACACGGTGCTGATTTGACTGTTGGCCTCAGAGGCCAGTTGCTTCATTGTCTGTGCACTGATTTTTACGGGCTTCTGAAGCTCCCGGATGGCTTGCTTGGCCGCCGTCGAGTTCTCCTCTATTTGTTGTATCTGGACTTCCAACACATCTGCCTGGGCATAGAGTTGTTCAAGTCCAGTTGGGTCCGTGGCTTCCTGGATTTCTCTTGATATCCATTGTAGTTGTAGCAAGACCGGTTGTGCCTTCAGAGTAAGGGTTGTCGAGCATTATTGTAGACCCTTCAGTAGGTCGAATTATTCTTTTGTTGTAGTACTCAGAACTTCCTTCATTTTCGTTACTTGGCCCTATATTTCTGATATCTGTGCCGAGTACACAACCGTTGGGTCAGGTAATGCGGGTCGGGCTGCCAATGCTGCCTTGAGTTCCAAATTTTCGTGCTGGAGATTTGAATATGCCACCCTGAGGTGGACTGCCCACCTGACTACATTAGTTTCCTGCATCTCTTCTGGTATTTGGCTGCTGCTGGCCGTTACTATAGGCCAAATTTCCCTGAATACTTTGGTTACTGTCTCCAGTTGTTCCTGTATTTTCTCCTTTTCCATCTTCAGCTGTTCACGCTATTAAGTAAGCGTGCTTATCTATTGTTGCTACTGCTCGCATTTCTGCTGGAGCTCCAAGTGGAGCCTCTCGGCTTGATGTGCTGCTCTCTGAATGAAATGGTACAGTTGAGCTATCCCCAATGTCTCCATGCTTTCGGTACTGGAGGTACCCTGATTAGGTATTCGTGCATCGAGTGGCTGTCCGCTGGCAACAGATCTAGTTGACTGGTCCTGAGGTGATTGTGGCAGTGTTTGGTGCGGTAGCTGGTCGTTGGAGTCCGCCATCTGTAGATCTTGTTGCCCTTGTTGACCTGCTTGGTCAACTTGGTGGAGTGGAGTCTTCTCGGGGAGTGACCCAGCTGTTTCTTCCAGTGACTGCTCTAACTGATTAATAGGCTCAGTAAAAGTAGTTGGCGGGATCAAGGTTGGGTTAATTGGGGGTACCTCCTCTATACCTGAGTTAACTTCCATTCTGTGGTCCCAATTGTTTATTCTTCTAACGACTGGATCAGACACGGTGGCTGCTGAAGTGGATGGTGCGGAGTTGTGGGATTCCAGAGAGATGGATGAGGTGGTGGGTGGTAGTTGGTGGGTGCGAGGTGGTGATGTGTGGATGTTTAAGAAATCAAGGGGGTATATGGGGTTGTGGGGTGGTAATACTTTGGCCCCTTCGGCCTCAACTGTCGAGGTGGATCCTCCCCTGTGAGCTCGACCACCGGGCTAGCTTCTGCAACCTTGGCCCTTTTTGCCTTCGGTGCCGCTGCTGGTTTCACAGCCTTACTTTTTCCAACCGATGTCTTAGTCGCCAAGGGAGGTGAATTAAAAAATACATTGGGTATTGGCGCAAATACGGAGGCTGTGCTAGAAGATGGATTAGAATGGGATGCCTAAAATTCTGAAAATGTTGGAAATGGAGTGGCATCACTTGCTAGTACTTTAACTACTCTATTAAAGCTTTTTACCTTGGTGTTCAACTATTGAATAATTAGGAAGAGCTGTAGGTTTGACATCCTAGTCGCTGCTTCCTCCGAAGTTTCTCCCGACAGCAGGTTTGGCAGCATTCTTTGAAAGAAATACATGTAGAATCCATTCTTGACCTCCATCGCTACCCTTGGCCATGAACAGACTTCCGTGTGGAAG
Organism: Pinus albicaulis; assembly: GCA_034641835.2. Taxonomy (NCBI): domain Eukaryota; kingdom Viridiplantae; phylum Streptophyta; class Pinopsida; order Pinales; family Pinaceae; genus Pinus; species Pinus albicaulis. Next base: position 1,070,678,661 of record CM076577.1, read on the forward strand.
GTTGCTTCGTCAATCTGGAACATCAAAGGCCTCATCTGGAATGTTTTTTCTGGTACACATGTAGGCCTGAGAAAATTCTTCTTATGTGTGATTCCGAACTAGACCTGCTCACTATATCCATCTAGTAGATTTCATGGAATTCTTTGTTGACTCATCACGACGTCAACCATCTAGCCATACCAGACTCTGAAAGCTTCTTCATTCACTTCCTTTGTGCTTGGGTCTCCAGACACTTTCCATGGCACAAACTTCATTGCCACAGGTTGGTATTTTGCTATCTCTACTGGTATTTTGATGTTGGGGAAGGTCCATTTCCACATGGCCAGCGCCATGATCAAATATGCATAGATAAACCTGATCGCTCTCTTGTAATTTTCCTTGCAAGCTTAGAACAATTATTTTAGCAGGAAAGAGCACCAATTCAGCCTTGTCCCTTGGACACAGTGCTCCGCAACTGAAATTGTATCTAACGTGCACTCCTCTTTTGTATAGTGCTTCATTGTCTTGCTAGCAATTAGGTAGCAAGCGAACTTGACCTCCAGTCTATTAATCAACTCAATCTTTGCTCCCTTCCCTCCTCTTCGAGTGCCATACTTGACATAGTAGTCCATGTCTCCAGACTTCTTCACCCTCTTAGATACAGTTTGGAACGCTAATGATACGTCCCTTCCCTCCTGTGACAGTCTAGTTAATTTGTGGATGTCTTCGGCATGAATTGGGATTTCCTTTCCCAGCCATAGAGAACCGTTCTGAATCCTGCTTAATAGAAATTTTGTGCACTACATCATAGCGCCTGTAATCTCGAACATTGGTAAGTTTCTTAAGTTCATTATCGTGGACTGTTAGATGCCCCTGAACTCTGGCAGAACTCTTGCTGTTGCTCGCCCTACTTCTGTTGCATAATTCTCTATGTACACTTGCCTTTTCAGTGCAGGAAACTCGAAAGAATCCGTAAGGTCTGTGTCAATTATGGTTGCACTATCGTATTTTCCCACAAGGGACTCCATCTTCTGAATTCTGCTATCAATCTCATGCTCCACAACTGCTTGGCTTACTCTGGTCATTCTGGCTCGTCGTTGATATACATGTAGAACAATTCTCTCTCTTTTCTCTTGAATTGATTCTTCCAGATGCCTTCTCTGTTCTGGTTCTGGTTCGACTTCCCTTGCTCTTTTGGATGTTTCTGATTCTAACTCGGATTTTTCTGGCATTCTCATGCTTCTATACATGCGGGTTATGTAAGTAACTGGCACGGGTGAGGTTGATGAGACCCCATAACTAATTAATTTTTCCTTAGATTCTCCCGTGGTTAAAATCGTACGATTAGTTAGCTGCTGAGGTGGGTTCTGACATTGCTAACTGTGGTTTTGGGATTTGGGCAGATGCGACGGCTGGTGGTTATGTCTAATTATGGAAAATTTATTACGGTATGGGTGATGCTAATTATGGCAATTATTTCCAAAACTTGGTAATCCTATGGACTGACACTGGTACTATGCTTAATGATGATGGGCTAATGTTCGGCACACTTTTCTATCTGATGTGGATGAAACGTTGGATACTACCCCTCCCCGACCACTATTGGTTGCGTTGCGGTCTCCGCAACACAATTGTAATTTCTTTTATTATGTGGAATCCTATCTTTGCTCATCTCAGGTGCGAGAGAGTTATTGAATCTATGCTACCCTACTGACTCCTCTCAGTTGAGAGAGTTATTGGAAATGAAATGGTTAACTTACTCATGGTAGGGCTTTAGGCGTGCACCCTTGACCCATCCCTGTAGAAATTGGTCGTTCAGTTGTGCCAACCGAACTGCTCCTGAATCTTTGATTTCTATGACATGAAATGGTCCTAGCCAATGCATCTGCAGCTTCCCTGGGAATTTATGGTATTTGCTGTCATAGAGTAGAACTTTCTCCCTGACTTGATAAGTCTTGTCCTTAATATGCCAGTCGTGCCAAGATTTTTGCCTCTCCTTTTGTACCGTCTGGTGAAATTCCGCAAGAAATAGTCCTTCTTCAAGTTCCTGCAGCTCCTGCAATCGCTCCTTTAGGGATTATTCTTCAGATAATTGTAGTGTTGCTGCGATTAGAAGGCTTGGTATGATGAATTTCACTGGGACTACCGCTTCTCTTCCGTAAACTAGCTGGAATGGTGTTTGATTGTTTAGTTGTTTTACTGTTGTTCGGTATGCCCACAGTGTTGCTGGTATCTGTTCATCCCAGTCATTGCGCCACGCATTGCATATCTTTGTCAGGCCTTTCTCTAGTGTCTTGTTGAATTCCTCCATTGTACCGTTCACTTGTGGATGATACAGACTAATTTTATGGTGTTGTATAATGAAGCTCTACAAGAGGGACTTAATGGTGTCATTGATGAAGTGGGTACCCTGGTCGTTGGTCAAGCTTTTTGGACACCCAAATCGGCTGATTATATTTTCAAATATGAACCTAGCAGCAGTCTCTGCCGTGCAGTTTCTCGCTGGTGCTGCTTCTACCCAGCGCGTCAGGTAATTGATCACCATTATTATGTACCTTGCCTTTGAAAATCTTGCAACTGGTGTAATTGGTCCTACAAAATTGACTGCCAAATTTTTGAATGGCTGCAGTACTTTTATTGAATGAAGCAGTAGCTCATCTCTATGAGATGGTCGTCCTGTCCACTGACAAACGTCACATTTATGAAAAAATTCTTTGCTGTCCTTATGTACTGTTGGCCACCATAAGCCTGCTTGTAGTACCTTGCATGCTATCGGTTTAGCTACCACATGCCCTCCTGCAACACCACTATGGATTTCCCATAGTACAACCTCCTTTTCGTGGTCCAGGACACATCTTCGAAGAATGTGGTCTAGCCCCATATTGTATAGATGACCCACTATCAGCTGATACTTTGCAGCTCAAACTACTAGGTGCCTCTTCTGTGTTGAAGTATACTCTTGCAGACACTGCCCTGTCGTGAGGTAGGCTGCTATCTTGTTCAGGTAGTCTGGGATGGATTCTACTCTGAAAAGATCAGAATCTGGTAACTGATCATCTAGAGATCCTCCATTTTCTCCATTCTCTAGTCGGGATAGTTGATCAGGCCCTACGTTAAGGCTCTGAGCTTTACAATTACTTCAAAGGTGAACTCCTGAAAAAGTATGAGCCATCTACAGATTCTTCGTTCTAAGACAGGCTTGTTTACTAAGTATTTTAATGCTGAGTGATCTGTGAAAAATTTGAACATACCTCCCAACAGGTAGTGGCGGAATTTTTGAAGAGAGTAAACCATTTCCAATGCCTCTCGCTCTATTGTTGTGTATTTCTGTTCTGCCATGGACAACTTGCGATTGGAAAAATATACCAGATGATCGACTAAAGTGTCTCCAGGTTGAGCCAAGACCGCTCCAAGCGCAACATTGGAAGCATCGATGTGTACATGAAACTATTTGTCCCATTTTGGGTGGACTAGTATTGGCGCACTCGCCAGCTTTTCCTTTAGGGTGTCCAGAGCTGTTCTGCAGTTGTCCGTCCACTGGAACTGTTCCGATTTCTTCAATAGTTTTTCTAATGGCGCTGTTATCTTGGTGTAGTTGCTAAAGAAACACCAGTAGTAACCTACGTGGACCAGCAGTGATCTTAGCTATTTTACCATTTCCGGCGCCTCCATACTGAAAATTTTTGCTACTTTAGCTGGGTCAACGCAGGCACCTTGGTTACATACCATGTGCCCTAGCAGTGTTCCAAATGGTACGGAAAATATACACTTCTTTAGGTTCAACGAGATCTGCAGTTTTCGACATCTATCAAACATTACTCTCAACAAGCTCGCATGATCCTTTATTATGCTATAAACAGTCCAGTCGTCCATATAGACTTCTAAGAACTTGTGGATGTATTCCTGGAATGTGGCTATCACAATGCGAGAGAAGACTGCTGGTGCATTCTTCAATCCAAATGGCATCACATTGTATGCGAAATAGCCCCATTCGGTGGTGAATGTTGTCTTTTTCTTGTCTTCCTATGATATCCTTACCTGATGGTATCCTGAGAACCCATCGGTGAATGAGTATGCTTCATTCCCCACAACGTTGTCTAGGACTTCGTCACTAAATGGAGTAGGAAATGGATCATGGATACAAGCATTGTTTAAGCTTCTATAATCTACGCAGACTCGTATCTCATATTGCTCCTTTTTGTTCTGTATAACTATGGGACTTACCCATTCTGCTTCTTCTACTAGGAATATTAATCCTGCTTTTAACATTTTGTCGATCTCTGCTTTCACCTTTTCCTTTACTCATGGGTTCAGACGATATGGCCTATGTTTCACAGGCCTTGCATTGGGCTTTAGTATTATCCATGTTTCCCCCATCTCCCCTTTTATGCCCTTTATATTTGCTACTGATGAAGGAAACAGGTCCTCATATTCCTTGAGCAGACTGAATATTTCCTTAGTTGTTTGTTCATCCCAGTAGTCTCCAATTGTCGCTAGTTTAGGCTTGTCTTTTGTTCCAATATTTACTTTCTTGGTTCTTAGAGGTAACAGATGGATCCCTTCTATCGTCGGTTCTTCTTTGATGTCCCTCTCTCCCTCTGTTTCTTCAAAATACAGGTGCCTGAGATCCTCCAGATTGTCATCGTCCATCTCACTATTAATTTTTTTACATGCCACCTTTTGTTGGATACCCTGGTACTGACATGACTGCTCGTCTGTCTGTCGAATATCTGGGAATAACCGTACCTTCTTGATAGCCTGCAAAACTTGTGTAACTGGCTCTGTCTTTCCTCCAAACGAGAAACACTACGTGAAGTTGTTCGCAACTTCCTGCCATTTTTTGGTGCCTCTTCTTTTTTCCTCCTCAGGTACCAAGCCTTTGGAAGTATGTCCAGAGAGTGGATAAACCAGTGGACCCACAATCCTTTTGGATATCCATCGGTTCTCCATTGTGCTTCACATTTCTCCATATGGTTTCTGGGGTCTGAGTCCCCTTGGTACTTGTCCTTACTTCCGGGTCCTTCTTCTTCCTTAAATTTGACTTTTAGTGCTGCCGCAACTTTGTCCCATTGCGTCAATGAGTTGTGATGATTACTCCACCATCTTGCAGATGTGGATTGTAATGCCATGTCCATCAATTGTACTCTGTGACTTTCTGGTACCTTATTTTCTATCTTGGCTATGAAAAGGGTTACAGCCTTCATATCAGATAAGATTGGGTATTCCTGAACCTTGGCCCCGGTCCAATTGACTCTTCAAATATTGGCGCATCTCCTTATATTTGTTTCATACCCTCCTTGCTGCCAATCATCCCAAGCAATTTCTGATCCCAATTCTGAGCTTTGGATGCTTCTCCAGCTTATAGAGCCTTCTGTTGTCGGGTTAATGTAGTCTTCTCTTCTTCCTGCGGTCATTTGATAGAGATGGTCCAGAAGCTGAGCATCTTCTCTGTTATCCACAGTCTCTGTATATCTCGGTCCTTAGTATGGGTCAAGTGGCTGAGTGACTCTGATCTCCCCTTCCTTGAATATCATCAACTCTTTCTCAGATCTATTATTGCATAATTTTCAAAGGCCTAATCAATTCCTAATAGTGCAGGGTACGGATCTTTATCTCACATAATGTCGATGACTTCAAAGTCCATAAATGTCTTTACTCTTGCAATGTCAACTTCAACCTCCTCCAGTCTACCAATGGGAACAATGAAATAATGGTTCACCATCTGAATTTGAATCGGTGAATATGTCAATCTTGGCCTTCCTAATTCTTCCCAAGTTTTTCTTGGCAGGATGTTGACATCAGATCCCAAATCAAGCATGGTGTCTTTAATCTGGAACCCCGCGACTTGTGTGTTCACTCAGAATTCCTTTCCAGTCCTTTGTTTATTTCTATTTATTCTCTATACATACTTTTGGTTTTCCTCTCCTGATTCTCTTGCTTCTGTGTTCTTCTTCAACACCCCTTCCAAGTTCTGCTTTAGCTGTTCTAGCATTGGTGCATTGTTAACAATTTTCAGGAATAGATTGAACCACTCTTGGATCAAAGCTTCATAATTACTTTGGGTTTCATTGTCTTCTTGAATTTTCTGTAACTCAATTCCTTTGTTTCCCCCCAGTTGGGCAAATGTTTCTGCTGCTTCTTGAAAAAATTGTTTCTATCGTTCTGGTTTAATCAGGAGTTTTGGGGATGCTGGCCTGATCAATTTTATGGGGTCCATAGCATGCGCATCTTCCCCCATTATTTTTCCTCCTCGTATTACTATGGCCACGTTTTTCATTTTCTGAGTTCCCATTAACCCGGGTTCTGCATTTACTAAATTTGTCCCCCTCTGTCTAGCTCTTTCCTCCCATCTTTTGATAAGCTCCGAGAAATATTCTGTTGCATGTGTGTTAACTCGGCACTGAGAACACCAGGGTCTTCTAGGGAGTGGAAATTTTCTAGCTACATTTCCTTCCTGGTCGCAGTTGTAGCATCTTACTGGACCTCTACCTCTTGCTCGGCCTCCTCTCATGCCTCCTCCTCTTCCTCGGGGAGCTTCGTTTACTTTGTATGAAGGCCAGGCCAGCCGCTCCGCTAGTGCATCCAGTGCTCGACACTGCTCTATGCTGTGTGTTGTTGAGGCATATAAATCATAGTATATATTATTTGGAACATTGGAATATTTCTGTAAGATTGGACACAGGCGAGGTTGATGACCCATATTATTGCATATTTCATAGTACTCATTGGTGGTTGGAATTTGTTGTGCAGGGAACCCTGTGTATGGATGTTGCGATGGATATATCCCCTGGGTGTTTATTTGTGCAACCCCTCCTAGTGGTGGAGCCCCCTGTGCCCCTGTAGCCGATGTCCCCACATTCTTCCCCCGCAACCGGGGACATTCAATTGCCACATGTCCCTCCATGAGACAATGTGTTCACCATACATTTGGTGTGCACCATACATTTGGTCTCGCCAGTCGCATTGGTTGCATTTCCTTGATTTTTTCTGTCAAACTGGCTATTTGATGCTGTAGACCCATTATAGAGGAGTCCTGTACCATTGCTCCTCCCTTAAACTCTTGCGGGTAACCTGCCATAGCTTCTATCTTCATTGCCTGCTCTAGTGCATCTTGCAACGTCTCGATCCTTTGCTGAGTCAATGGAGTTCGGGTAAAAGGTAGTAGAGCTTTAATGAACCAATCCCTCTGATGGTTTGGATCAATTGGATAGTTTAGTTTCCCAATTGTGTCCTTGAATCTCCGCATCAAATCCCAAGCAGTCTCTCCTTCTTGTTGCTTGATTTCCCACATCTCTAACAGGCCTTGTTGGTCTGTTTGGGGCAGTTTGAATTCCTTAATGAAATCCCTCTTTACATCTGCCATCGCTGGGTTAGGGTGAGCTTCCGACCATTTCATAAACCAGCGTAGGGCTCTCTCCCTAAGGGTGGTCTGAAATTCTATCAACTTCCCAACATCTGGTGTTTGTCATGCACTCCATATGGCCTCGCAGAGGTACCAGTGTTGTTCGACATCGTCGTTACCCCTCCCAGAGAATTCTAGATACTGGGTAAGTGATCCTTCCATGTTCACTTGACTAGGTGTTACTAAAATGAAGCTGTTGGATCCTGGTTGTGAGATTGTGCCACTAGAAATCCTACTACTAGTATGTGTTACTGTTGGAGACTGAATACTATGCAACTTACTTAATTCACGAAACTTAAAAAAAAATTCACTTATGGGCTTATAGAGCACTAGGGGAAGGTTGGGACTAGAGCTACTTGAACTGTGGGGACTAGGAATACCTTGAGATATGGATGCCAAAATTTCTTGAAATAGTTGCTCCATTGCTATGTGCATCTCCACATCAGACACCTCCTCCGGGCGTGCGTTTGTACCTTCTCCGTCAGACTTCTTTTCTTTCTCCATCTGGGTTGGACTCTTATACACCTGCCACACTTCTTTAACAACCCCTCCTATATCATGGGGACCCACCTGACCTTCCATTCCCTTTGTCATCTGAGGCGCCTCCTCTTTGTTCTTTCAACCACTTTCCTGTCTCTTCAACTCCTTTATCACCCTCTCTCGCCACCTTTCTGCAATCTACGCCCTCCGATGTGCTCGTCGCTCTCTGAGCCTGTTGGCGGTCTCGAAATCCATATTCCTACTCCCCCTTTTCATTGTTCTTGTAGCATCTCTCCCTTAATCCCTTCCCCCGGCACCGGAGATTTTATGCTTCCATCTCTGCTTTTTGGAACCCCATCAGTCCTTCATCTACCATCAATGCCTTAATCCACAATGGGATCTCCTTCAACAGCTTCCCCCTTAACCCAGATATGAATGTATCTTTTTCTCTTGAGAATGTCTGGTAGCACTCTGCTGCAAAATCCACTATATATCTATCCAAAGTAGATTCCACCCAAAAATCTACGGCTCTGGTTAAATCAGTGTTCAACTGATGAAGAGCCACCAGATCCTCGTGTGCCCACTTACGATTGATCTTCCATGACTTCTCTTTGACAACCTTGGTTTGAAGCCTCCGCAACCAGTTATAGAGTTCTTCTGGGAACTTTCCCCAAAATATTTCGTAGGTATCACTAGCAGAGTTGGAGAATAGAACTATTTTTTTAATTTTTTTCTCCTTCTGTCGTCTCAGCTCAACTTGTTGAGCAACGAACTGATCTAGGTGGCTATCCCACCAGCTTCGTATTTCTCTTTTGAAGATCCGAGATACCATGATCTAGCTCCCAAATTAATTTTTGGGTCTCGACAATGGAACCATTTGTTGGCGGGAGAACAACTCTCGCAGAGAAGACCCGTGTTCAGGTTAATGACCAACAAGGTTTTTTGTCGTAGTCTAGCTTCACGCCGACATTTGTACCGAGCTCTGAAAAGCTGAGAGTCTCACTCGAGGCGTGCTGCGACCTTACTATGGTAGGGAGTCGATCGGTATCACCCAAACAACAACATTGATACGGTTGAATCAAAGTTACATTGAAAGTATAAACAACCGTAATACAACGTTCCATAACATATATCTCTCAGAAATGCATTCAGACTTGAAGTAAATAAAATTTTAAAAGTTCTTACAAAACCATTCATTCAAAACCATAACAGATACCCGAAATAACACTTCTGATTATATTAAGCATTGACTATCAGTGAAAAACTATTACAAGGCTCAACTGCGTGAGCATGAACAGAGCAGAATACACGAATTCCTAGTGGACAAAGAGAAATATAGAAACACAGAGGAATGGAGAATGGTACAACACGGACAGAGCTCTCCTGCGGCTCCTTGTTGCCTATTATCTGCTGGATGGCTACTTATTTGTTCTATTGCTAGCGCGACTGACAGTTCCTCCTTTCTTCTCGCTCAGCTGTCTTCTGTTTCTTTCTGTTAGTCGGGAGTTCTACTGCTCGTTTCCTTCCGCGCTCTTCCACCATCTATGCTTGCTCCTGCAATAGCCGCGATACCTGTTCTTTACTCCTTCACAACCTTGACATATTTCTACCTACCGTGGTTGCGTTCCACCACGTACTAGCCGCAACTCAAAATATTTTGAATTTCAAAACAAGGGCCCCAACACACATGGAGATCTACAAACCCATGGATACTCCTCTTCCAGGAAATTGGAGGAAAGAGGATACTACTTCTGGAGAGGTAGTGGATTATACTGTCTACAGGCAGTTAGTTGGTTCACTGATGTTTCTAGTGAACACCAAACTAGACATTTTCTACGTAGTTAACTAGCTGAGTCAAGCTATGGTTAAGCCTACCAATCTCTTTTGGAAGGAGGGGAAGCATGTCTTGAGATGCCTGAGGGGCACATCAGAATATGGTATATGATAGAGACAGACAGAGGGAGTGAATCTTCAAGGATTCACGGATGAATATTGGGCATGTAGTCCATCAGACAGAAAGAGCAGATCAGGAGGGATCTTCAACATAGGATCAACATCAGTTTCTTGGTACAACAAGAAGCAACGATATGTAGCAATTAGTTTAACCGAAGCAGAGTACATGGTAGTAAGTCAAGCTACAAGTGAGGCTATCTGGATGAGAAATATCTTGGTTAGTTTGTTTGGTTCTCAGATGGATCCAACATTGATTCATTGTGATAATCAAGGTTGCATTAAACTCTCGATTAATCTTGTGTTTCATGATAGGTCCAAGCACATAGATATCCGGTACCATCATCTCAGAGATTGTGTGTAGAGGAGAATAATGTTGCTTCAGTACATTACCACGGAAGATCAGGATGTAGATATTCTGACGAAGGCGCTCACCAGGAGAAAATTTGAATACCATAAAGGCAGGATTAGGGTGAAGGATAATCCCTTTCTTGTTGAGAGGGAGTGTTGAGATTCAACAAGAAAATTTCAGCACCCACGCCTAGTGCATTAAGTACCTACACTAGGGTGGGGCCCATAGGTGCTAAATTTGGTGCATGTCTATTTTAGTTATCCCTTAATTAAGATGGAAAATAAAATGTAATCTAGTCTCAAAATAACTTGTAATAGTTAACTGAGTGTGATAAACTCGATTAGCTCATGAATTTCGAATTCGAGGTAGTTGGTGAGGAATGCAGAGTAATTCTAGTTGTAACATAGTTCGAAGTGCAGTGGCACATTAGTTAGTGCAGGTTGTAATCAGTTTAACTCAGTTAAGTGAATTAAACTCAGTTGTGCTAGTTGTAACTATTAAATACACTAGTGAGAGATCAAGTGAATTAAATATTAATTAATTCACAATCATTGATCTCACATGCAACTGAGGATTTACTATTATTAGTTTCATGCATTTTAGATCCAGTGGAGACCCAATTGAGATCTAGGTTAAAGGGAAGTTTACTATCAGTTGTAGGATTATTGGGTTGCACCCATGCAACCAAAAACCCATTGGAGTTCTCATGATACTTGTGCAGTCAAGGAAGGCCAAAATTCCTATTCTTTAGGGATTGCATTCATCAAGGATTGTGAAAGCGAGGCAAGCTGTTTGGAGGCAGTAAATTGGCAAAGTATTGGTTAGTTTTTGTATGATAGTTTGAGACAATTAGTTGAGTACAAGAGGGATCTTGTGAGAAGATTTATATGTAATTGTTTCATGATTCCATATTGAATATACAATAGAAGATAGTGGGGTTTTGAGCAACAAGATTTCCCTGGGAAATTATCTGTGTTGTGGCTTGATTGATTCTTCTTTGCTTCATGTGAATGGCAATTGTGTTTTTTAATTCCGAAAAATATTTGTAGAAGCGATTTAGTATTTAACTTTAGTACATTATTAGAATGGATTGAATCCATGATATACATTCTTGTTGTATAATTTCTACAATGTACATGTAAATGCCTTATCTTGTTGATTCATTTTTATTATGTATGAATACTCTCACAAGTAACTGACAATAGAGGAAAGAAATAAATACTTATTCATAAAAAACTTTTAATAACATCACTATTACTGATTGACCCCCTTCTCAGTAATTCCTTATTCCAACAATTGGTATGAGAGCAAAATTCCTTCTAGAATAGTCTAACCAATGGAAGGTATATCCATAAGGAATTATGTATAGGAAAGAGAGTCAAGATGCTTACTCAAGCAAGATACCAGTATTTAATGGAAAAAGTTATTCCTTCTAGAAATTTAGGATGGAATCTTATCTTATGTCTCTAGAAGTAGATTTTTGGATATTTGCACTAGTAGATTATAATGTCCCTGATATCCCTCCCACTGATGTAGATGGTTAAAATTGTATGGAAATGATGCTAGAGAAAATAACACCATTCTCTTTGGCCTTAGTGAATTTGAACTCATAAAGGTCATGCACTGCAAGTATGCTAAGTATTTATGGGTGAAGCTCAATCAGAGTCATGAATCAGATGACAAAGTCAAGCAGGCCAAACTTCAAACCTTCATAATGATGTTTGAAAGATTAAAAATGAGTGAAGAAGAAATCATAGCAGAATAATTCCATATAGTTTATGAAGTAACCAATATTATTAGAGGACTTGGTGAAGAATTCAAGGAAGATAAAGTTATTCAAAAGGCCTTAATATCTCTACCCATGAGATTTAATGTCAAAGTACCTACTATAGAATAAATGGTGGATTTAAAGAATCTCAAGATGGATCAGTTTCTTGGTACTCCCACAACCTATGAGATGAGAGTAGGAAGAGAGAAATCTAAGCCCAAGGAAGCAACATTCAAAGTATCAAAGAAGGCCAAGGAGCACAAAGATCATAAAAAATTCTACAACTGTGAATCTGATCAGGAGTTGGCTCAATTTTCTAGGAAATTAAAGTGTGGCTTGGGAAAATATAAAGGGAATTTTACCTTTAAATGACTTGACTGTGGAAGATTTGGACATTTTTTGTCCAAGTTCCCCTAGAAAGAAGGGACATAAAAGGAATATGATAAAAAAATTAGAAACAAATCTCAAAAACATCAGAAGAATAATTTCTATAAGGAAAAGGGGCTCTACTCCAAAGAGGATAGTTCAAAACTAGAGTCATACAACAAAAAATCTTCGAAAAATTATTCAGATAGATATTTACTCATGGAATTTGGAGCATATTCCAAGAAAAAAAATATTATTGACTCTAAAGAGGAAGAATAAGAAGTAAGAGTAATGGAATTTGAAGGGGAACTCATCAGTTCTCCTAATGAGTTAAATAAGGCAAGGAGAAAGAACAAGCAGCTAAAATAACATCTACATTGTGCTAAATAATTTTGGACATTGAATGAACCAACGCTTCCCGTGTGTTTCGTGACATGGAATAACCGCCTCTCGTGGACCCTTATCTCTGGCGATCATTGACTAACACCTGCGGGTTTTGGTCTAACAGAAATCGTGATTCCAAACAAGTGGTATCAGAGCATAGGTCATAAGTTCGATACACACCCAAATTGCGTTGCGGGGGAGATTGTTGGACTTTGAATGAACCAATGCTCCCCGTGTGTTTTGCGACATGGAATAACTGCCTCTCATGGATCCTTATCTTCGACGATGCGTTTTTTTACTAACACCTACGGGTTTTGGTCTAACGACAATCGTGATTCCAAAAAAGGAAGGTATGTAAAACTTCGACAATGAGGATTTTTTTTTATCAAAAAGAAAAATTTGAAGAAACCATTAAAATAAAAGATAGTTTAGCCTTTCTACTAGAAGAAAAACAAGGAACATGTAAGAAAATAGAGGAACAAAAAAAACATTTAAAAAGGGATATTCTCAAGATAAATAATGAAACAATATAAAAAACATGCAAATATGAAATTTTGTCCTTGAAAGTAAAATTAGAAGGAGCTAAACAAAAGGAAGAAGTTCTTCAAGATTTGATCCTTGAATGGGAAGAGAACTATCATAGTCTCAAGGCAAAGGTCATCTATATGAGAATGTAACTTGAGAAAATGAATGCCAAGAAAGGTATAAATGAAAATTTTCAGAAGGAAAAAGAAAGATAGATTAGATTCTAAAAAACCAAAGGTCTTCAGGAAACAAAACAGGCCCTTTATACTCCAGAGCACATGAATCCGCTATGGGAAAGATAAAATTTAGGTTTGATGGATTTGAGGAACCTTAGAGAAATGAAAAGGTTTATCAAGAAGGAAGTGTTAAAGAAAAAAAGGTAGCAAGCCAATGAGGGGCTCATCACTGGAATAATAACTCCATCTACCCCAAGGAACCACACCAATGAAGAATGAATCAATCATCCAGATAACAAATGTACCTTCATGCACAAACTTATGAAATTTCCAACTTTAGGTACTCTCATTTATTTTATGGTCATTTTTATAAATTTCACATACTTTTACATAAGGCTTTTGATTGTATAAGGATCAAAGTTTAAAGAGATGAAAGTTTTAGATACGATAAATATCAAAATTTTTAGATCTCAAAACTCTACTCTCAGAAATTGAAATGCCTTCTCTCCCCTAATGAGTGATGTTGAATGTTTCAAATGTAATAATTTTTGGCACAAGGTAAGTGAGTGAAAAATCAAGTCAGAGTTCTTATTCAATTCTCAAAACAATTGGCAACCAAATTTTCGAAAGGATAAGGAGAATTGGAAACGAAAATCTAGAAAGAGCATGGAATGTGGACTTGCTCTATCAACACATAATCAAGAAAAAAAATGGTATGTGGATAGTGGTTTCTCCAAGCATATGACTGGGGGATAAGAGACAATTTATGGTACTAAAATAAAAGGACAAAGGAATCAATGTCACTTTTGGCAACAATTCCCCAACAAGAATTAAGGGTAAGGGCATAGTAAGTCTTAATGAAAATAATAAAGCCCAAAATTTATTGTATGTAGAATGTATCAAGCACAACTTTCTTAGTGTAGTTCATATGTGTGATAATGTCTTTAATATGACCTTTCGATCCAAGGACTATGAGATCTGAAATGAAGAAAATGGAAAGATGATGGGAAAAGTAGTCAGAACTCACAATAATGTATATGTGTTTGATGACTCCAGTAAGTTTCTATTTGAGCAAGTCGAGTGAAGACCGGTTATGGCACAAGAGACTTGGTCAAATGAATTTTGACAGTCTGATAAGAGTCAACAAGCTGGGAGCTATGAGAGGTTTTTCGATACTGTCAAGGCTTAATAATTCAATCTGCAAGTCATGTCAATTTGGTAAGTAGACTAGAACTCATTTCAAGACAAAAGAGTCCTCTTCATCTATACCACTAGAGTTAATTCACTCGGAGAAAAAATACCAAGAGGAGAAGTGTATTTTATGCTGCTTATTGATGACTTTACCAGGGCCACTTGGATCGTGCTCTTACAAGAAAAATTAGAAGCATTTAAACATTTCAAAAAATTTAAAGCTCAAGAAGAAAATGAGAAATATCTAAAGATCAAATTATTAGGATCAGACAGAGGAGGAGAATACAGTAAAAGAGAGTTTGAAGAATTATGTGAAGAGCATGGCATAAGGAGGCAACATTTTGTGGCTAGAACTTGGAAAAAAAATGGAGTAGTTGAGAGAAAGAACAAAACAATCCAGGAAATGGCCATAGCTATGATGCATGAAGCATATGTACCTCACATCTTCTGGGGAGAAGCAACATGAGCAAAAATGTACCTATAAAATAGAACACAACTCAGTCCTAATAGTGGTAAAAATCCCTATGAGTTTTGAAAGGGAAGACCCGCATCAGTTAAACACTAGAAGGTGTTTGGGAGCAAATATTTTATCAAAAGGAATGATAAAAATCTTAGAAAGATTGATTATCATGCTTATGATGGTATCTTACTCGGGTACTTTGGTCAAAGTAAAGGTGTTGATGCGAAAATATGTCCAGCCAACAGTAAGGGATCTCCTCGGTGTAAAGTCCCAAATAGACTCTAAACCGTTTGTGATAGGGATCCCGTTTGGGGTGTGTGTCCGGCTACTGCTGAATACTCCTTTTCTCGGACACGAACAAGCCCTGCAAAACTGTGAACGCATGATTATCCGGATGGTACAATGCAAATCGCTGATGCGTCCTTAATGAACATAAAACACTGTGAATAGAAAGATGAATTAAACAAACATGCGGCTAGGGAAATGCTGTTAGTAGCACATTATCAAGGTCGTGCTTATAAGGAAAAGTTGTTTTAATCATAGAAGAAACAATTCTTTATGGTTAGATCACCCTTCACTTCCTTAATCGTTTTCCAGCGATGAGATAAATGTTAGTAACAGAGTTTATTAACATTTTCTATATAAACAAATTAACATCATTAACAAAATTTAGTGAGTTGAATGTATAAATGATATAAGCGGGAGACGCGGGTGATTTAATCAGAAAGATAACAGATGCATAAGGAAAAATATTCATAATATTAACACATTAACTCCCATCATATCCAAGAGTGGAATCAAAACAAGTGCTAGTATTCATTCATAAAGAGTGCATTCAATGTTATACAATTCGCTGCTAATTTGGAGTGCTCGAGAAAAGGTCCCACTATAATTCCCGGAAGGGAGTATTTATAAACAAAATTGACCCTTAGGTGTCCCTGACTTTTCTCCTTCCCATCCGTTGGTTTGCTTTGTGACTTGTGATCTTGGCTATGGATGTGACCTGCAACCCTTCAGTTGCTGTGACCTACAACCTACTCTACTTGCTTCTATCTGTGACTTGATCATGGAAGTAGTTGGGTGATTTCAAGGCTTGGGACATCTATCTACTGTTGCTCTTTGAGGTAGGTCTACCAAGCCCGATAATCTACAGCCACTGGGGAGACATGAGGCATATCTTATCTTAACCTATGAAGACATTCAAGGGTGTTTGGAATCAAATTTTCCCTCTTGACTGTGATCTGATTCGACAAGGAGGCCATTTAGTGTATATACGGACTGGTGTCACAATGAATTGAACCATGTTTTCTCTCGACGCCAGCAGGTCTTGCGAGGTGGCTGCTTGCCTTATGGGCGGTAAATTGTTTTGAATATTAGTGGAGACTTCTTCCCATGTTTTCTCTTCTCCAAGTGCACCCAGATAAGGGATGTGGTGTACCTCAGCCATTGAGTTGATGCCACTAATCAAATTTTCATATGCTGGCATTATCTTCTCCAGATCCTTGATGAGATTTTCCTTGGATTGTACCTTCATATGAAATTGAACTTTGTCATTCTGGGTGGCAATCCAATATTTTCCAGGCAACATGGTCGGGGCTTATGGATACCTATTAGACCACTCCAATATCTTGTCCAATGCAGTAGAGGCTTCTTTTAGCTGCGTGTTCCTCCTTTTAGTTTCGGACTGTGCCTTTAGTAGAGGCGCTACAGTTTGCTTTATGGTAAACATTTCTTCATAAACCTGCATCATAAAGGCCTCCAAAGTGACTAGCTCTCCCTGCATAGTGAGTGATATTTCATTAGCAGGGCTATCCCTGGCTTGAAACTGTCTGACCTCCTCTTGCATCGCCTTCTTTTCTTGCTCTACTTGGGCCGTCTTGAGTTCAGAGGCTTATAGTTTTTTTTGTAAGGAAACAATTTCTTTGCTCATCCTGCTAATGTTTTCTTCGGTAGCTGCTGAAAAAGAGGTACCGACTGAGGAAATTATGACTGGGTTAGTCCTGGTGTCCAAGAATATGTCCTTCCCTGGAGTAACAATGAGGGGCGCCGCAGGGTCCCGTGCCAAACATCTTCTCTTCTCCTGCCTGATCTTAGGTGTGAATTGATCGTAGGTGAGTCTAGTGAGATCAAGCACTCCCTCATCTAGATCTTCAGAGGTACCTAGTTCTGAGAGGGTGAAACGGGCAGGAGTTTTTTGAGGTACCTCAATGGGTGGCAACTCTATTTGTCCCTCTATTTCTGAGCACGGTGTCTTACTCCCTTAGGCTCCTGCTCTTTCCTGCTCTTCCTTCAGCCGGCGCTCTGCTTCTGCCTTGTCCTACTCTTCTTTCAGCCGGCACTCAACTTCTACTCTGGCTTGATCTTCTTTTAACTGGTGCTTTCCCTCTGCCTTATCCTGCTTCAATTTCAATTGGCGCTCGGCTTCCGCCTTTTATTCCTCCTCCTTCTTCCTCTGTTCCTCTTCTTTTTTCTTGCAGTTTTCCTTTGCCCACTTCTTCCTTTTCTCTTCCTACATCTGCTTCTTTCATTTGTCCTATTCTTCCCTTACCTTTTCCTCGACCTCTTGTTTAACTTTGTCCTCCTCTTCTCTTGCCCTCTTTTCGGCCTATTGTTTAGCTTTGTCTTCCATTTCTCTTTTTTGGGTGGAAGGGTTAAGGCCTGTACCAGTCTTTTGTTTCTTAGCTCTGGAGGATGAGACTCCTCCCAGTGTATTAAATCTTTCTTCCAGAGTTTGGTTGTCCTCTTCCTCCTGATCGCTTGATTCTGCTGGAGCTACCTCTCTATCCTTGTTGTACCAGTTCTTTATTCTATCTTCGGCTGGGCAATGAGTATGCTGATAACTCCATTTGAATTTGGCCCACTTGCAGTGTGCAGGGATAATTCTCTCAGGATCATATGTATGGTGTGCCAAGGGAGGTAGATGGAATCCCTTTATTTGTTCGGCTTCTGCTTCTACTTCTCTAAAGTCCTTTACTGTGTAGGTGCCGATGGTGAGTGGCAGGGTTGGCCATGGTTTCTTTTTACCCTTAGTGAGGACTTTGGAGAAACTGCCTGACATCTTCTTGGAGGAGGAGCCTATCCGTTACGAAGCGAGGCAATGTGTGGGGGACCTTCAGCGACCCAATATCGATGTTTGGAAACTAGTGGGCCACCTAAGTTATTATATCCATGGCTCGCTCAGACATGCATGGGGGGTCTTTTACGAACAACTTCACGTAGAGGGTGGGGATGAAGCTACATGCTATTGACTCCATGGATTGCTTATATCTGGAATCCAAAAACACCATTAGGTCTTTGTGAATTGGACCACCATTCTCAGAGTTCCAGTTATGTGACCACCCCTCAAACTAGCACCTGGCACACACTACATCTAGGAGATAAGACGCCATGTAAAATTTTGATGCATACCCTTCATCGGGTGCCAGTGCCGCAGATATGTTTGACTTGAGAGCTGCTATTATCATGTTGGCCCAGTTGAAATGGGTACCGTACACGGTGATAGCGTACATTAGAGAGACCCATGTGCCGTTGAAAAAGGTGGAATTTGGGCGGCCATACATCCTGCATAGCATTGCAGCTACGAGTTTGTAAACCTTCCTGAGACCTGCTGTCTGATATTCTTGATCCTTCTTGAGCCAGAATTTTTCCGGCTCTTCCCACCATCCTTTCACTGTTTCAGATATGGGAACTGCATGAGTATTGGCCCATTCATCATTGAAGGTTTTCTCTCGGGCAGGAAGCACATAGTAGAATTCTGCATCTTGTCCCTTTAGGTTGGCGAAATTCTTCCCGACATGGTCCCGAATGACCCAGATCTTGGGGTCGACTCTCTGTAGGATCCATTCAATCAGCTCGGCACATGGGAACACTGGTGGGTGGGCCCCTGCATAGTGCAATTTGGATCGTTTAACTTTAATATATATCTGTCAGTCAGGGAGGTCCTTCGAAAATTCAGTCTGAGTAAACTCTTTGTAGATCCGGTACCAGCTCATACTGTCCCCCTTACCGAAGATGCAGGCTGTGTCTCCATAGATGGGGGAAGAAAAAAAGGCATTTCCTCCTCCTATATTTCTATCTTGGGACTTTTTTTCCTCTTGCGAACTGCTGGCGGCCCCATGTCACTTGATGCTGATGAAATGGATACACGCTCTAGCTCGGCTTCAATATCCCCTAGGAAAATCACGCTCTAACTAGCTTGTCAGAGGTGTTTTTTTCTCTATGTCGCGCATGTCACATGCGACCTATGCGACCCTTCTATATATAAAGGGATCGCACGTGTGGGCAATAAATGAGGGTCGCAAGGTCGCGAATGAGCTGTGTTAATGAGATGTGCAACCTGGCGACCTTGCGACCTAAGGGGTCATGGGGTCACAGGGTCTCGAGATCGCTAATGTTTGATTTTGGACTAATGTGCGACGTATGCGACTTAGCTACTTGAGGTTTAGAAAAGGTGAATTTAGGTCTGATTTCTTTTTTCACAAGAATTAGGGGCTCAAAAATTGAAGGAGAGAAAAATTTTGGAGGGTGTTGTAGCAGCTACAACAAATGGCGATTCGCTGGTAGGGCCTAGGATCTCTGTTGGTGCTTCATCGGGTGGGGGGGGGGGGGCTGAGCCTGCTGATCCTTCCATTTCGTGGGTCCCACTACTTTTTTCTTTGGAACTTGCATGTATTCTCCTCCTATATGCATGTCCCAGGGTGCAAGCGTATCACAATTCATTCCAGGAGACTGGACGGAAAAGGTTGGAGTCACCCTAGAGATTTCCAGGATCCAGTATAATTATTTCGTCCTCATTGTGTTGCTCCGCTACCAGCGAACCTAATGGTCCTGAAGGAGTCACTGCCTAGGAGTCATGGACGTTGCTCCGCTGCCAGCGAGCCTAGTCAGTACCCTGGTGGAGTCGTCGCATCACCTCTCTGCGCACGAAGCCTTTCTCGATCCTTTACCCTTATTCATGTGCTAGTTTTTCACTTATTTAAAATGTGCTCAGGGCACTTATTTGACTATGCTCAGGGCACTTATTTAATAGTGGAATTTTTCCTAGGGCAGATGAGGGATCCCAACTTATTTTTCTTGCAAGAGAGGTTGCTCCTGGTCTATATGAGGACCGTTTGGTTTTTCCCGGATGTCCTTTTGTCTCCTTTGGTTAGCTTTGTCCCTTTCCCATCTAGTGACAGAACACACCAATAATTTCTTTTGTATCACAATTCCTTGGGCTAGCATGATAGGTAGGCTACCTATGTTCGGTTCCCGGGACTTAGCTATGTTTTCCCCACTGAATGCATATCACAGGCAAGCTCGTGTCCCTTTTGAGTTTCAAGGGCATTTATTCACCACCACATATTCCGGCACATCATTTCCAATTGAGTAACCACTACATCCTTCCTTCACATTTGGGATGTTACAGGGGATAGGGTCAATGGGAGCCTGCTGCGAACAAGCGATTTATTGAAAACAAAGAAGAAACTGAGAACAAAGGAAAAAAAAAAAATAACACAAAAGAAACGAAGCAAAATAACAATAGACATATGGTACAGGGTATGATGACGGCCCCTCAGGGCTATTAGGTGAAATAAAATTTAAGGTCGTGCCCGTTTACGGGGAGGACCTCAACTCTCCCCTCAAGGGTTTGTAGCCTATATATGTGGGAGCCGATTTTTTCTTTAATATGGAAGGGACCTGTCCACAGGGTATGGAATTTGGAGTGTTTTCCTTTATCCTCATGAGCTCTCTCCCACTTTAGGACCAGGTCACCTACTTCGAAAGATTTTTTTCCGGTAGACTTCTTGTCAAACCATCGTTTTATTCGACTTTGGTGGATGGTGAATTTTTCCCAGGTTTTCAGCCTTTCCTCCTCCAGCTTCAATAATGTGTCTATTCAGGTTTGCAAGGCAGGGCAAGGGGTGCCATGAGTCCCTTGGGATAACTGAAGGGCTAGGAGAGATAATTTTGGAGGAAGGTTAGCTTCTTTGCCGCACACAAGAAAAAACGGGGAGGTCCCCAAGGATGGCTTGGGCATGACTCGATCAGCCCATAGGGCATTATGGAGAGCGTTATGCAAAATTCATTGTTGGGACAAAAAATTCTTTTTGATAATGCGGATGAGGTTCTTGTTAGTTGACTCGGCTAACCCATTTCCTTGGGGGTAATAATTGGCAGAATGTTTCAGCACTATACCATTTTCTAGAGAAAAATCATATAATTTCAAAGATGAAAAATATGTCGCATTATCAAAAACAAGGGAGGTTGGAATGCCAAACCTGATCATGATGCATTGGGTGATGAAGGCTATTACCTCTTGATCATTGAATTGACACAACGGTATCACTTCAACCCACCTTGTGAAGTAGTATGTGGCAGTGAGGATATATCTGTGTTTCTTGGAAGAGTGCGGCAAGATTTATCCAATCATGTCCAGCCCCCACTGCTGTAATGGTTCTTCCACTGCGACAGACTGTAACGGGTCGGAAGGCCGTATATCTCTATTTGCAAACTTTTGGCATTTTTGGCATTTCCAGACATAGGCGTTCACATCTTTGAACAGAGTAGGCCAATAGAAATCGACACGCATGATCTTATGAGCAATGGCATCCCCCGCATAGTGTCCACCTGTTGGACTATCATGGAGTTTCACCAAAAGTTTCTATGCCTCATCATACTCCAAAAAGTGTAGCAGAACACCGCTATGGTGCTTGTGAAACTAATTACCTTGCACCAGCTGGTAGGATACAGATTTCAACCTCAATGTGCATTTCTGCTGAGTGGTTAAAGTGGGGCCCATGGTATCGTGTTTTAGACATTGCTGGAGATCTACGTACCATGAGGAGGTATCCTGCCAGGATGTGATAACAGCTTGATACATGTCAATCTCGTGTTCCCAAATCTCTTCTTCACTGCTCTGTGAGTCTGCTGCCTCCACGGCCATCTGACATAATCCTTGGCCCTTTATAGTGTGTGTTGGCTTGAATTCCAGGTCATTTTCTTGAAGGCACATCATCTAGTTTCCTCATCTCTCGCCTAGATCCTGCTGTACGAATAGTGAGCGAACAACTGGGTGAGGCACGAAGACTATGACATGAATCTTCAAAATATATGGCCTGAAGTGTTTAACCGCCTTGTATACTGCGTAAGCTTGTTTGTCAATATCTGGATAATTCAGCTTGGCGCCTTGTAACCCAGTGCTCATAAATGATATAGGCCGCTCATCGTGGTTGTCATATTTCTGAGTGAGGACGACGACCAAAGATGAATCTGAGGCAAAGGTATACAAGATAAAGCCTTTTTTGAAATCCGGACTATGAAGAGCGGGTGCTTTTGCGATGGCTCATTTGATGTTATCGAACGCTTCTTTCTCAAGAGGATTCCATTTAAAGTTAGTGTTTTTCTTAATCATGCCTTGCAATGGTTTCACAATTTGGGCGAAATATGATATAAATTTTTGGATGAAGTTGATTTTACCAAGGAAAGACTGCATAGCTTTCTTACTACTTGGGGGCGGTATTTGAGCGATGAATTTCACACGTTTTGGATCCACTACTATGTCGTCTCGAGTTATTATGTGCCCCAAAAAGTTTCCTTCGGAGACAACAAAAATTATTTTCTTCGGGTTTAGTGAGAACCCGTATTTCCGACACCTTTCAAAAATCTACTTGAGGTGGTGTAGGTGGTCAGATCTGCGTTTTGAAAACAGAGTGACGTCATCAAGATATACTACCATGCTTTTCCCAATGAGTCCTATGAAAGCGATGTCCATAGCTCTTTGGAAGGTGGCGTCGACATTAATCAGGGTAGAGGCATGCGTCTGAATGCAAATGTTCCCCATTTAGTTCTGAATGTGGTTTTGAGCTGATCGGGCTCAGCCACTAGTACTTGATTATACCCTGAAAACCCATCCAATAGAGAGAACATTTATGACCCTGATACAACTTGAAGGATTTGCTCCATAGGAGGGACCGGATAGTTGTCCTTGTCGGAGGCTCTGTTTAAATTCTGGAAGTCTACGCACAAACGGATTTCTCTGGATTTCTTGCGAATAGGGACCAAGTTGGAAACCTAGGTCGAAGGTCTAACTTTGAAAATGATCCGCGCATCCAAGAGCTTCTTTAGTTCCTTTTGGATCATCGGTTCTAAGGCGGGGTGTACCTTTCTCAGTTTCTGTTGGAAAGGCTTCACTCCTTCCTTCATGGGTATGACATGTTGGATGATCTGTGTATCATAAGTTTGAATCTCATCATATGTCCAGGCAAACACATCTCAGTATTTCTTAAATAATCCGGTGAATGCTTGCTTCTCCTGAGGGGTGCACTCATTACCCAAATTGACGAGCTTGGGATGCTTGTCTGTCCCAAGGTTAATTTTTCGGTGTACTAACGTGGAAATTTTCACCTTCATGTTTGGGGGCCCTCAGAAATGGTTCTGTAGGTCGAACAACTTTTCAAGTGACATGATCCCTTTGGGTATGGGATTTTATTTTTGATCTCTTAGTTCCTCTTGCAAAGCTCGATCATGATCCTCTTATTCTATAACTGTGCCTTTGAATACGTCTGTATTGAGCATGAAATCCAGTACCTGTTGTTCGTCATTGAAAACATGCCAATTAGTAACATTATCTGGTACAGATGGCCTGTAAATAACTTCAATAGAAAATCCATCTCTAAGTGGGGTGAACCTAGCGGCAGCATTGGCGAGTGTATCGACTGCAACATTATGCACTCTAAGTACAGATTTAATACCGAAAGCATCAAAAGTAGAAATTAAACGCCATACCTCTTACTGATAACCTTTCATATGTGGAGACAAGCAATGGATGGTGTTACGTACCTGACGAGTGATAATATCATAATCGCCAATTACCTTTAAACAATGAAATTTTAAATCTATGTCCTTTTTGAGTCTGAGCAGCAATTCCTCATACTCGGCTGTATTATTCGTGCACTAGAACTCTAATTGGCAGGAAATTAGAAACTTGTTCTTCTAAGGGTCTAGTAAGATACAGCCCGTGCCAGCCCCGTCTTGGGTTTTGGAATCGTCATAGTATAGGGTCCATATTTTATCTTATGATTTGACAAGGCTGTCTGAGCACATTGGGGACGTACTTGGGGTAGCAGTTTCTAATGGGTTCTTCGTTGAGGAGGAATTTTTAGTGACCAGAAGTAGCTTAGAATGGACGTCTTGAGTGACTGGAGATTGGGGAGTTTGATAGCACCCAAGAATGGATTCTAAGAAACACATACCGAGCTCTTCTTGTGCGAAACTGACTAGTTCGTTAGTTGCATCTAGGTCGGTCACAATATATTTCATGTACATCTCACTCTCGACCCAGATTTGGTTATTCTTTCCCTTGTACAGGAGCCAAAGGTGGGACCAATTAGTGGCAAAGTATCCCTGTAGCTTGCTGGACCAATCTCTGCTCAACAGAATTCCATACGCATTGGGATGTCCACGATTACTAGGTCGATGCACTGCTGTACTCTATAATTGGAGGATAGGCGAATGATGACATTTTTTAATTCGCCTACTGCAAGGACCTGAGATCTGTCGAGTTGGATGATCCAGGCGTCAATCTTCTCAGGGTGGATTTTTAACTTCTTACATACAGATAAGGGCATAACATTCGTGGATGCACCAGAATCAACGAGGCAATTATGGAAATTGAAGTTAAATATCTTGAAGGAGAGGAGGAAAGGTGGTGTGGATCCCCTAGAGTTGGCGTTCACAGCATTTACGATTGATTGAGGACTCGCAGCAGTTTGGGTAGATGTGATGCTCATGGGTTTGGTCGCTGGTAGATTGGAAAAGGCTTTGAGGATAATATCTCGTTGGTTAGCAATGCGAGCGAGCTCATAGAGAGAAATATTAGCCCGGGTCTTCTTCATATCCTCGATAATGTTATACCCATAATCTATGTGTGAGACAAGTTCGATGTTGTTTTTAGGGGAAACCGATGAAGCTTTAGCCTTGTGGCCTTCTCAGGGATTAGTTGGACTAAATTTTTCAGGAGTCTTGTTTTGGTTTTCTGCGTTTGGTGGCAGAATTTTCATTAAGAAAGATTTTATTTTTTCTTCGAAGGACTGGTCAGGGACCGGGCCTTTTCTCCTCAAGCCATAATTTCGAGGGGGTTTAGATTTAGGGTCGTCAGCCAGATTTATCCCAACTGTGGAAATGGGGGACTCTCTGCGGATGACCTCAAAAGTGAGGACAGTGAAACCTACATCTTCATCTGGGGGGGAGGCCTCCTCATTGTCTGAGATGGTCTCTTCTTCTATATCCCCAGGGGTTTGGTCTTCTAGAAGTTGATTCACCACAGTGGTCATGCCATTAATCCACTGGGGGCAAGTTTTCTTTGAGTGGGAGGCTTGATGGAAAGAACAAAAATTGTCCTTGCCGATTTCTTCAACATTGAGGCTAGCACTTGAGTTTGATGGGGGCCGGGTCACATCAGGGTTATTCTTTCTGAAGAAAGGTTTCTGTGTTTTAGTAGCTGGGAAAAAATCATTGTTCTTCCTCTTCAGATCGGAGACTTCATTGGTCAGTAACTTAAGGGATTTTGTGATACTTTCGAATTCAAAGGGATCCTTATCTTTGTCTCCGAATTTATGATTTGATGATTGGGCTCTCTTTGTGGTTGGCTTTTTATCATCTCGTCCTTCATGGTCGATGGCTCCTATGGATAGCATATCTCTTTCGATAGCTAGGGCGGTAGTGTAATTCGCTGCCAGGGTAGCTCTTGCCTCGCGCTTCACAAACACGACAATGTCCCATGGGAGGGCTCTTGTGTAGTAGTCAATGGTAATGGAATCATCTAAGGCCATGTTTGGAGGGAATTTGTTCAATATAGTGGAGAAACATTGATTGAAGTCTTTGACCTTCTCCTTCTTCTAAAATTTCAAAGTACTGAGCTCTGTGAGGAGCATCGAGGGGGTTTTATCTTCCGAGAACTTTTGTAGGAAGGTACGACGGAAGTGTTCCCATGAAATGATGGAAGCAACAGGGAGAGACCGATACCACGTAGCTACTTTATTTTCTAGAGTATGAGGAAAAATCTAGCATGCTACATCGTCATACTGCACTCTCATCATCTGTAAATCCAAGTAGAAGTTGCTAATGTGGTCTTCGGCCAAAGTACCTTTCTCAGGGTCGAACTTAGGGAGATGCTATTCAGGGTGCCGGGGCATGTCATGGAGGGGGCCTTGGATACCTAAGGGGGACTAGGCCATCCAAGCCAAAGGTTTTACATGTCTGGCCCATTGGTGGCATGGTATGTATACATGTCCCCTTTCACTTTCAAATTCTCTACCCACGCCAGACCCGGAGGCCTCGCCCTCATTGTGGGATTGCATGTCTTGGTTTTCTCCACAGTCCCCTACATTTTTGATGTTTCTCCAATTGTAAAGAAAAGGGAATATGTTCTAGTTTTGGTGGTGCTGGTGGTGGTTGACATTTCGGCCTTGTCCATGGCCTCTGTCTCCCCTGCCTCTATTACCCTGGCCCCTCCTAGCTCCTCCGCCAGGTGGGTTTTTGGCTTGAGTGTTATCATTCAAAGTTTGGTCTGGTTGGGGGTCGGTGTTGGGTTAGGGTTTGGTAATTTCAGGGCCTCCCTCTTCAGCCCCTTGGGGGTTGTCCAGGGGATCTTCAGAGTTACGCTCAACTATGTCTACATAATCTTCAATCATCAGACCAACTAGTTGAGGTAAGGAATTGAAAAGGGCTCCCTGGTGAGTGTGGTTAGCTGCGAGAGTTCTAGGATTAGCCAGGGAGCTAGTGACCGGGGCGTTTTGCAAGCCTCTGACGAGGTTTCGAGCAATGGGATGCAGGGCCCTTAGTTGTTCTAGGGTGACCTCATAGTAAGGGGCTTCCTCCTCCTGGGAATTTTCTAAAGGTGGAGGACCGGTGTTTTCATACATGATCTCCCCTTGGGGAGTTTGTAACAGGATGTTACTTGTGTGCTGGGAGCCTACCATTCAGGCCCTCCTTCTAGTGCAAAATCTGTTGATGCGAAAATATGTCCGGCCAACAGTAAGGGATCTCCTTGGTGTAAAGTCCCAACTAGACTCTAAACCATTTGTAATAGGGATCCTGCCCGGGGTGTGGGTCCGGCTACCACTGAATACTCCTTTTCTCGGACACGAACAAGCTCTGCAAACCTGTGAACACATGATTATATGGATGGTACAATGAAAATGGTTGATGAGTCCTTAATGAACATAAAACATTGTGAATAGCAAGATTAATTAAAGAAACATGCGGCCAGGGAAATGCTGTTAGCAGCACATTATCAAGGTCATGCTTGTAAGGAAAAGTCATTCGAACCACAGAAGAAACAGTTCTTTATGGTTAGAGCGCCCTTCACTTCCTTAAGCATTTTCCAACGATGAGATAAATGTTAGTAACAAAGTTTCTTAACATTTTCTATATAAACAACTTAACATCATTAACAAAATTTAGCGAGATGAATGTATAAATGATATAAGCGGGAGACACGGGTGATTTAATCATAAAGATAACAGATGCATTAGGAAAAATATTCACAATCTTAACACATTAAATCCCATCAGATCCAAGAGCGGAATCAAAACAAGTGCTTGTATTCATTCATAAAGAGTGCATTCAATGCTATACAATTCGCTGCTCCTTTGGAGTGCTCAAAAAAAGGTCCCATTAAAATTCCCGGAAGGGAGTATTTATAAACAAAATTGACCCTTAGGTGTCCCTGACTTTTCGCCTTCCCGACTGTTGGTTTACTTTGCGACTTGTGACCTCGGCTGTGGCTGTGACCTGCGACCCTTAAGTTGCTGAGACCTGCTCTACTTGCTCCTATCTTTGACTTAATCATGGAAGTAGTTGGGTGATTGCGAGGCTCGGGACATCTATCTTTTGGTGCTCTTTGAGGTAGGTCTGCCAAGCCCGATAATATGCAGCCATTGGGGAGACCTGAGGCGCATCTTCTCTTAACTTTTGAATACATTCGAGGGCATTTGGAATCAAAGTTTCCCTCTTAACTGTGATCTAATTCTACAAGAAGGCTAGTTTAGTGTATATTCAGACCGGTGTCACAATGAATTGAACCATGTTTTCTCTCGATGCCGGCAGGTCTTGCGAGGTGGCTGCTTGCCTTATGGGCTGTAAAAATGTTTGAATATCAGTGGAGACTTCTTCCCCTTTTTTCTCTTCTCCAAGTGCACCCAGAGAAGGGATGTGGTGTACCTCAACCATTGAGTCGATGCCACTAATCAAATGTTCATATGCTGACATTACCTTCTCCAGATCCTGAATGAGATTTTCCTTGGATTGTACCTTCATCCGAAATTGAACATTGTCATTCTAGGTGGCAATCCAATCTCTTCTAGGCAACGTGGCCAGGGCTTGTGGATACCTGTTAAACCACTCCAATATCTTGTCCAATGCAGTAGAGGCTTCTTTTAGCTGCGTGTTCCTCCTTTTAGTTTTTTCCTGTGCCTTTAGTAGAGGTGCTACAGTTTGCTTTATGGTAAACATTTCTTCATAGACCTGCGTCATAGAGGTCTCCAAAGTGACTAGCTCTCCCTGTATAGTGAGTGATATTTCATTAGTAGGGGTATCATTGCCTTGAAATTTTCTGACCTCCTCTTGCAGCGCCTTATTTTCTTGCTCTACTTGGGCCGTCTTGAGTTTAGAGGCCTGAAATTTGTTTTGTAAGGACATAATTTCTCTACTCATCCTACTAATGTTCTCTTCGGTAGCTGCTGCAAAAGAGGTACCGTCTGAGGCAATCATGACCGGGTTAGTCCTGGTGTCCAAGACTATGTCCTTCCCAGGAGTGACTGCGAGGGGCATCGCATGGTCTCATGCCAAACATATTCTCTTCTCTTGCTTGATCTTATGTGTGAATTGATCGTAGGTGAGTCTAGTGAGATCAAGCACACGCTCTGCTTCTTCCTTGTCTTGCTTCAATTTCAACTGGCGCTCGGCTTTTGCCTTTTCTTCCTCTGTTCCTCTTCTTTTTTCTTGCGGTTTTCCTTTGCCTGCCTCTTCCTTTTCTCTTCCTTCATCTGATTCTTTTGTCTATCCTCTTCTTCCCTTTCCTTTTCCTCGGTCTCTTGTTTAGCTTTGGCCTCCTCTTCTCTTGCCCTCTTTTCAGCCTCTTATTTAGCTTTGGCTTCCATTTCTCTTTGTTGGGTGGAAGGGTTAAGGCCTGTACCAGTCTTTTGTTTCTTAGCTCTGGAGGATGAGGCTCCTCCCAGTGTATTAACTCTTTCTTCTAGAGTCTGGTTGTCCTATTCCTCTTGATCGCTTGATTCTGCTGGAGCTACCTCTCTATCCTTGTTGTACCAGTTATTTATTCTATCTTCGGCCGGGGACTCAGTATGCTGATAACTCCATTTGAATTTGATCCAGGTGGATATTGGTGGCCACTTTCCTATTCCACTTGGGGACCCACCATTGTCTCTTTCAGTTTTTTTCACAACTTACTATTTTTAGCAGTTTTTCAGGTCCTGAATTTCTGGAGCCATTTTGAAGCCCCAAACGGAGATAGTATGCCGAAGTTACGTCCCTGGGAAGTTGAAACACCAATTTACCCAAACGGGGCCCATAGTTTTGGCGCTTCATCTCCTAGGGTTAGGTTTTTGGATGTTTAGAATTCTCCATTGTTTCTCCATAATAAATAGGCCCTCGAGCCTCATTGTAATACAATTCAGAGGTCTATAGTCACCACATCTCTTCTCAGAGATTCGCTACCAGCACCCTAGCTATTTTATTTCCATCATGTTTGTAAGAATATTTCTGTGATATGATATTAATGAAATGAAGCCTTATTTCTGCTGTATTTCTATGTTTATGGTTATTTTTGTATTTTGTTATGTTCCTGCATAAATCCGGATCAGTGGTATCAGAGCGGTCTGCTTTTTTCTCGATCCTTCTTTGCATGTCCCCAACGAGGTCAGGGTATAAGGAGTTAGGGCTCGATCAGCCTTGAAAACCTCGACGGACGCCCATGGGGGACGAAAAGAAAGATGAGGGAGCAGGAGATCCTATCAAAATATTGCTCGAGGAGGCCTTCTAAAAACAAAGGAACGCGATGATGTATAACTTTGCCCAGATCCTTCAACGACTACCCACCGGTGGCGCATCTAGATCCAGCAGCCACTCTGGAGGCACGACTCCCTTTAAGGTACAAGTAAACTTTGACATTCCCATATTTGAGGGTCAAATAGATGTAGATGCCGTAGATAGATGGTTGAATCTATTATAAGGATATTTCTTAGTTCATGATTTTTCAGACCGGGAGAAGATTATTTTTGCACTCCTCAAAGATACCCCCCATGTCAAGGACTAGTGGGAAACCTACTATGAGAAAACGGACGAGACAAAATCCTCTTTGTTCTCAGCCATACCCACTTGGAATTCTTTCCGAGATGCCATCAAGGAACAATACTATCCCGTGGGGAGATATGAGGACAAGTACATACAATGGACCACGCTGCGGCAACAAACAGATCAATATGTGCATGAGCTAATGAATCTATTCCATACCCTGAGCACAAAGTTGGGTATCAAATATTCAGAGAAAAATTTGGTGCTAAAGTATTGCAGTTTTCTACACAGATACATTTAGGAGGAAATGGAGTTCCTCGACATCTCCTCTCTTGGTACGGCATACCGGTATGCTACCAAGATTGAGCATAAATTCAAACAGAAGAAGCGAGACTTTGGATCTACAAATCAAAAGCAAGGGAAAGGTGCCCCCAAACCGTAGAACAAAGGACAAAGCCAAGGCATGGCGGCCCAAGAAAACCTGCCAAAGACACAAGCAAAGAAAAACACCACGAAGCCAAAGAAGGACACAGGAAAGTAGTGTGAGTTCCATAAGAGCTCCACTCACAACACAAGTGAGTGTCGGGCCAAGCAGTCGCTGGTGGCCAAGATGAGGGCTTCTGAATCAGATGCATGCTCTGACTCTAAATCAAAACTTGACAAGGTGAATGACAAAGGGAAGAAGATTATTGATGTGGATCCCAACGCCACTGTTTCCACTACGAAGATCTAGAAGGAGGAACCATAAGATCTAGAGGAGGCAGAGCGTCTCTTCCACTCCCAGATGTGGGTAAAGGGTTCCTCGCTACGGTTCATTGTCGACAATGGGAGCCAAAAGAACCTCATTTCAGTAGATTTCATGAAGCGGTTGGGCTTGTCAACCACAGCGCACCCACAACCATACACCATCGGGTGGCTTCACCAAGGATGGGATCTCCGCGTTAGCCAGCAGTGCCGCATTCCCTATAGCATCAAGCCCTTCATGGATGAGGTATTGTGTGACATTGCTCCTATGGATGTTTCTTATGTATTATTAGGCCAACCATACTTGTGGAAGCGACATGCTATGTATGAGTCTCGACCTTGCGCTGTTATTGTTACTTTGGGAAATAAATTGTACAGGATACCAGAGGTACCACTGCCTCCCACTATCTCTTTGGTTATTGCAAAACAATGCAGTAAGCTCATTTCCCAAACCAGGAAATTTGTTTTCCTGATGATCTGCCCCCAAGGCAAGAAGAAGACTATGGCCACGACCTCCATACATGGCTCCTCTACATGACAACAAAAAATGGACAAGGTTGTGGAGGAGTACGGGGACATCTTCACCTCACCCATAGGGGTGCCTCTACACTGTCAGGTCAAGCACCCCATTGACCTGACCCCATCTGCGCCGCTACTCAATGGACTGATCTATAGGTGCTCTACTCTGGATAATGCTAAAATCAAGAGGAAGATTTAGGAGCTACTGCAGAAAGGTCACATCCGGCCAAGTTCATCGCCCCGTGGGAGCCCGATCGTGTTGGTACAGAAGAAGGATGGGACTTGGAGACTCTGTATTGATTATCGGGTGTTATAGCATCATTTTTCACCCTCAGGTGATTCATGATTGTCTTTATGGCTTTGGGCACCCATTCCTACAGACTTGAAAAAATTCACTAAAAAACAGTGTTAAAATTCCCATACGCGGGTATGCCCAGAATTTTCCGTGTGTATACGCGAGTCCACATGTACTTTTCCGTGTATGCAATTAAAACCATTAAAAAATATATAAATTCCCTATTTTCGGACTGGGTTGATGGTTACTCCAGTAGTTCAACCACCCCAGTACGTGGTCAACTGTTTCCAACTGACTGAAACTACTTTGAGGGAGTGTAAAAGCCCCTCATGTGCATGGCCTAAGGGAGAGAGAAATTTTATAGAAATTATACTCTGTTGGAATCCCTAATTCAAGTCTGATTTCCCGTGCCTCCTGCACTTTCCCAGATTTATACAGGAAACCCTTGTTTCCTGGAGATGTTCATCCATTTATATGCCATCTCGAGTGCACAAGTCTTGAAAGTTTCTTAGCGAGGCAAGGGCGGTACGAATCCGGATGACGGTCTGCTCGAAGATCGTGGAAGGATTCAGGTGATCTCTCCACTCTTTATTTCTGTACATGTTGTTCACAATAATGAAGAACCATCTTGTTCCTGAACTTCTGTGTTAGTATCTATTTGTATATGTGAAAAGATTGATTATTAAGTAGTTATTAACGTTTATATCATATTTCACATGGATTACACTAACGTTTAGGAGAAATATATGCTGTACAACTAGGTTTCTGTGCATGTTTTTTCTTGTTTTCTAGGTTGAAGGAGGAAGAAAGGTTGCTGGGGGTTTGGACCCCGCGGGATATACATCGAACGTAGGACTACGGGTGAGTTCTTCTATCGTTGTTATCTAGTTTTTTGCATTCAAGTATGGTTGTGTGTGAGTCCTTCTGAATGGCATGCCCTGCTCTGTGGAGGTTTTGACCCAAAAAACCTCTAGGGTGATTTTCCCCGAAACAGAACTGGCGACTCCACTGGGGATCGCATTTTTGTGATTCCCCTGTTGGGTGGTTTCAGCTGTTTGATAGGTTTCCAACAGTTTTAACTTTTATTTCCAGTCCAGTTAACTCTTTCTCAGTCAGACTGAAGCCCTGGTTCCTTATCCAGGCTTGATATTTTTTATTTTTTATTATTTACCTTTTCATGCGTGGGTTTGTCTGTACACAGATGCATATACACACAGTTTTTGTTAAAGGGAGTCGCGTATACGTGGGTTTTCTTTAGCACAGTCGCGTATGCACGCTTGTTTCCAAACTGTCAAGTAGCGTATGCCTGGGTGAATTTTGAAATTTTGGATTTCTTGGCTTTTTAGTCCTGTCTTCCTGTGGAGACCTATTCTTGCAGTGTCTTTGTATCCTATGGATTGTGTAGAAAGTGGTCTTTGGTCTTTTCTCTCTCTTGTTTAGGTGAAAACTAGCTTATTTGGCAAGTCTTGTTTCTTGTGCTGGAATTTATGGTTCGAGTACCAAGATCTCTTCCTGGGGATTCTTGGCTATTCTGATTTATCAGAACAGAGAGCTCCTGCTCATTTACTCTTTCCTACCTTTGTGTCTTGCTTTGCACTTCGATTTTTGCCCATTTCTTGGTTGGTTTTCTTGAGTTCAGTTGACTAGGTCTTGTTGCAATTTTTGAAGAGTCTTTCTTGGTTCTTTGAAGTTTTTGTTTGCTGCAAGGTTGTGCTATTCTTCTAGGCTGAGTGACTGAGTTTATTGTCTTCTTTTTCTAATATAAATCTTGCTACTAGTTAGCCCTATAAGATTTGGAGCATTTTTGAAGTTTTTGCTTGAAATTCAGTGTTGTTTGGCTTGGGATTTGATAGTTTTTCTTGGTCTTTTCGAGCTCTTCTTTTTATAAATTTCAAAATCTCAAAAAACATTTTGTTTTGTCATTTGCTTTTGTTTTTGCATTTTTGTTTTCGTTTCGTTACATCTTTTGAAGCTTTGTTGAGGTTTCTTGCCTTTGGTTTTCAACTTGATTTTGGAAAGGAATTGTCATTAATTTCTTCCTCTAGTTTTTAAGCAATTTTGGTGTCTTTATATTAAGAGTTTCTGATTTTGGAAACTAGATTTCTGGACAACCAAAAAAAGAGATAAAACTGAAGGATCTTTGGGAAATTTCTCTCTGCTTTAGGAGATTTTGCATCTTAGAATTTGCATGCTTTTAGTGATTTGCATCAGGTGCACTTAAGCATTTAGTCATTTTCATAGTTTTTGTGAGTGTGAAGTTTGTTATCTGAAAAGAAAAATAAATTTTTTTAGTCTCGTAGAACCTGTATAGAAGTTTCTTTTCATCGAAAGACAATTACTGCATTTGCATGTAGTTTGGTTTTTATTAATTTCTTTTCTGCGTCAAAACACCACGAGTTTCATTTCCGTATCCCTTTGACTTAACATAACAGCCGATTAAAATAAGCGATATAATTTAAAATCAACTAGCAAGTTTTCTAAGTGTCATACACCAACTAGCTAGGTTGTAGGGCCTTGGATTAGGTGAGTGGAGAGTTAAATCTCCAAGGCCGCTCAAACAAAACATAGAAGTTGATTAATTGAGTGAAATCCAACTCCGTTAGGTGGACCGGGAAAGCTCTCCTCCAGAGAGTCAAGCGCGAGGGGAAGTGAAGGCTGAGAAGAGAGATACCCCCTCTCTGATTTGCTAAATCTGACCTCAAGACCGTTCCGCCC
Source organism: Pinus albicaulis (assembly GCA_034641835.2). Taxonomy (NCBI): domain Eukaryota; kingdom Viridiplantae; phylum Streptophyta; class Pinopsida; order Pinales; family Pinaceae; genus Pinus; species Pinus albicaulis. The sequence goes on from CM076577.1 coordinate 1,070,713,258, forward strand.
GGCTTCTGACACGGATTGGTGCCCATAGTTGCCACTCCTAGGTTCCACATAGGTGACTGCGGGGGGAAATACCCGTGGTACCTGAGGCAGACGTCGCATCACTTTCAGCAGTACTTCTGGGGGGTGCCGTTGTGAAGCTTGGGTACTTGTGCCGGCAAAGGCTATCGTTAGGAGGTCGGCGTAACTATTTCTGATACCTTCACTAGTAGGCCTAGGCCGTAATTATCCCAGACTACTTTCGGGAGGTCCTATATTTCGCTTTCTTGTAGTTTGGTGTCCGGTCCTAATCACCCGGAGCGGAAATACCTGAAGGCTGTTTGTTTGATTGTATCTCAGGGATTATTTTTTTTAGTGAGTGCTCTTTGCTCCTAGCTTGCCTAGCTTTATACTTTTTGAGTCTAATTAAAATCTGTTAAAGTGGCTAATCAAGCACCTCGTCGATCGAGGAGAATCCGGGGGTTATCTTCCGAGAGTCCAGAGCCTTCTTCAAGAAGGCGTAGGAGTGATTTAGCAGGTGGGTACCACCTTGTGGCGTCTGACGCAGTGGAGAGAGATCCTCCACAAGGGTATGAAGGTTTCGTATTTTATTCTGGTATTGGTTCCGAGAGGAGCACTCCGCTCACCTCGCGAGTATTATTTCCGCAGGAAGAAGAAGTACAGGTAGAGGAAGTGTCTGAACCCTCAGAGTCACTTCCATCTCCTCTTCCTCCTGATTATCCGTTCGTTGTTGAATACATCGGACCCGAGTCAGAGAGACCGGAAGATCCTCCTTATTATACATACCTTTCGATGGCCACGACTGGGAACGCGGCTTCTGCTGTGAGTGCTGCAGGCATTCAGACTCCTGCTTCTGTTGAAGGAGGGGGCACTATTGCTATATCTTCGATTGCTTCTAGTGCTGCTGTGTTTGGCTCTAGTTTCACCCAAGCACATGCTTCTCAATCTGGTCCCTTCTGTTTTGGAATGCCCACTAGTGGGATTCCTTCTTTTTCCTTTTCCGCTGCTGCAGCTGGATCTACACCCATGTCTTCCATGGCTAGTGGATCAGCTTCTTTTCAAGGGTTCCCCTTTGGAACTGGACATATTCCTAGTTCAAATCCTTCTTTAGGGTCCTTTCCGTTTACTTCTCAGACTCAGAGTTTCAACCCTTGGTCTGGAGGTCAGAATTCGACTACTTTTACAGGTTGGAACCCTGTATTCACTACAGCGGGGGCAGGGAATCAATTTTACGCTGGTCACCAAGGGAATGCTTCTTTCCCTTCGTCGAGTGCTTATCAGACCTTTTCCCCTCTTTCTAATGCCTGGAACCCCTATCAGGGGCTTTCCTCTTCATTTAATACTTCAGGTGGGGGAACTGGTCCGGTCTTTGGTAACTCTGCGTGGGGAGGAGGTTCTTCTCCTTTTGCTACGAGTTCTTTCTGGAAACCTGGTGCCTCATCAAATCCAGGGTATTCTTTTCAGAATGTTGGGAATTCATCCTATCAAGGATGGAATCCTCAGGCTCCGCCTCGTTTACCTTTTCTAGCAACGTTAAACTTGCCAGATCTTTCGAAATTGACGAATGATCCGATTCGGTACAGTCCGGGGTGGCCTCCGGTCCCGACCAAACTACCTTCAGACATTCCAAAGTTTGAAGGGAAGAATGGAGAGGATCCGGCTGACCACATCACCACTTTCCATTTATGGTGTTCTTCTAACTCCCTGATCGACGATTCGATTAGGTTGAGATTGTTTCAACGCACCCTAACTGGAAACGTTGCCAAATGGTATATTGAGCTAACTGGGGGCAGTTTTGCTACATTTGGAGAACTGGTTGTTACATTTCTAAACCATTTCCAGTTGCCTGTCCGATATGATGCCGGGACTGAACTCCTAGCTAATTTTAAACAGGACGACGCAACCCACATTTCTGACCATATTCAGGAATGGCGGAGAAGGAAGAGGCTTATTAAAGCTCATATTCCAGGAGAATTCCTTTTGGAATGGTTTCTGAATCTCTGCAGTCAGACATTTCTAAATATGTATCCCTGTCTGGGGTATTTTCTGAGGAGCAGGCCATTTTTAGGGCCCAGCAGCTGGAACTGATCTATTCTCAGTCTGGGGTCCTCCATAAATATTTTCCCAACGCTCCTCGCTCCAAATTAGATTTATCAAAAACTAAGCCTAGTCATCATGGTGATGGACTTATCGGGGCAATCAATAGTGGTGCAGCTAACATGCTTACTCAGTTACAGCAATTGTCTATACAATCTGCTCCTTCTGGTCAGGCTGTGCCTGCTGAGTCATTGCCTTCCCAATCTTTGACGATAAATGTTGTCCAAGCTTCTGATCCCAAAGGAAATCAACAATCCGAAGGGAAAAAGAAGGGACGAAATAACAAGAAAAAGGGCAAGAATGGGAAGGGTAATGCGAATAAAACCAACGAGCATGTTGGTGAGGGTCCAAAGGATAAAAAGAAAGTGAAGTTTCCATGCAAGTTATGTACTGGAGACCATCTTACACACCTTTGCCCTAAAATTCTGGATGCGCAGCACTTGTTAGCTCAACAGGGTTCTTCTAGTTCCCAAGCTGTGTTGACAAACCCTTTTCCCCAAGGGAAACAACTAGTTGTTGGCGCGAATCAAAATTCTGGGGCTTCCTCTGGGGCACCCAGGAAGGGGAAATTCCATCGAACATATTCATGATGAGTGCTCACATGGATGTCGCTACGAGATCCCGTGATTATGGCGGAGAAGAGTCTTCGAAAGCTAAGGATACTCCTGATGCTACTGAGCCGCTTCACATTACAAGGCATACTATTGAGTCTATGCCTCGGATGCCCAAAGCATCTACTAAGCGTTCGACGATTAATCCAAACGCTAGGGCTGCCCAGAACTACTCTATTGTGGAAGATCTGGCGCAGATTCCTTGTGTCATGTCGGCTTTAGAGGTGCTCCAGTCTTGTCCAGCTCAGAGCAGTGGTTTTCTCATTGCCATTGGGGCTATTGATCCGAAAAATTCTCTTCTGATTAATTTTGATATGTCTAATTTTAAGAAGAGACTCCCCCATCATATGGCTTTTCATATTAAATCATCGTACCGGAAGTGTAACATCTTTCGGACAGTCGTTGATGAGGGTGCTTCCACATGCGTGATGTCTCTCACATGTTGGAAGATGATTGGATCTCCCAAAGCTGTTCCATCTACCACTCTTCTGACTGCGTTTGATGGTCATTCTCACAGACCGCATGGTATTGTCCCAACTTTTCCTATCTGTGTTGGGGGAAAAACTGTGAATATAGAGGTTGAGGTAGTTGATGCAAGCTTGGACTACAACCTTTTTTTGGGGAGAAACTGGATTTATGAGATGGATGCCATTGCATCCTCATTATTTTGGATTATTTTTTTCCCTCACGAAGGGAGGATTGTTACAGTGGACCAACTGGACTGTCCTCCTGTAGACCTGAATGCGTCTACTGACTCATCTGTTCCAAAGTTGGATAATACTAAGGCACCTGTTGAGAATTTAGGGGTTGGAATGTATTCTTCCTTGATGGGTAATTTCGATATTCCTCCTCCTACGGTGCATATAAATGCAATTTCATCCTCCAAGGCTCCTCTTTGAAGAGAGTTCTTCAGAACTCATTATTTTTCGGACCCTTGGACCTTGCCTTCCCCTACCACCACATTAGCGGAAGGTCAAGTGGGTGGAATGGCATTTCCGATGTCTGCAGCTGAGATTGCTTATCAGTCTATTGTTGACTCTGCAGAATCCAGTCCAGCTCCTCTTTCACCGGAAGAGTTGGATGGAGATGTGGCTCTGGCTTGGACACTTAGTTCTTCTTCTGCCCAGGATTTCCTTGATACCACTCTTCCATTTGAAGAGGCCATCCTGGAAGCTATGACTGGTATAGATAGATCGTGGGATGATTTGCATCATCGGTCTTACTTTTTACCTGATTTGAGCGAAGTTGAAACAAGTTTTCCAAGTCCTTAGTCTCCTGGTCCTATTCGCCCAGTCCTGAACCCTTTAGCACCAACACAGGTTTATGATGAAGGGAACATGGCTGTGATTTCTCCTACTATCCCGGTGAACATTTCCAGGGATCCCAATATTATTGAGAATGTCTTCATCGGAGTTGAATGTTCCCATGAAGAGATTCAGATTTACACTGAGCTTTTTAAAGAGTATAGGGATGTATTCGCTTGGTCTTATGAGGAAATGCCTAGTATAGATCCATCTATTGTCCAGCATGAGATCAAGACTTACGAAAATACTAAGCATGTGAGGCAAAAGCTTCGTCCGGTCAATCCTAGGAAGGCAGTAGCTATCAAAGCTGAGGTGGAGAAGCTGCTTAAGGCGAGATTCATTTTCCTTGTTCCTTTGACTGAATGGGTTTCAAACCCTGTTCCCGTAGATAAAAAACAAGGAACAATTTGAGTTTGCATTGATTTCAGAGACCTTAATAAAGCATGTCCTAAATATAATTACCCCACACCATTTATCGATCAGATCATTGACGAGTGTGCCGGTAATGAGATTTTTTCCTTCATGGACGGTTTCTCTGGATATAATCAGATTACTATCCATCCTAAAGATTAGCATAAGATTGCCTTTATTTGTCCCTGGGGTACTTTTTCATACAAGAAGATGCCTTTTGGTCTTAAAAATGTTGGGGCTACGTTTCAGTGGGCCATGTCATATGCCTTCCACGACATCAAAAAGATTATCGAGGCGTATTTGGATGATTTAGTTGCTCATTCTCGAAAGAGGATGGATCATCCTGCTCACCTCCGGCAGATATTTGAACGATGTCGTTTCTACAAGATTAGGTTGAATCCGAACAAGTGTGTTTTCGCGGTTACATCCGGTTGGTTGTTGGGATTCATTGTGTCTAGGGAAGGGATTAGGGTAGATCCCTTCAAGGTTGAGGCAATACTTCGGTTGCCTCCCCCGTCCTCTATTTTTCAACTTCAAAGTCTACAAGGAAAGTCTAATTTTCTTCGGAGATTTATCGTAAATTATGCTGAAGTTACCAAGGGATTTATGAGATTGTATATGTTGTGCACCAATCATATACATGAGTTAAGCATTCCACTGCTATACTCATTTGCGTCCTGGATGCCTGGTGTAGAGAAGTTGATCCTGCTACTCTCCCAATGGTAAAAAGGAGGATTTTTATGTGCAGGTCTCTTAAATCTTTGATTGCAATTTGAGTTCCCACTTTCTTGGAACCCTCTACGTAGTAAATGTGGACGTAATCTTCCACGGTTAGCCCTCCCAAAGGCTTCCCGTGCAAGTCTACTGACTCCCCCCTCCGAGAGAGTCCAGTAATAAAATATATATCTTCCACTTCGATGCATATGGGCATCTGATCTATGATGAAGCAGTCTTCTTCCGGTTCCCAATAGTTCACAAGCATTTCGAGCAACCGGACATTACTCTTCATATTTGGCATTTTGAAAAACTTGAGCAATCCGCAATTCCGGAGAATATTTAGTGATGCTCGATCCCGCATGACTTCTTGATCAATAGCACTGTGTTCACGCTCTCTCCATGATATGGTCATCCTGCAAAATTTCAATAATTCGTTCATTAGCTACGCATTTTTCATTTTTGGGTTGCGCATACGCGACTTTATTTGTGCACAGTCGCGTGCATACGCGACTTGGTCATTACCAACCCGCGTATGCGCAAACCCGTGATTTTTAGCAAGAGATTCTACGGTGAAAATTCCTAAATTTTAATTTATGAACGGACAAAATGAATAGCAAGGATGGTTTATGAGCTTACCTGACAAATTCGGTGCGATTTGACGGTCGGTTGCTCATGTTTTGACGAAAGAAGTTTTTTGCTCCAGAGCACTTTTTTCCAAATCAGCAATGTAACAATGAACCAAATGTGAGGTAATTTGTCTATTTATGTCCAAAAAGTTGAAAATTTTCGCAAAAATTTGTTATGCTTATTTTTTCGATCTATCGTAAGCTGCATAACCCAGATGCTTCGAAGCGCCTAGATTGGTATGTTTTCAGGTACATTTTGACGATTTTGAGATTTTTCCTGGTTTTTGATCCATGATTACTGACTTTTCATGGTAGGTATATGATCTTCACTGGCATATAGGTTAGGGAATTCACTTTCCGTTGCATCTTGCATACTAGCCTCCATACTGATCACTTGCCATAGGGTCAATCCCATCAGGTCATGAGTATTACACCTATTTCACTCGCCGATTATTTAATCATGACTTGATGGTAGAGCCTTCCTTTACATGGGCTTCTTAGTTAGTTCCTCGCTATCACTTGTTGCCCATGCTGCGTTTTATGTAGGCTCGGGAGTCCTCTTTAGTCCCGCCATGACTTATGTGTTGAGGCTTCATTCTTATTCTTCCTCACTATCATTTTTTCTGGCTATTACCCTAGAGGCTCCCTGGTGTTGTTGAGTTGTATTACTGCATTGCATATTGGCTACTTGTTTATCCTGGCCTTTAGTCGGCTTCATTTGGACTCGATGTTTAAGCCAACTTTTGACCTTGTCTATCTGTACAAGTTAACCATTGCATGCACTTAGCTATCGCGACTTGACACCCTTTTACCTATGGATGGAACATTCCTCTGAGTATCGCTTACCAGTTTCCGCCACCTTGCATTGAGCATAGGATCGTTCCAATCCCAGGAACTAGTGCATCTGTTTCTTGATACTCGTTCTATCCATTGTACCATAGCATTCTTTTATTCTTTTTTAGGATTATTATATGAAAAAGACAAAAAAATCAAATATAACAAAAAGAGCGGGAATGGGATGTAACTTCGTTGTTTGATGGCAGTACAGAGTCATTTTGTCGCCCTTGAACAAAGCACATATACTTATATACATTTCCTACATTTGGGATGGTTTTAGTTTTGACCTAGATTCAGCCTTTACCTTGTTTCACATGTCAGTCCTCCCCCGGTTGGTTATCTCTTCCAATCATATGGAGAGTTTGTTCTACCTCCTGCATAACAGACTTATACAGTGTCACTTTTTACTACCATGGTCATCACGAGTTGTGCTTTTGTTCAAGGGAAGTCTAACCAGAGTCGGCCATTCTGCGGTGTCTCTTGACTCATTATTCAGTCGACCTTCCCGGTCTTGTCTGTATCTTGTTCTATCACATCAGATGTTTTGGTCTTATGCTCGTGCTGGTTTGAGAAGGTCTCCATTGACTTCTTGCTGGCGGGTTTGTCTCTTATCGACTACGACATATTGCTCTAAGAGAAAACCTAGAGCCGCACCCTGGCCCTATTTCCATCATTGATAGGTGACCTTGTGCTCAACATTTGATCATCATTATGGGTCTTTGACTGAGTGGTTTCCCCTGTGTTCGACGTCAGCACACATTATCACACTTGGGATTCGTGCAGTACCTTGATTTCCATTTGACCCTATCGGTGGATTTCTCGCCTCTGTGTCAGATTTCATTATTGGTTGGTTCAAAGGGTTTCTTCCGTGTGCTAGCTTCATCTTGTGCATGTCAGAAACATACTTCGGTTTTGGTTCCATCACTCTACTTCGTTCGATTCCTTCCAAATCTTGGCCTGCGGGTTACACTCGCGCTGGACTGATGTGGGATGCCTTAATGCCTTCCTTCCAGCAGATCTTTTCCCATCGACTCCGACTCATTGCTCTGGGAACAAGATCTAGAGTCTTTTTGTCAGTACCTTAGGGTTTGCAGTCATCAGTGGCAGACTCTTCGCTATCGACGGTGGGGATTCATCATTGCCTCCTGATTGGTAGATTCTTTCAAGTGTTCGACTTCAACTCATTCATTCGCACTTGTCAGATTGTACTGGGGCACCTTGACACTCATTTTCATTATTGGTGGGTTGTCTCGTGTTGGTTAACGGTATACATCATTGACCGGTAATCCAACGATTTCTCACATGGTCGAATTCAGCTCATTTATTCCCATTGTGTAGAATTGTGCCATAGTGATCGGTGAAGACCTCGGGTTGCATCAGCATTTCTCGGTTCACTTTTGACAGTCCATTCCGTTTTTGCTAGTGATGCCGTTCACCCTTATATGTTGCAGTGTCAGTACAACAGCATCCTATATGTTGGCTCCCGAGTTGCGTGATTGTACCATGTGTTCCACCTCTTATGATTTGGTACTTGGAGATTCAGTTACTTATATGATCAGACATCGAGTTTCGGCATCATTGATCAGCGTTCTATATGTAATACTTGGACATTGATTCAGACTTGTACTTCCGGGCCATGCTCAGATGATTCATTGTGTACTTTCGATTCAGCTATAACCCTTGTTTGGATCTGTCGTACTCCATATGATGTAATTTTGGTGAGCATAGGTATGCCGCCTCGACATGGGTTGACTCTCTGTTTTCTTTTACTAGTTTTAGCGGGCTAAATTCAATTTGTTCCTCTCTTGTCATGAAGTTCTTTCTATGTGCATAATACATTTCGGCCATCATGTACCCCTTCGACCTCATATATTAGGGGAGCATCTGTTATAGCATCATTTTTCACCCTCAGGTGATTCATGATTGTATTTATGGCTTTGGGCACCCATTCCTATAGACTTGAACAAATTCATTAAAAAACAATGTTAAAATCCCCATACGCAGATATGCCCAGACTTTTCCGCGTGTATACACGAGTCCACATGTACTTTTCCATGTATGCCATTAAAACCATTAAAAAATATATAAATTCCATATTTTCAGACTAGGTTGATGGTTACTCCAGTAGGTCAACCACCCCAGTACGTGGCCAACTATTTCCAACTGACTGAAACTACTTTGAGGGAGTATAAAAGCCCCTCATGTGTATGGCCTAAGGGAGAGAGAAATTTTATAGACATTATACTCTTTTGGAATCCCAATTCAAGTCGATTTCTGTGCCTCTGCACTTTCCGAATTTATCACAACCCTTGTTTCTACCGGAGATATTCATCCATTTATATGCCATTTAGAGTGCACAAGTCTTGAAAGTTTCTTAGCGAACAAGGGCGGGACGAATCTAGACGATGGTCTAATCTAGACGATGGTCTGCTCGAGAGATCTTGGAAGGATTCAGGTGATCTCTCCACTCTTTACTTCTGTACATGTTGTTCGTAATAATGAAGAACCATCTTGTTCCTTAACCTACGTGTTGATATCTATTTGTATATGTGAAAAGATTATCATTTAAGCATTTATCATGGTTTATATAATATTTCACATGGATTACACTATCGTTTAGAAGAAGTATATGCTGTACAACTAGGTTTCCGTGCACGTTCTTTCTTGTTTTCCAGGTTGAAGGAGGAAGAAGGGTTGCTGGGGGTTTGGACCCCGCAGGATCTACATCGAACGTAGGACTACGGGTGAGTTCTGCTATCATTGTTATCTAGTTTTTTGCATTCAAGTATGGTTGTGTGTGAGTCCTTCTGAATGGCATGCCCTACTCTGTGGAGGTTTTGACCCAACAAACCTCTAGGATGATTTTCCCCGAAACATCGGGCGCTGAACAAGATCACTGTCTGGAATAGGTACCCGATCCCACGGATTGATGACCTTTTGGACCAACTCAAAGGGGAAAAATATTTCAGCAAGATCGACTTGAAGTCTGGGTATCACCAGGTACCAATCGAACCCTCTGATGTGTGGAAGAATACCTTAAAAGCCAAGGAGGGCCTTTTCGAATGGCTCGTCATGCATTTCAGATTGAAAAATGCTCCCACAACCTTCATGAGGTTGATGGACGACATCTTGTGTCCATTCACCAACTAATTTGTAGTGGTATACTTGGACGACATTCTTATCTTCATCCAGACTTGGGAAGAGCACCTCCACCACATCCGAGAAGTCCTCCAGACACTACGGCAACACAAGTTGCGCGCCAATTTGGAGAAGTGCACTTTTGGCATGACCCAGGTTCAATATCTGGGATACATTATTGATGAAAGGGGGGTGCATGTGGATCTAGCCAAGATCCAAGTCATTCGGGATTAGCTAGACCTAACCACCCTAACAGAGCTTCGCATCTTTCTAGGTCTTTCTAATTTCTACCGTAGGTTCGTGTAGGGATTCTCTCATATCACTTGGCCCTTGAGTCAAGTCACCAATGGAGGAGCGAAAGAAAAATTCTATTGGTTGGAATCTCAACAGAAGGCGTTCGTAGAATTGAAACATCGCCTCTGTTCTGCCCCAGTGCTCACATTACCAAACTTGCAACAACCATTTGAGATCGAGACAGATGCCTCTGACTATGCTATTGGGGCAGTTCTTACTCAATAGTGGAATCCAATGGCATATCACAGTGAGAAATTTTCTGACATAGCTCCAAAGTATCCCAGTTATGACAAAGAAATGTATTCCATTTTGGGGAAGGAGACAATCATCCACACAGACCACCAACCCTTGCAGTTCATACAGACACAAGGGAAGTTGCAGAATGATAGCCATCAAAAGTGGTCCACATATCTGCAACAATTTCATTTGAACATCAAGTACAAGAAGGGTAGCACCAATAATGTTGCAGATTGCCTCAGCTGACCACCGATCGTGGCCATAACCACCGTTCTCAACTCTTGTGGGCATGAGACTTCTGAGTGGCCACTTCTCTAAAAGAGCGATCTAGAATTCTGCTACACATACAAGGCACTCTTGGGGGGTATGAAAGTTCCAAATTTTCACCTCCAAGATGCACTATTATGTCACCTCGGACACCTTTGTGTTTCTTCAAGTGAGCGTGCCAAGATGATATGGGAAGCGCACTGCAATCGAGTCGCTGGGAATTTTGGGGTCGAGAAAACAGTGGCATTACTGCAGAAGTATTTCTATTGGCTGAACCTTCGACAGGATGTAGGGAAGTACATCAGATCCTGCACTGCTTGTGCCATTGCCAAACAACCATCAAGAAGAAAGGGTTGATCTATACTCTTCTACCTACCCCTAGTCGACCTTGGGAATCCATATCCATGGATTACATGTCAGGCCTTCCTTCTACTAAGCATGGAAATGACTATGTTTTCATGGTTGTCGATAGATTCTCAAAGATGGCCATTATGGCAGCCTGCAAGAAGAATATCACAACAGAAGCCACTGCTAAACTCTTCTTTGAATGAGTGTGGGTGCACTTTGGGATCCCACAGTCTATCATATCAGATTGCGACAGCAGATTCCTCAGCACATTTTATTCCAGCCTCTGGTCAATGTTGGACACAAAGCTCACCAAGTCCACAACTTTCCATCCCTAAACAGATGGCTAGACAGAGGTCGTCAACAGGATGATTGTACACATTCTACACATGTACAATTCAAAGCATCCATGCACATGGGATGAGAGCCTTCCCTATGTACAACATAGTTATAACCGGGCTCTCCACAACTCAACTTGCCACAGCCCCTTTCAGGTGGGCTTGGGATTCCAGCCACTATGTCTCATTGGCGTAGCCATGCCATTTGCAACTACTCATGCCAATTCGGCTCATGTCTAGTTTGAAGCTGACAAAGCAAAAAAATTCATCGAGCACATTTAACACATCCACCAATAGGTTCATGACATATTTGACAGCGCCAATGCTAAGTACAAGAAACGACATGATCAACATCGGGTGCCACATAAATTTCAGGTGGGTGAAAAAGTATGGCTCCATTTTCAGAAGGAGCGCCTCACTGGACCCCACCACAAGATTCGCCCGCTCTGATATGGGCCATACACCATCACCAAGGCTATAGGGAACAATGCCTTCGAGCTTAGTATTCCACCATTCCTTGGTCTGCACACAGTATTCAATGTAGACCGCCTTCGTCCCTACTTCCCACCTCTATTGGACACCTCTGGCATTGCAGAAGAACTCACACCAAAAGAGTTACACCTAGACTGCATGGAACAGGCCACCATAGACTATATCATGGACATGCAAATCAAGAACACTCGCCGACAGAAGATCCAACTGTATCGGGTTGTCAAAGCTGGCCAACTCCTGCACCAAGGCAAGTGGTTCACCAAGGACCAACTTCAACAGAATTTTCCTCATCTCATGGAGGAACTCAACAAAATGGGGACCATTGCTTCCTAAGGGGGGAGGAATGATCCAGGTGGATATTGGTGGCCACCCGCCTATTCCACCTGGGGAACCACCATTGTCTCTTTTAGTTTTTTTCACAACCTACTATTTTTAGTAGTTTTTCGGGTCCTAAACTTTCGGAGCTGTTTTGAAGCCCCAAACGGAGATATTATGCCGAAGTTATGTCCCTGGGAAGTTGAAACACCAATTTACCCAAACGGGGCCCATAGTTTTGACGCTTCATCTCCTAGGGTTAGGTTTTTAGACATTTAGAATTCTCCATTGTTTCTCCATAATAAATAGGCCCTCGAGCCTCATTGTAATACAGTTCAGAGGTCTGTAGTCACCACATCTCTTCTCATAGATTCACTACCAACACCCTAGCTATTTTATTTCCATCATGTTTGTAAGAATATTTCTGTGATTTGATATTAATGAAATTAAGCCTTATTTCTACTGTATTTCTATGTTTATGGTTATTTTTGTATTCTGTTGCGTTCCTGCATAAATCCGGATCAGAATTTGGCCCTCTTGCAGTGTGTGGGGATAATTCTCTTGGGATCATATGTAAGATGTGCCAAGGGAGGTAGATGGAATCCCTTTATCTATTCGGCTTCTGCTTCTACTTCTCTAAAGTCCTTTACTATGTAGGCACCGATGGTGAGTGGCAGGGTTGGCCATGGTTTCTGTTAGCCCCCCTATAAATTTTTGACAAGAAAAGTAGGGGGCTAAAATGTTTCTGAGACTTCAATGAATGCATCTCCCCTGGAGACACATCATCCTTGAATTCTTCTGAGCCTTTGCCCTGTGATGTAATCCCCTCTGTTGAAATCCCATTATAAAGCCTCTCTGATTGTGACAAATTGTGTTCCTAAAAAGCCTTCATTTACCCCTTGTACCCCTGAAAAATATCCCTTTTCATCCCTTTTTCCCTTTGTCAAAGTCCCCCTTTCTACTCCCCAAATTCCCCCCTAATCCTTCTAAATCATTCCTATGCCCCTCTTAAACCACGCATACACCCTTGGTTTAGTTTTATAAACCCTCATTCTTTCTATCGTTACCTTTGTTTGGCCTCGAATTGCATTAAAAGGGTTAAAAACCCACTTTTAACTTTATAATAGGCCTTAGCCCCTTTCAACTAGCCCCCACACCTTTTCCTCCACGTAACCGGCCACTAGAACCACCCGCCAGCCCAAAGAGCGCCTATCTCATATGTTCATCGGGCACAGTTTCAACCGTTGATATTTGTAGATCGGATGGCGATCGTTAACTCCACAGCACCCGTGTTTCCTCCGTTCAAACCCCCGATCATGCCATCGCCATCCATTTACACGCAGATCCGACGGTTCAGACTTTACCGGCCCCTGTGGACCCTGCGCACTGTTCATAAACCAGCTTGTTTCTATCGCACCGACTTTGGGTAGTAGGTGGTATTTACCGATTGGCCAGCGATTCCATACATCGCGTGACATGCGTCCCCTGTACCTTTTTCAAAACCATCGTCCTCGCGCGTTAAACGCCTTCCATCGCGCATTATTGTTCGGACGTGGATGCCCAGCAATATTTCCGTGGACCGTCCGATCTGGGGCGGGCCATCCAATGGCTATCGCTCGCCGAAGATGCATGATAGTTAACTCAGATGCACACGTGATCACTCAGGGCATGGCCCGCCATCCGTTGCCCTCTGATACATGTTCAGTCGTCGATCTCCTCCCGAGATCGGACGGTCCACATTCAATTGCCCAGTTGTTGACTATTTCGCTGTCGACCGGTCCCGCCACGTCATTCCCCCACGTGTTCCATCGTATATTCACCTGTCTATCCATATATTCATTCATAGGCCAATTTTTATGGTTTTCATTTAAATTCTGTCACGGTCCGCCACCTTTCACCATCCCGCACGATTCAAACTCCCCACCAGTCTGCATGGTCTTCCGCGTCATCCCCGTTACATCCACCACCTCTGTACATGGTTTTCTTAATTCGTTTGTGTGTTTTGCAGGGTTACAGGGAAAATGGAAATTCGCCATGGTACATATACGCCATTGTAACGGTGCAGTGCACAGAGGAAGCTAAATTTAGAGCCCGATATTACAGGGAGATGTCCGGAAGGTGTCTGCGCCATAAATTTCATCGAAGGACCGAATTAAAGCTCTGCAAAACCTCGTCGGTGCCATTAAAGCACAGGTTTCACAGTCAGAGGAAATCTAGAAAGCGGCAAAGAGTATCAGGGGAAAAATAGTGCGTTAAGGCCTGTAATTAAAGATCTTAAGCCTTAATTCATTTATCAGAAGGCGAAGGTATCAAAATCAAAGAACCAGTGGATCATTCAGACGGTCCAATGCACTGTAATATAATACTATCAGGGTTTCCGTATCAGCAGAACATTCTTCCATGAAAGGACACGGTACACAATAATGTTTCAGTCTACTTTGTGTCCAAATGAATATTTCTGCCCTATCAGTCATCCTGCACCATCAAAAGCATTTGTTACATGGTATGGCAGAACTTAACATCATTATTTTTCCTTTTTGTGCAATTCACCAGAACACTGTGACGAGTACCAAAGATAAATGCTCAGGATTAAAGCCAGATGGGGCTTTGGCTCTCCTACTTCTTCAGATTGTTAATGCTGCATTTAAGTATACAACTACCACTATCTTTCCTTTCTCCTATAAGAATCCAAAATAACATATTGTGAAGGGTTGTTGTTGGGCCGTTGTTGTTCGACTGCTGCCGTTGCTGTTAGAGGGATTCATTCTGACTGTTAGAACAGTCTTGGGAGGAATAGTAGAGTAGTTGTTATGTATTAGGCTGGGAGGAGAATTTTGGATTGTAACATCCATTGAGCTCGGTGTATGTGACTAGTTTTGCATCAATTAATCAAAGAACATTTCACAGGATCCTGGTCTATTACTATTGGTGATGTCTTCTAACTTTGTTTATTACATTTACATGCTGTTTCATGTTCTACTGGCTTGCATCAGAATATTGGCATAGGATTCACCCTTGTTAGGTGCCCTATGTTTCTACTCTCCTTGCCTTCAATGTTTTCTGCTAAATGTGTTATCTAAGGATTGATTTCAAATGATTTAACCAGTGCAGTAGTCCCTTATGCTGCTAGCTGATGTATGAGTTAAATAGAATCTGTCTTTAGTTGTTCTTGTTTGGTTTAAGATGGAATATTTGGGAACACTGGGGATTAGATTTAGCCCTGTCCACTAGGATCCTTGTGCGACCAGTTGGCCTTTCTAAGATCTCTTTGTTAAACTTATCTCTGTTTTCCCTTGGGAGCGTGCTAAAGCTGACCTGGAGTTAAATGACCTCTGGTCCGATCTATAAGCTGCCCCTTTGTCCCTCTTTGAGAGTTGCCTATGAGTATGTCCAAGCAGGTATGGAGTTAAATGACCTCTGGCCTGATCTATAGACATAAATTGGGTTGCTTTCCTTCTTCCACCTTCTTCCCTTAATGTTCCATTCCATCATCTATCTAAAAATATCCTTTAGTGTAGATTACTTGCCCTCTAAAAGCCTTGGCTAGTTGTTGCATGTAATTACCTTTCATGACTCCATTGCCCAATGGATGGCACTCTCTTGACCTATCCTCTTTTCTGAAACATCTTGCTACTTTGTCCTTTTTTCTCCCATTACTTTCTCATATCTATGATCTCATGACCAACCCAGCAACCAACCAACCAAATCATTTTAAAACCCCCTTTGTGCTTCATACCCAGCCTAACATCTGTTTTGAGCTTCAAAGATATTTATCATTCTTTGTTTTAATGGAGAGATCCCTCTATGGGTCCAGGAGGGCTAGATCCTAGGGCCCAAAAGTGGTTCTGATGTTGTCTCATCTTTTGGTCTTGCCAATCTGACCAAAACATGGGAACCCCAACATAATGGTGACTCCACTGGGGAAGAGACCACTTTTCCTTTAGATTGGCATCTCATTGCTGATGGTGGACAACATCCTGCTTCAAGCATTCATATACATCCACCTGGCGACTCCACACTCTATAACTCCCAAAAGACCAAATGACTCCACTGGTAGAAGACTCTGAACTGGTTGAGAAGAAGCAGTAGCCTTCTTTGCATAAGCATGAATCCAAACATGGACAGAGATACAAAGTATGATGCTCTGTATAATCAATTAAATGAATTAACAGAAACGTTTGGTAAAGTTATGGAAATGTACATGGCTAACTTGAATGAAAATGATGATTATTTCGAACAGCCCATGCATCTCCCAGAACAAGAACAAACTCAGGACCTAGAAGATGAGAAAGACATGTATGATTCTCAAGAATCTATAGGAGACGAAGAGGAAAGTGATCAAGAACTGCCTGATTGCTTACCTGTGTCTTGTGTTACGCTGATTAGAAAATATCAGGACCTAATGGCAAAAGCTAATGGGGAACGCTGCCTTGAGGAAACAAGAGACCATATAGAGGAGGTAGAATATGATGTGGAAGAAGAGGCTCAAGTAAACATCCTGCCTCCCAATCAGCTGATACAAGAGAATGAGGACTGTTGTTCTTCCGGCCATGATGAGAGGGAAACCCCTCTTTTGACAGAAGAAGAGATTGATCGGATATTAAACTAGCGGTCCACCTCCGAAATATTTTGTAGAACACACGCTCCTTCTCATTCATCTCTTGAGTTTGATGATTCAGACCCTGAAGAATCCTCTGTGGATCAGGACGAAGAAAGACGTGCTGAGAATCCATAAGGTTTGGTGGGTGACATTACTTACAGTTATGATTTTCCTATTTATGATATGTTTGATGATGAGTGTTTTCAAAGGGAAGCCGAGCTTGCAGGACCATCATCCTTAGATTCATGGGAGGAAGATCAGAGCCAAAAATTTCAGAGAAGTAATGAAACCAGTCAGCCTATCTATGAATATTGATGGGGAGAGCTATGATAGTATAATAGCAGATGAATATTCTTTCAATCTCCATTCTTCTCTACTACAGATCATCAGTGAGACTGGAAACCAGCAGCCTTTCCTTTCAGAAGAGGAGGAGGAAAGAAAAGAAGAGATTCTTGAGCAAGCTGAAAGCAATGAGCCATCTTCTGAAAAAGAGGAAGCAATGGAACAAGCCCCTGCTCAAGAATACATAGACCTTCTCATAGAGCTCAGCACCTCAAAGCAGAATATATCAGAGCTCCAGGAGGACAACACTGCCATATATGATGAGTCCTCCAGTTCCGAAGATGAAGAAGATTCTCTTCCTCAAGAAATTCATGTTCTTGACCCAGTGGTAGAAGAAGAAATCCTGGTTGAAGCCAGCCTGCCACATATTCATCACCAGGTATGATATCATGATCCTTATGCACATTTCCTGCAAATATTTGAAGAAGGACCAAAGGTATTTTTGAGCAGCATGTTGCAGATAGAAAGAAAATTTTTCAAAGCTGCTGTTGTGGAACAAAAAGAGTGGGAGCTGCCCGGCCTATCCAGATTGCTCAAGGCATTGAGCAAGAAAGACCAATCATGGGATCATTTGATGGACTGGTTGCATTGGAAGACAATGTTTGTAAGCTAGATTGTAAATATTTGAGTTAGGGTAGGGTAGGTAGGAAAGCTCAATAAAGCTCAGTCTATGAGCATATAGTTAGTTTTTTTTAATTTCTGCAAAGTCCAGCAAGCTAGACAGTCTAATCCTGGCTTGACTGTTTTTCAATTTCTGTCTTAGAATATAGAGAAGTAATCTGCTAGACAGTTTAATCCTAGCAGATATTAGATTAGGTAGAGAAGCTATGAGGCCAACAGTCTAATCTGGTCTCATGGAGTAATAAGGGTAGAAGTTAAATATGTTTATTTTCCTGTTTGTAGAAAATAAATGATGTAAAGGGTCTGCTAGCTCAAATGCACCGTAAGAAGAAAAAATGCTAGGATTGTAGAAAGGGTAGGTAGATTGTTTGGGAATGTTTCTGCTGATTTATCGTGTTTGTGGCAGTTGAAAATCAAAGAAGAAAGGTGGCTCAAGAAGCAAGCATCTGGCCCTCAAGTAGCAGGCATCTGGCCTACACCAAAGATTTATCCTCTGAATTCTTGACTCCTTCAAGAAGAGGCCATCCCCATGTGGAGCCACTGTTAGCCCCCCTATAAATTTTTTACAAGCAAAGTAGGGGGCTAAAATGTTTTCGAGACTTCAATGAATGCATCTCCCCTGGAGACACATCATCCTTGAAGTCTTCTGAGCCTTTTCCCTGTGATGTAATCCCCTCTGCTAAAATCCCATTATAAAGCCTATCTGATTGTGAAAAATTGTGTTCCTAAAAAGCCTTCATTTACCCCTTGTACCCCTGCAAAATATCCCTTTTCATCCCTTTTTCCCTTTTTCAAAGTCCCCCTTTCTTACTCCCCAAATTCCCCCCTAATCCTTCTAAATCATTCCTATGCCCCTCTTAAACCACGCATACACCCTTGGTTTATTTTTATAAACCCTCATTATTTCTATCGTTACCTTTGTTTGGCCTCGAATTGCATTAAAAGGGTTAAAAACCCACTTTTAACTTTATAATAGGCCTTAGCCCCTTTCAACTAGCCCCCGCACCTTTTCCTCCACGTAACCGGCCACTAGAACCACCCACCAGCCCAAAGAGCACCTATCTCATATGTTCATCAGGCGCAGTTTCAATCGTTGATCTTTGTAGATTGGACGACGATCGTTAACTCCACAGCGCCCGTGTTTCCTCCGTCCAAACCCCCGATCGCGCCATCGCCATCCATTTACATGCAGATCCGACGGTTCGGACTTTACCGGCCCCTGTGGACCCCGCGCACTGTTCATAAACTAGCCTGTTTCTATCGCACCGCCTTTGGGCAGTAGGCAATATTTACCGATCAGCCAGCGATTCCATACATCACGTGACACGCATCCCCTGTACCTTTTTCAAAATTGCCGTCCTTGCACGTTAAACACCTTCCATTGCGCATTATTGTTCGGATGTGGATGCCCAGCGATATTGCCGTGGACCGTCCGATCTAGGGCGGGCCATCCAACGACTATCGCTCGCCGAAGATGCATGATAGTTAACTCAGATGCACACGTGATCACTCAGGGCATGGCCAGCCATCCGTCGCCCTTCGATGCATGTTTAGCCGTCAATCTCCTCTTGAGATCGGACGGTCCACATTCAATTGCCCCGCTGTTGACTATTCCACTATCGACCGGTCCCGCCACGTCATTCTCCCACGTGTTCCATCGTATATTCGCCCGTCTATCCATATATTCATTCATAGGCCGATGTTTATGGTTTTCATTTAAATTCTATCGCGGTCCACCACCTTTCACCATGAAATCTTCCGCTATTTGTGGCATTTTCCTTCGCCATCCCGCACGATTCAAACTCCCCACCAGTCTGCATGGTCTTCCGCGTCATCCCCGTTACATCCACCACCTCTGTACATGGTTTTCTTAATTCGTTTGTGTGTTTTGCAGGGTTACAGGGAAAATGGAAATTCGCCATGGTACATATATGCCATTGTAACGATGCAGTGCACAGAGGAAGCTGAATTTAGAGCTTGATATTATAGGGAGATGACCGGAAGGTGTCTGCGCCATAAATTTCATTGAAGGACCGAATTAAAGCTCTGCAAAACCTCGTCGGCGCCATTAAAGCACAGGTTTCACAGTCAGAGGAAATCTAGAAAGCAGCAAAGAGTATCAGGGGAAAAATAGTGCGTTAAGGCCTGTAATTGAAGATCTTAAGCCTTAATTCATTTATCAGAAGGCGAAGGTATCAAAATCAAAGACTCAGTGGATCGTTCAGACGGTCCAATGCACTGTAATATAATACTATCAGGGTTTCCGTATCAGCAGAACGTTCTTCCATGAAAGGACACGGTCCACAATACTGTTTCAGTCTACTTTGTGTCCAAATGAAGATTTCCGCCCTATCAGCCTTCCTGCACCATCAGAAGCATTTGTTACATGGTATGGCAGACCTTAACATCATTATTCTGCCTTTTTGTGCAATTCACCAGAACACTGCGATGAGTACCAAAGATAAATGCTCAGGATTAAAACTAGATGGGGCTTCGGCTCTCCTACTGCTTTAGATTGTTAATGCTGCATTTAAGTATACAACTACCACTGTCTTTCCTTTATCCTATAAGAATCCAAAAGAACATATTGTGAAGGGTTGTTGTTGGGCTGTTGTTGTTCGGTTGCTGTCGTTGCTGTTAGAGGGATTCATTCTAACTGTTAGAACAGTCTTGGGAGGGATAGTAGAGTAGTTGTTATGTATTAGGCTGGGAGGAGAATTTTGGATTGTAACAGCCATTGAGCTCAGTGTATGTGACTGGTTTTGCATCAATTAATCAAAGCAAATTTCACAGGATCCTGGTCTATTACTATTCGTGATGTCTTCTAACTTTGTTTATTACATTTACATGTTGTTTCATGTTCTACTGGCTTGCATCATAATATTGGCATAGGATTCACCCTTGTTAGGTGCCCTATGTTTCTGCTCTCCTTGCCTTCAATTTTTTCTGCTAAATGTGTTATCTAAGGATTGATTTCAGATGATTTAACCAGTGCAGTAGTCCCTTATGCTGCTAGCTGATGTATGAGTTAAATAGAATCTGTCTTTAGTTGTTCTTGTTTGGTTTAAGCTGGAAGATTTGGGAACACTAGGGATTAGAGTTAGCCCTGTCCACTAGGATCCTTGTGTGACCAGTTGGCCTTTCTAAGATCTCTCTGTTAAAATTATCTTTGTTTTCCCTTGGGAGCGTGCTAAATCTGACCTGGAGTTAAATGACCTCTGGTCTGATCTATAAGCTGCCCCTTTGTCCCTCTTTGAGAGTTTCCTATGAGTATTTCCAAGTAGGTATGGAGTTAAATGATCTCTGGCCTGATCTATAGACAAAAATTGGGTTGCTTTCCTTATTCCACCTTCTTCCCTTAATCTTCCATTCCATCATCTATCTAAAAATATCCTTTAGTGTAGATGACTTGCCCTCTAAAATCCTTGGCTAGTTGTTGCATGTAATTACCTTTCATGACTCCATTTCCAAATGGATGGCACTCTCTTGACCTATCCTCTTTGCTGAAACATCCTGATACTTTGTCCTTTTTTCTCCCATTACTTTCTCATGTCTATGATCTCATGACCAACCCAACAACCAACTAACCAAATCATTTTAAACCCCCCTTTGTGCTTCATACCCAGCCTAACATCTATTTTGAGCTTCAAAGATATTTATCATTCTTTGTTTTAATGGAGAGATCCCTCTCCGGGTCCAGGAGGGCTAGATCCTAGGGCCCAAAAGTGGTTCTGATGTTGTCTCATATTTTGGTCTTGCCAATCTGGCCAAAACATGGGAACCCCAACAGTTTCTTTTTACCCTTAGTGAGGACTTTGGAGAAACTGCCTGACCTATGATAACAAGTTTCTTGGAGGAGGAGCGTGTCCATTACGAAGTGAGGCAATGCGTGGGGGGCCTTGAGCGACCCAAAAAATCAGAGGAAGGTACTATAGGTGTCTGGAAACTAGTGGGCCACCTGAGTTATTGTATCCATGGCTCGCTTAGACATGCATGGGGGGTATTTTTCGAACAACTTCACGTAGAGGGCGGGGATGAAACTACCTGCTATTGACTCCATGTCTTGCTTATATCTGGAATCCCAAAACACCATTAGGTCTTTGTGAATTGGACCGCCATTCTTAGACTTCCAGTTATGTGATCACCCCTCAAACTGGCACCTGGCACACACTGCATCTAGGAGATAAGACGCCATGTAAAATTCCAATGCATACCCTTCATCAGGTGCCAGTGCCGCAAATATGTTTGACTTGAGAGCTGCTATTATGATGTTGTCCCAGTTGAAATGGGTACCATACATGGTGATAGCATACATTAGAGAGACCCATGCGCCATTGAAAAAGGTGGCGTCTGGGCGGCCATACATCCTGCATAACATTGCAGCTACGAGTTTGTAAACCTTGCTGAGACCCACTGTCTAATATTCTTGATCCTTCTTGAGCCAGAATTTTTCTAGGTCTTCCCACCATCCTTTCAATGTTTCAGATGGGAACTGCATGAGTAGTGGCCCATTCATCATTGAAGGTCTACTCTCAGGCGGGAAGCGCATAGTAGAATTTTGTATCTTGTCCCTTTAGATTTGCGAAAGTGTTCCGGACATGGTCCTGAATGACCCAGATCTTGGGGTCGACTCTCTGTAGGATCCATTCAATCAGCTCGGGGCATGGGAACACCAGTGGGTGGGCCCCCACATAGTGAAATTTGGATCGTTTAACTTGAATATATATTTTTCGGTCAGGGAGGTCCTCCGAAAATTCAGTCTAAGTAAACTCTTTGTAGATCTGGTACCAGCTCATACTGTCCCCCTTACCAAAGATGCAGGCTATGTATCCATAGATGGGGGGAAGAAAAACAGGTCTTTCCTCCTCCGAGATTTCTATCTCGGGACATTTGTTCCTCTTTCGAACTGTTGGTGGCCCCATGTCACTTGATGCTGACGAAATGGATACATACTCTAGCTCGGCTTCAATATCCCCCGGGAAAATTGTGCTCCAGTTGGCTTGTCAGAGGTGTTTTTTCTCTCTGTCGCGCAGGTCAAATGCAACCTATGAGACCCTTCTATATATAAAGGGGTTGCATGTGTGGGTAATAAATGAGGGTCGCAAGGTCATGAATGAGCTGCGTTAATGAGATGTACGACTTGGCGACTCTGTGACCTTGCGACCTAAGGGGTCGCAGGGTCGCAGGGTCATGAGATCGTTGATGTTTGATTTCGGACTGATGTGCGACCCAGCGACTTAGCGACTTGGGGGGTTGCAAGGTCGCGGGGTCGCAAATTAAGAAAGTTAACCATATATGCGACTTAGTGACCTGAGGTTTAGAAAAGGTGAATTTAGGTCTGATTTCTCTTTTCACAAGAATTAGGGGCTCAAAAATTGAAGGAGAGCAAAATTTTGGAGGGTGTTGTAGCAGCTGCAACAAAAGGATACATGTGTTACAAAAAAATACAAAGAGGGTTGAAATTTTCATTGATGTAGTAGTAGATGAAATAGCTTCACAACCCATGTCCTCTAAAGGAAACACAAAATCATATGGAGAAGAGATTTTAGACATTAGGCCCTCAGATCAAGATGAAACAAATTTAGATACTAAATACGTGGAAACGAGCACAAATTCAAGGCCCAAAACACCTTCTAGTTATGTACAGAAAGAAAATCCTGAGATTCAAATTCTTAGAGATAAAACAGTTGGTGTTCTGACAAGGAGGAAATTTTTTGGCAGTCCAAGTTGTGGAAATCTTGCTCTGCTATCTCAGGTTGACCCTAAAAATTTCATCTAGGTAAGTGAGGACAAGTTCTGGGTGAGAGATATGAATGAAGAACTTGACCAAATTGAGAAGAATGGCACTTGGGAGCTTTTACCAAGATCCAAAGGTAAAAATGTCACAGGAATAAAATGGGTTTTAAAAAAAAAACCTAAATGTGCAGGGTCAATTAATTAGGAACGAGGTTCGTTTGGTCTGCAAAGGGTATGCCCAAATAGAGGGGGTATTTTTGAAGGAAACCTTTGCATCTGTAGTTAGACTGGAAGCTATCATAATGTTTCTTGCCTTTGCCATTCATAATACCCTCAAGGTATATTAGATGGATGTGAAGTCTACATTTATTAATGGAGGTATGGAAGAAGAGGTTTATATTGAGCAGCTAGAAGGATTCACGCTCACTGAAAATGAAGGGTTTGTGTGCAAACTGAAAAAGGCCTTATATGGACTCAAATAGGCTCCTGGAGCCTGGTATGTAACACTAGATTGACACCTTCAACAATAAGGCTTTAAGAGAGGTCCTATAGACAAAAATCTATACATAAAGTTTGAACATGATCATCTACTAATTGTAGTAGTGTATGTGGACGAGATAATATTTGGCAACAACCTAGAACAATTGGGACATCAATTCGAAAACTCTATGTAGACAAAGTTTGAGATTTCCATGATTGGATAGTTTTCTTTCTTCTTGGGATTGAAAATTTCGCAGTCACAAAATGTGGTATTTATCTCCCAATCCAAGTACCTATGAGAAACTTTGAAGAAGTTTGGGCTGTAATATTGTAAGACAGTTAGCACACCTATGGTTACATGCTGCAAACTGTGCAAAGAAGATGATAAACCACTAGTAAATTAGACTGAGTACAAATCCATGATAGGAATATTGTTGTATCTCATAGCTTCATGACCTGACATCATGCAAGTAGTGGGTCTTGTGGCCATATTTCAAGCTTTCCCTCATGAAAGTCATGTGATCGTTGTCAAAAGGATTTTCAAATATCTTCAAGGAACAACTGATTATGGACTGTGGTATGCTAAAAGTAGAGAGTTTAAGTTGAAGGCCTACATTGATGCTGATTGGGTAGGAAGTATTGATGACAGGAAGAGCGCCGTAGGTGAAAAATTATTTTTCAGAAAGTGCTTAGCGTCTTGGGTTAGCAAGAAACAAGCCTTAATTTATTTATCAATTGTTGAATCATAGTTTATTGCAGCTGCCACTTGTTTCTCACAAATTCTATGGATGAAGTAGACCTTGAAGGAAATTAAGGTAGAGTTGAATGATCCCATTCCAATCATGTGTCATAATACTAGTTCCATTAGTATCTCTAAGAATCATATGATTCACTCAAAGACCAGGCACATCCCTATCAAGTTCCATTTCTTAAGAGAGCAGGTTGCAACTAATGTTGTTCGACTTGAATATGTGGCCACTAAAGACCAAATTTCAAGAATCTTTACTAAGACACTAGCAAGAGAACCTTTTGAATATCTTAGGAAACATATAGAGGTTGTGACTCCTCCTCCCAAATGAATCAATTATATTGTGTGTTGGAAACTACTCACCATGTGGTATCAATTGAAGATTAGGCTACAATGGTTTAGGGGGAGTCTTCAAGATCATTCTTTGTCATTGATGCAAAAGGGGGAGAATATTATTGGTGCATCAAAGAATAATAATAATGAATAACACCATGCATGGTTTTAGGGGGAGCTTATGTTGTTGCTATCAATGCTGAAGGGGGAGATTCTTGGGAAATTGACATTGTTTGATTGATTGGTGGCACTTGGTATTATGGAATTGATGTAAATCGGATTAGAATTGAGGCAGATTCTAGGTAGAGAGATTGCAACCATGTTTCAGGTATCCAATGGGCTAAAATTATACATCATATCTTCCCCATTGGAAATTTCTTTGAAATATATTTCCAATGGTATGTGGAAGTCCAGAAATGGCCTCCAGGATCAAAAGTTATTGATTGCCGAAGTTAGGGTATTGAAGTCCTCAGAACCTCTAAAGGCTTAGAATCTCGGGACCTCAGAACTTCGTAACCTAAATGAAATTCATTTTTAATTTTTTTTTTATTTGATTCCAGGGAAACATGGGTGAATTTATTAGGGGTCAGAGTCTCACTATATCATAACCTCAACATATCCGAACCTCGGAAGGATGAATATTGGAGAAGGCTGCAACCTCGATGGTTTATTTCCTCAACATTTTATTTGAAAGGAACTTGATATCAGATGGCTGAATATCAGAGCAGGAAGAACATCAGAACCCGAATCTTAGAAGGTTGGTCATTTGGGAACTTCGGAGATCAGAATCTTGTAAGTTATTAATAATGAATATTCTTTAGAAGCGCCAAGGTAGCGAGGAACAAGAATTTATAAAGGAAATAATTTGCAAAACCAAGGACCCAGAGACCCTTTCTCTCTCCTCTGGTAGAAAACTTGGCAACCATTGATTGGCCTTGAGTAGCAAACATGGAAAGTGAAATCATCATGACGTGGCTATATGGAGGACACATGGCAGTTAGTTTCATAAATATTGGGTGGCCTAATGGGGAAAATCTAGGTGACATGTGTCACCACTATGGAGGCGCCACATGGAGATGATGATGGTTACATATCAAAGGTCATATTATCAAAGGTTGGATATTTCGTAACTCTTGTGTAATTGAATTTGGAAAAGTTCTGATGAAAGGGGCTCCGATGTTGATTGGGACTTGGTCGTGAAGTTCAAAGAACCAAGGGTGCATGGTAAGGCTATCACCTAAGTGATATGGAGCATGTCATAGACTGAGGATTTCGTAACTCCTTTGTAAATGAATTTTTAAAAAAATTATGATATTTTGGGAGCTCTGATGTGGTTGTCGTTTGGTAGTATAAACCCGAAGAACCAAGGGCAAGAGAAAATAATACATGGAGATAGGCCCCTGATAGGAGCCTGAAGGCCTTAGTACCTAAGCGATAAGTCATCGGCCACAAAACTTAGTCTCATGGAGGAAGAAAAATAAGGAGCTAAGCAAAATAGGATAAAGGCATCAAAATCTCGTAATCTTGTAATATCATTTTAATGTAATGTTACGAGATATGAAGGCTCCAATACTGCAATACAAAGGAGTATTGAAGGTTGGATGGGTCAGAAACTAAAGAATAGTTGAGTGCATAGGTGTTGGTTGCTGGAATAAATAGTGATTCTCAAAGATCATTGGGTCAAAGAAAAAAAGACCACAAGATTTATTCACAGATAGGAGAGCCTTAGGGACAAGAAATTTATTCACAAGAATGGAGCGCTATGTTGTGTATGGAAGAACACCTTTTCGGAGTGTGCAGGTTGACTGAGATTTAATTCTCAGCATAGAGAAACATACAAAAACCAATTATCGTAATTAATTATACTGCAGCCATAGTTTGTGAGTAAGCAAATCCCATTCTTCAATTTAATGTTTCAACGACAAATTTCGTGAAAATAGACGCAACAACGGAATGGAGAGCCATGCTAGGAGTACACTCTCGGGCATACTGATGGTTGAAAAAGATGGAATTGATCTCAGTGAAATATTGAAACTAATCCAGGTTGATATTGGTGGCCACCTTCCTATTCTACTTGGATCCCACCATTATTTCTTTCAATTTTTCAGTTTCCTTAATTGTAGCACAATTTACTATTTTTGGCAATTTTTTTGGTCATGAACTTTCATAGCCATTTTGAGGCCCTAAACGACGATTTTTTTTTTAAAATGGGAAAATGTAAGACTTTGAATCATGTTTTTAGTTGAAAATTGTAGTCCTTGTATAGATATTTATAACAAGGTATTGTGCACGTAAAACGAAGATCGTATGCCAAAGTTACGACCCCAAGAAAGTTGATGTACCAATTTACCCCAACGGGGCCCACAATTTTGGTTCTTTATCTCCTAGGCTTAGGTTTTTGTATGTTTAGGGTTTTCAATTGTTTCTCAATAATAAATAGGCCTTTGAGCCTCATTTTAACACATTTCAAAGGCATGTAGTCACCACATCTCTTCTCATAGATAAGCTTCAATCGCCCGAGCTAGTTTATTTCCATTATGTATGTAAGAATATTTCAGTTCTTTGTTATTAATAAAATGAAGTGTTATTTCTGTTACATATATATATTTATGGTTATATTTGTATTATATTGTGTTTCTATTTAAGTTTGTATCAATGGTATTAGAGCAATCTGCTCTTTCTCTGTTTTTTTTTGCATGTCTATAATGAGGTAAGGGTATAAGGAGTTAGGGCTCGACCTATTTAAACCTTTGCAAGACTAACCTCAGAAACCACATCGACCTCCCATGGAAGAATAAAATAAAGATGAGGGAGCAGCAGATACTTTCAAAATATTGCTTGAAGAAGCCCTTGAGTGACAAAGGAGCATGTTGATGGACAAATTTTCCCAGATCCTTTGGAAACTGTGCATAGGTGACACATCTTCTTCCAAAAACCACTCTGGAAGTGCCACTCCCTTTAAGGTAGAATTTAACTTCAACATCCCCATATTTTAAGTTCATATAGATGTGGATACCATAGATAATTGGTTAAATCTTCTAGAAGGATACTTTTCAGTTCATGATTTTTCCAACCGGGAAAATATTACTTTTTCACTCCTTAAAGTCATCCCCCATGTCAAGGACTAGTGGTAAACCTACTGTGAGAGGAGGGATGAGAGTGCACCCTCACTATTTTCAGCCACACCCACTTATAATTCTTCTGGGACACCATCAGGGAGCAGTATTACCCTGCCGGGAGCTATGAAAATAAATACATAAAGTGGACCACGCTGTGGCAGGGAAGGGACCAAGACGTGCCAGAGTTAAAAAATATTTTTCATACCCTTCGCACAAAGTTTGGTATCAATTATTTTGAGTGAAATTTTGTACTCAAGTACCATGGATATCTACACAAGTACATCTAGGACGAGATCGAGTTCTTGAACATATCCTTGCTCGGTGTTTTCTATCGATATTGTGTCAATATCGAGCATAAATTTAAACATAAGAAGTGAGACTTTGGATCTATGAATAAAAATCAAGGGAAAGGTGCCCCCAAACAACATAATAAAGGATAGAGCCAAGGCAGGGTGACCCAAGGCAACAAGCCGAAGTTGCAAGAAAAGAACAACACCACGAATACAAAGGACACGGGAAAATGGTGTGAGTTCCATAAGAACCCCACTCAAAACAAAAGTGAGTGTCGGGCCAAGCAGTCACTGGTGGCCGAGTCGAATTATTTTGAATCAGATGCATGTCCCAAATTTGAATCAAAACTTGACAAGGGGAATGACAAGGGGAAGCATATTATTGATACAGTGTCGCTATTTCCACCACCAAGATCCATAAGAATGAGCCCAAAGATACAGAGGAGGGGGAGCACCTCTTCCACTCACATATGTGGGTGAAGGGTTCTCCGTTGCAGTTCATTGTTGACAACAGGAGCCAAAAGAACCTCATTTTAGCATAGGTCATGAATCGATTGGGCCTATCGACCATAACACACCCTCAACCATACACCATCGTGTGGCTTCACGAAGGACAAGATCTCTGTGTTAGCCAGTAGTGTTGCCTTCCCTACAACATCAAGCCCTTCACAGATGATGTATTGTGTGATGTTTCTCCTCTTGAAGTTTGTGTTGTATTATTATGCCAACCATACTTGTGGAAGTAGAATTTTTTCTATGAGTCTAGGTCTCACATTATTATTATTAATTTTGGAAATAAGTTATACATGATACCAGAGGTAGCACCACCTACCACCTTGTCTTTGATCATTGCGAAACAATGCAGTAAGATCATTTCCCAGACTGCGAAATTTTTTTTCCTTATGATTCACCCTCATGATTAGAATAAGATTATGGCCACATCCTCTAGACATCGCTCCTTCGCACGACAACAACAAATGAACAAGGTCGTGGAGGAGTATAGGGACATATTCACCTCACCCACAGGAATAACTATACAATATCAGGTCAAGAAATCCATCGATCTGACCCCAGGTGCATTTCTATCCAATGGAGTGATTTATCGATGCTATGTTTTTTAGAATGATGAAATCAAGAGGTGGATTCAAGAGCTATTGCAGAAAGGGCACATCAGACCAAGTTCATCGCCATGTGGGAGCCTGGTCGTATTGTTACAGAAAAAGGACAGGACCTTGAGACTTTGTATTGACTATTGGGCACTGAACAAGATCACTATCCGGAATAGGTATCCAATCCCACAGATTGATGACCTTCTAGACCAGCTCAAGGGGGTCAAATATTTCAGCAAGATTTTGTTGGAAATACTAAAGGGGGGGGGGGTGTGAATCAGTATTCCTTTCAATTAGAGCATTAGTTAATCTTCAATTATTATCAGTGTTTGTACAATGATAGCAGCAAAAAAGAGGAACACAATGCACACAGTTTTTAACGTGGAAACCCACTCCGGGGCAAAAACCATCTAATGCTTTTCTAATAATTCTTTAATATTCAAATCCAATTGAAAATAAAGCTCCAACTTCCTAGAATCTAGAAAATCATTCTTCTCCAGCTCCCACTATATGGACGCTCCAACGTCCGAGATTCTTTAGTAGTTAACTGAATGGATGCCCCAACACCCAATGAGCTACAACTCACCCTAGCACCACCCTACCACCCTATAGAAGAATAAAAGAAGAATGGACTCCCGTACTAGGGAAAATGGTCCACTTTACAATGATATAGAATGATTTAGAAGAAGAAGATATACTAGACCATAACCCCAAATTTGACACAACCACATAATGATGATCCTAGACTGCCCAACACTGCCTCTTCAACCCTTGGTAGATAGACACTAGTACAATTTGTACAATAATGTATTTACAATGACTGAGTACAATGATACCTTTACAATGATTGTATGCAGTGCTGCCCACTTGAAGACTTCATATGATGAACTTATTGCTACTATTATGCACCTTGGTTGCTTCTCTTTTCATGCTACCCTCTGCTGCACCTTGCCTTGATTTTCTGCCGTAGAAAGTCTGGTCCTTTGCAACCCTTGACAACACATGATCTAGCTTTTTCTTGCCTTCTAGGAGATCGATATTGAATCTGGTGTATCTCTGTTAATTTAGATCCTCAATATCTAATTTTCAGTCCTGTAGTAGCTCTCTGAGTCATATTTCCAATGCCACAGGTCTGACCCAATTTGGATTCTTCAAGAGAGAGTTATACCCAATCTCTCACAATGCCCTAATTATGGACTGTTTTAGCAGAGCGCACTTGTACGGAGTTCCACGTGTCACTGTTTCTTCATTTGGCTCTGAAATTGATAGAGCGAAAATAAATATTGTGCAACATCTGCCACTTTTTATGGAATTCCAATCCGATACTCAGAGAGAGAGTTATGAAGATTTTACCAAGGTCACTTCTTTGAGATGAATTTAGGGAGCCTGAAAAAACCCTCACTTCCATAGATCATATCTCCAAAAATATTGTGCACCTTGATCGGAAAGTTTTACAGAAATTTCCTTAGGATTTTGGCTTTGACTCATAAAATTTTTAGCTTCTAAACCTTGGTAGAAAAAAATTTAGAGCGAAAATTCCACGATGACCTATTTCAGATGGCCAAATCCCTTGCATAAGGAGGAAATGAGGATCACAATTTATATAAAGGCTTAGGTTGAGAGCGGCTTCAACAAGTGAACATGGGAGGGATTTTAGAAGCTTAAAAAATATTAATTATGAATTTTTAATGACCCATGCCCCAACCCCATGGGGTGTTAGCCCACTAACTGGGGGTACAAACTTCAAACATGAATATCTCTGAAACCGTGAAGAATTACATGGCGTGCCATATATCAATGGAAACATCTTGAAAAGTATAAACCATCAAAAGAATTATTGACCCAAAATATATTAATTTGGTAGGTCAAAATTCCCATGCAATATTGAGTTATCCCCTGGTGTTTCTTGGGTTAACATCAATGACAACCGCTGATCAATAATCTCCCCCTTTGGCATTGATGGCAACACAAGTACTCCCCCTGCGATCATGACACCTCTTCCTACAACATTCTCTCCCCCTTTGACATCAATGTCAAAGGGTAGCTCCCCCTGAAACACAACCATCCTGCGGACTTGTACACACTTCCACTCCCCCTGACACGCAACCGTCCTGTAGACTTGTAATTGACTTCCACTCCCCCTTTATATTCTGAAAAAGGAAAATCTATTGAGAACTTGGGGGAATCCCAAGCTTCTGGCAAAGATATTCCAATTCTTGTGAATATTTAATATGTGATTCTTTTGGTTCTACTTGGAATCTTGCTACTTGTCCAACTACTTGCATAACATCTATTTGGGAGGCTGTTACATATAGAAGACTACTAATCATAGATCTGTACAACCTTTGATCCACATCCTTAGATGAGTCGTCTATGCTCAATTTGCAACCTGTTACCATTGGAGTAAGGATGGGTTTGCAATCTTCCATTTTAAATTTCTTGAGCTTTTCCTTGATGTACTTGGCTTGACATATAAATATTCCTTTCTCTTGCTGAGATATTTGAAGCCCTAAGAAGTATGTCAGCTCACC
This sequence comes from Pinus albicaulis, assembly GCA_034641835.2. NCBI lineage: Eukaryota > Viridiplantae > Streptophyta > Pinopsida > Pinales > Pinaceae > Pinus > Pinus albicaulis. Next base: position 1,070,745,193 of record CM076577.1, read on the forward strand.
AAGTAAAGACATCTCGAAATCACTTTGCACCTTTGTAGAAAAATTCTTACTTAGTCGATCATTATTGCTACCAATTATTGTATCATCCTCTTTAGCTATTAGACATGCTTTAGTTGCTTCATCCAGAACATATATGTCGTTTGGAGCTCGACTTGCTGTAGCCACAATTTCACCATACACACCTTTCCTCATTTCACATTTTGTCGAGTTGAATAGTATTGTGTGTCCTTGATCACACATTTGTCCAACACTAAGCAGATTATGATTCATGTTTTCAACCAATAGAACATTCTTGGCTAAAGCATCTTTGCTTCCGAGAGTGACAGTACCTGATCCTATAACATTTGAAGATCCATCATTTCCAAAGGACACGGTTCCATCCTTCTTCTCTTTCAAAGATACAAATTTATTTCTATCTCCAGTCATATGCGTTGAGCAACCGCTATCAACATACCACACATATTTGTTCTTTTGAGCCTTGAGAGCGAGAGCACAATTATCATTCTTCTTCTTCTTCCATGTTCGTTCGTTTTGTGGCTTCAAAGATTCTTCTGGAGGATTTTCAAGTCTGCATTCTTTGGCTATGTGTCCAAAGTTTTGACATTTGTAACATTCAATATTATTTTTTAAATGTTCAAATCTATTGATGTTTCGTTGAGCCCTAGGAGGTTCATATTTGACAGATCTCCTGGAATTGCATTCGTTCCTAGGGTATGTGCAACATTCTATAGATTTATGACCAAATTTTCGTCGAGGAATTGTCTTCCAAGGCTGTTCTTGTGAATATTTTCCAATGAAGTCTACATGCATCTCAGATCTCATAGGTTCATTGTATTTTGTTGTAGAAGGTCTTGCTTCTTCTTTTTTGTAACCGATGCCAGTTTTGTAGTTGTAAGATCGTTGATTGTTGATGATTTCTTCCAATTCCCTTGAGTTTTTGGCATAGTTTTGGATAGTTTTATATTTTTTAATGACCCATGCCCCAACCCCATGGGGTTTTAGCCTACTAACTAGGGGTACAAACTTCAAACATGAATATCTCTCAAACTGTGAAGAATTACATGGCATGCCATATATCAATGGAAACACCTCGACAAGTAGAAACCATCAAAATAATTATTGACCTAGAATATATTAATTTGTTAGGTAAAAATTCCCATGCAATATTGGGTTAGTCCTTGGTGCTGCTTGGGTTGACGTCAATGACAACCGCTGATCAACAGATTTACTTGAAGTCCAGATATCACTAGGTACCAATCAAACCCTCCGATGTGTGGAAAAATGATCTGAAATGGATTGTATTTTTTACGCTATGAAAAGTATCCATTCTGATATAATTTAGTGTGCAAAGTGTTCTCTATGAGTTGCAGGTTAAACAAAGTAGTTTTGGTTATGTTTCTAAGTTTTATGTGTGAGGATTAGTTAAGTAAATTTACTGTTTAACATATCACAACAAAAATACACAACAAGTAAAATTTACCATCACATAACACATCAAATTTTTGAGGCAGTTCACCCCTCCCAGGCTACATCTATTGGTCCAAGGCTCCCCAATGGCATGTCCTTGCTCTATTAATTTGCTCAAAATGGTTACACAAGTAAAAATATGCCTAAATAGGAAAAAAAAAGTTGTAAATTCAGCTTCGGAAGATAGAAAATAACTAGAAATGGCTTTTTTTCACACTAAATAGTGAAATATTACCCAATACAGTGCCTTCTCAATGATGGCCCTGATGGCTTCTTCATCTTCCTCGAAGAAAAATATGATGTAGATAACCTTTTTTCGACCTGAAACCTATTCCAAACTGTTCATAAGGTTGAAGAGACCCAAAATTGACTAAAATTTCATCCAATTTGGTTCAATAATGAGGGAGTTATGGCTTCTGCAAGAAAAATGCCCAATGTCCCCCCAAAAACCCCACTAAATGTGGAGTAACTGCAGATAGCACTCCAAAAATAGCCAGAAGGCCGAAAATGTTGAAGGCACTCCAAACTGGGCGGTAATGGTTTGGTGTGGCATTAAATATTTAAGGGCGGCGGTCACATGCCATAACCTGACTTAACCGCAACCTTAAATGTTTTATAAAACCGTGGCAATAAATATTTAAAGTTTGTTGGCCACATGGGCCCGGTTCCACCGTGGTAAGTTTAAATGTAACCGTCGATTCCCTTAGTGCCTAAACACCAGCTCTTAGGCATATGGCATAGCTTTATATGGGGGCTAGCCCCTTTCCCCTACGGTGTAAACGAATTCAAACTTTAAATATATGATGTGATGCATATAAGTTAAGAACCATTGGATAGGAAAGCTGGTCGGGTTGCATTGCTGCCAGCGAGGAGAACCTAGTTCAAGTCCTGCGGAGTAACAAAATTTTTGACAACCAATTTCTCCATGGCCTGGGGCCACGTGGCAGCCCGTGATAGGCCTAAAAACTCAAAAGTCAACCAATCATCCAATAGTGCCTTGCCACTTGTCGAGGTATGATTAGCCCCGAATGGAATCTTTTGGGGAATATTCTAGGGTATATTCCAAGGAATATTCCCAGAATATTCTTTGGAATATTCTTTTAAATTTTTTTCCAAAGTTTAGAAGTCAAACTTGGTCAACTGAATTTTGGAGTTTACTCGAGACTTCAAACCTCAATAACTTTTGCATACTACCTCGATTTTGAGAACCGTTCATGGTGCCATAATCACAAAGACGAGACCTTTCCAATCATTCATATTGAAACCAATTTTGAACACTTTCATTTTTGAGCAATTTGCATAACTTGGACATGATCTCCTGATCACACCTCCCAAATGAGAAGCTTTTGGACCCCAAAAGCTCTCTATACTAGTAAAAATAATATGTACAACAAATAAGAATACCAAAACCTCTTATCTTCAGCCTCCAAACACTTACCTTACATGGCTAATGACTTTGAACCACAACTAGAAAGCAATTCACACTTCCCTTCCTCGATGCGCTTGTCCTCCTATCAAGAACTGTCTTTCTTGCACTCACTCAAAAAATTTCTGGCGAGAAATTTGCAGAAGGAAACTATACATAAGTGCCTTGATCAATGATCCAAGGTGGCTCAAACAAATGAGAGATTACAACATAAAATACATGCATACAACCGAAATTTGTATATGTAAAAAATGAGTACATCTTACTATACTAAGAATTCTATCCACTTCTTACTAAGTCATTTCCATGGCGACTTTTTCTGCTACAACTCTTCATCATGTGAAACTTCCATTTTCACATCAATAATGGAATCCGTAGTTCCACTTGCGCCAATCTTTCTGTCCTCTTGCTACATGTGTGTAATATCCCAAATGGGGAATGCTCAACAATGCATGCCTGAAAAATGATTTTTTCAGGAATGTATGCTATAGGATTGAAACCCAACCCTCGGATCCCTTAGATCTAACAATCTATCATCTAAATCCAAGAGGAGATCAGAAAAAAATCCTTCTAGGTGAGGTAAACAGATCTCCGACACCTAGTATGGCTGGAAAACACCCAAGAATGGGGTTGCAGCAATATGCACAATACTACAGGAAAATAATGCATTTTTACTGAGAAACAATAGGAGGAAAATAAGGATGCTCAACATTCATGTATACATTAGCAAATCAGATCCATAATGAGGCCCATACAATGTACAACAGGAAGTAGAAGACAATAGTGGAAGAAATCCCTCAAAAAGTGGTGCTGCAACACATTTATTGACTGCAAAAAGGCTTGATGGCATTATTTTATAGAGCATATAGTAGCTGGAGATTACAACTTAGGTCTAGAGCTAAATAATGCATGAACGGTAAGATCTATGACAAATCCATACACTATAGAGTCTCTACTTTACATACCCCTTGGGTTTTTCAGCAGTACATGAAGCACATGGAGTAGATTTGAGATTCTATGCAGCAGATCTGCAGATCTATTCAGAATTTCTAAAGCATATACAGGAGTATTCATATAAAATATGAATATGAATGGATAATAACAGAAATCCATGGATCAGCACAGTGAAGGGTAGATCCCCAACACTAGGGATCACTCCTCAAAGTTTGCCAAAACACCCTGCAACTTTCCTCTTTGCAGATAACGTAGTCCTGGAAGATAAAAGGTTCTGTAGACTTGAAGAGAATTTTGGCCTGATGCCAAGATGTGGATCTGAAGCTCCAATGATCCAGAACACTCTTGCCAATGGGATAGAATCCTTTCCCACTAAAAAGGGGCACTAGATTTGCCTAGATCTTAGTAGATCTAGCCTCCACTTGCTGCAACTTACAAAGAAAACCAAACCCTCAACAAGATCTGTGTTGTAGTTGGAAGAAGAGCTTGGCCAAATTCCTGATTGTGGTCAAGGAATGCAAGACTCCTCCAAGAGATCCTCAATGGAAGGTGTGGGATTCCCGATTAGGAACACTCAATGCTAAACAACACTATTCTCTGCTAAACAACCAAGAGAATAAGAAATTTCTAAACAGAAAAAATCTTCACAAATATTATGTTCATCAACAACCCTTCTCTTGATGTCCTCCTCTTCCTTTTATAAGATATAAATCTTGTCAAACCCTAAACCATCTCAATGATTTGGCTCCATTCACATGTGTAGCCTCCAACTAAAACTGCGTTGTACATCAAGGAGATTCAATGTATCTAGACAACACTGTTGATTTGGTCCTGTTGACCCAGTCAAATGTCTCAATCCCTTTCACACATAAGGGTGTGTTATTAAGGTAGCCCAGATTTAGCCTTGTTCACATGGGGCATTGATTTATTTTGCTGATTTAGGAGTTTTATTTATCCTCCTTTACAATTTTATTCATGAAAACAGAAAACAAAACAAAATTGAATATTCCTATTAGCTTGGGCTAATTAAGAATATTACAATGTGCTTTGGACGACTAGTTGGATGCAAAGTCCAACAATGAGAGACAACATGTCCCCTCTTATGGAAATATGTGCAAATATTATGCACCTTCTTTGAAAGTTTCCTTTGCCTCATCTACTTCCTGTATGCTTTCTTCCTCATCCAGCATCTTGAAACATCATGGTTAAATCCACCATAATATGTACAACAAATATTTCTTCCATTTAAGCATGCAAAATTATCATGCCTTGCAGAAACACAATCAAATTGATCATGAGAAGATTTATACCTCTTGTGCTGCTTTGAATTTTAATCCTTTTTGTCTTCATGAGAAGATGAACTAGTAGAGGCTACAACTTTCATTTGTAGACTAACATCATCGTTCTTGTCTTGAAAACTGTATGAAATTGCATGCTTGCCATAAGTTGCATGTCTACCATCTTCTTGCTGCAACAAAGGCTTAAAGCAATGGAAATCATATTTGAAACAAATTTTACATATTTTCATCTTAGAACTTGGAATAAAGGTTCTCTTTAAAGTAGCCTCACATGCTTTCATGTTTTTGGAGTCTTTGCCATTAAATTGCACATAACCAAGACCAAGATTCTTGGGTCATTCCTCAACTAAAATAGGATCAACAATGCCTTGTGCATGCTTTCCTAATCCCTTGCCTTCATAGCCCATTTTAATCATTAATTTGGACCCTATACCTCTCGTATGATTTTCGAAATAACCAACACATCTTTCTAAAGATGAAACTGAAGACAAATTAGAAAGGACTACCTTTTCCTCAAGCATTTTCTTGGTCAAAGCTTCTTGAGCTTGATGGAGCTGCCTCTCCATATCATGCTATCTTTGAAGAATTTATTCCTTCTCTTCCTTCATGGGAAACAACTGTTCACGAAGTTCAGTGCTTTCTCTTTTATCCTTAAACAAAGTTTGCACCATGTCCTTCAATATAATAAAGTCACGCTTCATATCATCATCGAATAATCTAGTGAAGGAGGAAAATTCACTTGTAGAAGTTGTCATTATGATGTCAATGAACAAATTAACTTCAAAAAATTCTCAATGATTTCAAAATAAATTATAAAGTTTTTTTAACCAAATCGCTGTAAAGACAAACTCTTATTCAAGCATCCAAACAACAAACAAACTCCAATAGCTTGTTAATAAACAATCGTCAAGAGGGTTTGTGTTTCAATGGTGACCTTAAGGTACATTGGGGTAAGGAAGAAGCCTTCAACCATTTCTTCCTTTTTTTCCTCTCCAAGACTTAGCTTTCCATAGCTATTCCTTCACCCTCTAGCAAACTCAGCCTAGTAAGCCTCAAAAACCTACAACAAATACTGCCCCAAAATGGATCTGCACTGCTTGCAAGGGTTATAATGTAGACTTTTAAACAAATCCTTTTGCACAAGAACAATAGAGAGAAACACTAGCTCTCCTAAGGCTAAAAAATGATAGCTCTGATACCAACCTGATCTGAAATGGATTGTATTTGTTATGCTATGCAAAGTATCCATTCTGATATAATTTAGTGTGCAAAGTGTTCTCCATGAGTTGTAGGTTAAACAAAGTAGTTTTGGTTATGTTTCTAATTTTTATGTGTGAGGATTAGTTAAGTAAATTTACTATTTAACATATCACAGTAGAAATAAACAGCAATTAAAATTCACCATCACATAACACATCAAATTGTTGAGGCATTTCACCCCTCCTGGGCTACATCTGCCGGTCCAAGGCTCCCCAATGGCATGTCCTTGCTCTATTAATTTGCTCAAAATGGTTACACAGGTAAAAATATCACTTAATAGGAAAAAAAATATATAAATTCAGCTTTAGAAGATAGGAAATAGCTAGAAATGGCTTTTGTTTCACACTAAACAGTGAAATATTACCCAATAGAGTGCCTTCTCCATGATGGCCCTGATGGATTCTTCATTTTCATCGAAGAAAAATCTATTGTAGATCACCTCTATTTGACCTGAAACCTATTCCAAACTGTTCAAAAGGTCGAAGAGACCCAAAATTGACTAAAATTTCATCCAATTTGGTTCAATAATGAGGGAGTTATGGCTTCTGCAAGAAAAAAGCCCAATGTCCCCCCAATAACCCCACTAAGTGTGGAATAACTGCAGATAGGGCTCCAAAAATAGCCAGAAGGCCAAAAATGTCAGAGGAAATCCAAAATGGGTGGTAAAGGTTTGTTGTGGCGTTAAAAATTTAAGGGTGGCAGTCACATGCCATAGCCCAACTTAACTGCAACCTTAAATGTTTTATAAAACTGTGGTAATAAATATTTAAAGTTTGTTGGCCACATGGGTCTGGTTCCACCGTGGCAAGTTTAACTGTAACCGCTTATTCCCTTAGCACCTAGACACCAGCTCTTGGGTGTATGGCATAGCTTTATATGGGGGCTAGTCCTAAGGGGCTAGCCCCTTTCCCCTCCAGCGTAAACGAATTCAAACTTTAAATATATGATGTGATGCATATAAGTTAAGAACCATTGGATAGGCAGGATGGTCGGGTTGCATTTCTGCCAGTGGGGAGACCCCGGTTCGAGTCCTGTGGAGTAAAATAAAATTTGACAACCTATCATATATTATGTATCATGGAGATCATGTAACAATCTCATACAAAGCTTAGTACATCAAGCTCTCAGTACAATCAATCGTCACACACTAACATGAAGAAATATGCAAATCCATGCACTGATTTCTTGCCACCTGATAGCCTGCCTCCACTGCACAATCCCTACTGAAGAATAGCTCAGAATGAATTCAAATTACCCTTGGTTTGACTGCACAATCCTCATTGGCAACTCCAATGTTTGTGTGATTCAATCAATGCATCACTATAGTCACAACAGATATTCCATCTCACCCTTTCACCTACCTGTCCACTGGGTCTCCGCTGGAATTGACATGCACTGTAGTTAACTGTTGTATTTGTTCAGTTGATTAGTGAGTTATTATTTGTGAATTAATTAACTAATTAATTCACTCCACTCTCACTAGTGTATCATTCAGTTAGACTAGATACAACTAGCTCAACTGAGTTCAACTCCATTAACTGAGTTAAACTGAATAACAACTCCTGTAACTACTCTTCCAACTTTGTCATAACTTTGCCACTTCAGTTCTAACTAAGTCCTCCATGCATGAGCCACCAATAAAACCTAGGAATTGCGTAATTCCTTCAGCCCACTGATTTTCCAAATCTGTATACTGAAATAAAGTGCTCCAAGAGAATAAGTTGATATTTAGAGTCTGATTATTATTAAGGGCTAATGATAATCGACACATCTATTTTTAGATCGAAGATCTATAAATAGACTTTGCCCAATATTATAAAAATATAATTTCATCTATTTTTCCAACTTGACCAACCATCCACAAATAGCATCCTGCAAATTTTGAAATATGATCACCATGTCTAAAAATATACATAGTCTAAAAATAGATTTACACCTAAAAATAGCCTGCGGGCCCACTTAGTGAAGGTGACTGATTTTCACTAAGCTTCATCATATTTTTGAATCTCAACACTCCCTCTCAACAACATAGGGATTATCCTTCACCTCGATCCTGCCTCTATGGTATTCAAATTTTCTCCTGGTGAGCACCTTCATCAGAATATCTGCATCCTGATCTTCCGTAGGAATGTACTGAAGAAACATGATCTTCCGCTGCACACAATCTCTGATATGATGATACCGGATATCATTATGTTTAGATATATCATGAAACATAGGATTAATAGAGAGTTTAATAGAACTCTGATTATCACAATGTATCACTGTAGGATCTAAATGTGAACCAAACAAACCGAATAGGATCTTCCTCATCCAAATAGCCTCACATGCAGCTTGACTTGCTGCCATGTATTATGCTTCCGCTGAACTGAGTGCCACGGATCTTTGTTTCCTGTTGTACCAAGAAATTGTTGTAGATATGATACTCAAAGCCCCTCTTGATGTGCTCTTTCTGTCCGTTGCGCTGCCTGCCCAATCTGCATCTATGAAGCCATGCAACTTCACCTCATCCATCTATCTGTACCATAAGCCATACTCAGATGTGCCCCTGTGATACCTCAGGACATGCTTGCCCATCTTCCAAAAGAGCTTGGTAGGCTTAACCATTGCTTTTGAAAGCTAGTTCATCGCATAGCATATGTCCGGTCTTGTATTAAATAAATACATGAGCGAACCCACCAACTGTGGATAAAAAGTGGCATCCACTACCTCTACCAATGTAGCATCCTCTTTCCTCCAATTTCCTGGAAGAGGAGTGTCGATAGGCTTGCAGCCTTGCATGTGAAACTTCTCCAGTATCTCCCGGGCATACTTACCTTGAGACACAAACAGTTCACCTTCCCGCTTCCAGATTTCCAATCCAAGGAAATAATGAAGGAGGCCCAAATCCTTCATCTCAAACTCCTTTGCAATATCTGCTTGCATGAGTGTATCAACTACTCATCACCTGTTAGTATTAAATCATCAACATAAAGAACAATGATTAAAAGCTTACCCTCCACAACAATTTGGTACAGGTTTTCATCCGCCTCACTCTTGGTGAAGCCAAGTCCAGTGAAATAGCTATCGATCCATGTGTACCAAGCACGTGATGCTTGCTTCAGCCCATACAGCGCTCTTTTGAGCCTGCACACATGCGAATCACTGCTGAAGGTCTAAAATCCTTCAGGCTGCTCAATGTACACTTCTTCCTCAATGATCCCATTAAGGAACACAGTCTTCACATCCATCTGATGAATGTGCCAATCCATCTGCGCTGAGAGAGCAAGGATGGTCCTTATGGAAGAATACCGTGTGATAGGTGCAAAGGTTTCTTCATAATCAATCCCCTCGATCTGTGAGAAGCCCCGGGAAAAAAATATTTCATTATACTTCTCAATGCCCCCATCATGAGCTTGCTTTACCTTGTAGATCCATCTTGATCCTACAAATAATTTACCCATTGGCCTTGGAAAAATCTCCCAAGCACCATTTCTGACAATGGAGCCATACTCCTCCACCATGACATCTACCCATGTGGGCTCCTGCACTGCTTCTTCAAAAGAAGATGGCTCTGTCACGACACACTTGATCATAAGAGCCATGTATCCAGTAAAATGGTCAGGTGATTGTCTCTGTTTGCGTTGTGATGTAGGGACTCCTACATTTTGTGCCGCATCAATATTTAGTCTCTCAGCTTCTGTGGTACGCTTTCTACCTTGTTTGATTTTTGGTTCTGCATGAGTGGACTCCACTCCATGAATCTCCTCCTGTGGTTGATCCACATATAGAGGCTCATATTTGGGAACAAGTAGCTCCTCCTCTGCATGCAAGTGTAGCTCCCTCTCAAGCGACAACTTCATGGCTTTCACCTCATTGAATTTTATATCCTGTCGCACCACAGTCATCTGACTGTTTGGAAAATACACATGATAATTATGGGGTGTTTCTGTGTACCCCATAAATATCCCAACTTCTGCAGTCGGCTCCAGCTTCTTCCTGGAATCCTTTGTCACATGAATGTAAATAGATGAGCCAAAAATATTCAAATGAGAAATATCAGGCTTCTTACCAGTAAAAGCTTCTTCAGGTATACTCATGCCAAGTACTCTATGAGGACAAAAATTTTGCACATAAACCGCAGTGTTGCATGCTTCTGCCCACAAGTGCATCAGTAGGCCCTAGTCATGTAGCATAGCTCGTGCAACACTCACGATCATTTTGTTATTCCTCTACGCGACCCCATTCTGCTATGGGTTATGAGGCGCTATGATTTCTCTTCAAATTCCTTCTTTGCTACAAAAGTCTTTGAATTCACCCAAGATATATTCACCACCATTATCGCTCCACAGAGCCTTCACTTGCTTCCCTGACTCCTTCTCCACCAATGCTTTAAAATCACAAAACTTTGAGAATTTTTTTCTCTTCTTCTGCATGAAGAAGATCCAACATCTATGAGAATAGTCATCAAAAAATATAACATAATACCTGTGTTTTGTTGTTGAAGCAACTAAGAAAGGTCCACACACGTATGTGTGAATTCTCTCCAGGATCACTGAAGCACAGTTCTCCTTCTCATGAAAGGTGGTCTTCAAAAACTTAACCATAGTACATCCCTTGCACTGATCTAATTGTGAGAGTACCCTTGGGACTAGTAGAAATCTGTTGCAAAATCTTCAAAGCGCCATGGTGAAGATGGCCCAATCTCCTGTGCCATAATTCACCCTCATCCCGGCTCACCACTTCTTCTACTTTGCCCATCATTGTAGCATATCCATCTACCTCCAGGTTGTAGAGATTCTTAACTTGAATCCCTATCTTCTTGGTTTGACCCATTGTTTTATGTTGAAGGAAGGATTTTCCCTCACTGAAAACAACGTCATAACCTTTGTATTCCAACATTGCAACCGAGACCAAGTTCTTCTTCAGACCTAGAACATGCATAACATCTTTCAATAGAAATGGATTACCTGACTCCCTCTCAAAGGTAATGGTCCTAATGCTGGTCACATTGTATCGACCATCATTGCCCATCTCTATATGCATTTGGAGGTCCTTCTCCTCTAGATCACTAAACAACTCCTTGTCTCTCGTCATATGGAAAGATGCACCACTATCAAGATACCACGTTGATCCCATTTCACTTGAAACCAAGCATGCGATCAAGGAGAAATAAAGTTGAAATTGCGAGGCTAAGGCCTCACCCGCTGTAGCTCCAACAACCATCTTGTTCTTCTTCTTCTGTGGGTAGTTAGTGGCGAAATGCCCATGTTCGTGATAGTGAAAACACTTCACCTTGGAAAAATCCTGCTTCTTGCCTTTAGCCTTGGATTTTGAAGGGAATTTCTTCCCCTTCCGTTTCCTTGCTTTGGTAGCTAAAGCGCAGTTCTTTTCATATTCATTCTTCGATGAAGGGCCATCCCTGTTACTTCGCCTTATCTCCTCCTGCACAAGGTCCGACCAAAGTCACTCCCATCCCGACAGTTTCTCACATCCATTGACAGAGTCTTTGTAGCTATGAAAACTCTTCGGAAGCCCAAGGAGAGCCAAGCTCACCAAGTCTTCATCATAAATAGTTATCCCCACACTTCCCAGTGGAAAAACTTTGTGAGATATTTTGGAATACAATTTCCCTTCTCCATTTTTATTTTTCTGAGCTTATCTTTCATCGCCAATTTCCTTTGGTCACTGCTGCTTTGGAACAAATATGTCAAAGCCTTCCACATTGCAAATGGAGTGGCTTTCCCATGAAGGCTAGACACAATATGGTCCTTCACACCTTCCAACAGAATTATTCTTGTCTTTGCTACCTTCTTTTGCCATGCGTCAAGTCCTGCAGCATCACTAGAACCCGGCTTAGGAACATCGCTATCGATGAACTCCTTTAGTCCATTATCTTCCAGCACCACCTCCATCCTATCCTTCCAGGCTATGTAATTCGAGCTGCCATCAAGGGCATAATCCAATCACAACCCATTGAAAGACATTTCAATGTATACTCAACTGTCGCACCAAGAATTTTCTGCAGCAAATTCGAATTGTCCACCAGCACAAACTCAACAATTCTTCATAATTGCAATATTCAAGAATTGACACTACTCCGATACCATGTAGAAATTATATAACATATGCATGTATATATCCAGATTCTCTTGTTCTAACAATATTTAACTTCTTTCTAAGTACAAAATCCTTCCACTGTTAATCTTTTGCGGAAATTATAAACTCAATTGCAAACACATGAAGCAATAAAAACAATCGCACATAACCTAGTTGTTTAATTGGAAAGCATGAAGCTAAAAACCCCAACTATCATATATTATGTATAATGGAGATCATGTAAAAATCTCATACAAAGCTTAGTACATCAAGCTCTCAGTACAATCAATCGTCACACACTAACATGAAGAAATCTGCAAATCCATGCACTGATTTCTTGCCACCTAATAGCCTGCCTCCACTGTGCAATCCCTGCTGAAGAATAGCTCAGAATGAATTTGAATTACTGTTGGCTTGACTGCACAATCCTCATTGGAAACTCCAATGTGTGTGTGATGCAATCAATGCATCACTATAGTCATAACAAATAGTCCATCTCACCCTTTCACCTACCTCTCCACTGGGTCTCCACTGGAACTGACATGCACTGTAGTTAACTGTTGTATTTGTTTAGTTGATTAGTGAGTTATTATTTGTGAATTAATTAACTAATTAATTCACTCCACTCTCACTAGTGTATCATTCAGTTAGACTAGATACAACTAGCTCAATTGAGTTTAACTCCATTAATTGAGCTAAACTGAATAACAACTCCTATAACTACTCTTCCAACTCTGTCATAACTTTTCCACTTCAGTTCTAACTAAGTCCTCCATGAATGAACCACCAGTAAACCCTAGGAATTGCATAATTTCTTCAATCCACTGATTTTCCAAATCTGCATACTGAAATAAAGTGCTCCAAGAGAATAAGTTGATATTTAGAGTCTGATTATTATTAAGGGCTAATAATAATCGACACATCTATTTTTAGATCAACGATCTATAAATAGACTTTGCCCAATATTCTAAAAATAGAATTTCATCTATTTTTCCAACTTGACCAACCATCCACAAATAGCATCCTGCAACTTCTGAAATATGATCACCATGTCTAAAAATAGACTTACACCTAAAAATAGCTTGCTAGCCCACTTAGTGAAGGTGACTGATTTTCACTAAGCTTCATCATCTTGTTGAATCTCAACGCTCCCTCTCAAAAAGATAGGGATTATCCTTCACCCTGATCCTGCCTCTATGGTATTCGAATTTTCTCGTGGTGAGCGCCTTCGTCAGAATATCTGCATCCTGATCTTCCGTAGGAATGTACTGAAGCAACATGATCTTCCGCTGCACACAATCTCTGATATGATGATACCGGATATCAATATGTTTAGATCTATCATGAAACACATGATTAATTGAGAGTTTAATGCAACTTTGATTATCACAATGTATCATTGTAGGATCTAAATGTGAACCGAACAAAATGACCAGGATCTTCCTCATCCAGATAGCCTCACATGCAGCTTGAATTTCTGCCATGTATTCTATTTCCGCTGAACTGAGTGCCATGGATATTTTTTTTCTGCTGTACCAATAAATTGTTGTAGATCCGATACTGAAAACCCCTCCTGATGTGCTCTTTATTTCCGTTGGGCTGCTTTCCCAATCTGCATCTGTGAAGCCATGCAACTTCACCTCATCTGTTTTTCTGTACCATAAGCCATACTCAGATGTGCCTCTGAGATACCTCAGGACATGCTTGCCTACCTTCCAAAAGAGCTTCGTATGCTTAACCATCGCTTGTGAAAGATGGTTCACTGCATAGCATATGTCTGGTCTTGTATTAACTAAATACATGAGTGAACCCACCAACTGTGGATAAACAGTGGCATCCACTACCTCTGCCGATGTAGCATCTTCTTTCCTCCAATTTCCTGGAAGAGGAGTGTCGATAGGCTTGCAGCCTTGCATGTGAAACTTCTCCAGTATCTCCTTGGCATACTTTCCTTGAGACACAAATAGTTCACCTTCCCGCTGCCAGATTTCCAATCCAAGGAAATAATGAAGGAGGCCCAAATATTTCATCTCAAACTCCTTTGAAATATTTTCCTTGCATGAGTTTATCTACTGCTCATCACCCGTTAGTATTAAATCATCAACATAAAGAAAAATGATTAAAATCTTACCCTCCACCATAATTTGGTACAGGTTTGCATCCGCCTCACTCTTGGTGAAGCCAAGTCCAGTGAAATAGTTGTCGATCCATGTGTACCAAGCATGTGATTCTTGCTTTAGCCCATACAATGCTCTTTTGATCCTGCACACATGCGACTCGTTGCTAAAGATCTAAAATCCTTTAGGCTGCTCAATGTGCACTTATTCCTCAATGATCCCATTAAGGAACGCAATATTCACATCCATCTGATGAATGTGCCAACCCATCTGCGTTGAGAGAGCAAGGATGGTCCTTATGGAAGAATATCGTGCGATAGGTGCAAATGTTTCTTCATTAACAATCCCCTCGATATGTGGGAAGCCCCGGGAAACAAATCTTGCCTTATACTTCTCGACGCTCCCATCAGCAGCTTGCTTTACCTTGTAGATCCATCTTGATCCTACAACTGACTTACCCACTGGCCTTGGAACAATCTCCCAAGCATTGTTTCTGATAATGGAGTCATACTCCTCCACCATGACATCTACCCATGTGGGCTCCCGCACTACTTCTTCAAAAGAAGATGGCTCTATCACGACAAACTTGCTTATAATAGCCATGTATCTAGTAAAACGGTCAGGTGACTATCTCTATCTGCGCTGTGATGTAGGGACTCCTACATTCTTTTCCGCATCAAGCTTCAGTCTCTCAGCGTCTATGGTATGCTTTTTTCCTTGTCTGATGTTTGGTTATGCATGAGTGGACTCCTCCACTCCATGAATCTCCTCCTGTGGTTGATCCACATCTAGAGGCTCATCTTTGGGAACAAGTAGCTACTCCTCTGCATGCAAGTGTAGGTCCCTCTCAAGCGACAAATTCATGGCTTTCACCTCATTGAATTTTATATCCCATCGCACCACAGTCATCCGACTTTTTGGCAAATACTCATGATAATTATGGGGTGTTTCCGTGTACCCCACAAAAATCCCAACTTCTGCAGTCGGCTCCAGCTTCTTCCTGGCATCCTTTGTCACATGAATGTAAATAGATGAGCCAAAAATCTTCAAATGACAAATATCAGGCTTCTTACCAGTAAAAGCTTCTTTAGGTGTACTCATGCCAAGTACTCTATGAGGACAACGATTTTTCACATAAACCGAAGTGTTGCATGCTTCCGCCCACAAGTGCATTGGTAGGCCCTGGTCATGCAGCATAGCTCGTGCAGGACCCACGATCGTTCTATTCTTCCTCTCTGTGACCCCATTCTGCTATGGGTTATGAGGCGCTATGAGTTCTCTTCAAATTCCTTCTTTGCTATAGAAGTCTTTGAATTCGCCCGAGATATATTCACCACCATTATCACTCCGCAGAGACTTCACTTGCTTCCCCGACTCCTTCTCCACTAATGCTTTAAACTCATAGAACTTTGAGAATGTTTCTCTCTTCTTCTACATGAAGAATATCCAACATCTACGAGAATAGTCATCAACAAATATAACATAATACCTGTGTTTTGTTGTTGAAGCAATCGAGAAAGGTCCACACACGTCTGTGTGAATTCTCTCCAGGATCACCGAAGCATGGTTCTCCTTCTCATTAAAAGGTGGTCTTCAAAAACTTAACCATAGTACATACCTTGCACTAATCTGACTACGCAAGAGTACCCTTGGGAAGTCCAGTAGAAATCTGCTGCAAAATCTTCAAAGCAGAATGAGAGAATGTTGGTTATGTGTTATATTCTTTCCACAACTAGTTACACACATTGTATGTTGTACATTGAGCCAGGTATAATAGAGGGGTCATGGGGGGGTGGCAACCCCCCTATCGTGGAGTTTTTATGGGGGTGGTAGCCCCCCTGCATGGGGTCTGGGGCAGTGCCTCGAGATATTTTTTTATGAGGACCCGAGGATGGGGGGAAAACCTATCCATAGTTTTGTGCATGGGTTTTACACATGGTTTTGGGCATGATGGTTTTCTGCCCATGGTAATTTGTAGATCCATTTAAGGGAACTATAATTATGTTCTTATATAGGTTTAATGGATTGGGGTTTATGAATGCCTCAACATGTATGTATATGTATTGTAACATTGACAGGAATATAATGAAAAATCAATCTGGTAGTATCAGTTTTGGGATATAGGGGAAAATATGTGTATATTTTTTATGTTATCTCCATTGTATATTTTCTTTTTTAAGAATTCATTTGCAGGTAATTTCTGTACAGGGTCAAAACCTACAACTTTTCCATTGGAGGTTGTGTACATAATTCCAACTTAGACTTTGGTTGTAAGATACTTTAAGGGTTGTAGGACCTGCAAAATCTTCATTAGTAAACACTAAAATACTAATTAAGCAATAAGAATGCATAAAAATTGTATATTTCTACCACAAATTAGAAATTTACCTCATATAACCCTCTAATTCTCTTGTTTTAGCATGGTAATCCTTTTTTGCGTGTAAAAGAGGACTATAGGAAGGAAAAATTAAGGTTTGGAGGGGGTCAAAAAGGGCATTTTGTTGGAAAATAATTCTTCAATTTCTAACCCAAACACTAAGAATTTATGTAACCTCACACAAAATAAGGAAATCTACACATTATACTGTTGAATCTCCTTGGATGTTTTTGTACAAGGTTACACAAAATTTGAAAAAACTAAAGCATTGCACCCATTAATTCCCAATGTTGATACTAAAACCTACCATGCTTATCTTCTGCACTTCGTTCAATTTCCTTATCAAATTTTTGTTGTGAACCTGCAAGTAAAAATTCCACATATGCCACCTCTTGACCATTTTAGAGTGCTTCCTATTTTCCTAAAAAATATTATTAATATCCTCCTCAATTTCTTCATTTCTAGCCTTTAATGTGGCATTCTAATTCTTGACATGCCTATCAAGAATTTTGTACTCCTTAATATTTTGATTTAACTTCTTAATCTTCTCCTTTAACTTTTTGGCTTAAGATTCATAATGTAAAGGCTGATGGAAATCTTATGCATATTCCAAATCTTGAACGAGTGGATCTATAGAGGCAATGGATTCATATAGTTTTGACTTCACTTTGGCCTTTTTAGATACAAGTTTCTTCTTTTGAACAAAGTATCGATCAATGATAGTAGGAATTGGGAAAACTTTGTTAAAATTTTGGGATTTTTGTATGGGAGAAAAATCATGAGAAGGGGTTTGCATTTCAATAAAAAAAACTACACATGTATGAGACAAAAGTCTCATGCATGTGGGATTATTCATTCATTGAATGGGAAGGAGATGCCACTGGTGGGTCAGCAATGGAGACAAATTTTTCAAGGGAGTATGGAACAATAACACAAGTTGTAAGAGAAAAATAGGGGACAATTTTACTTTTAGCCATGCTTCTTGTCATCCTCTGTGTTGGGACAAAAGGATGATATTTTGATACTCTTCCTTTCTTCAATATTGTAGAAACCAATTCTAGGTACTCATCTATTGAAGCATTTTATTGTTTATGGTCATGAAAATGCACATGATCCTATCAGTTCTCTACAAGGGTTTATCCAACTCCCTTCTCCTTTGACATTATCTCAAGCATAGTACAAGGGTTGAAAAAATGGCTTACTGACATAAATTTATCCAATGTAATTTCTCTTTTCGTCAACTCCTCAATGATTAACAACCTTATAAGTATGTAGTGCTAAAACCTATGCTTAGCATTCATGAGGCTCTGTTGGCCCCCTTGGGTCGTACATCCCAGCCCTTTACACAAGAAATAGGGAAAATTGATAAAATCATTTGATTCAAAGTGCATCAATAACTTAATATGGTAAAGAAACACAATTTCATATTGTCCCTCACATGTGAAAAAATTCAACAGAATGTAGAGTAATTTACACCATCTCTCTAAAATACGGTGTCGAAGTACACCCTTCTTCTAATCAGGGTCAAGCTTGGATATGCTAATAAATCTACTCCATGCCCACTTCTCAACATGTTTATTCTTGAATCAATTGTCCCATTATTGTGGAAGGCTTGTGGCATGAGCCACAAATTCCTCCATCACCACCATCACCAAGTTTCCAATCCAAGCTACCTTATCATCAAACCCTTTAGAAAATTCCATAATGATAGCATTTTCATAACCTTGAAATTGCCTGAGAAATAGAATCCAACCTGCAACTTTAAAAATCATATTACTAGCATTACAATTGGGTGAGTCCTCTAATTCTTCCATGTACTAGGGATCCTACCTCACAAGCCCCAATTTCCCATTGAGACGATATCGGGGGTTCTATTTCTCAGATCCCTATTTCCAATTAGGGAAATTAATATTGGATTCAAGATAAGGAATAGAAGGTGGCTATGGGGACATGATAGTGTGAGGAGTAAGAAGTAAAATTGGAGTGAGGTAAAATACGATTGAGATCAGGGTAACACTCAGGCAAGTCCTCGAATGACAAGAATACGATAATGGAGTACTAACAGGATGACATAATAGGTTCATATTGGCTAATAATAACATAGGAGCATCGATAAAAATCAAGCTATAATTCAAAAGGGAGGATGAGTGAATGTCATCTTTGTGAGAATTGAGCACTCACTCCAATAGTTACAACAACAAGAGGAAAAATACCACACATATAAACATATATGTGTATATTAGGGTTAAAGGTTCAATATTGTTGAATTTTTTCTAAGTTTTAAATATATCATAAATATTATAAAATGATGGATGTTACATGTTATAATTTTGGGTTTCTCGAAAGGTATTTTTGAGAAGAAAAACCCACCAAAAGTGGTTGGTTGGGAAATTTACCCAAAAGTGGTGTTTTGGACCCAAAGCAATGGGTCTAGGACCAAAAGAAAATAATTGGTTATTTAAAAAGGCTGAGAGGATAAAACCTCAAGTTCCAATGGTTTCCTAAAGGACCCAAGAGAAAGGATAAATAAAGGAGAGTCAAGGAGAGGCTCATTGTGTGTGCAAGAGATGTGTGAATTCTCTTGTGCCCTAGGAGGGTTGAGTTATCTCATGGAGGCTGAGAACCCTTGAGAGAAGACACAACTCCTGTTATGAGAAGGTCAAGTCAAATATCATTTGAGGAAAGAGGTTTTGGAGGGCTAAGATCTTGTCAAGTTTTTTCAGGGCCTAATCAAGGTCAAAGAAGAGTATTTGTCCATGTTGTTATAATATTTGAAGGAGATCGAGTGTGAATAGAAGTTTGAAGAAGAGGTTTGAGGGAAATAAATAGGGTTTCCATGAAGTCTAAACAAAGCTACATCATATTAATCATCCCTATGTGAGTGCCAAGCCTAGATAAAAAGAGTCGCATACCTTCAAAGAGGGACGAGTTAAATTTGGTCTCATATTTATATGTTAGAGAAAAAAGGTTGAGTTACTTGTCTATGTGTTGGAGGAAGAATAATAGTTTCCTGAGTTTAATACTATCTATTGGTGGATTAAATAAAATTACTAAGAATAATTTTTTAAGGAATCCTAGCCTAGATCGAGTTCTGACCATTGTGGAGGTTGCATAGAATCCCTAGTATAGAGATACAATACCTTAGATCATAAGGATCAGGGTTGAAATTCCTTAGGGTGTTTCCATACTAGGCTGAGGCTGTCTAAGGAGGCCATGGACCACAAGAAGAGTGGTTTGAGGGCTTATGAGTCTACTATGATAGTCGAATGACCTTATTTTAGTATCCCATGTATATGAGTGACCAGTCAATGAAGATAAGGTTGTTGTTCTAAGAAAAGGAGGGTTTTTGAGTGTATTATTTGAAGCTTTTTCAAGAAAGGAGACTTAAATAGTAAAGGTGAAATGTTGTTAGTACAGTGAGTTTGAAAAACCTAATTTACTATGAGAATTCATTGATATTGGAGTAGGTATATGCAGTGTTTCTTGAAGGACAAAGAGAATTATGAGAAACTCGTATTAAAGGACCTTGATCAAGAAATTTCTCTGTGAGTGAAGGAGGAAAAGGACATGCCAGGTGTCAAGAAAAATGATGACTAAATGGGATGTATTAGAAAGTAATTCATGTGTATGCAAGGTTTGTATCAACAAGTAAGTCATGTGTATTTGTTCTTGTCTCTTTTGGGAAAATTTCATATCTGAAGAAGCAGATTGCAAGCCCTAGTTTGTATACTATGTATACTAGGTATACTTTTGATCAAGGGTTGAGATCAATGGTACGGGAGCCCCATGATTATTTTATTAATGTATTAATAAAACAATCAATATTTGGGCTCAAAATCTCTATGTACTTAATTTATTTCATTATGAATAATTATATTGTGCAAAGTACTATTAAGTTGAGGCTTCCTAGTGTGTTTGCATGCAAGGAAATTCATGGACCATGAGATACCATTCATGGTGTTGTAAGGAAAGTCATAGATCCCATGAGGACAGACAAGGATCATGCTGGAAAAGTCATGTTGCATGCGAGAAAATTCATGCATCATGTAGGAATAATCTTGGCCAAGTACAAAGAATTTATGGAACATACAAGGATGGATATGGCTATGCAAGGAAAGTCATGACTCATGCAAGGATGGTCATGAGCATGCAAGGAAATTCATGGAGTTTTAAGTGTGAAGGAAATACCTTCCTCACTAAGAGGGATTGTTAGAATTTTGGGTAGATCATAAGGTATTTCTGAGAAGGAAAACCACCAAAAGTGGTTGGTTGGGAAATTTACCCAAAAGTGGGGTCTTAGACCCAAAGAAATGGGTGTAGGACCAAAATAAAATAATTATTTATTCAAAATGGTTGAGAGGCTAAAACCCTAAGTTTTAGTGGTTTCCTAAATGACCCAAGACAAAGGATAAATAAAGGAGGGTCAAGGAGAGGCTCATTGTGTGTACAAGAGAGATGTGACTTCTCTTGTGCTAGGAGTGCCCTAGGAGGGCCAATTTATGCTCATGGAGGTAGAGCACCCTTGAGAGAAGATATAGTGTTATGCGGATTAATCCCTCTTGCAGACAAGAGTGATCTCCCTAGTATTCAACGAATAGCTAGAAACAAACATCCATTTGGAACCTTTTTCTCTAGAATAATTTCAATTCAGAATTATTACAATAAAATAAAGAGGACATGCCCTTCCTTGAAATCCAACGTTCGATGTAGTATTTTATCCAGTTGCTTCAAAGAGGCTTCTCCAGTAAGTAGAACCTGCAATCAAAGACAAGATAAAATAATCAAATCATATGCAACATATAATAATCAAGAAAAGCTAATCCAACTTAGTGATCAAGGAGTATAAGTATTGATTTTATTAAATAAGCACAAGACAACTGAATGATAAAAAGAGATCCATATGTATTATCTTGAATGGAAAGAGTAATCTTACAACCTGATGCCTTGATGTCGTACATATTTCTCCTGGGGTCCTGAAAAATCGTTCCTCCTTCAGTTTGAAAAGCCTTCCTCTCTAAATACTAGCATGGAGTTATGGACATAAGGGTGTGATAATTCTCATGTCAATAACAACTAGTGTAGAGAGTATGCTCTCTTGGGAATTTCTTCAGAAACTACCATGTATGTCTACCCTTGAGACTGAAACATGAGCTCAATTTATAGGGAAATGGAGGTAGTTTCAGTTCCATGAAGAGGGGGATGGATTCCTCTCACGAAGGGATTTGAGCTCCATGGACCAAGGGATAAAATCCATGAGTGGAGGGATAAAGCTCGAATTGATCGCACCTCTAGAAGATTCTAGTTGGGAGAATATTCGCCCAGCTAGGCTTCTAGAATTTACTTTTTCTTTAATTCAACTTTTTACGGTGGTCCGCAAGTTTTAGTAGCAGAACGTGTGGGAGATGCCGCCTTTTATAGACCAAGTATCCGCAAACCCGCAGGAAAAGGCTAGAAAAAGTGCAGAGGTGTAATTTGAAGGGTTTTAAAGGGATTTTCTCCAATTCCAAGACTTGGTTTAGGAACATTAGGCTTTTTTACTTCTAAGGGAGCGCAATATAGGTATTGATAGACCTATATGGACAGTCAAATGTCACGATGAAAAAATAACGTGTAACATATTTCCCCCTAAAGTGCGAAGTCTAAGGTTGTTCTGAAGAGTGAAGTGCTTTATCATACTGAGGATTGGATTGGGGACATCGGTCGAAAACTTGTAAAAACATTCAATGAAAGCATATATATATATATATCATCGCTGAGTTAGGAATTCCCATACGTAGATAAAAACTAACTAAATGTTCTGGTACATATATGGTTTCAATATTACATCAAAGTAGACACAGTATGGGGGCAACCATCTGTTATGAACAGTATACTGCATCATGAATTATTAAACTCCTCGCAGTTTGGATGGTGGAAACTATATCCAAGGTCTTGATTTCCGCTTCCCAAACTAGTACGATTCTATCCATGAGATTGATTGTATCGAAGTCGAACATGGTAGAAACCACTTGATTACCAGTCAATGATGTGAACCGTTAACAAGTGTGAGAGAAACCACAAATAATGAAAATGGATATAAAAGTACTCTAATACAATATATGAAGAGTGAATGAATGATTTTCAGTCGAACACTCATAGAATCATTTGATCGAAGGCCAATGATGCAACGTGTCGTCAAAGGCGAGAAACCTGCCATTAGAAAATGCAGATCTCAAGGTACTGATAGGATTCTAGATCAACTTTCTAGATGAAGAGCTGACGTTGATAGAAAGTAACCCGTCGTAGGAAAGCCCATGACACGAAAACATTAGATCAAGTTTTGAAGAAATTTTTGCAAGGACTAACTCAGGGATGGTCAACGTGAATGGAGACAAATGTTTGCAATGAATGGTTTATTTTGAACTCTCTCTTGAACACATAACGACACTACAGATGGCTTGGCAACAATTGACCTAAAGATAATACCTAGAAACCGATTGAAGACTTTCAATGTGGTTTGATTAAATATTAGACAAAGGATTTCCCAACCCAGGCACAAGTGTGACAAAGTGTCGTGTTCAAGAGTGGCATGCTTCTTTTGAAACAAGAGTGACAACTGGATTCTTTTTCTCTCTTTTCCCCCCACCATTACTGGAAAGTACCTCTTTATTTTTGACAAGTTTTAGGAGGATAACATTTTCTTGTTTGTGTAAGCTCATCCTTTAGATGATTCCATCTTAGTATTAAAATAAAACCCTAAGAAGGAGTGGTTTATTCCTATTTGTAATCGACAGGTCCTTTACTGTTAAATTTTAATGAGTCCAGTATAGGAGAAACTCAACTTTTATCAATTTTAGGGAGTCATAAGAAAAACATAAGAAAACTCTGTGATTGTTATTTTTCGTAAATTTTGTCTCTCAAGCCTGAAAAAGGATAAAATAATACATGAGAGAACTCTATTGACCATGATTAGTCAACTTATACCTTTTTCGTAATTAGTCCATTTCAGTCCGGAAAAGGGGTAAACTTATACTGAAGGGATGACTGCTCATTTAATTTAACGAGTTCGAATAGTCAATTACTCGACGATATTTTCATATTTAGAGAGTCTGAAAAGGGCTTAAAAGAGAAATCTAGGGTTTCGTTTTTTTGTAATTTTCAAGAGCCTGAAAAAGTGATAAAAGTATACTCAGCGTCAAAATAATTATTTTCACCAAAAAAAGTCTTGTATCCTGCACAAAAACTCAAAATATTACACATACCTATTTCCAAGAAGTAAAAATATCTAAAAATAGCCTTTTAAAGTGAAAAATAAATAAAATAAAATATTTTATTCATTCAAAAACTATAAAAAGGAATTAAAACAAAATCATTTTCACCTTTTTTCTTTAGAGCAGTGAATTGAGAGATCTTGGAAAAAAAGTTCTGGAGTAGATATCGAGAGAACCGACCGTACATTCCTTGAATCGTCAAAACCAGGTAATCCACACCATCCTCTTCTTCATTTCTATCTGTTTCATTTTTTGATTTTGGCCTTAATTTCATTTTTTGTGAGGAATTTCTGTTTAAAAATGCGCTCTCAGGGGTCCACAGGTCATGCATGCGATAACTGCGGACCTTGATAATTTTTTAAATAGAAAAATATCGGGCTACCAAATTTTTTGTGTAGAGCTCGTGTGGACGTCCGCGCTATCTCCTCACAAAAACTACAGAGGCACCGTGACCATTTTAAAACTCACAAATTCTCTTAAAAATGGTTCAATTTTTGCACTCAAATGGTTTCTAACTTTCAAATGTGTTGATTTGTAGGCTATTCCACCATGTTAGAGTGGAGAGAACGTGAAGATGAGGCTATAGAAAATGAAGCTATGAATGATCCCGCAACGATGCATGTGCTAAAGAATTGTGGTTTATATAATTTATGGGCTATCTAAGGTAAGAAAAAATAGAGTTGATGACATGGCTAGTGAATGCATGGGAAGTTTAAGACCAATGCTTCATCATTGGTGAGCATCAGCTTGAAATTGAGCTCGAGGATATCTATTTTCTCACTGGATTGTTCTGAATAGGAGAAAACATATCCTTGTTTGGGGCCAAACAGGGAGGCCTACCCATTTCCAGCTACAAACAACAGCCTTGTAGTGATGAGGTAGATCCAAAGGATAATCGCATAGACATTAAAACCATCTTGCGATTGGATCTCAAAGTTATTGCATTTAAAGTAACCAGATTGTGTGGGAGTACAACTACACATGTAGCCACTAAATCTCAAATGTAGATCGCAGTAGAGTGTTTTAGAGGTACCATATTTAACTGGTGTGAATGGGTATTGGCCAACATGAAAGGCCAATTAACTAGAGAAAATAATGCAAAGTTGAATAAATTTGGCTATGGCGCCATTTTGATATCATTTTCTTTAGAGAGAATCTTGCTTCTCACTCCTCAGCTGATTCTAGTAGAACGTGGGGAACCTCGGGAACCTCGGATGGTACGTTGGGTGGCATTAATGGCCCGCCATGGTGGATATGGTAGTTCAGTAGTTCGGTTCACTCCAACATACTTTATGTGGCTAAGGAACCAAGTATTCACTATCGAAGATTTCTCCTATGCAGGGATGGATTTCAGAGGTGATCCTGAGATGTCTTTGCCTCCAGGGGCACAGTGGGACGAATCAGGTAAGCGAAATATTTTGATGTATTTAATATAATATATATATATTTTTTATTGTCCAATACTAATAACAAGATTTAAATGCAGATGTCGGTCCATGACGACCAGCTACACTTCGCTGCTTTGATAGGCGGCAAGCAGAGCCTATAGCACCACCACATAATCAGGAAACAGAGATCCTAGCAGATATGGAACAAAACCTAGAGAGGTTAACCATAGAAATTCCCGAGACAGGAACACATCACATTCCTCTCCGGATTCAGAGACATGTTACAGGTTTTCCAGGACCTTTTAGGAGATTCCTGCGTAAGGTGGCGTGTGCCATAATCCATTACATTGATCATCATCACGGATAGTGAATGATCATTGTGGATTGAAATTTTTTTTTATCAATATCTATTAGATCATAAGGTGTTTGAACCTATGATCATAGACGATGTAATATTTTTTGAAAACAAACCTATCTATGATATTACTACTTTCTCCAAGTATCTTGTTCAACATGTATCGAATGTTGTTTTGATTTACTATGTTAATGTTGCAAATTTCTATTTAGAACACAATTAGCTAATGCATCGACCAATGTGTTTAAATTTCTTGAAATATGTTGATATTCGATGTAATCAAATTATCGTTCCAAGAGACGAACCTTCAAAAATACTCTCAATAATACTTATTTTTTATTTGCATATACCCTGTTTAAATGTAATACAATGAGTTCTGAATCCAACCTGATGATCAAATGTCGAATACCAAATGAAATGGCATGAAATAATAACTCAATGACTGCGCTATATTCTGCAATATTGTTTGTTTTTTTGACCAAGGCATACCCCATGCATAGAAACTAACTCATCGATTGGTGAATAGATAACCCAAGCCGCGGAAGAGATATTCCGTATACTACGACAGGCACCATTAGAAAAACCAATGTATGTTTGAAGGGATGTCGACATCTACAATATCAAGAGTAATCAAGATAAGAAGTGATAGTAGTAACAACAAAATTAATCTAGGCACACTTATCTAATCTAAGGCACACTATCTAAAAAGTAACTATTCTACAAGAGAGATCTTCACATGAAAGTCAAGCATAATATCTCTTAAGATAAAGACCATTTCTGGGCTTATCTAAAGAGACCACGTCATAATCAGTCAATTCATAGGCTCCTTTTGCAAGCACACGCTTGACAATATAGGGACCATGTCACATCGGTTCGAATTTTCCAGCACCTAGCTTATCGTTAGCTTGATCGTATACTAAGACTAGGTCAACTTATAAAAAAAGACGAGGTGTAACACTTTGATCATACTAAACTTTCACACATTTCTTATGAGCTTCGATAGCTAATGCAACGGTGCGCTGAGTCTCATCTAATTGTGCTAAGTACAAAAAACGTTTTTCCTCTTCAGAGGTAGCCGGTAACAACTCAATGGCTAATTGGAGTGATAGTATTTCACATTCAATGGGTAACACAACTTCTAAACCATAGACAAGTTGAAAAGGAGTGAACCCTGTAGCAGTTTTCATAGAGGTTCGGTATAAAAAATCAAGATATGCCAATTTTATTTGTGAGTTTCGATAATCCGTTTAATCATGGTGGTTAAAACCTTGTTGACGGCTTCAACTTGACCATTAGCCTGCGGGTAATATGGAATAGAATTATCATGGCGCAGGCCAAGTTGATCAGAAAGTTTAGTCATCATTATATTTCAAAAATGACTCCCATGGTCTATGATAATAGCTTGAGGCACACTGAAACGAGAAATCACATGATTGAATACGAAAGTAGTTGTAGTTTTTCCATCTGCCATGAATGTAGGCATCGCCTCGGCCTATTTGGTAAAGTAATCTATAGCAATAATAATATACCCATGCCCTCGACTGAGAGAGGGTTACATGTAATAAAATCAATGCCCCATTTCGCAAGAGGACTGACAACAATTATTAGGCGAAGAGGAGCATCTTTCGATAAAAAATTTGGCAGTTGTGGAATTTTCGGACCGCAATAATACAATATTTGAATAACGACGACTAAAAATAACCAGCGCGCAATATATTTTGGGTTATGGAAAACCCAGACATATGACCACCACACGCTCCAGAGTGGAAATCATTCAAAACCCTTTCAGCCTCTTCGTGAGTTATACAACGTCGAAAAACAGAATCTGCACCACGACGATAAAGAGTGTCTCCAACAATATTTTATTGCTAGGATTGATATCAGATTCTTCGTCGATTTGAACGTGAAATATCTGGGTGAAAGGTTTGGTTTGAAGATATGTAATGAAATCTCCTACCATGCATCTAATGTAATGATGAGAAATAGATATTCATTTGCAATGGGATTCTCTACCATGGTTTCTCTCTCAGTATTGGGAAAGTCACATAAGTTTTGTAAAAACCAGTGATTTCTTTGATCTAGATTTCTCGAATTCCAAATAAAACTCTTGTAGGATGATATTCCATTTAGATTAATTTCCTTCGAGTAATTGTTTTGTCAAAATATACATCATCGGGTTGCAATTAGATATCACAGTCGTTTTACGTAACAATATGTAGTGGCGAAATTTTTGGACAACTTGCACTTCTGCCAAGACCAATTTCTCCACATGCGAATATTTGATTTCCATCGGGTTGAGATTCCAACTTAGATAATAGATCACATGCTCATTGTGAGATTCATCCTCTTGAACCAGAACCATTCCAAAGGTGGAATCAGAGATAACTAAGTATAAAAATTAGTCCTAGTGGTAGTTGGGTGGATGCAATAACGGTGCATGGGTCAACGTGTGTTTTAATGCATCAAAATATTGATCAACAATCTCATCCCAAATAAAAGGAACACTTTATTTCAACAACCGGGTAAAACCTTTTGTTAACTCAACATAGTTCGGGATAAACCTACGTAGAAAATTTTCTTTCCCTTGCAAACTTTGGAGTTAGCGAAGTGTAGAAGGAGGAGGTAAATTGATGATGGCGTCAACCTTCGAGGGGTCGATATGAATGCTAGCTTTCGAAATGATAAATCCTAGAAATCATCCTGATTGCAAACAAAAAACAAATTTGTGCGGGTGCAAACGAATCTTGTAATTCCCACATCTCATGAAAATAGCTTGTAAGTGTGTAGGATGATATTCCCTGTGTAAAGAGTGAGCAGGTAAGTCATCTAGATAAGGATGTACAATATGTTTGATATCATGAAAATCATAAGACATGCCCTTTGAAAAGTTGCACCATCATTTTTTAATCCGAAAGGTAATTTCAATAAGAAAATGTCCCCCAAGGACATATAAACATTGTTTTTGGTTGATCAACAGGGAGTATATTGATGATTATACCCTGAAAATCCATCCATAAATGAGAAAATTTCATTTCCGGCACAACCATCAAAAATTTGGTTAATATAGGGGGTAGGATAATTGTCTTTTGGACATGCTTTATTAATATCCCTATAATCGACGCATACTCGTATAGTCCCTTGTTTCTTGGTAACGAGAACTATATTAGATACCCAATATGTCAAAGGAATTGGATAAATAAATCTTTCTCGCAATAGCTTTTCAAATTCAGCTTTGATAACAACAACTTTTCATGGATGTATTGGACGTAATATTTGTCTAATAGGCTTGGCATTCGGGTATGTCTTAATTTCATGAATGAAAATATTAGGATCGATTCCTGGAATCTCTTCGTAAGACCAGGAAAATATGTCTCAAAATTCTTGAAATAGGGCTTTGTATGTGTTAATCTTGTTAATCGTACAAGAAGCACCTATATGAATGTTTTCAATAATTCCAAGTTTATGTGATATGTCGACAGAAACAATTGTAGAAATATTTCCCAAATTTGTCTCAGAATCCGAATTTTTAATCGATATGGGATTCTGTGGTTCCTCAACATAATAAATTGTAAAAATAGATTAAAAATCGTTTTCAAACATATCAAGATCAGGTAAAAATGAGGATCTATGATGTAGATCATCCTAATTCATCTAATGACAAAACATTTCGAATACTTTCATCAGTGTGAACACTTGTTGAAAAGGACCAGAAAGTGATGTCAAGGCTAAGCTTGATAGAGAATAATAATCTTCGGTGATCACATTCATCTGATGAGGATTAGTTGAAAGTGTGTCAGAATAATACTGTACTGCCACATATGCCATTTCAAAAGGACTCAAATGAATCTCGCCATTGAAAGAGTCTAGTTCTGATTCTAAAGGCACTACCCAAGTGTCATTGAATGGTATAGTGCTTGATGGGATAATATTGATGTTGGTAATGGTACGCGGTACGTTGGGTAGAGGCGTAGAGAAATTTCCCATCAGATTATATTCCTTTACTAAACCTACACCAACATCTTCATATGGGATAGTCAATTTCCCGACATGTTGGATACTGTCTGTAGAAGAAGGGTCGGACGAAATACATGACAACTGATCAATTTTCACAATATTTCCTTTATGAGGAAACATGATTAACCAAAAGACGAATGAAATGATAGTGTTAGAATCAGTCTTGTCAGTCCTCCGCCAGAGTTAGATTCACCAAAGTTCATTTCCCATCATTTGCAGTCATTAATGCTACTCTGGTCAAAATAGTCATTTTCAGAGTCAAGGTCTAGTGGTTGGTCTTCAAACATGTCAAATAATGCCTGCAGGGTAGATGAAGGTTCAGTAAGTTTTTATTTCACGAAATTTCATCGTCAATAATGCGAGATTGATTCTTCTTCAAAACCTTGTTTTAAAGAAGAAATCATCGAATGTGTTTTTGTAATAAATATGTAATTTGTCAAAATGTTTCAAGTTGTACAGCTCTTCAATGGCAGCAGCTTTAGCAGCTCCTATCCCTGCAAAAGCACAAACAGAAAGAACATCATCAGCACAAAGAGACAAAGCAAAATCAAACAAAACAGAGTTTCAATGTCAAAGTGCCAAAAGGATGCTCAAATCTCAGGACCACTAACTGATTCAAAAGAAAGAACTCCAAAGAAATCAAGACAGTGCAATTGCGAAAATTCTCGCTGCCTGAAATTATATTGTGAATGCTTCGCATCTGGGATTTACTGTGATGGATGTAATTGTATGAATTGTTATAACAATTTTGACCATGAAACTGTGAGAAGAGTCTGCTTTCTTTCAGCAATTTAGAGACAATGAAGTTGAATTTGCTCCCTTTGAGGAGTCTTCCCGCTTTGAACAATTTGGAGGAGCACGAATCCACTGCGATGACATGACTGATAAAGATATTCAAACAGCTATTCAAAATGCTATTGTATTAAGAAGTGCACTCTTTTTATCTGAGGTACCCTTTCAAGTTATGCTGAGGAGACAGATTGCTCGGCTTTAGATCCAAGCCTCCAGTGTGTGCATTTTATTTATGAAGATCTGGTAAAGCTAGCGCATAGATGTGAGACAAGTGATCTGCTGTGATTTCCAGTGCTACAAAGGTGCCTTGAAGAAATTTTAGGCTCTTTATTACGTGAATGCTTGGTGCCAACTGATACAATGGTTCGGTACCTTATTGAAATGGAGAGGGTCTACATTAATTCTTCACATCCTTTCTTTATTGGTGGCAGCAAAGCAATGGCCGTTGTTGCACAACAAACAGCAGAAAAGATCCTTAGAGGGTACAGTGCCACTGCCTACTATTAAAACCAAGGAAGCTGATTGTGATTGAGTGGCAGAAATAGATAAATTCCAAAAGTCACGTCATATACTTGCAAGGGCTGGCGCTCCTGGGTTTGTCGCAAACAATGTTATACGTCAAAACAAATCGAGAGCCAATGGGAATACATATTATGGAAAATGTGGTATATCGTCCATTTTGGAATTGCATATTCAATTGCTTCTGGAAATCATGTGGAGTTTATTCCATCTACTAATGGTGGGCATTGGAATGCGGCGCATGGAGAGCAAACGCGGCGCATACAAAGGAGCGCGCGGCGCACTGGGCAAAGTTTGACAGTGTAAATTATCAAGGGCGCGGCGCATCTAGCCTGCGCGGTGCGTTGGGCTGGAGCACGGTGCACAGGCTCAAAACTTTCATTTTTTCTGTCATTGCTTTTCAATCTCCATATTTAAGAGCTAAGGCGACAAAGATTTGAAAAATGGGTTCAAAACCGTTCGTTTTGTAGCGCCACAATTGTTTGAAATTGGCATTGCTTTTGTCTCCAGTTTTTTGTTCAGTTATTATTTTCATTTGTTCACTTCAAGCAGAAGAAGTGTCAATTTTTATCATGGACTTCTAAGTCTGGTGCAAAGGTCAATGGATTTACATTAGATTCTAAACTAAGAACATATCCAAGAATTTTGTATCGACGAACCCACGTCGAAGCAGAAACATCGCCCTCTGTTATTGTCTCAGAGACAAATCTATATCTCTGTAGATTGTGAAGTAAGCCTAATGAGGAATTAGTGTTCAAGCAAAGAACCTGGTGACGTTCACAGTCGGTTTTTGGTTAATAGCGCAGAGTTCATTACTCAGAAGTATTGTCGAAGCAAAGTCGCAGCTGGAGATGGTGGAATTTTGTTTCTCTTTATTAAAAGTATTCAGTGAAACAATGAGTTTGAGAACCAAGCTTCTACCCCACTTGAAGGCAGCAAGATGTACAACTGTCACAGGGTCAACTGGATTCTCAGTATTTCACCGGTCGTCTTCATATCCACTGCCACAGAAGACTATTCGCCGATTCTTTGACTTTTATCAGTTTACCAACAAGGAGGCCATCGAGAAGGAGCGCACAAGGCTTGCAGTGGGGATGAGTTAAATAGAGGCTATTTTGCAGACATTTCTGAGCTGAAGAAGCATGGTGGCAAGGTTGGATTTGCAAACAAGACTCTTATTCCAAACTATTGCTGCTAAAAGGTTCCCTCCTTTAATTGTGGAATTTGTGGATGGTAGAAAACATTCTCTGCCTGTAGATGCTGGAAATGCAAATGACCATGTAGAGAGCAGTGACAGAACTGTCGATCTACATTCTACACTCCTATGTCTCTCTTTTCATTCCAATGTCCAGGGGTCTTCAGAGACATGTTTTCTATGCATTTGGTGATCATTATGACTTGAGGAAAGAGCTCAACATATTGAACCTTCTAACAGGTTATATATTTTTGCTAGACAGCAAAGGTAGAATACGCTGGCAAGGTTTTGGGATAGCTTCAGATAACGAGGTGTCATCAATGATTTCATGTGCTTTTTGGCCTTTGGAAGAGCAATGCAAGTAGCTAGTGTAATTTCTATCGATCTGGTTCTCATTTCCTATCAATCTAACTGTTACTTGGAAATTAATATTGGCTTCCTACCAATTAGTGAGTCTTCATAGCTTGGAGTCTTTTGAAAATTAGACTTTCCAACTAATAATGGATATGGCATATATATGTAAAATCATCAGTTATTTCACGTATGTCTTGGCTACTGGCTATTTTCGGTTGGAATCTATTGATTTGGTTCATACATTTTTATTGATCTCACCATTACTTGGAAAATGAAGATGGCTGAGAAAGCCGAGAGCAGATGCAGAAAGATAGGAACGGAATACTTATTTTGTCCTCATTCACGATCCACACTATGCCTTTTCATTGGTCATCAGAAGATTTAGGGGGACGCTGTTCTGTTTTTAGAATAGATGAATCGCTCTTTTCTACTTTTGTAATTTCAGTTGAAACAGTGCCTTTGTTTTTGGGTCGATTTGTTTTCTCACAGAGGAGTTTATTTATTGTATTAAAAAATCATTTGTAAAAGAGAGTTCTGGGAAAAGGAGGAGAGATAACAGAGAGCTTCATTGTATAGTTTTGACAGAGGAATAATGGAAGGATGCAGCTCTGTTTCATAAGATCCCTGCGGTGTGAGTTTAGCGAATGTTTTTTCTTTTTGTCTCATATGTATCTCGTTATGTTTTTTCATTTCATTTCATAATCGTTTCAAGCTGAAAGCTTTTGCAGTAAGAGAGGTAGAATCCAATTTGTTGCTCTGCCTTGAGGGAGCGTTCAGTATTTGTATAATTTTCTTCTGTCTGAAAAGGATTCATACATTAATGCCCTTTTCAGCCTCTTAACTATCTTTTCATTCCATATAATTTCAATTTGGATGCTTAAGCTCTTGCCTATCTTGCCTCATGAGATAATCTGCGTCTTTCATTTAATTTCTCTGTTTCATGCTGTTCTTGTTCCCATGCTGCCCAGAAAACCCAGTCATTTATCAAAATACCCCTTTTCTATCTATTTACTAGCCTAAAATCAGTATCCATTATAAGTCATCTCAGCCCCTTTGAAGACCTTTTGCCGAGATAGACCCGGAGAGAGCCCTCTCCTGTCCTCGTAGGGCTAGCTACGAGGCTGAGCTTGGTTTGATGTTGCCTTGAGTTTTACCTTATTTCAGCCTAAGGTAGATTCGAGCGCTAACAGATAGCAGTCATGGCATAATACCAACTACGACCCAAAATAACGTTGTAATCCATAAGGGCATAAAAAATATCCACATCTAGATTAACAATTATGCCTTCTACTTCCATAGGTAGATCCTGGAGTATTTATACAGATGAAATCCTCTTCCATCAAAGGCTTTAAGGATTGTAGGTGATTGGTTGAGTGTTGGAGAACTGATATTTTTCCAACAGTTTAACGACATCATGTACGTGGATTCCCCCTCATCAATTACAATATGAAATACTCGTCGGTTTTTTACTAATATTGGTATCTGAAAATCCATCTGATGAGGGAGTATCGGTGTAAAATTCTCTAGATCAAAGACCATGAGGTTAGAATCCTGAGGATCAATAGCTCTGATAGTTGATAATAGTAATTTCCTTTGTGCTGGACATGATCGTAGCACTTTTAAGGCAAACATTGCTGAAGGGGATATCGCCAAGTCTTCAACAATGTTGTAATTCTGAGTAGCTCTTGCATGTGGATTGAAAGATGATTTTTGAAGTACACCTTTAGCAGGCGGTTTAATCACTAGATCAGGATTAGGTTTCTCGATGTGAAGCGGATTAGAAACCAAAGGAGATATAGTTGGTGTTTGACTAGAACTTTCTGTCTCTTTACCAATTACATGATTTTTAGTTCCATAGTCTTGTGATAGCGTCGCAGCCATAGCTTCAGACATCATTAAAATATCTGTCGATGAATTTGAAGAAGATCCTATCATTTTGCTATCTTGAGTGGGAAAATTATCCTTCAAGACAGTGGGTGTGGGTGAACCTTTGACAAAAATAAAGACCTCAGACCAATGTGGGCACTCTTTGGTATAGTGATCCTCGTCATAGATAAGACAAGGATAACGAGGTTTTTGTTTTTCATAAGTTGGTTCATTCTTTTCGGTTTTATATTTGGGAGATGTTGTTTGTTTTTTTTTATTCTTTCCTTTCTTCTTATTACCGTTTTTAGATTTAGTCATAGAGGACTCTACAACATGTATGTCAGCAAAAATTTTAAGGGAAGAATCTCCTTTTGGTGAATATGGTAAAGTTATGATAGGAGAAGTAGTTTTGGAGGACTTCTTTTTACTCTTATTAGCACTAACTAAACCAATTACAATGTCTGCAGCATGAGATCTTGAAGGAGTTGCAGTTATTTGACCGGGACGTGGTAAGTCACGATTTTTTTTGTATAAAGTACTAGACTGTGTATATACAAGGTCTAAGTACTGTGCTTGAGAAATGACCTATTATTCCGTAACAACTCCTCCCTTAGCCACATCTTCAGTGATCTTTGGAAGCAATGATTTGATAAACCATTCTGCCAAGATCTAATCCGAAATAAAAAATTTCACTAAACATCTTCTACATCTCCATTCATGTATGTGATTTGAAATGTATGTAGACGTAGATTTTTTTAATGAAGTCAAGAGTTCTGTTCCATTGTCGTATCGGATTGGAAACTGAAAGTGTGTTAAGAAAGTTGTTGCTAACATGTTGAAATTTTTGAATGAGCCACGTGGTAGTTCAATATACCATTTTGCAGCTAAACCTATCAGTGTTCTCTAAAACAATCTTAATCGAATGGAATCATCGATTAAAGATTTGGATGCGCACCAGAGGTGGTAATTCATGACATGGTTTGAGGGGTCTTCTCCTAATTTACCTTTGAACTTAGGAATATCACTGGGAAAATTATTCAGCATTGGTGGCCAAAACGAAAAATAAATCAGATCATTCGTTAGGCGCAACAAATCTGGTAAATCCAAAGTTTCTATGTGTGGTAACCGACAGTTAGGGTCCTGTTGAGTGGATTGATAACCTTGAGGAACTATACCAGTACCAAAAGGAGGATAGCTAGGAGAACCTGGAATAGCCTTTTCATTTGGGATTGGAATGCCTCCTGGATAACCAGGGTTAGCCATAACAAATTGAGGTTGAGTTGGTATATGATATGTGTAACCAGGGTACGGTTGATGTTGGTATACTGGATTTTGTGTTACATGTCCATATTGATATTTCCCTTGATATGGTTGATAAAAAAATTGACCCATATGAGGTTTCCTTGTTACAATTGTACTTGTACCAGGTTGTCCCGCAGGCATTTGAACAATAGTCTGAACTGTGGGTCCAGGTTGATGTGCAGTGAATTTAGGGATCGGTTGTGATACTTGATGGGATGTAGAAATAGGGGTTGCAGAAATTCCAGGGATAGGTGTGGTAGGTTGTTGAACATAATTTGGTGCAGCAGTTTAAGGTGGAGTTCTATGTGTATTCGGACTAGGTTGCTGAACACTACTAGGTGTAGATACTTGAGGTATAACTTGAAGCGTAGGCTGGATAGGTTGCTGGATTTGATTGTAAGAAATTGGATGATCAGGCTGATTATAAGGTACTTTCACGTTAGGTTGAAAAATTTGTTTATTCAGTGATGGATTCCACACCGTGTTTACTCCAGGATATGGAGCTCGCATTGAAGCTTGTGATGGACCATAACCAAGTTGATAATTTGGAACGTAAGTTTGATAGTTGGCTGGATAATCTCTACTAAAATATTGACCTCCTTGTAACAATTGTTTTTCCTCATAAAAATGTGGCCCCAAAGGAGGTTGTTGTCCTTGGAAAGACAATTTCCCTGGCATAGGGTACTGTCCTTGAAGAGGTTGCAGACCCTGAATAGAGTACTGCCATTGAGGTTGATATTGTCCTTGAGGTGTGTACTTCCCTTGAGGTGTGTACTATCCTTGAGGTGTGTACTATCCTTGAGGTATGTACTGTCCTTGAGGTTTCCCCCCCCAGGCAGTAAATTACTACCTTGAGGATGCCCCCCATGTGGTAAATTACTACTTTTAGGGTCAGGGTTAGGAATATTTCCAAATATCACATAGAATTGGTCTGCGTTCAAATTTTCGGTATGAGATTCATTTGGACCAGGTGATTATACTAATTTTCTGAGAGAGGGAGATGCTCTTGAGAAAGTACCAGAAAGCGACTGGTATCCCGGAGGAATAGATGGACCACCATACAAATAAGTTTCTAGCAATGTAGAAAACATGGATGACTCACCAGACATGTTTAATGGAGGTCTGTAATTTCCTCTTAGTATGGTGTAAAAAGGAATGTGGGGTGGTGAATATTTGAGACCCGTATCATGCAAAAAATAGGTTAACTGAGAATACCAAGGATCCTGTTTGAAAGGGCTGTAATAGTAAATCGATTCAATTGGCCTAAGATCTAAATATTTTTGATGTGAAGGAAGTTTAACTTCTTCTTCTGTGTTAGTAATCTCTTCAATGCTAATGAGGTCAGGAGGAAGGTTCTTAGTGATGTAAAACTTCACTCGAGGTGAATTTTAATATTCCTAAATTAGCATGCAACTAGTTGGAATATTAATTTTTCTCTTAACCTATAGTTAGATGAATAAATGGGTAGGGAGGCCCATAAATCTCTTTAGTAGGCATAAAATCCATCTTAATATGAAAAGGGGTCATCTTTATAGCTGGAAAAAGCACCCTCATATGTGAATAGGGGCAAATACATGTGGACAAGGTCAAGTTTGACCAAGTCAACAACACTGGTATGGATGGAGTGGATCATCAATAGAGACAGAGCAGTGTTAGTGGGAGGAAGATTCCATGATGGTGGAAACCCTAATGAGTGGGCCCCAAGGCAAGAAGGCTCACATTTTTTTATAAGGAGGGCAAGGCAGCCATAGTGAGGTATGTTATTGATTATTGATTTTATGGTTTGCATGACTGTTTTGCATTCTTCAGTTGTTTAGTTGAGATTGTTGTGTTGTTTAGCACCGGGTGTTCCCGAGCGAGAATCCCATATCCTTTCTTGAGGGGTATCTTGGGGGAGCATTGAAATTCATTTTCTAGACTCGGGCTTAAGGCCAAGCTTCAGTCTTCAGCTACAGGGCAGTTTCTGTACAGAATTGTGTTGTGTTGCAGGGTGTTGCAGTGGAGGGTTGAGAAACCCACTTCCAGAGCTAGTTTTTCAGAGGAGGAAGCATTCTTCTCTTTGGGAGATCAGCAAGGGAGGTTATTGAGATTTATTTCACATCTTGGAACTAGGCCAGTATATTCCCATCATATACAGCGAAATATCCCTCTTTGACTACGTTATTTCAGTGAGCATTTGCAGTGGGGGTTTCAGTGCTTGTTTTAGAGGGTGAGATCTTCAGTATTGGGATCAAACTTTCACTTGAAATATATATTGGAGGGGATCTATTCATTAAGACATCATATTTAGCCATCTCCATCCAGTTATTGAGTTGCAGCTACTATTCAGCCCTAGGGTTGCATTCTGGCATTTTGGCATCTTTGTATATTTCAGGAAATCCTTCTCGGGTTGTCTTGAAAATGTGTTTGGGAGCTTAGATCTTTAATCCCGGCACTTTATGATCCATAAATTTGTATATCTATAGTATTTTACATTTCCAGTAGCAATGTACCATCTATAACTACACTGTACTTGTTCTTGGGCATTCTGCTATGTAGCAACATTTCATATTTGGCATATGTATTCATGGGAGGCTTGTTTGCCTTGATTATTTGTTTTGTGCCCACTTCTATTGTACTTATTTGATGCTGATTTATATAATAAAATGGCTCCAGGGTTGTCATAAATTTTGGTGTAATTTTATTCACTGCTATTTCCAGTTTTATGTTCATATATTGTTGCTTCCCCATTTGGGAATATTATAGTGGTATCAGAGCATAATCTTGGCTCAGCCTGTGGATCTTAGCCATTATGCTATTAGGAGAATAAGAAGAAGAAGGAAGAGATCAAGATGATGGAAAAAATGAGTTTTATCTCATCTCTTTTTAGATATAAGAAGGACCTCACCAAGGAGGTCAAGCAAAGAAGAGTGGAGAGAAGAAATGAAACCACACTAGGGTTTCAAGAGGAGGAAGGTCCATGTGCTTCCTATTAGTAGAAGAAAGAACCGATGTTGCATAGAGCTCCAAAGCAATACACTATACCCTTTTATTTTGAAGAGGAAGACAAAATTCATGGATATGGAGGACACTTGGATCATGAGATTCTAAGTGAATACCTTGAAGAATATAAATCTCAACCTAGATCTTTCAAGGAGACTCTAACTCTCGCATAGTTCATTCATCTTGAGCAAGAAAGGAGACCTTGCAGCAATAGGAGAATCAAGGGCAATATATTTATATTGTCTACTTTTGATGGGTCATCCACATGTACAACAAGGGCTTGGACAAGGAAGCTAGATGCATTATTCCTACTACATCCAGTGGAAGAAAGAGAGGCTGTTGAGATTGCAGCGCTACACCTTGAGGGTGAAGAAAACATTTGGTGGTTCAGCCATTTGAGTCATGCAAGAGTGACTGCTTTTGCATATTTTACTCAAAGGGTGATAAAAATATTTGGAAAGAAGAAATCAGAGGAAGGGGAGCCTTCACCACCACTTGAGGAGACTTGTACCAGCGCTGATGCAACCATGGAAGATCAACCATCATCATCAGAAGTTGGGAAAACCATTACACCGGAGATGGAACCCTTGTAGCAGTACAAGATGTACCCAAGCACAACCAAGGTATGAAAATGTTTCCATCTTACATTATTTCAGCACATCTTATGGATAAGTATGGGAATATACCATTGCATGACCTAAGGTCAAGATTTACTGCTGGGTTGGAGCAACAAACTATCACTGCGCTGGGGATCCTTGATTTGTTCAAGGAGGAGATGTACTTTCATCCTAGTGTGCTATTGTTGAGTTGCACACAACTCTTGGGGTTGGAGTGTAGATTTGTAGAGGATAGGATGAGAATTTTCCTAAAAAATCCGATGCAGGACTATATGTTCAGCATTGACCATGAGCATGTGGCAGCAAATGCATAATTATGGAAATCGGCAATGCTGTCATTGAGCAGCAGCGACGAATTTGGGGCCCAACTATTATTGGAACATTCTGATGACCAATTTTCTTGTATGACATGGGGTGGGCAAATGATTTCTATCTTTCATTGTTGTGATGGATCTTTACCTTCATCATACTTGGATCCCTATGGATTCAATATGGTCATTGATGAGTGGTCTCCACTTGGGGATCTCCAAGAGATTTCATTTCAACATTCCATGAAATGCAGAGGTAGAAATCTGATATGGGAGGATGGTGTTCTCCATTGGAGGAGTACCAAGATAGAGCATGGTAGGATACACACACACTTGGAGGAATGGGTGTGGATGGTAAGAAAAATATTGGTGAGTCACCTACATATCTATGACATAGGGCAGCAAGAGGCATGGCTGTGTTGGATACCCTTGAAAGAGTTTGGTCATCATATGACATATCCTTCTTCTAAGGGGATTATGGTGGATGTAACATGGCATGGAACTTGCATCATATGGCAGCAGGAATTTTGGGTGCATTGTGTTGATATGACACTATTCATGTCAATTATCATGTTTTCACCTCATGATTTGCATGATGGAAGTCTAAGGGGGAAGAAAAATCTATTGTTGCTTTGGTTACTCTTGGGAGAGTATGGGTAGATTTTCTCCCATACTTGGCATGATATTTCAGGAGAAGGGGATGGCATAATCAAATTCCAAAGAGGCTACCCTTCAACATTGAAGGATTAGGAGGTACTTCCACATAGGAATGAGACTCCCACACATAACAACATAATGGTGGATGACTTTGGTATATGGCATGTCAAAGAATGGAGTCATGGGGTGGCAAGAGCCTTATCACTAAGGCCAACAATGCTGTCACTTAGGAGTATGTATCTATTGATGGAGTGCTCCAAGGGGAGTATGCATTCCTTCATTTTTCAGATCCTTATGAGAAGATTCTCATGGGAGGGCTCATCTTTGGACCTCACTTTCAGCCTACTCACTATGCATGGTAAGAAATGTATTTTTGTACTTATTGATTATTTCATTGAGTATTTGCATTATCTCACCATCTATGTACAATGAATTTCTCCAAAAGAGGGCAAGATTATATTTGAGTTTCATGGTCACTCTAGGGCCAACATTTTTGATGGATATAGCCCTTCTTTGCATGAATTTGGGAAAATGGGGTGTTATTCTTGTTATGCTTAGCTAATTTATAATTCCATTTACTACCTCATAGAAGATGAGAAAACATGCACATATAGCAACTTGTTGGAGGAAAACTTGCCACATGATGTTCTGAAACAACAGTTGGTAAAACTGCGTTGTATCCACTGGGAAAACCATTGGTACCATCCAAACTTTCACATAACCTTCAACAATTTTCTGATTTGGATACCACATGGTGATGATGTACCATTCACTTTGTATGGGATGGATTGGGCCAGCATGATTCATGATTCTATGGGGAGGATATTTGAAGATCCAGCCTTCTTCTTGTCACTTGAGGGAAACATTATTACAGCCCAAAATCAGAAACTACTCTGCAGTTATCATAAGTGGAGAGAGAGACAGCGTGGGGTAGGCTATTTTTTCTACCATGTCCAATTATTCAGCTCATCTACATTGCAGGAGCCAAAGGTGGAGGATATTCCTCATGAGTTACCATTCTGGAGGGTGGCTCATTTTGTATGGATGATAGCTTGGGGGTGGGAGATTCACATGGGATGTTAGACCCTAATATATATCAGATCTCATGCCTCAAAAAGGCCTCTAGACAACACATTGTTGCCTCCATGGGTGTTTTACTTCTACATGATGATAGCTATTTGGGATGGTCACCAAAAGCTAACTTGCATATTTGGGAGGGGAAACTTGGAGATGTATTGATGAGAAAACATCTTGTTCCTTCGAGGAGATTATCATATGAGGATGCTATAGGAGGAGGAGATGAGGCTCTTCAGTTCTATCCTTGCAATTGCTTGAGGACAAGAAACAATTGGGAGGGGAGGACTATAATATTCCTAAATTAGCATGCAACTAGTTGGAATATTAATTTTGCTTTTAACCTATAGTTAGATGAATAAATGGGTAGGGAGGCCCATAAATCTCTTTAGTAGGCATAAAATCTGTCTTAATATGAAAAGGGATCATATTTATAGCTGGAAAAATCACCCTCATATGCGAACAGGGGCAAATAGATGTGGACAAGGTCAAGTTTGACCAAGTCAACAACGCTGGTATGGATGGAGTGGATCATCAATAAAGATAACGCAGTGTTAGTGGGAGGAATATTCCATGATGGTGGAAACCCTAATGAGTGGGACCCAAGGTAATAAGGTTCACATTTTTTTATAAGGAGGGCAAGGAAACCATAGTGAGGTATGTTATTGATTATTGATTTTATGCTCTGCATGACTATTTTGCATTCTTTAGCTATTTAGTTGAGATTGTTGTGCTATTTAGCACCGGGTGTTCCCGAGCAGGATTCCCATATCATTTCTTGAGAGGCCTCTTGGGGGAGAATTACACTTCATTTTCCACACTCAAGCTTAAGGCCAAGCTTCAGTCTTCAGCTACATCACAATTTCTGTAGAGAATTGTGTTGTGTTGTAGGGTGTTGCGGTGGAAGGTTGAGAAACCCACTTCCAGAGCTAGTTTTTCAGAGGAGGAAGCATTATTATCTTTGGGAGATCATAAAGGGAGGTTAGTGAGATTTCTTTCACATATTTTCATCAGGCCAACATATTCCCATTATCTACAGCACAATATCCTTCTTTGACTGCATTATTTTAGTGAGCATTTATAGTGGGGGTTTCAGTGCTTGTTTTGGAGGGTGAGATCTTTAGTATTGGGATCAGCCTTTCAATTGAAAGATCTATTGGAGGGGATATATTAATTCAGACATTATATTTAGCCATATCCATCCAGTTATTGAGTTGTAGCTACTATTCATCCCTAGGGTTGCATTCCTGCATTTTGGCATTTTTGTATATTTCAGGAAATCCTTCCTGGGTTGTCTTGAAAATGTGTTTGGGAGCTTAGATATTTACTCTCGGAAATTTATGAGCCATAAATTTGCAGATATATACTATTTTACATTTCCAGTAGAAGTGGATCATCTATAACTGCACTGTACTTGTTCTTGGGCATTTCGCTATGTAGCAACATTTCATATTTGGCATATGTATTCATGGGAGGCTTGCTTGCCTTGATTATTTATGTTGTGCCCACTTCTATTGTACTTATTTTTTGTTGATTTATATAATAAAATGGCTCCAAGGTTTTCATACATTTTGGTGTAATGTTATTCACTGTTATTTCCATTTTTATGTTCATATATTGTTGCTTCCCCATTTGGGAATATTACATGAATGAGGACGACTAGG
Source organism: Pinus albicaulis (assembly GCA_034641835.2). NCBI lineage: Eukaryota > Viridiplantae > Streptophyta > Pinopsida > Pinales > Pinaceae > Pinus > Pinus albicaulis. Next base: position 1,070,788,507 of record CM076577.1, read on the forward strand.
GGTTGGGGTTATGAACTCTGAAGTAGGCTTAGATGTAGCAGGTTCAGTTTCTAGTTCAGAAACTTCAGGCCCAGTAGTTTATAATTCACTAGTTATGGAAGCAAGTTCAACTAGTTCAAAAATTGTAAGTTTTCTTTGAGAACTTTCTGTTGTTTGAGGTTTATCTACTTCATACATCAGGATTTATAATTACTGATGTTTCCTCTTTTATATTTGATCTGGTCCCTGATGGTTGGCCTTTTTAAGATTTAAGCTTTTCTAACTGAATTGGTGTGTTTTCAGGGGGTTTCCCCTGCATTCTACGGGATTGTATAAGTAATTCAACCACGATTAAAAGTTTAACACATGAAAACAAAGAAAATTTCAACAAAATAAACCTAAAGTCACTAAGGAAACAATAAAATCGATCACACGCCTACAAAATATAAGAGAGCAATCCACACACAAACAATATGTTTCCACTCTAAAAACACTAGTTGGTGATGAAATCCAATGTCGTAGAATTCTAATGTGGAAAACTTGGTAGTTGGAACAGTTACCCTGATAACCTGCTTAATGAAACAGTCCGGTGCAAGTCTCTCCACTTATGCCATCTCAAAGTGAAGAGTATTCTCTGGAAAGTCCAAGTGAGTCTAGCCAACGTCTGTTCCAGGTACAGTGGGACCTTCCCTCCACCATCACCTTGGGAAAAATCCTGAAGATAATAGTCACTAAAGTCACCAACGGGAACAAATGTACCTGGGGGAATAGTCTACGATCCGATATACATGCAAGGGAAGAGTAACAAGCTCAATCCCCTTGAAGGATCCTTGATATATCCAAGGTTTTCCAACTAGTGACCCCAAGCTCCTTGACAATGGTCTATCCAAGGTTTGCCGTGTTGGAATCGCGATTTCCGTTAGACCAAAACTCGCAGGAGTTAGTCTCCGCTACAATCACCAGAGTTAGGATCCACGAGAGGCAGTTAGTCCATGTCACGAAACACACATGGAGCGTTGAACCCAATGTCCAACAATCTCCCCCCCAACGCAAGCTGGTGAGTTTCAAACTCGAGACCTGTCGCTCTGATACCACTTGTTGGAATCACAATTGTCGTTAGACCAAAACCTGCAGGCTTTAGTCTGCACTACAATCGCTAGAGTTAGGATCCATGAGAGGCGGTTAGTCGATGTTGCGAAACACACAGGGAGAATTGAACCCAATGTCCAACATACCATTTGTATTATGTTCACGTCTGCTATCTTTCCCAATGAGATAGGTACGATTACCTCACTGGTTCCGACATGATCTCGTGCTTGACTCTTTTAAGAAGAGCTTCCCAGAGCACAAATGCTACAATTGGATTTTCCTACTACAAGGTTGCTACTTTTTTGTTTGAACTATCTTGGAATGTTAATTATAACCTATTCCAAAACACTAGCCTAAGCTATGTTGGTAGACTGAGCCATAGAAAATGTAAAATATCTAGATTGATTTTATTAAAGCGTTGTTTTTAATTTGGCTATTGCTTAAGACAAAAGGTATGGAAGTGAAACTTCAATGATGTTTGTGACCCGACTCAAAAATACACTAAATGCATCTAAATGAGAAGTGAAACTATTTTATTTTAAATGAATCTTATTTAAGGGAAAGATTGAGAGATTTAACAATTTTCAAAGCACAAATTCTTTCATTCATAAACAAAATCTTTGAAAAGAAGACGATTTCTTAGAGAACTCAATTTGCAAAAATGATCCATTACTATTTTGAAATGAAATTCCTTTAAAAATCAGATCAAAAACTATAAATTAATAAAAAAACCATTTCCAAAAGAAAACAAAATCTAAAAACCCTAAAAACATAAATTTCAAAATCAAAGAAAAATCTAATTTTGAGGTCTATCTAAAATTTTGAGGACGTTTTATCCTAGTTTGTGATCAGACTAAGAGAAATTTCTACTTATCTCAGCAGAAATGAAAACATCCAAAAAATGTTTTGGTGTTATATCAAGCTCTATTAAGCTAAAAGCTCTTCCAAATTTACAAATGAAAAAGGGATCAATTACAATAAAATTAAGGTTTGCAATGATCTTAATGGCTCAGAAAGACAATATCATCATACCAGTAAGATGAGGTAAATGAAGGTATCTTGTATGGAGCAGCAATACAGTAGGGAAAACACTCACTCATAAGATGCAAATAGGATGATAAATCACACAAACGCAAAAGTTGCTGAAAAGAAATCCACACATAATATTTTACAGCTAAGATAGACTGGGGAAAACACAAAGAATCAGGTGATCTGGCTCCTAAAAAGAGAATTTTTATTTTTTCAATTTTTTTCCAAAGTCTCGCAGTTTCTAATGGAAAACAGAGTGGTACCGCACTGTTTTTAACTAAAACATGTGGAGGCTACCGCACTGTTTTCAGATGAAAACTGCGGAGGCAAGGAAAAGTACAGAAAAAAGAAATATTCATCTTTTCTTTTCAGAGATTCTTAAAGTTTATCTCCCAACCCAGTCTCAAATAAGTCAAAATTGAAAACTCTAAAATTCAAACTAAAAATAAAAAGAGAAAAATAAGTTCTATATTCCCCAGTGGAGTCACCATTTTGTTATGCGTATTAATCCCTCTTGCAGACAAGAGTGATCTCCCTAGTATTCAGCGAATAGCTAGAAACAAACATCCATTTGGAAACCTTTTTCTCTAGACTAATTACAATTCAGAATTATTATAATAAAATAAAGAAGACATGCCCCTACCTTGAAATCCAACGTTTGATGTAGTCTTTTATCCAGTCACTTCAAAGAGGCTTCTCTAGTAAGTAGAACCTGCAATAAAAGCCAAGACAAAATAACCAAAGCATCTGCAACATATAATAATCAAGAAAAGCTAATCCAACTTAGTGATCAAGGAGTCTATGTATTGATTTTATTCAATAAGCACAAGAACAACTCAATGAGAAAAAGAGATCCATATGTATTATCTTGAATGAAAAGAGTAATCTTACAACTTGATGCCTTGATGTCGTACATATTTCTCTTGGGGTCCTGAATAATCGTTCCTAATTCAGTTTGACAAGCCTTCCTCTCTAAATACTAGCATGGAGTTATGGACATAAGGGTGTGATCATTCTCATGTCAACAACAACTAGTGTAGAGAGTGTGCTCTCTTGGGAATTTCTTCAGCAACTACCATGTATATCTACCCTTGAGACTAAAAGATGAGCTCAATTTATAGGGAAATGGAGGCAGTTTCAGTTCCATGAAGAGGGGGATGGATTCCTCTCATGAAGGGATTTGAGCTCCATGGACCAAGGAATAAAATCCATGAGTGGAGGGATAAAGTTCGAACTGATCGCACCTCTAAAAGCTTCCATTTGGGAGAATATTCGCCCAGCTAGGCTTCTAGAGTTTAATTTTTTTTGGGGCCCTTGTTTTGAATTTTGAAGAAAGAAAAAATTTATGGGTTGCGGAATGACACATGGCAGCCACGACCAAGCCGCAACTATGGTGAGTAGCAGAGCTACCGAGGTTGCGAGGGAACAGGAGATAACTGAAGAAGCTGATGTAGATAAGAGCAGACGAAGAGAAGATACAACAGAAGATGGAGAGTGGAAATCATAGACAACAAGAGAGAAGCCGGAAGTAGCTGAAGAAGAACGCAAGAGGAACTAGCAGTTGCGATGGCGGGTGAATAAATAGCCATCACCCAGCCGAAAGAAGACACAGATGTAGAGAGATTGAAGAATATTGAGCGGATGCTGCAGGAGAGATCTATTCCGAGCATGATATCTTTGTAGTTCCTAGGCTTCTCTTATCTATATTTCTGTCTTATGAGATGTATATAACAGAATTGTAAGCTCTTCCTGTGGAAGCGATGTATTTGTGGATCAGGTTGAAAGTTATCAATACACTTGCAGGTTGCTATTTTATTATATGAGTTACATGCATGCATGATGTCTGTGATGTCTTAAAATTTTATTTTCTTAGTATATGTTCAATCATATGAATGTTCTTGCGTATATGATGGTGCGATCAATTCTATATTAATCACAAATTGCGGATCCTTCCGCCACTATCGATCTATTCCCCTTCTGCATGTGGTCGCGGCATGCCTCGGGTGAGACTCTCTGCTCTCCAGAGTAGGGTGACAATTCTGGCATGGTTCTAGACTATAGTGGATCCCCTTGTTGGCCCCAATATTTGAACCCGGGTCTTGCCTGGGAGACCTGTTTCTTCGCCAACAGATGGTTCCGTTGCTGAGACCTTGCATGTTATGAGGGGAACTAGATCATGGTATCAAGGATCTTTGAAGGAGAGATACTGAGATGGTAGGATAACCACCTGGACCAGTTCGTAGCATAGCAAGTGGAGTTAACGCATCAAAAAAAGAAGGCACTCAAGGACCTCGTCCTCTTCTCAGATTTCGCCAGTGATACCTACGAGATCCTCTGGGGAAAATTCCCTAGCGACCTCTACAATTGGTTGCGGAGGTTGCAAACCAAGGTGATTAGGGACAAGTCGAGGAAGATAAACCACAAGTGGGTGCACGGGGATCTGGTGGCCCTGCATCGGTTTGATACTGAGTTGACCCGCGCTGTAGATTTCTGGGTAGCGACTAATTTGGATGGGTATATTGTGGAGTTTGCCGAAGAGTGCTACCAATCCTTCTCGAAGGCTAAAGCTATCTTCCAATCTGGGCTAAGAGGGAAGTTGTTTAAGGAGATTCCACTGTGGATTAAGGACCTGATGGTGGATGAAGGGCTGATGGAATTCCAAAAATCGAGCATGGAAGCATAAACCTCCAGTGCTGGGGGAAGGGCCGAAGGGACAGATGCCACGTGAAGCGTGAAGCAGGGGAGTGGGGGAATGGATGCTGAGGCCGCGAGGAGGTTGAGGGAGCGACATGCACATCGGAGGGCGTAGATTGCCGACAGGTGGCAAGAAAGGGTGATGCGGGAGTTGAAACGATGGGGAGACAATAGGAAGAATCAAGAGGAGGCGCCTCAGAGGATCGAAAATATGGACACTTAGGCGGATACCCTGGAGATGGAAGGGACCACTATGGGAGTGCGGCGGGTGCATGGGAGCCCAGCTAGGAGAGAAAGGGAGACGACGATTGATGAAGATGATGCAGGTGTGCAGCCCGAAGAGAGTTCCTATGGCGAATGGTACGTCGTGATGCAACTGTTGTTTCAGGAGCGAATGGTATTCATCTCTCCAGGTAGTCCTACTTCCCAAAGTTTGCACGGAAAGGATCCCTACCTTCCCCTGGTACTCTATAAACCTTTAAGTAATATTTTCATTAAGTTACAAGCATTGAGTCGATTGCACAACAGTTCATTGTCGACTGCGACACACGTTAATAGCAGCGTCACTAGCAGTATTGCATTTCCTAGTGGGATAGTCACGCAACCAGGACCCGAAGGATTTATTCTGGTCACACCTTCACAAGTAAATATGGTTGGGTCATTCACCGGTATCCAGAATTTTCTGGCTGCAGTAACGATGATGTGGAGGAACCTTGTTGTTGTTATCATTTGTGAAGCCGAGGCAAGAGCTAGCGGACGCAGTGCAAGAAGCTAATAGAATTCCAAACCACGCTCAGAGAAAGGGCTATGCAATGGTTTATAAAGTGGTTAGAGGCCCATCCTAATCCAGCAATCGCGGATTTCAACCGGGATTTTGTTCAAGAATTTAAGCTCCCCCAAACAGACCATCAGGGTATGTCCGAGCTATGGGAGATTAAGCAGAAATAAGGAGAGACTGCATGGGAGATGATGCGCAGGTTCAAGGACGCAATCGGGAAAATCAACTACCCGATCGACCCAAACCATCAGAGGGACTGGTTCATCAAGGCTCTGCTCCCCTTGACACGAACCCCTCTCACCCAGTAGAAGATCGATAATTTGCAGGACGCTCTGGAGTAAGCTATGAAGATAGAGGCAATGGCAGGCTACCCTCAGGAGTATCGGGGAGGGCCGGCCTCGCAGGATCCTTCCTTATTGGGATTACAACATCATATTTCCAATTTGACAGAGAAAATTAAGGAGATGCAGCCTATAAGACCAACCAGGGCAAACGTTTGGTGCACACACTGTCTGGTCGAGGGGCACGTGGCTACCAAGTGTCCCCAATTGCGTAGCCCGGGTGTGGGACCCTCAGTCGTGGAAATACAGGGGGGTTCACCTAGTGGGGGTGGCGTGACGATGAATCCGCAGGGGGTATATTAGCCACAATAGCCTTACGCGGGGTTCCCACCTCAACCAAACCAACCCGCCACAGAATATTGTGAAATTTTTCGGACGACGGGGCATCAACCTCGGATGTGTCCAATATTGCAGAAGTACTCCAATGTCCCAAACAAAATATACTGTGAGTTTTGTGCTTCCACGACTTACAACACCGAGAAGTGCAGAGCTCTCGACGCACTAGTGGACCGATTAGACCGACCCTCCTATAGGGTGAACGAGGCTTCCAGGGGCAGAGGAGGTGGTATGCGCAGAGGCCGCACGGGGGGTCGGGGTCCACTGAAATGCTACAACTGTGACCAGGAGGGTCATGTGGCCCGGGAATGCCCCCTTCCCAGATGCCCATGGTGTTCCCAGTGCCACGTGAACACCCGTGTGACAGAGGACTGCCCTGAACTGATCAAGAAGTGGGAGGAACGAGCCCGACAGAGGGGCATGAATCTGGTAAAATCTGAGCCGTGGGGAACCGCAACTCCGGCCATGCAGAATGTTGCTATTGTGACGCAAGGAAGAAAGAAGACGGGGGAGGAAGCTCGCGAGAAGGAGCCGGTACACGGGATTCGACCTGCCTCCCCGCAACCAACGATTAGGTCAGACGCACAGAAGAAGTACTTCCAGGAGGCGGTGGAGATATTTGCTCAGCTGGGGGGAGACAAAGGCCTTGAGGTACCCACGACGACTGATACCAGGGAATAGAGCACCACGGGGGCCCTGATTGAGGAATGGCTCCAGTTATTCCTTAAGATTGTTGACAATGCTTCGATACGGGAACAACTCAAGCATACCTTGGAGGACGTACTACAAGGGAATATAGGGCCGAGGGAACCTTTGAACACAGCACCCCAGTATGTATAGCGGGTCAAGTGGAACAAGCGAAGAATAGGAACAGAGTTCTAGCTTAACATGTAGGTTGCAGGATTTCAGATCAGCGATACCATGCTCGACTTAGGATTTGACGTCAATATCCTACCGCGGAAGACGTGGGAGGCGCTTGGGCGGCCACGGCTGACCTACTTGCCAATCCAGCTTAGAATGGAAAACCAGTACTACATTGTGCCGATCGGCCGCCTCGAAGACGTCGAGGTCGACATTGCAGGGGTGAAGACTTACACAGACTTTGAGGTTATTGATATTATGGGAGACAAGAACCCATACCCTGCACTGTTAGGAATCGACTGGGCTTTTGAGAATTATGCCATTATCGACCTCAAAAAGGAGCTAATGATTTTTGAAGACGGAGAGGTTCGAGTCACCCAGCCTCTCGACCTGTATCAAGGCCCGAGGTATACAGAAACTGTGGATAACCGGGAGGATGCTCAGATGTTGGACAACCTATATCAGATGACAGCAGGGAAGCGGGAGGACTATATTAACCCGATCGCAACCGGCTCCGTGAGTTGGCGCAGTGTCTAGAGCTCGAAGCTGGGGTCGAAACTAGCTTGGGAAGACTGGCAGCAGGGGGGGTATGAGACCAGCACGCGGAAATGTGCCAACATTGCCGGGGTCCAATGGATTGGCGCTGAGATGAGGGAATACCCCACCCTGTCCAACATGCAAGCCGTAAATACCTTCATTGCAAAGGTAGAAGACATGGTACCAGAAGGAAGCAAGATACCGCTTTTGGATGTAGCACTACAGTCCACATCAGCGAGGTGGTGGAAAAATCACCACAACACTCTGTCACGGTGGAGCTGTGTGGCGGAGGCGTTGAGGGCGCGGTTCAAAGAAGACGAAGGCCCACGAAGCAGGCACAAGTATCAAGGGACTTCTGATTCAAGGGACCACCTGAGAATATTTGCAGAGTAGTGGCAAAGTCTAGGGTACTCAGAAGAGCTGTGGGTACATCGGTTTGTCCACTCCTTAGATACCATCCCCCATGCCTAGTACTTAGAGGAAGAGAGGAAAAGAGAGACCAGCTGCTGGCAGGAAGTCACAGACAAATTTGTTCGGTGCTTTTCCTTCGAAGGAGAGACAGAGCTGGTGTCCCAGGAATTACAGGCCATCAAGGGGGTACTGTTTCTCCGTGATTCGGGGTCCGACAGGAGAACATTAGCACAAAATTCGGAGGGCAGGCGTGAGTTGGATTTCCAACGGGTCGACGGCGAGCCCGACAATGACAGTCTGGAAGATCTACAGCACCTATATTTTGAAGAGAAGGAAGGGAAGTAGCACATCAAAGAAGAGCCGACTATTGAAGGTGTCCACCTACTCCCACTGAAGACAAAGAAGCTAAACATCGGCACGGAGGAAAAACCCAAACTGGCTACAGTTGGGGACTACTGGGACGAGGAGACGACAAAGGAAATTTTCAACCTCCTCCAGGAATACAAAGACTTATTCCCTTCATCGGTTGCAGACTTAAAAGGCATCAAAGGGGATCTCAGAGAGATGCGCATAGTGCTGAAACTGGATGCCAGGCACGTGAAGCATCGACCTTATCGGTTGAATCCACAGATCAAAGAAAAGGTCAAGTTGGAGATCGATAAAATGATGACAGCAGGTCTAATATTCCCTGTGGAAGAAGCAGAGTGGGTGAGTCCCATTTTCATTTAGAATGAGAAGGATAAGTCAGAAATCCGCATCTATGTGGATTACCGTAGCTTAAACAATGCTTGTATTCATGACCCATTTCCCACTCCATTCAGCGACGAAGTATTGGAAAATGTTGCAGGAAATGAGGCCTACTCCTTTACTGATGGATTTTCAGGCTACCATCAGGTGCGCATTGCCGAAGACGACAAAACGAAGACGAAGTTCATCACCGAGTGGGGTTCGTTTGTATACCACGTGATGCCATTTGGGTTGAAGAATGCCCACGTTGTGTTTTCCCGGATCGTTATCGCTGCTTTCTGGGAGTACATTCATAAGTTCCTGGAAGTCTACATGGATGATTGGACCATCTACAGCTTGCTGAAAAACCACGCCACCCTGCTACGCATCATGTTTGATCGGTGTCGAAAACTGCATATTTACTTCAACTTGAAGAAATGCATCTTTGTGGTTCCTTTCGGAACACTATTAGGACATGTGGTGTGCAAGAAAGGGGTCTGCGTTGACCTCGCCAAGGTCGCCGTGATCGTCCACATGGAAGCCCCAGAAATGGTGAAGCAGTTGTGGGCATTGCTCGGGCACATGGGGTATTACAGGCGGTTCATCAGAAATTACACAAAGATCACTGCTCCTTTGGAAAGGTTACTACGAAAGTCTGAAGTGTTCCAGTGGACAGATGAGTGCAGGATGGCCCTTGACACTTTGAAGGAGAAGCTGGCAACGACGCCCATTCTGGTCCACCCAGATTGGGATAAGCAGTTCCACGTGCATATTGATGCCTCCAGTATTGCACTTGGGGCTGTCTTGGCACAACCAGGGGAGACGACAGTTGACCACCCAGTCTACTTCGCCAGCCGCAAACTATCTAATGCAGAGTGGAATTACACCACCATGGAGAGGGAGGCCCTCACAATGGTGTACTCGCTCCAGAAGTTCCGCCACTATCTTCTCGGGGGTAATTTTAAGTTCTTAACTGATCACTCTGCATTGAAGTACTTGGTCAATAAACCTGTTTTGGAAGGACGGATCTGTCGATGGCTTCTACTCTTCCAAGAATTCACCTTTGAAGTGATCGTCAAGCCTAGGAGGTTGAACGTTGGGCCCGATCATTTATCCAGGTTGGAAACGGGGGAGAACGACGGCTCTCTCGATGATCAGCTGCCAGATGCTGATCTTTTCTGAGTCGAAGCCATACCGTATTATTTGGCCGACATCGTAGCTTATTTGACCACGGGACAGTGCCCTCAGCACTGCACTCCGCTCTAGAAATGACACTTGGTCATCCGCGCCACTGAATACCAACTGATTTCGGGGCAGTTATACAAATTAGGCCTCGTTGAGGTTCTGCACAGATGTATACTCGACCATGAACGCAACGTCGTAATGTGGGAGTGCCATAGCAGCATTGCGGGCGGGCATGTGGGGGCGAAGCCCACTGCTAGGAAAGTGCTCCAAGCTGGACTATGGTGGCTGATGGTCCATGCCGATTGTAAGGCATTTGTTAAGAAATGCAATGTCTATCAGCGAACAGGGAGGCCCTCTCACAGAGATGAGCTCCCGCTACACCCGGTGCATGTGTTGCGGCCATTTGAGAAGTGGGCTATCGACTTCATAGGTCCCATAGCCCCGGTAGCCAGGCACTCTAAGGCTCGGTACATCATTACTGCCACCGACTACCTCACCCGATGGGTTGAGGCCACGGTGGTACGGAACTGTACGACCAATACAACAGCTCGGTTCATCTTCGAACACATCATCAGCAGGTTTGGCTACCCACGGAGCTTAACCAGTGATCAAGGTACGCACTTCATTAATGAAACGGTCAAATCGCTGCTGGACACCTTCATGATTCAGCATCACAAAAGAAACCCGTACCACCCACAGGCTAATGGCACTGTTGAAGCATTTAACAAAATCCTCGAAAAGGGTCTGATGAAAATTTGCAATGTCAAGCAAGATGATTGGGACGAGCGATTGCCAGCTGTACTATGCGCCTAACGAACAACGGTGAAGCATTTGACCAATAAAACACCATTCCAACTGGTGTATGTCCGTGAAGCTCTGATTCCCGCCGAGTTCACCATACCGAGTTTGCTAATTTCCACATCCCTCAAGTTCTCGGAAGAGGAATCGCTACAGGAGCGCCTCCATGAACTACAAGAATTGGGTGAGGCCCGGTTTCTAGCTGAGTTCCATCAAAAGGTTTAGAAGGACAGGCAGAAGGCGTGGCATGACCACCACATCAAGAGAAAAACGTTCCAGGTTGGAGGAAAGGTTCTCTTATAAGATAGCAGGTTTTAGAAGTTTCCGGGAAAACTGCAGATGCACTGGTTGGGACCTTTGTTAGTATGAATCCTTTGTCGAAGCGTACGAAAAAAGGACCACTTTAGCTACGCATAACTAATAGCCCTAACAACAAAAGTGGCTGCCAATATCTTCAGATCTGCGGTTAGTTGAACATAAAAGAGCTGCAAAAACCAGATCTATGCATGGAAAGACATTAAGCAGAAAAAATAAGGGTTTGCTCCATATACCAATAGACAAGACAAGAACAATTTTTGAAAGGATTTTTGTATTAATTGGGCACCTGGGAGGAAAACAAGAAGGCGTATCCAATTCTCCTCAGTGGGATGGGTTCTTGGAAGTCCTCAGCACTTCAAATCTAAAATCTCTCTCTCTTGTTGGTGTAGAAAACCCACACAAAGAATGGAACTCATAGGGAGCTCACACAGCAAATGGCAGAAAATGGTGACCAAGTGTATAGATCCAGAGTGATCTAATAGGCAACAAAAGGTGAAGAATGGTAGGAAAAACCCTCCTATTTATAACAAAATATTGGGTCATTCTAGATCTTGGTGCATGGGTTAACGAGATCTAGATCCACTTTTTATGGAATATTTTATTATATTTGTTGGAGGGAAAAGGTATTTGACTTCGGTCAAATCCCTTAATTTGTCAAAAATAAATAAATAAATGATTTATTTATCTTTTTAAGGAAGCAGTTAGAAGATAATCAAATAAATAATGATTTATTTAATTATTTAAGGAAATGGTTGAAAGATAATTAAATAAATAATGATTTATTTAATTATTTGTGGGTGATTTGGTCATATTTAACAAGGAATATTATCTAAATAAGATTTAAATAAGTATTCCTAGAAAATAATAAGATAAATGGAGGTTTATCTAATTAATTTCTTTGTTTTTGGGTTAAACATGACTGGGAATAATAATTAAATTATGGTTTAATTAATTATTCCATGAGGAAAATCAAACAAATATAGGTTTGTTTAATATTTCCTTTTGGGGTTTCCTGTTTTAACATAGTGAAAGCAATTTTACTTAGGGTAAAATTGGTCTTGCATGGTGTACTTGGGTCCATCTAATGATAATAGGTTAGATGACCAAAAAATGGTGTAATAGATTGCCCCCCAGCGTGCGAGTGTCAGGAGCAAATCGTATGACCGAAGTACGTTGTAAGAACACAATCACTAGACAACAAAAGGGATGTCGGAGAGAGAAATGTGAGGTAGATAGTGTGCTGAAGGACTAGACCCTGAGGAGACGAGACTCGCAGGTGCAACAAGTCTCTTTTTATGAGAGGGTACCTGTGCTGAAGGCGGCGGGGGAGGCATACCTATGCCCGCCGAGACAAAGTACAAAAGAATAGTGTGTCCGGTAAACAAGGGACCGAACCATAAAGTATAGCTGGCATAATCAGGAGCCAGATAAAAATACAATGAGGAATCCCACATACATGTTGTTCCTGGGATAACAGCCAGGACTTGTACAATAATATCGGAGTACATGAGATACAAATACAACCCAAATGCCCCTTGTAAATGGGGAAGGGCTCACAAAATCTGACTGATACATGCAAGTCGAAGAGGCGCTGCAAGTGGCTACGGCCAACATCATCAAATATCTGGAGCTGCATCGAAGGCTGCAAAGAAGAGGTCATCCGGGCATGTGGGGGGCTACCTGCAGGGCCACCCCCTCCTGATTGTTGAAACATCTCACACACACCCGGGAATCATCAAGAGCTGCTGCTGGATCACTAGACCATCAAGTATACGAATCTCGATCATGCTGAAAGGAGCTGGAGAAACAATCAAGCCAAAGGGAAAGGAGATATCCCTTTGCCTGATCCGAGGCACCGAACAAGAGTGAAAGTTGGAACCAAGGTACACCGCCCTCTAGACCTGGCTTCTAGAATGAATAAGCTGATGTCGACAGAAGGAGGTCCGCCATAGTTGAGGCAATGAGAGACCCTCAACTAAGGCACGAGAGAAAAGAGTAGAGCGACGGACAGACTGACACTAATGATGATAGTGAAGTGGAAAGGACGGAGTAGCTAATGGACGACTTCCCTTGCTAGAGCATAAAGGGCATGAATGACATGGCAGCGACTGACACAACATCATCAGGGATGGGGGACAGTGGAACTGAAGGTCATAATGTGCGACACAAGAGAGAGACCAATCAATGATGGATGGAGGGCTATAGTGGGGTAAAAAGGGACTCGGTGTAGACTCCATGGAGTGAATGATGACTCAACTTGGATGCTCTAAACAAGGGCGACTCAATGGTGCTGCCACACAGTAAAGGCCTCAATGGGGGACCATGGAAACATGAGTACATGATGGGAACTCATGACGAAAATCAACACGAACGAAGATAAGTAAGGAGGCAAGATGGTGCCCCAAGTACAAGTGTCGTAAGTGAGGAAATTCGATTTTAAGGAGGGGTGAAGTGACCCTTCTTGGACAAAATGTGTCCTGGTGGAGTGTCAGATCTCAAAAAACTAACAGATACCCATTTGAGGGCTCGGTGAGAGCTTTCCAACGGTGCAGACGGTTCGTCAAACGGGGCTACGGTGTGGTCACAGCAGTCGAAAGAAGAAACAGGGGTTCTCTTTTAATAAGGCAGTTTTCCCTCCAAAATCACTCATTTGCTATTGTTGTTGTGGTGAATGTAGAGAGGAGAGAAGGCCCTAAATCTTGCGGCGAACGTAGCGGACAAACCGACCGTTGGAATAGCGATCCGTCAGTTGCAGGTAAGAGGTCTACCTTTTCTCTTGCATTTTGATGGATTACATTTTCAGTTTAGGGCCCAGAATCCCAGAAACAGCCCCTCCTTCATCTCTACGGCCGGGTCACACTTTTTGGGCCAAAAAGTGCGACCTAGGAAGTAGGTTTCAGGCAAAAAAGTGTGACCTGTCCCAGAAATGGGCAGAAAACTGCGACCTAGGAGATGAGGGGGTTTTGGTGTTTGGTTATGATTTTCCCGATCTGTAAGCTGACAAAAATGATGTGTTTGTGCAGGTATGGCAGACTTACGGGTTAACTGGAGGGAAAGAGACATGGAGACACTACGGGCAGAGATCCAGGCGGATCAGGGCGTCCGTCGTGTACTGGCCAGGTTTGGGGTTCTCAAGTTTTTGGAGAACCCTTTGATGAGATCAGGCGAACCGTTATTGGCCTGGATTATCAGTTACTGGGATCCAGATCAGGAGATCTTTGTAGTGCAGGGGCACAGGATCGAACTGACGGTCCAGGACGTGTATTTCCTGACTGGTCTCCCGCCACTAGGGATGGTGGGAAACACACAGCCAGTATTGCCGCAGGGGGCGACATATCATGGAGTTTGTGGAGCGTCATTGTCAACCGGGTCTCCAAGTCAAGGGGACTCGGATACCGATCGGGGATCTAGAGAGGCTAGAAACCCGTGCAGTGGCCGTAGCTGTGTTGCGTATCCTGGGCAACCAGGCGCTCCATCACATCACTGGGGGGCAGATGATGATAGTGGAGAGTGTGCTGGGGGGGACCTAATATGGGTGGGCTCAAATGATGTTGGTGTCGCTAAAGCGACAGTTGTCGCTATGCAGGCAGCAGGTGAACCATGATTTCTCATATGGGACTTTATTGTGCGCCTTCTTCTTTGAGAAGATCCCGACCTTGAGGCCTCGTATACAGATTCCAGATGGGGGCCCGAGAGAGCCTAGGATGCGTCATTGGGGACGACTACTGTGCAGAGGAGGAGGAGGGGCGGTCGGGCGAGTGTTTCGACCTGATTTTTTTGCCCATTGGGATCAGATGCCATTGTACATAGACGACTATCCCTATAGTGGGATGAGCTACTGTGGAGACCCGGACCTGCCGCTTCCGCCTGGTCGAGTTTGGGGGCCCGATGGTAAGTGACAGATTGTTATTCTTGTATGGGCATGTTACAGTGTTTTGAATAGTAGCTAGGGTACTGATTCATGTACTGTTGGTATGCAGATATAGCACCGGTGAGGCCGGCCGGATATATGGGACGACCGGTAGCAGCTGGAGCTGCAGGTTCGAGTGGGTCGAGAGCAGCGCAAAATGAGGATGCAGCCGCCCTTCTGGAGGACATCCGTCGTAGATGTGAAAGGTTGCTGACCGGAGTATCAGAGCGCGGGTGGCAGGACTTAGATGACCAGTACATAGAACCATGTATTGGTCTACCCTCGGAATGGCGAGGGGTCATGCGGCGCATGGCGATGGCTGGTCAGGGGATTCGTGATTTACAGGCTGCAGGGGCAGAGCCATTGGCTCGGGATCCACCAGATAGTGATTAGGTGTGGGGCAGGTGGTGCCCCCTAGTATGTATGTAGGGGCAAGTGGTGCCCCTAGTTTTGTAACATGCTATGGGCATGTCATATGTATCAGAGTAGATGGAATCTAAACACATGTTTTTGTGACACATATTATGGATATGCATCGTTTTTTTTTTTTTAAAATGATAATGAATGTTATTGTCTTGTATGAAATGCGTGTGATAAATGCCAATCTAGAACATGGTTTGCAATACTATCTACATAGTGATTCTGTTCTCGAGGTACATGGTTGAAAGTTATGGTTTCAAAGGCACGTATCAAGAGTTTTACTCGTAAATAGCGTCTGAACAGCACAGGGTTATGCACACGATAAACACCATTTAATTGCATTACAAGAAGTAGGGAATCCAAACGAACGTGCAGATGGAGGATGCGATGAAAGAGGGCATCGACTAAGAGACCACGCACTGCATCATATTCGGCCTGATTGTTGGTGGCAGAACCAATGCAAACCTCGTTAGAGAGAACAAGGGCATGCAAGGGGGTGAAGATGGCCCAACCTGCCGAGGCTAGATTCCGGGAGTAACAACTTGCACCATCGGCGTAACCGATAAAGGGTGTGGACGGGGGGTCCTGCGGAATGGTGTTACAAGACAAAAAATGAGGGAAGGAGAGGCAATGACGGCAGCGTGAGTGCACAGGAGACATCGGGCGGCAACTGCGGGAGGGAGTGCAAGGAGCAGGATGACTGTGACTCATATACAAACTGGAGGGTGGTATACGAGGGCTATCGGAAGTATGGAGAGGACTCGGGCTGCGGAGGTCAATAGAGACACGGGTGGAGTGATCTCACGTGTGGGTAGAAGAGGGGTGGTTAGGTGACACAACAGGGGAGGATGCAGGGGGGCTAGGCTCCAAGTGTCTCGTAGAGGAGGATAGGTAAATAATGGTTACAGTAGACTCTGTCATCTGAACATCAGGGGGGGGAATGTCGATCGGAGCGGGGGGATCCTCAGGATGACCTGAAACATACTGCGCGAGGATGGGAGAGGCAGATTGATTTTGTTCAACCTCATACTCTCGGACCACCTCTAAAGAGGCGCGGTAATGCGTCAAGTGAGGACAATGGTGGGAGTAATGGCCATGAACGCCGCACAAAGCGCAGGGCTTGTTGGTGCGGAGAGTCTTGGGGTTCTTGGTTACGGACGAAGAAGGAATGGAGGCTTCAGGGACCGTAGACTCGGGGAACGCGACTTTAACCATGGGCTGAATACAGGGCAACTCGGGACAAGCATGGGTGGCATGACCGGTGACATCACATAAGGCACAGGGCTTCATGGGCGGAGGAGGGGCCGGGTCAGTCGTGGTGGTCTTATCTTTAGGTGCCCCCTTGCGGGCTTTTCCTTTCTTCCCGGGAGCCGTCCCGACAGGAGAAGGGTCCTATGGAGGTGCTGGGGGCACAGTGGCAATGGAGGAAGCGAGGGGGACCGGTTGAACCGGTGTCAAATCCATGTAGGGTTTGGGGTGACCGGGAGGGGTGGCGGCTGGGGGATCGAGGTACCAGACCGGTATGCCCAAGGTCAGGTTAGGGAGAGAGAGGGTGGCCATGACGGGAACAGAATATACTCTGGGAGGGGGAGCCAGGAAAGGGATCTGCCCAGCAGGGTAATGACCAGGAGGGACGGCTTCGAGATGGTTAAGGCTAGGAGGAACCGATCCAGGAGGATAAAGGGGTTCAGGGATACCAGCTGTAGGGGGAGGGCCAGAAGGAGGAGGTCCGGCTGGCTGAGATGAATGGCTAGGAGCGGGTTGCGGAGGGCGAGGGGGAGGTTGCTGACTAGCCGAGGCAGGCCGCTTCCGGGCAGTCTGAGACGATTGCATCATGCAAACATTCGATGAGCTGGGATCAGTGATGGGAGGAGGAGGAAGGTTAGGGAAAGTTCCAAGCAGGGAGGAATCTTTGTAAACGCCGGGGCAGACACTGGTCAAGGAATCGACGGTTTGCTTGTTGGCTACAGAAGAGATGGTGGTCTCAGAGGAGGTCTGAGATTTTGGCTCGTGATACGTCAACTGGTCAATGGTGACTATCTTTCCATTATGGGGAAAAGACATCTTGCGAAAGACCGTGGATGGGACAGCAGACATAGCATAGGTGTAGCTTCGCCCCAAAAGAATGTTGTAGTCTAGTGGGGCGTCAATGACTTCGACGTCAACGCAAACAGTCTTACCGGCGAGGGTGATAGGGAAATTACGAAACAAGCCAATGGGCTGGGAGGCATGACCGTCCCACGCTCGAAGGGTGATCGTGGAAGGGGCCAGCTCAGGGGATCCGAGTTGCTTCCAAACCGAAGCGGACATCACGCAGGTGGATGCCCCCTCATCAATGATACACCGGGACACGTTGGCATTCCGGATTTTGACTGGGATTTGGAAGGTGACGGAAGGAGGGAGAGGAGGATGGTCCGATTGAGTGGCGTCGAAAACAATCATTTGGTCATCAGCAGGATCTACAGCGCCCATGGCAGATAGTAGAGCCTTCTTTTGGGAAGGGCACGACTGGAGGAGTTCCAGTGTGGAAATGGCAGCAGGGGATTGCGCCAAATCATCTACTATATTATATGAATGAGCAGCTCGACCGGAAGCAGCGCTTCGACGTAATGGTCCCTTAGGAATATTGGTATGAACCTCAACTTTGGGTTGAGGGATGTGTAAGGGGCCATTCGGTGTCGAAAGAGGCTCTGTAGAACCTGAAGAAGGAGGCTCGGAGACAGATTGAGCAGGAGGCTTGGGGTACTGGCGAGACCGAGTTTGAAGGTGAAGGTCGACGGTCGGGGAGGGATCGGAGTGCATCATAAGGATCTGGTAATCGGAGGAACCAGAAAGGGAAGGTGGAGTGGCGACCTGGCTATCAGGTGGTTGGGTAGCCACGAATCCTTGCTGAGGGAAAGGATCAGTAAACACAGCCGGTTGGGTAGTGGCCACATTAGGAGGAGCATGAGGGGAGGCGTGTTGTCCGCGCAATGTGGCTTGAGACTCCCACATCTGCCGCATCTGGGGTAAGAGGGGACAATCATGGGTATAATGACCACAAACACTGCAACACGAACAAGGCTTGTTTGTGCGAAGTGACCTGTCCGGCTTGGGCTGAATGCCTTGTTGTTGGTTGGCAGTGTTAGGGTCCACACTAGAATTGGGTCCACGGGTACCAGGGGCAGATTGGTTTGGATTGCCTCTCCACCTTCTTTGAGAAGAAGGGGGATTAGTCGCTCCCTGCTGTGCAAATACTTGCCCTGGAGGGGGCTGTAAGTGTTGTTGCGGGTTTGGAGGAGGAAAGGGAGATGGAAGCGCATATGCTGGAGGAGCTGGCGCACCAGGCTGTGGATAAAGGTAATGGTTAGGTTGGGCAACATTGAGGTAAGCAGGAGGTTGGGCAAAAGAAGGAGGCATGCCGTATCCTGGATACATGCTACCGGGAGGGGGAAGAGTGCTAGGGGTGCTGGCCCCTCCCCGAGGGAGACCATAGCCCACAGGAGGTTGAGCGTACGGATGGGAGAGGGCTCCAACGATACCGTCGGCAGAATGAGATGCCCCCGGGGCGTTAGCGCCGCCGGGCCTGGGGAGGTCAGGAAGAACGATATAAACATAACCAGATTGAGCGTAGATCAGGTCATATTTCAAGGCTATTTGGAGGGTGGCTTCTTCGGTTTGAGGAAAATGGGAGGCGACATCCTTGCCGATGGGAGCCGGAAGGGTGCGAAGGAACCAGTCCATATAAACCCGATCTTCGAAGGGAGGGGCTCGACATAAGCTCCGTCTTCTTCGCCATTCCTGAACATGGGCGGAAAGGCGGGTTGAAGAGGATTGCTTGAAGGAAGTCAAGAGCTCCGTGCTAGTGTCGTATCGGAGAGGGAGCTGGAAATAAGACAAAAAGGCTTGGGCAAGGGTCGCAAAGGTGGTATGGGAAGAGGTGGCTTGTTCAACATACCATTTAGAAGCTTCGCCAGTAAGCGTGTGTTGGAACAAACGAAGACGGATGGAGTCATCGGTAATGGAATTGGAGGAACACCACATGTGGAAAGATCAGACATGATTGGTTGGATCTTCTCCAGCAAGGCCTTCGAACTTAGGGATGTCGGAGGGGAGCTTGGTTGGCATAGTAGGCCAACCAACATCGTGGTGGATAGGGTCGTTGATCAACTAATTGAAATCGGGGAGGCTGAGGCCTGCAATGTATGGCAGCAAGGGTGTGGCCGAGGTAGTTCCTATGGCAGTTCCGCTAGTGGCAGGTTCGGCATTAGGGCCTGGAGCACCACCAGTGTTAGGCCCTGGACCAGACATGGTGAAGGTGACAGGGGGAGAACCAGGAGGAGAAAGGGAACCCGATGGATCAGGAGAGGAGTCGGAGTGCTGACTCGGAGGAGGACTGGCTCGACGACGGTGGGTCGGAGTAGGTCGATCGACCGGAAACTGAGGGTGAAGGCCAAAAAGTCTCCGGGAAAGGCGCCTAGGGGGCGCAATGATGACAGGAAGAAGGAAACCGACAGGGGCAGAAAGGGACAAAATCAAGAGAGGTCAAGGGCAGATAAGGTGCAGTGACAATTGATTTTAGAGTCTTTGCCAGGCGGTGTTAACCAGGCACTTCTTCACTTAGGGTCAGTGTGTGGTGTGCGTTAATTTTAATTTTTAAACCCTTTTCGTTTTGAGAGCAAGAAAAAGTGTGCTGCGTAACTGAAAAGAAATCTGCAGAGAACAGTATATGATGCTGAAATAACAGAACATTTAACAGCTAAACATGCATCAATCTAACCCAAAAAGGCGGGTCTCTCAAAACTACTCTAAAAGAGGGCAAAAATCTAGTCAAAACACACATAAAAAGAGGCCAATAGATCTAGGGTCAAAAGGGACAGGGATCTAAAGGATAAAGCTGTTGAAAAGAGGTGCAGATCACAGCCAAGAGACAGAGGCAAGGTGGCTGGAAAAAGGAAGGTAATCAGCAAAAAGCGGAGGGGGCAAGGAGGAGGCCCTAAAAGTAGATCCAAACAAATCTTCAGGAGGTGATTTGAGAGGTAGAAGAGATGATTACAATGGATCTGAAAGGGAGGTAACATATCTGGAAAAAAGGAGGCTGAAGCTCTGAAAAACAGATGGCTGAAACAACGAAAACTCTTCCACCAAAAGTGGAGGGCACTAAAGCCCTAGGGGGCTAGGTTCCCACTTAGATGAGTAAAAACAGATCAGAACTTGGTCAAAGCGGGTTGAGACAGAGGCTGGAAGACCCTGACAGAAGATGCAGCAAAACCCTGAAAAATTGCAGAAAAATCACTGAAAAATTGGTAGGTCGCAGGTTCTGACCTGTTTTCAGTGCAGGTCGCAAAAAAGGGGCAGAAAAGTGCGACTTGGAGGTCCAGGTCGCAGGTTATGGGCCAAAAAGTGCGACCCCCCGTTCCGGTTGTCTCGGCGGCAGATTTTCAGAAAAGTTTCCGTCTCAGTTGCGGCTGGTGTCGCTTACCTGCGCAATAGGGCCAGAAACACACGGAAGTTAGAAATTTTTATGTTTTAGGGTTTTATGTGAGAAAAACAACATAAAAATAGGAAAAATAAACAGCTGAAAAGAAACCCTAGGGTCTGAAGTAGCTGGATATGCAGGAATATGAAAAACGACAGCGGTCGTAATTTAAAACCCGTGTGGAGTCGCCATTTGCTAGTATGAATCCTTTGTCGAAGTGTACGAAAAAGGACCACTTTAGCTACGCATAACTAATAGCCCTAACAACAAAAGTGGCTGCCAATATCTTCAGATCTGTGGTTAGTTGAACATAAAAGAGCTGCAAAAACCAGATCTATGCATGGAAAGACATTAAGCATAAAAAATAAGGGTTTGCTCCATATACCAATAGACAAGACAAGAAAAATTTTGGAAAAGATTTTTGTATTAATCGGGCACCTGGGAGGAAAACAAGAAGGCTTATCCAATTCTCCTCAATGGGATGGGTTCTTGGAAGTCCTCAGCACTTCAGATCTAAAATCTCTCTCTCTTGTTGGTGTAGAAAACCCACACAAAGAATGGAACTCAAAGGGAGCTCTCACAGCAAATGGCAGAAAATGGTGAACAAGTGTATAGATCCAGAGTGATCTAATAGGCAACAAAAGGTGAAGAATGGTAGGAAAAACCCTCCTATTTATAACAAAATATTGGGTCATTCTAGATCTTGGTGCATGGGCTAACCAGATCTAGATCCACTTTTTATGGAATATTTTATTATATTTGTTGGAGGGAAAAGGTATTTGACTTGGGTCAAATCCCTTAATTTGTCAAAAATAAATAAATAAATGATTTATTTATCTTTTAAGGAAGCGGTTAGAAGATAATCAAATAAATAATGATTTATTTAATTATTTAAGGAAGTGGTTGAAAGATAATTAAATAAATAGTGATTTATTTAATTATTTGTGGGTGATTTGGTCATATTTAACAAGGAATATTATCTAAATAAGGTTTAAATAATTATTCCTAGAAAATAACAAGATAAATAAAGGTTTATCTAATTAATTTCTTTGATTTTGGGTTAAACATGACTGGGAATAATAATTAAATTATGGTTTAATTAATTATTCCATGAGGAAAATCAAACAAATATAGGTTTGTTTAATATTTCCTTTTGGGGTTTCCTGTTTTAACATAGTGAAAGCAATTTTACTTAGGGTAAAATTGGTTTTACATGGTGTACTTGGGTCCATCTAATGATAATAGGTTAGATGACCAAAAAATGGTGTAACAACCTTACTTCGTCGTCGAGATCAGGGATTCCAGAGCTGTTCGGTTGGCTCAACTGGACGGTACTGTTCTACCTGGCTGGGTGAATGGCGCACGCCTAAATACCTACCATGATTAAGTTTCTTTCACCTTTCATTAATAACTCTTGCACCCGAGAGAAGCCATAGAGTAGCGTAGTTGAATAAATCTCCTGCAACCGAGATGAGCATAGGTAGTGTTTATTGTTCTTGCAGAGGTCATAAATAACCTCTATGTTGTGGGGACCGCACCTCAACTGCTTGTGGTTGCGGAGGGGTGCGTCCAGCATGTCATCATTGTAGGATACACAAGCGTTTCAGGTGTCAGTCCATATCATTTCAGTTAGTACTTGTGTTAGTCCGTAGGATCGTCTAGATTTGCAGCATAAATTGCCATAATTAGAAGTAACCCTGCAATAATCATTTTGCCATAATTCCAAGTAACCTCAGTCATCGTGTCCGCCCATTTCCCCATGCCACCGTCAGCAGATGTCAGAGTACACCTTAGGAGGTGATTGATCACACGATTATCACCGTGGAAGAATGCCAGCAGGAATTAACTCGTTATGGGGTCTCATCAACCTCGCTCATGCCAGTTAATTACATAACCTGCATGGAAAAAAGCGCGAGAATGCTGGAGAAGTTAGAATTAGAAATTGGAGTAGAGCCGGAGTAGCAGAAGTACCCAAAAGCACAGAGCCAAGAGAAGATGCCGAGACCGATTCTGCAAGTGTATCAACGCCAAGTGAAGATGACCAGAGCCAACCCAG
The DNA here is from genome assembly GCA_034641835.2 of Pinus albicaulis. Taxonomy (NCBI): domain Eukaryota; kingdom Viridiplantae; phylum Streptophyta; class Pinopsida; order Pinales; family Pinaceae; genus Pinus; species Pinus albicaulis. The sequence goes on from CM076577.1 coordinate 1,070,811,433, forward strand.
CAGTCGTCGAACCACAGCTTGACAGCAGAATTCATAAAACAGAGTCCCTCGTCGGGAAATACGACAGTGTTACCCTCATAGATGAAAACCTTACGGACTCGTTTGAGTTCCTAGCACTTAAGCACCCGATGTATATGGAATATTATACCACCTCCATCCTATCACTCCGTTCCATCTCCACCTATCACTTCATCCGCCCCATCCAATTCATCTGCCACCGTGTCAGACCCAATCATCCGATATCTACTTAATGAGGACCATGGGACCGAGGTTTACTCAAGTACTGCAGCAGTGGTACCACCAATCGACCTCGCTGGGGAACCCCAAGTCTCTTTTTCTGATATAATTACACAGATGGCGCAAATTGTTGTAGACACGGCTGAGGCACAGCCTGAGCCTACTATATTTCCACAAACCATCTACACAGATTAGCAAGAGCGGCCGGACCTGAATATGGACAACTCGGCACCTCATCAAACCCCGCCGCCATCCCCTCAAGAGCACTCCACCCGATCAGTTTCCAGTGGGCAACCCCTACAGGAACGGCGGCCGAACCAAAGCACTTCGGGAGTCGCCAACTTGGAGACGTGGGGTACAGCTTAGCTGTACCACTTTATTCAGAGGGCGGCCCAACAAGCGGAAAAACTTCATTCTGAACTACAAAAAAGGTGTGAAGAGCAACAGCAGCAGATCACCACACTTACTGAACAGCGCGAACAACTCACAGCTGCACACGGACAGCTACAGGGTCAGATAAACGAAGTGGCCAGGGTGTTTACAGGGCTATGGCCAGCCGTAGAGGCTCAATACACTCAAATGCCTGCAGATACACTAGAGACAGATATCTTAGAGCGGGCCCTTCACCTCAGAATAGCATTCACTAACCTCCATAAGGAAAATGTAGAGCTCCAAGCAGCGTTAGCAGCATGGCCAGCGCTGCCCGATCCAGAGGCAGTCTATATAGCACAAATTGCAGAGAAACAGGGCTAGGTCACCCAGATGCAGGAAACTCTCAACTCGGCAGCACGCGATGCTTATGACCTACTGAAAGGTCTCCAAGAATGCTCGACGGCCGTTACGGTCAAGACGCAACCCATTTTAGTTCAGTTGCAACAAATTTCCAAAGAAATTCAAGATGCCACGGACCCCTCGTAGTTGGACCAGCTATACGCTCAGGCAGATGCTCTGGAGGTCCAGATCCAGAAAACAGAGGCCAGCTCAGCAATGGAAAAACAAGCAATTCGAGAGCTCCGCCAACCCCTCCAACTCAGCGCCAAGACAATGCGGCAGTTAGCCGCCGACGCCGAAACCCAAATCGGCTAGGTGTTCGGGACTGTATCGGCGCCCGTCAGGGAGGCAGCTGTCACCAAGATCACCGCAGAGACAGATGCATTATTACAGGGGTGGCAGCAAGCTGTGATGACCTTCAATGAGCTTAAGGCTTCAGCATTCAGCAAGGTCTAAGAGTTGGGGCCCTTGTTTAGGCAGAAGACTTAAGGTGCACAATAAGAACAACAAGAATAGGGCACGGGGTCCAGTGGGGTGATGGAAATAGAGACAGTGATTTATGATTGACTTGGGACGAGTCAAGAAACTGTGGTCGGGGCCTGTTGGGGCCCTTCTTTTGAATTTTTAAGAAAGAACAGATTTTTGGGTTTCGGAACGACACATGGTAGCCACGACCAAGCCGCAACTACGGTGAGTAGCGGAGCTACCGAGGTTGTGGGGGAATAGGAGATAACTGAAGAAGCTAATGCAGATAAGAGCAGACAAAGAGAAGATACAACAGAAGACAGAGATCAGAACTCATAGACAACAAGAGAGAAGCTAGAAGCAGCTGAAGAAGAACGCAAGGGGAACTAGCAGTTGCGATGGAGGGTGAATAAATAGCCGTCACCCAGCCGAAAGAAGACACGGATGTAGAGAGATTGAAGAAGATCGAGCAGATGCTGCAGGAGAGATCTATTCCGAGCATGATATCTTTGTAGTTCCTAGGCTTCTCTTATCTATATTTCTGTCTTATGAGACGTCTGTAACAGAATTGTAAGCTCTTCCTGTGGAAGCGATGTAACTGTGGATCAGGCTGAAATTTATCAATATAGTTGCAGGTTGCAATCTTATTATATGAGTTACATGCATGCATGACGTCTGTGATGTCTTAAAATTTTATTTGCTTAGTATCTGTTCAATCTTCTGAATGTTCTTGCGTATACGATGGTGCGATCAATTATATATTAATCATGAATTGCGGATCCTTCCGCCACTATCGATCTATTCCCCTTCTGCATGTGGTTGCGGCACGCCTCGGGTGAGACTCTATACTCTCCGGAGTAGGGTGACAATGCCGGCGTGGTTCTAGACTACAGCGGATCCCCTTGTCGGCCCCTATCTCTGAACCTGGGTCTTGCCTGCGAGACTTGTTTGTTCACCAACAATTTTTCTTTAATTCGAATTTTTACGGTGGTTCGTAGGTTTTAGTAGTAGAACGTGCGGGAGCTATCACAGTTTATAGACCAAGTATCTTCGAACTCACATGAAAAGGCTAAAAAAAGTGCGGAGGTAGACTTTTAAGGGTTTTAAAGCTATTTTTTCCATTTCCAAGCCTTGGTTTAGGAACATTAGGGTTTTTGAATTCTAAGGGAGCACAATATAAGTAGTGATGGACCTATATGGATAGTCAAATGTCATGGTGACAAAATAATGTGTAACATATAGTTGTTGTTCTAAGAAGGCTAAGTCAAATATCAGTCGAGGAACAAGGTTTTTGAGGGATAAGGTCAGGTCGAGTTTGTTTAGATCCTTATCAAGGCCAATGAAGAAGATATGTCTATGTTGTTATGACTTTTGAAAAAGGCCGAGTTTAAAAAAAATTATGAAGAAGATGATTGAGAGAAATTAAGAAGGTTTCCATGAAATCTAAATGGATCTAGATTATATTAATCATTCCTATGTGAACGCCAAGCCTAGATAAGGAGAGAAATGTAACTTCAAAGAGGGGAAAGTTAAATCTGGTTCAAGATCTGTGTTAGAGAAACAAGGTCGAGTTACTTGTCTACGTGATAAAGGAAGAATGGTAGCTGACCAAGTTTAGTATTTTATATTGGTTGATTAAATAGAAGGTTTCCAAGGATATTTGTTGAAGGAATCCTAGACTAGATCTATTTCTGACCATTGTGGAGTTTGCACAAAAGCCTAGTATAGGGCTGAAAGGCCTTCGAGTGCTTGCAAACTAGGTTGAGGCCTATCTAAGGAGGATGCAGACCAAAAGAATGGGAGTTGAAGGGATTAGGAGGATATTGTAATAGTCAAGTGACCTCAGTTTGGTGTACCAAGTCTATGAGTGACCAGTGAATGAGGACAGGGTTGTTGTTCTAAGCAAAGGAAGGTTGCTGAGTGTATAATCTGAAGTCTGTTCAAGAAATGCGCCTTAAGAAAAAGGGTAAAAGGTTGATGGTACAGTGAGTTTTATGGACCTAATAGACTGTGAGAAGTCATTTATCTCAGAGTTGATATATGCAATGTTTCTTAAAGGACAAAGAGCATTGTGAGAAGTTGATATGCATAGACCTCGATGAAGCAATTTCTCTGTGAGTAAAGGAGGCGAAGGACCTACCAAACGTCAAGAAAAATGAGGACTAAAAGGGTTGTATCAGTAAGTAAGTCATTTATATGAAAGGGTTGTATCAACAATTCATGTGTGTTTTTTCTTATCTCTTTTCATAGATTCCAAATCTGAAGAAGCATATCACAAGCCCGATTTGTATACTATGTATACTAGTTGTATTTGTGATCAAGGGCCATGATCTCTGGTACGAGAGGCCATGATTATTTGATTTATGGACTAATAAAATAGTTGATCTTTGGGCTCAAAATATAAGTTTACTTATCTGATTTCACTGTTGAATAATTTTTCAATGCAAATTTCTAGTAGGTTAAGTGTTCCTAATGTGTTTGTGTGTGTAATTACCCTGCGATTATATCTAAATTTAACATTACCTAAGTTACTTTTCACCTAGAAGTATTTTTAATATTACACAAAGGTTTGTTTGTCACCATGAGAGTGCCATACCAAATAGAAGAAAAACTATAAGTTGGGACACATAGGGCACCTTTGGCATTGAACATTGTAGAAACCACTCTGACAAAGGTGCCAGTATTGTCCTTGAGTAATTTTTGGATATTCATGTTGGATAAACTATTAAAAATACAAAGGCCAAATAATGAAAATGGAATATAGATGCTAAAAGACAAAAAAATGGCCTTCATATGTAAAAATGCTTCTTCTTATTGTCATAAATTTTATGTTGATGTTGAGGCTATAACTGTCGATGATGCCAATGTTGAAGCTGATAATTATATTGATGTTGCTACTAGTAATGTTGATGTTTGATAAAGGTTTCTTGTGTAGGGATGACTGCTGCACTTTGAAGCCAACTATATGGTGATGATAAATAATGAAGGTTGAACTTATTGTTGTCCTGATGGTTCAACAACCAATTCCCCCCCCCCCCCCCCCTCCCCCCTCCTTATTTGAAAAATTAAAAGGTTGTAACTATTTCTAAAAAAATTGCAAGCTTATTCATTGAATCCCAAACCAATGGTGCAACTCTATAACATGTGAATTAATGTGCTATATTCAGGTGTGGAAAGAGATCATTGGTTTACCAGCCATTAATGCATGTCATTAACTAATATGAGGCGACTCACCAGGGATGTCAATGAGGGTCAAGGCACCTTATTATATCTTGTTAGGGATGGATGAATGTTTTGAGATTAATTCACCTGCAAGATCTAACATTCATGGTACATTGATGTATTCCCATGGTTGTTAGCGAGAGAGCCTCCCATTAATGAATGCATACCTCAAGGTACTGGAAGAAGTATCTAGCCTTGGATCTAGGTAATGCGTTAATTGAAATGGGTTGGGAATCATTATCAAGAGGGCGTTAATGCATCTCACATTAGCTAACATGAGAATATACTATAATTTGAAGAATTTGTAGAGTATTAACAACACAATGCAAAAATTATTGAGGACATTTCCCACTAGTAACCTAGTTTTCAAGAAAATTCCTTGTCTAATTGTGCTAATTTCCTGGTTTTCATAGTTAAAATTAATTTTCTATTTTCTATTTATTTATTTATCATCCTATAGTACCCTAAAAAAATACATCTTCTCAAGTGTATACATACTTCCAATGAATCCATGTGCGTGACAAAATACTAAATGTGGTCATACTCATATTTGAGAAGTAGGATTTAAGATGTACTAGAGTATGAGAGACCAATTACTTTGACTAATATTGTGCCATGAGTTTTCGAATGATGGAATAATGATTTATGTTAATTATTGTTTGAAACCAAGCTTTAATGTGATCCACACATTCTTGGTTTTTCGATTCATTAGAAACTGATGGCATGTTCTCCTTTGTCATTCCATGCAGGTCTTCCAGGGCTTGATGATTACTCCCTTGAATGCATTTTGGATCTTGTAACCACCCCTCCCACATTTACCCACTTTCACTGGCCTACCAGAGTAAACATGAGATTAGGGCTACTATGACTAGTTAAGGAAGTTAAGGAAGTGGAATCGACAAACTAAACATTTATTGACTTCCCTCAGGTGCTACAGGACCCCGAGGAGCTGACAACCACTCTAGGTGCACAAACCCTGAGTTAACTTTATTTTTTAGTGATTTGGATCCCTAGTCACTCCCACGACAAGGAAAGCCAATGATTGTAACCCTCAAGTCGCTCTGATAACCCCACCTCCTAGCAATTGCAGTCTAGATTCCCCAGTTCTGTGCATGCGACCCCAAAATCTGAGCCGCTTTTTCAGGGATAGGATCGATACCTCTTCCAATAACTTGACATAACTTTCTATGATAGTGAATGACACTAGGAAAAATCCATAATCACAAAAATTAAATGAGAAATTGGTCTAACCAAGCCTAACCATGATAAACATTTCGTCAAACACATAGTGAACATGTAATCTACAGGTCATCAATTCATATTTGAACATAGGGATATGAAACTTATCTGAGAATCATTAATAAGGTACAATTCCCTATCATAATATCTACAATAACCGCTATTATTTCATGCATTTAATAACCATTCATTTCCCAATAAAAACATGATAAGAACTATAACTTGAACAAGTCATAAAACCAAGCTGATAGCCAACATATAACCAAAATAATTACAATGATAGAACAACCATCAAATCCACATAATAAAAAGTATAAATACTCATGAAATACAAGCGGAAAAATATATCTTATTATCATATGCAAAGCCAACCAAATTAGGGACTTCCACGTACCACCTGACCATAGATTGGGCTAAGCTAAATCTTTCTTTTAGCCAATCACCGCCATGCCATATTCCAAGCATGAATGTGGGACTCACAAAAAAAAACAAGGGCTTCTTCAGGATTTACCAAAATCCCACCAAAATTAGTCAAGGGACTTCTACAATTTACCAAAATCCCTCAGGTGCTACAGGACCCCCAGGAGCTAAACAACCAATCCAGGTGCACAAACCCTGAGTTAAATTTATTTTTTAGTGATTTTGATCCCTAGTCACTCCCATGACAATGCAAGCCAACGAATATAACCCTCCAGTCACTCTGATAACCCTGGATCCCAGCAATTGCAGTCTAGATTTCCCAGTTCTGTGCATGCAACCCCAGAATCTGAGCCACGTTTTCAGGGATAGGATCGATACCTCTTCCAATAACTTGAAAAAACTTTCTATAATGATGAATGACACTAGGAAAAATCCATAATCACAAAAATTAAATGATAACTTGATCTAACTAGGCCTAACCATGATAAACATTTCGTCAAAAACATAGTGAACATGTAATCTATAGGTCATAAATTCATATTTGAACATAGGGATCTGAAACTTATCTGAGAATAATCAAGAAGGTACAATTCCCTAACATAATAGCTACAATAACATCTATTAGGTCATGCATTTAATAACCATTCATTTACCAATAAAAACATGATAAGAACCATAACTTGAATCTATCATTAAACCGGGATTATAACCAACATAATTACAATGATAGAACAACCATAAAAGCCACATAATAAAAAGCATAAATACTCATGAAAGACAAGAGGAAAAATAGATCTTATTATCATATGAAAAACCAACCAAGTTAGGGACTTCCACGTACCACCCCACCATAGATTGGGCTAAGCCAAAATTTTCTTTTAGCCAATCAATGTCATGCCATATTCCAAGCATGAATGTGGGACTCACAAAAAAAAACAAGGGCTTCCTCAGGATTTACCACAATCCCACCAAAACCGGTCAAGGGACTTCTAGGACTAAAATCCTCACCTATACAACTAGGATTTACTACAATTCCATCAAAACCAATTAAGGGATAACTAGGCCCTAAACAAAAACATACACTACCAATATTTATCCCAATCTTGAAAAAAATGGTCAAGGGATCACTAGGACCTAAAAATGCTTGTATGCCTTTGGATTTCTTCACCAATACCTTCGAGAATTTTCTCGTCTCAACCCTTAGTCTTTACTCATATCTCGCCATTACCGACCAAGGGATTCCTAGGCCCTTGGGAATTATTGTGAGATCACCTCACCTAGTTTCAAAACCATATGGAAATATAAAGCTCAAATAAGTAAAAGAATACCATCACACCATGGCTATCCAGAAATGGAAAGGAAATGCTAAAACCACTGCTACCCCTGGAAAAGCCCATGCCAATGAAAACAAGAGAACCAAATACAAAAATTCATGTACCATGCATGCCAAAACTAGAAAGAAAATCATATATGAACCTTGATACCTGCAATTAATTCCATTGTAGCCTCTTGAGCCAAATCTTCCTTGCTTGATCCTTTCTTTCCTTTCATCTCTTATCCTTCCTTTTCCTTCATTTTTCCAATGCTGGAGTGCTCCAATAATACTCTAGGTGTGAAAGAGTATGAGAGATTAGAGAGAATAGAGATACAAAACAATATGAAAAAATGTTAACAAACAAAAGTCATGAACTGGTCCTCATAAGCCTTTTTATCATTGAGGCCTCTGTTTTCTTCAATTTCCTCTATTTTTCCTTCATTTCCTCCTCACATGCAACCTGTGACCTTTCACCTTCCTTCTCTCCTATTTTCCATTATTTTCATAGAAAATGTCAATTAATACCTATTTTCCATTTCAATACCTTTTCTAATGCATTTTCCAATTTCCTTAGCCATAATAAACCAAATGAACACCCTCTAGGATGTTTTTCCCAACATTATGCTTGAAATATGTGTCCCATAACCTTCATATTATTTATGATTTATTAACTTTATTACATGGATTTTTAACTGGGGTTGTTATAGAACCCCCCCTTTGGGGAAACACCATCCTCAGTGTTAAATAACACTTATAAACCAACAAGATTATGTTACCTATAGATAATTATAACATAGATTGATACAACATTTACATCATATCCATCTGCTAAAAAACAACCAACATATCATGAACACCATACCTCTTATTGGAGCTTTATAACACATTGCGATGTAGTATTTGCAACATATACATATATAGACATAACAAAAACACAACATTAAAACTAATATCAAAGCACATCTGCTTGGCCATCGAATAGAGTAGGATACATTGCCTACATTTTATCAAACATATCCCATGTAGCTTCATCAGACGCAAAGTGCTTACACTACACTTCAACTTGCTCAATTGCTCGATTCCGGAGCATGAGAATATTTCACTAGAAAATGCACTGAGGTTATGTCTAGAATTCTCCTTCTAGTTCCACCTGCAATCTAGACAAGTCAATCACATGATCAACATATTTCACATACTTCTTAAATAATGACACATGGAAAACATCATGGAATTTCACTGTCGGAGGAAGTTCAATTCTATAGGCCACTGGTCTAGTCCTATCAAGGATATCAAAAGGCTTGCAATACCGAGTTTCCAACTTGGAACATGATCCAATCCTAAATTAAATCTTCTTTGGATTGATGCGCAAGTACACTTGTTCCCCAACCAGAAACTCCTTAAGCACCCTTTGCCGATCTGCATAAATATTTTTTCTATGTTGTGCTACCTTTAGATTCTTCTTGATTACCTACATTTCATGTTCCATCTCTGCCAACATGTTTTTTCCAATCAATACAATTTTCAATAGATCACTCCAACTGATATGATTATTACAAATCTTCCCATAAAGTGCCTCAAATGAACTCATATTCAAATATTATTGATACCCATTATTGTATGCATACACTACTATTGGAAGGTACTCTTCCTACTTTAGTTGCTGATGCATGACGTACATCCTCCAAAATCCTATTAACCCTCTCTATCTGTCCATTTTTCTATGAATGATAAGTTGTACTGAAGGCCAACTGTGTCCCTAAACCTATAAATAACTCTTTCCAAAACCTGGAAGTGAAATTGGCATCTCCGCCTGACACAATATTCCTAGGAATACCATGTAACCTCACTATCTCCATGATGAAGACTTGTGCTACCTCACTAGCTGAATTTGTAGACTTAACAATTATGAAGTGAGCTACCTTTATAAACCTGTCAAACACAACCATGATGGAATCATGTTGTCCAGATTTCCTCGACAAACATGTAGTGAAATCCATGGAAATAACCTCCCATTTCCACTAGGGAATCAAAATTGGTTGTAGTAAACCATATGGATGCTTACAATCTGCTTTTACCTGTTGAAAATCCAAACACATAGCCACAAAATTTTCCATTTCATTCTTTATATTCAGCCAATAGTAGAACCTCTTCGCTGTTGTTAGTGTATTTTGATATCCTGGATTACCTGAATACGATTTAACATGAAATTCCCACAAGATAAGATTCTTGATTTCACTATTTTCCGACCAATAGGTCTTGTCCCTAAAATTACGAAACCATATTTCGTGATATGATATTCCACACCCTATTCACCTATACCTTGTTGTTGTAATCTATGCCTAAGCTCCCTATACCTATCATCATGTTATCATGCCTACAAGGTCTAATCCTAGAAATTTGTCCCATAAGAACTAATAGTTTCTATATGATTTACCTATACTCTTCTGCTAAGAGAATATGAAACGTTTTTCTCATTACCCTTGATGTACCTGATCTCGAATTAAAACTCACTAAGTGTGGCCAACTGTCTTGATTCTCTAGCATTCACATTCGATTGGTCAAACAAGTACCTTAACCCACTGTGATCACTCATCAACACAAACGTCCTGCCAAGAAGATAGTGCATCCACATCTTCAATGCATGAATGATCGTTGCCAACCGAAGATTGTGTGTCACAAATTCTGCTCGATTCAATTTCCTTGATTCATAGCATACCACTTGTCCCTATTGCATCAGGACTCCACCAAGTCTGCTCTAGCAAGAATTTATACACACCACGAACTCTTTGTCCAGATCTATAATCTTTAGAACAGGTGCATTTGTCAACAAATGCTTCAAATACTCAAAACTTGCTGCGCATTCCTCTGTCCATTCAAATTTATCTCCTTTCCTTTGTAATTATGTAATGGGATAGGAAATTTGTGAGAAGTTCCTGATGAAACTCTTGTATTAACCTACTAACCCCATGAATGATATGACCTCATCCACATTTCTAGGAGCTTCCCATTCTATGATAACTCTGATATTTTATGGGTCCACTACTATGCCTTCCTTGGAAACATTTCCCAAGTAATGTAACTATGTCTGAAAGAAACTGAATTTACTAAGTTTGGCATACAATTGATGCTCTCTTAGCAATATCAGTACCATTGCTAAGTGTTTTCCATATTCTTCCTCATTCTTAGAATATATCAATATATCATTAATGAATACAATCACAAAATTTTCCAGATAAGAACATAATACATTATTCATCAAACACATAAAAGTAGTTGGAGCATTAGTCAAACCAAAACAAACCACAAAAAACTCATAATGCCCATACATGGTATGGAAATCAGTCTTGTAGTTGTCCTGTTCTTTTATGTGTACCTGATGATACCTAATCTCAAATAAATATTCTATAACACCGTTTCTCCCTTCAACTGATCAAACAAGTCATCGATCCTAGGAAAAAAATACATGTTCTTAATCGTCACCTTGTTCAACTGCATGTAATTAATACACAACCTGAGAATACCATCCTTATTCTTTACAAACAACACCAGTGCACCCCAAGGTGACACTCTTGGCCTAATCTACCCTTTTTCAAGCATTTCCTTCAATTGCAACTTTAGTTCCACTAGTTTTGGTGTGCTCATCCTGTACAATGCCTTTGATTTTGGTGTTTCCCCTGGTACCAACTCAATGTAAAAGTCCACTTACCTGTGAGGTGGAAAATATAGAATCTATGCTGGGAATACATCCTAAAACTATTGTAAAACCAAATACCTTTTCAAGATTTCAACATCCTCAACATCCTTACCTTTATCATTAGAAATATGCATTGCAAATAATACACACTCTTTCTGGCTACTGCACTTTTCTTGCATAGTTGTAACCATTCTAACTAATGTTACCTTATTCTTACCGTGTAATATTATTTTTTCTCCATTGTCATCCAAACACTCAATAACCTTTTCATAACAATTCACCTTAGTCATGTTAAGATACAACCAATCCATACCGAGAATCATATTGTATGATCCCAATGAAAGTAAAAAGTACATTCAGATGTGTTGATCTAGGCATACCATTCAACTCAAATGCACAAGATCTTACCAAATGATGAGCTCTATTCTTAATACCCATAGCCAACTGCACTAACCAATATTATGCATGCACTTATTTCTCAAACCACACTTAATCACCAGGTCAAGGTTAACATAACTATAATTATATCTAGGGTCAATCAAAATAGAAACAAATTGATCACAAAGCTTACTGTACATCTTGATAATAGATGTCTACTGATCTACCTGCCTATTATCCAATGTTGCATAGATACGAGGAAAGCTCTGTCCAACATCCCCAATTGTCTGCGCCTCATGAAAACGATAGATTTGAGGTCTATTACCCTTATACGAGATACAATCATTCTTGAGATGCTCCTTGCCTCATATCCAACACTTCAACTCTCCCCTACCACCACCTTTATTATGCTACTCTCTAGTCTGTGACCCATGTCCCTTCTCAACTACATTAAACTTCTTATAAGGAAAAACATTCTCTTTCTCACCTACATCCTAAGGTCTTGTTTGCTTTGGTGGCCATTTAACTTTAGTATTGTAATTCCCTTTCCATCCTTTCTTAAATTTAACCTTGCGCTTTTATTTCTCATAACAGTGCTTCGATTTCAAAATGACTTATTCCAATGACACAAGGCTCATCATACTTAATATGATCCTTGAATGCTAATGCTAATCCACTGGAAAATCTCTGAACTTTGGCCTTCTCATCCTTAATATATGATACATACCTCAATAACACCAAGAACTTCGTTGTATACTCCTCATCTTTCATCGATATCATAATTAGCTCATAGAAATCCTTGGCCTTACTATCATAGTACTTCTCTGACAAGTACTTATTTTAGAAAAGCCTCTTGAATTCATGCCAACTCAACTCCTCTATTTTTATGCCCTTTACCCACTTCACATCTTCCCTATTGAGATTGCAACAAGATGATGAACTTAGTGAAAAGAGTCACCTTCACTAAGTGGGCCTGCAGGCTATTTTTGGCGCAAGTCTATTTTTAGACTATGTCTATTTTTAGACATATCGATCATATTCTATGAGTTGCAGGATGCTATTTGTGGATGGTTGGTCAAGTTGGAAAAATATATGGACTTCTATTTTTAGACATACTGGGTGGAATCTATTTTTAGATTGCCAGTCTAAAAATAGATATGTCGAATATTATTAGCTCTTAATAATATTTGGACTATAAACATTATCTTATTCTCTTGGATCACTTCAGTTAAGTGCACAGATGTGGCACAGGAGCTGACAGAAGGAATTAAGCTATTCCTGAGGGTTAAGTGGAGCTATTGCATGGAGACTTCAGTTAGAACTCATGTGACAGAGTTTGGTGGAGTTATTGAGGTAGTTGGTGGAGTTGTGTTCAGTTTAACTCAGTTAGACACAGTTGAGCTAGTTGTATCTAGTCTAACTGATTGATACACTAATGAGAGTGGTGTGAATTAATTATTAATTAATTCACTAATTATTAACTCATTAATCAACTGAAGAATACATCAGTTAACTACAGTGCATGGACAGTTTCAGTGGAGACCAGTGGAGAGGTAGGTGAAAGAGCAAGTGTGACTATCAGTTGTGACTATAGTGATGCATTGATTGCATCCAACACTTAGTGGAGATGCCAATGAGGATTGCGTGAGCAAGGCTGGAGTAATTCGAACTCATTCAGAGCCATTCTTCAGCAGGGATTGCGCAGTAGAGGCAGGCTAGCAAGTGGCAAAGATCGGTGCATGGATTTGCAAGATCGGGCCTGATTAGTGTGTAGCGATTGTATTGTACTGAGAGCTTGATATGATCAGATTTGTATGAGGATTGTTACATGATCTCTATGACATATATTATATACAAATAGTTGGGGTTTTTAGCTTCAGGCTTTCCCGTTAAACAACTGTGTTAATGTGTGTGAATTTTTATGGTTTCATGTGTGCATTGCAATTGATTTAATTTCCGCATGTGATGATCAATGGTGGAATAGATTCTGTATTGTGCATGAAGTTAAAATAGTGTGTGATCAGGAGAATATTGGATATATAACACATTATTTATATAATTTATACATGGCATCGGTGAGCGATATTGATCATTGGAGCAATTGCAAACATTGAAGCGTTTGAGTTTTGTGCTGGTGGAATTCGAATTTGCAGCAGTGTTTTCTTGGTGTCGAAGGTGAGATGTCTTTCAACGGATTGTGATTGAAGTATGCCCTTGAGGGTAGCTCGAATTATATTTCATGGAAGGACGGGATTAAGGCGAAAAGGAGGATAACAAGTTGAAGGAGCTTCTCCGATGATGCATAGTTCCCAAACCTTGCCTCTAGCGACATACGTACTGACGATGGCAAAAGAAGACAACAAAATGTCGAAGGATTCTGTTGGAAGGTGTGAAGGATCACATAGTTTCCAAACTTCATGGTAAATCTTCTCCATTATTGATGTGGAAATCTTTGACAGACTTGTTCCAAAGAAAAATTGACCAGAGGAAGTTGGCACTTAAAGACAAGCTCAGGAAAATAAAAATGGAGAAGGGAAAAAGTATACCCAAGTACCTCACAAATTTTTTCCAGTGCAGGGATGAGTTGGGAAGTGTGGGGGTTACTGTATATGAATAGGACTTGGTGAGATTTTCTCTCCTTGGGCTTCTGAAGAGTTGGCATTCCTATGAGGACTCTGTCAATGATCAGGAGAAACTGTCGCGATGGGAGTGACTTTGGTCAGATCTTGTGCAGGAGGAGATAAGGTAGAGTACCAGGGATGGATCTTCATCGAAGAATGAAGATGAAGAAAATTGTGCTTTGGTTTCCAAATAAAGGAAAGGGAAGGGAAATAAAAATCCTTCTCAATCCGATGCGAAAGGAAAGAAGCAGGACATGTCCAAGGTGAAGTGCTTTCACTTTCACTAACACGGACATTATGCCACTAATTGTCCACAGAAGAAGAAAAATAAGCAAGCTGCTGGATCTGCAGCTAGTGAGGCCTTAGCCTTGCAGTTTGAGCTGGATTTTTTTCTGATCGCATGCTTGGTCTCAAGTGTGATGGGATCAGTGTGGTTTCTTGATAGTGGTGCGTCTTTCCATATGACCGGAGACAAAGATTTGTTTACTGATCTGGATGAGAAGGATCTTGGAGTGCACATTGAGATGGATGATGATGGTAGATACAATGCGAATGGTATCAGGACCATTTCCTTTAAGAGGGAGTCTGGAAAACCTTTCATCTTGAAGGATGTCATGCATGTTCTAGGATTGAAGAAGAATCTGATCTCTGTGGCGATGTTGGAAGACAAGGGATATGATGTTGTATTTAGCAAGGGAAATGCTTTCTTGCGTAGTAAGGAAACTGGTGAAACCCAGAGGATAGGGGTTCGAGTTAAGAACCTTTATCAATTGTAGGTAGATGGCTGCGCAGCAATGGTAGGCAAAGCAGAAGGAGTGGTGAGCCGGGATGAGGGTGAATTGTGGCACAGGAGATTGGGCCATCTTCACATTGGCGCTTTGAAAATTTTGCAGCAAATTTCTACCGGGCTTCCCAAAGGTACACTTGCGTAGTCAGATTAGTGCAAGGGATTTACTTTGGGAAAATTTGTGAAAGACAAATTTCATGAGAATGATAGTTGCGCCACGACGATCCTTGAGATAATTCACACAGACGTGTGTGGACCTTTCCCAGTAGCTTTGACAGTAAAGCACAGGTATTATGTGATATTTTTTGATGACTTTTCTCGTAAGTGTTGGATCTTCTTCATGCAGAAGAAGAGCGAGACATTCTCAAAATTCTGTGAGTTCAAGGCACTGGTGGAGAAAGAGTCAGAGAATCAGGTGAAGGCTCTTAGGAGTGATAATGGTGGTGAATTCATCTCTGGTGAATTCAATTACTTTTGCAGCGCAGAAAGAATTCGAAGAGAGCTCATAGCACCTCAAAACTCACAGCAGAATGGGGTCACAGAGCAAAAGAACATAATGATCGTGGGTGCTGCACAGGCGATGTTGCATGATCAGGGCCTTCCCATACACTTGTGGGTTGAAGCATGCAACACTGCGGTTTATGCGCAAAACCGTTGTCCTCATAGAGTACTTGGCATGAGTACACCCGAAGAGGCGTTTTCTAGTAAGAAGCTTGATATTTCTCATTTGAAGATTTTTGGCTCACCTGTTTACATTCATGTGACGAAGGATGCCAGGAAGAATCTAGAGCCGACCGCAGAGGTTGGGATATTTTTGGGGTACATAGAAACACCCCACAACTATCGTGTGTATTTTCCAGACAGTTGGAAGACTGTTGTGCGACGGGATATCAAATTTCATGAGGAGAAAGCCATGAAGTTCTCACTTGAGAGGGAGCTACACTTGCATGCAGATGAGGAGCTATTAGTTCCTAAGGATGAGCCTCAGGATGTGGATCAGCCACAAGAGGAGGTTCATGGAGTGGAAGAAACCACTCATGTAGTGCCAAACATCAGAGGGTGGAAGCGCACTACAAATGCTGAGCGACTGAATCAAGATGCAGCGCAGAATGTAGGAGCCCCTACATCACAGCGCAGACAGAGACAGTCACCTGACCGATATACTGGATGCATGGCTCTGATGAGAAAGTGTATCGTGACAGAACCATATTCTTTCGAGGAAGCTGTGGAGGACCCTGCATGGGTAGATGCCATGGTGGAAGAGTATGATTAGATTGTTAGAAACAGTGCATGGGATATTGTCCCAAGGCCGGAAGGGAAATCAGTGGTAGGTTTGAGATGGATCTACAAAGTGAAGCAAGCTACTAACGGGAGCGTCGAGAAGTACAAGGCAAGATTTTTTTCCCGGGGCTTCTCACAGATTGAGGGGATTGACTATGAGGAAACCTTTGCACCTGTCACAAGGTATTATTCCATACGGATCATCCTTTCTCTCTCAGCGTAGATGGGTTGGCACATTCAACAGATGGATGTGAAGACTGTGTTCCTCAACGGAGTCATTGAGGAGGAGGTGTACATAGAGCAGCCTGAAGGATTCAAAATCTTCAGCAGCGAGTCGCATGTGTGTAGGCTCAAAAGAGAGCTGTATGGGCTGAAACAAACACCTCGTGATTGGTACACACGAATAGACAGTTATTTCACCGGTCTTGGATTCACCAAGAGTGAGGCGGATCCAAACCTATACCAGATTGTGGTGGAGGGTAAGTTGCTGATCATTGTACTTTATGTAGATGATTTGATACTGACAGGTGATGAATGTAACTTGATACTCTCATGCAAGGCCGATCTTGCAAAGGAGTTTGGAGATGGCTGTGGACTTGGGCCTCTTCAGTCATTTCACATACTGGAAATTTGGCAAACAAGGATGGACTCGTTTTGTTCCAAGGAAAGTATGCCTGTGAGATAACGGGAGAAGTTCAACATGAAAGGTTGCAAGCCTATCGACACTCCTCTTCCTGGTGGTTGGAGGAAAGAGGATGCTACATCAACAGAGGTAGTGGATGCCACTGTTTATCGACAGTTGGTTGGTTCGCTCATGTATCTAGTCAATACATGACTGGACATATGCTATGTTGTTAACCATCTTTCACAAGCTATGGTTAAGCCTACCAATCTCTTTTGGAAGGTGGGGATGCATGTATTGAGATATCTTAGAGCCACATCGGGATATGGATTATGGTACAGACAGTCGGATGAGGTGAGGTTGCATGGCTTCACGGATGCAGATTGGGTAGGGAGCCCAACAGACAGAAAGAGCACATCTAGAGGGATTTTCAGTACCAGGTCGACGACAGTTTCTTGGTACAGTAGGAAGAAGAGATCTGTGGTACTCAGTTCAGTGGAGGCCGAGTACATGGTAGCAATTTTGGCTACATGAGAGGCTATATGGATGAGGAAGATCCTGGTTGGGTTGTTCGGTTCACACTTAGATCCTACTGTGATATATTTTTGATAATCATAGTTGCATTAAACTCTCGGTTAATCCAGTATTTCATGATAGATCTAAACATATTGACATCCAGTACCATCATATCAGATATTGTGTGCAACGGAATATCATTGTACTATCTTACATTCCTACGGAGGATCAAGATGTTGATATTCTGACGAAGGTGCTCACCAGGAGCAAATTCGAATACCATAGAGACAGGATTGGGGTGGCAGATAATCCCTATCTTGTTGTGAGGGAGTGTTGAGATTCAACAAGATGATGAGCTTAGTGAAAAGAGTCACCTTCACTAAGTGGGCCCGCAGGCTATTTTTTGCGCAAAGTCTATTTCTAGACATGTCGATCATATTATATGAGTTGTAGGATGCTATTTGTGGATGGTTGGTTAAGTTGGAAAAATATATGGACTTCTATTTTTAGACATATTAAGTAAAATCTATTTTTAGATTGCTAGTCTAAAATATATGGTTTAATATTATTAGCTCTTAATAGTATTTGGACTCTAAACATTATCTTATTCTCTTGGAGCACTTCAGTTAAGTGCACAGATGTGGCACAGGAGCTGACAGAAGGAATTACACTATTCCTGAGGGTTTACTAGAGCTATTTCATGGAGGACTTCAGTTAGAACTCATGTGACAGAGTTTGGTGGAGTTGTAGAAGTAGTTGGTGGAGTTGTGTTCAGTTTAACTCAGTTAGACACAGTTGAGCTAGTTGTATCTAGTCTAACTGATTGATACACTAGTGAGAGTGGTTTGAATTAATTATTAATTAATTCACTAAATATTAACTCATTAATTAACTGAAGAATACATCAGTTAACTACAGTGCATGGACAGTTTCAGTGGAGACCAGTGGAGAGATAGGTGAAAGGGCAAGACGAATATCAGTTGTGACTATAGTGATGCATTGATTGCATCCAATACTCAGTGGAGATGCCAATGAGGATTGCATGAGCAAGGCTGGTGGCAATTCGAGTTCATTCAGAGCCATTCTTCAGCAGGGATTGCGCAGTAGAGGCAGGCTAGCAAGTGGCAAAGATCGGTGCATGGATTTGCTAGATCATGCCTAATTACTGTGTAGCGATTATATTGTACTAAGAGATTGATATGATCAGTTTTGCATGAGGATTGTTACATGATATCTATGACATATATTATATACAGATATTTGGGGTTTTTAGCTTCAGGCTTTCCCATAAAAACTCTGTGTTAATGTGTGTGAATTTTTATGGTTTCATGTGTGCTTTGCAATTGATTTAATTTCTGCATGTGATGATCAATGGTGGAATAGATTTTGTATTGTGCATGAAGTTAAAATAGTGTGTGATCAGGAGAATCTTGGATATATAACGCATTAGTTATATAATTTCTACATTCCCACAAAATGTATGTTTTCCCTTTGGGACTGAAAATAGCTATTCTGGCCTTCATGTTCTCTATGTAATCACGCAACTCAAAGAACTTATTCATCCCAAGTAACCATGACTTTACATCTTCTGGCTTCTTCAACTATCAATCAAATGTAGGTGGCTTGGATTTATTGAAATTATACGTGAAATATCCCCTATCACTCCTCCTATAAGGATGATAGAAATGATGGCCATGATACCTGTTTGAACCAGAACTAGAGTAGAACTCATGTCCACTACCTCTCCTATCAGGTGTATCCAAGAACCTGACATCTGTAACCGTGTCATCCCTATTTGACATGTGCCCATCATGATACCTACTACCATATTCCCCATTATTCTTTTCTTCCTGTCCATAACTGATCCGTGGTTTTCCACGTCTCTACAAATATTAAAAGCTCTGAAGGATGAATGCATTGAAATCTTCATGTTTCTCCAGTGCCCTATGAATTCTCTCCTATGGCTAAATGATCATGTCATTTTCCTCCTTGCAACTTCTTATTTCTGCCTTTAAACTCCTCAAAGTTCCTGTTATGTCCTAAGAGTACCCATCACTATGTTGCTCATCTAATCTATAAGGGGAGTCTCGTGAACTATAATCCACCATTCTACTAGTCATATTGATCTTCTTCTTCCTACAAGTATACCATGTCAGTTAAACCAAAATATAAACATAATCAACATACCTCAGTGAAGTCTAGGGGAGGCTATCTCATCTGCAAAATTAGTCCATATTAGCACAATACATGTATAATCATAATCACATCAATACATCAACCTCATGCATAAAAATTATAACCATGAAATGCATGCATAAAAACCACATAGACAGATTACATGAATAAAAAACGGATATAAAACTGACATGAAGACATGAAAACACATTCTTCCCATCTAGTCCAAGCATTAAACCATGCTTTGATACATATATGTAACAACCCCTCCCACATTTACCTAATTTCACTGGGCTGTCGAGGTAAACATGATTTGAGGGCTACTATGACATGACTCAACTCCCTAACTAAAATTAAGGAAGTGGAATCGACAAAAAAAAGATTTATTGACTTCCCTTATGTGCTATAGGAACCCCAAGAGCTAAACAACCACTCTAGGTCCCCAAACCCTGAGTTAAATTTATTTTTTAGTGATATGGAGCCTTGATCACTCCCATTACAAGGCAAGCCAATGAATGTAACCTTCTAGTCACTCTGATAACTCTGCCTTCCAGTGACTGTAGTCTATATTTCCCAGTTCTGTGCATGCGACCCCAAAATCTAAGCCACTTTTTCGGGGCTAAGATCCATACATATGCCCATAACTTGATAGAAATTTATAGAATAATTAATGAAAATATAAAAAATACATAATCACAAAACTTAAACAAGAACTTGACCTAACCAAGCCAAACCATGAAAATCATTCCATAAAACACATAATGAACATGCAATCTATAGGTCACAACTGCATATCTGAACATAGGGATCTGAAACTTATCTGAGAATAATAAAGAAGGTATAAATCCATCTCATAATAGCTGCAATAACATCTATTAGGTCATGAATTAAATAACCATTCATTTACAAATCAAAACATGATATGAACCATAACTTGAATCTGTCATAAAACCATGTTTATAACTAGCATATAAAAAAATAATAGCAATGATAGAACAACCATCAAAGCCACATAATAACAAGTATAAATACTCATGAAATACAAGAGGAGAAATAGCTCTTATTATCATATGAAAAACCAACCAAGTTAGGGACTTCCATGTACCACCCGATCATAGATTAGGCTGAACCAAATCTTTCTTTCAACCAATCCCCCTCGTGCCATATTCTAAACATGAATGTGGGACTCATAACAAAAAAACTAGGGCTTATTCAGGCTTTACAGAAATCCTGCCAAAAGAGGTCAAGGGACTCCTAGGCCCGAAATCCTCACCTATACAACTAGGTTTTATTGCAATCCTGCCAAAATCGGTCAAGGGATCACTACGCCCTAAACAAAAGCATACACTACTAGAATTTATCACAATTCTGCCAAAACATGTCTAGGGATCACTAGGCCCTAAACAAGTTTTGATGCCTCTGGATTTATTCATCGATACCTTGAGGAATTTTCCTATCTCCGCCCTCAGACTTTACCGCAATCTCACCATTACCGATCAAGGTATTCATAGGCCCTTGGGAATTCTCTTGCCAACCAACTCACCGGTTCCAAAACCATCCAACAATCTAAAGCTCAACCAAATAAAAGAACCCCATCACACCATGGCTATCTGGAAATGGAAAGGCAAAGATGAAACCATTGTCACACCTAGAAAAACCCATGCCAATGATAGAAATAGAACCAAATACGCACATGCATGTACCATGCATGCCAAAACTAGAAATAAAATCATGCATGAAACTCGATACCTGCAATTAATCTCTTTGTAGCCGCTTGATTCAACTCTTCCTTGATGGATCCTTGCTTTCCTTTGCTTTCTTGTCCTTCCTTTTCCTTCCTTTCTCCAACGCTTGAGTGCTCCAAGAATTCTCTAATTGTGCAAGATTATTAGAGAGTAAAGAGAATAGAGAGAGCTCTAAAACTAAACTGATAAAAGGTTAACTAATAAAAGTCATGAAATGATCCTCATAAGCATTTTTATCATTGAGGCCTCTATTTTCTTCAATTTCCTCTATTTTTCCTTCATTTCCTCCTCACATGAAACATATGACCTTTCACCTTCCTTTTCTCCTATTTTCTATTATTCTCATAAATAAATGTCAATTAATGCATATTTTCCTTTTCAATGCCTTTGCCCATTTCCTTAGCAATAATAAACCAAATGAACACCTCTAGGATTTTTTTCCAACATTCATCTTGGAATACACGTCCCATGACCTTGGTCCTATTTTTACTTTATTAACTTTATTACATATATTATTAACTGGGGTTGTTATAGACCTGGTCATAGGAATGCCAATAACTCCTCAATCTCAGGTTCTAATGATTTCTCTTCATCAAATTTGATCCATGATTCTTTATTCTCCATTGTGGATTGGAAAAAGGAACCAAGGAAAGGTTCTAGATTTTCTTGTAGAGATGGCTCATGGATATTCTATTCACTTATCACTTCTGAAGATATAAATATGTTATTGAATACTTACTACCAAGATTTTCTCTTCTTAGGAAGCAGATATGTCAATTGCTGCTATGATTTGAGAAAATTATTGGAGTAACATTTCTTGTCATTTTTTTGACCATTATTTTTCTACTAGCTGGTAAATCTTGTCAACACCTGGATTATTTCAAGGGGGTTTATTACAACAACCTAAAAATAATATCCTTTTAAAAGAATAAAAAAATACGTGGAAAAAAAAATTCAAGGAGAGATCTGCCATTTAATTGGATACTCTCGTGTTGTCAATACCCTGCTAACATGAGTTAGCTTATCCTTTCCGGGAATCAATATTAAAACAAAATAAAATACACTTGCATAAAAAGGATCAAGAAAATTTGTTGGCTTCTAGTGATACTGACCCAATAGGCCCTCCACAAAATGTTTCTTTCCAAAAAAGGAGTTAAACCACATTATGCTTACGAGTATGACAAGGGCTTGTGGGTATCACATAAGATGGTTGCGTAGGTTATTACCCACCATCTTACCTCCCATCCTGTAAGTATTAAATGTTGTGGAATACAATTAAAAAAACATATCACTAATGCTTTATCTCTCAAGTTCCTCCCACCAATGATGTCAAAATGTTGGGTGGAATAATTGACAAACAATTACTCAACATTAATTTTTCATCCAAGATCGTATTCTTTGAGACTCTACACTTTATATGCAGAGATTAATAAAATAGTGATGTGATACACTAAGGACCTAATTAGGAAAATCATAAAAAACTTGCATTACCTCGAGCTCCCATTCAAGATTCATTATCAACACTTCAAACAATTGGAATACCTTCAATGGTAGTTTCACACAACTTAATCAAGAAAAATATATCTAAAATATCATTGAGTTCTTAACACTAATCCCTCTTGGACTGATTGATGTTTCATTCCCTCAATTCTTTAGGTGGTCCTATGACTCAATAACCCATTGTGGGTACCAAAATAAAGCTTCAAGAAAAGGAAATTAGGCATCCATGACAACTCCTATCACCTAGGCATCATTCTTGTCACACAGTTGAAAGGAAAATATGATTAAACCTAGACTTCCCTCGGAGTTACACAACTGCTATGCACTCATTTAGTGATCTAAATACAAAACACACAAGGACAAGTGTGAATTTTTCAATAATAATTTCAAACCATATTTCAAACCATTAAAAACATTGATCAGATCATATTTCTTTTTATAAAGAAATAATATAACATTAATATTGAACTTTAGAATTAGGTTTATGTCTAGAACATGATCACCAACACACTAAAATGCCATAAAGCAAGAACTTTTAACACATAAAATGTACAAAAATGAATCAATGTAGTACACAAGAGAATTTTTCAACCCAAAACTTGTTATATTACAACTTTAATACAACAAACATAGGGCTCCCATACTAGGGATCATGGCCCTTACAATTAGCCCTTATACACGAACAACTAGGGCTTGAGCTAAACAAGACATCATCATTAATTTCCCCTTGAATAAAACTCATTTGACTTACTTGTTGAAGGAGCGCTCAACTCAGCCCTTTCGGTCCACATACCTTGAACACCTGGCAGGTACTTTACCACATCTTCTTTTGCTCACAAGTACTTCTACACATTCAAAATGATTGCATCTTCAATTGAAAAATCCACCTCTATCAATGGAATTGCTTCTTTAATGACATTGATCTTAGGCCATAAAACTGTCCTCTAGAAACCCTCTTGCTCCTCCAAGATATCCTGCTCTTAGGGTCTTCACAATTCTGCCCACTAACTGTCCACTTGCTTCTCCAAAGTGACATAACTTAGGGCTTCCAATAAACTACCTTCTTGCAATACTTTTCTACACCACAAGCCACTGCACACAAGGTTTTTAAATTTTCCCTCTTAGCATTCCTTTAGCTACCCCTTAGGTGATTGAACTTAGGGATTGTAAAAAACCCTCTCAAAAATATTTTTCCATGTAAACTTACTATACTTAGGGCTTCATATAATTCCCTCTTAACAATGAAAAGTATACTCCTTATTCACTATACTTTAGGGCTTTTATACTTGTTTTACAATACCCTTCTGGACAAACCTTACACTTCAATCACCTTCAACACTCCTTTATCCTTGATTCTTCTCTATGCTAACACTTCATTCCACACATTATAGCACCCCTCTCCTATTTCCAAGAAATTTCACTTATGTTCACTCATTCAGGCAGGTTTCAACCTCCCCAAATTTCATATCATAACATAGAGTTATGTGCATAGATCAACGGAATTATCACAAAGTTATGGTCTCTTCCTAAGTGTCTCACCCCTTCCCTACAACATAGAACTTTAACGCACTCGTTACAAACTTCAAGATAAAAATGAAAAGGTTGAACCACAACAATAAGTGAACTGCCAAAAAAACTACACAAGGGAAAGAAACTCATTGAGGTTCATGTCCTCTACTTGGGAAAACTCGACCATCAACAGTGAGATGATAGACCACACATGCTCAAGATTTGACATCCTTAAGGCTTGAAAATCCATGAGTTATACACTCTCTTCCTTGCACATAAATAACATGAGAATTATAGTTTGGATAGATGCCAAATGGTCTCAATCTCATCGCTTCTTATAATGTCTTAGATGGTGGCACTTTTCACCAAGGGTTGGGACCTTTAGCCCAAGTTGAATTGAGCTATCTTTCCGAAACCCCACTAATAAAATAAATGTTATTTCCTCCATTTGAATTTCACCACATCATGGAAGCCCTAGGTTCCCCTTAACCCTTCAAGGTTGCCCCTCATGCATCCAGTGATTAAAAAATTAATTTTCACCTTCATATTACACTCACGACTTTCGGTACAAATCCCACCACTTGGGTACATTTCCCAGGAAACTCCATTTTTGTGGGTCAACTCCTCACAAACCTAGTACCCCATGGGTTGTGGGAGTACCCCCTAAGCTACATATTTCAACTCACTCTCTTAGTGAGGTAGGTACTTCCACCACTCACAACCAACTTTTCATCTTCAATGACATTAGCCCAATCTATGGCGTCTAACACTATAACATACCTTGTAGAAAAAAACACACTATCCTTGGTAGTTTCCTTGCGTCAATATCGTTAGACCCTAAAGATTAAAATTTACATAGGGTATCTAACAATCCTTCACAATCTCCCTCTAAAGCTAGACTCTCTCCGAGTCTAAAATATATTCACTCGCTCACTCTCATTTCTATAATAGCTCAGTTACATTTCCTGCTTAATTTAAACATTGTAAACTAGCTAATTAGGGACACAAGTTATAGGGTTGAGAAGGACATACTACTTGGAACATATGGCAAGAAAAGGGGTAAGATATGATGTGGCATTCATATGATTGGCCTGCAATAATTGGCAGGCATACCTAAAAACAAACCAGGGATGACTTATAAAAAATTGGAATATGAGGGACAAATGGAGTATATTTTATTCAACTAGAAGATGTCAACCAGGTTATACTCTAACCACCAGGAGGTAGAGCTAGAACAAAAAAGAGATTATGAGCAGAGATGTCATACCATGTATATAGGTTTGGGGGAATCTGTCTGAAGGTATTAACCATGTTGTGCAGAATCGAGGGTGAAGGTTCTATGCAAATTGAGTGGAGGTTCAATCGCTGAAACAATTGTCGCTCTACTAAAGGTAGCACAAGAAGTAGACACACGCAACAGCAAAGGGGTGGTTCAAAATCACTTTGTAACCTCTTTGGGATCTGGAACACTTGAATGAACTCAAAACATTGTTTTAGCCCTTAAGTAGTCTCAAGCCCTAGAATCTGTCTCGGGGTAGAAAACCGCAAAAGAAGTTTATTTGCAGTGAGTCTATGGTTGGGAGGTGAGTCATTGTCCTTGAATCTGTTGCCTATCTTTTTTTGAGGTAAGTGTTTCTCTCAAGTTAATCACTTAATGAAATCTTGTAGCCATTTTAGTAATTAACCAATGGTGCATCATATCTACTTTTATGTGTTTAAATACGTATATGCACTTAATTGTGATAAATTGTTATGTAATAAATTGTATATGCAGTATCCTTGGGTAATAATGCTACGATATATAAATTTTAGCCGATAACATCAGTAGGAACAAGAGCCTTCACCAAAATGTATTTCTAATTCATGTGGAACATCACAACGTAACTCACAATTTTGCTATTCAACACAACATTAAACAACTAAGACCCTAACTACATGCCTTGCTTGAGAACAAGAAAACAAAGCACACAATTTCAGAGCTAAGAGATTAATGGCTCTACATTCCTATGATCTTGCAAATATTGAAGAAATAAATTTTGTGAATGTCGAGATTCCCATAAGTTCTACATTTGCATGAAAGAACCCATTTAACTCTCCAAAATTTGGTATATATTTATGTTGATGGTTTGCATTAGAGAAATTTTGAGGTCAAAAGAACCCATTTGACTCTCCAAAGTTTGGTATATCTTTATGTTGATGGTTTGCATTAGAGAAATTTTGACGTAAAAAATGGGTCTCATAAGGAAATAATAAATAATAGCTTAAACAATAAAATAATATTTATGAATTTTCAATTCAATTTTTACACCATAATCCATGTAACCATGGTTAAATTATATTGAAAAGTTATACCAAAATAAAATTAATAAAAAAAATTATACAACGAATGCATTTTTCATTTGTACTTAAATAACTTAAAATAAATTATAAATATAAATTCATAAATTCTTAATTGTATAATATAATTAAGTATTGGGGGTGTTTTTGCAGTGCATTATATTATATATCATTTTTTGGGATGCAACTGTGTTAAGTAATTCATTCATCTATGACCATTTCCATGAGAGGTAGTTGTAATTGACTAATTTCTCATGATTTTTGAATAGTCCACTTAGCATTCATTGCATCGGGTGATGCTCACAGGGGTGAAGAAGTGGGATTGAAACTAGTGAAATGAATCACATAGAATCAATCATCACTTCCGGGCCTTGCACCTAGTAACCGAGATGTCCCGGGAGGTCACCCTTCCTAGATCACCTCTGGCTCAAGCACGCTTAACTGTGGAGTTTTCCCCACAATCAAGACCACTTAGCTTGCATGTGTGATTAATCGTGGAAAGAATATAACACATACCCAAAATTCTCCCACTTGTTTTTTTCTTTCCACATGGGGCCACAAGAGAGCTTAGTCATTAGTCTAGCCCTACAAAATCCATTGTTTCTCTACACCAAGAGAAATTATGAGTGCTCACAGACTTCGTTAATGCATCTGCAACATTCTTCAAAGTGTCCACCTTTACCAGCAACACCTTTTTATCCTCAACCATATCTCTCACAAATTGATATTGAACATCAATGTGCTTTGTATTTGAATGATAAGCAGGGTTATTAGCCAAGAAAATTTCACTTTTTCTATCACAGTCTATCCTTATAGCTCACTGCACCAACCCCATACTTGAACAAAATCTCTGTAACCAAACTGCTTCCTTGCTTGCATGAGTGGCTGCCATGTATTCTGCCTCTGTGGTTGAAAGAGCCACTACAGACAGTCTTTTAATCATCCAACTGACTGCACCTCCAAATAGGCTAAACACATACCCACTTGTAGATATTCTTTGGTTCATATTTCCATCCCAATTTTCATCAACAAAACCATGGATGTCCAAAACTCTGTCCAATTCTGGGCTTCCTTGGTAGCACAAACCATAATCACTAATGCCATGTAAATATCTAAAAACCCGCTTCATTACTGTCCAATGCTCCTTCCCTGGTTTTGACATAAACCTGCTCAATATTCCCACTACATGTGCAATGTCTGGTCTAGTACAAACCATTGCATACATCAAGCTACCCACTACACTTGCATATGGAACATGAGACATATCCTCCTCTTCTTCTTGTGTCTTGGGAAATTGTTCAACAGATAGATTTACACCTACATGAATAGGAACCTTCACCAGTTTACTATCCTACATATTGAACCTCTGCAATATTGTCGACATTCTTCCTCTGGTTTAACAAGAGCTTTCTATTTTCCTGATCTCTCTTAATTTCCATGCCCAAAATATAGTTTCCAGCACTAAGATCCTTCATGTCAAATTTGGAGAACAATTTGGTCTTCAAATCCCGGATAATTTCTTTTTCATTTCCAATTAGCAACATATCATCCACATACAAGACCCAATAAATAACACGGTCACCAATTAATTTAAAATACACCTAGTGTTCCTCTCTACTTCTGGTGAAGCCAAGTCCCCATATACAGGTATCAAATTTTTGATACCACATCCTTGGTGACTGTTTTAACGCATACACAAATTTTTTTAACCTGCATACTAGTGCTTTCTTATCCTTCACCATAAATCCTTCAGGTTGCTTCATGTAGATATCCTCTTCCAGATCCCCGTGAAGAAATGTTGTCTTCACATCCATCTGTTCTACCTTAAAATCAAATGCATCAAAAACAGATAAAAGTAATCTAATAGAAGTAACCTTGGCAACAAGAGAAAAAATATCACCAAAATCAATTTCAGGCACGTGGCAATAACCTTTTTCTACCAACTGAGCTTTATATTTCTCCATATTTCCTTCTACATTCATTTCTTTTTAAACACCCATTTTATCTTGATGGGATTCCTTCCAGCTGACAACTCCACCAGATCCCATGCCTCATTTTTGTGCAACAATGTCATTTCATCAACCATGGCCTCCTTCAAGAGTTTTCCATCCTCTGAATCCACTGCCTCCTTGATAGTTCTAGGATCATCATTAGTGATAGTTAAAGAAAAATTTGAATAGAAAGAAAACAGACTATACCTTTCTGGCTACCTTCTTTCTCGAACTGATCTTCTCACAGCTGTGGTTTGTGGCTCTTCCTCTTATGAATTTTGTTTTGTTGTAGAGTCTGATTCATCCTCCTTTAGCTAAAACTCTATCTTCTCAGGTTCCTTTGGTAGGACTTCATGTTTAACAACATCTTTCACCTCTCTTAACACCACATATCGATCGTACACAACCTTCCTTATTTTTGGGTTCCAAAGCCTGTAACCTTTTAAACCATCCTTATACCCAATAAAGATGCAAATTTCAGATTTATTATCCAACTTGGTCCTTTTCTCCTTTGGAACATGTACATATGAATCACATCCAAATACCCTCAAATGTGAAAGAGAGAGTTTCTTACCATTCCATACCTCATGTGGAGCCTTATCCTCCAACATTGATGAAGGTGATCCGTTATCTAGGTAACATGCCATCTCCACTGCCTCTGCCTAGAATTTTTGTCCTAACCCGATACCACTGAGCATGATTCTTGCCTTTTCCATCAACGTTCTGTTCATTCTTTCTGCAACTCCATTTTTCTGAGGTGTGTATGGAGTAGTCTTCTACCACTCTATACCACACTTCTTATAGAATTCTTAAAATTCCTTCTTGCAGAACTCTCCACCATTATCTATCCTCAACACCTTTATCTTCTTCTATGTCTGGTTTTCCACCAGAGCCTTAAATTCTTTAAATATGTCAAATACTTCATATTTATTCCTCAAGAAATATATCCATGTATTCCTTTAGAAGTAATTTATGAATGGAACATAGTACACAGACTTTCCTAGTGATGGAACCGACACAGGTCCAAACACATCACTGTGCACAAGCTCTAATATCTTGTTCGCCCTCTTAGCACTAAAAGGAAAACTCACCCGATTCTACTTCCCATATACACAATGTTCACAAAAATTGAAATACAGAGAGAAATTAGTCATACCTTCTATTATACCATTACCATGAAGTATATGAAGGCCCTTCTCTCCAATATGTCCAAGCCTTTGATGCCATAGCATGGTATTTTCTCTAGATACCGTTAGGATTATCGCTCCACTTTTAGGAACCACAGAACTGTTGCACCCATCAATAATAGTGCTACCCTAAAGCTTTTACAAAGTTCCAATCTAAAATCCCCACATTAATACCATTGCTCCCCAAACCATCTTGTAGGTATCTTTCTCGAACACTATTTTTACACCTGCATCATCCATCTTGCTTACAGAAATAAGATTTCTGGCCAATGTAGGAATATGCAAAACACCATGAAGTGTTCTAATACTTCCACCTTGTAGCTTCAGCTTGAATTTCCACATCCGACGATTATGGCCTTCCTATCATCTCCTAAGAAGACATCACCACCATCATACTTCTCATACTTGCAGAACCACTCCCTATGGGGAGTGAAGTGAAAGGATGCACCTGAGTCAATCAACCATGCCTCATGATCTACATGTGTATTTTAAGAAGAAGCCAAATACACATCCCCACCTTCATCTGAGGTGGTTTTTTCCTCTACAGTAGGATAATCATCAGATCCCTTTCATTTCTCAAGAGCTTTAGATCTGCAGTCCTTTCTGTAGTGCCCTTCCTTTTCGCATTTCCAACACACCTTTACATATTTAGATCTCCCTCTAGATTTATATCTCCCACTCGAAAAATTATTTGTGTTTCTATTATGGGACCTTCCTCGTATAGATAATGGATATACATTATAGCCCTCCATATTTCTTTGTCTCATTCCCTCCGAAAACAAGGATGTGACAATTTCATCAAAATTCAAGGTAGTTGTATTGCTACCTATTGCAATAACCAGACTGTCCCACGAATATGGTAGAGAACACAACAAAATGATGCACTTATATTCATTTGAGATTTTAATATCAACATATGACAATTGACTTACCACAGTATTGAAGGCATTCATATGATTTTTCACTGAGTCTCCATCCTTCATCCTTAGGTTATACAAATTTTTCTGCAGGAACAATTTATTCACCAGAGACTTAGATTGGTACAAAGTCCCTAACTTGACCCACAAATTCTTCACCATAGCTTCCCTAGATGCATTCAACAATACCGAATCTAAGATACACAACTGTATTGTGATCTTTGCCTTCTGATCCCACTTCGCCTAGTCTTCATTTGACATTGTCGTTGGTTTAGTACCCGGATCTACCGCGATCCACTAATCTTTATCCACCAGAAGATCCTCCATCTTGAGCTTCCACAACTCAAAAATTTGACCATTAAATTTATCTATATCTATATTTCCACTGCTCTCCATCTTATTTCACCGCAAGAATCGATCCCATAGATCTCCCACTAAACATGGTCTACCATAGGCGCAAGAAAAAAACCCCTCAACAACAAAGGCATCCTCTTGAATTCGAAATAACTTTGATACCAAATGTAGGTTTTAACCCTATACATAAATTATCTGCAAATGAATTCTTAAAGATAGAAAAAAAACAATAGTGAGAGCATAAAACATAAAATAGATATACACAGAGATTTTTCCCCTAGATCCCAAATTGGGACTACCAACTTGATTTTTGATTATATTCCTTTTAGTGTTACAACACACACACGCACACACACACACACACATATAACGTAAGCATTCATAAACCCCAATCCATTAACCCTGGATTAGAACATAAATAGTTCCCTTGACTGGATCTACAAAATACCAGGTGTTGAAAACCATCATGCCCTAAAACCATGTGCAAACCCATGCACAAAACCATAGGCGGGTCTACCCATCGAAAAATAAGGAATTTTTTTTTTTCACGGGGTGTTGCCCCATACCCCGTGCAGGGGGCTACCCACCCCTTGAGAACCCTTGGATAGGGGGACTACCACACCCCTATGACCTCCCCATTGCACCCGCCACAACGTACAGGGGGGGCTACCACCCCACCTTTGACTCCCCCATGTGTGCGACTAATCGTGGAAAGAATATAACACATACCCAACAAAGAGAGAGTGGAAGGACCAACTCATGTAGAGACATCCAAAAATGGAAGGAAGTGAACCAAAGAGGCTAACAGGTTGGTGCTTGATGTTAGAGAGAACGTGGGGGCACCCACATCACAACACAAGCAGAGAAGGCCCCTAGATAGATACACTCGATAAATGGATCTTATGAGCGAGAGTGTATAGATTGAGCCATCCTCATTCGAGGAAGCAGTGGAACAACCAATATGGGTTGATGCCATGGTAGAGAAGTGTTGTAACATTATCTTGTTTTGAGAAGTTAGCGTGGTAGTTTAAAAAAAAAAAAAAAATGTTAAGTTAGGACATGGATGAAAAAGAAAATTTTAAAAAATGCTAGGAAGATTTATATTTTTGTACATCCATTTCAGAATAAAATGTTAGAATAATTTTCCCTAAGTAAATAAGGCAAGAAGAAAAAATGTTAGGAAAGCAAGAAAATAAAAAATGTGAATGCTTTAGTGTTTTAAAGAAATAAAACTATGGTTGCCTGTTTAAATGTGCCAGATACCCAAAGAGATTAAAATTAATTTATGATGTTAAATTCTTCAAAAAGGGTTTAATTTTCATTTGTTAAATTTGATATATATAAGTGCTCATTTGATTTTATTATAAATTCACTACGCGATTAAAGGGTCAAAGAAACAAGGAATAATGCATCGACATGTTTCGACGACAGATCTTAAGCCCGCTGTAGATCTATGGCGAAGGATTACTTCGCGACCCCCCGACCGTTTCTTGTTAACACGAGGCGGGGGGGGGGGGGTCTGAAGTGGGATTTTAATGACTGCCACATTTCGCGACGTGGAAGAACAACATCATTTCGCACCCCCTCCACCTAAAACTGGAAACCGGGAGGTACCCCCCCCCGAAATCCACAAGAGGTTTCACCTCTGATGATCATTTCCTCCCTCACCATCAGCCAATGGACATCCCTCCCCGTGCCATAACCGTTGGTTTCCTGTCCCATCTTCTCCCGCCACATCACCCAACCATTATTCTCCAATGTTCCACCTTAGCCGTTTGAAGGCCGTTGGCCATTAAGCCCACTCCTGAACCGTTTAATCGTAGCATTAGGCATTAAACCCCCATCCGACCTGTTAAACACCTACGGTCATATCCCAGACCATTAAACCCAAATAACACTCTATAAAATCATCTACAGAGAGCCTAATACCACTTTACTTTCTTGTCCAAATTTCGTTTCCCCTACATTTTGTTTTAAAACGACTGGACATCTCTGCAATCTGCAACCACTATCCCTCTTCTGTAGTCCATGTCACCCATTTTGCAACCTGATCTTCAAAACCCTTTTCCTCAATCAATATCCCGGTCAACATGGCCCTCAAATAGAAGACTAAAAAAATGACCCCTAAAGGTAAATCGAAGAAACCAGTTACAAAAGAAGTACAGGTTGTGAATCTATTTTCAGAGGTCGCCAATCCAGTTGCAAAATAAATTCCTGCTGCAACACCATAGCTCAACCTCGACCTCATACACCTCGCTGATGCCTTCTTTAAAGTAAAAAATGAGCAGTGTGAATTTTACTTCCATGATATATATCTGTGGTTAAAAAAAAATCACATAGATGACCAGGACCCTATCAGGTTCTGGGAATCCATGTTGCCTTTATTTTCCTTTCCATAGACTCAACCTTTTCCTGATCTAATTTCCTGGTGCTAGAAACAATATGATCCTATAACCAGATCAGTGGTGGCTCAGAATGGAAACATTATTATCACCATATATCCTGAAGCAATAAACCAGATGCTACTAATTCCTTCAGCTGATTCCCTATCCCATTTATGACCTACTACTCTCATGGACCTTTATCATAAGCTATCCTTCCCTCAGAGAGCCCATATATTCGAGATATTCCTATCTGAGGATGCAAAGTTGCCCAAGAAAAATCCACCATACTCATCCTCAATATTTCCTGAAGCCTCCAAACACTACATCTCTCTTATTTCATACCTGTTAGGATACCCAAATGACCAAATTTTTGATGAACCCATCATGGGGTTATTATCTATTTTCAGCAAAGACAAATCACCATTGTTCATGTATAATTACAGCCAATTCTTGGTTGAAAATATACATGAAAAAATCATGAACTTTACCACACAGGGTGTGTTCAATTATACTTCTGTAATTGTTCACATGTCTCTTTTTCAACTGGAAGAGATGTTTCCTATCCACTTCAGTAAGCAGGATGCATAAGGAGTGAATCAATCAGTGATTCACTAGACAGAGTTGGTCAGAGCTTCATTAACAACAACTTCTTTTGCAGAGTTCATAGACTCATTCATACACCCAGTAAGAAGCTCCTTACAAGTCAATCAAAGCCCATAATTAGGGGAGAAATAAAAAGGATCCTACACCTTAGCAAGCAATCTAAAACTGGTGATTGGTACCTATATAAATATTACACAAAAATTATGGTATATGGCTATGAACTCACACCATATAAGATTCCAAGCTATGTCCCTATGAGAGTTGTATCCTTAGAGTACATTAGACAAGTGTTAAATATGGATGAGTGACATTTTGTCTCAGGAAAGAGGAAAGCTCAGTTTAAACTCAAAGCTAGGATTGGATTGTTCATCTGCAATACCAGAGCAGCTGGTGCTGAAGCATATGAAATGTTAAAGAAAATGGGTTTCCAACCGAGTTTTACTTGGCCTTATGACCCCCATGGCATTATTTATGCTCTAAGAATTAATCTCAAAACAACTTCCTACACTCATACCTCCAGAGAAGAAATAGAGAAATATATGAACCAAGATGAATGTGTTGAAGGCACTCTCCAGGAGGTAGATGAACAAGTCATTTCAACCTCTAATGTACAGACCCTTGTTCCTGATAGTAAACAACAGAAGAGAGTCAAAGAAGAGACTCCACATGCCAAAGAAATACTTAAGGAATTTATATTACAACACAAAAATCCAAAGCTTGTTTCTACCTTACTTTCAGAGGCAGAACAACTAGAGATTATAAATTTAGGAGAAAATGAAGTTTCTACATCCACCAGTGTTCCTAAAAATCCTCCATCATCATCACCTACAAGAGAACCACTGGAGATTATCCAGCATTCAGATGCCAGTTATTCTAAAGAACAAAACATTTTCTCCAGATTCTTAGACATCAAGCATAATAATGAAGCATTAAAATATTATGTCTATAGTCAATTCTGGAAGCAAACATAAACATCACAACATAGGCTTCTCACTACCTTTGATGATGAGAAAGGAAGGATGAAAATGGCCTTTCTGCAGGCAACAATGCCATTTCCAAATACTCATGCTGAGTACAAGAAGACTGTGTTCTCTTTTGATGCAAATCAGATCCATCCAATTGATCAGATAGACCTACACAGGTAGTCTGGAGAGATGTTATTTTCAACAATGACAACAACAGCCATGTCACTCTCCAAACTAAAAGCTACATTATCAAATGTTCAATCTCAGCTGAAGATTGAAAAATTATCTTCATTGGCCAAAGAAAACAGATTGAAGTCTTTGGAAGACCTTATAGTGAAAGTTGGGTATGATCCAAAAGTCTGCAAGGCAATTGAGGAAATCATTAAAAATAAGAATGTAGACATATATGCTCTATGCAAAAAACTCAAACGTCCCTCAACTGAAGATCCATAGACAAAGGAGACTGTAGAGAATGAATACAACAAAGAGGAGATGCTGAAATTAATCATTGATCAAAATTTGCAAATTAGAAAGATGGAAGAATAGATTGAAGAATTACTGAAAGAGAAATCAACGCTTCAGGTGACCACTGATCCTAATACAACAGCTCAAACATCTTCTACAGGTACAGAACTTTTAGCAGCTTTGACAACGACTGATGCAACAAAATTGGCACAAGGTTTGGCTATTCAGAAGCAGGAACATGAGAAGTTACAACAGAGGTTTCAAATTCTTGAGTCACAGAAGATTAGCAATGATACTTTATACATGGAGGAAATGCAAAGACTCGTCAGTTAGGAATTAAAATAAAAGAACTAGAGAGTGAATCTTTAATGGCAGTAACTCTGGTTGAAGCTAAGCATAACATTTGGGAATACATCAACAAGTCTATGACAAAGGTATGGCCATCCATATAGATTATCTTCGAACATCAGGAGCTCATCATAAAATGTAGAGAAACCATTTAAGAGAAGAAAGAGCATCTAAAAAAGAAGCCAAGTGAAGCCACTAGCATGATCAAGGTTTTGAACTCAAAGAACAAAGAAAAGTTGGAAGAAATCAACATCTTGGACAGAACTGCAACAATTTTGGAGAACAAGAAAGTTTTATAGAAAAGAAATTTAATCAACCAATTGAAAACCAAATGTGAATATTTGAATAATTTTGTTCAAATATTTCATACTAAGTTTAATGTTTTGAATCATAAAGGACTGCTAGGATTGGTAGGATTAGATGATAAGTTGATTAAATTAGAATATTACTGTAAACATTTATACACAATTGCAATAGATAAGTAAAAATTTGTAGGTATCAAAGTACATGTTACAGTGAAAACATTTCTTGAAGCTCTGTAGTTTGATTTGATCATTCAACATCAAATCAAACATTTATTTATTCAAAGACCAACTTTTGACAGATATAAAAAAGTAGATGAAATTTTTAGAAAGATGATGAGTGTAGAAATCCCAAGTCAAGATCAACGGGATAAATTTTGTGAGACCATCAAGTAAAAGGGTGATTTTTACATCATGCCAGCACATCATATTTTCAAGGTTCCAGTCAGCAAAAACTCTCATCAAAAGGGGCCAAGTCATCAACAGCTTCCAAGAAAACAGAGACATTTCATCTATTTGTTTCCTTCTTCTATTATTATTTATTATATTATTGTAAAAGAGTTAATATATTTCTAATTTTTAGAAAATAGTATAAATAACTCTCATTTCGAGTTATTAAGGGTTGCACCCTTGGATAAGCGAATTTTTGTAAGCAGAATTATACAAGTTTTTCGATCGTCAATTCTTAACTTCTATGAACTATTTCACCAAGTGGGCGAAAGCCATTCCTATAAGAAATTCCACAGATTCAGTTGTAATCAAATTCATTGAAGAGAAAATTTTATCTAGATTTGGTTGTCCACAACAAATAGTTACTGACAATGCCACAACATTTAGTAGCATAAAGATGATTGAATTTTTCCAAAAATATCATATTCTACTGCATCATTCATCTCCCTATTATCCACAAGGAAATGGTATTTTTGAATCATATAACAAGAGATTAGTAAAGGTAATCAAGAAAACTTTACAAGACCATAAGAAAAATTGGGACAAACATCTGATCTATGCAGTCTGGGAAAACATGATTTCTCCTAAAAGATCAATAGGTAAATCTCCATTCTAATTCGTTTATGGTAAATATGTTATTTTTCCTACAAATTTGGCTTTCCCTGTGCTTAAGTTTTTACAAGAATCTACTGATGAACCTAATTACTTCTCTAGAAGAATAAACCAAATTATGAATTAAATGAAATCAAAGATGAAATTCAATACAAATTGAGGAAATATCAGAATAAGATGAAGAGTCTTTTTGACAGAAAGGCTAGGGAAAGAGATTTTAGAGAGGGGATTTATTCCTAAGATGGGATGCTAGGAGAGAAGACAAAGGTAAACATGGCAAGTTTGATAATCTGTGGTTTGGACCACTCAACATTGCAGAGGTAAAGGGAAAAAACACATTTGTGCTCCAAAATTTGGAAGGACAATTCTCAACATTGCCTGTTAATGGCAGATTTTTTAAACATTATATACAGTATTGAAGAAGATCCTACATCATCATTGCACATTATCATTTTATTTTATTATTTCAAGTCTATTTGTTTTCTACAATAAAGACTCCATAGCCCGAGGATAAGGCAACTAGAACTGCTTGTTCTCTGCATCCCATAGGGGGAAGCAGTCCCTAGCTAGAGCCGATGTTGTAACATTATCTGGTTTTGATAAGTTAGCATGGTAGTTTAAAAAATAAAAATAAAATGTTGAGTTAGGACATGGATGAAAAAGAAAATTTAAAAAAATGCTAGGAAGAATTATTTTTTTGTACATCCATGTTGAAATAAAATGTTATAATAGATTTTCCCTAAAGAAAGAAGGCAAGAAGAAAAAATGTTAGGAAATCAAGAAAATAAAAAATGTGAATGCTTTAGTGTTTTAAAGAAATAAAACTATGGCCACCTATTTAAATGTGTCGTATACCCAAAGAGATTAAAAATTAATTTATAATGTTAAATTCTTCAAAAAGGGTTTAATTTTCATTTGTTAAATTTGATATATATACGTGCTCATTTGATTTTATTATAAAGTCACTACGTGAAAAAAGGGTCAAATCAACAAGGAATAAAGTTTCGGCATGTTTCAGCGACAAATATTAAGCTTGCTCCATATCTATGGTGGAGGATCACTTCGCAACACCCCTAACCATTTCTCGTTAACACGAGGGGGGGGGGGGGGGGGGCTGAAGTGTGGTTTTAATGGCTTCCACATTTCGTGACGTGGAAGAACCACATCGTTTCACACCCCCTCCGCCTAAAACCGGAAACCAGGAGGTACCCCCCCCTGAAAGCCACCAGTGGTTTCACCTCCAATGACCATTTCCTCCTACGCCATCAGCCAACATACATCCCTCCCCACACCATAACCATTGGTTTCTCATCCCATCTTCTCCCGCCACATCACCCAACCGTTATTCTCCAACGTTCCACCCTTAGCCATTTGATGCTCGTTGGCTATTAAGCCCGCTCTCGAACCGTTTAATCGCACCGTTAGGCATTAAACCCCCATTCGAACTGTTAAACGCCTATGGTCATATCCAAGACCATTAAAACCTGATCACACTCTGTAAAACCATCTGCAAAGAGCCTGATAACACTTTAATTTATTGTGCAAATTATGTTTCCCAATTTTTTTAAAACGACTGGCCATCTCTGCACTCTGCGACCACTATCCCTCTTCTGTAATCCCTATCACCCCTTCTGCAACCCAATCTTCAAAACTCTTTTCCTCAGTCAATATACCGGTCAACATGGCCTCCAAAGCCATGAATAAAAAATAAACGACCCCTAAAGGTAAATTGAAGAAACCAGTTACGGAAGAAGTACAGGTTGTGAATCCAGTTTCAGAGGTCGCCAATCCAGTTGCAGAAGAAATCCCTGCTGCAACACCACAACACAAACTCGACCTCATACCCCTCATCGATGCCTCTTCAAAGTCACATATGCTCACTGTGAATTTGAATTCCATGAGCTATATCTGTGGTTAAAACAAAAGCACATAGATGACCAAGACCCTATCAGGTTGTGGGAATCCATGTTCCCTTTATTTTCCTTTCCACAGACTCACCCTTTTCCTGATCTAATTTCCTACTGCCAGAAAAAATATGATCCTATAACCAAGTCAGTGGTGGCTCAGAATGGAAACATTATGATCACCATATCCCTTGAAACCATAAACAAAATGCTACTCATTCCTTCATCTTATTCCCTATCCTATTTCTCACCTGCTGCTCTCATGGACCTTTATAATAAGCTATCCTTCCCTCATAGAGCCTAGATATTCGAGATATTCCTACCTGAGGATGCAGAGTTGCCCAATAAAAATACACCATACTCATCCTCAATCTTTCCTGAAGCCTCCAAACACTGTATCTCTCTTCTTTCATAACTATTAGGATACCCAATGACCAAATTGTTGATGAACCCATCATGGGGTTCTTATCTATGTATAATTACAACCAATTCTTAGCCAAAAATGTACATGAACAATTCATGAACTTTACCATATAGGGTGTGTTCAATTATACTTATGTAATTTTTCACATGTTTCTTTTTCAGCATGCATAGATGTTGCCTATCCACTTCAGTAAGCAGGATGCACAGGGAGTGAATAAATTAGTGATTCACTGGATAGATTTGGTCAGAGCTTCATCAACAACAACTTGTTTTTTAGAGTTCATAGGCTCATTCATACACCCAGTAAGGTAACTCCTTACAATTCAATCAGATCCCATAATTGGGGAAGAAAACAAAATGATCCTACACCTCAGCGAGCAAGAAAAAACTGGTGATTGGTACCTATATCAAAATTACACAGAAATCAAGGTATGTGGTTGTGAACTCACACCATATAAGCTTCCAAGATATGTCCCTATCATTTTTTTCTCCGTAGAGTACATTAGAGAAATGTCAAACATGGATGAATTACATTTTGTCTTAGGAAAGAGAAAAGCTCAGTTTAAACTCAAAGCTAGCATTGGATCTTTCATTTGCAATACCAGAGCAGCTTGTGCTGAAGCAGATGCAATGTTAAATAAAATGGGTTTCCAACCGAGTTTTACTTGGTCGTATGACCCCCATGGAATTATTTGTGCTCTGAGAATTGAACTCAAAACCACTTCCTACAATCATACCTCCAGAGCAGAAATAGAGAAATATATGAACCAAGATGAATGGGTTGAAGGAACTATCCAGGAGGCAGATGAACAATTCATTTCAACCTCTAATGTACAGACCCATGTTCCTAAAAGTAAACAATAGAAGAGAGTCAGAGAAGAGCCTCCACATGCCAAAGAAATACTTAAGGAATTTATCTTGCAGCATAAAAAGCCAAAGCTTGTTTCTACCTTAATTTCAGAGGGAGAACAACCATAGATTATATATTTAGGAGAAAATGAATTTTCTACATCCACCAGTGTTCCTAAAAAACCTCCATCATCATCACCTGCAAGAGAACCACTAGAGATTATTCAACATTCATATGCCAGTTCTTTTGAAGAACAAAACATTTTCTCCAGATTCTTAGACATCAAGAAGAATAATGAAGCATTGAAATTTGATGTTTATGTCAATTCTAGAATCAAATATCGACATCACAACATAGGCTTCTATTGGAGCAGGGTCTCCCAAAGGCTGTGAATTTTTTCCATTTTTGTATATTTTTGTATTGTTTAGTCTAACGTAGGGGCTTTGGGGTGGGTCAAGGCCCCTAACGCATTTTAAATGGGTCAAGGGTAGACCAAGAGTCCACAAACCATGGTTTGCGAACCATTGGATGCGTAGGATAAATTAGTATAAATAGATGAAACTTTTTGAGTCATAGGCAGGAAAGAGTAGAGATTGATGCGAAGCACGTATTTCTAGATATATGGTAGGGTTGTTTGGGTTAGGATTCCTGCTGGCTGTGTGCACAGAGATCCTCTGTCCTGATGTGTGTGGACCCTGATGGTTGTGTGCGCAGGCAGTATTTGGGAATGTAAGAGTATTTTGGTAATAATATATGTGAAGTATTATGGGCATCTGATGTTATCTGGATCTGTTCTATTATGGTTGATGTGAACTTGAGTTATATGATTACGTATTTTTTTGTAGCTATGAACTGTCTTTGTTTATGATACATGTATCTGTGATCTGTCAATTTGCTATGATTATATTGTTCTGTGATTATAGCTGATAGTACGCACATGGATGCGAACCTATTAAGTAGATCTGATAAGCTGCATTTTGGTTATCTATTGAAAATCCTGCGAACAACCCCTTGCAGTATAGATCTGATAATTTCGGACTGGCTTGAATTACCTGCTCTCTCCTAGGGTGCTGAAACCTGGTTCCAGCACCCTCCCATACTACTTCAGGTGAGACTTTGTCTTGCGTAAGCAGGTCACTGCCGAAAGGGCTAGTAGTATAGGGGTTTGTTGGCAAACCTTAACCTCAGAACCTAGGTCAGGACCCCTTGAGAAAAAAAATGGTTCCGTTGCCGATACTGGGAGCATTTTGAGAGGGATTGGGTAATTCCAAGACTGTATTGGAAACCTGAGAGGAAAGAAATCGATGAATGGTTTGAAAAACAAGTTCAGGAATTCGCAGTAAAATAAAATCATAGTAAGAAGTTGACTGCAGAAGAGTGGAAGAATAAGTACATTTTTATGAAGATCTATGAGATTTTCTTTGTAACAATTGTGATCGAGCTCCAGGAGTGGCTTGCAAGGCTTGTCGAGTTTCAGAAGTGTTGGAAAGACGAACGGGTCACGCAGTGGACCCCAGAGTGGATACTGCAGTTAGAAAAGGCTAATAACACCATCACTCGCACAATAGATCACTGGGTAGACAGTGTGATAGGAGGAATTGTGACAGAGTTTGCAATCGATCAATTCGTATCCTACTCAGAAGCAGAGTGGAGGTTCTTCAAGGGTTTTTGGGGCAAGTTTTTGAAAACTTTGTAATTACTGATTAAGATCTTGTTGTGTGAAAAAATAATTTTGTGTAGCCATAAAGAGTGAATGAGCTCTGACTAGAATAAGGGTACAACGCGTAGTGGTAAGTACTACAGAACTAATCAATAAGGGGATCAATCTATCTATAGTCCAGTAAGAAATTTTGTTGCGCATAGCCCTCCATCTACGCCACCTTCGAACCCTTGTAAAAACTCACCTCCAACCCCACCAGAAGACAATATGGCCTCGCACATGAAGCTATCTACCTTCAAGGGCGTGGGTGATGAGGACATGGATCGGTTCTGGTTTGTCGCAGGATCGATATGGACTGCACAGAATGTAGCAAGCGATGCGGTGAAACGAGCATAACTATCCCTTACCTTTGAGGGGAGAGCCTTGGACTGGTACATGGAATATATTGACCAACTTGCGAATGCGACTATTGAGAAAATCAAGAATGCATTAAAGCAGAAGTTCAAGAAACCTAAGTCCTACTCTCAGATAGTAAACGACTTGAAATATTTCAAGCAAGGACCGTCTGAGTCTGTATAGGAAGCAGATCAACGATTAAAGAAAGTGATCAGAGAAGGGGGATTCCAGTATGATGACAGGCAGCACATGGAGTGGTTCATTGCTATGTTGTTGCCCCACCTGTGCGTACCAATGGGTCATCAATCCATTGAAATGCAAGAGAAGGCCTTGGAGGTTGCCATGAAACTAGAAGTTGCACCAAGAGATGATACCCAGTTAGGAATACAACAGATACAAGGCCAGATAGAGGCAATGCACATGGAGATCC
Source organism: Pinus albicaulis (assembly GCA_034641835.2). Classification (NCBI taxonomy): domain Eukaryota; kingdom Viridiplantae; phylum Streptophyta; class Pinopsida; order Pinales; family Pinaceae; genus Pinus; species Pinus albicaulis. The sequence goes on from CM076577.1 coordinate 1,070,854,508, forward strand.
AGAATCTGTGAAAGGAGCAAGGGACGGAGGCAAGCCCCGAAAGATGGTGCATACGATGTAGGGTGAATGGCCATACCAAAGATAACTTCCCGTTGCTCACAGACTACATGCAGGCCGGGGGACCCAACCCGCTGCGGCCTAGGGAAGTTGCAGGACCAAGTGGGCTGGCACTTGGTGCGATGATTACTGCGTTGCTGGGCTGCATGATACCAACCATTGCCCCCGCTTTGCCGCATATATCCCAGAAGTAAAGAAAAAATGGTGTAGGTTTTGCAGATATGTAGGACATGATGAACATAACTTCCAAATGTATGATTTGATGATCGACCGGGGAAACCTATATAGGGTATAGTCAGATCCCTCATCACCCAGATCTCCCACATTTATAGGAGGCTCCTCGGCCAGGGGCAGGGGAGGGGGGCGAGGGGGAAGCATAGGTAGGGGTAGAGGCCAAATAATCTTCTATAGTTTCATGGAAGTAGGTCACTTTGTGAGGTACTGCACGAACCCAACTCGGAAATCTTGTAGATATTGCAGACAGCTGGACCATGTGATCGTGGACTGCTCGATTCTAATGGCCAAGGTGTAGGAAAAGTAGCAGACTCCTACACAAAATGTACAATGGGTTAAGGTGGAACCCCATGAGGACGGGCTGAGCATTAATGTGATAACGCGTAGCTGAGATGGGGCCTCTTATCCATAAGGCAGCCACTAAACAGGAAGGTGTGGACTTACAGAGGGAGAAGGAGACCTCTATCGTAGCTCGACAAGACTGTGCTCAAGACGAAACATCAAATCCAAATAGTAGAATTAAAGATGAGGTCAAACCATTCTTGCAAGCATGAATGAAGTTGCTTTGTAATCAGCGGGATGTAGAAAACCTCCAAGCCCTACTCGACAGTTGCGCAAGAAAAGTGGACCCAGTCATGAAGGTTAAGGATGTGCAAAAAATTTATGAGCAGAAGAGATGCACTGGATGAGAGATGCAATTAAATGCGTAGATTGGTGATTATGAAATGGACCAAGTAATTCTACACCTAGGATCAGATGCGAGTGTACTACCTAAACAGACTTGGCAATGAATGGGAGAACCTAAATTGGAATGGTCCACTATCCAGCTGTGCATGGCTAATCAACAGAAAATCATACCATTGGGAAGATTGTCAAAGATTGTAGTAGATATAGTCAGAGTTAAGGTACGAGATGACTTTGAAGTCATTCGGATTTTAGAATATGCAGACCCTTACCTGACACTCCTGGGATTGGATTGGGCCATTGATATGGGTGGTATTATCAATTTGAAGAAACTAAGCATGGTGTTTGAAAGTGAGGGAACACGAGTGATCATACCACTAGACCCTGCAGAAGGAGAAAGGTATACCGAGCCAGTGCATGGGGAAGAAGAGGTGGATCACATCTATAAGTTAACTACGAGGGACGAAGACTGGATCAACCCTACAGCCGATGGTGTGCCTTGCTGGGAGAAGGACAACGAATGCTTCCCTGACTCCAAAGAAGAAATAGAAAATTGGAAAAACCGACTGCATGATGTATCTACGTTGCGCTGCGTATGAATTACCAGGGACTTCTAGTATATATCCTCCAAGGTAAGAGAACTACCCTTCTTTGATTGTTCTTGTAGTATAAAGGAATTATTGCAAACCTTCGAAGTTGAGGTTCCAAGAGAATGAAGGTTGTGGGCCCTTAATATTGATATGCACGCAATGCATGCGAAATGGTGGGACACGCATAAGGGGGAATTCCAGGAATGGCAGGAATGTTGGGATATGATGGTACTATGATTTGAACCTCCGATTGACGTGCACGTCAAGATATTCTGGGGCCTAGGGGATCTGCGTGAACATTTTTTCGCCTGGATGGAGCAATGGTGTGATCGTACTGCAGAAGAATGGGTTGACTTGTTTATTCATGCCTTGGGACCAATTCCCACTACATGGTACCTTGATGTGGAGCTACATCAGTGCACCCACCAGTGGAAAACCATAAAAGATGAATTTTTGGGGACATTTGGGTTAACGTGAGGATTGGAGGTGCTTGAGGAAGCTCTGTAGAATATCGATACCTTTGTATTTGGTGAATCTAGCCTTGACGTAGCAGGAAAAATACCCACATGCGAAATGCAGATGCAGGATATTGTCGAGTACCACAAGGTCACCATAGCAGACTGCGATGCAGATCCATGCAATGTCTCGATCATTGAGTCAGAAGGGGACACATAGTTGCAGGACCTCCGATACATATGGTGGATGGTATGAAACCCCTAAATCCATGACACACTAACATGTGTACGACAATACAACTCGAGCTAGCTAAAGATGATGGGACAATAGGCAAGATTTTGGAACTGCTCATGGAGTATCAATATTTGTGTCCAGCTGAGTTTTCAAAGCCTAAGGAGATCACGAGGGACTTAAGCGGTATGCACATCACTCTGAAATCAGATGCGCAGCCAGTAAAACAACACCCTTATCGTATGCAGACGATCGATAATACACTCATAGAACTGGTCAAACGGTCGAACTGGGTGAGGCCTACAACTAAGAAACAGCTGCGTTCACTCCTTGGATATATGGGCTACTACATAAAATTCATTCAGGGATACACATTGATCACTGCACCTCTGAAAACACTGCTTAAGAAAATTGCTTCATTCTTTTGGGATGACACGTGCTAGAAGAGCTTTGAGCTACACAAGAAAAAGATGGTCGCTGCACCTATTCTTCCTTCCCTCAATTGGGCAACGGTATTTCATAGTGATACTTCAAGGATTGCCTTGGGAGAGGCCCGAACGCAGCCTGGCACCAGAAATAGTGATCACCCAATCGCATGTGCTAGTCGGACAGTGTCAGGTGTGGAGCATGATTATGCCACCACGGAGAGGGAAGGGTTGGCCCTGATCTATGTGCTACAGAAGTATCAGAACTATCTGTTAGGAGGATTATAGATCATTTGGATTTAGAGTACCTGGTGAATAAGCCTGTGTTGGGGGGGGGAAATATACAGGTGGCTGCTACTGTTTCAAGAATACAATTTTGAAATCATCATCAAGCCAGGAAAGTTGAGTACGGGGCGAGATCACCTGTCCCGAATTGAGACAGGTGAGGAACCCACTAGCTGGAAGAAAGGATTTCCTGATGTAAAACTGTTCGCCATTAAGGTCGTAGATGCGCGCTTCACTAAGATCTCTCCATTCCTGACCACAGGCATGGCACCTGCTGAATATTCGGTACGACAAAAAAAGGAGTTGGTTAACCAGGTGATGGATTTTACCATTATCACAGGTTAGGAATTGTTGCGCAGAGACGGTCTAGAGCATGCGAGCCACGCTCTCTTGGAAGAAGCCCACGAAGGCATAACAGGAGGTCATTACACAGGAAAGTCGATGGCACAAGAGATCTTGCGGGCTGGGCAGCGTAGAATTTTAGTTGGAAGGAATCACATTATATTGAAGCCGATGCGCTGGGAATGCAAGAGGCCTGCTCAAAGTGCAGGGGTGTGTTGGGATCACAGGGGTAGGCTGAGCGCACCTCCAGTGCGAAAACTAGCCGTTGAAACAGTCAAATTGAGTAAAAAGAAAAAATTAGAGTTGGATGGGGCGGGCAGCCAACATTTAATGCGCCGATTTGGGAAGATGTTTTACCGTTTACTTGATGGTAAGTCCTGCGTGAAGTATACCCTACCGCTAGGCGATCACCAAGGCTATAAAACAGGTGAGATAGATTAGACATGGGTTCTGTATCGCTTGAATAGCTTGTACTTGGCATGTTTGTCCTAGAAGAAGTTGTGCTGTAAGAATTTCTGTGCTGATAGCATCTCTTTCATGTCTGAGCAGCCTGCTCCCTCTAACAGTAGCAATCCTGAGTTTATCTTTCACACCAGGATGACAGCCACGAATCTTGCCAAACTCTTGGAGCCAGTGACCTCAGTGGAACAAGAAATTAAGGAAGTGGTGGAGGTCAATTCTGAAGTCGAAGAGGTCCTCTCCACACCCAGCCTAACCACAAGGAAATGAAAAGAAAAAGCACAGAGCTCAGGCAAGCCCTCGAAACCCATGAAATGGGTCGCAGGGAAGCCCCGTACTTCCCCGCAAAACGTAAAATCCCTGCGGGTTGCTCCAGAGGAGGCCTAGACCACTAAGTCGATCAACTGGTTGTCCCCCTTCATTCGATCATGCAGGACATCGACACGCACACCGAAGAACCTCGATGGCTTTATCACCTACCTGCAGATGCTGCTAACCCCGGGGGAGGTTCTTGTCATAGGTGAACCTTTTGGAAGGCTTCATGAAATCAATTTTGACGATCATGATTTGGCCAACTTTGAGGCCTTCCCTGAGCTAGCACCTGAGTTATACCTTGATACAATTCACAGAGCCGATGGAGTCAAAGTTTTCCCCCAATGCTAGGTACGTGGTTTGGCTATGTCCGGGCTCCTAAACCTACTCAGGATGCCACACTTCGAACACTACAATGTCACAGACCAGGTCGCACGATAGTTGCTCGCCTGATTCATGACAGCTGCTTGTGGATCCAGGATAGGATCCCCATTGACGCTGCGATAGTTCATCGGATTACTGGTCTCCCCATGAGCGGACCGAACACATTGGAGCGTGTTGGTAAGAAATATGAGGGGGATACTGTTGAGTAAGTGCATCAAAAGTATCATGTGGAGTGCAACACTCGGGGTTTTATCATCAAGTCCATCAGTGACCAAGGTACGCAGTTGGGCACGACGCTGTTGGCATGTAAAATGATGAGGAAATGTTAGGTCACCTATGTTCCAACCTACGTAATTCGGTTAGCAGGCCAATGCGGGAAAGGGGTATGTTTTAACTGGGCAGAATATTTGTGTGACGAGTTTCGAACTAATGTTCGCGAGTCCTAGGAGTAGGGTTGTGCCTTTTGTTACTCTTAGATGTTGTTCCTCATAGCGTTGGTTGCCTGGGAAGCCCTTGCGAAGTCAGTCCTCCCTGAGCTTACCCTAGATATGTGCGAAGGGGCTCGCTATGCACACTTATGGGATTCCACAGATCTGTAACATCTCGAGGACAACTAGCTCTTCTGGGTCCTTTTTCAAAGTAGCTTGGCTATAGCCATTAACTCCCGAAAAATTTTGTCGCCTGCCGTGTACGACAGATACAAGGGCATTGCCTCATTTCAGATCACTCTGCACAACGTTCAGATCAGAGCGCACAAGGAGAAAGCCTGGACTTCGCTCCCTTATATGGTGATGGACGAAGAAATTGACAACGTCATTGCGCTCTGGCCCCCTAACTGGAAGATCAAATTCAAAACTGGCGCGAAGGGTGTTGGAGGCACCAACACATCTCAAGTCACCCCCTTTTCATCATCTCGGATATCAGAGGTATGCCTAATAGTACCGGACAAGACATCGGTGCAACCACCCAAAAGGATGCGCAGCGAAAGCAGACCCTCGAGAAGGACGTCGAGGTAGAGACTCAAATGGATTCGCAGACTGACTTGGGTACAAAAGGTCTGGATGCAGGCGGACCTACCTCCCCCTACGGCACGAAGCAAACAAGCGAGCCTGTCAAAACACCCCACAAAAAGTAGTGATCTCAGCAAGCGGAACGAGACGAGATAGTCACATTGACTGAAAGAGACCTTGAACAAATCGCTAATGCGATCACTCTGGCCATGGAGGATGGATGGGTAGCCTTAGAAGAGCAACAACAAGCTGCTGTCGACATAATTTAGGCTAAGATCCATGCGCTACAAGTAAAGAAAGACACATTGCAGACTAGTGCGACTCAGGTACACCCACCCTCAGCTGGCAGTAGTGCAACCCTAGTTACAGATGATAGTCTCCTATGCTCTCTCCCTGGTGCAGCTCTGGTGTTCAGTCCACCTGGCCTGGGACTCTAAGTCCAGGCCATTACAGAATTCTAACTGAATTTAGCTAGGCTCCCTCATGAGGCCTTGCAGGGTCTCCACACCTCTGTATTTCATGAAATTCACCATCGAGACCAACAAGTGCACCAACATCTCGGCATAGCTGAACAAACAATCGATGCAAAGAACGTTGAAGTGTGCCTTGCCACCGCGAAGCACATGGAGCTCGAAAACATGATTCACCTACTGTGCGTAGATGTTCTCGCAGAGATCCCAGCCTCAACCACCCCTCAGGAAAACGTTGAAAGACTGGTCGCAACACTCAAGGCCTCCCTGTAAGAAGTTCAGGTAATCAAGACATGCATGGAGCAGCAGATCGTATATCTGTAGGCTAATTTGCAGCCCGAAACACCTCCGGAGGTACGGGCCCAATGAACTGCGCTGGTCACCGTGGCTATGAATGTCATCAAAGGGCAGATCGTGCAGGGAGCCCAACTACTGCAGACTTCCATGCAGCTATGGACTAAGGTCCAACGCGACCTGATCTTGCGAGGAATAAACCAGGACTTGCGGAAAAATAAAAAGAGTTCGAGACGATAGAAGCTACCCTGCCCACTTTGATGCCTGCTCAGTGCTTGCAACTAATGCGCACCAGCCAAGCGCTCCAAGTTGATATTGAAGACCTTCGGCAAAAGAAGAAGATCCTCAGTGACCGTATGAGGCCTTGGGCTAACACAGCCCTCAAACTTTCATAGGATGTCGATGTTTCTATTAAGCAACTAAACCAAACACTGGAAAGTGTCACCGCCATGGCAGAAGGCCCGATTTCAGAAAAGTTGGTCGACATTGCACAGAATGATATTGTCCAAAGTGAAGGCATGTTGCCTCTGTTATTTGAGGCGATCAGATTATTGCAAGCACACGTCGAGGCCCCACCAGCACAGTGACTCGTGATGAATCACAAGATTGTGTTGGGGGATTTTTGGATCAGGGTCTCCCAAAGGCTGTGATTTTTTTCCACTTTTGTATATTTTTGTATTGTTTAGTCTAACGCAGGGGCTTTGGGGTGGTTCAAGGACCCTAACACATTGTAAATGGGTCAAGGGTAGACCAAGAGTGTGAAAACCACGGTCTGCCAACCATTGGATGCATAGGCTAAATCGGTATAAATATATGAAACTTTTTGAGTCATAGGCAGGAAAGAATAGAGATTGTTGCAAAGAATGTATTGCTAGATCTGTGGTAGGGTTGTTTGGGTTAGGACTACTGCTGGCTGTGTGCGTGAAGATCCTTTGTCCTGTTGTGTGTGGACCCTGCTGGTTGTGTGTGCAGGCAGTATTTGTGAATGTAAGAGGATTTTGATAATAATATATGCGAAGTATTGTGGGAATCTGATGTTATCTAGATCTGTTCTGTTATGGTTGATGCTAACTTGAGTTATATGATTACGTATTTGTTTGTAGCTGCGAACTGTCTGTGTTTATGATACATGTATCTGTAATCTGGCAATTTTTTTAATTATATTGTTATGTGATTAGGGCTAATAGTCCGCATGTGGATGTGAACCTGCTAATTAGATCTCATAAGTTGCATTCTAGTTATCTATTGAAAATCCTGCGAACAACCCCTTGTAGTATAGATCTGATAACTGCAGACCATCTTGACTTACCTTCTCTCTCCCAGGGTGTGGAAACCTGGTTCCATCACCCTCCCATACTGCTTCGGGTGAGACTTTGGCCTGCACAAGCAAGTCACTGCCTAAAGGGATAGTAGTATAGGGGTTTGTTGGCAAACCTTAACCTCCAAACCTGGGTCAGGACCCCTCGAGCCAACAACTTCTCACTGCCTTTGAAATTGAGAAAGGAAGGATACAGATTGCCTTTCTGCAGGCAACAATTCCATTTCCAAAGTCTCATATTGAGTACAAGAAGACTGTGTTCTCTTTTGATGAAAATTAGATCCATCCAATTGATCAAATGGAAATGCACAGGAAGACTGGAGAGATGTTATTTTCAACAATGACAACAACAGCCATGTCACTCTCCAAACTGAAATTTTCATTATCAAATGTTCAATTTCAGCTGAAGATTGAAAATTGTCTTCATTGGCCAAATATAACTGATTGAAGTCTTCGAAAGACCTTGTAGTGAAAGTTGGGTACGATCCAAAAGACTGCAAGGCAATTGAGGAAATCATTAAAAATAAGAATGTAGACATCTCTGCTCTACGCAAACAACTCAAACTTCCCTCAACTGAAGATCCACAGACAAAGGAGATTGCAGAGAATTAAAAAAACAAAGAGGAGATGTTGAAATTGATCATTGATCAAAATTTTCAAATTAGAAAGATGGAAGAATAGATTGAAGAATTACTGAAAGAGAAATAAACACTTTAGGTGACTACTGATCCTAATATAGCAACTCAAACATCTTCTGTAGGTAGAGAACTTTCAGCAGCTTTTACAACAACTGATGCAACAAAATTGACACAAGATTTAGCTATTCAAAAGTAGGCACTTGAGAAGTTACAACAGAGATTTCAAATTATTGAGTCACAGAAGATTAAAAATGATACTTTATACATGGAGGAAATGCAAAAGACTCATCAATTAGGACTTAAAATAAAATAACTAGAGAGTAAATCTCTAATGGCAGGAACTATGGTTGAAGCTAAGCCAAACATCTGGGAAGACATCAACAAGTCTATAACAGAGGTATGGCCATCCATACAGATTATCTTCGAACAACAGGAGCTCATCACCAAATGTAGAGCAGCCATTGAAGAGCAGAAGGAGCATCTCAACATGAAGCCAAGTGAAGCCACTGACATGATCAAGGTTCTGAACTCAAATAATATAGAAGAGTTGGAAGAAATCAACATCTTGGAAAAAATGCAACAACTTTGGAGATTAAGAAATTTTTACATAAAATAAATTTAATCAACCAATTGCAAACCAAATGTGAAGCTTTGAATATTTTTGTTCAAATATTTCATACAAATTTTAATGTTTTGAATCATAAAGGACTGCAAGGATTGGTAGGATTAAATGATAAGTTGATTAAATTAGAAGATTACTATAAAACTTTATACACATTGCAATAGATAAGTCAAAATTTCTAGGTATCAAAGGACAGGTTACAGGGAAATAATTTCTTGAAGCTCTACAGTTTGATTTGATCATTCAACATCAAATCAAACATTTATTCATTCAAAGACCAACTTTTGACAGATATACAGAAGTAGATGAAATTTTTAGAAAGATGACGAGTGTAGAAATCCCAAGTCAATATCAATGGGATAAATTTTGTGAGACCATCGAGTAAAAGGGTGGTTTTTACAACATGCTAGCACATCAGGTTTTCAAGGGTCTAGTCAGCAACAACTTTCATCAAAAGGGGCCAAGTCATCAACAACGTCCAAGAAAACAGAGACACTTCATCTATCTGCTTCCTTCTTCTATTCTTATTTATTCTATTATTGTAAATAGCTAAGATATTTCTAAGTTTTAGAAAATAGTATAAATAACTCTCATTTCGATTTATTAAGGGTTGCACCCTTGGATAAGTGAATTTTTGTAAGAAGAATTGTACAAGTTTTTTAATCATCAATAATAGAAGAAGGATTTTGAATTTTTCCCATACAGCTTTGTTCTCTCTATAAGTTTTTCCAGTTTTCAATACATTTTTGTCTCTTCATATGTTTAATTGTTATCAAGATAACTAGGTGAGATTAACTGTGTTTCAGTAATCTTATAATTCCGCCTGAAGTTATTATCAATATAAAGAATAATTTACCTAACAGTTTGTTGATGTAAGTCCCTTTCATTTATAAATTGTCAGCATCTTGATAATTTTAAATGTATTTTGTTGAACTTTTAGACATTGTTTAAAGGTTTTCAAGCTTATGATTTATTGAAGAATTCAATCTAAATATTTTATAATCATATCTTTGTACATAAGTCTACTTAACCAATTTACAAAATCGTAATCATTGTGTGAGATAAACAAGAAACCCTTACTTATAATTACTGATATTATCTGGAAGATTTAAACAATAACTGTTTGCTAAAAGTTATCTTATACATTGGTCCTCCAAAATTAAAAACGCAACAAAAAATTATAGATGCTTTGGAATGATTATTGACCACAATTATCTCAAAGGAAAACAAGAAGTATGACTCCATCTTCAGAAACAGTGAATGGGAGGTTGTCCCAAGACCAGAGGACAAGTCAGTTGTAGGATCCATGTGGATCTACAAGGTGAAGTAGGAAACAAAGGGGAGTGTTGAGAAACACAAGGCTAGATTTGTTTTCCATAGGGTTCTCTCAAGTTGAGGGAATTGCTTACGAGGATACGTTTTCCCAAGTTTCAAGGTACTCATCAATCATATCTATCCTTGCACTTTCAGTGCATATGGGTTGGAAGATACATTAGATGGATGTAAAGACAACCTTCCTCAACAGAGTGATTGAGAAAGAGGTGTACATTGAGCAGCCAGAAGGATTTGAGACCTTCAATAGAGAGTCTCATGTGTGTAGACTCAAGTGAGCATTGTATGGACTGAAACAAGCACCCTATGCTTGGTACACTAGGATCACCATGTAATATTCCTAATTAGTCCTAAGCTCATTGGAATATCCATTTTTTTTTTCTTTCTTTGCTTAAAGAATAAATGTGTAAAGGAGGCTCATTAAACTCCTAATAAATAATAAATCAATGCCAAATGTGAAAAAGGATAAATATTGGCTTTGTAAGCAAGCACCCTTAGGTGTGAAAGGGGTTGGATATTTTGACTAGGTCAACCTTGACCAAATCTACATCACTGTCTTGGAGGAGTGGCCATCAATGAGGCAAAACACAGTTTTAGATGGAGATGGCTTGTGTGAAAGAGATGACTTCATTAAAGGTGGGTTAGGGTTTACAAGCTCTTAATATATATAAGGAAGAGGATGGCAGCATGAAGGGGTTGTTGAATGATATGATATTTTGATATATTGTCTGTTTAGACCATATAGCTTTCTTTGGTTGTTTAGCCTAGATTGCAAATTTTGTTTAGCATAGGGTGTTCCTGTTCAGGAATCCCACCTCTTCCCATTGAGTAGCTCTTGGGAGAGTCTTTTATTTCATAGTCCACTATCTGGCTTGAGGCCAAGCTTCTTCTTTCAACTACAACGCAGATCTTGTTGAAGGTTTGGTTTTCTTTGCAAGCTGCAGCAAGTGGAGGCTATATCTATTCATATCTAGGACAGTTCAGTGCCCTTTTCCAGTGGAGGAGTCTTCTACTCCATTAGGAGGAGTGTATTGGAGTGCTTGGGCATCATCTTCAGATCTTCACATGTGGCCAACTATTATCTAAACCCTATAGCGCAGTTTCCCTTCCAGATCTGTGTTATTCCTGTAGATACTGTTGCAGGGTGTTTTGGCACATCAATTGGAGAGCCGGTTTTCAAGTGTTGGGGATCTTCCCTTCACTTTGGAGATCCATTGGAGGAGATCTACATATTGTACATTTCATATTTGAATGCATATTTCTGAATAATTCTAAATATATGAATACTTCTGCATATCGCATACTTAGATCTCAGATATACTGCTTGTACATGGTGTTTTGCTCAAAACCCCAAGGGGAATAGAAAGAGGAGCCTCTATAGTGTCTGGATATGTTATAGATCTAACTTTTCATGCACTTATATGCTCTAGATCTAAAGTGTAATCTACAATAGTTTCCAGCCCAATAAAATAACGCTATCAAGGCATTTAAAATCTATACATGTGGTTGCAACACCTCTTTTGAGGGATTTTCTTCTATTGGTGTCTTGTATTTCCAGTTATGCATCTTATGGGCCTTATTATACATCTATTTTGCTGTTGTAAATACTTTTGAAGACCCTTTTTATTAGCCTCGTGCCTTGCTTTAGATGAACTGCGTTATTTTCCTGCATAACTTTCACATATTGCTGCATTCCCCATTCGGGAATATTACAATGGTATCAGAGCATCATCTTGGCACAGCCTGTGCTTTCTAAGAAGCCAATATGTCTTTTCAAGAAAAGAAAATACAGAAGAAGTTTGATTACACTGAAGACAAATAAGACTAGGGTAAAACCCCTTTATCTAGAAGAATTAAAGGGAGAGAGTTCTCAAAAACTCTGTTCCAGACTCTGCATGAGCTTAAAAGAGAAATCAAGGGAATGAAGAGGGAAAGACATGAAGGTACCTCAAGAAGATATTCAAATGAAGAAAGCCCCAGTTCTTCATATTATGTGTGCAATCACTTAGCTACACAATTAGATCTACAATGTTATACTATGCCCAGATTTACTGCAAGAGAGATGAAGGAAGAAGATGCACCAAAGGAGGATATTTTGAGTGACTATCTTCAAGAGTATGAATCTCAATCTTGGATATTCAAGGAGCACTTGAACTTCCAAGAGTTCTACCAGCTCAAGGAGGAAAGGAGATCCAACAAGCATAATATAAGGAGAAGAGGTAGATTCTTTCTGCCAAATTTTGATGGATCCTCCACATGCACAACCAAGGATTGGATAGATCAGCTAGACTCATATTTGGATCTACATCAAGTTTCAGAAAAAGAAGCCCTTAAAGAAGCAGTGCTTCATCTCAAAGGTAAAGCTTATTATTGGTGGTTATTTGAATCATTTTCATTAAAGAATGCAAATATATCTAATTATGCAAGATTCACTAAGAGATTAGTGAAGAGATTTGATGTAAAAAAAATTGAAACATCTTTGATTGAGCTAACAAAGCATGAACATGAAAAACCCTTGCATGAGTTGGAAAGATCTGTTATGACAACTCCACTTCAGATTTCTATTGAAGGGGATAAAAATTTGTGTGATACTTTTCCAAGGGCAAGATCCCCATTACATGAAGAGATTTCTTCTCAAAAGGAAGTCATGGAGATTCCTCTTTCAAGGGAAGACCAAGATCTAAGGTCTCTCATGGATGATGAGGTATTCTCAAATATTGATGAGGAGAAAGAGTAAGAAGGCAGTAACAACACTATCACTTTAGAAGAAGAACCATCACCACATGGGTGTTGGCTCGAGGGGTCCTAACCCAAGTTCGGAGGTTAAGGTTTGCCAACAAACCCCTATACTACTGGCCCTTTCGGCAGTGACCTGCTCGCGCAAGTCAAAGTCTCACCCGAAGCAGTATGGGTGGGTGCTGGAACCAGGTTTTCCGCACCCTGAGAGAGGATAGGTAAGCCAAGAAGAGATGCGTCCGGCTTTATAATGACCAGATCACCTATCTCATAATCGGATATATAGATCTCCTTCGCATCCATGTGCACAAGGTCAACTATACTTAATGTACTCAACGAATCATATACTTCTAAAATAGTAGTGCAGCATTACATTTATTCTTTGCATAAAACATAACAGAATAGACCCAGATGCAGAAGAAACACTTAACACAGTATTTTCGCAGCTTAACACAAAATATTCATAACACAGCAGTTATCAAATATTTGCATCAACAATAAATATATTCAGCTACGTAACAACCCTTCTCATGCATTAATCCTTCAGTTCCTTCTTACAATACCCAAACCCAACCTGCATACATAGCAGTAGGGTCCACACACAGCAGGACTTGGGATCTCCACGCACACATCCAGCAGGAATCCTTTCCCCAAAAACCTAAACAGATCTACTAAGCCACAATTCGCATCAAGATCTCCTCATCTTCTTACCTTACAATTCAAAATATCTTTCTATTTATAGTCATCTAGCCTAATCCTTCCTATGGTCTGCAAACCGTGGTTTTCGGACTCGAGGTATACCCTTTGACCCGTTACAATGCTTTCGAGGCTTTGACCCACCCCAAAAACCCTACACTAGACTAATTATACTAAAAAATATACAAAATCAGACAAGTTTTGCAGCTTGTAGGAGACCCTGTTCCAACAGTGCCCCAACACAATCTTGTGAATTGTCCCGAGTCACTGTGGTGTTGCGGTCTCTACCTGCGCACATAGGTCATTGATGGCTGTGATCAGTGGAGGAAATACTTCTTGAATCTGAGCGGCAGCACTCTGTGCGATGTCTACAAGCTTCTGGGAGGTCGGTTCTTCAGTAACCGTGGTAACTCACTCTAATATCTGGTTAAATCACTGGATCCCACCATTGGTATCTTGTGATAGCTGGAGGGTGGCGTCGACCCATGGCTTCATGCATTCTGTGATGGCATGCTTCATTTTTCAGAGATCCTCAATCATATCTCAGAGTGCATTTCTAGTCTTCGGGCGTGCCAAACGCTGCGCAGGGACTAAGGAGGGCAAGGTAGCTTCGATCTGATCGAAAGCAACTTCCTTCTGTCGTAAGTCCTGCTTGATGTTCTAGAGAACCAAGTTGAACTGGACCGCTGTCCATAGCTTCATGGCCGACTGTTTGGTCAATTTAGTGTGTCCTAAATTGCTGCATTTAATTTGTCAATCCGGGAATCGTAAGCTGATGAAGTGCGGTGCACTATATGTGCAAGATAACCTATTTCTTAACTTTTTGTCGTTTTTGGTTTTTCTAAGGTGAAATGGAAATTCTAAAATGAAAACAAGTTTGGTTATATTTGTTCAAGGAAGTGATATCCCCTATAATGATTTACCAACTTGAAACTTTAAAAGAAAATTGAAAATTACAATGACAAGACTTGAAAGAAAGTAAAAGTGTACTGCTGAAATGAAAAGGTGTTGCTAATCTAATGAATCAAAACAGTAAAATAGTGAACATGAAAACCAAACTATTCTTGCTGCCAACTAAACACAAAAGAAACTATGCTTAAGGAAATTCAAAATTGCAACAAAATAAATCTAAATCAGATTACATCAATTCATTTTCTGACCCTTCATCATTAGACCGGCTATGACTTTCGGAAGTAATCATAAACAACTTGTGTAACTGATATTTAATTTGCAGAAAGTAAACTAATACTAAACCATACACTCATGATTCAATCCCTCGCCATCAGTCCAGCTGTGGCTTTCGGAGGCAACCGAAGATGTCATACATGATTTAATATATCTAAATTTGCAGAAAAGAAACTAATACTAAACTACACATTTCATAATGCAATCCCTCACCATCAGTCCAGCTGTGGCTTTCGGAGGCAACGGAAGATGCTATGAGCAGCTTAATATATCTAAATTTGCAGAAAAGAAACTAATACTAAACTACACATTTCATAATGCAATCCCTCACCATCAGTCCAGCTGTGGCTTTCGGAGGCAACTGAAGATGCTATGAGCAGCTTAATATATCTAAATTTAACTACTGAATCAGATAAGCAAAACTGAAATGTACAAAGCAAGACTGAAGTTAAACAAAAGCTATGAAAAGAAAACTAGCAGCAGAACAATGTTAGTTTCATGTCATTATTCAAAATACTATGAAAATGCCTGGGCTGTCTACCTAAAACCTGTTGAGAATGCAGCAAGATGATGGAGCTTAGTGAAATGAAGTCGCCTTCACTAAGTGGGCCCGCAGGCAAATTCTGGCGCAAAGTCTATTTTTAGACTATGTCTATTTTTAGACATACGGAGCATAATTTGGGAATTCTACTTGGAAATTCTTAAAGTATGCGACATGTCAGTAAAAATAGATGAGACCCTTATTTTTAGGACCCGGGCTATTTTTAGACTGATCTCCTAAAAATATGGAAGTCAAATATTATTTACCCTTAATAATATTTTGACTATAAACAGCAGTTTACTCTCTTGGCGCACTTCGGTTTGAGTCATGGAGGTGACTCATGCAACTGACACAAGGAATCACGTGGTTCCTAGGGTTTGATGGCATCTTGCATGGTTGGCTTCAGTTAGACTTCAGTGGCGGGAGTTTTGGAGGAGTTAACGGGACAAGTAGTGGAGTTGTGTTCTGTTTGTTTTAGTTGAACTAGTTGGGATTAGTTAACTAACTAATCAACTAGATATGAGTGGAGTAAATTAAATAATATTTAATTTACTAAATATTAACTCATTAGTCAACTCAAGAACACTTCAGTTCACTACGGTGCATGATCAGTTCAGTGGAGACCAGTGGAAGAGGTAGATGAAAGGGTGAGTAAAGCTATCAGTTGGTAGATTTGTTTTGCATGAGATTTGCATTACACTTGGAGGAATTGTCCATGACAATTACGCAATCAAGGGAAGGGGATTCGAACCTTGAACCTCTTCGTATACAGGCCATGATTGCGCAATAGAGGCAAGGCAGTTAGTGGTGTGTTTTGAACCCGAGACTTGTTCAAAACCAAGCTAGATTGTGAGTAACTTCATGAGAGAGTACTGAGTACTTGTGAGGAGTATTGTACTTGTTTGGTTACTTGATTTCTCCATTATAATATACACAATAGCTGCGGGGTTTTCAGCTATGGGCTTTCCCCATACATACTGAGTTAATGTGTGATTGAATTGATGTGAGATTGCTTCTGTTATTTCCGCATGTGACAATTAATTGTAGAAGAAGGTTATGTGTTATGTATGCAATTCGAAATTGATATATGACCAGGTTAATCTTCAATGAATAAGTGATTTATTCAGCTAATTTCTACATGGTATCGGAGCGAGATTAATTGTCGAAGTCTATTACGGTGATTGCAAACTTATCTCCTCGGACAGAGTCTGCATGCGGGCCAGGTAGCCTCCGGAATATTCATCCTTCTTTGTAAGGTGAAAGATCTGGTGAATGCCCTTGCGGTCAATCTCTGATTTGGAAATAATTTGTTTTCAAGTGTAGATCGGAAGCGATAGAGCTTGGAGTTTGGAATTCGAATTTTGCAGAAGGTTGTTCTTCTTGGTGCGGGTGTTGAAAGATGTCTTCTTTCAATGGTTTGCGACTCGAATATGCTCTTGAAGGCAGTTCGAACTATGTTGCATGGAAAGATCGAATGGAAGCAGTGTTGGAAGATAATGGTCTGAAGGAGTTCGTGGATGCGGATGTCCCAAAGCCCACTGATGCAGCTTTGGTCGATGCATGGCAAAAGAAGATCACGAAATGTCGAAGGATCCTGTTGGAGGGCGTCAAGGATCATATTGTATCCAGCCTGCATGGAAAGGCTACTCCATATTTAATGTGGAAAGCTTTGACGGATCTATTCCGGAGTAAGAGTGACCAAAGGAAGCTGGCGCTCAAAGACAAGCTCAGGAACATCAAGATGGAGAAGGGCGACAGTATCGCTAAATACCTCACGAAGTTCACTCAATGCAGAGATGAGCTGGGAAGTGTGGGAGTTACTGTCGATGAAGAGGATATGGTCGACCTGGCTCTCCTTGGTCTTCCGAAGGCTTGGCACTCATATCAAGATAGTGTCAATGGTCGGGAGAAGCTGTCGGGATGGGAGCGCCTTTGGGCGGATCTCATGCAGGAGGAGATAAGGAGGACTACTCGAGATGGATCTTCATCAAAGGGAGCTGATGAAGAAAACTGCGCTTTGGTGTCTAAAGCTAAGAAAGGGAAGGGTAAGAAAACCTCTCATTCTGGAGCTAAGGGCAAGAAGCAGGATATGGCGAAAGTGAAATGTTTTCACTGCCATGATCACGGACATTATGCTACCAATTTTCCAAAGAAGAAGAAGAACAAGCAAGCGGGAAGATCTGCAGATGGAGAAGCTTTGGCTTCACAGTTCGAGCTTGACTTTTCACTGATTGCATGCTTGGTTTCAAGTGTGATGGGATCGGTGTGGTTCTTGGACGGCGGTGCGTCATTTCATATGACGGGAGATCGGGAGTTGTTCTCAGATCTGGAGGACAAGGATTTGGGTATGCACATCGAGATGGGCGATGACGGTAGATACGGTGCGACTGGTATCGGTACCGTATCCTTTCAGAGGGAGTCTGGTAAACCCTTTGTCTTAAAGGATGTCATGCATGTACCTGGATTGAAGAAGAACCTGATTTCGGTAGCGATGTTGGAGGATAAGGGTTATGATGTGGTCTTCAGCGAAGGAAAAGCTTTCCTGCGCAGTAAGACTACTGGAGAGACCCGGAAGATAGGGGTTCGAACTCAGAACCTTTATCAGTTGCAGGTAGATGACTGCGCAGCTATGGCATGCAAGGCGGGAGAAGTGGTGAGCCAGGATGATGAGGGCGAACTATGGCACAGGAGATTGGGCCATCTTCACCATGGAGCTTTGAAGATTCTGCAGCAGATTTCTATTGGACTTCCTAAGGGCACTCTTGCGCAGTCAGATCAGTGCAAGGGGTGTACTTTAGGGAAGTATGTGAAAGCCACCTTTCACGAGAAGGATAGTCGCGCCACGACGATCCTTGAGAGAGTTCACACAGACGTGTGTGGTCCTTTCTCAGTTGCTTCGACGACAAAGCACAAGTATTATGTGATCTTTGTTGATGATTTCTCTCGAAAGTGCTGGATCTTCTTCATGCAGAAGAAGAGCGATACATTCGCGAAGTTCTGTGAGTTTAAAGCACTGGTCGAGAAGGAGTCGGGAAAGAAGGTGATTGCTCTAAGGAGTGATAACGGTGGTGAATTCATCTCGGCTGAATTCAAGGAGTTCTGCAGCGCAGAAGGGATTTGGAGAGAGCTCATCGCACCCCATAACCCACAGCAGAACGGGGTGGCTGAGCGGAAGAACAGAACGATCGTGGGTGCTGCACGGGCGATGTTGCATGATCGGGGCCTACCCCTTCACTTGTGGGCTGAGGCATGCAATACAGCAGTGTATGTGCAGAACCGTTGTCCTCACAAGGTTCTTGGCATGAGTACACCAGAGGAGGCTTATTCTGGCAAGAGGCCTGATATTTCCCATTTGCGGATTTTCGGATCTCTTGTCTACATGCATGTGACGAAGGATGCAAGAAAGAAGCTGGATCCTTACGCGACGGGATATAAAAATTCAGGAGGAGAAAGCCATGCAGTGTTCGCTTGAGAGGGAGCTACACTTGCATGCAGATGAGGAGCTGTTAGTTCCTAAGGAGGAGCTTCCGGATGTGGATCAGCCACAAGAGGAGGTTCGGGAGGTGGAAGAAACCACCCAGGCAGCGCCAACCATCAGAGGGCGCATGCGCACTACAGAAGCTGAGCGACTGGCTCGGGATGCAGAGAAGGTTGTAGGACCACCTACAGCACAGCGCAGACAGAGACAGTCACCGGATCGGTACACTGGATACATGGCTCTTATGAGTCAGTGTGTTGTGACAGAGCCATCCTCTTTTGAGGAAGCTGTGGAGGAACCCGCATGGGTTGATGCCATGATCGAAGAATATGATTCGATCATCAGGAACAGTGCATGGGAGATTGTCCCAAGACCGGTTGGGAAATCAGTTGTAGGTTCGCGATGGATCTACAAGGTGAAGCAGGCGGCTGACGGGGGTGTGGAGAAGTACAAGGCGAGATTTGTCGCCCGTGGCTTCTCACAGATCGAGGGGATTGACTATGAGGAGACTTTTGCACCTGTCGCAAGGTACTCTTCCATACGGACGATCCTTGCTCTCTCAGCGCAGATGGGGTGGCACATTCATCGGATGGATGTGAAGACTGCGTTCCTCAATGGAGTTATTGAGGAGGAGGTGTACATAGAGCAGCCTGAAGGTTTTGAGATCTTCAGCAGTGAGTCGCATGTGTGCCGACTCAAGAGAGCACTGTACGGGCTGAAGCAAGCACCTCGTGCTTGGTACACTCGGATAGACGGCTACTTCACCGGGCTTGGATTCTCCAAGAGTGAGGCGGATCCAAACCTGTACCAGATTGTGGTGGAGGGGAAGCTGTTGATCATCGTACTGTATGTAGATGATCTGATTTTGACTGGCGACGAGCAGTTGATACTTTCATGCAAGGAGGATCTTGCACGAGAGTTTTAGATGAAGGACCTGGGCATCCTTCATTATTTCCTGGGATTGGAGATTTGGCAGCGCAGTGGAGGACTGTTTGTTTCTCAGGGCAAGTATGCCCGGGAGATTCTAGAGAGGTTCAACATGCAGGGCTGCAAGCTTGTTGATACCCCTCTTCCTGGAGGTTGGAGGAAGGGAGATGCTACTTCGGAGGAGGTAGTGGATGCCACTGTCTATCGACAGTTGGTGGGGTCGTTGATGTATTTGGTCAATACTCAACCCGATATATGCTATGCAGTTAACCAGCTTTCGCAAGCTATGGTTAAGCCTACCAAGCTCTTTTGGAAGGCGGGCAAGCATGTATTGCGCTATATCAGAGGCACATCGGGATATGGTCTATGGTACGGACAGGAGGATGGAGTGAAGCTTTCTGGTTTCACTGATGCAGATTGGGCAGGGAGTCCAACGGACCGGAAGAGCACTTCTGGAGGAGTTTTCAGCATTGGGTCGACAGCAGTTTCCTGGTACAGCAGGAAGCAGAGATCCGTGGCACTCGGTTCAGCAGAGGCCGAGTACATGGCAGCAAGCTTGGCTGCATGTGAGGCTATTTGGATGAGGAAGATCCTCGCAGGTTTGTTCAGGTTGCATTTGGAGCCTACGGTGATCTACTGTGATAACCAGAGCTGCATCAAGCTCTCGGCTAATCCAGTATTTCATGATAGGTCCAAACATATCGACATCAGGTACCATCACATCAGAGATTGTGTTCGGCGGAGGATCATGATGCTTTCATATGTTCCCACGGAGGATCAGGATGCCGACATCCTGACGAAGGCGCTCACCAGGAGCAAGTTCGAATTCCACAGAGGCAGGATAGGGATTGCAGATAATCCATATCTTGCTGAGAGGGAGTGTTGAGAATGCGGCAAGATGATGGAGCTTAGTGAAATGAAGTCGCCTTCACTAAGTGGGCCCGCAGGCAAATTCTGGCGCAAAGTCTATTTTTAGACTATGTCTATTTTTAGACATACGGAGCATAATTTGGGAATTCTACTTGGAGATTCTTAAAGTATGCGACATGTCGATAAAAATAGATGAGACCCTTATTTTTAGGACCCGGGCTATTTTTAGACTGATCTCCTAAAAATATGGAAGTCAAATATTATTTACCCTTAATAATATTTTGACTATAAACAGCAGTTTACTCTCTTGGCGCACTTCAGTTTGAGTCATGGAGGTGGCTCATGCAACTGGCACAAGGAATCACGTGGTTCCTAGGGTTTGATGGCATCTTGCATGGTTGGCTTCAGTTAGACTTCAGTGGCAGGAGTTTTGGAGGAGTTAACGGGACAGATAGTGGAGTTGTGTTCTGTTTGTTTTAGTTGAACTAGTTGGGATTAGTTAACTAACTAATCAACTAGATATGAGTGGAGTAAATTAAATAATATTTAATTTACTAAGTATTAACTCATTAGTCAACTCAAGAACACTTCAGTTCACTACAGTGCATGATCAGTTCAGTGGAGACCAGTGGAAGAGGTAGATGAAAGGGTGAGTAAAGCTATCAGTTGGTAGATTTGTTTTGGATGAGTTTTGCATTACACTTGGAGAAATTGTCCATGACAATTACGCAATCAAGGGAAGGGGATTCGAACCTTGAACCTCTTCATATACAGGCCATGATTGCGCAATAGAGGCAAGGCAATTGGCGGGGAGTTTTGAACCTCAGACTTGTTCAAAACTGAGTCAGATTGTGAGTAACTTCATGAGAGAGTACTGAGTACTTGTGAGAAGTATTGTACTTGTTTGGTTACTTGATTTCTCCATTATAATATACACAATAGCTGCGGGGTTTTCAGCTATAGGCTTTCCCCATACATACTGAGTTAATGTGTGATTGATTTGATGTGAGATTGCTTCTGTTATTTCCGCATGTGACAATTAATTGTAGAAGAAGGTTATGTGTTATATATGCAATTCGAAATTGATATATGACCAGGATAATCTTGATGGGCTCAGTGATTTATTCGGCTATTTTCTACAAAACACACTGCAAAATATTTGATGAGTGATTAACAATCATAAAAAACATGAAAGACAGAAATGAAATGGAAATTATGGAAATGTATAAACAGAAATGAAACAACTACAAAGTATGAACATATGATGGATTATGATACAATGACTTTTAAAAGAAAATGAAATGAGAAATGTACACTAATACACAAAACCTTAGCTGAGCAGGGGCCCTCTACACAGCCTTGGTAACGATCCTCAAACACGAATTAAGTTGAAAAACAGAGTCTTCTCATATTAAAAAGTAGTTCATTACAGAATGGTAGTGTTACGGCTCAAGGGCAGCGTAATCACTACAAAGCAGACTAACAGATAACAGAGTACATTCACGAACATCAACTATCAACTAACAACTAACAACTAACTTTATGTGCGTATGCAAACGCTCTATATATAACAATAAACTGTAACTGTCTCCTAAAGTTCATGATGGCAGAGAGCACGTAGACCACTACGCCCACGGATATAGGAGTATGGCCGTGTTGGAAAGTGAATCTACGGAAGGTGGATGCTTGAATTCAACTCCAGAGCTCTGCACGGATGTCGATTTAACCTCCGCAAGCTTAGAAACGGCCGTATGGATGTTTATGTGCCACGAAACAGAGTCCGGCCGACATGAAACTCCATAGTTGACTTCCACGTGGACGGCTTTGACCGCGGCTTCTTTGGACGAGTTTGCTTGAACCAATAGGACACGAACCATGTCCACGTCATTCCTAGCCTACCCATGTGGCTCGTTTCCCTTGTAGACACCTGTAGCATATAGTTCCACAAAATAGCTGCGGAAAGTTGCAGCAGCTGCGGAAAGTGGCAAGTTTCCGCAGCTGTATGAACAAAATCTAGATCAAATAGAAAACACAAAAACATAATTAAAAACCATTTTAGATACCCTTTTGCACATGATATTGACAATTTTGGAGGTTTAGGTGAGTGAAAAAGGTATGGAAAAGTGTATGGAAAAGATGCAAATTCGGGACTCAACATACCCCCACTGTGAAGGTGTTGCATGTCCTCATGCAACCAAAATTTTGATATTCTTTGTTCAGTTCATGTGCCTTGATACTTCGGCCAGCACATCCAACCCCCTTCTCTTCTTCTTTGGTAC
This sequence comes from Pinus albicaulis, assembly GCA_034641835.2. Taxonomy (NCBI): domain Eukaryota; kingdom Viridiplantae; phylum Streptophyta; class Pinopsida; order Pinales; family Pinaceae; genus Pinus; species Pinus albicaulis. Next base: position 1,070,877,363 of record CM076577.1, read on the forward strand.
TGCCATCATTCTGGGTTTCTTCATTAAGCACCTAAATTTGATATTCACAAGTGCTCTGCTCAATTTTTGGCATTTCCTTTTTAATTTCTTATTCTTCTTTTGCCAAATTCCCAAATGTAACATAGTATTATCATGGATGATCTTGTCCAGTTTGCCTTGTTCTTTCAGTGTTTCATTTTCATTTTTGATATGCCGATTTAAAAGCTCCAGCTCAAAAATTTCTTGTTTTAATGACTGGACTAAATCATCCTGCAATGTATGAGGCTGAATGGAAGAGGTACTTGGACCTGTGGCTGCCTTTTCCAAGGATTCTATATAGTCATATACCTCCTGCTGCTTGGGGTCTACTTCCGGTGTCATTTTCATTGGGCTGTCCCCAAAATGCTGCAAGGAAGAATTATGTTCAAAATCTGGCCGAGGAGGGCTTACATCAATATTTTGCTGAGAATAAGATGGAGTATGCTCATTGTCTGATTGGGAATGAAAGGAATCAGGTTCACTGACTGACTGAAATGGACTATGGTCAGTTGGAGACTGTTCAGATGTCTCCTCACCCAAATCAATGAAATGAGGACCCTTAATTTGTGTTTTTCTCAATTTTCCCTTAAGCCTGCTGCTTCTCCTCACATGCTGTGGTACACTACCCTTTTGTTCTTGTTTTCCTGTCTCTGCCTTCTTGGATATAGATGACTGTTTTTGAAGATAAGATAATCTTTCAGATAGTATTTGGTGATCTTCTTCTTCAGAAGAAGGAGTTTTATGGACAGCCTCAATAATTTCTTTCCCTTTTGGTATTATTGGCTTCTTAGCTTTAATTTCCTTCTTCTTCCTTTTTACCAATCTCTCTTCCCTATTAATTTTTTTCATAGTAGTAGTAGAAGTATTTTGGATTTCATCTATTGTTCTTTTCCTTCTACTTCTTTTTGCTGTGCTAGCTGCGGGAATTTCCTGAGTAGGAGCAATTTGGGTTTCAACATTCATTCTCTTTCTTCTACTCCTTCTAAGTGAACTACCTTCAGGAATTTCCTGAGGTTCTTCAAAGAAGTTTCTAACTAGGAATTGTTCCCATGTATCTTTTCTTTCCTTTAGCTCCTTTTCAATTAGAATTTTTATAAGGCTGTGGTGATAAAGATGAGGCTCTACATCTCCTAAGTGTTTTTGAACAGTCACAGCCATTTTCTTTAAGCTATTGAATAGAAAATAAGGAAGATTGAGAGTTTGGTTTTCAAGAAAATTCATCAATAGCCTGGTATGGTACATGTACATAGACCCAAAACGGCCTTCACATGTAATAAATTTCTGAACAATTAGTAGTAAAGTGGCCCATTCTTCTTTTATTGCATGCACAGGGATTCCTCTTTTAAAAACAGTGATATACATACCTTGATTTCGTAGGATTGTTCTCCATGCCTCATCACTGATACTTTTATTTTTGAACCAACGTTCTCCTTCCTGAAGAAGCTCTGTGGCTGTTGCTATTGATGCCTCATTGACCAAAAACTTGAGGTCTCCCACTTCTGCTTCCGAGCCATCAAATGATCTTGCAAACGCTTTTGTAACTTCTCTGTGGTAACCCCTGAATTTCTGAATAAAACGCAGCCACTTAGCTTTCCTCAACATCTCTTTTGCTTGTGGATATCCCTCTATAAACTTCGGTCCTTCCGGCTCTGCCCTTAATAATTTTCCCATTTCACTTCTCTGTGCTTCACAAGTTTGCCTCTGTGAGGGTTTAAGTGGAAATGAAACGAATGAATACACAGGATCGAGCACAATACTGTGGGGATGTTATCATAAAATGGAAATGAGCACCATAAACGGAATGGAGTAAGACTGTGGGTAGATATACGGGAGTGAGAATGAGCAAAAGGAACGAAATGGAGTGAAACAGGGAGTGAGAATGAGTAGAGTGGGGTTTTGTAAACACGACAGAGACACGACAAAGAGGTTAACAAAGTATAATGCATTCGGCCGCGTTTTGAATTTTGGTGGTTGTGTAATAAATATGAACACGTTTCAATCAATGATTATGAAGTTATGCGGCTTGTAAGAGTCCTTTGTCAACTCAAATACGTCTCATTATCTACGGTGGGATATTGGAACATGAGTGAGAATCGGAATTTCAATGATGAAACCGTTTGTGAATAAATACAAGAGGATAACATGGAGATCGTGGAAGGTTACGGGACTGTCAATATAATCATTGCGCGTTATGGGTAGAGCTCATAGTTTAAAACTATATAAAAATGTGTTTTTCAATACTATTTGAAATAAAATTTATTCATACCTTTGGAATCCTTGCTTTTGCCCTTGGTCTTCAACTGATTGATCTTCATTAGTGTCTTGAATGTTCCATTGATCCTCTCTCCTGCATTTTATTTCATAATTATAGAAATAACAATTGACTGTACATTCTCTTTGAAAACAGAGTAGTAGCTGCGGAATCTGCTTCTGGCTGCGGAAACTGGAGTCAGCTGCGGAAACAGATGTCAGCTGCGGAAACTGACACAGCTATTACTTGGCTGAAATAGAAATGAACAAATGACAAATGACCAGATGGAAATGGTCATAAAAATATTTTTATTGATGGAATGGATGAGATGAAGTGGAATGAAGTGAAATGAAATGAAATGAAATGAAGTGAAATGAAGTGAAATGAAGTGAAATGGAGTGGGTGGTGAGATAAAATAAAAGACAGAATTTTTTTTTTGGAAAATATAGAGTGTCAGGTGTCCCTGATTTTCACCCCATATTTTCTGTATAAGACTGCCAATCAATGATTGGTTTTCAGGCTTATACCATTTTTTTTTCTCTATCTTTTTTTTTTTTTTTTAACTTGAAAAACAAAAGCTAGGCTGGTGGAGAAGAAGAATTCTTCTGTACCAGCCTGATTGCAGAACTTTCTTGAAACAATTTGACAAAATCCTCTTTAGAGAGTGGCTTATGATAAACTTTCAATCTATGGCCATTCACAATAAGAGGAGTTTGAAACTCATCAATGGTCTTGATTCTTACGGCTCCATTGCTAAAGATCTTGTCAATCTCATATGGCCCAAGCCAATGAGTCTGAAATTTCCCTTGAAAATCTTTAAACTTGGAGTCAAATAACAATGCCCAATCTCCTTCTTGAAACTTCTTCTCTTTGATATATTTGTCATGCCATTTAGTTCTTTGATATTGAACTAGATCGGTTCTTAGAATTGCTTCTTGTCTGATCTCATCTAGCTCATTCAACTGCTCCATTCTATGCTTTTGGGCTTCTGATAAGTCCATCCCCAACTGAACTGCTATCTTGAAGGTCTTGACTTGGAACTCAATGGGGAGCAAGACTTCTTTCCCATAAACAAGTTCATAGGGAGAATGTCCTGTTGTATTCCTCCATGTAGTTCTGTAGGCCCACGAGGCTTCTGGAAGCCTTTCTGCCCAATCTCTTCTATGTAGATGAACAGTTTTGGTGATGATACTTTCAAGAACTTTGTTTGTGGACTCCACTTGACCATTTGCTTGTGAATGGTAAGGAGTAGATTTTATGTGCTTGATTTTGTATTCTTCCATCAACTTCTCCACCAAATTTGATGTGAATTGGCTCCCCTGATCTGTTACAATTTCTCTTGGAACACCAAAGCGAGTAAAAATATCCTCATAAAGAAAATGAACAACTGAATTTTCAGTAGCAGATACTAATGCTTTAGCTTCTACCCATTTAGTAACATAATCGGTGCAAACCAATATATACTTCTTTTGCTTAGATGGTGGATTAATAGGTCCAATGAAATCTAAAGCCCATTTTTCAAAGGGTTCAATGAGTACCTGTGTTTGCAATGGCATTTCATTTGAAAGGGTAGGTTTCCCTACTCTTTGGCAACTATCACACCTTTTGACATATTGTTTTGCATCTTTGAAGAGGGAAGGCCAATAATATCCCAAGGAAAGGATTTTATAGGCCGTCCTTTTGTCCGCAAAGTGTTCGCCGCATGGTTCATCATGACATGCCTTAAGAATATCAGGCATTTCATCTTCCCTGACACATCTTCTGATCACAAGATCTGGCCCTGTTTTAAACAATTCGTTAGAAATCCATGAATATCTTGAACTTTCCTGAATAATCTTTCGTTTTTCTCTTGGAAATAAATGTGAAGGTACTTTCCCTGTAACCAAATAGTTAGCAATATCTGCATACCAAGGGGTCTTAATAGTTACTGCAAACAAATATTCATCAGGAAACTTATCTTCTACAGGAGAATCTTCTTTAGTATTCTGAATCCTAGACAAGAAATCAGCTACTGTATTCTGTTTTCCTGGTCTATCCAACACGGTAATATTGAATTCTTGCAAAAGTAAAAGCCATCTTGTCACTCTGCCATTAGTAACAGGTTTGTTCATTAAATATCTAATTGCAGAATGGTCGGTATGAATAAAAGTTTCATAGCCTGTTATGTAATGTCTAAACTTATTAATTGCATGAACAACAGCTAAAAACTCTTTTTCAGTCACAGTATAGTTCAACTCTGTGGGAGTCAAATTTTTACTGGTGTAATAAATGGCATAAGAAATTAAATCTTTTTGACCCAACACAGCTCCAAGAGCTGTATCTGAAGCATCTGTAGAAATATGGAAAGGAAGTTTCCAATTTGGTCCTCTCAAGATAGGTGCTTCAGATATTCTTGTTTTCAAAGTTTCAAAAGCTGATTGACAATCGGGATCCCATTTAAATTCACAGTCTTTTGTAAGCAATTTGAAGAGTGGAGATGCTATTTTAGTGAATTTTTCTATAAATCTTCTATAATAACCAGTAAATCCTAGAAAACTTCTAACATCTCTTTGACAATTTGGAATAGGCAACTTGGAGATGACTTCAACTTTTGATCTATCAACCTTAATTCCATCTCCTGAAATATGATGTCCTAAAACAATCCCTTCGGTAAACATCATAAAGCATTTTTCATGGCTTAATGAAAGGTTTGTTTCTTTACATCTTATGAGAAATTTTTCCAAATTTTCTAATGCCTCTTCAAATGAATTACCATAAGCTGTAAAATCATCCATATAAACCTCTACACAATCATGGATTAGATCAGAAAAAATTCCTAGTACTGCTCTTTGGAATGTTGCTGGTGCATTACATAACCCAAAAGGAAGCACTCAGTAGGCAAAAGTTCCCCATGGAAAAGTAAATGTGGTCTTATCTTGGTCTTCAGGTGCTACCTGAATTTGATTATAGCCACTAAAACCATCCAAAAATGAAAAGTACTTTTTACCTGCTAATGTATCTAATACCTGATCAATAAAGGCAAAGGAAAGTGATCCTTCAAAGTTGCTTTGTTCAACTCCCTGTAATCAATGCATACTCTCCATTTACCATTCTTTTTAGGTACTATAACCAAAGGAGAAACCCATCGGCTATCTGAAATTGGATAAATGAAGTTTACATTGAGAAATTTTTGGAGCTCTTCTTTCACTATCTCCCTAAGATTTGGATTCATCCTTCTTTGAGGTTGTCTGATTGGTCTACTGTTTTCCTCAATATAGATATGATGGATTCAAGTCTTAGGATCAATACCCTTCATGTCAGTATACTCCCATGCAAATGCAGTAGAATGTTTTTGCAAGATTCTGGTTAGTTCTTCTTGTTGTGACTTCTCCAGATGTTTTTTGATATTCAATGTCTTTTCTGGAAAAATCTCAAAAGCAGAATTACCAAACTCTTCCATAGAGTAAAGAGACATTTGTCTTGATGATAAATATTCTATGTCAGATTCCAACTGAAATTGTGTGGGGTCATATTCTGAAGTTATCTCAAAATTTTCTAATGTGTTCGGAATTTGACTATCCTCACTAATTTCAGAAATGGTAAAGACAGGTTGTATAGTGTTCTCATCATCGACCCATTCATTGTCTCCTATTTCTGTGATTGCTCTTGCTGGAGGATAAAAATTGAATTTCTTTGTCGAATTACCATTTGAAATGTACATGTCTCCAGATCTACAACTAATAAAAGCATCAGCTGTGGCCAGCCAAGGTCTTCCTAAGATAAGTGGATGTCCTCCTAGATTATTCTTGGGAGTCAAAATCATAAAGTCTACTGGATATTCCCAAGAATCTAAGGAGACTGAAATATCTTCTAATACACCATCTGGTTTAATAACCGATCGATATGCAAGTTGCAATAAAGTAGGTGTAAAAAGAAGGTTAGGAAGTTTTAACTGTTCCATAGTCTGTCTACTCATAATGTTGATAGCAGCCCCTAAGTCAATCAACGTGTTTGGAATTTCTATCCCATTTATATGTGTCTTGACAATTGGACTTCCTGGATCTACATACTTCTGCATGGTAATTTTTCCCATCATAATGTCTGCAATATTTCCTACCAGGTGGATTTTTCTTGTGTCCTTTAGCTTCCTTCCTGGTCTTTTGAAACTCAACTCCTTTATGGTTTTTGCTAGAATAGGAATTTCTCGAATGGCTTGTAGCAATGGAATCTTGATACAAACATTCTTCAATTCATCTAGAAAGTCATAGTTAGGCAACAAGATTTGTTTTTCCACCCCCTTGTCAATTTGTAGTCTTTCCGGAAAAGGAGGTGTAGATGAAGATACGGGTTGCTCAACTATAGGAGTTGTGGATGTTAGCTTTTCTTTTTCTTTTTGAATTTTTGAATTTTGAAGAGATTCTTCCTCAGAACCCTTATTGACTTGAAGAGAGTCCTCTTCAGAGGTATCTTGCTCTTGAATGTCTATAGAAGGTTTTTCTAAGACTCTACCAGATCTGAGTTGTACATCGTTGAGAGTAACAATCATATAAGTAGGAAATTGTTGTCCTTCTACCACATAAGTAGTTTGAGGATTCTTATTGTTAGGATTTGGCAATGGCTGAGCTGGAAGTTGATTTGTCTTCTGTTGGTATGGGAGCATGAGTTGAGGATTTGTATTTTTTTGAGAAGGTTGTTGTTGTGGAAATGGCAATGAAAGTTGTGGATTTGAGCTTGGAAATTGTGGAGCTTGTTGATTTTGAAAAGATGGAGGATATTGATAAAATTGAGCAAATCTCCCATAAGGATTTTGCATCCCTTGTACCCATGGCTGATATGAATTTTGATGTTGGGGCCAAGTTTGTTGCCAAGGAGTCCAATTTGGTGGGGTTTGAAGATTCATGGGGTTATTAAACCCTTGAGATTGTTGTCCCTGCCAAGGTCTCCTTGCGACAAAACAAAGAGATTCTATTGAATTTGGATCTTCTTGAAAAACAGCTTTGAGTCCAGGGATTGAAGGACAATCCTTGATCTCATGATTTTCTGAGCAAATCATACATCTTTCTACAACTTTTGCATCCAAGGGACATTCCCTTAAAGCATGTTTCTTTCTACATTTCGGACAAAAGATGGCTAAGGCATCTGTTTCTGCTTTCTGCTTGTTTTGGATTTTAAGGGTGTCTAGTTGTTCACTAAGGCTCCCTAAGATATCATTTTTAAACTCATCAAGCATATTACCAATCTCTGCCCTACTTACTGATCCAGTTGCAGATTTGTTAGCCCTAATAAGAGAAGAATCCCTAGGCCCTTTTCGAGTTTTAGATTTTCCCCTTGAGAGATGGATACATAGTTCTGTTATATCACGAAATGGAAGTTGAGAAATGTCTCCTTTCCCCATCATGTTTAAAATGTCTATCCATTCATCTCTAATGGCTTTTAATAGGAGGTCTTTCAAGGTTTCATTATCTAAGTTGCTCATCTTTGCTCTTTTCAAGTTGTATTGAAATCTTTCAATTAAGTCTTCCAAATTTTCATCTTCTTTTTGCATCATTTTGAATACCTCATCCTTGTGATTGGTGGGCATACAATAATCCAAGTATCTATCCAAAAATGTTTGTTTCATATCATTCCAAGTTCTGATAGATTGAGTGGCTAATCCCATGAACCATTTCAAAGCAGATCCCTTCAAAGTTGAAGGAAATAATTTGAGTTTTTGAGAATCTTCCATATAGTCATAAGTTCGGCACACTACTTCAAACTCAAACAGAAATGTTTCAGGATCCTCACTTCGCAATCCATAAAAGTTAGGGAGAACAGATGGTGAGATATTTTTCATTGTTGCATGAGTTTCCTCATCAACTATAGGGAATCCCAACAAATCCCTATTTCTATCATTATTTCCTTCACCATTGTTGTCTCTATTGTTTCCTCCTCTTCTACCTCCACCTCTATTTATTACTTCCTCTGCCATGATAGTTTCTTTAGAGTCTTTATAGTCCTCTAGTTCTTCTACCAAGGAAGGATGAGAGAAAGTCTCTTTGTTTTCTAAGTGGGTTTTAGTAGGTGGTATAGGAGAATCCTCTAATTCAGCTGGTCCTTGACTTCCAAAAATCTTAAGGCTAGGGGTAGATGGTGGTGAATCTGGTCTATGCCTTGAAGAAGATGGAGTTGTGAAAATCGAACTCTTGGCTTTAGCTATAAACCTTCCCCTAGAATCTCTTGCTCTATGCATGTCATTTTTTATTTTTTAAAAATTTGGGCTAATAATTCTCTTTCTGATCTTCCAGGTCACACTAGGTGCAAGAAGAGAGCATACTTAAGAAATTACTGAACCAATAACTCTCTTTTCTGATCCTCCAGATCACACTAGGTGCAAGGGGAGAGCATACTTCAAGAAGTTATCAAGTTTTCCCTTCTTTTATGATTTTGTGTTTTTTTTTTTTTTTTTTTTTAAAGAAATTGGCTACCTAGTTACACTTCCCGGCAACGGCGCCAAAATGTTTGGTCAATTTAGTGTGTCCTAAATTGCTGCATTTAATTTGTCAATCCGGGATTCGTAAGCTGATGAAGTGCGGTGCACTATATGTGCAAGATAACCTATTTCTTAACTTTTTGTCGTTTTTGGTTTTCTAAGGTGAAATGGAAATTCTAAGATGAAAACAAGTTTGGTTATGTTTGTTCAAGGAAGTGATATCCCCTATAATGATTTACCAACTTGAAAATTTAAAAGCAAATTGGAAAATTACAATGACAAGACTTGTCTAGAAGTAAAAGTGTCACTGAAACATAAAGATGCGCTAATCTAATGAATCAAAGCATTAAACTAGTGAACATGAAAACCAAACTATTCTTCTTGTAACTAAACACAAAGAAACTATGCTTAAGGAAATTCAAAATTGCAACAAAATAAATCTAAATCAGATTACATCAATTCATTTTCTGACCCTTCATCATTAGACCAGCTATGACTTTCGGAAGTAATCATAAACAACTTGTGTAACTGATATTTAATTTGAAGAAAGTAAACTAATACTAAACCATACACTCATTATTCAATCCCTCGCCATCAGTCCAGCTGTGGCTTTCGGAGGCAACTGAAGATGTCATACATGATTTAATATATCTAAATTTGCAGAAAAGAAACTAATAATAAACTACACATTTCATAATGCAGTCCCTCACCATCAGTCCAGCTGTGGCTTTCGGAGGCAACTGAAGACGCTATGAGCAGCTTAATATGTCTAAATTTGCAGAAAAGAAACTAATACTAAACTACACATTTCATAATGCAGTCCCTCACCATCAGTCCAGCTGTGGCTTTCGGAGGCAACTGAAGACGCTATGAGAAGCTTAATATATCTAAATTTAACTACTGAATCAGATAAGCAAAACTGAAATGTACAAAGCAAGACTGAAGTTAAACAAAAGCTATGAAAAACAAACTAGCAGCAGAACAATGTTAGTTTCATGTCATTAGTCAAAATACTATGAAAATGCCCGGGCTGTCTACCTAAAACCTGCACAAGAAAACTGATCAGTGATTAACAATCATAAAACATGAAAGACAGAAATGAAATGGAAATTATGGAAATGTATAAACAGAAATGAAACAACTACAAAGTATGAACATATGATGGATTATGATACAATGACTTTTAAAAGAAATGAAATGAGAAATGTACACTAATACACAAAACCTTAGCTGAGCAGGGGCCCTCTACACAGCCTTGGTAACGATCCTCAAACACGAATTAAGTTGAAAAACAGAGTCTTCTCATATTAACAAGCAGTTCATTATAGAATGGTAGTGTTACGGCTTAAGGGCTGCGTAATCACTACAAAGCAAACTAACAGATAACAGAGTACATTCACGAACATCAACTATCAACTAACAACTAACTTTATGTGCGTATGCAAACGCTCTATATATAACAATAAACTGTAACTGTCTCCTAAAGTTCATGATGGCAGAGAGCACGTAGACCACTACGCCCACGGATATAGGAGTATGGCCGTGTTGGAAAGTGAATCTACGGAAGGTGGATGCTTGAATTCAACTCCAGAGCTCTGCACGGATGTCGATTTAACCTCCGCAAGCTTAGAAACGGCCGTATGGATGTTTATGTGCCACGAAACAGAGTCCGGCCGACATGAAACTCCATAGTTGACCTCCACGTGGACGCCTTTGACCGCGGCTTCTTTGGACGAGTTTGCTTGAACCAATAGGACACAAACCATGTCCATGTCATTCCTAGCCTGCCCATGTGGCTCGTTTCCCTTGTAGACACCTGTAGCATAGATTTCCACAAAATAGCTGCGGAAAGTTGCAGCAGCTACGGAAAGTGGCAAGATTCCGCAGCTGAATGAACAAAATCTAGATCAAATAGAAAACACAAAAACATAATTAAAAACCATGTTAGATACCCTTTTGCACATGATATTGACAATTTGGGAGGTTTAGGTGAGTGAAAAAGGTATGGAAAAGATGCAAATTCGGGACTCAACACCGACTCGAGAAACTGAGTACCCTGAGTAAGCTGACCCATAATGATGTCCGAGCTTCTGTTACCAGCGCAACACATTGGGCTCGTACCTCCGAAGGTGTGGCAGGCTGTAATTGGGCCTGTAATGCGGTGATTTTCTGGTCCATTTGGGTCTTGAGGGTCTGTATTTTGGTTCTGGATGCCTGTAGTGCTGCAACCAAGCCTTCTACTGTAGCCCATAGCAGAGCTGTAGCCGGGAGCTCATCTAGGACCTTTGTGATGAGCTATTGGACCACTGTTTTGAGCTACGCCATCTGCGAGATAGCAAGGGATATGTCTACGGTCTGTTGTGTGATGATTGGCATGGCCACATCGAGCTGTTGCTACGTGGTCCGGTTGTGATGATGGATCTCTTGAAGCACGGTGGTGTTTAAACCCTATAACACCTCGTGGGGCAGTTGCGCCAAGTTCAATTGTAGTTCTGTATCCACTGGAAGGTGGGTGCCGACCAGGACAGTGCTAGGCAACGAATAAGCACAACTTTTGTTTGCAGTTAGCCTGGTACTACTGGTAGGGTGCAGCGTATCTTTCTTTGTCCAGAGGTCTCGAAGCTCAACCTGCATGGCGTTTATTGTAACCTTTTGTCGTGCTTCTATGGCTGCCCACTGATCCTCTGTAGCTAGAGTAAGTGAGTCCGTGATTTGCTCGAGATCACCATCAGTTAGCGTGATCGTTGCGTCATATTCCGGGTGTTCGGCGTGTTTCTTTTTTTGGGGCCCCTTTGTAAGCTCCTTGTGCCACTTCGTACCCCGGGGGGATGTAGTATCCTTGTTAGTCAGCCCTTTCGTTCGCAGGACTAGCTGCGAGTCGACCGTGTCAGCTCTCACAGTGATCTGCAGCAGTTGCGTAACATCTTTCGTGGATACTTCTGAGCCCGTCTAGCTGGAGCCTGTGATCATCCCAGGTTTGGAAGGGGCGTTAACTTCCGTCATATAGCTTTGATGCCAATACGTGTAGGGTTCGAAGTCAATTTTCCCTGCAGGGAGCCAGAGGGAAATTAGCTTCTCAATTTCAGCGTCCCCAGACTCCCTCAACGTAATGTTCGCAGGCTCTGGACTGGTAAGTGCCGAAGCGTCCGTGGGGTTAGGGGTTGCCATATTAAGTTAAGGAGGGGATCCTGAATTGGAGATTCACATGTAGCGGAAGTGAGTTGATTGGGTATGAACAGAATGCTAAAGGTCCAGAAAATCATTCAGCAGAACAATACATGCAGATTACAGAGATGAGAGAGAACCTTGGTCAGATTTATCCTTTCTCATTTATAGTTCCCGTGGCTGTCCAAAGGTAAGGTGAATATTACTTGGAACTTACCATCAAGAAAACAGTAAAAAATCACAAGAAATTGCCTCATTAATTGCCAGCTGCCTATTTTCCGTAACAGTAATATTCCCTTTTTACCAGAGTTCAGTGTTCTGACTGTCATCGTTCGTACCCTATGGCCTTCCCACGAATCTACTGACCTCGGATGAAGCATCTATACTACTAGTTCATCCTTAATTATAGCTGAAGTAGGGTGTACTGTAATGTGATTCAGGTGCAGCCTAAACAACTTGGCAACCATGCCCATCCCATCCAGTGTCGAGTTTGGAATAGTTCGAGTATCATCCTTTCCTTCCATTGGGCTGAGGCTGCCGTATTAAACCACGTGTGGTACCTACGTTCCCCATGATTCGGATGCGATGTACAAGCGTGGTCTACCCTGAGTCAAGGCGTCAGTGTTCTGCAGAGCTGCGTTGAGCGCTCCTGTGCCATTTACCACCCTAAATGTTCGCAGAAACTCATCCTGCAAAGTCTCCCAATGGAAAGTACGCTGATGTAGCTCCACATCTAAATACCATGCAGCTGGATGCAGTCCCAGAGCATGGATAAACAGGTGGACCCGTTATTTTGGGGCTTTGTCACACCAATGCATTTCCCATGCGAGCAAATATCTGCGTGAATCTTCTGACCCAAGGAAATTTTTGATCTGTCTCACAGCTGGAGCTTCAAATCGTAGGATCATCTTATCCTGAAATTCCTCCCAAATCCTACGATATACCATCCCATGCATATCCCACCATCACGTAGGTGTTCCGCGCAGGGCTAGCTTAAGGGCCCATAGCCTGCATCCCTTGGGAACTTCTGCTTCGAATGCGCGTAAAAATTCCTTAATGTCACCCGAATCCCCAAAGTAGGGCAGGTCTCTTACCTCAGAGGAGATGCAGCGGAAGTTCCTTGTAACCCGAAGACATCGCAGCACCGAAACCTCATGCAACCGGCCTTGCCAATTCTCTAGTTCCCCATCAGATTCGAAAAAGCATTCACTGTCTTTTTCCCAGCAGAGTACTCCTTCCACCATGGGGTTAATCCAATCTTCATCCTGCGTAGTCAAATTATAAATGTGATCCACTTCCTCTTCATCTTGCATTGGCTCTGTATACCATGCACCTTCTGCGGGATCCAACGGTACTATTACTCATGTACCGTTATTTTCAAACACTATGCTTCGATTTTTGAGATTGATAACACACCCGATATCTATAGCCCAGTCTAGTCCTAGGAGCGCAAGGTAGGGGTTTTCATCTTCTACGATTTCTATTACCTCAAAATTAGTTTGGGCCTTTACTCCTGCGATATCTACCATGATTTTTGGCAGCCTGCCCAAAGGGATGATCTTCTGTTGATTCACCATGTGCAGCTGGATGGTGGACCATTCCAACTTAGGTTCTCCCATTCGTTGCCATATTTGTTTAGGTAACACGTTCGCATCTGATCCAAGGTCCAAAATAACCTGATCCATCTCGTAGTCACCAATCTGCGCAGTCAACCGCATTTCTCTTCCGGTGTGTTTTTTATACCGGTATAGTTTGTGTACATCCTTGGTTTCTAGGGTCAGATCGGTCTGTGCTACGCAGCTATTCATTAATTCCTAAAGGTTCTCTATAGCCTTTGGGTTACGTAGCAGCTTCATACATGTTTGCAGAAAGGGCTCAACTCCCTCATCTGTCTTGGGGTGTGTCGGTACCTGCATAGTAGCTGCTTCTTCCTTAACGAAATCCTGGCCAGCTGCGGCCATTGTTTCTTGTCCCTTTTTCACGTTCGATCCTTCTTGACGGGTCAGAGGATCCATGGCAGCCTCTTCCTTTGGTCCTCGGGTGGCCATCCCACTACGTGTTATGACTTTCACACTTGGGTCCATGTTCCTTATCTCGGATTTAACTCTCTGCACATTCTACGTAGGGGTGGGCTGCTTTTCCTGCATTTTTGCTATTAAGATTGGGCAATCTTCGATCACATGGTCCAGCTGTCTGCAATATTGGTAGGATTTCCATGTAGGATTTGGGCAGTCCCTAGAAAAGTGTCTTGCTTCTTCGCAATTATAGCAGATTAGCTGTCCGCGTCCTCGACCTGCACTTCCTCCCCGACCTCCTCCCCTGCCCCTTGCTGGAGAGCCACCAAAGTTCGCGTGAGATCTGTGTGATGCAGGGTCTGATTGTACCCTATACAAGTTTCCTCGCTTTATCATCAGATCATAAGTTCGATAGTTCTGCTCATCGTGTCCTACCGACTGGCAGAACCTGCACCATTGTTGCTTCAGTTCTGGGACATACGCTCCTAGTCATGGGAAATGGTTCGTATCATGCAGCCCTGTGATGTGGCAGTCATCACACCACAATGTAGATCCGCTTGAGCCTGGATGCACTAGGTTAGGTTCTCCTGCATGTATGTAATCTGTCAATAGTGGGCACTGATCCTTCGTATGGCTAGATACCCGACATCATATGCACCATAGATCTGTGCTGGCTCCTTTTCCTCTTTCCTTTCACAGGTTCTGAATTTCCATGTGCATAGCTCCAAGCTGCTCCTGAATTTGCTGTACTTCTAACGAAGTATATTCTCTGGGCGTAGCTTCTAGTTTCATAGCGACTTCCACAACTTTTTCCTGCGACTCAAAGGTTTGGTGACTCATTGGTGTGTGCAGGCAAGGCAACAACATAGCGATGAACCGTTCCATATGCTGTCTATCGTCATACTCAAATCCTCCTTCCCTGATTGCTCTCTTCAGTCGCTGATCAGCCTCCCATACAGACTCAGACACTTCTTGCTTGAAGTCCTTCACATCTGCTACTAACTGAGAGTAAGATTTTGGCTTTCGGAACTATTGCTTTAGAGCATCCTTAATATCTTGAATAGATGCATTCCCGTTCTGAGATATGTATTGCATATACCAGTCCAAAGCTCTTTCTTCGAATGCCAGGGACATCTGCGCCCTCTTCACCATATCGCTTGCCACATTTTGTGCAGTCCATACGGAATCTGCAACAAACCAAAATCGGTCCATATCCTCATCTCCTACCCCCTTGAAGGTAGGTAGTTTTAGGTGCGCAGCCATATCGCTGTTTGGCAGAGGTGGTGGTATGGGAAAATTCTTACCTTTGTGCGGCCTGGACAGTGGTGTAGCTGGGGGGCTCTGCGTAGCTGTCTCTTGCAGAGGGCTATAGATAGATCTTCCTCCTTCAAGGTTGGTTTGATAGTATTTACCACTTTGTGTCATGATCTCATCTGGATCCGAGGTCATTCACTCGGTATGACTACACAGAATACTCTTCTCGCACAGTAATATCTTAATCAGCAGGGATAATGTCTTCATAAACTTGCCACGGAAACCCTTAAAGAATATCCACTCTGCTTAGGAGTAGGAGACAAACTGATCAATGGAAAATTCTGTTACAAACCCTCCTAGCACACTGTCCACCCAATGATCCATCGTGCGAGTGATGGTATTATCAGTTCTTTCTAGCTGCTGGATCAGACCTGGAGTACACTGAGTGACTCGTTCATCTTTCCAACACTTATGGAACTCTACGAGCCTTTCCATCCACTCCTAAAGCTCGATTGAAAATGTCACGAAGAAAATTTCATAGCTTTCTGTAAGAATGTACCTATTTTTCCAATTTTCCATCGTTAACCTCGTGCTGTGATTCTCTCTTATCGCAAATTCTTGAATCTGATTTCCGAACCACTCTTCAATTTCCTTCCTCTTAGGCTTCCAATACTCTCTTTTCATTACTCGATCCCTCTCTCAAAATTCTCCTGGTCTCGGCAACAGAACCATTTGTTGGCTCAAGGGGTCCTGACCTAGGTTCGGAGGTTAAGGTTTGCCAAAAAACCCCTATACTACTGGCCCTTTCGGCAGTGACTTGCTTGCGCAGGTCAAAGTCTCACCTGAAGCAGTATGGGTGGGTGCTGGAACCAAGTTTCCACACCCTGAGAGAGGATAGGTAAGCCAATCAGAGCTGCGTTTGGATTTATAATGATCAGATCGCCTATCTTAGAACTGGATCTATAGATCTCCTTCACATCCATGTGTGCAAGGTAAACTATACTTACTGTACTCAACAAATCATATACTTCTAAAACAGTAGTGCAAAATTATGATTATTATTTGCATAAAACATAACAGAATAGACCCAGATGAAGAAGAAACACTTAACACAGTATTTTCGCAGCTTAACACAGAATATGCATAACACAACAGCTATCAAATATTCACATCAACAGTAAATATATTCAGCTACGTAACAACCCTTCTCATGAATTAATCCTTCAATTCCTTCTTACAATACCCAAACCTGACATGGGCACACAGCAGCAGGGTCCACACACAGCAGGACTTGGGATCTCCGTGCACACAGCCAGCAGGAGTCCTTTCCCCAAAAACCCAAACAGATCTACTAAGCCACAATTCGCATCAAGATCTCCTCATCTTCTTGCCTTACAATTCAAAATGTCCTTATATTTATAATCATCTAGCCTAATCCTTCCTATGGTCCGCAAACCGTGGTTTGCGGACTCGAGGTCTACCCTTTGACTCGTTACAATGCTTTTGGGGCTTTGACCCACCCCAAAACCCCTGCGCTAGACTAATTATACTAAAAAATATACAAAATCAGACCAGTTTCGCAGCTTGTAGGAGACCCTGTTCCAACGATGGAGATGGATATGAAGTTATGGCTTCAAGAGAAGGAGCTTTTGCATCTTTTCAAATGGTTCCCAAGGAGTAACATGTGACAGTAGTAATGGGAAATAACACCTTGCTCCAAGGAGGAGGAGAAGGGATGGATCAACATCCAAGGATGAGGAGCATGCACCCTTGTTTATTTCAAGGGGTTTATATTCATAAGAAGGATATTGATGTGTGCATCAAGGGGAGGGACACATCAGTCCACTCATTTATACAGTCTACTTTAGATTTTGATCTCTCTTTACATGGAGGAATTCCACCAGGGAGACCCCCTGATTGGAAGAAGAATAAAGTGTTCTATCAACTTAATGCAACAGTGAAATATTTGGATAAGGAATGAGCCTTGGGAGAAGCTAGCATAGCGTGGAGAACCATTGATGGGTTCCAAGGAGAGATGATCAACTTTTTGAGTTGGACATTTCCATATCCCACTCAGTTATCTATGCTGGAAAATGATTCAGAGATCTATGATGACATGAGCATGGTGTCAAATGGCCACTCCATAGTCTTGGTGCAGCAAATGATATCTCTACACATAAGGAATATTTATGAATATGACAAGAGGGTACCAACACTCTTGCATGCATGGGCCAAACTATGGAAGCTTTGGAAGAAAGAGCCCTTTCAAAAGGAGGATTCCTTCCATGTGCTTCAATCTTGTCTTGGGCAAGATCAACTGCAAGGGAGGCAGCAAAGGTGGAACTACATGTTGAGATTGCAACAAGATGATGAGCTTAGTGGAAAAGAGTCGCCTTCACTAAGTGGGCCCGCAGGCTATTTTTGGCGCAAAGTCTATTTTTAGACTATGTCTATTTTTAGACATATGGATCATGTTCTATGAGTCGAAGGATGATATTTGTGGATGGTTGGTCAAGTCAGAAAAAAATAGATGGACTTCTATTTTTATACATATTGAGCGGAATCTATTTTTAGATTGCCAGTCTAAAAATAGATATGTCGAATATTATTAGCTCTTAATAATATTTAGACTCTAAACATTATATTATTCTCTTGGAGCACTTCAGTTAAGTGCACAGATGTGGCACAGCAGCTGACAGAAGGCATTACGCTATTCCTAAGGGTTAAGTGGAGCTATTGCATGGATACTTCAGTTAGAACTCATGTGACATAGTTTGGTGGAGTTGATTGAGGAAGTTAGTGGAGTTGTATTCAGTTTAACTAATCTAAACATAGTTGAGCTATTTGTATTCAGTTTAACTAATTGATAAAATTAGTGAGAGTGGTGTGAATTAATTATTAGTTAATTCACTAATTATAAACTCATAAATCAACTAAAGAATGCATCAGTTAACTTCAGTGCATGGACAGTTTCAGTGGAGACCAGTGCAAAGATAGGTGAAAGAGTAGGTTAACTATCAGTTGTGACTATACTGTTGCTATTTGCAACACACAGATAGGTGGAGTAGCCCATGAGGATTGCGCATTTCAAGCCAGGTGGTTTATCTATTTAATGAAGCCATCCCATAGCATTAATTACACAATAGAGGCTGGCTATCAAGTGGAAAAATATTGGAGCATTTGTTTTGCTAGATCTAGCTTGATAGTGTGTAGAAATTGAGGGTGTGCATGAGAGCTTGTGAGGAGCTTTGTACTATGATTGTTACATGATCTCCATGACATATAATATACAGATAGTTGGGGTTTTCAGCTTTAAGCTTTCCCATTAAATATTGTGTTCATATGTGTGATTGTTTGTGGTTTTAATGTATGCATGCAATTGATTTTATTTCTGCATGTGATGATCAATGGTAGAAGAGATTCTGTATTGTGCATGAAGCTAAAATAGTGTGTGATCAAGAGAATCTCGGTGAATAATATCTCAGTTATTCAAATTTATACACTACAACACTCCAACATGTGACTTTGGCATTGAGCATGTCAAAGAGGAGAATGGTGATGTGACAACTACTTCATTTCAGAATTTTACAACGCTGTCATTGTTGGGGAGCCTAGATCCATATTGGGATTCCCAACTCTTGGTAGAGTATTCCAAGAACCTCTTCACATGTAAGGTTCTTGACGGACAAATGGAAGATAGGAGGTATAGAGTGGTTGATGGAGTCATCTATTTCCATGATTAGATCTATTTGACTAGAGACTCAAAGCTCAAAGGTAAACTACTATATGCAGCCTATGATATCTTGCTTTCTAATCCCACTAGTTTCATTAGAACCTACCATACTATTTTGGGGGGATTCATGTGGGAAGACTTCAGAGAGGAGGTGCACAATCATATGAGGAAGTGCATGGATTATTTGGAGAGTGAGAGGGGGCATAGCTCTTGGGAAGGGTTATCATTACCACCTCCTTATTCTTTGGGTGTGAGAGGGAGTTCATCCATGAGCCACCTCACTAATTTAAAACAAGTGTATGGTAAAGATTGTATTTATGAACATCATGATATGTTTACTATATACTTGCATCTTCTTACCACACATGTGCAAGGCATTGCTCCAAGAAGGGGAACTCTTCCTTATTTTCTTTATGAGCTACTTGGAGCCATGAGCAATGATGTTGATGATCACTCCCTAGGAGATTTTGGGGAGATGATGTATTCTTTTTGGTGTGCCACATTGACACCAAACATCATATACCACTCCAATTTTATAAGGAGAAATATTGGTAAAGAATATGCTTTTGTATCTCATGATTCATATGATTATTACTTGTATTCTTTTACCATGTATATGCAGGCCATAGCTCCTAAGAGGAGTGTTATTCCATACAAAATTCATGGCCAACTTTGGGCCACAAGAATTTCTAAATATGGCCACTCCCTTGAAGGAAAAAGGGAGATTATGTTTCATGATGGGTGCATTCCTAAGGAAAAAAATATATCTCACACTTTCAAACATGGTGAGATGACTTGGACAGCAAGTAAGTGGTGGGGAAACCACTTGCCATATCACTATCTGAAGCAGTCAGGAGATCTACTGCACTGGTTCCACATGTGGGACTATGATCCACCTCCATCATTGCATTTTATTGTTTATATATTATTGGTTTTGATCCTGTTAGCCACCTATGAAATTTTTGTCAAGAAAACAGGTGGCTAAATTGTTTTATGAGCCTTCAAGAGATACATTTCCCATGAAAATCTCTCATCCTTGAAGCCTCTGTGTGTCCGTTGCCTTTAAAAAGATATTCACTATTGTTTCCATCCAAAAATCCTCACTATCTGTGAAAAAATAGTGCTATGAAAAGCCTTCATCTGCCCTTGTATCTCTGCAAAATGCCTCATCTTAGCCTTTTTCCCCTTTGCAAAATTTCCCCTTTAACCTAAAAAATCCCTCCTAAGTCTCCCAAATCATCTAATTCTTCCTTTTAAACCAAGTGAAATCCTTTAATTTGATTTCAACTCCCTTTTTCCCCCAACCAAAAGCCTAATTTTAGCCTTAAGGGCTCTGTTTTTGGCTAAAAACCCATATTTTACCATGTGCAGGCTAAGCCCCTTTCAGCCAGCCCCTAACCACTTCCCCTCCATAAGCCCAGGTGCTAAGACCAAGCGCTAGTCCATAAGGCACTAATCGCATCGGAGAATCGGAGCAAGACATTCTTTTCCATTGTAAGACAAAAAGTTCCGATGCGATGGTGTTATAGTCTGTCAGCTTTTGAATTGATATCCACCGTTGATCTTAAAGATCCGATGGCCCACACAGGTCTTATCATGCCCCAGTCACATTTCTGTGTAAAACCTCCGATGATATTCTCCACCATCGATCTACCACCCTGATCTGACGGCTATCGCACAATCGGAGCACCGCCAATCGCACCAATCCCGCACTCCTATTCCTTCCCGATTGGCACGCCCCGATTCAATCTCCACCGTTAAATCCCTTAGATCCAACAACCTTGATTTCTTCTCATTCTGCCCTGCTTCCCCGATTGTTCATCCTCCAACTCAATCACAGCCATCGTTTCCCCTGTAGATCTGACGGTCCGGAGCCAATCGCACCATCGCTCATCAGAGTTTTGGCCCTCCCATCGCTCCCCTCTGATTAGATCGTAGCCATCCATCCTTCATGATCTAACGACTCAGATCTCTCCCACCCACTAACCATTTTCTCTGCTTGTGTATCTCCTACACAGATCTCGGTCGTTCATCCTCAGATCAGACGGCCCACAATAAAACCGTCGTCCTTTTGGCCCCACCTTTACTAACCCTGCACATCCTTCAGATCGCACGCCTCCACCACCGTCGGATCTCGCGGGCCCAGATCCAACGGTCCACAACAATATCGCGTTGTTTTTTGCTCCACTCTTTAACAGTTAGAACTTACGCGATATGGGTGGTTTTCCAGAGCCACGTGTCAGCTAAAGACCCATATCGCGTTGAAAAAGTGAAATCCACCTTCCTGCTTTCTGGCCACGCGAAAAAAATTGTTTTGTATCCCAAAACCACATCCCCAATTTATTGCCTGAAGTTCATTAACCGATCCTGACCGTCAATCTGATTCGATCAACGACCCTCATTGCATCTCGCATCCCAGTCATTATTTTTCATCGCGCAACCTCAGTAGTTCATCAGACCATTTGAGCTGTTGATCTCCTCCGGAGATCTAACAGCCTGTGTCGAATCACCCTCCACCCATGACCGGGTCCCACCAGTCCAACTCATTTCATATGTTTTTCATTCATTTCTGTGTATTCTTCCAAAGTCCAAGCCTTCGCGTTTTACATTTAAACACTATATCATTCCGCTTAACATTAAAACTTTAATGTTTACATTAGAGTTTATGTTATATCGACCGACCATCCAAGGTCATTTCATTAGTTAACCGCCACCGTCGATCATCGCCTCCTGCCCGGATCGAACGGTCCACATGCATTCCTACACCAAACCTCCATTACACTGCATTTTTTACCATTTTTACCATGCATCCACCATTTCATCCATGATTGCGCTACCGATCCCACAGCATTCCACCACGACCATCCTCCCCATGCATGGATTTTCTTAACTTATTTGTGTGCTTTTGCAGGGTACAGGCGGTGAGAACAGCCATTGCTCACAGTCACTATTGTAGTGACATAGAGTGCAGAGAAGGTTATTTTTCGAGCCTGATATTGAAAAAGAAATGTTTGGGAAGGTTCCTACGGGAAAGATTTCATTAAAAGTACAGTGTTCGACCCTGTCAAACCTCTCCAGCATCATTAAAGCCCAAATTTCACAAACAGAGACAGTCATGAAGCGGCAAAGAGTATTAGTGGATAGTCAGAAAGTTTAATGCCTGTAATTGAAGATTTTAATCTTTGATTCAATGTTTAAAGGGAAAAATGTACTAGATTGAAGACCTCATGATTTTTACAGAGGGCCTCATGAGGCCTAATGTAGAGAAAACAATATTGACAACATTTCACATCAGCAGAAGTTTCTTCCTGAGAAAGTACACAATATCCATACTGTTTTTATTCTACATTGTGTCCTCGAGAAGATTTCCCCCTGACGGCAGTCCTAATACTACCAGAGCATTTGTTACACAGTATGGCAGGCCTCATATTCATCTATCTGCTCTTTGTTATTCACCAGAGTACTGTAGAGTATTACAGCCAAAGTACGTCAAGAACATATCTAGAGTAAATTTCAGCCTGTCGAAGACCACTCTTTCTCCCAAAGAGTACCGAAGATTAATGCTTAGATATTAAAACAAAATGAGCCTCGACCCTCTTCTCTTACTCTGTTTTAATGTTTCATTTAGTGTTTCATCTACCTCCCCAGCCTCTCTTTCAACTATAAAACTCATGAAGAAACTCATTGTAAGGGTTGTTGATCGGATATTTGTGAATTGTAAGTTGTTTCTCTTGAGATATAGTTCTCTATGTAAAGTTGTAAGATAGGCTGAGGAAGATGTTTTCAGACTGAATATCAAGCTGTTGGAAATGTTGTACATGACTGGTGTTGCTCTTTAATATGACAAGCACATTTCTTTGGATCCTGATTTAAAGCAGCAGTGATGTTTCCTATCTCTGTCTTTGTTCCCCTTTGTAATTCATCATATTTCATTTCTTCTAGTACGCATCAAAAATATGGCATAGGATTTACCCTTGCATGCTACCCTATCTTTCAGATCTCCATACCTTTGATGTTTCTGCTATATGTGTTATCTGGGTACTGATTCAAGCTAATTTAACCAGTGTAGTGGCTAATAATTACTCGCTAGCTGATGTATGAATTAATGAATCTGTCCTCAGATGTTCTTGTTGGGTTTTAATTGAAATAATTGGGATACTGGGAGTTTTGAATGCTGATTCTGTCTCACTAGGGTCCTTTTTGATTAATTGAACCTTTCTAAGTTCCCTTAAGTTGG
Organism: Pinus albicaulis; assembly: GCA_034641835.2. Lineage (NCBI taxonomy): Eukaryota > Viridiplantae > Streptophyta > Pinopsida > Pinales > Pinaceae > Pinus > Pinus albicaulis. The sequence continues at coordinate 1,070,900,484 of CM076577.1, forward strand.
ATGTAGAAGCATTGAGAGTTGAAAGTCTCTCTCTGATCTCAGGTCTTCACCTTTGTGTTTAATTCCTTAATGTTTCCTTGTCTGAAGAGTTAACCTTTTAGGTTTCGGATCACAGGTGTCTAATGGCATGTCCTGTCCCTGGATCTGATTCCTGAATGGTCACCTTGGAGGTTTCCTTGCCTTTCACCTTCTCTCTTACCATTTCATGCCACACTATCATCTTTAAGATCCAACACTTTAGATGACTAGCCCAATTGAAAGCCTGCATATTGAATAGCAAGTAAACCCTTTCCTGACTCCATTTCCCAATGGTCTCGAGTGTTCTCTGAATTACTTCTCCTTTGCCTAAATACCTCTTTAATCATCCTTGTCTCATATTGAACCCTTCCTTCCTGCTTCACAACAACCAAACAAAACAAACCTCGCACTTTATAACTAGCCTAAAACCTTTAAACTGAGCTTCAAAGACATATACCTTTGCCTATTATAGAGAGATCCCTCTCTGGACCCAGGAGGGGCAAATCCTGAGGTCTAAAAGTGGTTTTGATGTTGTCTCATCTTTTGGTATTGCCAAACTTGACAAAACATGGGAACCCCAACATAATGGTGACTCCGCTGGGGAGGCTTTGAGTGAAACATACCTCTAAACACTTCACGGACTCAAAGAAGACCATAGTAGCCTTAGTTTGGTGGTTAATCACTGTGGTGGATAGTATACCTTCTTGAAATATTCCAAACCTTCCACCTGGCGACCCCATAGTTCCCTAATGATTAAAGACTCCACTGGTGATCAATAGGCCTGCTGATTATCTTGGTTTTCATAAGACTCCACTGGGAGACCAGCCTCCATAACAACATCAGCCATATTAGAAGTAACAAGTAGGATTAAGCTATTGTGTTTGAAGACAACACTCTGGCTTCAAGAACCATTCATACAAGAGCTTATCCTAACCCAAACCCACCTGAAATAGTTGACAACCCCGAGAGCATTCTCAAGAAAGCTCCTACACCTAGAATACCAACTATTTCCAAACATATCCATAGAGATAAATCTGCACCAGAAGACTTTACAGCTCTATCAGACCCTCTGTTTAGCTTGGATTTACAAAACAGTTTACCTAGAACTAGGTCATTCAGTGTTCTAGACCAGGCAAACCTTGAGCTTCTTGATTCACCATCTCACAGTGGTCAACATAGTAGGGATAGACATACCCCTCCATCTACACCCCCGTATACTCATTTCATTCAAAATTTGGGGCTTTGTCATCCTAAATCAGCCCAACAGACTTCTGCTGGTCCTAGTATCCCTACCATCCACATATCAGCTGCTCAAGCTAATCCTGTAGTTCCTTAGAACACTGTCATGGTAGCCTGGTATGCACCTCTGGTGTTACCTCAGGCTCTGGTTCCTCTACCCAATGATTATCAATCAAAAATCCCACATTTCACTGTAAAAGAGTCTACCACGGCTCAGCACCATGTAGATAGGATGGAAGATTCTTTTGACTATATGGAAATAGACGATGAGGCAGTCACAATGAGAATATTTGCCTAGAGTTTAGGAGGTGATGTGAAGAAACGGTTTAAGGGCCTACCTCCTAATAGTATCCCCGATCTTCCCTCTTTATATTTGTCCTTCATAAATAAATGGGAAGCTAAGGCTAACCCTCTCCAAATCTTAGCAGAATACAAGAACCTTAAAAGAAATGTAGGAGAGAGTGTCCATGACTATTCTACAAGGTTCAACAGCGTTTACAACACTCTTCCTCCACATATGAAACCTCCCCAAGGTATGGCGTTAGTAAAATATCCTAAAGGCTTTGATGCTGACATGGCCTACCAGCTTAGGGAGAGATATTACGACACATTGGAAGATATGCAAAAGGGGGCAGTGAGTGTTGAGGCTAACCTGATTGAAAATAAAGCCAGAATGAGGGTTGAGAAAAAGATAACATATAGGGATGATGCGGTAGCTTCCACATCTGTTCCCAAGTATGACCATCTAGCCAAAAACATGGAAAAGCTACAACAAATGATGGAAAGAATGGTTGTCTCAGTCAGTAATCAGAAAAAAAACCAAAATCATAACCAGAACTTTAGAAGAAACAATACCACTCCCAACAGACAAAGAGAATCAGATCAACAGGTTATACCCCCATTTCAGGAGAATTTCCTTGATGAAGATGAGGGGATAATCGAAGAGTCTGAGGGAAACACAATAAATATGTTTGAGATCTAAAACTCAATCCACAACTGTTCCATAGGAGAAGATCAGCCCCCACCCTCATATTGGGATGAGGAAAGATTAGAATCTGAGGATTACAGGCTTGGATTTGAAAATGCTATCATGCGGGTCAGAGAACAGTATGAACTTAGAAGCAAAAAGAGCTTAGACAATTCCAAGCTGAAAGCTCATGGGGTTACCATTAAGAAAATACATGAGAAAACTTCTAAAGTGACTGCTAAAAGTATCAAATCAACAGCTGAGAGTTCTGGGAAGAACAAAGAGAAAGACAGCCAAAATACCAATAAACAAAGTCAACCAACTAGCAGCACTAGCACTGCATTTAGTGCTCCTGATAAAATAGTTACTAACACTGTAAATAGTGAGAATCAACACACTGATTCTACCACTAAATTAGTGGCTAGAAAAACAGAGTTGGACGTTACAAAGAGTCAATCTCTCTTCAATCTGGAAAATGAGATTGCAAAAATTAAAATCTATGTCCCACTCTCTAAACTGGCCACTCAGGATGTATATAAAGGCCAGATTTTGAAATTATTAAATCTAGGGGAAGACAATGACACTGTCAACCTAAGCGACGATCAACCAGCCCTTCTGTTTGGTCCAAATATAGAAGGGAAGTTTTAGGAAGGCGTAGTACCTCCTTTTTATATCAGTCTCAATATCCATGACAAGATCCTTCACAACGCAATGCATGACTCTGGGGCATCACACAACCTAATGCCTAAGGTAGTTATGGAGAGTTTAGGCCTAGAGATAACCCGTCCCTATAAAGACCTATATTCATTTGACTCTAGCAGGGTAAGGTGTCTTGGCCTAATCAAAGACCTGTGTGTGAACTTGACCCAGATTCTAGCAAAATTTATGGTTATGGATGTTGTAGTGGAAAATGTGCCACCTAAGTATGGCATGTTACTATCGAGGTCATGGGGAGCCAAGCTGCAAGGTACAATGCAGATGGATGGGGCATATGCCACAATCCCTATCTTTAGCTAGCTTATGAGACTGTATAGAGAGGCACACATGAAATTATTGGTCAGTAGCCCTGAAAAGCCCAAAAATTCACCTTTGTACTCTGTACACACAGATCTAGACTCCTTTATCCTCTCCAACGATGAATCTATAGAAGAGCCAGAACTAGAAAATAGAGATACAGACAATGAAATAGAGCCCATAGATTTTGACATAATGGCCACTCTAGACTTAGAATAAAATGAAGAAGAATCCTCTGGACAGTGCACTGAAGCTCAAACTCAGAGTGAACAAGAAACAGAATGCAAAAAGCTGACTAGCCATCTCCCTGAAACCCACACACATCATGAAGAACAAAACCCTCCACACCATGATGCAGACCCCTCATTACAGCATAAAAATTAAATCAAGGCTAGGGAGGAAACCGATGATAAACCTGAGGATGAAACCTTATGGGAAATGAATTTCGATGGGTCTTGCACTAGGAAGACTGCAGGAGCAGGAGTGTGGTTACATAACACTGAGAGTGACTATGCAGAGAGTCATGCCTTCAATCTGAACTTCAAGTGTACAAACAATATCACAGAGTATGAGGCTCTTATCCTAGGCCTGAATCTACTGAGAAAGATAGGAGCCCGTAGAGCAGCTGTACATGGAGACTTTGAGTTAATCATTAAACAAGTGAATGGCGAATACATATCAAAAAACCCTAGGTTGAGAGTGTACAGGAATGATGCTATGGATTTATTGAAAACCTTTGTTGAATATGAACTGGTGTTTGTTCTTAAGAGTCAAAACATAATAAAAACAGATTAGCCTGCATAGCTAGTTCATATCATAAGCCTCCCAGTGACAAAAAAATCATCATTCAGACTAAATACAGACCTGCAGTGCCTGATAATGAGAAATATTGGCAAGTCTTTGAGGGCGACAAGTAGATAGAGGATTTCCTGATTGGAAAGAATGAGTTTGAATTCTCTGATTCAGACTCTAAATCTGATGATAGCTGCTAGCGTGAAGAGCCCTCCGACGAAGAAAAATCACCACACAACGTAGAAATAAACACTTTAACTGAACGGATTGGAAATACGACCGAATAATATAAGAATTTAGATAAAGAGGAAATAGAGGTGTTGCAGGCTAAAGATAAGAACATACCCCAAGGTCTGGCACCTTTAGAGGATCTTTTTGATTTCGAGCACTCAGACTCTGACGTCGAGGAATGCAACATAGGCACTGAACACAAGCCTAAGATGATAAAATTGGCTAAGTCCTTGCCCACAGACATGAAAAATAAATACATGGAATCATTTAAAGAATTCATTGATGCATTCGCATGGAGCTACGAGGAATTAAAGGCCTATGACACAAAAATTATACAGCACAAAATACCTTTGAAAGAGAATCATAAGCCCTTTAGACAGAAAATTCGTAGGATTAACCCGAAACAACTGCTTGCAGTTGAAAAGGAAATAAAGAAAATGTATGAGGCAGGAATCATAGTGCCTATGAGGCTCTTTGATTGGGTCTCAAACCTTGTAGCTGTGAGGAAGAAAACAGGTGAGATCCGACTATGCATAGATTTCAGGAACCTTAATAGAGCCTCACTTAAAGATAATTACCCTTTACCAAAGATGGAACACATTCTACAGAGGGTAGTGGGCTCAAAAAGGATCTCCCTGCTAGATTGTTTTTCAGGCTATAACCAAGTTTTAGTACTCCCAGAAGACCAGCTCAAGACAGCTTTTACCACTCCATGGGGCACCTTTATGTACGTAAAAATGCCCTTTGGACTGATGAACGCTGGTGCGATCTTCCAACAAGAAATAGACATAGCCTTTTCAAAGGAAATATGGCACTTCATCATCATCTATCTGGATGACATAAAAGTCTATTCCAAGACTGATGAGGAGCATCTAAAACATCTGAGAAGGGTTTTTGAAAAATGTAGAAGGTTTGGTCTGTCATTAAATCCCAAAAAGACTATATTCGGGCTGCAAGAAGGGAAGCTTCTCGGCCATATCATATCAGAGAAGGGAATTAAGATAGACCCTCAAAGGGTTGAGGGAATAATACAGATCACACACCCGATAAACATAAAGGAGTTACAGTCCTTTATTGGGAAAATTAAATTCTTAAGGAGGTTTATTCCTAACCTAGCTGAGCACCTCAGGAATATGACTAACATGCTGAAAAAATGTGTACGAGTTAGGTGGACTGTAGAGGCCAAAAAATATTTTGAATCAGTTAAAATCGCACTCACCCAGGCTCATGTGTTAATCAGCCCAGATTTCACAAAGCATTTTCTGATATTTTCATTTTCCTCTGAGCATACAGTGGCTGCAGTTTTGTTGCAGAAAAATCCAGACGGAATGGAACAACCTATTTCTTTCTTCAACAAGGCCCTGAGGGATGCACCCTTGAAATATAACATAATGGAAAAATAGGCCTATGCCTTGGTAAAGGCCTTGAAGGACTTTAGGGTGTATATACTGCATTCTCACACCATAGCCTACGTGCCAAGCATAGTGGTTAAAGACATCTTGTCCCAAGATCCAGATGGAAAGAGGGGAAAATGGATCGCTGTGATTTTAGAATATGACCTGAAAATAAAACCCACGAAACTGATCAAAGGTCAGGGATTAGCCCAACTAATGGCTGAATCAAACTTGCAGGCCCTAGACATTAACATGGTAGATGCCTTGGATGAACATGAGGGATTGCCTGATCTGACTGTTGAAGAAAAATTTCAAAACTCTCCATGGTATTCTGATATCCTGTATGTGCTCACAAACCTAAATGTCCCTCCTAATATATCAAAGACTAAAGCCAGATTTCTGAAGCTAAAGGCTAGGAACTATTGCATATTGAATGAATGTTTATACTAGAAAAATGCAAATGGTCTATTTCTTAAATGTTTGCCTGAAACTGAAGCAGAGAGGATCAAACAGGAATTCCATGCAGGAGAGTGTGGAGGCCACTTAAACTGAAAAGCCACTGCTATAAAAATACTCAGAGCTAGCTATTACTAGCCTACACTTTTCAATGACATACACAAAATGATAATTGCCTGCCATAAATGCCAGATTTTTGAAGGCAAGAGAAAGCTTCTCCCTTTACCCTTACAACCCATTACTGTTGAGGGTCCCTTTTTACAATGGGGCCTAGATTTCATAGGGGAAATACACCTTGCTTCTTCTTCACAACACAAGTGGATCCTTACAACCACAGGTTACTTCACGAAGTGGATAGAGGCCATAGCCTCTAGGAATGCCACAAATTCTGTCATCATTAAGTTCCTAGAAGACCACATCCTCTCTAGGTTTGGTTGCCCAAGAAAAATAATCACTGATAACGGTGCTGCTTTTGGATCCAAGAAAATGATTGATTTTTGTCACAGGTATCAAATAGCACTTGTTCATTCAACTGATTATTACCCACAAGGTAATGGGTAAGCTGAATCATCAAACAAGAGCTTGGTGACCATCATCAAAAAGCTGCTGGAAGAGAACAAAAAGTCATGGCATAAAAATTTAGTGCATTCTTTGTGGGCTGACAGGCTTACAACAAAGAAATCCGTTGGCATGTCACCATATCAGCTTGTGTATGGAATAGAGGCAATATTTCCAACCAGCCTTGGGATACCAGTGATTAAACTAGTCCAAGAGATCCAGATAGAAGAGAACAATATGGTAAGGAGGATAAAACAAACAATTCATCTCCAACAAAAAAGAGAAGAGGTTTATAACAGAGCTCTGAAGGTTCAGGAAAATATAAAGAAGTTATTCGACAAGAGAAAAAAAGCTTCTGACTTCAAAATTGGAGATAAAGTGTTAAAGTGGGACTCTAGGAGAGAGGACAAAGGAAAACACGGCAAATTTGACAGTTTGTGGCAGGGTCCTTACATCATCCAGGCCACTGTGGGTCAAAATGCCTTTTTTCTGCAAGAGCTAGATGGTACAGAGTTGTTCGGGGGTCCTGTCAATGGCAAGATGCTCAAACATTACTACTGTTGATTTTCCATTTCCAGTTTTCATTTCCATTGTAAATACCATTGTTGAGTTTTATTTTCAAGAAAAAGAGAAAATGTTTCAAGAAACAGAGAAAGAGAGGTTCAGATATGCTCAAAACATGAACCTCAGAAGTGCAAAATATTGGCTCTAACATGATCAAAACCTGAGCCAAAGGGAGAAAAGGAAGCTGGTACTAAATGCTCAAAATCTGAACCAGCAAAGGAGAAAAAGTCACCAGCTCCAACAAGCCCAAAACCGGAGCTGAAGTGAAGAAGGAAAGTGACTCTAACAAGCTCAAAACTTGAGTCACAAAGAAGAGAAGGATGCTTCAAAGTTTTATATTTCAAGCCTTTGAAATTTTGTCTCCAATTTTCTGCAATTTCAGTCCATGAGAAACTATCTTTATGCCTTGGACACGCAACAAGCTAGACTGTCTAATACTAGTTTGGCTTTTTTAAAATTTCTGTTGTAGAATGTAGAGAAGAAATCTGCTGGACAATTTAATCCCAGCAAATATTCGATTTAGGTAGAGAAACATATGAGGCCAATAGTTTAATCTAGTCTCATGGGGTGATAAGGGTAGAAGTAGACTAGTTTGTTTTCTGTTTTCAATAAAAAAATAAAAAATAAAATGATGAAGAGGGTCTGCCAATTCAAGTGCACCTTGAAGAAAAAATGTTAGGATTGTAGGATGGGTAGGTAGAATGCTTGAGGAATGTTTTATGTTGATTAATTCCATCATGTTGTACAGCTGAATCAAGGAGGGGATATGGTTCAAGGATCAAGCATCTGGCCTACTCCAAAGATCTATTTTCTGAATTATTGACTCCTTCAAGAAGAAGCCATCCCCATGTGGAGCCACTGTTAGCCACCTATGAATTTTTTGTCAAGAAAATAGGTGGCTAAATTTTTTTATGAGCCTTCAAGAGATACATTTCCCATGAAAATCTCTCATCCTTGAAGCCATTGTGTGTCCGTTGCCTTTAAAAAGATCTTCACTACTGTTTCCATCCAAAAAGCCTCACTGTCTGTGAAAAAATAGTGCTATGAAAATCCTTCATCTGCCCTTGTATCTCTGCAAAATGCCTCATCTTAGCCTTTTTCCCCTTTGCAAAATTTCCCCTTTAACCTCAAAAATCCCTCCTACGTCTCCCAAATCATCTAATTCTTCCTTTTAAACCAAGTGAAATCTTTTCATTTGATTTCAACTCCCTTTTTCCCCCAACCGAAAGCCTAATTTTAGCCTTAAGGGCTCTGTTTTTGGCTAAAAACCCATATTTTACCATGTGCAGGCTAAGCTCCTTTCAGCCAGCCCCTAACCACTTCCCCTCCATAAGCCCAGGCGCTAATACCAAGTGCTATTCCATAAGGCGCTAATCGCATCGGAGAATCAAAGCAGGACATGCTTTTCCATTGTAAGACAAAAAGTTCCGATGCAATGGTGTTATAGTCTGTCAGCTTTTGAATTGATCTCCACTGTTGATCTTAAAGATCCGACAGCCTGCGCAGGTCTTATCGCACCCCAATCGCATTTCTGTGTAAAAACTTCGATGATATTCTCCACCGTCGATCTACCACCCTGATCCGACGGCTATCATGCAATAGGAGCACCGCCAATCGCACCAATCCCGCACTGCTATTCCCTCCCGATTGGCGCACCCCGATTCAATCTCCGCCGTTAAATCCCTTAGAGCCAACAACCCTTATTTATTCTCATTCCACCTCGCTTCCCCGATTGGTCATCCTCCGACTCAATCACAGTCTTCGATTCCCCCGTAGATATGACGGTTCAGAGCCAATCGCACCATCGCTCATCGGAGTTTTAGCCCTCCCATCACTCCCCTCTGATTAGATCGCAACCATCCATCCTTGATGATCTAACGGCTCATATCTCTCCCGCCCACTAACCATTTTCTCTGCCTGTGTATCTCCTCCACAGATTTCATCCATTCATCCTCAGATCAGATGGCCCACAATAAAACCGCCGTCCTTTTGGCCCCACCTTTACTGACCCTTCACGTCCTTTAGATCGTGCACCTCCACCGCTGTCGGATCTCGCGGGCCCAGATCCAATGGTCCACAGCAATATCGCATTGTTTTTGGCTCCGAGCTTTAACAGTTAGAACTTACGCTATATGGGCAGTTTTCCAGAGCCACGTGTCAGCTAAAGACTTATATCGCGTTGAAAAAGTGAAATCCGCCTTCCTGCTTTCTGGCCGCGTGAAAACAACTGTTTTGTATCCCAAAACCACTTCACCACTTTATTGCTCAAAGTTCATTAACTGATCCTGACCGTCGATCTACTTCGATCAACAGTCGTCATTGCATCTCGCGTCCCAGTCATTTTTTTTCATCGCGCAACCTCAGAAGTTCATCAGACCATCTGAGCCGTTGATCTCCTCCTGAGATCTAATGGCTTGTGTCAAATTTCCCTCCGCCCATGACCAGGTCCCACCAGTCCAACTCATTTCATATGTTTTTCATTCATTTATGTGTATTCTGCCAAAGTCCAAGCCTTCGCGTTTTACATTTAAACACTATATCATTCCACTTAACATTAAAACTTTAATGTTTACATTAGAGTTTATGTTATATCGACTGACCATCCAAGGTCATTTCATTAGTTAACCACCACCGTCGATCATCGCCTCCTGCCCGGATTGAATGGTCCACATGAATTCCTACACCAAACCTCCATTACACTACATTTTTTACCAGTTTTACCATGCATCCACCGTTTCATCCATGATTGTGCTACCAATCCCACAACATTCCACCGCGGTCATCCTCCCCATGCATGGATTTTCTTAACTTATTTGTGTGCTTTTGCAGGGTACAGGCGGTGAGAACCGCCATTGCTCACAATAATTGTTGTAGTGACACAGAGTGCAGAGAAGGTTATTTCCCGAGCCTGATATTGCAACAGGAATTTCTGGGAAGGTTCCTATGGGAAATATTTCATTAAAAGTACAATGTTCGACCCTGTCAAACCTCTCCAGAATCATTAAAGCCCAAATTTCATAGACAGAGACAGTCATGAAGCGGCAAAGAGTATTAGTGGATAATCAGAAAGTTTAATGCCTGTAATTGAAGATTTTAAGCTTTGATTCAATGTTTAAAGGGAAAACTGTACTAGATTGAAGACCTCATGATTTTCACAGAGGCCCTAGTGAGGCCTAACGCACAGAAAAAAATATTGACAACATTTCACATCAGCAGAAGTTTCTTCCCGAGAGTGGACACAATATCCATATTGTTTTTATTCTACATTGTGTCCTCGAGAAGATTTCCCCCTGACAGGAGTCATAATGCTACCAGAGCATTTGTTACACAGTATGGTAGGCCTCACAGTCATCTATCTACTCTTTGTAATTCACCAGAGTATTGCAGAGTATTACAACCAAAGTACGTCAAGAACATATCTGGAGTAAATTTCAGCCTGTCGAAGACCACTCTTTCTCCCAAAGAGTACCGAAGATTAATGCTCAGATATTAAAACAGAATGGGCCTCAAACCTCTTCTCTTAATCTATTTTAATGTTTCATTTAGTGTTTCATCTACCTCCCTAGCCTCTCTTTCAGCTATAAAACTCATGAAGAAACTCATTGTAAGGGTTGTTGATCGGATATCTGTGAATTGTAAGTTGTTTCTCTTGAGATATAGTTCTCTGTGTAAAGTTGTAAGATAGGCCGAGGAAGATGTTTTCAAACTGAATATCAAGCTGTTGGCAATGTTGTGCATGACTGGTGTTGCTCTTTAATATGACAAGCACATTTCTTTGGATCCTGATTTAAAGCAGCGGTGATGTTTCCTATCTCTTTCTTTGTTCCCTTTTGTAATTCATCATATTTCATTTCTTCTAGCATGCATCAGAAATTTGACATAGGATTTACCCTTGCATGGTACCCTATGTTTCTGCTCTCCCTACCTTTGATGTTTTCTGCTATATGTGTTATCTGAGTACTGATTCAAGCTAATTTAACCAGTGTGGTGGCTAATAATTACTTGCTAGTTGATGTATGAATTAATGAATCTGTCCTCAGATGTTCTTGTTGGGTTTTAATTGAAAGAATTGGGATACTGGGAGTTTTGAATGCTGATTCTGTCTCACTAGGGTCCTTTTTGATTAATTGAACCTTTCTAAGTTCCCTTAAGTTGGATGTCGAAGCATTGAGAGTTCAAATTATCTCTCTGATCTTAGGCCTTCACCTTTGTGTTTAAGTCCTTAATGTTTCCTTGTCTGAAGAGTTAACCTTTTAGGTTTCGGATCACAAGTTTCTAATGGCATGTCCTGTCCCTGGATCCGATTCCTGAATGGTCACCTTGGAGGTTTCCTTGCCTTTCACCTTATTTCTTACCATTTCATGCCACACTATCATCTTTAAGATCCAATGCTTTAGATGACTAGCCCAATTGAAAGCCTGCATATTGAATAGCAAGTAAACCCTTTCCTGACTCCATTGCCCAATGGTCTCGAGTGTTCTCTGAATTACCTCTCCTTTGCCTAAATACCTCTTTACTCATCCTTGTCTCATATTGAACCCTTCCTTCCTGATTCCCAACAATCAAACAAAACAAACCTCGCACTTTATAACTAGCCTAAAACCTTTAAAATGAGCTTCAAAGACATATACCTTTGCCTATTATAGAGAGATCCCTCTCTAGACCCAGGAGGGATAGATCTTGAGGTCTGAAAGGGGTTTTGATGCTGTCTCATCTTTTGGTATTACCAAACTTGCCAAAACATGGGAACCCCAACAGAGCCCACCTAATGACGATGCTCTTATCTTTTTTGGGGACATGATAGGAGGGATGAAACATTGGTTGGATGTGTCCATTGGGAATGAAACTTCTCATATTTATTCATGCTTCAAGAGGAGGATGGGACATTATATGGCTGCTATACTATATCTTTTGTTTCCTTATGCAAGAGGCCATGTGTTTGACTTATGTCTTTGGGAGAAGCCTCTCACATGGGAGAAATTGTGGCAAGACATGTTTTTCTTGAATCATATTCAGCTAAAACCTATTATTCTATACCATTTTCAATCTTTGGAGAAGCTTATGGCAGCAAGAAGGTGGTTGGGTGGCCACTTATTGTATTATGTTTTCAGGCAGCAATAAGAAGAACAACGCTAGTCTCAATGGAGGGACTATTGTCACCATCCAATATATCATATGACACTTATTCCATGTTTATTTTGGAGAACATATGGTGATGATACTCTATTCACTATATGCATGGAGGATAGGGCAAGGAGGCTCCCTAGAATCAATGAATGGAATCATGAGGTTCCATGTAATGTCCCTTTTTGGGGATTCTCAAGGTTCTATTTCAAAGATAGACTACAGAGACATTTACTGGTTATTTCACCTCTAAAAAGAGGGTGAGAACCAGAGGCTACCTGGCCAACTGTAGACTCTGCCTATAGAACTTGTAATAATCCCAATTCAGGAATCTCAACAAGGCCTTCAATGAAAACGCTGTATAAGAAAATCTGAGAAAAGAAAATGTTGGTCAGGGATGGGATCCCCTCATTCAAGCTGTATGTGACATATATATGCAATTTTAGCAGAAAAAAATAAGTTTAAGCACATTAAATATATCTACTGGAAACAAGACTAGCTAGAAATCAGCCAAAGAGAGAAGCTGCTACAACATGAAACCCCAACTACTTAGAATTGCGCAGATTTGACTTAAACTCAGAGGAGGTCAGCCAAATATCTGATAATTCAGTATTATATCAGTAAATCAGATTTACAAATTAGTTTATTGCCTTTACAACTGATTACAAAAAGAACTAGGGCAAGATCCCTTCAGAAATGAGAGCTGCAACTAGAAGTAAACTGCAGAAATACATAGACATCGTTATTTTCCAGGTGGTTCAGCTGCTGTACATTAGATTTCAGATCTAGGACATATATATGGATGAAAAATTAGATCTAATATATATTTGGAAGCTAAAATACTTTAAGAACAAGATCTAACTGGAATTACATCAAAATACTGCATATTGAGCTGTAGATCTGAATTACAATATACTGTGCTGCAGAAAACCCAGAAATTTCTGAAGATAACTTTTATTACTGAAATAGATCAGATATATAGAGACATGGATCAGTAACCCAATCCATGGATCACTAAGGGAAGGCAAGCCTAACACCAAGAGATCTTCCTCCAAACTGATAGCAAACTGAAATAACAAAGCCCTCTCACAAAATAACGCAGTATGAAGCAGAAAATACGCAAAGGGTGAAGGAGACTAAATACATGGAATGAAAAGTACATATCTGATATAAAATATAGATCAGATAACTCCTTGGAGGCTGAAGAACACTCTCCAATAGAGAAATCCTCTAAAAAAAAACTAGATCTAAGCAGATCTAAAATGCCACTTGCTACAAAAGATAGCAGCTGCAAAACCCTCAATGGGCCAGTGCTACTCATGAAAGATAGAGCTTGGTCTCAAACCAGATAGTGGCCAACTTTAGCAAAGAACTCCTCCAATGAACCTCAAGGGAAGAGATGAAACTCCTAAACAGGAATTTCAATCACAATCCTCCACTAAACAGCAGAGAATGGTATTTGTCTAAGCAGACAAATACTTCAGAAATATAATTCATCAACAACCTCTTCAAGTGTCTTCTCCTCCTTTTTATAGCATGAGAAATCCTTTAAAAACCCTAAACCACTTTGATGAGTGACCACTCTTCACATTAGAGGCTCCTTTCTAGAACTGCGCAGTCCCTCTTGGTGATGCATTGAACCTAGACAACACAGTTGATTTGGTCAAGGTGGACCCAATCTTTGGCTCAACCCTCTTTCACACCTGCAAGTGATTATTTACATAGCCCGGATTTGTCTTTGTTCACATGGGAATTGATTTATTAGGATTTTTACATGTCCTCCTTTATTTATTTATTCATAAAACATAAAATAAATCAAAATTTAATGTCTCCTATTAGCTAAGGCTAAGTAGGAACATTACAGTCCTCCCCCTCAAAATGTTGCTTGTCCTCAAGCAACTGGTAGGGTAAGAGTTTTGTTTCTTCTCCTTCTCCATTGATGACACCATCAAGAATCAATCTCTCATCATGAATTAAGTGTTCACCAAGGCAATACATCAAAAACTTCTCCTCCAATGCTAGCATGATAGGTTCATAGTCTGCCCCTTCAGGAGTGTAAAACTCAATAGAAATAAACATGGGTGAACCAATGTCACAACTGAAACATGTGTCATGAAGTACTGGATAAAGTTCCATCCCATTAGTGGTACATGTACACTACTGAATCTTTTCCCATACGTACCCATAAACAAAACCAATATGTAATCTATGTATGGTAGCAAAATCACATAAAGGCAAACTAAAATTTTCACATGAGGAGATGGGTCACAATCCCACATAAGGTACCAGTGCAGTACACTCCTTGTTCTGAGTAGATCTGAATGTGATAGGTGGTACTCCCACCACATATTTTCTGCATAAGCCACCTTGAGATGGCTGAAAGTGAAACTCTCATTAGGTGCCTTTGGAAATCACCCATCATGGTAAACAATCTCCCTTTGCATCTCAAAGGAGTGGCCAGCTTTGGAGTTTTCATTGGCCCCATCTTTGCCATGAGATCTGCATGTAATATTTATCCTTGGGGGAGCCATGGCCTGCATACATATGGTAAGAGAATGTGCCAAATCAGAAAAATAAACTTGCTCCACATGATCAGATTTCTTACCATACAAATCTCCCACACTCATAGCGTTAGGCATGGGCTTTTCCCCTCTTTTGAGAGAAAAAGGAGATGGATGAAATGTTTCCTGCATAGGATCCCTTGGCTGCCCCATCTCCACATAAATTTTGCACTCTTTTAAGTGCTGATATAGTTCCTCCCAGTCATAATGTTGATGTAGCTCCTCCTCCGTACCCTCCCAATCAAAACTCTTCAAGATTAGGGAGTAGATTCTTACTGATTGCATGTAGTTGGAAAGGAACTCCTTATGGGCTCTTTGTAATATCTCTTGCTTAAGCTTGGAAGCTTGAGACAATAATACCTTACCAAGATGATAGATGACCCCTTCATGGACCAAGTAGCCTCCTCCTTGCTTTATGCCATCTAAGATCATCCCGGTGTGCAGATATTTGGAGTACTCTACAAGGAGTTGAGACCTCCAATATGGATCTACACTTCTCAACAAGGACATCGCTGTAGATGCATCTATGGTGGTGCTTGCCTTGTTGTTTATTATTCCTTTGGCATTATGCATGCCAAAATTGTTTGTGGGAAGGCTGATCCTCCCCCTTGCTTCCTCCCACAGCGCTGTGACCCTTTCTTCCATTATTTCAGCACTTGGTGAAGCCTTCCCCACAAAATCTAATGGCACCCCAAGTGGCTTGCCATGCTGTAGGAATGTCTCTTGCAGCTTTCTCATGAAAATGAGGGAAGGAACTGTAAATTCCTTGCCCCCACTGTGAAATTCTGTCTTTGTTGTGTGGGTAGAGACATCAAGTGAAGGGTAGGTGTGCATGCCTTGAATAACTTGTTGCTTCCCACTCTTCAATTCCACCCACTCCATCTGCAAGGCCCTTCAATCAGTGGTGACTTTTCCAAAATTAATCAACCACTGGACACCCAAGATGATGTTGGTGTCTGGTATGTCCATTAAAAATAAGTGATCCTCCAAAGTGTAGGTCCCCATAGTCACAGAAAGTGATGGAACATACTGCATGCACTGCAAAGTTCTATCTCCCGGAACCAAAACAGAGAACCCATCAAAAGTATCAATAGGGATCTCCTTCCTTTGCACAAAGTGAGCATCAATAAAATTGTGGGTTTCCCCAGTGTCAATAAGAATAGATACTCTTTGGTTCATAACTAAACCCTGCACTCTAAGAGTCAAATATTTGGGCACTCCTCTCAAAGAAGAAAGAGTCCCACTGGTTGGAGCAAATGATCCCTCTTCTTCTCTGGATGATGATGGATCCTCATCCTCATCATCACCAGTGCTGTGACCTCTCCTAGGTACATCATTTCCTTCCTCCTCCTCACAATCATAGAAGACTTCGATATAATGTGCTCTTCGAGCAGCACATCTATGTCCCGACACCCTTGATTCTTGACAAGTGAAACATAATTTCTTCTTTCTCAACTCCCTTCGGAGATCATTGTCAAAAAAAAATTTCTGTGAGCTCTCCTTGGGTGGAGCATCTTTCCCTTCCTTCCCTTTAGAAGAGTGAGTGACTTTTCTTGGAAGGGTTTCCTTTGCGCTTCGCAAGGCATCTTGGAGATATCTTGTTCTTTCAATGGCATCATGCAGAGTGGTGGGTTTGGTAGACTTGACCAACCCATGCAAAGGTTCTTCCAATCCATCTATGAACATACAGACTCTCCTTGCAATTGAAATATCAGGAACCATTACAGACAGCCTCAAAAATTAAGAGATATGGGCTTCAGCATCTCCTGTCTGCTTAAGCTTTGCTAAGCTTATGAAAGGGGCCTCCGGATCCTTTCGATCAAATATTTCCACTAGGCTCCTAGTGAAATCAGCATAAGTGGACACATTTCTGTGCCTTAATGTAGAAATTCATGAAACCACCAGTTGTGGGCTTCTCCATCAAAATGAAGCGCAACAATCTTAATGGCTTCTGCTTTAGGCACTTTATTCAGTTGGAAGTAGATGTCCAACTTTTCCACCCATGCTTTAGCTGAAAAAGAGGGTGATCCATCAAACTTAGGCAAGAAGAACCTACCCATGGTGTGGTGCCTCCCATGAAGGAAACCTCCATCTCTATACTGCTGCAATGGCCTCCTCCAATCCTTAAGATGGTAGAAATCTTAAAAGCTCAAGTTATCCTTGAACCTTTGACTTTGTGAATCATATTCTGCAAAGTAGCCTTCCAAAGAGGTTGAATCTTGAAGCCTTTCATTCTTTGCAACCAAGAAGGTAGGCATTGTAGAGTGTTGTGAGATCTGTGGAGTTTGTGGCAAGCTCACCGGTGGACCAGTCCCAAACTGAGACGTTTCAGAACTCTCTCCTTGATGGAGTCTTCCAAGGGACTCCCTCATCCTTTCTATCCACATCTCCTTTATCTCCTTGGATAGATCTTGCATGATTTCCAAGAGATTTTTTGCAAACTCTTTTGCCTCCTTATCTTTATCATTCAACTCAGGGGCTTTCCCCTTGTCTTGACCCTTGTCAAGATCAATAGTAGTATAGTCATAATTTATATGAATTATATTCTGGTATCTCCTCTACCTCTCAGAAAGAGGATCTTCATCTTTTGAATGCAGCATGACTAAGGCTCCAAAGCTAGCACAGGCTGTGCCAAGAGTGGATCTCCGATACCACTGTAATGTCCCTTTTTGGGGATTATCAAGATTCTATGTCAGAGATAGACTATAGAGGCATTTAATATTTATTTCACCTCTAAAAATAGGGTGAGAACTAGAGGCTACCTGGACAACTGTAGACACTGCCTATAGGACTTATAATAACCCCAATTCAAGAATATCAACAAGGCCTTCAATGAAAACGTTGTATAAGAAAATATGAGCAAAGAAAATGCTGATCAGGGCTGGGATCCCCTCATTCAAGTTGTATGTGACATATATATGCAATTTCAGCAAAAAAAAATAATTTTAAGCACATTAAACAGATCTCCCGAAAACAAGACTAGCTAGAAATCAGCCAAAGAGAGAAGCTACTACAACATGAAACCCCAACTACTTAGAATTGCGCAGATTTGAATAAAACTCAGAGGAGGTCAGCCAAATATCTGATACTTCAGTATTATATCAGTAAATCAGATTTACAAATGAGTTTATTTCTTTTACAACTGATTACAAAAAGAACTAGGGCAAGATCCCTTCAGAAATGAGAGTTGCAACTAGAAGTAAACTATAGAAATACATAGACAACGTTATTTTCCAGGTGGTTCAGCTGATGTACATTAAATTTAATATCTAGGACATATATATGGATGAAACATCAGATCTAATACATATCTGGAAGCTACAAGACTTTAAGAAAAAGATCCAATTGGAATTACATCAAAATACTGCATATTAAGCTATAAATTTGAATTACAATATATTGTGCTGCAGAAAACCCAGAAATTTCTGAAGATAACTTTTATTACTGAAATAGATCAGATCTATAGAGACATGGATCAGCAATCCAATCCATGGATCACCAAGGTAAGGCAAGCCTTACACCAAGAGACCTTCCTCCAAACTGATAGCAAACTGAAATAATAAAGCCCTCTCACAAAATAACGCAATATGAAGAAAAAACTGCGCAGAGGGTGAAGGAGACTGAATACATGGAATGAAAAGTATAGATATGATATAAAATATAGATCATCTAACTCCTTGGAGGCTGAAGAACACTCTCCAATAGAGAAAGCCTCTCAAAAACAACTAGATCTAAGTATATCTAAAATGCCACTTGCTACAAAAGATAACAGCTGCAAAACCCTCAATGGGCTAGCGCTGCTCATGAAATATAGAGCTTGGTCTCAAACTATATAGTGGCCAAATTCAGCAAATAACTCCTCCAATTCACCTCAAGGGAAGAGATGAAACTCCTAAATAGGAATTCCAATCACAATCCTCCACTAAACAACTGAGAATGGTATTTGTCTAAGCAGACAAATACTTCAGAAATATAATTCATCAACAACCTCTTCAAGTGTCTTCTCCTCCTTTTTATAGCATGAGAAAGCCTTTGCAAACCCTAAACCACTTTGATGAGTCACCCCTCTTCACAGAGGCTCCCTTCTAGAACTGCGCAGTCCCTCTTGGAGATGCATTGAACCTAGACAACGCAGTTGATTTGGTCAAGGTGGACCCAATATTTGGCTCAACCCTCTTTCACACCTGCAAGTGATTATTTACATAGTCCAAATTTGTCTTTGTTCACATGGGCATTGATTTATTAGGAGTTTTACATGTCCTCCTTTATTCATTTATTCATAAAACATAAAATAAATCAAAATTTAATGTCTCCTCTTAGCTAAGGCTAAGTAGGAACATTACATTACAAGTATATTTTGGTTTCATGAGGACTATATTGTTGCAGCCCAAGATCGACAGCTCCAAATTTATCATAAATGGAGAGAGAGGCGGTGTAAGTTGAAAAATATTACCTCTCATTTTCAGCCATGCAGCCCCTACACATTGCATAAGGAGGGCATTGGTGACTGTTTCTATGAGCTACCAAGGATGGATCACTTTGTTTGGATGATAGCATGGAGATTGGAGCTTCTCATGGTGATTGAAGTACCCGACATTTATCATCTTTCATGACTTAAGGAGGTCAATGGACAACATAGGATTCTTTCCATGTATCTCCCACTTCTTCATGATGACAGCTATTTGGTTAATTCACCAAAGGCAAAATTTGTATTCTTGGGAGGAGACATACCCATTGGAGATTTTGCAATGTCCTTTTAGTTGCTTGAGGACAAGCAACATTTTGGAGGGGAGGACTGTAATATTCCTAATTAGTCCTAAGCTCATTGGAATATCCATTTTTGTTTTTCTTTCTTTTCTTAAAGAATAAATGTGTAAAGGAGGCTCATTAAACTCCTAATAAAGAATAAATCAATACCAAATGTGAAAAAGGATAAATCTTGGCTATGTAAGCAAGCACCCTTAGGTGTGAAAGGGGCTGGATATTTTGACTGGGTCAACCTTGACCAAATCTATAGTGTTGTCTTGGAGGAGTGGTCTTCAATGAGGCACAACGCAGTTTTATATGGAGATGGTTTGTGTGAAAGAGATGACTTCAGTGAAGGTGGTTTAGGGTTTACAAGCTCTTAATATATATAAGGAAGAGGATGGCAACATGAAGGGGTTGTTGAATGATATGATATTTTGATATATTGTTTGTTTAGAACATATAGCTTTCTTTGGTTGTTTAGCCAAGATTGCAAATGTTGTTTAGCATAGGGTGTTCTTGTTCAGGAATCCCACCTCTTCCCATTGAGTAGCTCTTGGGAGAGTCTTGTATTGCAAAATCTACTATTTGGCTTGAGTCCAAGCTTCTTCTTTCAACTACAACACAAATCTTGTTGAGGGTTTGGTTGTCTTTGCAAGCTGCAGCAAGTGGAGGCTAGATCTATTCAAATCTAGGACAGTTCAGTGCCCTTTTCCAGTGGAGGAGTCTTCTACTCCATTGGGAGGAGTGTATTGGAGTGCTTGGGCATCATCTTCAGATCTTCTCATGTGGCCAACTATTATCTAAACCCTACAGTGTAGTTTCCCTTCCAGATCTGCGTTATTCTTGTAGGTACTGTTGTAGGGTGTTTTGGCACATCAGTTGGAGAGCTAGTTTTTAAGTGTTAGGGATCTTCCCTTCACTTTGGAGATCCATTGGAGGAGATATAAATATTGTAAATTTCATATATGATCTGCATATTTCTGAATAATTATGAATATCTGAATATTTCTGCAGATCTGCATACTTAGATCTCAGATCTACTGCTTGTACATGGTGTTTTTCTCAAAACCCCAAGGGGAATAGAAAGAGGAGCCTCTATATTGTATGGATCTGTTATAGCTCTAAATTTTCATGCACTTATATGCTCTAGATCTAAAGTGTAATCTACAATAGTTTGCAGCCCAATAAAATAACGTTGTCAAGGCATTTTCAGTCTATACACGTGGTTGCAACACCTCTTTTGAGGGATTTCCTTCTATTAGTGTCTTGTATTTCCAGCCATGCATCTTATGGGCTTCATTATACATCTATTTTTCTGTTGTAAATACTTTTGAAGAGCCTTTTTATTAGCCTCCTACCTTGCTTTAGATGAACTGCGTTATTTTCCTGCATAAATTTCATATATTGCTGCATTCCCCATTTGGGAATATTACACACCAGCTACGTCATCGGGTTGGACTTCACTAAAAGTAAAGCAGATGCAGACCTTTACCATATTTAAGTTGAAGGTAAATTATTGATTATAGTATTATATGTCGGTGGTTTCATTTTGAAAAATGATGAGAAGATGATTAAATATTGAAAAGAGGATCTTGAAAGATAATTTGAGATGAAGGATATGGGGCTCTTGAATTATTTCCTTGGTTTGTAAATTTGGAAAAGAGATGTGGAATTATTTGTATCTCAGGGAAGGTATGCCAATGAGATTATGAATAAGTTTCACATGGAGATAAGCAATCCCATGGAGACTCCTCTAGCAGGGGATTGGAGGAAGGAAGATGCTACTTCAGGCGGAGTGGTAGAAGCTACCATCTACAACAAGCTCTTGGATTCCCTCATGTACTTGGTGAACACATGATCAGACATATGTTATGAAGTTAACCAACTTATTCAAGCTATGGTTACGCCTACCAAGCTCTATTGGAAGGCAATCAAACATGTGTTGAGATACCCTAGAAGCACCACTCAGTTTGTTCTATGGTATATGTGGACAGATGGAGTGAAGCTTCAAGGCTTAAAAAATGCAGATTGGGAAGGAATTCCATCTGATAGGAAGACCACATCAGGGGGCATCTCCAGTATTGGGTCAGCAACAGTTTCCTAGTACAACATGAAGCAGAGATCAGTTGCACTCAGTTCAAAATAAGTAGAGTACATGGATGCTAGTCAAGCATTTTGTGAGGCTATCTGGATGAGGAAGATCCTTGTTGGGTTGTTTCGTCAGTAAATGGATTTGATGGTGATTTATTGTGATAACCAGAGTTGCATCAAACTCTCGGTTAATCTAGTTTTTCATGGAAAATCCAAGCATACTGATATCTGGTATCACCATCTCATATATTGTGTGCAGAGGAGGATTATGTCATTAGAGTACATTCCTATAGAGGAGTTGGATGCATACATCTTGACGAAGGCACTGTTAAGAGGCAAACTCGAGTTCCATAGAGGAAGGACCAAGGTAGCAGAAAATCCCTTTCTTGTTGAGAGGGAGTGTTGAAAATGGAAACAAGAAGTGGCTTCTAATTTAATTTTCCCTTAATTAAATTAGAAGGAAATTGTAATTCCACATAACATGGAAGCTTGTATGAGTTAACTAAGTCAAGAAGACTTAGTTATTTCAGTTAATTCAAGTTGAGGGTCAAACTAGAGGCATGTAGAGTGTCTCATACTTTTTAGGAGCCCTGGTTGAGTTGTAATTAATTAACTTAATTTATTTGAGTTAAAATAAGTTAACTAGTTCATACTGATGGAGGAACTAGTGAGAGGTCAAGTGAATTAAATAATGTTTAATTCACATGCAGTGATCAATCAGATAACTGATAATTCACTCGAAACTAACTCATGCATGTCAGTTCTTAGGAAGACCCATCTAAGATTGGAGTTAAAGGGAAGTGTACTATTAGTTGTATATTCATAAAATTGTACAAGTGGTGCATGGAGTCAAAGGAAGTGCCTTGATGTATTGTGCAAACATTATTGGGTATTTTTCTTGTTAATAGGGGCCTAATTACCCAAGAAACTACGCAAGGAAAGAGGGAATCTTGAGGCCAAGAAATTGGCTAAGTATTGAACCAAGCTTGCCTAGGAATCAATGAGACATACATAGATAGTGTAGAGAGCTCTCAAGCCTGAGAGACGAATTTTATTGTTCTCATATTATTTTACTTATGCAATATACAGATAGTGGGGTTTTTATATGAGGATTTCCCCAGATAAATCTTTGTGGTTTGGGATTGAAATTATTTCTCTTTCTTGCTCATGTGATTTTGCGATCATAATTGGTTTCCACAATTTGTAGAGTAGATTCAAGTATTTTGTTTTATCATATTACAAATATTAGTTTAAATCTATGTGGATTTTATACACATGACACAATTTATTCCCTACACAATTGGCTCCCATCCTCAACCTCTCCCCTTGATATTAGAAAAATCCTACAAAAAATCTTAGAATCCTTGCTATGTGATTTCTTCCATGTAATGGTGGAAATTAAAATCTTAAGGTTAGCTTTAAAATTTGTAAAGCCCATGTCCCCATCAATGAAAATGTCGAAGGGGGAAATGATTTTTTCTCTCCTTATGAACTCATACAATTGATCTTCTAATAAAAATCAACAACCATTGTTACACAATTAAAGGCACTAGCCGCTCTACTACTATTATCTATTTATCTTGAAACCAATACCTATCCATTAGGCTCACTCACTTTCTTTACTAAACTTAAGTTTCATTATTCCATGCAAATGAAGAAAATATAAATTTTATTACTATTATCTATTCAACTTGAAACCAATATCTATTCGTTAAACCCACTCACTTTATTTAGTAAATTAAATTTTATTCTTTTACTATCACATTAAATAAATAATTAACTTGTAAATATACTTATTTACCAAAAAACGTTTGATATTTGTTAGTGAGTGAGAATGGTTGGCATAACTTGTGAATATTTTTCTAGTATAAGTAAAAGATCATCGAGAAGGGAATTCTAATGCATTGTATATTCTTACTCATCTATAATTTCATGATGATCTCGACATCTTACACTATTAGGTAATTTTAGACATGTTTCCTTTGCAAAGGATACTTAAATGGCAAGTATGGATTGTAATAATATAGTTTGTGGGATTATTTTTTCTTTGTTTAGGGCGTGAATTTAAGATTTTCATATGGTTACACACCCATCTCCTAATCATATTCGCATATTACTAACTTTGGAAGTTATGGACTCATATTTCCTAGTTCCTTCAGCATGGTTCTCTCAAGCGTGCTAGAATACTCTACCAAACATTTAGGATATTGTTTACATCAAATAATTTATAAAAATTAAGAAATTTTGTTTTGATCAAATAATATTATTTATAAGCAGGTTACAATTTAAATTCACCATATTAACTTTTTGGAGAGTCACATCCAATATATGGACAAATCCATTATTTAGAATGTTATGGAAATTAACCATAATGATACAAATCACAAAAAGTAATTTGTTATCCCCACATTACGCGTATTAAAATTTATGGTCGGAATATTAAATTCATAGAGAAAGGGGGCTTAAATTTTGAACATAATGTTTGTCTTGTGGATTATGTTTTTGCATTCTGAAGCACTTGATAATCCATGTCCATCCTTAATAAAATTGGAATTAACACATTTTTTATTTTTTTGTAACTAGAGGAACCCAAAAGTTTCCTAACATGTAACTGCCATTAAACCTCTCGGGCTACGACCTATCATCCTCTCCATATATTGGGATACAACAGGGGGATTTGAACTTGGATCTCTCGAGTTACAATGATTTCACTTGTTTCAGATTACCAACTAATTTGTCCCACTAGAATTGGAATTAACATGATTATTTTCCAATTGAAATAGCACTTACAACACATTATGTAATTTTGATTTCACACTCGTATCATAGGATATTGTTTGCATCAAATAAATTATAATTATTAATGGTTTTTGTTTTTCTCATATTCTAGTTGTCAAGTTGGCAGGTAGTCATGTTGTCATGAGTAATTAATTGGTTTAGTTGTCAAGCTGGTAGGTGGATATTGGTGGCCAACCGCCTATTCCACTTGCACCCCCACCATTTTTTATTTCAGTTTTTCAGTTTCCATAATTGTAGGATAATTTACAATTTTTGGTAGTTTTTCGGGTCCTAAACTTTCGGGGCAGTTTTGAGGGACTAAAAGACGTTTTTAGGGAAAAGAGAAAGACTATAAAAGTTCCAAATGAGCATTCCCATTTTTTTCGGTCTCCTCTTCGAGACTTTTGAAATGAGGTATTATGATAGCCAAATAGAGATCGTATGTCAATGTTACGACCCTAGAAATTTGACATTCCAACTTACCCCAACGGGGCCCACAAGCTTTTGGCGCTTCATCTCCCAGGGTTAGGATTTTGGGTGTTTAGGGTTTCTTATTGTTTCTAAATGATAAAAAGGCCATTGAGCCTCATTGTAAAAAAATTTAGAGGCATGTAGTCACCACATATTTTCCCAGAGATAAGCTACCATCGCCCGAGCTAGTTTATGCCCATTTTGTATGTAAGCATATTTCAGTTCTTTGATATTAATGAAATGAATTTTTATTTTGTTGCACTTCTGTGTTTATGTGTATATATGTGTGTGTGTGTGTGTATTCTATTACGTTCCTACATAAGCTTGAATCAGTGGTATCAAAACAGACTGATCTTTCTCGGGTTTTTATTCATGTCCCCAACGAGGTCAGGGTATAAGGAGTTAGGAATCGATCTAGTTGAACCTTTGAAACTGTTGGATGGTGTTGTCATTGATGTCAAACCATGTATTTGACTGGGTTTTAATTTGACCAAAAACACCAGTCATTGATGTCAAATGGATAATGAACGCTTCTCAGTAATTGTCAGATTGCATCTAGATTGCAGCTACACTGTTGGATGGATGAAAAACCAAGTCCTAGGGTTTGGATTCTTTGGACTAAGGATGGACCCTGACTGTTTCAAGGGTTAAATCATTAGGTTTGGCTTGGCCATACATGTCATTGGATTATCCTAGAAGATATATTTCCGGTGGTATGTGGTACGCCACGTGGTTCCTCCTAGTTAGAGAGATAAGTGAGTTTGAAGGTTAAAACCCTAGTTGGTGGACTAAAACCCCAAAATAAGGTGAATTGGCACATTTACATTAGCTGTAGGCACCTAAAATTAAGATTAAGGGTTTCTTTCCATACTTTTTGGAGATACTATCCTAATGAAGGACTTCAAGCCTCTATGTACCCATATAACTCCTACATCTCGTTAAAAATCCTAATCTATTTAGGTAGTGCATTTTCCTTAGGGCATAAGAAAACAAAATACACAATGTTTATCAATTAGAATTAACAATTAATAATTTTTTAGAATCCTAAATTTTTCCTTTCACGTTCACTATAGAATCCCCTCTCAACTCTATAAAAAGAAAGCTCATATATCCAACAAAACAAGTCATTGCGGAAATTTCATCATAACGTTGTTTCTACGAAGCTTCGGAAGCTGAAAAAAAACCTGTTTGAGCTGAAATCTTGATGAACCTTGTGACCTAATTTCAGATCTTGGTTCACTATATTTTTCAGAGATATGATCTGAGGAAATTAGGGTTTTTTCAGGCTCTCGTATTCCATGTCAAACAAGTGACCTTGGGAAAATCGTCTTGGTCGTAGGGAAAGTTGTGGTTTGCATAGGGTGTTGTGGCATCCATTCAGTTGTGCTTGATAAAATGATAGCAAAGAAAAGCATCGTTTCCAACAACAACTGGTAAACAGAGTGTTGGGGCACTCACCAGGCTGTGGCCTGATCTACAGGGCATTGTGGCGTTGTTCTGGTTGCAACAGGATATTCGGGTTTAGTAGCGTCCTACAAGTTGTTGTTGAAATTTGCAACAAGAAACAGTGAAATTGGAAACCAGAAAGGACAAAAAATGCACACACACTAGTGTGGGATTCCAGTCACACATTGGTGAGGAATTAAATTACACTTTAATGCTAAATTTGTGTGTCTAATTTATTTTCCCCTTAAATAAATTGGATAATAAATTGTAATTTCATATCATAACAACTTATATAAGTTAACTAATTCATGAAGATTGAGTTAGCTAAATAATTTCGAGTTGAGGGTCTAAGATGAGGCATGTAGAGTGATTCTAATATTTTGGGGGTCCAGTTGCAGTTGTAGCACTAGTGTGGTGTGAGTGTAATCAGTTAACTCAAATTAATTGAGTTAAAATCAATTTAACTAGCTCTAACTGAATGATGAGCTAGTGAGAGGTCTAGTGAATTAAATTATATTTAATTCACAAGTAGTGATCAATCAGATAACTGATGATTCACTATTATTATTTGCATGCATTTCAATTCTGATGATGACCCATTTGAGACAGAGGTTAAAGGGAAGATACCTATCAGTTTTATTATTAGCAATTTTCTCGGGCACAATTATAAAGTCATAGGAAGGCTCATGATGGATTGCATAGTCAAGGAAGGTTGATCATCCTATTTAATATGGATTAATTTCCTAGGTATTGCGTGACCAAGGTTGCGCTAAGAAGGGGCTGAGAATTCACTAAGTTTTGGTCAAATTTTCCTAAGGATTTCTAGTCAGTTTTTGAGCAGGATCAGAGTGAGACGATTGGTCAAGTGCAATATTTTCTCGGTGTGAGAAAGCATTTTATTGTTTCATTATTCTTTGACTATGTACAATAAATTATATATGGGTTTTGAGAAAGTTATTTCCCCAAGAACATCTTGTGTTTTGTGATTGATTTACTTCTTTCTCTTAATTGCATGTGATTGAGCGATCGTGTTTTATATTTCGCAAATATAGTAGAAGGATTCATTATCTTGTTTTAGTACATCACATGATAGGATTGAATCCATTGGCATAGAGCTTCTATATAATTTCTACATGGTATGAGAGCTCTAGAAATCAAAATAGAAGAGAAGAAATTGAGTTTGTCTTGAACATGTTCAAATTTGCAGATTTATTCTTCAAGATCTAGCAGAAAATAAAGATGTCTTTCAATGGCTTGAGAATCTAATTTACACTCGAGGGAAATTAAAATTATATTGCATGGAAGGACAATATGGAGGAAATTTTGGAGGAAAATGGGTTGAAGGAATTCATATATTTTGATATTCCAAGCCCACAACAACAGATGCCCAAATTATTGATGCATGACTAAAGAAAGTAGAAAAGGTGAGAAGGATCTTGTTAGAGGGAGTTTGACATCATATTGTCTTGAGTATACATGGGAAGGTGACTCCATATTTTATGTGGAATGCCTTGAAATTTTTTTTTTAGAATAGTAGTGACCACAGGAAGTTGGCGCTGAAGGACAAGCTCAGAAAGATCAAGATGGAGGAGGGAGAGACGGTACAAAAATACTTGGTGAAGTTCACTCAATGTCAAGATGAGCTTGGAAGTGTTGGTGTGACCGTAGCCCAG
Organism: Pinus albicaulis; assembly: GCA_034641835.2. NCBI lineage: Eukaryota > Viridiplantae > Streptophyta > Pinopsida > Pinales > Pinaceae > Pinus > Pinus albicaulis. The sequence goes on from CM076577.1 coordinate 1,070,928,610, forward strand.
GATGACTTGGTGAGCCTAGCACTTCTAGGCCTTCCCAAGAGTTGGCATAGTTACGAGGAATCTATGAATGGGAGGGATAAGTTACCAGACTGGGAGCGTCTGTGGTCCGACTTGGTAATAGAAGAGATAAGGCGGAGCACCAGAGATGGGACCTCCAACACCAACAAAGAAGAAGATTGTGAATTAGTCGGAAACGGAAATAAAGCCATGGGAAAGAAGTCCCAAGGTGAAGAGGGCAAGAGGGAATTTTCCAAGATTAGGTGTTTTCACTGTCACGAGCATGAGTACTATGCTTCGAATTGTCCATAGAAGAAGGAAAGCAAGAAGGAGCCTACAATTGTAGCAGGTGAAGTGTTAGCTTCACAATTCGAGCTTGATTTTAATCTCATTTCATGCATGGCCATCACTGTAATGGGATGCATGTGGTATCTAGATAGTGGTGCCGCATTCCATATGACGAGGAATAGAGATCTCTTCAGTGACTTGGAGGAGAAGGACCTCCAGTAGAAAATAGAGTTTCAAGATGACGGGAGGTATATCGTGATTGACAAAGGTATAGTTACCTTTCAGAGGGAGTTTGTCTCCCCTCTCAAACTGGCAGATGTTTTGTATGTCCTAGGCCTAAGGAAGAATCTTGTCTTTGTAGCGGTATTGGAAGACTGTGGTTATGATGTGATGTTTAGAAAAGGAAAGGTTTTACTTAAACACATAGCCACTGGAAAGTTGAAAAAAATCTGTGTAAGAGGAAAGTACCTGTATTCTCTCGAGGTTGAGGATGCATGAAAATATTTGAGGAGCAAATAAGTGGTTAATGAATTGGTGGTTGAGAGGGAGAAATTATCTCTCCACACGCAGCCTCAAAATCAATCTTAGAAGGTTGTGGAGCAGCCACAATTGGAGAAGCAGAGAGGAGACCAAGTGGAAGAGTCCACTCAAGCAGAGACCTCCAGGAGGGGGGAATTTCGAGCCAGATGGGAAGAGGGAGCACATGCAGCCATACCTCTAGGTGAGAGGTGGGGCGATGTGCATACATAATCCCAAGAGAAGAAATTTGGGTAGGGTCCATTGATATGGTGTGTCTCATGGATCGAACCTGGCTACAAGGAGCCCATAGTACATCAGTAGTAGGAATAATTAGTTGGATTGATGCCGTCAGATGTTAAGAAGGAAAAAATCAAAGTGACATATGTCAGATACTAGATCGCAAATCAGAGTTAGCAGCAGTGCAGAGAGCACGGTTGCAGATGTCAGCAGCAGCACAAAGAGTCCAGTAGACAGGTGTAGTAGGATCCAATAGTCAAAAGACTCTAACGACAAATGTATTATATTGATTCTGTTGTTCAGAGGCTATCCAGTTTCAGGAGTTGCAGGTGAAAACAACACTAGAGAAGTGTTGCATGCAGATTATTCCAAAGATACCATAACGGGATAGATTGAATTCCTTTCTTGTTGAGAGGGAGTGTTGAAATTTGCAACAAGAAATAGTGAAATTGGCAACCAAAAAGGAAAAATAATGCACACACACTAGTGTTTGATTCTAGTCACACATTGGTGAGGAATTTAGTTACACATTAGTGTTAAATGTGTGTGTCTAATTTATATTTCCCTTAAATAAATTGGACAATAAATTGTAATTTCATATCATAACAACTTATATCAGTTAACTAAGTCATGAAGACTGAGTTAGCTCAAGAATTTCAAGTTGAGGGTCTAAGATGAGACATGTAGAGTGATTCTAATATTTTGGGGGTCCAGTTGCAGTTGTAGCACTAGTGTGGTGTGCGTGTAATCATTTAACTCAAATTAATTGAGTTAAAATCAATTTAACTAGTTCTAATTGAGTGATGAGCCAGTGACAGGTCCAGTGAATTAAATTAGATTTAATTCACAAGTAGTGGTCAATCATATAGCCATTGATTCACTATTATTAGCTGCATGGATGTCAATTATGATCATGACTTAGTTGAGACAGAGGTTAAAGGGAAGATAACTATCAGTTGTATTATTAGCAAATTTCCCAGGCACAATTATAAAGTCACAGGAAGACTCATGATGGATTGTATAGTCAAGGAAGGTTGATTATCCTATTTAATATGGATTAATTGCCTAGGGATTGTGTGATAAAGGTTGGGCTAAGCAGGGGCTGAGAATTGGCTAAGTGTTGGTCAATTTTGAGCAGGATCAAAGTGAGACGATCGGTAGAGTGCATGATTTTCTCAGTGTGAGAAAGCATTGTATTTTCATGATTCTTTGACTATGTAAAAAATATGATAGAGGGGTTTTGAGCAGGTGCTTTCCCTAATAACATCATGTGTTGTGTGAATGATTTACTTCTTTCTCTTATTTTCATGTGATTGAGCGATTGTGCTTTATATTCCGCAAATATAGTAGAATGATTCAGTATCTTATTTCAGTACATCACATGATCGGATTAAATCCACTGGTATAGAGATTCTTTATAATTTCTACAGTTGTGGCATGTGAAGTAGGGGGTTGAAGCATCCCTCAGTTGTAGCTTAAATATTTATGAAACTAATATTTATTTTAAAGAGAGAAGAATACAATTACTAGAGATGCATTCAGTGGTTTTGACCTGGAGGGGGTTTTCCACCTAAAAATATCTGTGTCTACTATTTTATCTTTCTGCATTGTTGTATGGTGTTGTTTACAATTGATTATTGTTTTTAATTGTTGAAAATGAACATTGATAATAAATTAATAATAACTAATGCTCTGAAAAAGGATTAAAAAGTGAAAATTGATACGAAATACTGATTCACCGCCCCTCTCAGTATTTCCAACAATTGGAATCAGAGCTTGGTTCCTTCAGTAACAGCTTAACTATTGGAAGGCAGTTTTCAGAGCATATAGACAAGAAAGCCAAAGAAGGGAGTTGCAAGGATTTCAAAGGAAGGTACAAGTGCAACAAAATATGAAGATAACAATTATTGTGTACCAATCCTTGATTTTGATGCAAATAATACTTGATGTGGGAATCTGGGATGGAAGTACATTTGCAGGAACATAAAGTATGGGAACCGGTTGTTTCTGGGGACACGTCTACTAATGAAGCTAAAAGGTACAATTCAAAGGCCATGAATATAATTTTGAATGTTTTGCCAATTTCTGTGAAAACAAAAGTTGGTCAGTGTTCAACAACTAAATCTCTCTAGGAAATGATTAATAATCTCTATTCAACAAAGAAATCAGGTCAATATTTTATTGAACATTCATATTATTATGATCAAGATGAAGAAATTGAAGAAATGACTAAGACAGAGTTTCAAAATGAAGTGATCAAAGTGATAAAGGAACAAAAAATTCAAAAGGAAAGGACAAGAATTTTGGAAGAAGAATTGAAGGAAAACAAAGAACTCATCAAGGAAAATGAGTTATTAGATCTCAATTAGAAGAATTCAAGAATACAGAGACACAATAATTCAAGAGAGAACTCCAACAAAAGCAACAAGAACTTTACATAGCCTTTGCAGAGATTAGCAGGATCAAACCACAAATGCATGAAGTATAGATTGAAAGAAAGGAATCTAATCAACGATACATATCCACAGTTGACTATAAGCAAAAGGAATTGGAAACCTCTTCAGTTGAACTAAGAAAGCTCAGGATTGAGATCGAGAAGCAGAAGGAACAAATACAAGTTCTCAAAAGAGAAGTAGATAATATCACTCTTCTCAAGCTACAGGTTGAGGAGGCAGAAAAAAGAAGGGAGACCTTAAAAATATGGTCTCAAGAAGATCTTTCTCAAAAGAAAGAAGAACTTGATGTAGCGCTTGATGATATCAACAAACTCAAGGGATCACAAAAATAACACTTACAAGATAAGATCGATGAAGAAGAAAAAATGAAGGCAATTAAAGCTAGTAAAGCTCCTGTTGATGAAGGTACAAACTCCACATCTTTGCAGGATGATCCTAAGAAGGAATTTGATCAAAATGAAAAGCTAAATAGGAATGTTTTAATTCCAAAAACCAAGACCAAATCAGCCAATAACAAAGGACTAACAAACTACAACACTGCCTCCAAAGAAGAATGGTAAAATTTTCAGGTATGTTCATTTATTTAATGGTCATTGTTTTTCATGTGCTAACCATGGACGTATGGCCAGGGATTGTAAAGTTGTTGACATGTATAAATATTAAGGACCATCACATCTGAATGAATCATTCTAGTACACACATTTATTTAATGGTTATTTATTTTGATGTGCTAACTATTTACATATCGCTAGGGATTGTGAAGTTTTTGACAGGTAAAATCATTATCAGCAAAATCATAGAAGCAATTTTTTCGCACCACGAGACAAGTTCCATGATGATTTTGTTAGAAAATAATATATTTCATATGGGCCAAACATTGAATGTTTCAAATGCCATAACTATGGCCATAAATATAACGATTGCAGATATCAGATGGAATCACCTATGGACAACATTGAATGCTTCAAGTGTCATAACTATAGACACATAGCTTAAGAATGTAGGTACAATCTTGATAAGGAATGTTACAAATTTCATAATCATGGACACATTGCTTCATTGCAGGAACAAAATGGAATCAATCATGAATATTGATGATGAGAATAAGAAGGTTTGGAAGAAGGGACATGTAAAAATACAGGAACAATAGGTAAAGGATCAACAAGAAGTGCATAAATACAAATATGTCTCAATAGTTATGATCTCAGGGTTCGCAATAGGTAATGAGGAATCAATAGTTGTTGTTATCACAAAATTTCACCTAATAAGCTGCTGATCAGACAAATCTATGTAGTTGTTTCAAAACAAATTGTGATTGAAGCTTAGCCTCTTCAGTTTGAGTGGGCTCTCTCAAAGGGGTTAATGATATTGGATAAAGATAATATATATGGCTAACTCTACTTGGAAAGTAACTTTATTTTTGTGTATTTAGGTTGAAAAGAATGCAGGCTTGCAACCATTGGGCTTATGGAGTCAACAATCAATAGTTTCAGTGACAAGGTTTCTTGACATGGAAGCTGAGGCAGATAGGGGTATTTAACAAATGAAATTCACTCATAAAACATAATAAAACATATTCATTTCATTGCTAAAGGAAGTCATAACATATATTTATGAATTCTAAGTAATAACAATGAAATCACTGCTAACGGTTCAAAGGAAATTCACTCATAAAACATAGGAAAACACAGTCATCTCATTACTAAAGGAAGTCAGAGCATAAGGTTATGAATTCTGAATAATAGAAATGAAATCTACTGCAAGTAGTAAATAATAAGATGTAGATCAATGAAACATTAAAAACCCCATGAGAATCTCAGGTCTGTTAAGAAGAAAACCACTCTGTATTACTGATATGAGTCAAAATACACAAGGCATCAGTTTGTTGCAAAAAGTCTCCAACACCTTACAAATTCGAATGTCTCTCCTTTAATAGCCGTGTTACGTGAAAAATGATCTGCCTCTTGGCTAGATTCATCGAACTTTTCCAAATGACACCTTGCAAAACAAGAACACATGTGATTTAATGATAAAATAACATCTACACTATGAAACAATCCTTTTCCTAATAGGACTCAAACAACTAATTATTACATCAACTACCTTATCTTCTTGAAACAATTATAAATCTGACAACCAATCCTCCACATGTTATAATATTCTATGATAGAACTCATCACCACATGACATCTAATTAGCCTCCTCTAAATCTGGAAACAAACCCTACTTTTTAGGAAAATTGGTCCTTATCTTCAACGAATGATTTGGTTGGTAGTTTGTCTTCATTTTGTGGTCTTTAAGACTTGGATGATTTTTGACATGGTCCTTTGACTCTTTAATAGTATCTAGCTGTCCAAAAATTCCCAAAAACCTACTTATAAAGCTCCAAAATAGTACGCTAAGAAAGTATGACAATTTCGTAGCATACTTTCGTAGCGTTGCAAAATTTCCTTTTTCCATCATCCTTTTTGTTTCTTTCCTTTTGCATGGTGTTCATTATGCCTTGATACATATTCCATACCATTTTCACTTCTTGGAAGCTCCCAAGACTAGTTCAAAATGAAAAAAGGAAAGCTACAGTAGTTTCGTAGTGTTTTCCTAGTTTTCAAGCCTAGGGATGCTACGAAACTGTTGTAAACATTGAAATTTCCAGATTTTTGTCTAGATTAAAATATGTGTATTCCAACTGTAAAAAACTTGTTTCCAACATTCCATTACCCTTTAAAATCATAAATCAACTTAAAATAATAATTTTGAAGTGTCAATATCAACTTTTCATATTTAAGACATCCTTGCAAATGTTTCCTGTTTTTTTCTTCTTTTGAAAAACAGGTCTTAGAACAGAGCTTATATCTCCAAATCCATGATGTATTTTTCAAAACGGGAGGAGGTTATTGTCAATACGAATGTTATGAAGAAAAAACTCACTTGGATTTTTGAAAACCATCTCCAGATGTCCATAACATGCATTTGAAAAACATGTGTAAAACATGAATACTTTGTTTTCTGAAAATAGGGCTCAAAGAAATCCTTGTATCTCCCAATTGATAGCACCTGTGAGAAAAGTGAGAGAGGTTATTTTTCCTTGTCCCATGTTTGAAAATAAAATATCTAAATATTTCCAAATTAATCTCTATTCATTCACAATATTCTCTTTAAACTTACTGCCCAAATAGTCCAAAAACACAGCCATTTCCTTGTTGCAGAAATTCAAACAACTTGAACTGATGCATGCTTCAGCAAAGCTAGGGTCCTCCACAAATAGATTAAGGTCCATGAGCTTATATCTTATCCATAGAGACTCCTATGTGTGCTTTAGTTTACATGACCATCTCCTTTTATAACCAAGTTTCCCTCTTAAAAAGGTGACACTTGGAAAGCCAAATTGGACAGCGAGATGCTTGGTGTGATGAAGCAACTCTCAAAAAGTGACATTGAGATGTTTCACATGAAAGAATGAATTTTGAGTGACAAATAGAAGCTTAGGATAAGGTTTTGAGAGTTGCTTAAATCATGACACACACATGCCAAAAATGTAATGATGACCTCATACATGGTTGTGTACCTTTGAATTAAAATAATTCTGCTTTTTTTCTGAAAACAAAGGGTTCAGAGTTGAGCTCTTATATCCCTATCATGGATAGATATTGAAAAACTGAAGGAGGTTTTTGTAGTTCAGTATGTATTGAAGAAAAACATCTTTTTTTTTTTTTGAAAACCATTTCCAGGTATCCAGAATCTGCATTCTAAAAACAAGTATACAACAGGAAAATTATGCATTCTGAAAATAGGGCTGAAAAACATCCTTGTATCTCCCAATATGTAGCACCTTTGAGAGAAGTGAAAGAGGTTATTTTTATTTGATATTTTATTGAATATAGCCTCTCTCAGTTTCTTAAAATACTTCTTTTTTTTTCTAGAAACCACCCTTGAAATTGATTTCTCAAAGTAAAAAAACAGAGAAATGCTTCATATTCGCTACGAAACTATTAACCAGTTTCGAAGCGTTTTCTGCCTATTTTACACTGATTTCGCTACAAAAGTAGGGATTCTCAAGGCTAAAATGACCTTTTTGGTACAAAAACCTTGGGAATTGAAATCTGTCAAAAAATTATGAGTGATGTGACATGAGGGAATTTGAAAGTGAGTGGGTTTAGACCTTAGGGTAAGCTTAAACAAGAAAAATTTAAAATTTCCCTTGACCAAGTAATGAAAAATGAATTCTATGACCCTATCTTTGACACATGAGCCTCTATGATTTTGTAAAATGATGCTTCATTTTTATGAGTGATAACAGCTGCTTCAGATAATGACTCAAGTCAATATGGTTCATTAAAAAATACACTATTTTGAACAATCTGGCTCGTCGAATCCTTGAATTTTGAAGAAGGGGAGCTTATACAACGATATGTGGCACAGGTTATTACAGAAAATTTTGGTCATCTAACCTGTTACTATTATATGGACCAAAGTACACAATGTAAGACCAATTTTACCCTAGTAAAATTGCTTTCATTATGAAAAATAACTTAGTAATCCATAATTTATTAAGTTGTTTATGGTCTAAACAGGAAACCCCATGAGGAAATATTGAATAAATCCCTATTTCTTTGATTTTCCTCAAGGGATAATTAATTAAACAATAGTTTAATTAATATTCCTGGTCATATTTAACCCAAAACATGAAAATTAATTAGATAAATCATTATTTATCTTATTATTTTCTAGGAATAATTATTTAAAACATTATTTAAATAATATTCCTTGTTAAATTTGACTAAATCATTTATAAATAGTTGAATAAATAATTATTTATTTAATTATTACTCAACCATATTCTTAAAATAATAAATAAATAATTTATTTATTTATTATTTACAAATAAAGGGATTTGACCAAATTCAAATTCCTTTTCCCTTCAACAAAAATAATAAAATATTCCATAAAAGTTGGATCTATATTTGGTTAATAATATTTTAATTATGCACCAATATCTAGACTAACTCAATATTTTGTTATAAATAGAAGGGTTTTTCCATTCATTCACTACCTTTTGTTGCGTAAAGATTGCTTTGAATCTATACTTTTGGTCTGACTTTGATCCTCCATCATTGTCATATTTTTCTACCTTCTTACTTGTGAGCTCCTTTTGAGTTCCATTTTTGTCTGGGTTTTCTACATCATCAAGAGAGAGAGATATTAGATCTGAAGCACTGAGGACATACAAGAACCCATCCCATTGAGGGGGACTGGTAACATCTTTCTATGTTCCCTTCCCAGGTGTCATAAATACAAAATTCTTTAAAAATATTCTTGTCTTGTCTATTGAATGCATGGACCAACTCTTTCTTTTATTTTCTATTCAATGCCTTTAACTGCATAGATCTGGATTTTGTAGCATTTATCTTGGTCAACTAACTGCAGATCTAAGGAAATTGGCAGCCATCTTTAATGTTAGGGTTGTTTTTTATGCACAGCTAAAGTGAGATTTTTTCGTACGCATGCGATCATAATTCACACTAAAAACTGTCGACTCCACAAGGGTTTATAATTACGATCACTGTCGTTTTTCAGATCCCTGCATGACCAACTACTTCAACCCCTAGGTTTTTTCTTCATCTTTTTTCTTTTTTCTTTTCTTGATGTTGTTTTTAACCTTTAAAACCCTAAAACAATAAAAATTATAACTTTTGTGTGTTTCTGGGTCTATTGCACATGTGACGAGTATCAGTCGCAACTGAGACAACACTTTTCTGAAACCTGCTCCTGAGAGTGTCAGAAGTGCAGGTCACAATTTTTGGGCCAAAACCTGTGACCTCAACCTTCAGTGCATAGAAAAAAGCCAGAAAACTACGACCTCAGTAGAAAACAGGTCAGAACCTGCGACCTATCCTTTTTATGGGATTTTTTCTGTGATTTTTCTGGGTTTGTCTAGGCTACTATTCAGGGTTTTCTGACCTCCGTCTCCACCCATTTTGTACCTATACTTGCTCTATTTTACTCGTCGAAGTAGGAACCAAACCCCTTAGGGATTCAGTACGATTCCAACTTTTTAGGAGGAGTTTAGGTGAAGCAATTCGTTTGAGATTTCAGTGTGGTAAACCATTTTTTAGATCTGATCCTATACCTTTAGATCCTTTTCAGATTGGTTATTCATCCATCAAAAACACCTCTTTTTAGTTTTTTTTGGTCCTCCTCTAGGGTCCCCTCCGTTTCCCTTCAGGTTGTAGCCTTTCGCCACCTCATTTGCAACACTTTTCCCTCTGTTTTTTGTTGTTTTTGTCAAACCAGGAGGTAACTCTGCAAATCAGAATGTGTATTAGCTGAAGAATGTACATGTATTTATACATGGAGGTGAGGCTATTGGGATTCATCTCCCAATGACTCTTGGCCTTCCTTATTTCCTAATATTATTTATTATACAATATTACATATCCACACCCAACCCATAGGATTAGATGTCAACATTCCCCCCTTTAATCCGAAGGGATGTTGGTGAGCCCAAGCATCGATCTGAACTTTTCAAACTTTTCTCTTCCAAGTGCTTTGGTGAAGATATTAGCAGTTTGCTCATTTGTGGAACAATGATGTAGATGGATGGTTTTGGCCTGAACATGATGTCGAATTAGATGGTATTTTGTATTGATGTGCTTTGTTCGATCATGGAACTTTGGGTTCTTGGCCAACTTTATTGCAGAAGTGTTGTCGATCATGAGTGGTGTTGAATACATTTGTTTCATCCGCAAATCTTCTAGGATTTTCCTGAGCCACACAATTTCCTTTGTTGCTTCAGTTGCTGCCACATATTCTGCCTCGGTCGTGGAATCTGCTGGAACTGACTGTTTGCGTGATCTCCATGAGACAGCTCCTGATCCAAGACTCATGGTGTAACCTGTAGTAGACACCCCTATTTATTTGTCGCCATCAAATTCTGAATCAGAGTATCCGATCAAGCTGAAGTCGCCTACCTGTGTGTATTTGGGTCCAAAGTCTTGAGTCCCCTTCAAGTACCTTAACACTCTTTTTGCAGCAGACCAATGTCCTTCACAAGGTTTTTTCATGAACCTTGAGAGGATTCCAACAGCAAATGAAATGTCAGGTCTGGTGGTGGTCAGGTAGATAAGACTTCCTATAAGCTGTCTATATTTAGTTGCATCCTCAAATTCCTTCCCTTCAATAGATGCGAGCTTCAAGTTTTGTTCCATTGGAGTGGTTAAGGGATTACATTCATCCATGCCAAACTTGTTCAAGAGATCTCCAATGTACTTCTTTTGAGAAAGAAATATAAATTTAGGATGTTGAATTACTTCAATACCCATATAGTAATGAACATGACCCAAATCAGTCATTTCAAAACCTTTCTTCAATTCTTTCTTCATGGATGCAATATAGCTCTCATTGTTCCCTGTTATCAAAAGATCATCTACATATACCACAAGATATACAACTATTTTTCCAACTTTCTTAACAAACAAAGTTGCATCATCAAGATCAAAATGTTTGAAGTCAAGTTTCAGAAGATGCTTGGTTAATTTCTCATACCAGGCTCGTGGTGCTTGCTTGAGGCCATACAAGGATTTTATAAGCTTGCAAACTTTGTGTTCTTGACCCTTTACAACAAATCCTTCTGGCTGGGACATATAAACTTTCTCCTTTAGATCTCCATTCAAAAAACTTGTTTTTACATCCATCTGATGGACTTTCCATCCATTCTAAGCTGCTAGGGCAAAGAGAGTTCGAATGGTGGTCCATTTTGTTGTGGGAGCAAAAGTTTCTTCATAATCAATTCCTTCTTTTTATGCAAAACCTTTTGCCACAAGCCTGGCCTTGTGCTTTTCAAGTGAGCCATCTGCTTTATACTTGTTCTTGTCGACCCACTTACAGCCAATTGGTTTTGTTCCCAAAGGCGGATCAACCAGCTTCCAAGCGCCATTCTTTATCAAGGCATCATAATCCTTTTGCATCGCTTCTTTCCATTCATCATGAGAAGCGACTTCTTTGAAGGAAGTTGGTTCATGATCTGTAGACAAACTCAATTCATAGTTATAAGAAATATCCATATCAACAGGAGAATCAGAATTATCTACATCACCTTCGATTTTTTGAGTGGAACTTCTTGTTCCTATTTTTCCAACCTCATCAGGATGAACATTCTCAAGTGTCTTTGTCAGCCATTTGGGAGGACCTTTCTGAGATGGCCCAAGCTGGTCATTTGACTGAGTTGGGATTGATTCAAGATTCAATCTCCCAATTCTGTCAATCACATCATCCAATGTGTCATCCATGGTTGTTTCTTCATGTGGGGGAGAGAGTGCTTCAGGACATGATTCCACAGTTTGATTCAATATTGGAATCCCCCCTTCAAGATGTGGAATCTCATTATCAAATTCTTGGAAAGACTTTGCATGTGTGAATCTATCCAGGCGATCAAGTTGCCGCTCAACAACCTTGTCACTCTTGGAAGATTCAAGAAATATGACATCTCTTACTATCACAAACTTCTTATTTGCTTCATCATAGAGACGATATCCTTTGGAGGTATTGGAGTACCCCAAGAAGATACATTTGCGACTTCTAGCACCAAGTTTGTTCCTTTGACCCTTGGGTATCAAGGCATAACAGGTGGACCCAAAGACCCTGAAATGCTTTACCGAAGGAATGTGGCCATGCCACATTTCAAAGGAGTTTTGTTTCTAATTGAACTTGAAGGACACCTATTCTTTATGTAAACAGCACATAGAATTGCATCAGCCCAAAACATCAATTTCACATTCTTGAAAAATAACATGGAGCGAACCATATTTAAGATAGTTCTGTTCATTCTTTCAGCTACACCGTTCTGTTGGGGATTATATGGCACAGTTGTTTGATGTTTGATTCCATGTTGACGAAGACAATTTTCAAATTCGTTTGAAGTGTATTCTTTTCCATTATCAGTACGTAGAGAGCAAATATTAGTTTGTGCATCATTTTCAATCCATGCATGAAAATTCTTGAATGTTTGAAAAGCATCAGACTTGTTCTTCAATAAGTAAATCCAACACATTCTGGTGTAGTCATCAATAAATTTCATCATGTATTTATTTCCATTTGCAGAAGCAATAGGCATAGGGCCAAATAAATCTGAATGAACAAGCTCAAGTTTTCTATGTGCTCTGGAGTGTGAATCATGAAATGGTTGTTTGTTATGCTTTCCTAGAATACAAGCATCACATTCCTTAGGTTTTCTAGGAATTGTAGGAAGTCCATTAACACCATTTTTCTTCAACAAACGAAGGCTTTCATAGTTTAAGTGTCCAAATCTAGCATGCCATAAAAGACTTGATGGGAATGTACCTTCATCATGATGTGAACCGAATGCAAAGTTTTGAGCATGAGCAGATGAACCTTTCAGCTTCAAGAGTCTCCCTTCTTCTATTCCCTCCATGACAAGTGAGTGATCTGATGCTTTTCTGACCTCTGCCTTGCCATCAAACAAGTGAATGGAGTGTCCTTGCCGGCGGATTTGGACCAAGGACAGCAAGTTTCTCCTCAACTCAAGGAGGTATAGAACCTCATGTAGAATATGATCTGGAAGACCAGGCAACTTAAGCCTGACTGTGCCAAGCCCTGATGGCTTGAGTTTGGATTTATCTGCGAAATATACTGCTCCATCAACTTTGTCAGTGAATTCTTCAAAAAAATCTTTTCTAAATGTCATGTGACATGTTGCTCCCAAATCTAGCAACCAATCATCTCTCCATGAAGTAAATGAAACATCAAATAGGTTTTCAGTTACTCCATTGTTACAATGTGCTAGAACATAATGAGCTGATTCAAGTGCTTTACCTTTGTCTTTGTCATTAGTTTTACCTTTGTCTTGATTTATTTGTTGCTCAATTTTCTCCCAAGGTGTTCTGCATTTGGATGCATCATGTCCATCTTTATTGCAACGTGTGCAATGAAGATTGGATTTGTCAGATTGTCTGCCCCCCCTTTCTGTGAGGTTTCTTCTTCCTCTTCCTCTTCTGCCACCTCTTCCTCTGGATGAATCTGGAGCATGACTCTTTTCTCTATGTGCCAAGTATGCAGCCTCTTCGGAAGACGAAGGGACTTTCATCTTCCCGAAAGCTTTCTCTCTTTCTGCAAACTTTTTCTCAAGTGTATCAAAGGTGATATGCTCAAGGTTCCCACTTGCTTGCAAAGACTCAAGATAATGTGAGTAAGTCGGATATAATGCCTTAACATATGCTATGAGAGGTATGTCCATTTTTATACCGGTGCTATCAATATCATGCATGATAGATCTAACTTCTTAGGCTAAAGCAAGGGGATCATCATTCTTCATTTCAAGACTGAACAGCTTAATCATCAATTGAACATTTTCTAATTCTGAATGTAAGTCATAGAGTTCTTTTAGCTTGCTCAAGGCATCATAGGCATTTGAGAATGATGAAATATGGCGACTCACCTCTTCATTTACCGAAGTTGCAATCAAGGCATAGGCCTTGCAGTTCTTGTTTTCCCAAATGGCGAGCTCTTTGTCTGAAGTGGGTTTTGCTGGTGGATTTCCTTCTTGTCCTTCACAGATTCCTTTCCACAACTCATTAAAAATGAGTGTGTGTTTGATTTTCCGGGACCATTCAAGATATTTCTCTTTTCCAGAGAGAACCACCCCAACAATAGATATGAGAGAATGCATTAGTTTGCTGGAAACAATTCTTGCTAGAAAATCTTCAATTCTGGAAATTTACTCAATTAAAGGGGAAAAAAACTCTTTGCTAAAAAAAAAGAAGACTGAATTCTGCACCAAATATATATATATATATATATATATATATATATATATATTGTGTTTGAAGAAAAATTGTATTGAAAGTATGGTGGGGGGGGTATTATGACTGAGGGGAAGCGGTATTGAATACTATGAAGGGTGGTATGAAATGTTATATGAGGAGCGTTGTATATGAAAAAATGGTATTATATGGACAACGCTGTATTAAAAATGGAAAGGCGGTATTGTGAATGTATGAAAGGGGAGGTATAGTTAAATGGGACAGAGGGGCGGTATTATGGTGGTATCGTATTAAACGCAGGTGGAATGTATCGACGGACAGAGCTCCGATAACTTTTGCAACGTATAACAGTGTATAACAGATGCGTAGCTAATGTGTATAACAACTAATGTGAAAACGTATTATGTATTGAATAATGGAGACAGCGTATTGTGTAGACAACGTATTATGTATTGAATAATGGAGACATCGTATTGTGTAGAAATCGTATTATGTATTGAAGAATGGAGACAGTATATGGTGGGCGGAGAGGGCCGAAAGGCCACAGGGAGAGGAGCAACGTATTGTATTACAACCAGTTGTAGGCGGTGGCACAGTGATTGCATTGTGTTATTAATTGGAGCAGACAACACTGTAAGGGCCATGGGTGGTATTATATGCTTGAACGAATGGTATGAGGGGTGGGTCGAGTGCGTGGGTAGGCGGTGGTAGCAGGGCGTTAAGCTGGAGGGATAAGGGAGTGTTGTAGCAGATTGGACGCCGCGGGGATGAGCGATGGAGAGGTGTTTGGATGGGATGGGCAGTCGAGGGGTAGAGAGCATTGGAGAGAGGGAGGCTGAGAGGCCGTTACAAATTTTGAATAGCGGAATTTAATAACTACTGCAGAATTTTCAGGTGTGTGTAGGCACTGCAATTTGCAGAATTTCAGGGACTGCAGAATTGCAGAATCTCCAGAAGCTGCAAAAATAGAACTGGGAAAAGATTAAAAAAAATGCAGAATTACAGTATAGAAATTTAATAGAGCAGCAAAACTATACATAGAAACTAACTGAGCAAAGGAATGAGGGAGTTACACCACATGAAAAAATGCCAATAGTGGGACTGGCTCTGATACCATGTCAAACCAGGAGGTAACTACGCAAATCAGAATGTGTATTAGCTGAAGAATGTACATGTATTTATACATGGAGGTGAGGCTATTGGGATTCATCTCCCAATGACTCTTGGCCTTCCTTATTTCCTAATATTATTTATTATACAATATTACATATCCACACCCAACCCATAGGATTAGGTGTCAACAGTTTTTCTGCACCTATTTCCAGCAGATCTGACCTTTAGATCCCTGTCCCTCCCGACTTTAGATCCATTTTCCATTTCGTGTGTTTTGACTAGATTTTACCCACCCATAGACTAGTTTTTGGGAAGCCCTCCTCCTTGGGTTTAAATTGATGCATCTTTAGCTGTTCATTTTCTGTCATATTTCAGTTTACTTCACTGTTATTTTCATATTTATTTATATTTATACAACACCTTTTTTATTTTTTCTCTACACATGTCTAGGTTTAATTAAAATTAACACACTTATCACATACACGCACACCCTAAGTGAAGAGTGCTTGTTTCACCGCCAGGCCAAGACTATAACATTGTAATCAATTGATCCTGAACCTCCCTGCCCTTGTTTCGACATTCTAATCATTTGATCCTGCACCTCCTTGCCCTTGTTGTTCTCTCTTCCTTCTATGATCTATGTCTATTTTTTTATCATTGTGCCCCCAAGGAGTTTATCCCAGAGACTTCTTGTCCTTCATCATTAGTTTCCAGTAGGAAGACTTACTCCTTCGCGTAGGTTTCGAGTTCATCCTCCACCGAGTCCCCATTCTGACTCTGCTTCTGGTTCAACGGGTTCCCCTTCTGGTTCACCTTCACCATGTCTAGTTCAGGACCTAACGTTGGTGGTAGCCCCAGCCCTAATGCTAGGAATACTACTAGTGGGACCGCAATGGGAAATATCCCAGATGCTCCCTTGCTACCTTATATGGCAGGCCTCAGTCTTCCTGATTTTAACTAGTTGATCAATGACCCCATACACCATGATCCTGGTTGGCTTGTTGTGCCAACCAAGCTCCCTTTAGACATCCCCAAGTTTGAAGTTCTTGCTGGAGAGGATCCTAAAAACCATGTTAGATCTTTCCACATGTGGTGTTCGTCTAACTCCATCACCAATGAATCTGTCTATCTTCGGTTTTTCCAGCGTGCGCTTACCGGAGAAGCTTCAAAGTGGTATGTCGACCATGCCTCCTCCTCTCATACTAATTTTATGACTCTTTCCATGGCTTTTCTATCTTACATCAAACTTCCCCTTCGTTATGACACTGGTACCAAACTTTTGACTTCTTTCCGTCAATTGTCTGCGACCCGCCTATTCGATCATGTCTAGGAATGGCAGAGAAGAAAGAGCCTATTTCGAACCCCTACCTTCGAAGACCATGTCTACATGGACTGGTTTCTCAAATCCCTTTTTCCTGCTATTGGTAAATATGTCGCATTTCATTTCCCTCAGACCGAAGAAGCTGCCCTCTAGATTACGTTGAAATATGACCAGATCTATGCACAGTCTGGTTATGTTTATACTGTCTTACCTGATCTCCCTAGACCCGTTGGTGCTAATGCACCGGGGGAATCCCATGTTGGTAACAGTATATTTGGAGACCTTTCTCATCCATACACTCATCCTCCCATGGGTTATGGTTTCCCTCAGGGAGGGGCTAACTCCTCTAGCACTTTTCCCCCTCTCGGTAGCATGTATCCAAGATATGGCATGCCTCCTCCTTTTTCCCAACCCGTTTACCACAATGTTGTCCAACCTCCTTATTATCTGTATCCGTAGTCTAGTGATCCAACTTCTCCATCATTAGCATTGCAACCTCCCTTGCCTTCTCAATCCCCACAATAGTAGCCACCACCCCCCTAGGGTCAGGTGTATGCACAGCAGGGTGCTACTAATCCTCCTACTTCCAAAAATAAGAGGAAAGGAAACCAAAACCAATCTATCTCAGGTAATCTAGGACCTAATCCCCAAGAGAATACACTTAAGACTGCTAACCAGCAATAGGGCACTTAGCCCAAGCAAGACATGCCTGTTTGCAAGAATAAACCTTGTTCTTTCTGCAGTGTCTATGGTCACTACACCCATAATTGTCCTATTTTACCTTAGATGTGGCAGATGTGGGAAGCTCAAGTAGCATCTTGAGAAAAAAAATCCTCCCCTTCGGTTCCTCCTAACGCTACACCTATCCAACCAGCTGTGTTTACCAATCATTTCCCTCAGTAAGGATTCATGACTACCCAACCCCCTGAAGGTCAGGAAACTACTCAACCTACTCTGTCTGGTACCTATTATTACCAGACCCTTATGATGAAATTTGACCAACCCAATATTGCTGACCTCAACCTTTAGACTCGATCTCGTTAATACAACAAGCCCCCCATTACGTCTACCCCCGAGCCCCCTTCTTCAGGTCCCACAGAGCCTCTTTCGACACCCAATGGTCCTTTAGTTCTCCAGTCATGCCCTTCACAACAAAAAATATCTACTAAATGCCATGGGAATTGTGGATCCTTCAGATAATCATTTGATTGTCTTTGATGTTGACCGGTCAGAACATCCTCCCCTTCCTGCTTCTGTCGCCTTCCAAATCCCTATCAAGGTCCGGAATGCCAACGTCTCCTGTTGTATCATTAATGAGGGGGCATCCACCTATGTTATGTCTGCTTCAGTTTGGAAGAAACTCAGATCTCTTGAGTTAGCCCCTTCCACTATCACCCTCCGAGCATGGGATGGCCACTCTTCCCATCCCCTTGGCATGTTCTGCAATTGTCCTATTACTCTTGCGGGCAAGACTGTTTGTGTTGATGTAGAATTCATTGATGCCCCCTTAGACTACAACATTCTATAGGGTCGTAGATACTGTTAGCCCCCTAATTTTCTCTCTTTTTACCATTTTCCCCTTCCTAAATCATAATCATTTACCTCTGTTTCACCCTTTTATGCATCCTCATCTTGCAACAGTCCAAACACAGTGACATATTTCGTACAAACCTTTATTCTTCATGTTTTAATTCACTTTAGCATTAATTAAATATTTATTACATGATTTCTTACTTTTAAATCACTTTTGTAACTTATCGATATCTCCAATGGTTATTTGATAGTTAGAGTGCTTACCGTGACCACTAATCTTAGTGTAGGAGCAGATCTTGCACCATTTCTAGCACAACAGATCTCCACGGTAGATCTGAACCTCCTCGATCACTGCCTCGTCTTGAGCCACTTCAGCCACAACAGCAGAGTGATTCAAAGGTAGCCGAGACTAATCCGTGAAGGGAAAATGTTGGTTAGCTACGACCAGTTTTGCAAAACCATCTTATTTTGAAGGCCAAAACTAAATTCTGCATTTTGTTATGTAATCAGTTAAAGGACCTATTTTTTCCTTTGGCCAAGGGCCTATATAATGTAAAATGTAAATAGGACTTAGGAGGAGAATTTTTGGAGCAGATTTTTTAGAGCGAAGTTGATAGGCAGTAACCAGTCGTTTTGTTATCACCCAAATCTGGGTTGGACATTGTATTAATGCATGTATTCGCCTCAATGAATTAATAAAAAGGGAGCTCTGCCTCATGCTTTAGAAATTTAGTTTCTGTTTTTAAGCTAATGAATCGACGAATTTACTGAGCAGTGTTTTAACTTAAAAGGGAAATGCGTTGGTTGGCTAGGGCCCAGCCAACCCAACACATTTACCCCATTTTCTGTTTCTTGTGATTTTTTTTTATATTATCAAAGTGTGATTTACCTTTCAACACATGTATTCCTGTCTGAATGAAAATGGATCCGTCGTGTGAAGTAGATACATTTTCTTCCCTTGCAATTTACGTTCCTGCACTCGATTTCAGATTGGTTTTCATCTGCCTGGTACAAGCAGGAGAAAAAAACCTGCACCAGTGCATGTTGGTGTGATATTTTATTTTCCTGCAATTATGTTTAATTAGTTTTTCTGCTTGGTCCAAGCAAGAGAAATGAACCTGCACCAGTGCACGTTGGTGTGATGCAGACAGTTTTCTTAATCTACTTTCAGCAATATTATTTCTTTATTTAAATGCTTATGACAAGATAAATTATTGTTTCTTTATTTCTGCATTTTGTTAAGATCAGAAGCATTCACTTTTATGTGTGCAATTTTATTCAATAGAAAACTAGCACTTGCGATAACTGAACACTCATTTTAAGGATTAAATGCTAAGTGCAGGAAGCTCTGATCTGGTGCAAGAACCAGTTTCTTGCCACCAGATCTGAGTGCTCTGAACCTTGAAAAGTTCGAGCCCTTGCATGAAGTAAAAAATTCCTTCAGTAAAGACACTATTTATACCTTCTACATAAATCTTTGATCCTGCACTAGTGCAGGACAAATTAATGCGAGAAGGAAATCTCTAAGGACACAGGTTTAAGGGCCCATCTAACGAGACTGCTAAAATGTCTCTGATAAGGGAAAACACACACTCAGTAGATTAAACAACCATTAGTGGGAGTGATTTCCTTTTATATTTAATTCTCTCTTGAAAATGCATACTTCCTCGCCCTAGTCTTAGATTATTTTTTATGGTTCAAGTTGCCTTTTTCTCTTTTGATTTGATTATGTAATCTTTCCTTTAAAGAAAGTAGGGATTTATATTAGGAAGATTCATGCCATCTTTGGCATTGCCTATGCTTCGTCTCTAAGTTTACGTTTCCCACGGGTTGACAAATTAAGTGTTGAGGGTTTGCTTAAGTGTAATTCCTGCACCCAACATTTTGGCGCCGTTGCTGGGGAGGTGATTTGATTTGGTAAGAATTTTTTGATTATACAATAGAGGTATTTTTTCTTTATTTTTTTTCACTATTGTTTCTTTGAAGAAAATTTACTGGTGTTAATTAATTTCTGACAACATTTTTTAGAAGTTGTTGGTTATTTTTATTTTTTTCTTTCCTTTTGAAATGAATGCCTAGGAAAGGTAATGGTTCGAAGCCCACTAAGGGCCGAAACTATTCTGAAAAAAAATTTCATATTGGGTCTCCTTCTGTCAGTAGGAAGCCCAATCCAATTCAAACCCATCACGCAGGAACAATCCACTTGGATTCTGGTGATAACATCTCAGGTGTGGAGCAGCCTGTGGAGAGCGATACAAGTTAAAGGGGAACAATGGTGGACCAAGAAGATCATTTGGAAGGGACTGGTGACAACTAGGTAAGTGAAGAATAATCCACTTTTGTGTTTCCAATTGTGGATCCTGATACTATGTCGCAAATGAAGAATATTTCACCATCAACTCTCCCTCATTTCCATGGTAAATTTCATTAAGATCCCGAATCTTTTCTATTTGAGTTTGATATTCTGTGTAGAATTTGTGATTATGCAACTAAGGCTCAGAAGTTAAGGTTATTTCCTGTTATCCTCAAGGACTCAGCTCTACGCTGGTTTATGGGGTTAGGAGGAAACACTATAACCTCTTGGGATCAGATGAAGAGAGTGTTTTTGTCTAAATATCAAGAATATTTCAAAACTCGGGACATGCGGGGTGAAATTTTTACAATCATACAAGATGATGATGAAATTCTTGAAGATTATCTAGAAATATTTCTGTATATTTTACAAAGGTCAAAACTTAAGCTTGAGCCCAACACTATTAGAACCTTGTTCTTAAGAGAACTTACTAATAATGCTAGAAATAATTTGAATCTGTTAGGACAAGTTGATATTTCTCAACAAAATTTTGACCAAATTTGTGAATTATGCAAGAAATTTTCAAGAAACCAGTATAGATCTGGTAGAGGAACTCCAAATAGAAATAGAAAAACTGAATCTACTGATGCTATGATTATTGGACTAGAAAATAAAATGGAAAACATGAAAATTTATATAATTAACATTGTTACCAAACAGTTAGACTCCTTGAAATTTTAGCAGAAACTCATGAAGGAACAAGAGTCATTATGTATTTTCTGTCCTAAATGTAGAGACAAGCATCCACCTAAAGAGTGTCCTCTTAATTTGAAAGAAACTAATAAGTGTGTTATTTGTGCGGAAGACCATATCATAGAAAAATGTCCCTCTATACCTGGACTTAAAGCTGTTTTTACAGGGGGATAGCCTGAAACTGAATACTTGAATGCTATGGGAGAAAGAAGGAATTGGCCTCAGGTAGGTACAGGTATGCCTTTGCTTGGGGCTATGAAGATATGAAGGGTATCCCTCCTGAAACTTGTACACATAATATCTATATTTAGGAAGGAACCCGACCTGTCTGACAACCCCAAAGGCGAATGAATCCAACTCTAAGAGATATTGTGAAGGAAGAAGTACAGAAACTCTTAGATTCTAGTTTTATCTATCCTATTTCTGATAGTCAGTGGGTCTCTCCATTAGTACTGGTACCTAAGAAATATGGAAGATGGAGTATTTTTATTGATTATTGAGAATTGAATAAATCCACTCTTAAAGATTACTTCCCTCTCCCTTTCATTGATTAGGTGCTTGTTACCCTTGCAGGAAAGAAATATTTCTCCTTTTTGGATGGCTTCAGTGGCTATAACTAGATACAGATTGCACCCGAAGATCAGGATAAAACTACCTTTACATGTCCATGGGGGACATTTTCTTACAAAGTGCTTCCCTTTGGTTTATGTAATGCCTCGACTACCTTTCAAAGGGCAGTCCTGGCCATTTTTGCTGATCTAGAATTTGCAGAGATTTATATGGATTACTTTTCTGTGTTTGGTGATTCTTTTCAGGAAGCTCTCAAAAATTTGGAGAAAGTCCTTCTTCATTGTCAAGAAGCCCATCTCGCTTTGAGTGACAAGAAATGTAGATTAATGTGCAAAGCGGGAGTGGTACTTGGCCATTTGATTTATGATAAAGGTATCCAGGTTGATCCGGAAAAAATTGAAATCATTCTGCATCTTCCTGCAACCAAAAATCAAAGGGAAGTAAGAGGTTTTTTAGGACATGCTAATTACTATAGAAGATTCATTGAAATTTTTTCGAAGATAGCTGCTCCTCTTTTCCAACTTCTAGCTAAGGATAGTGAATTTTCTTGGTCCACAGCTTGCCAACAGTCTTTTGAAACATTGAAGGAAAAGTTGGTGCAAGCACCAGTTTTGTGAGGTCCTAACTAGTCCCTGCCTTTTCACATTTCCTCTGATGCTTCAAATTTGGCTATTGACGTAGTTTTAGGACAAGAGGAAAATAAGAAATCCTATGCTATTTATTATATTAGTAAGAATTTGTCTTCCGCTAAATTGAATTATACAGTTACAGAGAAAGAGTTTTTAGCTGTGATTTTTGCAATTAATAAGTTCAAGCACTGTATTACAAGATATGAAGTATTTGTACATACTAATCATTCCACAATTAAATATTTGATGAAAAAACCATTGACAAGCGGTAGAGTGACTAGGTGGTTGTTATTGTTGCGGGAGTTTAATGTTATTATTGTTGATAGACCAAGGAAATATAATTTTGTAGCAGATTTTCTTTCTAGATTAGATAATCCTGGTGAAGTAACTCCTGTTAATGATGATTTTCCAGATGAACATATTTTTCTATGTCAACGGATTCTCCATGGTTTGCTGACATTGCTAATTATTTGGTCACTGGAAAAACACCACCTCACTTGTCTGCTCGTGAAAAGCGAAATATTATTCAGAAAAGTGCTGCATATTCCTGGATTCAAGGAGATCTCTTTTACACTAGTCCAGATCTAATTATCCATAGATGTGTAAGAGAAGAGGAAGTGCTTGACATATTGAAATATGCTCATGATGAACCTTGTGGAGGCCACTTCGTTGATAAGCGGACTACATATAAAGTATCACGTGTTGGTTACTTTTGGCCTTCCTTGTTTAAGGATGCCAAACAGTATGTCAGGCGATGTGATAGCTGTAAACGAATGGGCTAGCCTAATCAAACCAATGAAATTCCTTTATGCCCCCAAGTTATGATTGAGCCATTTGAAAAATGGGCTATTTATTTTATAGGGCCAATAAATCCAACATCCTAAAGTAAAAAGCATATTTTGGTTTCTACAGATTTCGTTACAAAATGGGTAGAAGCTAAAGCTGTTTCTTTTTCTACAGAAAAAGTTATTGTTGATTTTCTTTTTACTGAAATCTTTACTAGATTTGGTGTTCCTAGAGAAATTATTTCTGAAAATGGTCGCATTTTATTTCTAATCTGGTACAGGGTGTGATGGAGAAATACAAGATCCGGCACAGTAAATCCACACCGTATCACCCGCAAGAAAATGGCTAGGTGGAATCTACAAACAAAGTGATCGAGTCCATTCTTACAAAGACAGTTAATATGCATAAGAAAGACTGGGCTGAAATATTACCAGAAGATTTGTGGGCATACAGAACCACTTGGAGAAATAGCACGGGACATACACCATATGAACTGGGATATGGCAAACAGGTTATGTTACCAATTGAGTTCCAGATCAAAAATTTTAGAATTGCAGTTCAGTTAGGACTAGATCTCTCTAAGGCACAACAACAACGTCTTCTCCAATTAAATGAGTTAGATGAATTTCGTAGAGATGTTGTTAAGTAGAACATCCTAATTCAGCAGCAACGAAAAAGGTGGCATGACAAGTCTATTCAGAAAAATCAGTTCCAACCAAGTGATTGGGTACTCCTTTATGACTCTAGATTTAAAATTTTTAAAGGGAAGTTCCATACAAGTTGGATGGGACCTTATGAAGTGATCCAAGTATTTGAGAATGGAGCAGTAGAAGTCAAAACTATTGATGGACAAAATTCAATATTCTTGGTAAATGGACATAGATTAAAGAAGTATTTTCAGCCACTTTCCAAGAAAGATTTTACACAACAAGTCCAACAACAATTCGGGACGGTAGTGGTAAATGGTAATACCAACCTTTTGAAAACATGAAGTATTCTTCTTCTCAAAGAAAAAAAAAAATTAATAAAAACAGTAAAGAAAAAATTATTTTCCTGTAATTATGAAAATCAGTTCGCTGACATGATTGCAGAAGGGTTAACCTGAAAACCAACTTGCTGGCAGGAAGATCAAAAATTTCTAATAAAAAGAGAATGTTGCTTGATCTTTAGATATGCTAGCAACCACCGAGTAAAAGCGGGTTCAGAAAACATTTATACATTGGGGTAATTAGCATGGATATTTTTATTCAAGTAACACTTAATTCTCACTGCAGTTATTTTTCTTGCACCAGTGCAGGCAGACCTTCTAGAAATTTTTTTGCCTTTCTTCATATCCCATTTTGTAATATTCCCTCAGTTTTCTTCTTTAAATCCCAGAATGATTAACCTCCCCACATTCTTTTGAATTTACCCTACCCGCTTCGTAAAAATCCCACTTTACCCTTGAATTTTTTTCCCTATCCCACTTCTATTTATCCCCTCTTGTGGTACTATTCCTAGAATCCCTGTAGCAAATTTCCTTCCCTTTCTGAAATTTTTCCCTTTCCCACTTCTTTGTTCCCTCATGAATTCATTGCAGGATCTCATACACAAATAGAAAAAAATTTCTCTGAAGCATCAAGAAAGGGCGAAGAAAATTTCCTGTATTAGTTGAGGAAGCCATGTTAGAAGTCCAGCCTATATTTTACTTAAATTCCCTGTTCTTTTTTCAGACAATATGATTGCGCTAGTGAAAGCATATTGTCCTATATAATAATAAAAGCAGAATGGTACCAGCAAAACAACATAGTAAGCGGTGTAAACAGATCGGTGCAAGCATGCACCTTGACAGAAGCAGAGTACAATGTGTTCTTTTCAAAAGAATATGTTATAGGAAAGTGGTCATCATTAAAGTTTACAAGAAGAATTTTCACTTATTTAAGGAGTACTTGTGCTATCATATTAACTAGGAGAAAATTATTTAAAGTACAAGGTGTTTTTAGTTAAGAATCATGATCATTTTTTTAATAAATGCTAAAATTATTTTTTGAATTATGAAGGAGTGTGGAAATGTTTAACCATTGCTCGGATATAATTACCCTTTCTGCCATGGTCCTAAACGTCCTTCACTTATAATGATTACCTCACTTAGCCGTTAAAAACACCACCGCAAGTACCAATCCCACATGATTCTAAACATGCCGAGCATCCACGACTATTTTGGTGGAACGGATTGGTGATAAGACATAAGGGATGGTGGACGGTTGGATCCCTATCTATAAAGAGCCAAATTTTCTGGTATTGCATGCAATTTTTGGACTATTCATAATTTTTAAGCAGTGATGCCGCCTGTTCGATGTGAACCTTCATCCCTCAGTGGGGTAGATCAAACCGCTGAGTTTCGCAATAGTCTTGCACTATTGCGAGACTCAGGCTTTCTTCATTTTTTGCAGAAATTTGACGGGCACAACAGTGAAGTGGCCCTACAATTTGCAAAGATTTTTAAAAACATTCATGTAAAGATTGGGCCCCTGAAATTTAAAGTCACAGAAAAATCGATAGCAGCAGCGATGGGCTTGCAAAACACTGGTGAGAAGTGCTTCAAAAATCAGAAGCTCGAGAGGAAGTGCTAGCAGCGTTTTGTCGTTGATAATAATATGAAGGTAAATTGGAAGAAAGGAGTTCCGCGCAGCGCCTTGCTGGGATAGTGGGGGGAGCTCCTTTTTATCCTCTAGAAATTTGTGACTTGCGAGGGAAGGTACTCCCTCACCTTCGTGTATCATTTCAGGATGTTGCAACACTTCGAAGCCAGCCGTCACATTCGATGGAGAATTTATTTCCCCTATTTTTTTGCTTAAAATTTTGGAAAAGATGGCCAAGAGTGTGTAGGGCGCACGGGCATACCAGTCCGATAAGAAATTATATCACCACGGCTTGATCAAAATCTTGGTCCAGAAACAATTGGAAATTAAGGGCATGAACTGGAAGGCATTGTTGAAGCAGCTAGATAAAAATTCATCTGCAGAAAAGAAGACAATTGCTGAAAAGAAAACAGAGACCCCCGCCAGTAAAAGCAAGGGTCCGAGTGTAAAGGGAAGTCCTTCTTGCACTAGTGCAAAAAGGAAACGACCTGGGAAGTCAATAGAAGAAAAGGGCCCATCTCCAAAGAAAAATAAAACAACGAGTACACCTATTGAAGAAACTCCTCCAATGCCACCAGTACATGAACAGACCCCCAAAGAAAACGATTTTCTTTCAGTCCTTTTAGACGTAGCAACATCTGTGGAAGTTGGAGATGACACTTTGTTGACTGATTTAATTAAGGCTTGGAAAAAGAATGAATAACCTGGTGCAAAACAATAGTCCCCACATAACGTTGAATCCCCTCCTGCACCAGTGCAAGAAGAAGAAGGAGAACCAGAAGAGGAAGAAGTGTTTACTGAAGTCATGAGGGATACTGAGGTCCCTGAAGAAGATACAACCCCTGTCAGGACAGAAAATAAAGAAGACTCGGTAGTTCCTGTTGCTCCGATAGTCGAGCTAGAGCTTCAAGTGCAGAACTTATAGCAGCTCCTAGCTAAAGCACATGAGGAAAAAGAACAGAATAAAGAAGAATTCACGGCGGAGATCCAGAAAAAGAAAGGATAAGTCAGGGTGTGGAAGTACTGTGTTTCACAATGTTTCAGATGACTTAAAAAGGTGACAAAGAAATTGAAGAACAACAAAAAGAAGAAGTTTGAAACATTGTAGACTGATGATAGTATGTCGGAGCAGGAGTGAGATAGAATGCTCAAAATTTTGAAGGTTTTTTTGCAGAGGTAAAGAGTTGTGTGAGGACACAACTCTAATTAGCCCCCTAATTTTCTCTCTTTTTACCATTTTCCCCTTCCTAAATCATAATCATTTACCTCTGTTTCACCCTTTTATGCATCCTCATCTTGAACTAGTCCAAGCACGGTGACATATTTCGTATAAACCTTTATTCTTCATGTCTTAATTCAATTTAGAATTAATTAAATATTTATTACATGATTTCTTACTTTTAAATCACTTTTGTAACTTATCGATATCTCCAATGGTTATTTTATAGTTAGAGTGCTTACCGTGACCGCTAATCTTAGTGCAGGAGCGGATCTTGCACCATTGCCAGCACAACAGATCTTCGTGGCAGATCCGAACCTCCTTGATCACCACCTCATCTTGAGCCCCTTCAACCATGACAATAGAGTGATTCAAAGGCAGCCGATACTAATCCATGAAGGGCGACAGCTGGTTAGCTACGGCCAGTTTTGCAAAATCGTCTTATTTTGAAGGCCGAAACTAAATTTTGCATTTTTTTTATTTAATCAGTTAAAGGACCTATTTTTTCCTTCGGCCAAGGGCCTATATAATGTAAAATGTAAATAGGACTTAGGAGGAGAATTTTTGGAGCAAAGTTTTTTGAGCGAAGTTGATAAGCGGTAACCGGTCATTTTGTTATCGCCCGAATCTGGGTTGGACATTGTATTAACGCATGTATTTGCCTCAATGAATTAATAAAAAGGGAGTTCCACCTCATGCTTCAGAAATTGAGTTTTTGTTTTTAAGCTAATGAATCAACTAATTTACTAAGCAGAGTTTTAACTTAAAAGGGAAACGCATTGGTTGTCTAGGGCCCATCTAACCCAACATGTTTATCCCATTTTCTGTTTCTTGTAATTTGTGTTTATATTATCAAAGTGTGATTTAAATTTCAGCACATGTATTCATGTCTGAGTGAAAACGGATCCGTTGTGTGAAGTAGATACATTTTCTTCCCTTGCAATTTACGTTCCTGCACTATATTTCAGATTGGTTTTCATTCGCCTGGTACAAGCAGGAGAAACAAACCTGCACCAGTGCACGTTGGTGTGATATTTTCTTTTCCTGCAATTCTGTTTAATTGGTTTTTCTTCCTGGTCCAAGCAAGAGAAATGAACCTGCACCAATGCACGTTGGTGTGATGCAGCAAGTTTTCTTAATCTACTTTCCACAATCTTCTTTCTTTATTTAAATGCTTATGACAGGATAAATGATTGTTTCTTTATTTCTGCATTTAGTTAAGATCAGAAGCATTCACTTTTATGTGTGCAATTTTATTCGATATAAAACTAGCATTTGCGATAATTGAACACTCATTTTAAGGATTAAATGCTAAGTGCAGGAAGCTCTGATCCGGTGCAAGAACTAGTTTCTTGCCACCAAATCTGAGTGCTCTGAACCTTGAAAAGTTCGAGCCCTTGTATGAAGTAAAAAAATCCTTCAGTAAAGACACTATTTATACCTTCTACATAAATCTTTGATCCTGCACTAGTGCAAGCACTAGTGTAGGACAGATTAATGTGAGAAGGAAATCTCTAAGGAAGCAGGTTTAAGGGCCCATCTAACGAGACTGCTAAACTGTCTCTTCTAAGGGAAAACACACACTCAGTAGATTAAACAACCATTAGTGGGAGTGATTTCCTTTTATCTTTAATTCTCTCTTGCAAATGCATACTTCCTTGTTCCAGTCTTAGATTATTTTTGATGGTTCAAGTTGCCTTTTTCTCTTTTGATTTGATTATGTAATCTTTCCTTTAAATAAAGTAGGGATTTATATTAGGAAGATTCATACCATCTCTGGCATTGCCTGTGCTTCGTCTCTAAGTTTACGGATCCCCCGAGTTGACAAATTAAGTGTTGAGGAGTTGCTTAAGTGTAATTCCTGCACCCAACAGATACACTTATGAAATGTCCGTTGTCCCATCTGCGGTTCACCATAAGATGTGATTTCCTCACAACGAAAATATTGTCACCATAGTATAGTTGACATATTACGAACCAAAGTCTCAAACCTCCCCTGAGTCCATCATCACTTCGGTGACCAATAAAAAAATAGTCGAACCTTCGACTATTGTTTTACCCAGAGTCTATAAAGATTCCTCTTTTCTTGGTTCATTCCCTTGTCTTTCTCCTCCTATATTTGATCCCAACTCCTCGAACATTTGCATGATGCAATCGTCTCCGTCTGACCTCAAACAGACTAGCTTGACTAGTTAGAAACCCCACCCTCTACAACCTGCTCCTAGCTCCTTGACTCAACCTTCAATACCCCCTCCTCAAGGCCCCTCATCTCCAGTTGGTATCCATGAGCCCATCTACCCTCCTAGAACGGTTCCTCCTGGCCTTAACCATCTCAAAGTTGTCCCACCTGGCCACTACCCCTCCGGTTAGATACCGTTTCTAGCTCCCCCTCCTGAAGTATTTTCAGTACCTGTTATGGCTACCTTGTATCTTCCTAACATGACCCTAGGGATCCCAGTCTGATACATTGATCCCCCAGCCTCTATCTCGTCTAGTCAGCCCAATCCTTATACTACTTTGACCCCAGTCCAACCTGTCACCATGACCCCTCCCTTTTCTTCTGTGCCTCAGCCACCTCAACAGGAACCTACTCCTGTTGCGAAAGCTTCGGGTGAGGGGGGGAAATCCCGCAAGAAGGCACCTAAGGACAAGGCTGCCCAGAAAACCCCTTCTCCTCCTCAACCTACAAAGTGTACCCCCTCATGTGCTTTGTGTGATGTTTTCAGTCATGCCACCCATCATTTTCCTGAATTGCCTCGCATCAAGCCCACGGTTAATGTCGTGTTTCTTGAGTCTAAGGTCCTTGAAGCCTCTGTTTCTTCCCCGATTGCATCCAATAACCCCAAGAATGTTCACACCAACTACCCTTGTGCTTTGTGTGATCTCCATGGCCATTATAACCATGTTTTTCCTCACCTCAAGCATTACCACGCCTATTTGGAAGTATTTTTAGAGTACGAGACTGAACAAAACCAATCCGCCTCTCCCGTTCTTGCCCAGTATGCTTCAGGAAAACCTGAGGATACCTATTCTCCCATTGACATTACTTCTCCTGATGTTGAGATGAAGGAGTCTTCAGCCACTATCCTCTACCTGTCATCATCTATGAGATCCATGGTGGAATATCCCTTTGGGACTTCCCCTTCTGTTTTGCCTGACCTCCCTTTAGCGATCACCCTGGGCTCAACATCAGTGGATCCCTTATCTACTTGTTCTTCTATCACCCCCCGTGACGATGCGCATGTGAACCTCTCTTCTCATGATGATGAGTTTGGTAGCTTTGCCGCGTCAAGTGGTCTTTCTTCTACCAGTCACCCCACCTTCTCTTACGATGACAACATTATGGAAGCATTTACCACCCCTGAATTTATCTATTCTCCCTTACATCGAACCCATGCATTTTAACCACATACACCTTGTGGTCATTACATTGACACTCAATGTTTTGGTAAGGGGGCACCGATATTTGAGAGTCTAGGAGAAGAAATTCTCCACAACTCTCATAGTGCATTTGGTCGTGTTGAATCTAGTACCATCATTCTTCCCCATTTAGAAGAAAATCTAGAGTCCCATATCACTTTAGATCACTCTAGGGATGATCCCCCTAATCATTCCTTCCTCTTACATCAGCAACCCAGTCCCCTATACATTGTTGTTGACCAACCTGTGTGTTTTCTAGGTGAGCACCAATTCATTATCTCCAAATCTACTCTTTGGGATAGTAACACCATGTATGTGAACCCAGAAATATAGTCCATTTGCTTCATATATGCAGTACCAAAAGAGATTGGTAATACTCCATTCCCTTTCTCAAACTGCATCTATCCATTCTTCCCACAGAAGATAACCATAACATAAACAAACGGCGAACCACATCATTAAAATGTGTTTATATTCCCATTTTCTAAATACATTTGGCATGAACATAACATGCTTGGAGGAACCTATGCCCCTCAACCATAAAAATCCCATCTCTCAGCCAAGCACAGCACTAAAACTCCTTTCTCTAATAGGTCGCACTTTACAGGTCATTTTCTGGGATAGGTCGTAGTTTTCCGCCAAGTACCTGCTACCTAGGCCACATAACAGACCCCAAAAAGTGCGACCTGGTCTGTTCCTCAGCTCTGGGTGCCTAAACTGAACTTTCAATCCACTGAAATGAAATAGTAGGGTTAGGCCTCTTACCTACAATTGGCATATCTCGATTCCAATGGTTGATTTATCCACTACGATCGCCGCAAGATTTAGGGCCTTTTCTCCTCTCTACATTCACCACAACTACACTTGCAAATGAATCAAATTGGAGGGAAAATGCCTTATTAAAAGAGAAACCCTAGATTTTCCTTTCACTAGCTACGACCAAACTGTAGCTCGGTTTGACAAAAAATCAACACCGTTGGAAATCTCTCATTGAGCTCTCAAATGGGTATCCTTTAGTTTTTTGTGATTTGATACTTCACCCGGACACATTTTTTCCAAGAAGGGTCACTTCACCATTCCTCCAAATCAAGTTTCTTCACCTGCAACACTTGTACTTGGGGCACCACTTTTCCTTCATACTTGACCATGCTCGTGTCGATTTTCATCGTGATTAACCATCTTGTACTCATGTTTTTATGGTCCCCACTGGGCCATTTTTATGTCGCAGCATCATTGAGTCGCCCTTGTTAGAGCATCCGAGTTGAGTCATCATCGCATCCATGGAGTCTATCCCGAGTTCCTTTGTATCCCGCTATAGTCCTCCATCCTTCATTTCTTTTTCCCTCTCTCATGTTGCACATTTTGGCCTCCAATCATACTGTCCCCTATCCCCTCCAGTGTCAAGTCAGTAGTTGCCACATCATCCACACCCTTTATGCTCTAACAAGGGAATTCGTCAGCCCACTACTCAGTTTCCCCCATTCCACCATTATCCCTAGTGTCAGTATATTAGTCACTCTACTATTATCTCTCGTGCCTTAGTTGAGGATCCCTTATTACTTCACCTATGGCAGACCTCCTTCTGTCGGCATCAACTTATTCATTCCAGAAGATAGGTCTAGAGGGAGGTGTACCTTGGTTCCAACTTCCACTCTTGTTTGGTGCCTCAGATCAGGCAAAGGGACTCTTTATTTCCCTTTGACTTGATTGTTTCTCAGCTCTAGCTCCTTATGGCATGATTAAGATTTGTATACTTGATGGTTCAGTGATGCAGCAAATTATACCGATGATTCTCGGGTGTGTGTGAGATGTTTTAGACCTCATGAGGGGGTGGCCCTTCAGGTAGCCCCCCACATACCCGGATGACTTCTCTATTATAGCCTTGGATGCAACTCCATAGATTTGATGGTTCTGACCTCAGCCGCTTGTAGTGCCTCTTTAGTTTGCATGTATCATTCATATTTTCAGAGCCCTTTCATGTTCTACAGGGCCTCTTTTGTTGTACTTATATCTCATGTACCCAGATAGTACTGTATAATTCCTGGTTGTTTTCCCAGGAAAAATATGTATGTGAGTTTCATTTATCATGTCTTTATCTGGCCCATGTTTATGCCAGCATGTACTATATAGTTCGGTCCCTTGTTTACTAGACGCATTATTCTTTGTAGTTTGTTATCTCGGCGGGCAAAGTTATGTCTCCACCACCTCATGTAGAACAGGTAATCACTCATAAAAGAGACTTGTCACACCTGCAAGTCTCGCCTCCTAAGGGTCTTGTCCTCTAGTGCTTTAGTCTACCTTATATTTCTCTCTCTGGCTCCCCCTTCAGTGTCTATTGATCGAGATCTTACAACGTACTTCGATCATACGATTAGCTCCAAACGCTCGCACGCTGGGGGGAAATCTGTACACCAATTTTTGGTCATCTAACATGTTACTATTAGATGGACCAAAGTACACCACGTAAGACCAATTTTACCCTAGTAAAATTTCTTTCATTATGAAAAATAGCTTAGTAATGCATAATTTATTAAGTTGTTTATGGTCTAAATAGGAAACCCCATGAGGAAATATTGAATAAATCCTATTTGTTTGATTTTTCCTCAAGGGATAATTAATTAAACAACAACTTAATTAATATTCCTAGTCATATTTAACCCAAAACAGGAAAATTAATTAGATAAATCATTATTTATCTTATTATTTTCTAGGAATAATTATTTAAAACATTATTTAAATAATATTCCTTTTTAAATTTGACTAAATCATTTATAAATAATTGAATAAATCATTATTTATTTAATTATTACTCAACCATATTCTTAAAATAATAAATAAATCATTTATTTATTTATTATTTACAAATAAATGGATTTGACCAAATTCAAATTCCTTTTCCCTCCAACAAAAATAATAAAATATTCCATAAAAGTTGGATCTAGATTTGGTTAATAATATTTTAATTATGCACCAATATCTAGACCAACTCAATATTTTCTTATAAATAGAATGGTTTTTCCATTTATTCACTACCTTTTTTTGCCTAAAGATCGCTCTGGATCTATACTTTTGGTCTGACTTTGATCCTCCATCATTGTCATATTTTTCTACCTTCTTGCTTGTGAGCTCCCTTTGAGTTCCATTTTTGTTTGATTTTTCTACACCATCAAGAGAGAGAGATCTTAGATATGAAGCACTAAGTACATACAAGAACCCATCCCATTGAGGGGGACTGGTAACATCTTTCTATGTTCCCTTCCCAGGTGTCATAAATACAAAATTCTTTAAAAAATATTCTTGTCTTGTCTATTGGATGCATGGAGAAACTCTTGCTTTTATTTGCTGTTTAATGTCTTTAACTGCATAGATCTGAATTTTGTAGCATTTATCTTGGTCAAATAACTACAAATCTAAGGAAATTGGCAGCCATATTTGATGTTACGGTTACTTTTTATGCACATCTAAAGTGAGCTTTTTTCGTATGCTTGCGATCAGAATTCACACTAACACATGTCTACCATTAACAGACAAACAGCATGGACAAAATGGCAGCTTCAGGAAAAATGTGTCAAATACATAAAAATTTTAGGGGGAGAAGAACAGTTAAAGGCTTACATTTCTTTAGAGATTTCCAGAGGGAGGTTTCATGTCCAGGGGAGCACATGCAGGTTACAAGTCCACAAGGATCTCCATTGACATATTATTACAAGAAGGCTTCTCATCAGGGGGATCATAGGCAGATAACAAGTCCACATGAAGAAGGAAAATTCTCAAGGGGAGTAACCATTTGCCATTGATGTCAAAGGGGGATAGAAAACTTGAGAAGGATATTGAAATCTCGAGAAGGAGGTAAAGCATGAAGTCAAGGAGAGTTGTACACGCAGGAGGAGTATGTGTGTTGCCATAAATGACAAATGGGGAGATTGTTGGATGGTGTTGTCATTGATGTCAACCCATGGAGTTGGTTGGGTTTAACTTTGACCAAAAAAAACATTCATTTATGTTGAATCGATAATGAATGCTTCTCAGTAATTTTCATATTACATCTAGATAGCAAATACACTGTTGGATGGCTGAAAACCCAATACCTAGGGTTTGGGTTCTCTTGACTGAGGATGTACCCCAAATTTTTCGAGGGATTTTGAAGGGTTAAATCATTGAGTTTGGCTTGGATATCCATGTCATTGGATTCTCCTCAAAGATATATTTTTGGTGGTATGTGGTACGCAACATGCTTGCTCCTGGTTACAGAGATAAGTGAGTTTGAAGGTAAAACCCCAGTTGGTGGGCTGAAACCTAAAAAGAATGTGACTTGACACATTTCCATTAGTTGTAGGAACCTAAAGTTAAGATTAAGGATTTCTTTCCATAATTTGTGGAGATACTATCCTAATGAAGGGCTGCAATCCACTATGCACCCATATATCTCCTACATCTCGTTAAAAATCCTAATCTATTTAGGTAGTGCATTGATCTCAAATGGGTGGCTGACTTGTTATGATATGCAAGCGCTTCCCACTCAATTAAAAAAAATTAAGATCTTGCTTATATATGCATGTGCATAATTGCATACTTAAATCAGGTGTATGTGTTTTAACTATTTAAGGCATTATGTGTGAGGAATTAAACATTTACTTTTTCTAATTAAAAGCATGTACAACAAGCATAAATTTCAGCAAATTAATCATCAACACACAACAACAAACACAATAAAGGAGTTCACCCATATGTCTTGGGTTACTTCTCCTTAAGCCTTAGTTAATTGACTTGTCCCTTTTAGATTAAGATAGAAAATTTCTTTTACAAGTGGCTACTCAACTCCAATGGTTTTTTTAATAGTACCAATGGGTTTAGAATACCATCATACCCCTAAATTGACTGCTAACTCTCTTGAAATGGATCTAGGCTCCCTTGGGCTTGACCTCTTCTATCGGTGTCCTTAAGCTTCCCTAAGCTTCTTTGTGGCAAAAAATATATTAGAAGTCCTTTTATGTCCCTAAAACCTTTTCTACTGTCTCCAACACATATTATTCATCCAAAATAGACTGTTCATTTGCTTAGAATGAGCTATGGCTTCCCAATCTAGGCCTCCAACACCTGGTGGCCCTAGGCTTTCCGAATCTTTCCTGTGGATTTTCCGGCTCTATAATTCTCCAAATGGCAATGAAAAATCCCTCCATTGGATTCAAAATGTCCAAGATAGTCAGAAATGACTATTCACTTGCTGAAATTGGCATATGGTTGCTTTGGTTATGCCTCCAACACCTGGTGGCACCTTATGGCTTTAGGCTCACTGAAAACTTCCCTGTAGCATCTAGGCCTTCAGAAGTCTTCAAATGATTCTGAAAACCCCATAATTGGATTCATAAGGTTCAATATAGTTAGAAATGACTATTTTTTTTTCCTAATAATGGCCTCTGGCTGCCCTGGCTAGGCCTCATTCTCCTGCTGGCTCCTAGTGGCCCTTGGAACTTATATGAAGAAAAATCACTCTCATAAGTCCTCAGCTGGTTATGAAAAAATTCAACAATGGCTCCAGAATTCTCCAATTAGCTAAGAATGACTCTTCATTCACTTTGAATGGGTGAAAATTGAGTCTCCTACTCATTTTCCCAGTTACACCTAGAAAAGCTTCACTAAATGTGGAGGACTCCACTTAACTGGAGTCAAAATAGCTAAATCCTCTCAAAAGGCGTGTTTTGCCAAAAAATTAGCCGAAATAAACCGTGGAATTTATATTTAGTGGTTGGGGTGGCCACATGCCAACCCAAAACCACGCGGTGACCGCAACAGAAGGTGGAACCTTGGGTATGTAACTGAGGGTTAATATTTAATTTTTGGTTAAAGCGCTGTGGTCAGTGGAACTGTCGGAGAAAACCACAAAGTTAACAGTGAACAGTTACATGTGATTATAAGCACTACGGATAGGTTTTTAGACTACAGGTTGGATGTTGTATAGACCGTGTGTTTTATGTTATGGTTTTTTATGTGACCACACTACACGGGACCGCTGGCGAGTTGGGACCACCGACGGTCCCCAACCCACAATGTGAATTCCATTCAACTTTAACAATAAGCCACCTCCCATGATAATTAAGTACTAGCGTGCAGCTCAGGTAGTTGTGTTGTTTTGTTTCTCTATTGGATGTCGCGGGGTCAAGCACTGCAGACCTTCAAAATAAATTTTAATGCACAGTTACAGGGCCACGTGGCGGCCTCAAGGCTAGCCACGTGGAAGCGTTTCATTGGCTCATCCAACCCGTATGCCCAATTAAACCCTAACACTTGTCACATTCTAATTGGCCTAGAAGGAATATTCTAAGGAATATTCTAGGAATATTCCCTAGAATATTATTTTTTGCTGACTGTTCAAATGCCCAGTCAACCCTGGTCAACTGTCAAAATTTGCAGTTTACTAGACTTTTCAAAACACGATAAATTCTTCATATGGTGTCGATTTTTCAAACCGTTCACGTTGCCAAAATTAGGAAGACGAGATCTATTCGGTCACTCATGTTTGGCACACTTTTGAACACTTTGAAATTTGAGCTGTCACTTAGGTCCTGATCCAATTCTAATCACTCCTCCCCATTGGGAATCTTTTGGACCCCAAAAGACTTGATTACCTGTTCAGTAGATGAGTGTACAACTCGCTCTCCTTTCCAACCTCCATCCACTTTGCCTTGCTTTTTTTAGTGCGTTTGATCCCCAACTCGAAGGTAGTCAACACTTCCACTCTTTGATACTCTTGTCCTCCTATCAAGAATTGTATCTTCCTTGAGCTCATCTTGAAATTCTGGCAAGAAATATTCAATAGAAGGTAGCTGAACATCACTTACTTGATCATCGGTCAAAGGTGGCTCATACAAACGTAAGTTTTCAACATTAAAAACTAAATACATTTGCATATGTACAAAGGAATGTATGTCTTACTGGGTCAAGAAGTCAAACTACTTCTTACCAAGCCACTTCCGTGGTGCTTTTTCCTCCTAAAAATATTCTTCTTGTGAATCATCTGGACTCACATCGATGATGGAATCTTTGGTTCCATTCTCACCAGTATTTTTATCCGCTTGCTTCAAATGCTTGGGATGATTGGTTAGATGCAGTGTCCAACCTTGGGCAATGAGATGTCCCTTATCCTGGCAATGTGTGCAAGTCTTTTTCATATTTTGTTCAAGTTGCCTTTGTTTTGACCGTTTCCTGTATGCCTTCCTTCTCTTCCAACATTTTGAAACTTCATGGCTACACAAACCACAATAGGAACAACAACTCTTTCTTCCATTCATGCATTCATATTTTTCATGCTTAACATAATCATAAACAACTTGACTATGGGAAGAATTATACCTCAAATGTTGCTTTTCATGTCCATATTTTCTACCTTCTTGAGGAGATGAACTTGAAGAGGTTCCAACTTTCTTTTGAATACCAACATCAGTGTTCATGTCTTGATAGTTGTCAAAACTCTCTTGCCATAAGTTGCATGTCTACAAACATCTTGCTGCAACATGGGTTTCAAAAAATGGCATTCCTCTTGAATACAAACTTGACATGTTTGTGTGTTTGAACCTGCAACAAAATTTCTTCTTAGAACTTTCTGAAGTGCCTTCATGGCTTTGGAGTTTTTTCCATAAGGTTGAACACAGCCTAGACCAAACTTCTTAGACCTTTCCTCAACCATAATAGGCTCAATCATGCCTTGTGCATGTTTTCCTAGAACCTTGCCTTCATAGCCCATTTTTCACATCAATTTGGACCCTATACCTATATTGTGCTTTTCAAATGAACCTACACATCTATCTAAAGAGTAATTTGAAGAAAAATTTGAGTGATTTACCTCTGATTCAAGCATGTGTTTGGTTAAGGCCTCTTGGGCATGATGGAGCTGCATCTCCATCTCATGCATTATTTGAAGAAGTCCTTCTTTCTCTTGATCCATAGCAACCAATTGCTCATGAAGTCTAGTGCTTTCCCTTACATCTTCATAGATAATTTGCACCATATCCTTCAGGATGTAGAATTCCCGCTTCATCTCTTTATCAAAGAGTCTTGTAAAGGAGGAAGATTTAGAAACATCACTTGATGAAGTTTTCATCATTATGTAAATGAATTAAATAACTTCAAAAACAATTCACAAAGCTTCAAAAACAATTGACAAACCTTCTTAACAATTTGGCTGTAGATTCAAGCTCTTCTCTGCAGCTTGTATCTCTTCTTCAAGAAACCTATTTTGCAAACAATCCCTCTTATGCTTCAAGGGTTTCCTTGATGTCCTTTGGGTAAGGAGGATGTCTTTAGCCTTTGTCCTTCTTTTCCTCTTCTGGAATTAGCTAGCACTAGCTCCCATTCACCTCTAGCAAACTCAAACTTGTAAGCATCAGTCAATTTGAAAACAGTTAAATTCCTTGCACTGTTAAACACCTTTCAATTCAAACAAGAAAGCAAGCAACCTTGTGCTATGTCAAGCAAGGAACATAGTGCTCTGATACCATCTGATCTGAAATGGGTGGCTGACTTATTATGCTATGAAAGCACCTCCCACTCAATTAAAACAAATTAAGATCTTGCTTATACATTCATGTGCAGAATTGCATACTTGAATCAGGTGTATGTGTTTTAATTGTTTTAAGGCTTTATGTGTGAGGAATTAAACCTTTTTTTATTATTATTAAAATAATGTAAAACAAGCATAAACTACAGCAAATTATTCATCAACGCATAACGTCAAACATAATAAAGGATTTCACTCGTATGTCTTGGGCTATGTCTCCTTGAGCCGTCGTCAATTGACTTGGCCCTTTGGGATTAAGATGGAATTTTTTTTTTACAAGTAGCTACTCAAATCCAATGGTTGTTTGAATAGTACCAATGGGTTTAGAATACCATCATACCCCTAAATTTACTACTAACTCTCTGGAAATGGATCTAGGCTCCCTTGGGCTTGACCTCTCTTGTTAGTGTCCTTAAGCTTCCTTGAGATTATATGTGGCACAAAATCTCTTAGAAGTCCTTTTCTATCCCTGAAAAATTTTCTACTATCTCCATCACATATCATTCATCAAAATTAGACTGTTCATTTGCTCAGAATGAGCTCTGGCTTCCCAAGCTAGGCCTCCAACACCTGGTGGCCCTAGTCTTCCTGGAAATTCCCTGTGGCTTTTTTGGCTCTAGAAGTCTCCAAATGGCTCCAAAAATCATTTTATTGGATTCATAATGTCCAAGATAGTCAGAAATGGCTATTCACTTGCTGAAATTGGCCTCTGGCTGCTCTAGTTATGCCTCCAACACTTAGTGGCACCTTGTGGCTCTAGGCTCACTGAAAACTTCCATATAGCATCTAGGCCTTCAGAAGGCTCCATATGCTTCTGAAAACCCTATAATTGGATTCATAAAGTTTAAGATAGTTATAAATGACTATTTTTTTCCTGAGAATGGCCTCTCTCTTCTCTGGCTAGGCCTCATTCTCCTGCTGGCTCCTAGTGGCCCTTGAAACTTCTCTGCAACAAAATCGCACTCAAAAGTCCTCAAATGGCTCTAAAAACCTCACCAATGGCTCCAGAATGATCAAATTAGCTAATAATAACTCTTCATTCACTTTGAATGGGCGAAAATTGAGTCTCCTACTCATTTTCCCAGTTACACCTAGAAAAGCTCCACTAAATGTGGAGGACTCCACTTAATTGGAGTCAAAATAGCTAACTCTGCTCAAAAGGCGCATTTTTCCAAAAACCCTGCCGAAATAAACCATGGAATTTATAATTAGTGGTTAGGGTGGCCACATGCCAACCCCAAACCACGCAGTGACCGCAACAGAAGGTGGAACCCTGGGCATGTAACTGAGGGTTAATATTTAATTTCCGGTTAAAGAGTTGTGTTCAGCGGAACCCTCAGAGAAAACCCCGGAGTTAACAGTGAATGGTTACATGTAATAAGCACTACGAATAGGTTGGCAGAATTTGGGTTGGATGTTTTATAGACTAATAATTTTATTTTATGGTTTGTTATGTGACCACGCTACACGGGACCGCTGGTGGGTTGGGATCGTCGACGGTCCCCAACCCACAATGCGAATTTGATTCAACTTTAACAATAAGCCGCCTCCCATGATAGTATGTACTAACGTGCAGATCAGGTGGTTGTGTCATTTGGTTTCTATATTGGAGGTTGTGGGGTCGAGCTCTGTGGAACTTCACCCAAAATTTTAATGCATAGTTGTAGGGCCATGTGGCAGCCTCAACGCTGGCCACATGGCAAATTTTCATTGGCTCATCTAACCCGTACGCCAAATTAAACCCTGACACTTGTCACGTTCTAATTGGCCCAGAAGGAATATTCTGGGGTAATATTTTGAGGAATATTCCAATAATATTCCCTACAATATTCTTTTTTTTTTACTGTTCAAATGGCTAGTCAACCCTGGTCAACTGTCGAAATTTGCAGTTTACTAGAATTTTCAAAATGTGATAACTTCTTCATACGGTGTCGGTTTTTCGAACCGTTCATGGCAGCAGAATCAGGAAGATGAGATATATCCGTTCACTCGAGTTCGACACACTTTTGAACACTTTGAAATTTGAGCTATCACTTAGGTCCTGATCCAATTCTGATCATGCATCTTCCTTATGGAATAAGAAAACAAAATATAAAATATTTATCAATTATAGTTAACAATTAATAACTTGTTAAAATCCTAAATGTCTCCTTCAACATTCACTATAGAATCCCCTCTCAACTCTATAAAAAATAAAGCTAATATGTCCTCCAAAACAAGTCATCATGGAATTTTCGCTATAATTTTGTTTCTACAAAGTTTTAGAAGCTAAAAAAAATCCATTTGAGCTGAAATCCTGATGAACCTAGTGAACAAATTTTAGATATTTTTTCAATATATTTTCAAATATATGATTTGAGGAAGTTAGGGTTTTTACAGGCTCCCGAATTCCATTTCAAGTAGGAGACCTTGGGAAAATAATCATAACTTTCTCTCTGAGCATTGGATTCAAATTTCGTAAAAAGATATAGAAAGAGGACAAACTTTAGTTTGTTGGGTATATTTTTCAGGGCCAAAGGTATATAAAATGACATTTGGCACTTCGTACAAGTTCGCTCTACTGAACTAGTCTATAATCAAGTCATTGAGGGAGATTGGGCATAACTCGTTCTTGAAGAATCCAATCTTGATCATACTTGTGGGGTTGGAAAGAGGATTCTGAAGGATACCACAGGACAAAATTTTAGACCTTGGAGATCCAAAATTACATATATGTTGGTAGCTCTCTAGGGACAATGTTTGAAAGCATTGATTGCAGGGCATCAGGATGAACTAATACACCTTGGGTTATGCCATCATTTGAAAGCAGTGCCAAATAGTTTCTGCATTGTGTGCAGCCTGATACGATGATGACAACAATACAACATTGATGACTATTCATTGATGAGAAGTGATGCCAGTGTTTTGATGACTATTCATTTGTGAAGTGTGTTGAGAATTGCAACAAGAAACAGTGAAATCGACATCCAGAAACAACATCCAGAAAATGGCATCCAGAAATAGCTACCATGGAGGCTTTTGATTTAATTATTTCTTAATTCAATTAGAAGAAATGTGCGTAAAATTTAATTATCCCTTAAATAAATTTGACAATAAATTGTAATCTTATCTCATAATCACTTGTAATAGTTAAATGAGTGTGATAGACTTATTTAGCTCATGAAATTCGAGTTGAGGGTGGTTGGTGAGGCATGTAGAGTGATTCTATTTGTTTTAGAGTCCAAGTTTCAATTAATGTATTAGTTTAATGCATGATAAATCGGTTAACTCAATTAAGTGAGTGAAATTCAATCTAACTAGTTGTAACTGATTGTTGCACTAGTGAGAGGTCAAGTGAATTAAATCAGATTTAATTCACATGTAGTGATCTGTTAAGTGACTGATGATTTACTATTAATAGCTACATGCATGTCAATTCTGATGAAGACCCAATTGAGACGAAGGTTAAAGGGAAGTTATATATTAGTTCTATTTATAGAAAATTGCCCAGACCCACTTATATACACCATAGGATGCTCATGATCTATTGCGCAATCAAGGAAGGTTGATTATCCTATTTAATAGGGATTAATTTCCTAGGGATTTCATGAGCAAGGTTGGGCTAAGGAAGGGCTAAGAATTGGGTAAGTTTTGGTCAATTTTGCCTAAGAATTTCTAGACACTTTTGATCAGGATTAGAGTGAGACAGTCAGGTAGAGTGCAGGATTTTCTTAGTGTGAGAAAGCATTGTATTGTTTCATGATTCTTTGATTATACACAATATATGATAGAGGGGTTTTGAGCAGGTGATTTCCCCAAGAACATCTTGTGTTGTGTGATTGACAATTCCTTTCTCTTACTTGCATGTGATTGGGCAATCATGTTTT
Organism: Pinus albicaulis; assembly: GCA_034641835.2. Taxonomy (NCBI): domain Eukaryota; kingdom Viridiplantae; phylum Streptophyta; class Pinopsida; order Pinales; family Pinaceae; genus Pinus; species Pinus albicaulis. The sequence goes on from CM076577.1 coordinate 1,070,971,560, forward strand.
ATATTCTGCAAATATTGTAGAAGGATTGAGTATCTTATTTTAGTACGTTACATGATCAGATTTAATCCATTGATATAATTTCTGCATGGTATTATAGCTTTGTTAGAGATTTTCTACATGGTATCAGAGTAGGAACTTTTTGGGCAGTGAGTTTGCAGATAATATTTGAAAAATTGGATGCAAAATTTTCAAAAAAAAAAATAGCATATTTGGATTCCTTGCGAAAAATACCCAAATTGAAAAAATAATTTGGTCGAATTGGAGCACGGATGAGGGAGATATCATTGATTTAAAATAAACTCTTTTTTTAGAAAATTTTGCGACAAAGGGACAATTATAATGTGCGCGAGTTAGAAAAGGAAAGAAAACCAGGAGAAAGAAGTCCCAAGGCAAAGAGGGCAAGATATGCTTGTCCAAGATTAGATGTTTTCACTATCATGAGCATGGGCACTATCCTACAAATTGTCCACAGAAGAAGGCAAGCAAGAAGGAGCCTGCAGTTGCATCAGGTGAAGAATTAGCTTCACAGTTCAAACTTGATTTTACTCTCATTACATGAATGGATAGCAATGTAATGGGTTGCATGTGGTATTTAGACATCGGTGCCTCGTTCCATATGACAAGGGATAGAGATATCTTCAGTGACTTGGAGGAGAAGGACCTCCAACACAACATAGAGTTTGGAGATGATGAGAGGTATAGCGCAACCGACATAGGTACAATTAACTTTCAGAGGGATAATGGCTCCCATCTCATACTAGCAGATGTTTTGTATGTTCCAAGCCTAAGGAATAATCTTGTCTCTCTAGCGGTATTGGAAGACCATGGTTATGAGGTGATGTTTAGAGAAGGAAAGGTGTTCCTTAAACACATAGCCATGAGACAGGTGAAGCAAATCAGTTCAAGAGTCAAGAACCTGTATGCTCTCGAGGTTGAGGATGCATGCAAGGCTTTGAGGAGCAAAGAAGTGGTTAATGACTTGGTGGTTGAGAGGGAGAGATTATCTCTCAACATGTAGCGTCAGAAGCAATCTCAGAAGTTTGTGGAGCAGCCACAATTGGAGATGCAGAGAGGAGACCAAGTGGAAGAGTCCACTCAAGACAGAAGGGCAAAGGGAGTATATTCAACTATGCATCCAGGTGTGAGGTGGGGTGATGTGAAAAATTAATCCCAAGAAGAAATTGGGCAGGGTTCATTGAGATGGTGTGTCTCATGGATCGAACTTGGCTATGAGGAGCCCAAAATATAGCAGTTGCAGGAAGGTTCAGTTAGATTGATGCAATCAGATGTCAAGAGGACATAAATCAGAGTGGCAGGTGTCAGATACTGGAGCGCAAATCAGAGTTGGCAGTAGTGCAGAGTGCATGGATGCAGACGTCAGTAGTGCAGAGAATCCAATATACATGTGTAGTAGGATCCAAAATTCAGAAGACTATGATGACAGATGCATTATACTGATTCAATTGTTTGGAGGCTATTCAGTTTCAGGATAGTTGCATGTGTGAACAACACTAGGAATTTTTGCATGCAAGAACATTCCAAAGGTACCGGATCAGGACATATTGGGAGTGTTGAAATTTGCAACAAGAAACAGTGAAATTGGCATCCATAAACAACATCTAGAAAATGGCATCCAGAAAAGGCTACCATGGAGGCTTTTGATTTATTTATTTCTTAATTAAATTATAAGAAATGTGTGCCAAATTTATTTATCCCTTAAATAAATTGGACAATAAACTGTAATCTTATCTCATAATCACTTGTAATAGTTAACTGAGTGTGATAGACTATTTATCTCATGAAATTCCAGTTGAGAGTGGTTGGTGAGGCATGTAGAGTGATTCTATTTGTTTTAGAGTCCAAGTTGCAGTTAATGTATTAGTTTAATGCATGAGAAATCAGTTAACTCAATTAAGTGAGTTAAAGTCAATCTAACTAGTTGTAACTGATTGTTGCACTAGTGAGAGTTCAAGTGATTTAAATCAGATTTAATTCACATGCAGTGATATGTCAAGTGACTGATGATTTACTATTACTATATGCATGCATGTCAGTTCTGATGAAGACCTAGTTGAGACAGAGGTTAAAGGGAAGTTATCTATCAGTTGTATTTATAGCAAATTGCCCGAGCGCAATTATATACACCATAGGATGCCCATGATGTATTGCGCAGTCAAGGAATGTTGATTATCCTATTTAATAGGTATTAATTTACTAGGGATTACGTGAGTAGGGCTGGGCTAAGGAAGGGCTAAGAATTCACTAAGTGTTAGTCAATTTTGCCTAAGAAATGCTAGACAGTTTTGAGCAGGATCAGAGTGAGACAGTCAGGTAGAGTGCAAAATTTTTTCGGTGTGAGAAAGCATTGTATTGTTTCATGATTCTTTGACTATGTACAATATATGATAGAGGGGTTTTGCGCAGGTTCTTTCCCCAAGAAAATCTTGTGTTGTGTGATTGAAAATTCCTTTCTCTTACTTGCATGTGATTGAGCGATCACGTTTTATATTCCGCAAATATTGTAGAAGCATTCAGCATCTTGTAGTATATTATATGATCAGACTGAATCCATTGATATAATTTCTACATGGTATTATAACTATGTTAGAGATTTTCTACAAAGTGAAATTTTGTGGTAGCCGACAATTATACAATGATTTCTAGTGACAGTCATATACAGTGTGCAGTGACAGTGATGCAATGATAGCTTGATGTGCACCTTTGTGCAGTGATCAGTTTGTGGAACAACGATCAATGTCTACCAAGATTTGATATTTATTCTACATATTCCTTACAACTATTATACATTGATTTCAGATTACAGGGGGTCCAGTGTGAAAATTACGAAACATGATCTGCCGACTCTTTGTAATATCCAAAAATAGGGTTGCAGCAATACATGAACACAAAACTAGAAATAGTAGTGAAAAAATAGCTCATAAAATGTGTGTTGAACACACAGCCATCAATTAATGTTTCAGTGGCAAAAATATGTTCACTATTTTATCCCAACGTGGGGAAAAGCAGCAATACAGACCAAAAAAAAGTTATTTCCAGAAAATTGCATTATAACTATGATAAATAGCTCTTGGATCCCTTAGCTTATGTGTTAGGAGACTCACATCCATAAGGGAATAAAAAAAAAATCCATTTTGATGTGTTAAACAGATCTCCCAGTCCCAACATGGCTTAAAAATGCCCAAACCCCATGACTTATGTAATGGATAATTACTGAAGCAAGTAATAACGTGATTTTATGAGGGTTTCTACTGTAATATGATATAAATAACATATGTGGAGTTTTATTAAGATATCTAGCCCTTTTTACACATTATGGAGATAACCCGACAAGGGTTTCATGAAAGCACAAGTACAAAATGCTAAATCTACAGATCTGGATCTGATATAACGTAGTATACTGGAGCTCTACTTACATACAACTAAAAAATAATATATATGAAGGAGGATCCTTCTTACAAGCTTTCTGGGAGAAGGGTTGGCCCTTTCCCTAAGAAGTTAGCTCAAGATTGAGGGGTTTGACCCTCACACTGCAACACTGTAAGAAATGACACAGTTCCTAAAAGGGACTACGCTGTAGGTGATGGGAGTACTTTGGCCAAGTGCCAAGATATGAAATTCTACTCCAAGATCTTCCTTACTGATCTTCTAAAGGAATGGAGGCTCCCTCCTCTGAAAAACAAGCTATGGAAGTGGTGTTGTGAACCCCCACTGCAACACCCTACAACGCAATGTTATACTGCTGCAAAAATAATGTTGTAGCTGAAGGAGGATGCTTGGCCTCAAGCCTGGATGTGGAGAAATTCTGTACAAGCTCCTTCAAGAGGCCTCTCAAGAAAGGAGAAGGATTCCTAAACAGGAGATCCTTGTGCTAAGCAGCACAACAATCTCAACTAAACAGTTGAAGAAAGCATAATAGTCATGCAGACCAAATACAATATTCAATTCATAACATGTCTTGCTATGGCTGCCTTGCCCTCCTTTTATACAAATGGAAGCCCTCTCATCTTGGGTCCCACTCATTAGGGTTTCTTCCACCAAGGAATCTTCCTCCCACTTTCTCTGCGTTGTCTCACAAGATGATCTCCACCTCCTATTCTAGCGTTGTTGACTTGGTCAAACTTGACCTTGTCCACATGAAAATGTCCCTATTCACACATGAGAGTGTGAAATCCAGCTAGCATTATGATCCCTTTTCACACTATGAGGGATTTTATTCTTTTTCTTAAATGTATGGGCCTCCTTCCCCATTTATTCTTCTCCTAAGTGAAATCAACAAAATTTAATATTCCAATTTGTTGCATGCAAATTTTGGAATATTACAGTCTTCCCCTCCCAAATGTTTCTTGTCCTCAAAAAAATGCAAGGATATAACTGATAAGTCTCCCCTCCTCCTACTGTAGCATCCATATATGATGAACTCATCCAAGGAATGAGATGTTGTCTCATCAATGAATCTCCATATTGCCCCTCCCAAGCATGCAAGCTAGCCAAATAGCTATCATCATGAATAAGTAAAGTACTCAAGGAGGCAATAAGGTTATGTATACGAGTCCTCTCAAGGCATGGAGTCTAAAATTTATTGGGAGCTATCAATCCCATGTGAAACCTCCATCCCCAAGCTATCATCCATACAAAATGAGTCACCCTCCAACATGGAAACTCATGAAAGATCTCCTCCACCTTTGGCTCCTGCAATGTAGGTGGGCTGAATAACTGAACATGGTAGACATAATGGCCTACCCCATGTTGTCTTTCTCTCCACTCATGATAAGTGTAGAGTATATGATGATCTTGGGCTACACACAAGTTGTCCTCATGTGGCAAAAAGAAGATTGGATCTTCAAAGATCCTCTCTCCAATGTCATGAATCATGCTAACCCAAACCATTCCATACAAGATGATTGGCACATCATCACCATATGGCATCCAAATCAGAAAAATTTTGAAGGTTGTGTGCAATTTTGGATGATACCAATGTGTTCTCAAGTGGATACAGTGCAGTCTTCCCAACTGCCGTTTGAGAAAATCATGTGGCAAGTTGTCTTCCAATGAATTACTAGCTGTGCATGTTTGCTCATTTACTATGTGGTAGTAATCAACAATATATATCAGCTAAGCATAATCAAAATAAAAATACACTTTCCCAAATTCATGTAGAGATGCGTTATCATTATTATAAAGGTTGGCCCTAAAGTGACCATGAAACCCAAGAATAATCTTGCTCCCTTGTGGAGAAATCCACTGTTCATAGATGGTGAGAAGATACAAATACTCAATGGAAAAATCAATAAGTAAAAAAATGTATTTCTTACCATGCATAGTGAGTAAGTTGAAAGTGGTGTCCATGGATGAGTCCTCCCATGAGAATATTCTCATAAAAACCTGCAAAATGAAGGGATACATACTCCCTTTGGAACACTCCATCAATAGAAACATACTCCCAAGTGACAATGTTGTTGGCCTTAGTGATAAGGCTCTTGCCACTCCATGACTCCTTTCTTTGACATTCCACATGCCAAAGCCATCCACCATAATGCTGCTATGTGAAGAAATCTTCTTCCTATGTGGAAGCCTCTCCTTATCCTCCAATGAAAAAAGGTAGCCTCTTTGCACTTTGAATGTGCCATCCCCTTCTCTGGAAATATCATGATAAATATGGGAAAGATTCTGCACATACTCTCCCAAGAGCAACCACAACAACAATAACTCTTGCTGCTCCCTTATCTCTCCCTCATACAAGCCATAGAGTAATATCATGATAGTTGTCTTGTATGATCCCCCATACAACCAAATTTTCTGCTGCCATATCATATGGGTGCCATGCAATGCCTCCATCCTCAAAATACCTTTTGACAAAGAGTATGTCACACAATGGCCAAACTCTCTCAAGAGTAGCCAAAACAGCCTTGCCTCTTGCTGCCCTATGTCATAGATTTGTAAGGGTATTTCCCACCTCTTTCTCTCCAACATCACCCACTCAACCCAAGGTGAGTGTCTATCATCCTGCTCAACATTTGCATCTTCTGGATGAAGAATACCATCATGGTAATGGGAGACAAGATATATACCCTCAACCATCTATCCTTCCCTTGCTACACATGTGGAGTGGTCAGTGGAATGCCCCACTAATGGCTAGGCCCCCAACTCATCATTGTCACTCAAGGACAACGTTATTGGTCTCCATGATGCTACATCTACTTTTTCCAGATCATGTTCACTATTGAGTACACAGTTCTGCATTGCATTGTAGAGAACAATGCACATTCCATCCTTCAGAAATCTATACTCCAACCCCAAGAGTTGTGTACATCTCAGCAATGAATAGATAGGATGAGTGTTTATTATTTCCTTGAGTTCCTCAAGGATCCTCAACGCAGTGAGAGTGTGCTGCTCTAAATCAACATTGTATTTTTCCCATAGGACATGCAATGGTATACAAATCTCCATAAGATCTGCTGAAACAAGAGGAATTGGAAACTTAGGCATACCTTGGTGAATCTGGGGAACATCTTGTATGGCTGCAAGAGCTCCTCCCTCCAATGTGATGGCTGCCCCAACTGCTGATGTAGATGGATCCTCCTCCATAGCTGTGTCAGCACTGGTACATGCCTCCTCTAATGGGGGTGAGGGCTTTTGTAATATTCCAAATCTAGAATTTTCTACAAAAATAAGAATACCCTAAGGTATTCCAAAGTTGGAGATCAAAAAGTGATAAAATCATATAATTTATTTAAACACATAGCTTCAATAGAACAATCACAACAACAAACTATGCCTTTTTACAATGTCACCAAGTAGGGAAAAGTAGCTGTTTTAGCCCCAAAAATGTTATTTTCTGAATATTGAGTTATAACAGTGAAAAATAATGGTTGTGTCCATTATAATAGACAATATAGGACATGCATGCAAAATATTTTCAGAAACAAATGCCTTTAGCTTAGTTAAACAGGTCTCCCATGCTCGAAACGAACTTAAAATTGACAAAACCCTAAGATTGCAAAGTGTCGAAGCTACTGCATAAGAGACTGCGCAGTATAATAGAGGTTAAAATCAGAAAATAGAGAAATATATCTGATATTATTATTATAATACTCAATGAGGCATAAAAACAGAGATCTAATCTCTTTTATACATATCCAAGAAGTCCTGGCGAGGGTTTCTTGACAGAAAATATATACAAGAGAAAGCTGTTGCAAATCTGTGGTTGAATCATGATGTATGGTTGTAGCTCTACATAATAATGGCTGAACATACAAGAAATTTCTGTAGACTCCTTTTCTAGTTCTCCCAAAGAAAGGTTGATCCTTCTCTTGGGAAACTAGCTCCTCAAATTGGGACTTTTACCCCTTCCACTGCACACCTTAAGAAATAATGCAATTTTATGAAGGGACTACGTTTTTGATGAAGGTAAGTTCTTGGCCCAACATCAGGTAGTGGAAAATTCAGATCATAAAACTCCTCTTAGATTTCTTAGACAATATCTCCAAGAAAGAGTAGGGAATTCCCGCCCAGGCAAACCCTTGCACTAGGCAGTGCATCAACTTAGCTAAACATCCAAGTAAGCAGAAAGTCTAAGAAGACCACATGAAAATATAATCTCCAATATCCCCATATGCTTTCCATCTCCTTCATTATATAATTGATGAGCTTCCTCACCAAGGGTCCCACCCACTATGAGGTTGCTTCCATGCAAAGGCTCCTCCACAAAAACTGCGTTGTCCATCAAGATGGTGCAATGTATCTAGACAGATTTGTTGACTTGGTCAACCTTGACTGATTCTTCATGCCCTATCCCTTTTCACAGTCAAGGTGCCTTCATTTTATCTTGCTGGATTGATCTCTATTCACATTGAGCTGGCTTTATTTAGAATCCACTTCTTTGAGAATAAATCATGTTGACTTGGTCAAAATTGACCTTGTCCACACATTTTAGAGTTTTTTCACACATGTGGATGCTTGAATTGGTTATTTCATGATCCCCTTTCACATTAGGAAGGATTTTTATTCAAATTAGGAGCCTCCTTGCTCAATTATTCATGCATCTAGATCTCAAAAGAAAAATTAATATTCCTATTAGCTGAAGCTGAATTAGGAATATTACAGTCTCCCCCTCCCAAATGTTGCTTGTCCTCAAGCAACTGCAAGGGTGCTGAAAAATCTCCCCTCTTCCTCTTGTGGCCCTCTCATCCCATAGTCTCCTCCATTGCTTCAGAATTTATGCAAAAATTCCATCTCCCAATGGCTCCTCCCAAGTGTGCAAGTTGGCCTTTGGTGAATAAACCCAATGGCTCTCATCATGAAAGAATGGAAGGTTGTTATGGAAACCTTCTTGCTGATCCATGGCCTTCTCAAGATAGAAATGATGACAATCATGGGGAATTTCATCATCAACGAAGGCCTCCATTCTCCATGCTATCATCCAAATAAAATGAATCACCTTCCAGCTTGGTAATTCATAGAAAATCTCCTCCCAATTTCTCATGAGAGGCATGCCCCAAGTGCTCCACCAAACATATGGTCCACATCATAAAGAAACAAGTGGTATTCAATGGTGGCCATATATTTTCTCATGCTCCCCTTGGAACATGTAGTGCAGAAAAAGTAGGGACTCTCTTCCCCCAAAGACACACCCAACAAATGTGTCTCTCCTCCAACCATGTTCCCAACAAAATTAAGAACATATTCAGCATGTAGGATCATAAGTAAGATCATGCTAGCTTCCATATACAATAAGGGAGAAGGAAAATGGTCTCTCATGTGCAACCAACACAATTTTCCTCCTAACTGCCATAGAATATGATATGACAAGCGTTCTCCCCAACACTTGTTTGTTGCCCCATCCTTACTGCATGCTTGGAGAAGGTGTATGATGGTTGATGTTAAGTAATCACACCATGAAGAGTACATCCCCTTTCCAAGATCTCCCAAGGAATGGCTAGCATCACCATTGTTCATGGCCCAAAGTGGCTCATGAAGCCTATTAGAAAAAGTGCCCCCTCTTGGAGCCAAGACCTGCATATGAGTGTTAAGAAAATGCAAGTATGTAATAAATACATCATGATGTTCAACAATAAAATGTTTATCATACACTTGTTTAAAATCAGCAAGGTAGCTCATGGATGGGCTCCCTCTCACACTCAATGAATAAGGAGGTGATAATGACAACTCTTCCCAAGAGCTATGTTCCTCCTCAACCAGAAAATGATTCATGTACTTACTCATATGAGAGTGCATCTCCTCCTTGAAATTTTCCCACATGAATCCATCTAAGATAGTATTATATGTTCTAATGAAGCTAGTGGGATTTGAAAGCAAGACCTCATAGGTTGCGTTAAGTAGTTGATTCTTGAGTTTGGAATATTTAGTTAAGTAGATATGATCATGAACATAAATGATCCCATCAACTACCTTATACTTCCAATCCTTTTCTTTCCCATCAAGAACCTTGCATGTGAATAGGTCCTTAGAATATTCCATCAAGAGTTGGGACTCCCAATAAGGGTCTAGTCTTCCCATCATTGACAACGTTGTAAAAATATGAAATGATGCATTTGTCATATGATGGCTCTCCTCCTTGACATGCTTGATGTCAAAGTCACATGTTGGATTATTCCCAACTTTCTTTTGTTGCCTTTCTTGCAGCTGATCTTGCTCAAGACAAGATTGAAGTTTAGGAAAGTCACCCTCCCCTTGAAAGGTTCTCTTTTTCAAAAACTTCCACAATTTTGATCCTGCATACAAAAATGAAATTATTTTTTTGTTATGTTCAGAAATATTCATTATATATTGGAGTATCCTTTGCTGCCCCAAAGCTATGGAGTAGCCTTTTGATACTATGCTCATATCAGCACAAATTTCTGAATCTATTCCCTCCAACGCAAATAGATGAATGGAAGAAAACAAGGTCAATTTCAGAAATTTGCCTAGCCTTCCATCAATGATTTTCAGCGTTGTAGTGGATCCTTCCAAGGTTCCATCTTTAAACAAATAGGTTTTTGCTACATATAGTTGAGAGAACACTTTAGTTGCCCTCCAATCAGGAGGTCTTCCTGCTAAAATGCCTCCTTGAAGAGAGGCATCAAGGCATAGAGTAGGATGTGAATGTAGGTGGACAGATTTGCCCCTACCTTTGTTGCATGGGTCCTCTTGCCTTATTTGTTCTTTCAAACTCTGAAATAGAGAAGGGATCTTGTGAAGCCATTCCTCCTCTTTTCCTTCTCCTATCTTCAAGATCTCATCATTTGGAAATGAAGGTACATGTTGCTCATGTGTTATGCCAAGAGCTCTATGTGTGAGACCTTTTGGAACTCCTTGCAAGAGTGCAAGAGTTTCTTTCTTTGGAGAAAGTGCTCCATCCTCTTCTTCATGAGGTGCTTGAGGTGCCCTCGTTATGACTGCATTATCTTCTCCTGCCTCTCCTTTCTCTTCTTCACTAGTTGAAGTTGCCTTACCTTCAACAAGAGACCTTAGATCTTGGTCCTATTTTGAAGAAGGAATCTTCATGTCTTCCTTTTGAGAAGAAATCCCTTCATCTAAAGGAGATCTTGCCCTTGGAAAAGTATCAAACAAACTCACCTCCTCTTCATTGGTTTTCAGAAATGGAGTTGGATAGATAGACCCTCCCAAATCATGCAAAAGTTTTGTTTGATGTGGTTTGATAGTTGCAATAGAAGATGTTTCACATGAAATATCATCAAACCTCTCTACTAATATTTTAATGAACTTTTCATAAGTACATGTATTTGCATTCCTTAAGGAAAATGATTCAAACAACCACCAAGCATAGGCCTTACCCTCAAAATGCAGCGCTGCTACTTTGATGGCTTCAAATTCTGAAACTTGATGTTGTTGCACAAAGGTGTCTAGCTCCTTCACCCAAGCCCTAGCTGGACATAGAAGTGATCCATCAAAAGTGAATAGAAATAATATACCCTCACCCTGCTTCTTTCTCCTTGTTCTCTTTTCCTCCTTCATTTGGAAAAACCCTTGGAAGTTCAAGTGATCTTTGAACTCCTCGGATTGATCTTCATAATCCTACAAATAATCACCAAGAGTATCTCTCTTTGGAACATCTCCTTTCTTCCTCTTCATGAAGAAATTTATGATAGAACGTGGTATATCTAATGATATGGCTGAGTGCTCAGATCCATAAGATGAGGATTTAGAATCTTCCTCTTGTATAGATCTTGCTGAGGGATTTTCATATTTCTCCCTCCTCATTTCTTCGATGCCCTTGCTTCCACCCTGCAGATTTGGAAAAATAAGTTTTGAGAACCTCTTTTCTCTAGATAAAAATGGTTTTCTCTGATTTCTTCTACAAATATTCTCCTCCCCATGAGAAGACTCCATGATTCTTGAAGCTCACAGTCTGAGCCAAGATTGTTGCTTTGATACCACTGTAATATTCCAAATCTGGAATTTTCTACAACAATAAGAATACCCTAAGGTATTCCAAAGTTGGAGAGAAGCAAGTGATAAAATCATATAATGTATTTAAACACATAGCTTCAATAGAACAATCACAACAACAAACTATGCCTTTTTACAATGCCACCAAGCGGGGAAAAGTAACAATTTTAGCCCCAAAAACGTTATTTTATGAATATTGAGTTATAACATTGAAAAATAATGGTTGTGTCCCTTAGAATAGACAATATAGGACATGCATGCAAAAATATTTTAGAAAAAAATTCCTTTAGCTTAGTTAAACAGGTCTCCCATGTTCAAAACAGCTTAAAATTGACAAAACCCCAAGACTGAAAAATGTCGGAGCTGCTGCATAAGAGAATGCATAGTATAATAGAGGTTAAACTCAGAAAATAGAGAAATATATCTAATATTCTTATTATAATACTCAATGAGGCATAAAAAAAGAGATCTAATCTCTTTTATACAGATCCAAGAATTCCCGGCAAGGGTTTCTTGACAGAAAAGATATACAAGAGAAAGCTACTATAAATATGTGGCTGAATCACATTGTATGGCTATATATCTACATAATAATGGCTGAAAATACAATAAATTTCTGTAGAATCCTTTTCTAGTTCTCCCAAAGAAAGGTTGATCCTTCTCTTGGGAAACTAGCTCCTCAAATTGGGACTTTCACCCCTTCCACTGCACACCTTAAGAAATAACGCAGTTTTCTGAAGGGATTGCATTTTTTCTGAAGGTAAGTGCTTGGCCCAACACCAGGTAGTGGAAAATTCAGATCAGAAACCTCCTCTTAGATTTCTTAGACAAGATCTCCAAGAAAGAGTAGGAAATTCCCGCCCGGGCAAACCCTTGCACTAGGCAGTGCAACAACTTAGCTAAACAGCCAAGTATGCAAAAAGTCTAAGTAGACCACATGAAAATATAATCTCCAATATCCCCATATTCTTTCCATCTCCTTCATTATATAGTTGATGAGCTTCCTCAGCAAGGGTCCCACCCACTATGAGGTTGCTTCCATGCAAAGGCTCCTCCACAAAAATTGCGCTTTCCATCAAGATGGTGCAATGTATCTAGACAGATTTGTTGACTTGGTCAACCTTGACTGGTTCTTCATGCCCTATCCCTTTTTACACTCAAGGTGCCTTCATTTTATCTAGCTGGATTGATCTCTATTCACATTGAGTTGGCTTTATTTAGAATCCACTTCTTTGAGAATAAATCATGATGACTTGGTCAAACTTGACCTTTTCCACATAGTTTAGACCTTGTTCACACATGTGGATGCTTGAATTGGTTATTTCATGATCCCCTTTCACATTAGGAAGGATTTTTATTCAAATTAGGAGCCTCCTTGCTCAATTATTCATGCATCTAGATTTCAAAAGCAAAATTAATATTCCTATTAGCTGAAGCTAAATTTGGAATATTACAGCTTCTCCTCCTCAGATTTCTCCATGTCAAATTTCCCAATCAACCTTTGAGTGAACTCTGCAAAAGTAGTCACTCTTGCATGACCCAAGTGGCTGAACCACCAAATGTTGGCTTCACCCTCTAGGTGCAGTGCTGCAATCTCTACAACCTCTCTTTCTACCATTGGATGTAGTAGGAAAAATACATCAAGTTTCCTTGCCCAAGCTCTTGTTGTAGATGACCCATCAAAATTAGACAATAGGAACCTATTTCCCTTGATTCCCCTTTTGATGCAGGGCCTCCTCTCTTCCTCCAGTTGAATGAACTGCGGGAAAGCTAGAGTCTCCTTGAAGGCTCTAGGTTGAGATTTGTACTCAACAAGGTATTCAATTAGAATCTGATGATCCAAGTGTCCTCCATGATTCTTTTCTTCTTCTCTATGAGAATATGAAGTGCATGGTCCTTCCTCTTCTTGGAACCCTCTAGGAGTTTCCTAGCATTTCTTCTCCTTCATCTGCTTAATCTCCTTAGAGAGGTTTTTCATGGATCTGAAAAGTGATGAGATCAAGCTCATTCTCTCTAAAATTCTGATATCTTCTTCTTCTTCTTCTTATCTTCTTGATTTCATAATGGCTAAAATCTACAGGCTGAGCCGAGATTATGCTTTGATACCACTGTAATATCCCAAAATAGGGCTGCAGCAATACATGAACACAAAACTGGAAATAGCAGTGAAAAATTAGCTCATAAAATGTGTGTTGAACACACAACCATCAATTAATGTTTCAACAGCAAAAATATGTCCACTATTTTATCCCAAAGTGGGGAAATGCAGTAATACAGACCAAGAAAACGTTATTTCTAGAAAATTGTGTTATAAATGTGAGAAATAGCTCTTGGATACCTTAGATTATGTGTTAGGGGATTCACATCTAGAAGGGAATCAGAAACAAATCCTTTTTGATGTGTTAAATAGATCTCCTGGTCCCAACATGGCTTAAAATTGCCCAAACCCCATGACTTATGTAATGAAAAATTACTGAAGCAAGTAACCGCATGATTTTATGAGGGTTTCTACTGTAATATGATAAAAATAATAGATCTGGAGTTTTATTACTCAATTCATGAATAAAAATAGGGATCTAGCCATTTTTACACATTATGGAGATAACCTGGCAAGGGTTTCATGAAAGAAAAAGTACAAAATGCTAGATCTGGATCTGAAATAACGCAGTCTACTGGAGCTCTGCTTACATATAGCTGAAAAATACAATATATGAAGAAGGATACTTCTTACAAGATTTCTGGGAGAAGGGTTGGCCCTTTCCCTAAGAAGCTAGCTCGAGATTGAGGGGTTTGACCCTCACACTCCAACACTGCAAGAAATGATGTAGTTCCTACAAGGGACTGTGCTGTAGGTGATGGGAGTACTTTGGCCAAGTGCCAAGATATGAAATTATGCTCCAATATCTTCCTTACTGATCTTCCAAAGGAATGGAGGCTCCCTCCTCTGAAAAACAAGCTATGGAAGTGGTGTTGTGAACCCCCACTGCAACACCCTACAACACAAAGTTATACTGCTGCAGAAATAATGTTGTAGATGAAGGAGGATGCTTAGCCTCAAGCCTGGATGTGGAGAAATTAAGTACAAGCTCCTTCAAGAGACCTCTCAAGAAAGGAGAAGGATTCCTAAATAGGAGATCCTTGTGCTAAGCAGCACAACAATCTCAACTAAACAGTTGAAGAAAGCAGAATAGTCATGCACACCAAAATACAATATTCAATTCATAACATGTATTTCTATGGCTGCCTTGCCCTCCTTTTATACAAATGGAAGCCCTATCATCTTGGGTCCCACTCATTATGGTTTCCTCCACCAAGGAATCTTCCTCCCACTTTCTCTACGCCATCTCACAAGATGACCTCCACCTCCTATCCCAGTGTTGTTGACTTGGTCAAACTTGACCTTGTCCACATGCAAATGTCCCTGTTCACACATGAGAGTGTGAAATCCAGCTAGGATTATGATCCCTTTTCACACTATGAGGGATTTTATTCTTATTTCTGAAATGTATGGGCCTCCTTATCCATTTATTCTTCTCCTAAGTGAAATCAGAAAAATTTAATATTCCAATTTGCTGCATGAAAATTTTGGAATATTACACTATTCTAGGTGATCGGATTCACCTTTAGGTTGTGTCCTAAGAACACTTCAGGGTGGCAGGGCGGTGCTAGGCCAAGTTGTGGCTAACACAGGGTCTTGTGGAATACATTCAGTTGTGGTTGATAAGCTAACAGGGCAATGAAGGATCCTTTCTGACATCAGCTAGTAAACAGAGTGTTGGGGCACTCATCAGGTTGTGGCCTGATCTACAGGGCGTTGCGGAATCCTTCTAGTTGCAATGGGATATTAGGGTTTAGTAACATCCTACAAGTTGTGGCCTGTGAATGAGGGGGTTGACGCATCCCTCAGTTGTAGCTTAAATATTTATATAACTAATATTCTTTTAAATAGAGAAAAATACAATTACTAGAGAACCGTTCGGTGGTTTTACCCGAAGGGGGTTTTCCACCTAAAAATATCTGGTTCTAGTGTTTTATGTTTCTGCATTCTTGTATGGTGTTGTTTACTATTGATTATTGTTTATAATTTTTGAAGAAGAACATTGATAATAAATGAAGAATAAATAATGCTCTGAAAAGGATTAAAAAGTACTAATTGCTAAGAAATATTGATTCACCCCCCTATCAATATTTCCAACAACAAGATCAGCCTCGCAAACCCCAACGACCTCCCATGGCAGAAGAAAAGAAAAATGAAGGAGCAGGAGATCCTTTCAAAATATTGCACGAGGAGGCCCTTGAGAAACATAGGAACATGACGATGGATAATTTTTCCCAAATCCTTATACCCACAAGCGACACATCTTCATCTATCAAGCACTCTGGGGGTGCCACACTTATTAAGGTACAAGTTAACTTTGACATTCCCATATTTGAAGGCCAGATAGATGCGGATGTCATAGATAAATGGTTAAATCTATTGGAAGGTTATTTTTTAGTTCACGACTTTTCCAACCGGGAAAATATTACTTTTGCACTCTTGAAGGTTGCCCTCCATGTCAAGGACTAGTGGGAAACCTACTGTGAGAACAAGGACAAGGGGGAACCCTCACTGTTCTCAATCGCACCCACTTGGAATTATTTCTGAGACACCATCAAGGAAAAATATTACCCTGTTGGTAAATATGAAGACAAATACATAAAGTGGACCATGTTATGACAGGGAAAGGAAAAATATGTGCCTTAGTTCACAAATGGTTTTCATGCCCTTCGAACGAAGTTTGGCATCAAGGATTCTGAGCGGAATTTAGTACTCAAGTACCACGGATGTTTGCATAAGTACATCCAAGACAAAATGGAGTTCCTAGACATATCATCGCTCAGTGTTGCCTATCAATATGCTGTCAAGATCGAGTAGAAGTCATACATAAGAAGCATGACTTTGGATATGTGAATCCGAAGCAAGGGAAAGGCACGCCCAAACCCCAAAACAAAGGGAAAATCCAAGGCGGGGCAACCCAAGACAACCCATCCAAGACGCAAGCAAAGAAAAACACCATGAAGACAAAGAAGGACATGGGAAAGTGGTGTGAGTTCCATAAGAGCTCCACTCACAACACAAGTGAGTGTCAAGCCAAGTAGTCACTAGTGGACGAGCTGAAGGCTACTGAATCAGATGCATGCTCTGACTCTCAATTTGAACCCCAATAAGGGGAATGATAAAGGGAAGAAAATTATTGATGTGGAGTGGAGTGCCGCCATTTACACCACCAATGTCGAGAAGGATGAGCTCGAATATATAGAGGAAGCAGAGCACCTCTTCCACTCACAGATGTGGGTGAAGGGTTCTTCACTGTATTTCATTGTCGATAGCAAGAGACAAAAGAACCTCATTTTAGCAGAGGTTGTGAAGTGGCTAGGCCTACCAACCACAACACACCCACAGTCGTACACAATTAGGTGGCTTCACCAAGGACGAGATCTTTGCGTCAGCTAGCAGTGTCACCTTCCCTACAACATCAAGACCTTCGTGAATGAGGTATTGTGTGATGTTACTCTTCTTGAATTTTGTGATGTATTATTAGACCAACCATACTTGTGGAAGCGACATGTCATGTATGAATCTAAGCCTTGTACTACTGTTATTAATTTGGGAAATAATTTGTACAGGATACTGGAGGTAGCACCGCCTACCGCCATCTCTCTGATCTGTGTGAAGAAATGCAATAAGATCATCTCCCAGACCAGGAAATTTGTTTTCCTTATGATTCTACCTCAGCAATAGAAGAATATTGTGGCCACAGCCTCTAGACAGGGCTCCTCCTCAGGGAAAAAATAGATGGACAAGGTCGTGGAAGAGTGCAAGGACATTTTCACCTCCCCCGCAGGGGTACCTATACACAGGAAGGTCAAGCACTCCATAAATTTTAAAAAAGGCATGCCGCTACCAAATGGGCTGATCATCGATGTTTTGTTTTGGAGAACAATAAGATCAAGAGGTAGATTAAGGAGTTTCCATAAAAAGGGCACATTAGGCCAAGGTCATCGCCCTATGGGTGCCCGATAATGTCGGTACAAAAGAAGGACTATAGGACTATGGGTGCCCGATAATGTTGACAGATTAAGGAGTTGTATGTATTGACTATCAGTCGCTAAAAAAGATCATTGTCCAGAATAGTTATACAAGTCTGAAAATTGATGACCTACTGGACCAAATCAAGGAGGAAAAATATTTTACAATATTGGCTTGAAGTTTGGTTATCACCAGGTACCAATCAAAACCTCTGATGTGTGGAAGACTGTCTTCAAATCCAAGGAGCTAGGGGACTTTTTGAATCGTTGGTCAAGCATTTAGGGTTGAAGAATGCCCCCCAAAATTTCATGATGCTGATGGAAAACATTTTGCAACCTTTAACCAACTCATTCATGGTGGTGTGTTTGGATGACATTTTGATCTTTAGCTAGAGTTGGGAAGAGCACCTGCACCACATTCGACAAGTCCTCTAAACACTGCGACAATACAAGTTGTGTGCTAATTTGGAGAAATGGGCTTTTGGCATGACCTGGGTTCAATATATGGGGTAAATCATCGATGAGAAGGGTGTGAATGTGGACCCATCTAAGATACATTTCATTCAGGATTATCCAGCCCCAATCACTCTAACAGAGCTACACAAATTTCTGGGTCTTTCCAGATTCTACCACAGGTTCATGTTGGGATTCTCTCATATCACTTGGCCTTTGATTCAAGTCACCAAGGGAGGGGCGAAAGAAAATTTCTTTTGGTCTGAATCCCAGCAGAAGGTATTCATTGAGTTGAAGCATCAAATCTACTCTGCACTAGTGCTTACATTACCTGACCTACAATAACTATTTGAGATCGATACATATGCCTCTGACTATGCTATTGGTGCAATTCTTACTCAGCAGGGGAATCTGGTGGAATATCATAGTGAGAAACTTTCACACACAATCCAAAAGTATCCCACCTATGATAAAGATATGTATTCCATTTTGCATGCCTGTCGATAATGGAAGCATTACATTCTAGGACAGGAAACGATTGTCCACACATACCACCGACCCGTGCACTTCATACAGACATAAGGGAATTTGCAGAATGATCACCATCAGAAATGGTCCACATACTTGAAACAATCCCATATGAACATTAAGTACAAGAAGGGAAGCACCAAAAATGTTGCAGACTGCCTCAGCATCCCGTCAGTCATGGCGCTAACCACTGTGCTTGACTCTTGTGGGGACAAGACTTCGGGTTGGCCGACTCTTTACAATAGTGATCCAAAATCCGACAACACATACTAGATGCTCCTGGAAGGCAAGCAAGTTCCAAATTATCACCTTCAGGATGCACTATTATGCCACTTGGGACACCTCTGTGTTCCTTCAAGCAAGTGTGCCAAGATGATTTTGGAAGCACACTACAACCAGGTCGCTGGACATTTCAGGGTAGAGAAAAAAATGGAAGTACTTCAGAAGTATTTTTATTGGCCGAACCTTCAAAAATATATTGGGAATTACATCAAATCCTGCACTGTCTACTCCATTTCTAAACCAACCATCAAGAAGCAATGCTTATATACTCCTCTACCTACTCCTAGTCGACCTTGGGAATCCATTTGATGGGCCTTGAAATTAGACATAAATTAAGGCCCATATGACCATCCTTAAGCACATTAAATCTCTCTTTTTGCATTAGATGACATATTTTTGACTTTAATATGTTCTTTATGAAGGTTTAAAGATAGTTTCATTTTTTTTTCCTAATATTATTTATTTGTGTAGAATATTGTGAGAATATTGGGAAAATTATGAAGATTTGGAGAAGGAGATAATTTAGGGACTTGCTCCCTACTAATGGATGATCAATACCGGAAAATAAATGAACAAAATATCATGAAATCATTGAGAATTTCTAGAGATATTATGGAACACCGCTGATTGAGAAAATATAGGAATGTGTTCCCTAGCATTTACTACAAACTCCTAGTATTGGGAACCAGATACAATATTTGAGGGATTTTGGAGGGGAAAGCTTCCTCCTTTAAAGGAGAATGCTTCTTCATCATTTTTTATCAGTACCAATTCGAATTTGCCTCTAGGGGAATGGAGAAAACTTGTTTTATGGCAACTCCACTTCCTTTTCTTGCAGGGATGTACTTGGACTAATTCGATAATGAAGATTGGTGCCATTTTTAGCTTCTAAGACTTGGTTTATTCCATAATACTGATCTGAGTCCTCCTTTGGATTGGCCATCCTAGGAGCCTTAGAGCCCTCTTGCACAATTTATTTACGTTCTGTTAACTTCTTATTCAAATGCATCTCTTATTTTTGTTTTGCATATTTCTGTATTTAATATTGTTTCTTTTCTTGCTGTAGGATTGAATTAAATGATTAAAGTGAGTTATTTTGTAGGTTTTTTACAGGTTCAAAAGAATTTTTCATCCTTGGAATAACTTTTGAAGGTCATCTTAATCATTAAACTACTTGGATTTGGTTACTAGTTCACGAATATAAGATTTCTAGAAATTCCTTGTAGCGAAATAGTAGTAAAATTATGCTATTTTTTAGAATGGGTTAATGAGTTTCATTTGAATTGATTCCACTTGTATTAGGTAATAATAATGTTAAAGTTAATAAAAAAATTTACACCATTTCATTTTCACTTGATTAGGTTAGGAATTTTATAGATTAACTAGCTCACTAGTTCTTGAATTTCCATATTTTAGAGTAGTTCACGAATTTCCATATTTTAGCTACTTGGATTTGGTTACTAGTTCACGAATATAAGATTTCTGGAAATTCATTATAGTGAAATAGTAGTAAAATTATGCTATTTTTTAGAATGGGTTAATGATTTTCATTTGAATTGATTCCACTTGTACTAGGTAATAATAATGTTAAAGTTAATAACAAAATTTACACCATTTCATTTTGACTTGATTAGGTTAGGCATTTTATAGATTAACTAGCTCACTAGTTCTTGAATTTCTATTATTTTTTATAAGCACGTTTGAAAAAGGGTATTTTGGAGTGATTCCACTTGGAATGGAGACCTAAGACATCATAATTAATAAAACAATTTGTCCCATCTCATTTTCATTTGATTTACTTAGTCATTCGGTCAGTTATTTCCAAAACAAAACTTCGTGTAACAAAAACAGAGTTTCCTGTAGCACTCTTGTAGCATGTGTAAACTCGACCAGATTTGCTCCCAAAGCTTGGTTTTTGTCTCTTAGGCTTGAATAACAACCCCTAGGATATAAATCCATGTTTGAGGAAGGATAAACACCACTTACGACATGCATTTTTACAAACTAGATTAGGCCTATTTATTTGAACTCATGCTCTTAGGATTTCAATTAAAAATTGTTGTTCTTGCCTAGGATTAATTTAATTTCAAAGAAAAACTTCCATTTCTGCAATTAGTTCAGGCTTTAATTTCATGAAATTCACTCCATTACACCAGATCAACATAAAAAGGACACATTTTATGTTTCACATATAGTGCTGATACCTCTTAAGTTTTTACGAACCACAAGTTGACAATTAAAGTTGGTAGCCTTGGGAGTTGCAACATTATTGTTGCAATACCGAGGCTCATCACTTTTTGGCGTTGTTTCCAGGGAGGTGTCAAAGTATGCATTATTTTCTTCCCTAGTTGTTTCATTTCTTTTCTTTCTGCAAAAGCAAAAAAAAATTATTAGGCATATTTCATTTCAAAACAGAAAATTGCATTAGCATCCTTATTCAAAAAAATATTTAAAAATACTTCTCCAACACCAACCCCCCATTTGATCATGTGGTGCAGTAAGAACCACATCACCATCCACTTTTGTAGGTAGAAGAAGAATAGGTGTCAAATAATATATAATAAATGGATCGAGATGATGACAATGAAGAAAATCTTCTTGGATTTCCCATTCAAGATACTCATGTTAGTGTGCATATGAAGAACATCCCTCCATATTTCCCTCCCAAATTCCATGGTATGAGGTTAGAGGATCCAAAAACCTTTCTCTTTGAATTTGAAACACTTTGTAGATCTTATGGCTACTTATCACACACTAAAAAATTGAGACTGTTTCCTACAACATTGAAGGATAGAGCTCTTAAATGGTTCATGAGTTTAGGTACTAATTCAATAAGGTCATGGAATGATATGCAAAAGATATTTTTAGAAAAATATAAAGACCATGATATTAAGGAAGAAATATTCAGAATGAATAAAAAAGAAGATGAGATCCTTGAGGATATAATAGATAGGTTCATGTTTAACGTTAAGAGGGAAAAATTACAACATTTAGGGTTTGACACACTAAAAACCCTCTTACTTAGAACAAGTAGGGATGAGTGGATTTATCTCCTTGACCTCATGAGTAGAGGAGATGTATACCAATTATCATTTGAAGAAATTTGTGAAACATGCAAGAGCATATCAAGGGGAAAGGCAAGAGTAAGTAAATCAACATCAACATTGGTAACTAAGGATGAATTTGGAAATTTTCGTGATAACATTAAAACATAAATTCTTATAAATCTAAGTGAACAAGTAGAAATGTTAAAAATGAAAAATGAGAAAAAATAATATGTTGTTATTTATGTTATCCATGCAGAATGATATGCTACTACATATTGTCCATCATTACCAAGGTTTAAGGAAGTGTATCAAGAGGAAAATGGAGAAAGTCAATCACCAAAGAAGCTATGTTATGTAGCTCCAAGAAGACCATGGCAGCCTAGTCAGCTTGATATGATGCAAGGACCTACTTCACAATTTCAAGCTTATTCACATCCATCTCAAAATAATTGGGACATACTCTCTCCTTGGCAACCTTAGCCATCTCAACCCAAAAAAAATATTGGCAACAAGGTTGGAAAGGAACTTATGGGAAAATCCACAATATCCTCCATACCCAACTCCATGTTATCCCTACCATCCACCTCCACCACAACCACAACCTCAACCACATCCATCTCATACATGCACTCCCACTCAACTACTCATACCACCATTTCCAAACCCACACAATGAAGTATCTCAGCCCACTTACAATGTTGAGGTACAATACTACCAAACATATCCTCTTGATATAAATGGTATTCATCTAGTTCAAGAAAGGTATTACAAAAAAGAGATTTTCTTGATGCCATTGAAGGATAACATCCAGAAGAAGAAGATTCAAGTGAGGAGATCAAAGAATTAGGGGTTGCACTTGATGAAGAGCAGACATCAGAATCAAATATTGAGAAAGTTCCCTCATTTTTTCCATCATTTCCTCCACGTGTTATGTTAGTGTCCAATATTCAGTGATCAATATGTACTCTTTCAAATTTGTCTAGCAGTTGTTCTAGGTCAAAATTTTACATTTCCAAGTCATTTCTAATATAAAATTTTGATCGCTGGATATTTTTAGATCTTTAAAAGATAATCCCTTCATTTTATTGATGGTTATTTTCATTTCATGTTCATTTCCTTCATTTTCATTTAGATTCTTAGGTCAAATCGCCATGTTTTCACCTAGGTCAATGTCTATGTGTCTTTCATTTCGCCTCCATAAAAGTCCAAAATCTGTCATAAAAAAGGAAAAAAGAAGGGTCATTCACTTCCATCATACAAAGTCATATTTAAAAGGGAGTTAGATTAGGTAGGTGAATAAAAAAGAGACAATTTGTCTTCTTTCAAAAGCTTGTTTAGTTATCAAAATATTAAAAAATGTCATTTTTTCACTAAATGAAAAAAAATGTGTTTTTATTGATGTTATAAAATGGAAAAAGTGACTTCTTTCACTCATTTGATCTTCCCTAGCTCGATAAAGTGCACCCCTCACCTTCAAAATACCTTAACATTTCCAAAGGTGGAATAAAACATGAAAATTTTTCAAATAAATTCAATCTGCTACGCTTCTGGAGGCTTTGCAACATTTCTGAAGGAGCTGCGCGACGTTTTTGAGACAATGTGACACTTCTGGGTATTGGCGCTGTTATGCGGAATTATGGATTATGGATAAAACATTATTCCCTAGATGTAGTGCTCATCTAGAACAACAGGTTAAACACTTTGCAACTACTTTTCCTAACTGTAAATAGACACACACAATAGATCAAAGAACTTACTTGGAGTCCAAAAGCTTCTTATTCTCCTTCTATCGCTCTTGTTGTAGCTTCAAATCCAAGCTAGATGTCCGAAAATATTTCCTGCAATAATGAACACTAAACAACAAAAGATAGCAATAATACAGATGTCTATTCAAGCTATTTAGTTAAATCAATAAAACATAAACCATATACATCAGATAAGAATTCATAATATGAAATACATGAGATTATACAGATACATATGTGGGAAAGTAAGCAACAATATTTATTAATGGATAGAAGGGGAGGTTACAACCTAGTGATTGATTTAGTGTCACCATCTCCAGCAGCATCCCAGCCTCATCACAATGCACATCTCTCTAGCTGTTCATAACCTATAAATATAGGATTCATAATTTTGAATTTACTGATGATAGACTTGTAAATATGTACATACTTTGCCTTCTACAAGTTGTATTCCCATATTTAGTAAAAAATCAAAAAATCAAAAAATCAAAAAGAGGGTAAAAAGTCCTAAAAGAAAGATCAAAGGACATAGAAAAAATAATATACCCCAAAAGAAAAAGATGAATAAAACATGAAAGTGTGCAAGTCTAAATGCCAATGCTATTACTTTTGCAGTTGATTATGGAAGATTGTCAATAAATGCCATAATCAGTGATGAGTTGAACAATTTAATCTTGACTCATCATTTTTCAATTTAAAATGTTGTAGATAGAGAATAAACAATTGTCATACAATTTAATCATGAAATTCTCTAGTTAGGTAGAGAATAAAATAATCCAACAGTTTAATCTGGATTCTTGGATGCAATAAGTGTATAATTAGATAGTTTACTGCTTTCAAAAAGAATAAAATGTTGTAAGGTTGCTAGTTCAAATGCACCTGATTAAAATAGAAGGAAAAATATTAGAAGATATGATTGGGTAGGTAGGAAAAAGTGGGAGACATCATTGTAAATATATTTCACCGGGCTACAAATAACTAATTTCCCCTCCCCATAGAAATTTTATATTCTAGACTATCAGTCAAAGAGGCTCAGGGCATTTCCCTGACTTCTGTTGGGACCGGACCCAAGGCTCAATGACTGATTAGTTGAAAGTGTCAAGTTTCTATATTAATCCTAGAAATCACATCATTTTCCATTCATGCATTCATTACCATGAAAAATCATAAGTAAATACCCCATTTTTACTTAATGATGCTTAAAACCCTCATTTGATTAACTTCCTACATCTCCTGAAGCAGAAAACCCTCAAAATGGCATTTTATCCTATGTTGAAGTGATGAAATTATTACAATGAAAGATTGGTTTCAATCTTCACCTTCCTTGGTTATAATTGTATGTTTTGAGTATTTACTTTCCCTTTTCATATTAACACCCAACTTACTTTATTAAATCCCTATAAAATATCCTAGTCCTATTAAAATAACTTCTTTTTATTTAATAACCCAAAAAACCCCTTATTATAAGCTTTTTGTGTCAAAGATATTAAACAAATGTTGAAAAACATCCCAAAATTATCCCTTTGACACAAAACTACCCATAATAAAATACTCCTGATCCCCTATAGTTTTGGACTTCCCAATAATCTAAAACTATATAATATAATAAAATACAAAGGAAAAGTTATCGAAATGTGATATATCAAAAGAAAAATAAAAAAGCCTTTACCGATGCTTTATGTATTGTCTTTTAAACCAAAACCTCCGCATATACATTCACCTTCCCTTCCGCACAAATGTTGCCAAGGTTAACGCCTTAACCTTACCCCTTTCCCCAGGTAGATATCCCTTTACCATAGACTAAACCTTGGTTAAAACCTTTATTAACCCACCCCATTCACTTTATTTTATGTATAAACTCACTTTATGCATAAGACTCCATCAAAAACTATGCGCCCTCGCAGTCATTCCCAACCCTTTGATCGTTTTTATAATCCTAATCCAATGATCAGCATTGAGCGCGATCATTGGGCCTCATGCCCCACCATTCCCTATCACATTAAAACATGACTGTTGATCTTCTCATATCAAATCAACGACGCATATCAAAAAACCTAGTCCCACTTTGTTTCCCCGCAACTTCCTGATGCATCTCAGTCATTCACATCGCTCAATCAAATCCGACGGCACGGATCTCATATCGCATTACAAAAGTGATCGGGCAAAGTGTATCAAAAATTTTTCAATAAAATTTGTTTCCTGAAACCACCATACGCTACGTGTCGCAATTCTACTAGATCACATTCAAAAAGGTTAAAACCATTTACCATGCAAATCCAACGCAAAAACAACCAGCGTTATTTCACAATTGAAAAACCAAATCCGCCTCCCGCCTTTAATAAACTTTTAATTAATGCCGAATATGATGATTTTTTAAGGTTAAACTTTAAGATATCATTATTATATCGGTTTGTTGCATTCCCTACTATTTTAACTCCTGCCCCGAACACAGATTGATTAAAAGACTTCTTTTCCACATTTGTACCATTTAGGAAACCCTGTTTCCTGTCTTAGCCCAGTTTTCATCTCTCAGAAGCCTAATTTGAGCAAAGAAAACTCAAAAGAGATTATCCTTAGCCATATTTTCTCAATTATCTCTCTGTTAAAGTAAATTACTCCTGCAAAAAATCTAATCTTGTAGAAGTAAGCCTAAGAATGCCTAAAAAACAGAGTTAAAACCTCCACAGACAGATCCCATTCCACATGACTTTCAAAAAAGCCTTCAATCACCTCCCTGCATACCTAGATTTCATTAAAAAATTGTTTTATTTTGCAGGTTATCATCAGAATATGGATTTGGGCCGACAGTTTCAATACTAGTTGACAAAATTGTTTGCTCCAAATTCTCATATTTTAAATCAAAAGCTTCATTCAACAAACATTTGGTATACAAAGAAAAAATAAAATCAATTCTGAGAGAGATCAAAATAATGAAATTTGCACAGTGAATGGTAACATTGAAATCAGAATTCATAATGACACTGAAAACATAACAGTCAAAGAGTATCAGTGGTTAAAGTGTATCAGGTAAAAGTCAGAGTGAAAGTTAAAACAAAGTTACAGAGCAGTCAAAGGTAAATAGTAAAAGTAAATACAAAGGTAGTAAATGGTAAAAAGAGATGAAAATACTTTCACCAACAATGAAGTTTATCCAAAGTGAAAGTAAAACAATTAAAAGAACAAAAAGGTGAAAAAATGAAAACATAACAAGAAGGAACATTTTTGCATAAATTTCATGTATAAGTCATTGTTTTGCAGAAAATATTGTGACCAATCCAAGATGAATTTTTCAAAACTGAAGAAGGTTTATGTTCTTAGGTTGTCCAAATACAAAAACCTCTCTCACTTTTCTAACAGCCATTATGGATTGGGAAATATTAAACAATATTTGAAAGCTCTCTTTGCAGAAAATTCCTCTTAAGTCATCATTGTGCAGAGAAGATAGTGGCCAATCAAAAATACATATTACAAACATGAAGGATTTTTTTTTTCCTAAGAGACCCATCTACAAAAACTTATCTCACGTTTTGCACAACTATTACAGAATGAAAGATACATGCGCATCTTTACAGCCTATTTTTCAGAGTCTATAAAACTCTGTTTTAAACATATTTTTGCAGAGCTTATTGTGCACAGCTAGAGAGGAATTTCAGGAAACTGAAAGAGGTTTATCTCACCAACATATTTATCCACAATAACCTCTTTCACTTTTTACATATATATTTCTAATTGATAAATACAAAGGTATCATTGGACCCCAAGTTTGCAGAATTGCTGGAGTAGAATGCACAAAGAAAGGAAATAGTTAGTGACTTGGATGCCTCATCATCAACTAAGAGTTGAGATAAAATTCGAATTCTCTTCTTATTAATCACCTATCCATAAAAAATAGTGCCAAACAGATGCATTAATTTTGAGTGTCCTTTAATTAAGTTCTATATATGTAAAACAATTTGAGATATTTTGTAAACCAATCTTGATATTTTTCAAGATATTTTAGTTTAGAATTTGTATAAATACTTCACTCTTTGAAGTATTTTGTGTGGAATAAAATTTTCTGAGATTATTATATATATTTTTGATGGTGCTTTGGAGGCTAATGTGTTGATTTCATAGCAGTAGAATGGAATACAGTTAACTGGACTTCATAACTCAGGATTATTGCGATAAATTAATGAGTAAAGTGATTTCTTTATGTCATTGTTTCCTTTTCTGAAGTTCCATTCAATTTCATATATGTGTTCAAATCTGAATGATTAATTAAGAGTATTATTTCAGGATAAGTGTAAAAAACTCCCTGTCTTAAGCAAGTAATCATTTCAATGTTTTCTGCTGATTTCCGGACCTAGGAATTCTTAGTTTCTCATGAGTCTCGTTTGACCTCTTCCTCCTCTTCCTTATTTCCAGATCAAAGGATCCTTCACTGCCCTTTATCCCGAAAGCAAGCCATCCCATCCAAACAATCTATCCAAATCTCTGAGGGTTATATACCTTGCCCTGAGTATATTAGCATCCTTTTGGCCTTGCCTTTCAGTCTTGCTTGCTACATTTTGACTTCATAGCCCAATGGACTAGTAGATCCCTCTTTAATTTGTCTCCAAGTAATATTATTTCCCACCAAAATTTCCAAACAAAAAACCAAGTGCCCAATCATACCTAGCCTAAAGTATCAATTCAAAAAAAAGTTAAATCATAAAGAGAGAGCCCTCTCTGAAATTTAGGAAGGCTAGATCCTAAATTTCCAAAGTAGGTTTGTGGTTACCTCTAGTAAGTTACAAAGTTTTAAATATTTCTGATATAAAATTTATTAGAATGATAACACCAGCAACATGTCACTCAAATCAATTCCTCAATTGAAATTCCACCAGCATTTCTCTACTCAAATTATTCCTTATCAAACACTAGGATCTATGCTCAATTTATAGAGGAGCTGAAGGTAGTTTTACAATCAATGAATTTATAATAATAAGCAAGACATGTTCCCAGTCTCAGAGGTATTAAATGGACACATGGATTTGAAGTTTGACACATGTGAACTCTTCTAGAAGGCACTAGCCAAGTGGAGATTCCGGAACAATGATAATTTCTCTCCCAATGTGACCAACACACCCATGAGTGTCGAGAAGTTCTTTGCAAAGCACCTTTGAGTGGGGTTAGCTGCATATGCAACGCACTTAGTCCCTTTAGAGGAAGTGTTGGTGAGCTCTCATATGATATAATATAAACTTCAAATCTTGGAAACCTTTGCAATGAAAGTCATGGATGATTTGTCTTGTTATTTGTCTTAGGGGATGTAACAACTAAAATTATAGGGGATGAAAAACCATATTAATTAGTTCTAGAGATGATGTACAGTTAACCAGGTCATTAGGAATGGTGCCCAAATTGACCTATAACAATTTCCCCCTAAAGCATGAAGTCAGAATGATAATAACAATATTTTGATTGAGATGCT
The DNA here is from genome assembly GCA_034641835.2 of Pinus albicaulis. Classification (NCBI taxonomy): domain Eukaryota; kingdom Viridiplantae; phylum Streptophyta; class Pinopsida; order Pinales; family Pinaceae; genus Pinus; species Pinus albicaulis. The sequence goes on from CM076577.1 coordinate 1,071,000,569, forward strand.
TTACACTGTGATGGGCTGGAGATGAATCAGAGTGGCAACCTGCATCAATCTTAAAATACATTACATCATGATATATCCTTTTGATCATGAATTGCTGAGGGAAGCCATTCCCATGCTCAACACATAAAATTTCTAATAACATGTACATAATGCAGAAAGTCGTCTTCAATGGAATTTTTCCCAATGTAGAGATACCTTCAGATATAGGCCCATGTTTGGATGATGATTTGTATGTAAGGTCACCGTACATATGATGTGTACAACAATCCTGAAATCGCAGCCCATACGACTGAAACTAGATCTGGGATATTCTTATCTCGTTCACTCGATCATTCGGGTACAAGTCTAACCATGCAAATATATGATTTGTAGTCAAACATGGGAAGACATCGCTTGATTACCAACCATTGATGTGAGTTGTTAACAAATGCGAGATACCATACATTGATGTCAATGGTCCTCAAGGTACTGCAGTATGTTTCTTAAGGCATGAATAGATAATTTGATGTCGAATGCTAAAAAAAATCTTTTTTTTTCAAAAATCCAGAAGCGAGGATCTTGTCGATGCTATAACAAGCCTCATGGTACTGGAATATGATGTTTCTAAGTGAACTTCCTAGATAATGATTTATCTTCGATAGGAAGCCACCTTATTGCAAAACGGGAGTTACTGATTTTGGAGACAAAAGTATGACTTGATATAGCAATGTTCAGAGATGACTATCATGAGAATGAAGGTTTATGAGTATTAGAGAAGGATGAGTATTCACTGAATGACTTCTCTTGAACATATCGGCAACACTGAGATGAGTTGGTAGCATTGACCCAAAACCGAAGTGAAGGTATGATGAACCATAGGTATGAATGAACCGTCAAGAAGGTTACCCAACCCAAACAGTCACGGTGATGGAGTGAAGTGTCATGTTCAAGAGTGACTTGCTACCATAAAAATTTTTGTTCACTTTCCCAAAATTTCCCCAGTGATTTGTCGACCAATACCTCTTTATTTTTTAACAAGATTGAGGAGGATAACATTTTCTTGATCTATAATTCAATCCTTTGGGCGAACGATGTATCGCTATTTAATAATTTAATGAGTCTAGCGATGAATGAAACTCGATTCTTGCCATGATCGACAAGCCCGTCGCTATTTTATGTTTTAATGAGCTTAACGACAGTGACAGTCCGATCCTTTTTCATGTTTAGAGAGTTTGAAAAAGAGGACGAAAGAAAACTCCATAAGTACTTTTTCATAAAGTTGTCGCTCAGATCCGAAAAAGTGTAAAATAATATCTGAGAGAACCTCTTTAGTCATGTTTGACCAAGGTATTCTTTTTTTGTAAATAATATATCTCAGTTCGGAAAAGGGTTAAACTTATAATGAGTAGATATCAATTCATTTACTTTTACGAGCTTGAAAAGACAAGTGCTCGACAATATTTTCACATTATCAGAGTTTGAAAAGAGCTGAAAGAAGACTCCAGGGGTTCATTTTTCGCTGTTATCAAATTTCGAAAAAGAGATAAAATTTCACTTCAATTCCTTTTTCGTTTTTAACAAAGCTCGAAAAATAAGGAGGAAAAGTATGCTTTGTGGTCAAATCATTCTCGGAATAAATCTGCACAACTAATCTATTCATCAGTTGTAAGACCTATTTAGAACAACACCGAATGGATTAAAAATACATGTTTCATGATAAAAACATAATAAAACCATAGTCATAGCAATAAATATGATTTGTAAACAATTAAATGACTATTAAAAAGAGTTTTACTATTCATTTTTACCATTCCATAGTTACCATTTTCATTTTGGTGCTCTGAACCTAATTTTTTCCCCGAACTTCATCTGCTGATTGCGATCGTTTCTGTGGATGGATTTCATTGCCGTTTGATCTAGGTTAGTGCCATAAATCTTCTCTTTCATTCATTAATCATTTCATTTCCATTCATTGAAAATTTTTAGAGTTTTGGGGCCCCTAGGGTAAATTATACTCCCAAAGAGGGCAACACACCCTTGGACATCAAAAAGTGTGTTTCATAGCAGCTAAAATGAAGGTTACCTACATATATAACGCACTGTCTCTTGTCCTAGGTTGCCTTGGGTGCAATATTCATTTTTGTTTTTTTGCATTATGCCCAAAATTTGCCCAATTTTTCGCACTGAATGGAATCTAATGGTTCTTATGGTTACATTTCAATATTTCATTGGATTACAATGACGATTACATGGAGGGAATGAGAGCATGAAAAACAGGATATGATTGCCCTAAATGATTCGGGAACAGTAAGATCCCTAAGGGATTGTGGATTTTTAAAGTACTTCCAGTTGTCAGGGATGAGGCAACAAATAGAACTCTTGGAGTTCTTGGTTTGAGCATGGGATCTGGCTATTGAGGCATTTCATATTAAGAACGAAGTGGTTCCCATAATAGTAGAGGATGTATACTTTCTCATAGGTTTTTCGAGGAGAGGCTTTCCTATTTCGCCCTTAGGGTCTATTATTGGAGGAGAGACTGTGAGAGATTATGTTTTGCAACATTGTTATCCAGGAGAAGAGCCAAGCAAAGATGGAAAGATAAACATCAGGGATGTTAGATATTTTCCTTTGAGAACTATCCTTTTCACGATCGCAAAACTTGCTGGCACCGTTACACTACATGTAGCGAATAGATCGTATATGCAGTACGTGCTAGAGTGTATGGAGCCAATAGTCTTCAATTGGTCTGAAGTTGTACTTTCTTAGATAAAATAAAAATTGAACAAAGCAGAGGAAGGAAGAATAACTTCAGTTATGGTTTGATCCTCATATCATTTGCCTTAGAATGGATTCCAATGATGCAGCCACAACATGTGACACTAGATGTGTCTAATCCTAGAGATCTGCGGATGTAGAGATGGGTAGAACTAATGGGTAGGCATGCAGGCCAATAAAACATTGTGTTATCCACTGTGTTCTTCACCTGGTTTCGGCGATAGATTGTCGCCATCGATGAGTATGCATACATAGGAAATGATTTCCGAGGAGATCCATATTTAGCTTTACCAGAAGGCGCTCAATGGGGTGCAATAGGTAAGAATTTTTTGACCATGTTTTTTATTTTTCTAAGATTTATACAATGTTTTTGTATTTTTTATGTTTTCCCAAGACTAAACTAAATGTTTTATGTAATGGAGATGTTGGTCGAGTTCAACCGGAGGAGGAACCAGAGCGTGTAGGAGATGAGCCAGTAGAGAGGGATATCGGGAGAGCAGTCCTTCAGGATCTTGATATGGCTAAGCCTCTAACTGAGCTTCGGCAGCACATACAGGGGTTGACCTTCGGGATTCTAGATTTCTGGATCGAAGAGTTACCCATGCAACTGCAGCATCACACGATCGGTGTTCCTAACCATTGGATGTGGTTACTATGTACGATAGCTAGATCTATAGCGTGTTACCACGGGCACCACTATTTTACTTTTGAAATTTTGCATACATTTTGAGGTCAAATGACCAATGTGTCTTGGTCACAAATTTTTGTAAAAACCTATAAATATCTATCTATTTGATTTCAGTGTTTTCCTATGTTTATTGTGCAATCCTATTCAATGATGTGAATGCTTTCTTTACATATGTTGCAAATGTCTGTCTGAAACTTGATTAGCTAAAGAATCAGTCAATGTGTTCAAATTTCTGGAAATATGTTGATATTGAATAAAATCAAAGTGTCTTTCCAAAATTCGAACTCTTAGGAACAATCGATTTAGTGTTGGATTTCTAATTGTATAAACACTAGTAAGTTGCAATACCACAAGTTGTGAGTCTAACCTTATGATGATGCGGTCAATACCAAATGAAATGGCATCAAACAGAAGTTTGATCAACGCACTATACTCAGTGAAATTGTTTATCGATCTACCGATACAAATCCCTTGAAAACTCACTAACTCGTCGTTCGGAGTGAAAATGGCCCACGTTGCAGAGGATATATTATGCGTATTATGACTAGCACCATCAGCATATCCAACAAATGGTTCCGAAGATTCATACATCTGCGATGAAATGTAAAGTGGATTACTAACGTCAAGAAAAAACTAAAAACAAACTAAGATAGTGAATGCAAATCAACAACATATATATATAATACAATACAAAAAATTACTACACTCACGATTAAGCATAGTAAAGTTTCAAATACAACCCATTTTTGGGCTACGCCAACGGAATTCCATCGTAATCAACTAACTCATAAGAACCCTTAATAAGAACTCTTTTGACAATATAGGGGCCATGCCATAATGGCTCAAATTTTTCTGTACCTATTACATAAGCTTCTTGATCATAAAGTAGAACAAAGTCGCCCTTTGAGAAAATACAAGGCAGGAAATTTTTTTCATATTGCGCCTTTATACGTCTTTTATGCACTTCGTTGGCCAATTGGGCTTCACAACGTGTTTCATCAAGATGGATGAGGCTAAAAAGACGTGTTTCTTCTTATGAGGTGTCAGGTAACAAGTCGATTACGAGTTTTAATGATGGTATTTCATATTGCATTGGCAAGATAGATTCCAAACCATACACCAATTGAAAGGGAGTAAATCCAGTTGTGTTTCTCACTAACGTTTGGTACGCCCACAATGCCAAGTACAGGATCAAAATTCTTTTACGAAATCCTATCATTCGTTGAAGCATACATTTAAGAATCTTGTTAATAGCCTCAACTTGTCCATTTTATTGTGGATAATAAGGAGTAGAATTATCATGTGACAATCCTAACTTGGTAGTTAATTCAGTAATCATGTGGTTGCGAAAATGCTTCCCATGATCTGTAACTATAGCCTGTGGGACCATAAACCATGCAATAACAGGATTAAAGAAAACCAATGTAGATGTTTGTCTTGTGTTGTTGAATGTAGGCATCGCTTCGGCCCATTTGGTAAAGTAGTCGAATACGACAATAATATAACCATGCCCCCCGGACGAACGAGGGTTACAGGTCATGAAGTCACTACCCCATTTCGAAAATGGTCCCATAAAGAAAACAGGATGCATTGGTGCTAGCGGTTTGTGGATTTTACAATAAAAAATATGGCATGCATGACAACTTCTGATCGCGAGGATGCAGTCGCAAAAAATGGGAGGCCAAGATTAACCAGCATGAGTATCTTCTGCACGGTAGCGTATCTAGATAAATGTCCACCACAAGCCCCAACATGACAATCATTTAAAACTTTTTCGGCCTCCTCATGAGTGAGGCACCTCCTTAAAATGGTATCGACACCACAACGATAAATTGCATCGCCGATGATCAGATAATCTTTGGCTTGGTATCGAATATGTCGTTGTTCATAGCGAGAGGTATTAGGCCGAAAAGTTTGAGTTTTGAGATAAATGATGAAATATCCATACCAAGGATCATATGATCTGATCATAAACAGAGACTTGTCAGGAATTGATGGTTCCGATGTAGTATCAGTACTATCAGAGGGAAGGTCACAAAGAAGCTCAGCCAAAACTAAAGACTTCTTTGACTTGGATTTGATGAATTCCAAATCGAATCCCTGCAAATGACAATCCATTTTGAATATTCCCCCCCCAGCAATTGATGTGATAAGAAATAAGTCATGGGGTTGCAATCCGAAATGACAGTGATCTTTCAAAGTAGGATATAGTGGCGAAATATTTGGACAACTTGAACAGCTGCCAAGGAAATATTTTCTATGTATGTATAATTAACTTCCGTATCATTGAGATTACGACTCAAATAATAGATCGGATGTTCAATTCCATTTTCGACTTGGACCAAAATCATAGCAATGGTCATTTCAGTCGCGACGATATATAGGAAATAATCATTATGATAATTAGGGGGATACATTAATGACGCTCAGACAAGAGTATCCTTGACAGCATCAAAAGAAGCTTGTGAAACTTGGTCGCAATGGAAGGGAACCCCCTTTTTCAAGAGTCGAGTAAATCCTTTAGCCATTTCAGCGTAGTTTGGAATGAACCTTCTTAGGAAGTTAGCCTTTCCTTGAATTTTTTGTATCTGAAGTAAATTTAATGTGCAAGCAAATCAAGAATGGCCTGAACCTTCAATGGGTCGATTCGAATTCCTTCTTTTGAGACTATGAATCCAAGAAAATGACCAGAACCAACACAAAACACACATTTATGTGGATTGAGGCGTATTTTGTAGTCTCGTCAATGTAAGAAAATGGCTCTCAAATGCATCGGTTGATCAGTCTGATTTCGTGAATGCACAGGTAAATCATCTAGATAAGGTTGAACAATGTGCTTGATGTCATTGAAATCATAATCCATTGCTCTCTGAAAAGTTTCCCAAGTGTTATTTAAACCAAACAGTAGTTTCCTATAAGCGAATATGCCCCAGGGAAAGATGAATGTTGTCTTATGTTGATCCTATGGGCGGATATTGATTTGATTGTAACCTGAAAATCCATCCATGAATGAAAATATTTCACATCCAGCACAATTGTCAATAATCTAGTCGATAAAGGGAGTAGGATATTTTTATTTTGGACAAGAAACGTTGACATCCCAATAATTAACGCACACTCTAATGGTTCCTTGTTTTTTCATGACAGGAACGATATTTGACACCCACTCAGTTAGCAGAACAGGGTAAATGAAACCAACACGCAAAAGTTTTTCAACTTCTACTTTGATGGCAACGAATTTCTTTGGATGAACAGGACAAAGTAGTTGACACATCGGTTTGACGTCAAGATACATATTAATAGTGTGTTCAACAATACTAGCATCTATGCCTGACATTTACTCATAAGACCAAGAAAATACGTCACGGAATTCACGAAATAGAGAGTGATATGATTTGACTTCTGATGGAGAACAAGACACACCGACATGATTATTTTCTACTATGCTAGGTTTGGTCGAAATATCAATAGAAATGGTTTCTTCAATATTTGACAGATTTCAATCAGAATAGATTGCATTAATAGGTACATAATTCGAAAAGAAATTTTTGATTAATGGGTGATACAGTTCACTAATATGATTTTCTTCATAATTAGGAAGATGGGAACGATGATGATAATCTTCCCATGGTTCTCCTTATGTCATTATGGCTTCCAAAATATTCTCATATGTCAAGAAAATTGAGGAAAATGGATCAGATAGAGTACCAAAATCTAAGTAACGATCAACCCAAACAACCGGCGACGTTGATTTCGGATTCGCCGCCCAAGCCAGATAGATTGATTGCTATGCCACCTCAATAGGGTTGGGTGGAAAAAACTCATCCAACATAACAATTTTAGAATCACCCATACTCTCCTTAAGCCAAATGGAGTGGATGAGATCATGCAGCAAGTCTCTATACTTGCAATTTCTACCGACGTCGTGGGCGGCAGTAATGCAAAGGTTCCCATAAGAGTGGAATCCTTTAATAGTCCTACACCAATGTTATGCAGTGCTAGTTGGGGTGTGTGAACGAATGGAACACTTCCAGTTACCTGCGAAGCGAAGGAAAAGAAGGATAGTTTATTAATGATTGTGATATTACCTTTATATGGAAAGGCAATCATTCTAAAATATGTAGAAATAATTGCAGTCATACCATATACCCATGGCCTTCCAAGTAGAATATTATAGTCAAGGGGTTCGTCAACAACCTCAACATCAACATTCACTGTTTTTCCCCCTAGTTCATCATGTAGGTTATTAACAATACCATAAGGCTTATATCTACGTCCATTGAAAGCCTTCAACGTCATTGATGACTATGATAAACGTGACGAGTCAAGTGACTTCCTTCAATTTAGAGACATAATGCATGTAGGTGGTCCCTCATCAATAATAGTACGATCAAAAAGGTGATTGAGAACATTTACTTGTATGGAGAATGCCAATTCTATTGGTATTTGTGGCACATAGCCCGTATGATTAAATACGACAAGATTAGAATCAGTCAGATCAATTCCACCAATAGCCGAAAAGAAAGCCTATTTTTGGGAGGGAAAATTTTGTAATACCTCAAGGGCAGATATAGCTGAAGGGGATTGAGCCAAATCTTCAACTATATTATAATTTTGAGCAGCTCTTGCTCAAGGATTATATGTCAATTTGTGAATTACTCCCTTTGGTGGCTTAATTTTCAATTCAAGAATAGCAGTAGGCGGTACCGATTCCATAGGCAGATTCATAGTCGAGGTAGTAGGTTGATCAGTGGCCTGACTACCATAATATTTATTACACGTTGACACTAAAATATATGTTTAAGGTTTTATGACAGATAACATAAGTACTTAGGAACTAGAAGCTGGACCTGTAGCAACCAAATTTGTGTCTGGATTTGGAAACGGATCTGTCAACACAACTGACGCATTGGAAGTCTTAATGATTTTTTAGACTTCAGTGCGGTGAGGAAAATCTCGATTTTTTTTTTCCTCATTATAGGTTATGCATGGATAACAAGGTTTCCTAGGTCCAAATGATTGTTCATATGATCTTTCCTGCAGGTTAGAAGTTTTCTTTTTCTTAGATTTCCCCTTTTTCTTATTTTCGGGTTGCTTGTCACTTTTTCCCTTGTCAAACGACACATCATTAATTTTGGAAGAAGGTGCAGGATCAGATGAAGTAGTATGATGTGTGCTTGCAGTGCCAATCAAGTCATCTTTGGCATGAGATTCCTTCAATTTGGAAGGAACAGTAAAATTAGATCTCAGAGCATTAGGAATTTTTTCATAGAGCATGACAGACTGAGTATAAATCAAGTCTAAATATTGGGCACGAGCAATAACCTTCTCTTCTTTGATGATGCCACCCTTAGCCACATCCTCAGTTATATATGGTAATAGGGACTTAATGAACCACTCAGCAAGGAGCTGATTCGAAACAAATGTCTTAACCATTCTACATCGACGACGTCACTCATGAATATGATCAGAAATGTGAGTAGCATTAGTCTGTTTGAAATTAGTCAAGATTTTTGTTCTAGTTTCATATCGTATGGGTAACTAGAAGTGAGTCAAAAAGACAGTAGCTAGGGTAGTGAAATTATCAAAAGAAACTCTAGGTAACTCAATATACCATTTTGCAGCCGGACCAGTGAGCGTACGCTGGAAAAGATGTAGTCGAAAAGAATCATCATTTAGGGAGTTTGATGAACACCAAAAATGATAAGTCATGACATGAGTCTACGAGTCTTCCCCAGGGTTTCCATTGACCTTAGGAATATCCGAGGGTAATTTGTGAGGTATCACTGGGCACCAAGGAGCATAGTTGATTGGATCATTAGTTAGCCGATTTAAATCTAGTAACTCTAACGTTGCAACAAAGGGAAATTGTCTATTAAGGTCAGGTTGAGCATAGCCAGGGTATGATGGAATTACTTGAGCAAGAGGCCTTTGAGCACCAGCATAAGGAATCTGATGTTGTTTTGAAACGCAAATGCTTGAGAATTCTGTTGACCAAATCCTAGATATGATACTTGTTGAAATGAAGTCTAAGGTATTTGTGCCTGAGGCTGCCAAGGGGTCTGTCCACCAATGTTATAACCCAAATTAGAATAACTTGGATTCGGTTGAGGATATTTATAACCAGGTTGTGGCTGTGAAATCCCATAAAATGGTAAACTAGCTTGTGAATAAATGATTCAAGATACAGGTTGTTGTAAATTAACCAAAGGATTTGGAGTCTGTGGACCCAATACTTGAGGGTATTGAGTTGAAGGACCCACTTGAAAAGGTTTTTTTACAAAATTTTGATTATGTAACGGGGATAAAGATGCATTAACAAGTGGAAATGATGTGGGTGTAACAGGATGAACAAGTTGATACGAGTGTACAACTGTTTGTGGTTGGATAGGCAGAGTGGGCTGCCATTGAAAAACATTCATTTCGACATTAGGTTGACCAAAAGGTGACGGAGTACTATCATAGTGGGTGACCAAATATTGCCCCTCATCATGAGGAGGATAATAAGACGGAAAATATTTCTCTCCAAATGCTGGGAGTCCAGTTGATATGGTACTTGATGGAATATACCCAGAAGGATTGGGTTGATATTGCCCTGATGATGTGTATAAACAATCAAGTCGTTCAGTACTCACTATAGGTTTACCAGTTAGAATACCAGACAATGACATTGGTAAAGTCCATGGATTTGAAGATGCACCAAAGAAAATTCCAAATAAAGACTTATAACCTGATGGGACCATAGGGCCACCATGAAAATATGACTCTGCTAAAGTTGTAAACATCGACAAGGTAGTGAGGACAGGTACTGACGTAATTGGAACAGATGACCCAACCGAAGATGTTGGTTCAGGCATGGTTACTTGACCAAATGTATACCCTTTTGAATCGACGATATTTTGAATAGGAATAGGTTCAAAAAAAGTAGAGGGTGGTGATGGAGGAAAAGACTCGTACAGGTAAAGATCCTCCCCAAAATGGATTGGAGTTAAAGGTGTCTCGTCTTGTGGGATTTATTCAATCGAAATTAAACCAGGTGGAATTATTTCACCGTCAGGCCCAAAGTATATTTCAGGAGGTTGACTGTGTGATATGGGAGATTCAATAGCTACAGAAATTTGTGGGATGACCAATGTATGAAAAACTTCCGGTTGTTCGAATTCAGGATTCAGATTTTCTGGAAAAAAGGAGACAGGATTTGGATCAACTTCTGGTTGAACAACGTCAGGTCCAGGAGGTATGGTCTCACTGATTGGATGGATCGTGACCATGGGTAGTTGTGAGGACTCTGTCTCAACAAAAGTAGACAAACCAGGATGTGTAGAAGCAACTTGAGCTAACTCTAGTATATGGGAAGATGATGCTTCACCAGAGGTATGAATAGTACTTGATTCGATAGAGTATTGTCGCCTTCGCCGACCAAGAGTAACTTCTGGTGGTAAAGGTGGTTTCAATGCTAATCTACATGAATGACGGGGGAAAGGATTTTTTTCTTCCAAGATTACTGATTTATTTTAACCAAAAACAAATAAACAAAATAAAAGGGTAATGCTAGGCAAAAGGTTTACCAAGAAAATGTGAACTGCGAAATACCTCCTAGCGAACCAAGAAGTACGGGCAGGAAATCTCCCCAAATGTTGTGTTTGGTGTATCACAATTTACAAGGTGGCTGACTCGATTCACTATGGATGGATAACAACCTAAATTTGTCCTCCCAAATATACCCGAAGTTACGTGGAGGCCCAAATCTGTATTAACAATGTCTGATGCGAAACTGCACAGTGAGAGCACCCCTTTATACTTTTCGTATTGTAACACCGCCCGATATACCTGAAAGTACGTGGACGAGCTATGATATACTTACATATGTGGAGTGAGGTATCACACTCGGAATGTATCGCAGAAAATTAACGACAACTACTATGTTTTAGGACGTCGGAACACGTCTCTAGCCTAGACCTTCTAAATGTTATCGTTATGGTTCCAATGCTTTGTTAGGTAAATTGAGATAAATGTTAAGTTGATCTTGTTTACCAATTTCCCTTTCAAGGTTCACCGTGATGATGTATTGGAAATTCCTAAAATGAAAACTAAAACAATAATAAATCTTTCACTTTTAGTTTTTCAATGAAAATCCTAGCTACTAGAGGGAAAGAGAAATCAATTTGAGAGCAAACAAACAAAGAGCACAAACTAAAATGCAGCTTTCCTAATTGTTCCTTTTGAAAAACACACAATCCACTACACGCAAATGCAGGTTTTTATTTTCAGTCCCTTTAATGTTATGAATGCAGAAAAGGAAACCAAGTGCACCAAATCAATAAAAACAAATGCCTTTTACTTTTGAGAAATGAAGAATTTAAACAACAATTTCTCTTTTAAAGGAAAAATGAGGAATTTAACAACAATTTCTCCTATTAGGAAACGAAGAATTTAACGAAAATTTCCTTTTTCAAAAGAAAATGGATCTAATGCAGCAATGAAAATACTTTGAAATTAATTCATCAATGATAAAGAAAAATGCTTTAAATAAAAATTGAAAAAACTTTTCTTTCAAAGGAGGAAGGTCAATCTAAGGTATCAGGCTCTGTAAAACACAACAAGCATTAAACTGAAAGCAAATGCAATGAAAAACTCAATGGAATTTGGCTGATTCTAGGGGGGAAACACAGTCTCTAAGGGGAGACATTGCATTGCAATGCACCCCTGGAAGGGAGACAATGCTATGCAAAGCATTGTATCCTGTTTAACAGTGCTATGCAAAGCATTGTATCATGTTCAACAGTGCATTGAGCACAGTAAGAGAATGAAAAATCAATTGTTTAACACACTTCTAATGCAAATTTTGATTTCAAAAAGCCTAATAGTTTTGAGTAATTGCAACTAGGTGAATAAATAGAGAAAATCAGAGGCAAATACACTAAATATGAAGGGTAAATTCCCCAGTGGAGTCGCCAATTTGTTATGCGGAATTATGGATTACGGATAAAACATTCTTCCCTAGATGTAGTGCTCATCTAGAACAATAGGTTAAAGACTTTGCAACTAATTTTTCTAACTGTAAATATACACACAGAACAGATCAAAGAACTTACTTGGAGTCCAAGTGCTTCCTATTCTCCTTCTGTTGCTCTTGATGTAGCTTCAAATCCAAGCTAGATGTCCAAAAATATTTCCTACAAGAATGAACACTAAACAACACAAGATAGCAATAATACGGATTTCTATTGAAGTTATTTAGTTAAATCATTAAAACATAAACCATATACATCATATAAGAATTCAGAATATGAAATACATGAGCTTATACAAACACATATGTGGGAAAGTAAGAAACAATATTTATTAATGGATAGAAGGGGAGGTTACAACCTAGTGATTTATTTAGTGTCACCATCTCGAGCAGCATCCCATCCTCATCACAATGCACATCTCTCCAGCAACATGTCACTCAAATCAATTCCTCAATTGAAATTCCACTAGTATTTCTCTACTCAAATTCTTCCTTATCAAACACTAGGATCTGTGCTCAATTTATAAAGGAGCTGAAGGTAGTTTTACAATCAATGACTTTCTAATAACAGGCAAGACATGTTCCCAATCTCAGAGGTATCAAATGGACACACGGATTTGAAGTTTGACACAGGTGAACTCTTCTAGAAGGCATTGGCCAAGTGGAGATTCCAAAACAATGAGAATTTCGCTCCCAATGTGACCAACGCACCCATGAGTGTCAGGAAGTGCTTTGCAAAGCACCTTTGAGTTGGGTTACCTGCATACACAACACACTTATTCCCTTTAGAGTCAGCATTGGTGAGCTCTCATATGATATAATATAAACTTCAAATCTTGGAAACCTTTGCAATGAAAGTCATGGATGATTTGTCTTGTTCTTTGTCTTAGGGGATGTAACAACTGAAATGATAGGGGATGATAGACCCTATTCATTGGTTCTAGATATGATGTCCAATTAACCAAGTCATTAGGAATGGTGCCCAAACTGACCTATAACAAGCGCGACGTTTTTGGGTCAACTCTACGTTTCTGCAAAAGAGTGCTATTGTTTTTCATATCAGCCTCCAAATTAGCTAAGAAAGCTTCAAAACCACTGTGAAAACCTCTTGTGACCTCCAAAACTAGTAAGTGGACACTCCATAAGCCTTCTTCAAATCAATTCATGATTGTATGAGTGTTTTTCATCATTATGATTTTGGTCTCCTATGTTTTAGGGTTTCTCCTTTCTTAATTAGTTTAGCCATTAGAGACCCCTTTTCCCTACCATCTAAACCTTCATTTATCCTTTACAAATGTTACCACAACACCTCCCATTACTCACAATCCCATTTACCATTTTTTCCATCAAAACCCTAAAACCCTACTACATTTCCACATCAAAACAGGAAAATTTCTGTGTTTTCCTATTTTGACCCACCTTCCCATACCTATTTCATGGAATTCCACCTGCATACTCAAGCTAACACATTACCCTACTGCCTCAAATTTTTGGGGAATTTTACTCAACCTCCTTATACCTCATCACAGCCCCTAAACCTACCCCATCCATATTCCTGTTTTCCCAAATTCACCATCGCTACTCGCCCATTTCATCTAGGAGGGCTTCATCATGTTCAAATATAGCATGGAGGGTGAGAAGAAAGCTCACAAGGGAGGCCACCACTCTAGATTTGAGCCATCCACATTGCAAGAACTTAATGCCTCCCCATATGCCAAGATATGTTTTAAAAATAATGGATGTATGAGATTTTGTGAGAAGATCATGGAGTTAGGATGTCATGCCCGATTGACTACCGTTTTTGCCATGAACTTCAGCAAAGACAAGACCACCATTGTAGGCATTGAATTCACTCTACTAGCAGAGGCCATAACTTCAACAATAGGGATTCGAAATGAAGGAGAATTCTAGTTCAAGGGAATGGAATTGGACCTTTAAAACTACCCAATGTTCCTAAAACCTCATTGCAGAGATGAACCTGAACATGTTTTCCCTTTCAGGCATCTACTTGATAAGTATTCCCCATTAATTAAGATCATCATGAAATATTTCACATGTGAGGGAATATTTTCAAGACTGTACCAATACCATGTCAGGTTACTTATGCACTTGACATCTACCAAATCACTCAACTTATCAAACTATCTATTTAGAAATTTCGTCAAAATGGCAGAAAAAGTACAAAGAAAAGGTAGAAATCCTCATCCCAGTCTATTTCACCATGGTTTGGTAAATATGATTGTTATGTACCATATCTCAACAAACAAAATGACTTAGGAAGTTTTCATGGAGAAAGTAGCATCAACTCTTGCTACTAGTCCACCTATCGTTCATACCAAAACATCAATACAACCAAAGGAGGTTGGCTCTTCTAGCAGGCAGGCTCAGATTTCAAAAGCACCTAGGGTTGAGATCACTTTTAACCTATGAGAAGGGAAAGAGAATTTTTTTTTCTCCCAAGACCATCAAAGGTGTATTGGCACCTGAAACTACACCTAAGAAAAGACAAACAATGGATCATCCACCTAGCCATGATGGTGAGTCACCATTGCAACACCATGATGAACAAGCACTCCTAGAAGTTGACATTGTAGAGCAGATGAAGGATAAGTCATTTGAGGAAATCATAAAAGAGAAATATGAAGAAATAGAATATTTGAGGAAGGTTTTCTCAATTTCAAATTCTCATATTACATTGTTACAACAAGAAAATATTCAGCTAAAGGTGAAATTACTCCTCCAAGACAAGCCAAAGGTACATGTTGAGGTAGATAAAGGAAAGGGAAAAGAGATATTAGATGATGATCAACTAGAGGATGCAGATGTTGGAAAAAAAATAAGAAGACCAAGGACAATATGCCTTAAGAATGTGCTTCAGAGAGAAAGAGAATCAACAACTCATAAATTAGGTTGACAGACTTTTGATGAGCTTATTCTTGATGAAATCAATCAAGATAGAGAGTATTGGCTTGATACGGTTAATGGGAACCTTGATAAGCTTTTGAAGAAAGCTAAAAAGAACAATAATATCCAAAGACACATGGCCAATCACTATTGCGCCAGGAATATTTCCCAAATCAGGCTTAAGGAAGTGAAGAAAAAGCTCAAAGAAGCTCAAATGAAGCTTAAGGAGAAGGAAAACTTAGACCTCCTTGCTGAGGCATCCATGGATATTTATTTTATCCTCCACAGGTGTTATAGAACAAATTTTGGTCATTTTTTAGCACTTTTTGTATTTTGGTGATTTTTGCACAAATCTGGAAATTTATCTTCCACAGAAGCATCGCGCCGAGGCACGACACTTTTTCTCAAAGATTCCAAATCAAGTTTTTTTTTACATGGATGGGTGCATATTGATTAGTAAATTCCATATCTGGAGTTGGTATTTCATGAAAAGCTCTGTTTTTTAAGAAAAACTAAAAAAAATACCACATTTATATGCTTTTGCGATTGTCTTGAACCAGACGCGGCGATTCTGTAGTTAGGTTGGGAAAAACCACTTTTGGAGGCCTTCCTGTGGGTTTTTAATAAAAATTCAAAGTTTTTTGGAAACTAGACTCACAGGGCTACCAATATAACTTTCATATTTTAATTTGGATGCTCCTAAGTGGGTCAAAATCACCCTTGAACTGGCGCAACACTTCTGCAAAACTGGCACGGAGTTTCTACTACATGCGTGACGTTTCTTCATAGGTTCCTCTCAGACATCTGTCATGCCCAGAAAACTCCTGAAATTTGATGCTAGTTGTTCCATGAGGTGGAATTGTTGTGTTTGAGTTTTTTTTTACACTATGATGAGGAAAAATGTAATTTAATGGAGGAGACACACACTGCTAGTCCTTCGCTAAATTTTAGGGATAAGTTTCTAACTTCCCTAGATTCTAGGAAGTGAATCATCTAATGTAATTATGATTCTTTTTTGATAGGATTTAGACCCTATGAGGTGTCATGAACTCTATTTTCTATAAGTAGTCCACCTCAAGTATTTTTAGAGGTTGGATCATTGTTATTTGTAGTAGAGCTATTGTACAAGATTTTGTTAATGAAATCAAGGACAATGTTGCAGACATAGTGTTGAGACTCCTGTGGTATGCCTTTTAGCATTTTTTTCTATATAAACTCATGATGTTGAATTTTATGTTACTCATATTTCATCTATATACTTCTTTATGCTAAGTCTTATCAGTTTATTGACAAAAATCATGCTTTCCATGCTCTGTTTTTTATAAGATTTACATGAAATCGTCACTTCTCTTCTGCTGAATGAATTGAATTTATTTATCATTATGACTCCCTCTCAGTTCACTCAATACACAATAAAAATTAATCATTCTTCTTAGCTTACCTAACTGGCCTGACCCTTACCTCTACAACTAAACATTTGAAATTAGACCAAAACCCTAGATCTAGTTTCCTAACTGACACTCCTATCCAGCAAAACTCCAAACAAACAAAAAACCCTAATCTACTGAGAATCATAACTAGCCTAAAAAAATATATACAGTCATAATTTTGGCTTCAAAATGACATTGAGAGAACCCTCTCTCGTCTTGCTAGGGCTAGCTACCTGACCTAAAGGTTGGTCTGTGGTTACCTTCCTTAAGCTCCATTCTCAGCCTTAGGAAGCAAGGGGGAGTGATAACATGTTTAAGAGAATAATAAACAAAAAGAGGAATATTTGTATTTCATGGTAGAAGAATAAATGAATAATGTATGCAATGAGAAAGAAAACCAAGGGCATCAAAGTGATATTGAAATATGGTTCCATACAATCATTAAGTTGCAACAACACACTCTTCTTCAACAATACTTGATACAATCTCAGTCAAAGCAATTCATATATCATATTTAGGTACATGTCAAAGCATGTATTTTAAATGTACACATGATTTTATCTGTTATATTGATGTGGACATGGATCCATTAGAAGTATTCTTATACTTGAAAGGGATTTTGTTTTCTCAAGTAGAGTAGGATAGAATTTTATTTTTTTTTAAAGAAAAAGAGAGAAAAAAGGAAAAAAGAATAAAATCTCAGGTGAAAACCTATTTTGAGGCACCTAATATTGGCTCACTGATTGAAAAACCCATGATGCGGTCAATGGGTTGGAAAAAATAGAAAATAAGAAGATCCTAGGTGAAAACCTCCTTTGAGGCACCTAGGCAGACCTACTAGTTGAAAACCTCATTGAGGCAGCTAGTAGGCCTAAACAAGAAAGAAACAAAGTGAATAAATGAAAATAAAAAAAAAATATTTTCTCCATGTATCTCTCTCTAATGAATGCAGGTGCTCCCCAACCTTTTCAAGCAGCCAAAAATCAAGTTGGCACCAAAAGAAAAAGTTGGTCAAAACCCTAGTCAAAGGAAGCCAAACTTGGACTTCCTCCTCCTTTTCTGATATGCTCCAAAAGGACCAAGGTAATGCCAATCCATCACCCTCGTCCATTTCCAACATCCACCCATAATTTCCAATATTTTCTCATTCATTTTCCTCGTTGTCCTAAAATTCTACAGGAAACCCTGTTTTTGCTACATGAAACTCCTTCTTTTTAGCATAATTTTTTTTTACTATATCCAAAAAACGATGCATCCATTTATCGAGATATTTCATGTGGAGATACATATATATGTTGGTAACATGCTCAAGAAATTTCAACAATTTATGGTGCACATTTTTTGAGAAATAAACCTACATCACCTATAGCCATTTTAAATTTTTCTCAAGGTTCGTGCATCCTAAGGGATGAGATTTTGTATGGGGAGTTGCATAAGGATGATGGTAACATGCTCAGAAAATTTCTGGTCAATCCGGTCTACTATTTGAGAGCCTTATGGATAAAACAAGTCTGCTATAAGGGGTTGTCCTTAACTCCTACAGGGTTCCTGTAGTGCTACAGGAAACCCTATAACTACTACAGGAAAATTATATGCAAGAAAAGTAGCTCTCTCAAGGGCTTCTACACTTCAAAAAAAACATGATAATTGATTTTTTTCCTATACCTACCACTCCTAAACCTCACTTCACTCCATGCACAAGGATTCACTCTCTAAACCCTATGTTTCACCACTAGCATCTAGATCACTGTTATAGCATCATTTTCCACCTTCATATGCTTGATGATTGATACTTTGGCCTTGGGCACCCTTTCCCCTCAGACTTGAACATCTTCACAAAAAACAATATCTTAAAATCCATACGCGACTCTGCCCAGAATTTTCCGTGTATATACTCAAGTCCATTCATAGATATCCACGTATGCCCTTTTAATCATTAAAAATATATATATAATTCACTATTTTCGAGGCAGGGTTGATGGTTATTCCCGTAACTCAACCACCCCAGCCTGTGGCCTAACTGTTTCCAACTGCTGAAACTAATTTGGAGGAGTATAAAAGCCCCTCATGTACATGGCCTAAGGGAGAGAGAAAATTATAGATATTATACTCTGTTGGAGCCCTATTTCAAGTCTGATATTCCCGTGCCTCCTTCACTTCCCAGGTATATTCAGGAAACTCTTGTTTCCTTGAGATGCTCATCATCCTATAAGACATCTAGTGTGCACACATCTTGAAAGAATTCTAGTGAGGCGAGGGTTGGATGGATCCAGAGGACGGTATGCTCGAAGGCCGTAGAAGGATTCAAGTGATCTCTCCACGTTTCTATTACTGTATGTGCCATTTGTAATAAGAAGAACCATCTTGTTCCTGATATTCACGTGTTTATATCTCTTTATATATGTGTAATGATCATTAATTGAATGTTTAATATTGTTCTTATGATATTATGCATGAGTTACACTAACATCTAGGAACTATATCTGATGTACAACTAGAGTTTTGTGTTCATTCTTTCTTGATTTTCAGGTTATGAAGCATGAAGAGTTGTTGGGGGTTTGCACCCCACGGGATCTACATCAAACGTTGGACTTTCAAGTAAGTTATGCAACTTGTTATATTTAGTTTTCAGTATAAAATATAGGTTAGGTGAGTCCTTCTTGAATGGTATGCCCCTAATCTGTGAAGGTTTCCGACCCAAAAACCTTTAGGGTATTATATCCCAAAAAAAAAATGGCGACTCCGCTAGGGATCACATTTTTGTGATTTCCCATTTGGGTTGTTTCATCTATCTTGAAGGTTCCCAATATTTTCTACCACTTTTTCCAGTTCAGCAAATCTTTTTCTAGTCAGACTAAAGACCTGGTCTCCTGATCAGGCTTGATCCTTTTTATTTTTCTTTATTTACCTTTCCATATGCACTTTGTCTTCTGCACAGTTGCGTATACATGTTTTTTGCAAAGGGACCCATATATACGCGAGTTTCCTTTGACACAGTCGTGTATACACGCTTGTTGCTAAACTACAAAAGCGCGTATGCTTGGGTAAAATTTGAAATTTTTGGTTTTAAGCCTTTATGGTCTTGTCTGCCTATGCTGACTTGTTCCTGCAGTGCCCTTGAAGTCTCTGGGCTATGTCTAAAGTGGTTTTATGTCTATTTTTCTCTTATTTCTGTGAAGACCCACTCATTTGGTGAAATATTTGTTTGGTGTGTTTGCAATTCTAGCTTGAGCACCAAGGTCTTTTCCTGAAGATTCTTGGTTGTTCTGAGTATTCGGGACAGAGGGCTTCTACTCATTTACTCTTTCCTAACCTTATGAGTTGCTTCGCATTTTGATTTTCACCTATTTGGTGTGTTTGGTTTTCTTGATTTCATTTGTTGCAATTTTCGAAGGGTCTCTTATTGATTCTTTGAAGTTTTTGTTCATTGCAAGTTTATACTATTGTGCTGAGTTTAGTTATCGAGTTTCTTGCCTTCCTTTTGCTCATACAAGTCCCACTGCGAGAGTGAAATGGTTGGCTTTGGGAATTTTGTTGAGGCTTTTGCTTGAAATTCAAGTTTGCTTGATTCAGTTACTGGATAGTTCCATTTGTCTTTTTTGAAATCTGTTTTTCCTGTAAACTCAAAAGCCCAAAAAAAAATTGTTTTCCATTGCTTTTGTTTTCATTTTGTTTGATGGTTTCTTTTCATCTTTTGAAGCTTTGTTGAGTGTCTAATCTTCGGTTCTTGACTTGATTAGGAAGGGAGTTTTCTTCGTATTTCTTTCTCTCATATCAAGTATGTTTTGGCATTTTTATACATATGAGTTCTGATTTGGAGCTAGCTCTACTGACTGACAAAAAGTGATTGAACCTTGAGAGAATTCTCTTTGCTTTTTTAGGTCTATCATCTTAGGATTTGCATGTCATTGGTAGTTTGCATTAGATTCACATAAGCATTTTTAGTGTTTTTCGTAACTTTTGAGTTGTGTGAAGTGTGAGCATCCGAAAAGAAAATAAAAGTGTAGTCTCGTAGAACCTATGTAGAAATCACTCTTCATCGAAAGGAAATCAGTGCATTTGCATGTAGTTTGGTTTTCATTGGTTTCTTTTTGTGTCATAAAAACACCATCAGTTTCATTTCCACATGCCCTTGACATAAAATAACAACCAACTAAAATAAGCGATATAGTTAAAAACAACTAGCAATTTTTTGTATTATTGTCATACACCAACTAGCTAGGTTGTAGGGCCTTGGATTAGGTGAGTGGAGAGTTAACTCTCCAAGGCCGCTCAAACTTTGAAACATAGAAGTTTATTAATGAGCGAAATCCAACACCATTAAGTGGACCGGGAAAGATCTCCTCTAGAGAGTCAAGCGCGAGGGAAAGTGCAGGTAGAGAAGAGAGATACCCCCTCTCATATTTTGCTAAATCTTGACCTAAGACCGTTCTGCTCGGCTGCCAATATGGATTGGTGCCCATAGTTGCCTATCCTAGGGACCACACAAGTGACTGTGGGGGAGAATACCCATGGTACCTGAGGCAGACGTTGCATCACTTCCATCAGTCCTTCTGGAGGGTGCCCTTGCGAATCTTGGGTACTTGCACCGACAAAGTCTGTTGTTAGGAGGTTAGTGTAACTGTTTCTATTACCTTTGCTAGTAGGCCTAGATCGTAATTACCCCAGAATACTTTCAGAAGGTACTATTTTTCACTTTCTTGTATTTTGGTGTCCAGTCCTCATCACCCGGAGTGGAAATACCTGAGAGTTATTTGTTTGGTTGTATCTTAGGGACTTTGTAAAGTGTGCTCTTTACTCCTAGATTACTTAGCTTCATATATTTTTTAAGTCTAATAAACCTCTTAAAGTGGCTGACCGATCGCCTTGTCGATCGAGGAGGCTCCGTGGGATGTCTCCCATGAGGGCCTAGCCTTCTTAAAGAAGGCATAGGAGTAATTTGGAGGGTGATTTTCACCCAGTGTTTTTAGACACAGCGGAGAGAGATCCTCCGTTAGGGCTAGTTGTTTATGTAGCTGGTTTTGGTGTTGGTTTCAGTGCTGAGAGGAGTGCTTCACTCATCTCGAGAGTTTTATTTCTGGTAGAAGAATTAGAAGTAGAGGAAGTCCCTCAGCCTACTGAGTCACTTCCATCTCCTCTTCCTACTAGTTATCTGTTTATTATCGAGTACATCGGACCTGAGTCTCAAAGACGAGAGATTCCTTATCCATCATATTCTCACATTTCGATGGCCACGACTGGGAACACAACTTCGGTTGTGAATGCTGCAAGTATTCAGACTCCTTCTTCAATTGAAGGAGGAGGCACTATTGCTATATCTTCGATTTCTTCTAGTACTCCTATGTTTGGCTCTGGTCACACCCAAGCACATGCTTCTCAATCTGGTCCCTTTTGTTTCAGAATGCCCACTACTGGGATTCCTTCTTTTTCCTTTTATGCTGCTGCAGCTGGATCTGCACCCATATCCTCTATGGCTAGTGGATCAGCTTCTTTTCAAGGGTTCCCCTTTGGAAGTGGGCACATCCCTAACCTGACCCCTTCCTTAGGATATTTTCCTTTCACTTCCCAGACTCAAAGTTTCAACCCATGGTCTAGAGGTCAAAGTTCTACTATCTTTACAGGTTGGAACCTTGTTTTTACAGCATCGGGAGTAGGGAATCAATTTCTCACTGGTCATCAAGGGAATGTTCCTTTCCCTTCATCGAGTGCTTATCAGGATTTTTCTCATTTTTCAAGTGCATGGAACCCCTATTAGGGGGTTTCTTCTTCATGCACTACCTCAATGGGGGGGAATTCTCCGGTTTATAGTAACTCCATGTTGGGAGGGGGTCCTTCTCCAAATGCTGGGTCACAAGGATTTTCCTATGGCCCAACATTTTCTACGAACTCTACCTAGAAACCTGGTGCCTTATCAAACCCAGGTTATTATTTTCAGAATGTGGGGAATCCATCCTATGGGGGATGGAATTCCCAGGCTCCTGCTCGATTACCATTTCTAGCAACGTTAAAATTGCCAAATTTGTCGAAATTAACTAACGATCCTATCCGATATAGTCCGAGGTGGCCTCCAGTCCCCACCAAACTACCCTCAGACATCCCAAATTTTGAAGGGAAGAATGGAGAGGATCCGGTAGATCACATCACCACTTTCCATTTATGGTGTTCATCAAACTCCTTGATTGATGATTCGATTAGGTTGATGTTATTTCAACACACCATAACTAGAAATGCAACCAAGTGGTATATTGAGTTAACTGGGGGTAGTTTCACCACTTTTGGAGATCTGGCTACCATGTTTCTAAATCATTTTCAGTTGCCTATCCATTATGACACCGAGACTGAACTCCTAGCTAATTTTAAGCAGGACAAGGAAACTCACATTTTTCATCATATTCAAGAATGGCGGAGAAGGAAGAGGCTCATTAAAGCCTATATTCCTAATGAATTCCTTCTAGAATGGTTTTTGAAATCCTTGCAGCCAGATATTTCTAAGGACGTATCCATATCAGGAGTATTCTCTGAAGAGTAGGCTATTTTTAGGGCTTGGAAATTAGAACTGATTTATTCTCAGTCTAGAGTCCTCAATAAAAAATTTCCTGATGCTCCTCACTCCAAATTGGACTTGTCAAAAACTAAACCTGGTCCTGATGGTGATGGACTTATTGGTTCAGTCGATAACAGTGCAGCTAACTTGCTTAGTCAATTGCAGCAGTTGACCATACAATCTGCTTCTTCTAGTCATGTTGTGCCTTCGGTGTCAACTCCTTCCCAGTCTTTGTCAATAAATGTTGTCCAGAATTATAACCCCAAAGGAAATCAACAATCCGAAGGGAAGAAGAAGGGACGAAATAATAAAAAGAAGGGCAAAGATGGAAATGGGAATGCAAATAAATTCAATGAACATGTTGGTGAACGTCAAAAGGATAAAAAGAAATTCAAGTTTCCATGCAAGTTATGTACTGGAGACCATCTTACTCACCTTTGCCCTAAAATTCAGGATGCGATGTGCTTGTTAGCTCAACAGGGTTCTTCCAGTTCCCAAGCTGTGTTAACAAACCCTTTTCCCCAAGGGTAGCAATTAGTTGTTGGCACGAATCAAAATACTGGGGCTCCCTTTGGGAGCACCCAGGAAGGGGAAAACACATCAAACATATATATGATGAGTGCTCACGCAGATATCGCTATGAGATCTCGTGATTATGGAGAAGCCAAATCTTCGAAAGCCAAGGGTGCTCCTGATAGTACTGAGCCACTTCATATTACGAGGCCCATTGTTGAGCCTATACCTCAGATGCCAAAGGCATCTACAAAGCATACAACGATTAATCCAAATGCCAAGGCTGCCCAGAACTACTCTGTTGTAGAAGATCTGGCGCAAAGTCCTTGTGCCATGTCGGCTCTCGAGGTGCTCCAATCTTTCCCAGCTCAGCAAAGTGCTCTCCTCGCAGCTATTGGGGTTTTTGATCTGAATAAATCTCTTATGATTACATTTGATATGTCTAATTTCAAAAGGAGACTCCCTCATCATATGGATTTCCACATTAAATATTTGTATTGACAATTCAATATATTTCACACGGTCGTCGATAAGGGTGCTTCCACGTGTGTGATGTCTCTCGCATGCTGGAAGGGTATCAGATCTCTCGCAGTTGTTCCTTCAGCCACTCTTCTGACTGCGTTTGATGGTCATTCTCACAAGCCACATGGTATTGTCCCGGCTTTGCCCATCTATGTTGGGGGGAAAACTGTTAACATCGAGGTTGAGATAGTTGATGCAAGCTTGGACTATAACCTTCTGTTGGGGAGAAACTAGATTTATGAGATGGATGCCATTGCCTCCTGATTATTTTGCATTATTTGTTTCCCTCACGAAGGGAGGATTGTCAAATTTGACCAACTAGATTGTTCTCCTATAGACCCGAATGCTTCTATTGACGCAACTGTTCCTTTAGTGGATAATATAAAACCACCTATTGAGAATCTAGGGGTTGGAATGTATTCTTCTTTAATGGGTACTTTTGATATTCCACCTCCTTCCATTCATATAAATGCGATTTCATCCTCCAAGGCTCCTATATGAAGAGAGTTCTTTAGAACTCATTATTTTTCAGACCCTTTGACCTTACCTACCCCTACCTCCACATTAGCAGAGGGTCAAGTGGGTGGAATGGCATTTCTTATGTCTACAGCTGAGATTTCTTATAGCTCTATTGTTGACTCTGCAGAATCCATTCCAGTTTCTCTTTCATCAGAGGAATTGGATGGAGATGTGGCCCCGGCTTGGACTCTTAGTTATTCTTCCGCCCAAGATTTCCTTGATACCACTCTTCCCTCTGAAGAGGATATCCTGGAAGCTATGATTGGTATAGACAGACCGTGGGATGATTTGCATCATCGATCTTACTTTTTACCAGATTTGAGCGAAGTTGAATCAATTTTTCCTAGTCCTCAGTTTTCTGGTCCTGTTCATTCTGTCCTGAACCCATTAGCACCAACACAGGTATTTGCTGAAGGGAACATGGCTGTGATATCTCTGACTATCCCGGTGAACATTTCCAAAAATCCCAAAATTATCGAGAATGTTTTCATCGGAGCTAAATGTTCCCCTGAAGAGGTTCAAATTTATACCGATCTCTTTTAAGAGTTTAGGGATGTGTTCGGTTGATATTATGAGGAAATGCCTAGTATAGATCTATCTATTGTCCAGCATGAGATCAAGTTATATGAAAATGCTAAGCCTATAAGGCAAAAGCTTCGTCCAGTCAACCCTAGGAAGGTAGCAGCTATCAAATTCGAGGTAGAGAAGCTGCTCAAGGCGGGATTCATTTTCCCTGTTCCTTTGACAGAATGGGTTTCGAATCTAGTACTGGTGGACAAGAAACAAGCCACAATTCGAGTTTGCATTGATTTCAGAGACATAAATAAATTATGTCCTAAAGATAATTACCCCACACCTTTCATAGATCAGATTATCGATGAGTGTGAGGGCAATGAGATTTTCTCATTCATGGACGGTTTTTCTGGATATAATCAAATTACTATCTATCCTGAAGATCAGCATAAGACTGCATTTGTTTGTCCCTCGGGTACCTTTTCTTACAAGAAGATGCCTTTCGGCCTTAAAACATTTGGAGCTACTTTTCGGCGAGCCATGTCATATGCCTTCCACGACATCAAACATATTATCGAGTCATACTTAGATGATTTAGTTGCTCGTTCTCACGAGAGAATCAATCATCCTTCTCACCTCCGTCAAGTATTTGAAAGATGTTGATTTTACAAGATTCGGTTGAATCCAAACAAGTGTGTTTTCGCGATCACATCCGGTCGGTTGTTGGGATTTATTGTGTCTATGGAAGAGATTTGGGTAGATCCCTTCAAGATTGAGGCAATACTTCTGTTGCCTCCCCCGTCGTCTATTCGTCAACTTCAAAGTCTACAAGGAAAAGCTAATTTTCTGCAGAGATTTATCATAAATTATGCTGAGATTACAAAAGGGTTTATGAGATTATTGAAGAAGGGAGTCCCATTTTTGTGGGATGAATTTGCTCAACGCTTATTCGATGCTTTGAAAAAATCATTGACCTCTGCTCCTATACTGAGTCCACCTGATTATAGCAGGGATTTCCTCTTGTATCTCGTAGTAGCAGAATCTACCATTGGTATGGTTCTAGTTCAGGAGGATGATGCTCTTTCAGAGCATGTTATATACTACCTTAGTCGAGGCTTAGTAGGACCTCAACTCCGGTATTCTCCGATAGAAAAGCTTGCTTTAGCAGCTGTTCATGCTATACAGCGGCTCAGACATTATATTCTCCTTTGAAAAACTTATGTTTTGGTAGAAATAAATCCATTTCAGTTTGTTCTCAGCAGGCGAGTGATTGGGGGCAAATACAATAGATGGATTGTGATTTTGTAGGAATTTGATCTTGAGTTCATGTCTACCAAGTCCAAGAAATCATTAGTTTTTGTGGAGTTAATTTCTGAGTTGCCTTGTGGAGAGGAGATAGTGTATGATGTATCCTTTCCAGATGAACATCTTTTTATCATTTCTTCACAGGATCCTTGGTATGGAGATCTCATAGTATATCTTCAGACTGCGAATTTTCCCTCGACTTTTTTGAAATAAGAGCGCCATAAGTTACGTCACTTAGCTAAAAATTACTTAATCATTTGTGATACTTTATACCATCGCGGGGTCGATTCGATCCTTAGACGATGCTTATATCTCGAAGAAGCTGAGGTTGTATTGAATGATTGCCACAATGGAGCTTGTGGTGGTAATTTATCTAGGCTTGCAACAGCCCAAAAAATATTGTGTGTTGGATAATTTTGGCCTTCAATTTTCAAATATTGCATGGAGTTGGTCAAACGGTGTCATCCGTGTCAAGTGTATGCTCGAAAGATGCACACTCATCCAGCTTCACTCTTCCCTATTGTCACTATTGGTCCCTTTACAAAGTGGGGTATTGATTATACTACTTGTAACTCGCCTTCGGCTAAAGGTCATAAGTACATTATTGTAGTCGTAGACTACTTCACGAAGTGGGTCTAGGCTATGCCCACTTTTGGGAATGATAGTGAGACAACAGCTCTTTTTCTCTTCAATTAGGTCATTTCTCGCTTTGATGTTCCCAAAGAGATTGTCACTAATCATGGTAGTCACTTTTAGAACAACATAATGGCTGAATTGGCTCTAAAATTAGGTTTCCGGTAGGAGAATTCATCTCCATATTATCCTCAGGCCAATGGGAAAGTGGAATCCGTGAAAAAATCCTTGAAGAAAATTCTTCAACAGACAATTGATAAAGCTCGATCCAATTGGCACATTATTCTATATCCTGCACTTTGGGCATACTGGATGTCAGTGAAAAATGCAACTGATTTTACTCCGTTTCAACTAACTTATGGGTTGGAATCCATATTTCCCATTGAGTGTTCAATTCCTTCTCTTAAGTTAGTTGTAGAGCTTCTTCCTGACACCTCTAGTCTCGAAGAATGTCTCCTTCATGTGGAACATCTCGATGAGCAGCGTCGAGATGCCGCCACGTTGAATGAGGCACATAAGAAGCGGGTAAAATTTCAGTACGATAGAGCGGTCAAACCTAGGATTTTCTCCGAAGGAGACCTTGTCTTGGTTTATGCCTAGGAGAAGGATGCCCTGGGGGCAGGTAAATTTAAGTCTATGTGGTATGGCCCCTTCATCGTTAATAAATTCCTCAAAAAATGAGCTTATGCCTTGGTTGATTTAGAGGGAAATGAGTTGGCGAAGCCCAGAAATGGGCTCTATCTGAGAAAGTATTATGCCTAGGCCTCGGCCTGGCATCTTTCTTTTTGTATATATTATTTTTGTTTTTGTGTTTGTACATAATTGAGTTTTCAGTCTTTGATGTGATGGTGATGTTTTTGATCTTCTTTGGCAGGTTGTGTTAGATGTCATGAGTCATTTTGGTTTCGCCGATGGTGCTAGTAGACACACCCGGAACTTGGCTTCCGCGGCTTGGGTACTTAGTTATCCATCCGGTCAGCTGTTAGTTTCAAGAGGGGTCTGCATTGGCCCTACTTCAAACAATGTAGCAGAATACACTGCAGTAATTTATCTACTCTCGGAGGCGATATCTTTGGGTGTTGCTTCATTAGTAGTTTTCTTGGACTCCCAGCTGGTGGTGTCACAGTTGAACAATACATATCAGGTTCGAGATTCATTTTTGATCCAATTGTTTTTTAGGGTACATTTGTTACAAAGATCATTTCAATTTATAACATTTATTCATATTCCTCGAGCTAAAAATTGGATGGTAGACTCATTGGCTAATCAAGCAATTGATTGGCATATTCATCATTCAATACTTTAATGAACTCATCAAATTCATCATACATTTTCATACATTTTTTTCATCACATCATATAAATCGCTGTATATATATATATATATATCGTCCGAGTGTTCAAAAAACTATACAAAATTTGGACCCATATGTCTGACAAAATTAGGGCTTATGCCTGATCATGTTCAGTATCAAAAATGTAGTACAGTCATCTGGTAAAATCTATAGTCCCTGCCCAACATTCGTGTTCCTATAGAACACGATAGCAGTAGCCACACAGTGGAATAACTGCACCCAGTCTCGTGGTACTCCGACTACCCATCTCTGGATAGCCTCTGGTAGGTCCTCTACTGCAGACATGGGCACTTGGCGAGTTAAACTCTCTAAGTTTCTCTGAACAACATGTAGGGTTATACCAAGGTCTTCAGCATCCGCTTCACCTCTGTGAAATTTTTGCCTTGGGTATCCCTCAGGACGCACTGATCCCATATCTGTATCATGGTCATCACATCATTTTTTAAGTCATTTGAGTCCAATCAAAATCATTCTTTTTCATTGTTGCATATATTGAAAAAATCAATCAAAAAAATAATATAATAAAAAATTGCAGTCTCACTAATTGCACCCCATGCTACACCGGGTGGAAGAACTAAGTCTGGATCACCACGAAAATCCATCCCAGCATAGGGATAATCCTCCATTGCGATAACTTGTTCCTTCCACCATTGGAAGAACTCCTCATCCCAAGTGGTTCGGGGAACTTCATTTCCCCCGAATCTCCTCATAAAATCATCCCACCGGGCTATTCTTGGATCCCTAGGGCTATTGATGGATGAGATCACTTTGGGTTGAAGCCCTGGAATCCTCTCAAAGAAGAATGTCAGTAAGATGGTCCCATACCTGAAATGATTTGTCTTTGCTTTCCGGATAGAGGTTAACTATTTCTTCATGTTAGTCAGTAGTGCAGTACACCAGTCAAAGAGGTGAATCAAGCATTCGACCGCAATACTCATATGTTTCCTCGAAGCCTGGTGTAAGGAAGCAGACCCTGCTACCCTGCCAATGGTGAAGAGGAGAATTTTCATATGCAGTTTTGACAAATCTTTGATTGCAATCTAAGTCCCTACTTTCTGAGACCCCTCTATGTAATAGACATGGACATAATCATCCACTGTAAGCCCTCCCACAGGCTTTCCATGTAAATATACTAGATCTCCTCGTCGAGAGATTCCAGTAATGAAGTAAATGTCTTCCACTTCTATGCGTATGGGCATTTGATCAATCATGAAGCAGTCTTCCTCTGGTTCCCAGTGATCCACCAACATTTGGAGCAACCGGACATTACTTTTCATATTTGGCATTTTGAAAAACTTGAGCAAACAATTTTGAAGGATATTGAGCGAATGTTGTTCTTGCATCACTTCATTGTCGATGGCACTATGCTCATGCTCCCTCCAAGAGATTTACATCCTGAAATGATCCATTAAATTCTTCAATAGGTTCTTTTTTTACATTCACGTACTGCACATACGCGACTTCCCTTATGTACAGTCGCGTATCATACACAGGTTCGTTCACACGAACCCACGTATGCACCGAAAGCTCAATCAAAAACAATCTTTCCTATGGTGAAAAATCAATTTTTTTTATCCTATATATGAATGAAATTGATGGCAATGATGAATTTAGCGCTTACTTGGCTGATCCGGCGAAATTTGATGGCTGATTTCTCTTGTTTTGTGGAAAGGGGATTTAGAGCTCCTTTTTCCACTTCAGCAAAGTAACAATGAACCAAATATGAGTTAAAATGAGTATTTATGCCCAGAAATTGAATTTTTTTTGCAAAATTTCGTTATGCTTATTTTTCAAATCTATCTTAAGCTGCATAACCGTGTTGCTTGTATGTGTTGTGGAAGGTATGTTTTCAGGTACATTTTACTGAAATTGATATTTTTCTCGATTTTTCGAATCCATGACTGCTGACCTATCATGGAAGGTATATGATCTTAACTGGTATATAGGTTAGGGAATCCACGTTCCGTTGCATTCTGCATGCTAGCCTCCATTTTGATCACTTTCCATAGGGTCGATCCCATCATGTCATGAGTGCTTAATCCATTTCACTCGTCGATTTTTAAATCATGACCTAGTGGTAGAGCCTTCCTTTACATGGGCTTCCTAGTTAGTTAGTCGCTAGCACTTGTCGCCCATGCTTCACTTTATGTAGGCTCGGGAGTCCTCTTTAGTTCTGCCATGACTTATGCATTGAAGCTTCATTATTTTTCTTGTTCACTATGATTTTTCTGGCTATTACCCTAGAGGCTCCCTGGTGTTGTTGAGTTGTATCACTGCATTGCATATTGGCTACTTGTTTATCTTGGCCTTCAGCTGGCTTCATTTGGACTCGATGCTTAAGCCATATTTTGACCATGACTCTCTGTACAAGTTAACCATGCAAGCACTTAGCTATCGTGACTTGAAACCCTTTTACCCATGGATGGAACGCTCCTTTGAGTATCACTTACCAGTTTCTTCCACCTTGCATTGAGCATAGGATTGTTCCTATCCCGGGAACTAGTGCATATGTTTCCTGATACTCGTTCTCTCCATTTTACTATAGCATTATTTTAATATTTTTCAAGCTTACTATATGAAAAAGACAAAAAAATTAAATATATCAAAAAGAGCAAGAACGTGATATTACTTCATATTTTGATGGTAGTTACAGTGTCAGTTTGTCGCCCTTGAACAAAGCACATGGAGCTATGTCTTTCCTTCATTTGGGATGGTTTTAGTTTTGACATAGGAGAAGCCATAACCTTGTTTCATAAGTCAGTTCTCCCCCGGTTGGTTATCTCTTCCAATCATATGGAGAGTTTGTTTTTGCCTTCTAGATAACAAACTTATACAGAGTTATCATTTGCTGCCATAGTCAACATGAGTCGTGATTTTGTTCAAGGGAAGTTTAATCTGAGTCGGCCATTCTGCAGTGTCTATTGACTTATTTTTCAGTCAGCCATTCTGCAGTGTCTATTGACTTATTTTTCAGTCGGCCTTCCCGGTCTTGTCAGTATCTTGTTCTATCACATCAGATGTTTGGTCCTTTTCTCGTGTTGGTGTTATCACAAAATCTGACCCTGATAGGCTGCTCACCAAGTAGACTTTATGTAACTCTTTCAGACCAATCTTTTGGTTGAGGCTTAGCCTCCTCAACCTGAGAGGGCTCTCTCAGAGGTTTATTATTTTCGATTAATGAATAGATGGCTAACTCTAAGGTAAAAAAAATAAAAATGTATAATTGGTTGTATCACATATTATCAAACATTCATTGGGCCATGGAGTCAAGATATTCTTCAACAAAACATCATAATCTGTTGAGCATGGAAGTCAAGTCACTTGGAGTCTAGGTTAATGAATAAAACAGTAACACAGTGAAAAACACAGTCTATTTGCATGTGAAGGAAGTTAGAGCATTGTCAAATGAATTCTAAGTAACACATACAAATACTACTACAAATAGATAATTGAGGAAGGCCATAGAAAGATGATAAACATAAACTCCTTATGAATCTTGAGTTGTCAAAACAAATCCCTGTATTAAGTTGAAAAAAACACAGTGACATACAATAACACAGTTAATTGCTAATGAAAATTCCCAACCATTATGAATTCGACCTCATGATCTATATAAAGAATTTACAATATAGGATTCTTTGATCCTCCACTATAGAATTCGAATTCACTTACTTTGACACCTTTCCTAATCTTAAACATGCCATTAATTACAAAATGACAGCTATACTGCCTTTGAAAAGTCCTAATTCTAATAGGAGTGAAACTCCTAAATATGCTTGCAACAACCTTATCTAAAATTTAATTCTTCCTTTGATAGCTGCAATCCCATGTATTCGAACTTTGATGATGTCTCCACCTTTGATGTAATCCTACTGATGATGACAAAAATTGTCCTACAAATCAGGAGACAGGTTTCATGTTTTTTATCCCTTAAATTCCATTTTCATCTTCGAGCACTTGTGATCATTGATAAATTAGTTTTACATGTGTCATTTTTGCCAATAATTGCTTTGAATCCCTTAATATTCCACCTGTGCAGAAAAACATCTCCAAAATAATGTAAAAGGATAGGAAATAGGTCTGTGCTACGAAAGTAGCCTGTTTTTGTAGCGCAGTTTGTAGGTCATTGTGAAACTTTTCCTTTAATCATTTTTTCTCCTGTTTTATTCATTTGAACCTTCACCTGTAATCTCCATGCTTCCACCAGAAAAATTTAAAGCCAAAACTTATCATTCTTCCCTCCAAAATTCATATGAAAAAGTGCAAAAATACATCTTCAGCAGTTTCATAGCGCGCTACGAAACTGCTGTGCCAGTTGATTTTGACCCAGTCTTCTAAACAGTCTTCAAAATTTTTGAGTTGGGGATGCTTATACCTTATAAGTGCTGATATTATTTCAAAACATATAACTTATCTTCAAAAATATGATTTTCACAAAAAATTATCTTCACCTTAATGAAAGACTAATTTAAAATTTATCATTTTTCTGCACTGTTTCCTTACCCTGTTTCACTGTTTCTTTAGATTTTCTTGAGATATTGTTAGCTGAATCTCCAATTCTTCAACCCGTCTCTTTAAATTTCTATTTCTGGCCCTCAAATGAGTATTTATAACTCTCACAAATTTTTCTTCTTTTATGGCTGGTACAGTGCAAGTGAAAAATTGTTCCTCACTGCTAGGAATTTCTGATCTAGAAACATTTTCACCTTCCCAAAGGGCTTTTATCCTCTTGAAACTTGTTTTTTCAATAGCATTATTTCTAGCTATCTTATTTAACCTGGAAATTTCATGATTAGCTGACTTTAACTTTTCCTCCATCTCTTCATAACTGATTTTTGTTGTTTGTGTTGAAAATACTCTGTTTTTGGATTTTT
Source organism: Pinus albicaulis (assembly GCA_034641835.2). Lineage (NCBI taxonomy): Eukaryota > Viridiplantae > Streptophyta > Pinopsida > Pinales > Pinaceae > Pinus > Pinus albicaulis. Next base: position 1,071,034,135 of record CM076577.1, read on the forward strand.
CTGATATAGGTGAGGAAAGATCTATTAATTCTTCACAAACAGTAGGTGCTTCATCAATTTTCTCCAGCTCAACATTAAGTTCTTGTATCCTCTTTGACTGTCTGGTTACATGCTTCCTAGCCTTGAAGACAAATGCTGCATCTTCATCATTGAACTCCAGTTTTTTGGATGGCTTCATCTTTTTCTGTTTACCTTCATCAATTTTTATGAAGTCAACTTGTACTAAAGGAGGCTCTTCTATGTCTATTTCTTGCAATATATCATCTAAGTTTCCCTTTAAACCTATACTGTCACTTTTTCTTGAAAACACTGCTTTCCCTTTTACTTTTTCAACCTGACTCCTAGTCAGTCTCTGTTTAACTTGTTTATCAACTGACTGTTTCTGTGCAATTTCTTCAATTTCATCTAACCTTTGTTTTGTAGGTTGAGGAGTTTCTTCAATGAAAATTGATGTCTTTCCTACCTGTTCTTTCACTTGTTTCCTAGGTTTTAACTTCACAAACCTTTTTTTCCTTGTCACTACAGGTTTGTTGGATTCTACTGGTGGAGTTTCTTTTACCTTAGGGTTACTGACTGTAGTTTGAGCTTCTACTCCAAATCCACATAAAAATAAAAATGATGACCATTCTCTGTTAATATTTTGGAGTTCATTTAATACCATCAGTTTGATTAAACCATGGTGAAATAGAGAAGTTTCACACCCTTCAAATTTCATTTGAACCTTGTCTGCCATCTTAGCAATGCTTCTATACAGGAAAAATGGAAAGTCTAAAGATATAATACATGTAAAGTGTAACAGAAGTTTGAAATGGTATGAATAAACTCTATGGTACTTGCCCTCACAAGTAAAATACCTCTGGATATTGAAGAGTAAATTAGCATAGCTATCTTTGATGCAACTTCTGGGAATTGCATTGTTTAAATCCATCTCTGTAAATTCTGGCTTTAGAAACACCTTGCGTGCCTCCATGTCAAATCCGAAACCCTTAAACCATGTTTCTTTCCCTCTAGGAATCTCAGTTACCAAGGATATGGTCTCAGGAGTAACCGACAAATTTAAGATTCCAATCTTTGTGTTTGAACCACTAAAATGCAAGGCAAATTCATTTTTTACCTGACTGTGTCCTCCCTGCAGTTTTTCACAAAAATTCAAACACCCTGCCTTCCTGAAAGCCTCTAACACTATTTTTTCTTTAGCTAGGGCTCCTGTGCTTTTAGGTTCTGACCTCAAGCAATTCCTTGACCTGTGATTATTTTTCTCCTCTGTCATTCTTTCCTTCGGAAATTTTTTTCTGCTTCCTATAGAATTTAATGATCAGCCTCGCTTGAATTCAAAAGATCAACCTTGCTTGATGATAACAGTCAACCTCACTTGATAGAAGATGAGAAAATATTTGGTTTAAGATAACCATGAGCTTAAAATTTGAAACAGATATGTTGAACTGTTTTGCATGAAAACTGGAGTGAATAATGCATGTAGGTCTTTCAAATTTGAACTCGTCTTTCATAAATGAGACCTCTACGATTGCAATGATGAGTTTGAATGGTTACACATTTTGGAGATGACCCCTAACTGAATCCTAATGATGAAAACCTAACGGATTCTGACAAATTTGATGTTTTGACATGACTTCCCTACGAATCCGCGCTTTCGTAGTGTGCTTAGTGCAATTTCAGTGATATGCATTATGAAAGTAGCAGCGCTTTCGTAGCGCAAAATTGGTTTTTTCAACTGGCTGCGCTACAAAACTGCGGTTTCGTGGCTTATTGCAGAAGATGTTTTTTTAAAGGTTAAAAACATGACTTCTAAATGGATGATGGGACCTTTAAAGCATGGAATGAGACTTAAAGACATTATTTGGAAATGAAAATGAAATTTTGAGACTTCTAACCTATCACTTACCCAATTCATAAATGAAATGACTCAAGACCTATTAACACCATGACTAGAACAAGGTAAACTTTCAGAGTTTAGAATTTTTTTTATGGTCATAACAACTGGTTTGAGAAGGTCTCCATTGAATTCTTGTCGGTGGGTTTCTCTTTTATCGACTACGACATATTGCTCTGAGAGAAAACCTAGAGCCGCACCTTGGCCCTATTTACATCATTGATAGGTGACCTTGTGCTCAGAATTTGATCATCATTAAGGCTCTTTGACTGAGTGGTTTCTCTTATGTTCGACGTCAGCATACATTATCACACTTGGGATTCGTGTAGTACCTTGATTTCCATTTGACCCTATCGGTGGATATCTTGCCTCTTTTTCAGCTTTCATTATCGGTTGATTCAGAGGGTTTCTACCATGCGCTAGCTTCATCTTGTGCATGTCAGAAATGTACTTCGGGTTGGTTCCTTCACTCTACTTTGTCTGATTCCTTCCAAATATTGGCCTGCGGGTTACACTTACGCTGGACTGATGTGGGATGCCTTAATGCCTTCCTTCCAGCAGATCTTTTCCCATCGAATCCAACTCATTTCTCTGGGAATAAGGTGTAGAGTCTTTTTGTCAGTATCTTAGGGTTTGCAGTCATCAGTGGCAGACTCTTCGCTGTCGACAGTGAGGATACATCATTGCCTCCTGATTAATGGATTCTTACAAGTGTTCGACTTCAACTCATTAATTCGCACTTGTTAGATTGTACTGGGGCACCTTGACACTCATTATCATTATCGGTGGGTTGTCTCGTGCTTGTTAATGGTATACATTAATGACCGGTAATCAAACTATTTCTCACATGGTCGACTTCAGTTCATTTATTCCCATTGTGTAGAATTGTGCCATATTGATTAGTGAAGACCTCCGGTTTCCATCAACATGATTCAGTTCACTTTGATAGTTCATCCAGTTTTCTGCCTGTGATATCGTCCACCCTTATATGTTGCAGTTTCAGTACAACATCATCTTATATGTTGGCTCCCGAGTTGCGTGATTGTACCATGTGTTCCACCCCTTATGATTTGGTACCTGGAGATTCAGTTCTTACTCATGTGATCAGATATCTATTGCAGCATCATTGATTAGTCTTCTATATGTGATACTTGGACTTGATTTTGACTTGTACTTTCGGGCAATGATTAGATGATTCACCATGTACTTTACAGTTCTGTTATACTTGTATACATGTTGGATCCACTTTGTACTTCATATGCAGACATGCTTTTATTTCACTAAGCATGGGTATACCCGCCTCAAACATGAGCTATTTCTCTGATCTCTTTCATTGGTTTTTTGGCAGGCTGAAATCTGGTGAAGTCCTCTCTCGTCTTTACAAGGTTCTTTCTATGCACATAATATATTTCGGCCATCATGTACCCCTTATGACCTCATATATTAAGGGGCATCTGTTATAGCATCATTTTCCACCTTCATATGCTTGATGATTGATACTTTGGCCTTGGGCACCCTTTCCCCTCAGACTTGAACATCTTCACAAAAAAACAGTATCTTAAAATCCATACGCGACTCTGCCCAGACTTTTCTGCGTATATACGCGAGTCCATTCATAGATATCTGCGTATTCCCTTTTAATCATTAGATATATATATAATTCCCTATTTTCGAGGCAGGGTTGATGGTTATTCCTGTAATTCAACCACCCCAGCTGTGGCCTAACTGTTTCCAACCTCTGAAACTAATTTGGAGGAGTATAAAATCCCCTCATGTAAATGGCCTAAGGGAGAGAGAAAATTATAGATATTATACTCTGTTGGAGTCTTATTTCAAGTCTGATATTCTCGTGCCTCCTTCACTTCCCAAGTATATTTAAGAAACTATTGTTTCCTTGAGATGCTCATCATCCTATATGACATATAGTGTGCACACATCTTGAAATAATTCTAGTGAGGTGAGGGCTCGATGGATCCAGAGGACATTATTCTCAAAGGCCGTGGAAGGATTCAGGTGATCTCTCCACGTTTCTATTACTGTACGTGCCATTTGTAATAATAAGAACCATCTTGTTCCTGATATTCACGTGTTTATATCTCTTTATATATGTGTAATGATCATTAATTGAATGTTTAATATTGTTCTTATGATATTATGCATGAGTTACACTAACATCTAGGAACTATATATGTTGTACAACTAGGGTTTTGTGTTCATTCTTTCTTGATTTTCAGGTTACGAAGGATGAAGAGTTGTTGGGGGTTTGCACCCCGCGGGATCTACATCAAACGTTGGAATTTCAGGTAAGTTCTGCAACTTTTTATATTTATTTTTCAGTATAAAAGATAGGTTAGGTGAGTCCTTCTTGAATGGTATGCCCCTAATCTGTGAAGGTTGCCAACCCAAAAACCTTTAGGGTATTATATCCCGAAACAATCACCTATACCTTGACATGGGACCTCTTCCCTCACCTCTTCATCACTCCACTCACTCCATAAATCCATCCATAACCTCCATGCACCATTCCCCTTCATCTCTAAGCAATCTGGATCCCCCAAGACGCAGATAAGAGACTGCTACAAGAAGTTAAAAATTTTCCCATAGTAAACCTGTACATGGCACATCAAGATCAAAATATGAGGATAATTTTATGGAAATGGCTTCAAAGGACCACCAGAAGACTCTAGGAGGATGAAAAAAATATAAAAGGCACCCAAGGACCTCCATGCAACACCTGCAAGAAGAAAAAAAACAAATAAAAAGGTTAAGCAGCTCAGTCAGAAACAAGTTTCTCACTCAGAAAATACATGAAAAAACACAGCAAGAGAAATATAGCCATGGCTACCACCAAACTCCGTCTCCGGCATGCAAACATCTCTAGAAAATCAACATCACAGGTAGGTACAGGAATGCAATATTAGTTAACTCTTCTCGTGAGTGTGTTATCGTTAGAAATTTGTTGTTAAATCCATTAGAGATGAGGTTTTATAAGCTAAGGACGGGTCAGTGGTCTCAGCCACCCTCCCCTAGTTAAGTGTAACTAACTCCCTCAGTCATGAATCGTGGAAAAGACAAATGAATGAAAGTGATAATTACGAGGAAATTGGATCAACTCACCAAGTGCACCGAGCCCAATAACAGAGAAGGAAAAAAAAGAAGAAGCAAGGATCAACTTCAGATGTATCGAAGTTCATTCCCAAAATAGTTAGAGAGGCTCATTAAGGCATCAAAGGTCAAGCTAGATGCTACCAGGGGTTGTATACGATGCTACAGAAGAGATATAGAGTTGATTTCCAGGTGCTACAGGGTCAGGCATGGCTGCTACATGAGAAATAAGGCTACTACAGGAAAAACAAGGCTGCTACAGGAAAAAAACAAAGATGCTACATGAAGACAAAAGTTGTTGCAAAAGACCCTTATTTGAGTAATTTCACCCCCAAACCCTAGGATTCAAAGGAAAAAATCCAAAGGAAGGGTAAATACATATTTTTCCTTGCTATATGTGAACAAGAAGCTTGCAAAATTTTCATTTTTTCATTAGTACAATCTATGGGAAACTTCTGATCAAAGTTTAGAAATAAAAAAATGAAATGTGGATGTTTCCTTTGAATTGAGATTGATAAGAAAGGGAATTGCAATTATTTTTGTGTGAACATGAAAGTTGTTCAATTTTCCTCTATCTTAAAACCCTCATTACACAGAAATATCTAAAACTTGTAGAAGAAATAGAGAATTTCCTTTCCAACTTTGGAAATTTGTATTGGTCTACTACAAGTTTACTACATGATGCTCTGAGTTACTACAGGATCAAATATGAGGTTTTTTTGAGGGGTTCATAGGTGTCCAAATGATGGAAAAAGGTAGCAGGAGTTTGGTAAAGGATGTGGAAGACCTTTCCAAACTAAAAAATATTTAAGAACCCATCTTGCACAAGGGGAAAAGGGTAGGCTAGTGGTCTCTAGAAAATCTGTGATTTTTCTATACACACAAATTTCGGAAAATGAGTGAAAATGGAATGAAGGTGTCAACGGAAAGGATGTGAATGAAATAGACCTACAAGCCAACAAAGTTCACTTTCAAAGAGGAAATTTTTGTTTTTGTGCTTGAAATACTGCTAAACAATCATGAAAAGAACAAATAAATTTTATTTTTTTGTCCTTGCAGAACCTAAAAACAAGCTTCCTAAGAGAAAGAACTGAGGAATGTACAAGAGAGAGGCCACCTGGGCCATGAAGGTGGCACAGTTAGGTCACTAAGTTGCTCAGAGGATGAGCAACACTTTAAGTAGGGGGGTATGATGGGCCTCCAAATTAGACATAAATTAAGGCCCATATTACCATCCTTTAACACATTAAATATATATTTTTGCATTAGATGACATACTTTTAACTTTAATATGTTCATTATGAAAGTTTAAATATAATTGCATATTTGTGCCTAATATTATTTAGTTTTGTAGAATATTGTGAGAATATTGGGCAGATTATGAATATTTGGAGAAGGAGATAATTTAGGGACTCTCTCCCTACTACTGGAGGATCACGATTGGAAAATAAATGAAAAAAATATCACGAAATCATTGAATTTTTTTTGAGATATTATAGAACTCCGATGATTGAGAAAATCTAGGAATGTGTTCCCTGTCATTTACTGCAAACTCCTAGTGTTGGGAACCAGATCCACTATTTGAGGGATTTTGGAGGGTAAAGTTTTCTCATTTCAAGGAGAACGCTTCTTCATCATTTTGTATAAGTACCAATTTGAATTGGCCTCGAGGGGAATGTATTGTTTAATCTTATTGTGGAGAAAACTTGTTTTCTGGCAACTCGACTTTATTTTCTTGCAGGGATGTACTTGGACTAATTCAATAATGAATATTGGTGCCATTTTTAGCTTCTAAGGCATGGTTTCTTCCATAGGACTATGATTCCTCCTTAGGCTTGACCATCCTAGGAGCCTCAGAGCCCTCTTGCACAATTTATTTATGTTCTTTTCACTTCTTATTCACATGTATCTCTTATTTCTGTTTTGTATATTTCTTTATTTAGTATTGTTTCTTTTCTTGCTGTAGGATTGATTTAAACGATTAAAGTGATATATGTTATAGTTTGCTTATATGTTCAAAATCATTTTTAATCCTTGGAATAATTTTGTAAGTTCATATTAAAATCATTAAGCTACTTGGATTTGGTTTCTAGTTCACGAATATCAGATTTCTGGAAATGCCTTGTAGCAAAATAGTAGTAAAATTATGCTATTTTTTAGAATGGGTTAATGAGTTTCATTTGACTTTATTCCACTTGTATTAGGTCATAATAAGGTTAAATTTAAAAACAAAAGCTACCCCATTTCATTTTAACTTTATTAGGTTAGGCATTTGATAGATTAACTAGCTCACTAGTTCTTGAATTTCCATATTTTAGAGAAGTAAAATTATGTTATTTTTTAGCACATGTGAACAAGGGTATTTTGGAGTGATTCTACTTGGAATGGATACCTAAGACATCATAATTAATAATAAAAAAATTCCCCATCCCATTTTCATTTGATTTACTTAGTCATTCAGTGATTTATTTCCAAAATAGAACTTCTTGTAACAAAAACAAAGTTTCCTGTAGCACTCTTGTAGCATGTGTAAACTCGACTATATTTTCTCCCAAAGTTTGGTTTTTGTCTCTTAGGCTTGAATCATGAACCCTAGGATCTAAATCCATGATTTAGGAATAATAAACACCACTTAGGACATGCATTTTTACAAAGTATATTAGGCATCTTTATTTGAATTCATGCTCTTAGGATTTCAATTACAAATTGTTGTTCTTACCTAGGATTAATTTATTTTCAAAGCAACACTTCCATTTATGCAATTAGTTTAGGCTTTGATTTCATTACATTCACTCCATTACATCAGATAGATAGAATAATTACACATTGTATGTTGCACATATAGTGTCGATACCTCTTAAGTTTGTACAAACCCCAAGTTGATAATTAAAGTTGGTAGCCTTAGGAGTTGCAGCATTCTTGTTGCAATATTGAGGCTCATCACCATCTCCATGGATTACATGTCGGGCCTTACTTTTACTAATCATGGAAAATACTTTGTTTCCGTGGTCGTCAATATATTCTCTAAGATGGCCATTTTTTTATCCTGCAAGAAGACTATCACAAAAAAAGCCACTACTAAACTCTTCTTTGAACGAGTGTGGGTACACTCTAGGATCCCACAATCCATTATCTTAGATAGGAACAAGGGGTTCCTAAGTAAATTTTTGTAAACTCTTTGGTTGATGTTGGATACCAAGCTCACTAAGTCCATGGCTTTCCACCCCCAAACTGATGGCCAAACAGAGGTTGTCAACAAGATGATCATGCATATTATGTGCATGTAAAACTAAAATTATCCGTGTACATGGGATGAAATCCTTCCCTATGTCCAACACAACCAAAATCGATCTCTCCATAGCTAAAATTTCCATAACCTCTTTCAGGTGGGATTGGGATTCCAACCACTATGCCCCACTAATGTGGCCATACCATTTGCAACTACTTAGGAAGATTCAGATCATACAATCCAAAGCTGAAAGGGAAAAAAATTCATTGAGCGCATTTGGCATGTCCTCCAGCATGTCCATGACATATTGGACAGAGCCAATGCTAAGTACAAGCAACAACATGATCAACATCGGGTGCCACACAAGTTCCACGTGGGTGACACAGTTTGGCTACATTTGCAGAAGGAGCACCTTTCTGGACCCCACCGCAAGCTTCGCCCGCTCCAATATGGGCCATACACCATCACCAAGGATGTAGGAGACAATGCCTTTGAGCTCAAAATTCCACCATTCCTTGGCCTGCACCCAGTTTCAAGGTGGACCACCTTCAACCATACTTTCCACCATTGCTAGACACATATGACATTGCAGAGCAACTCACACCAACAAAGCTAAACCCTGACTGCATGGAACATGAAAAAAATAATCAGATCATGCTCACACAGATTAGAAACACTTGCCAATATATGATCCAACTGTCTCAAGTTGTCAAATCTAGCCAACTCATGCACTAAGGCAAGTGGCTCACTAGGGACCAAGTGCAGCAAAATTTTCCCCATATCATGGAGGAACTCAACGCAATGGGGACCATTGCATCATAAGGGGGGAAGACTGATCCATGTGGATATTGGTGGCCACTCGCCTATTCCACTTAGACCCCCACCATTATTTATTTCAGTATTTTGAGTTTCCTTAATTGTAGCACAATTTACTATTTTTGGAAGTTTTTTCGGGTCCTAAACTTCTGGAGTCATTTTGAGGGACTAAAAGACATTTTTAGGGAAAAAAGAGAGACTAGAAAAGTCCCAAATCAACATTTCTATTTTCTTTTGTCCCCCTCTTCAATATATTCAAAACAAGGAATTATGATAGCCAAACAGAGATCATATGCCAAAGTTACGACCACAGGAAGTTGACATTCCAACTTACCCCCACGGGGCCCACAAGATTTTGGCACTTCATCTCCTAGGGTTAGGATTTTGGATGTTTAGAGTTTCTCCTTGTTTCTAAAATATAAAAAGGCCACTAAGCCTCATTGTAACATAGTTCAGAGGCATGTAGCTACCACATCTATGTTGAGAGATAAGCTACCATTGCCTGAGTCAATTTATTTCCATTTTGTATGTAAGCATATTTTAGTCCTTTGATATTAATGAAAAGAAGTTGTATTTTTGTTGCAATTTTGTGTTTATGTTTATATATGTATTCTATTTCGTTCATGCATAAGCTCGGATCAGTGATAATAGAGCAGTCTTCTCTTTCTTAGTTTTTCTTTGCATGTCCCCAGTGAGGTCAAGGTATAAGGAGTTAGGAATAGATTTGGTTGAACCATTGCAATATCATCCTTGCAAACCACGATATCCTCCCATGGAAAAAGAAAAGAAAGAAGAGGGAGTAGGATATCCTTTCAAAATATTGCTCAGGGAGGCCCTCGAGAAACAAAGGAACACAATGATGGATAATTTTTCCCAAATCCTTTGACGACTACCCACAGGTGACGCATATTCATCCGGAAGCCACTCTGGAGGCACCACGCCTTTTAAGGTACAAGTTAACTTTTACATTACCATATTTTAAGGACAGATAGATGTGGATGCCCTAGATAAATGGTTAAATATGTTGGAAGGATATTTTTTAGTTAATGACTTTCCCAACTAGGAAAATATTACTTTTTCACTCCTGAAGGCCACCCCCCATGTCAAGGACCAGTGGGAAACCTACTGTGAGAAAAAGGAAGAGGGGGAACCCTCAACGTTCTCAACTGCATCCACTTGGATATATTTCTGAGACACCATCAAGGTACAATATTACCTTGTAGGTAGTCATGAAGGAAAATACATAAGTAGACCATGTTGCATCAGGGAAGGGACCAAGATGTTTCGGATTTCACAAATGATTTTCATGCCCTTCGAACAAAGTTGGGAATCAAAGATTCTAGGCGGAATTTGGTACTCAAGTATCGCAGTTTTTTGCAAAATTACATCCAGGAAAAAATTGAGTTCCTAGAAATATCCTCGCTTAGTTCCACCTATCGATATGTTTTCAAGATCGAGCAGAAGTTCAAACAAAAGTAGAGGGACTTTGGATCTACGAATCCAAATCAAGGGAAAGGTGCCCCCCAAACGATAGAAACAAGGGAAAATCCAAGGTGGGGTGACCTAGGACAACCCTGTTGAGATTCAACAAGATGATGAAGCTTAGTGAAAATCAGTCACCTTCACTAAGTGGGCTCGCAGGCTATTTTTAGGTGTAAGTCTATTTTTAGACTATGTCTATTTTTAGACATGGTGATCATATTTCAGAAGTTGCAGGATGTTATTTGTGGATGGTTGGTCAAGTTGGAAAAATAGATGAAATTATATTTTTAGAATATTGGGTGAAGTCTATTTATAGATCGTTGATCTAAAAATAGATGTGTCGATTATTATTAGCCCTTAATAATAATCAGACTCTAAATATCAACTTATTCTCTCGGAGCACTTTATTTCAGTATATAGATTTGGAAAATCAGTGGGCTGAAGGAATTACTCAATTCCTAGGGTTTACTAGTGGTTCATGCATGGAGGACTCAATTATAACTGAAGTGGCAAAGTTATGACAGAGTTGGAAGAGTAGTTCATGGAGTTGTTATTCAGTTTAACTCAGTTAATGGAGTTAAACTCAGTTGAGCTAGTTGTATCTAGTCTAATAGAATGATACACTAGTGAGAGTGAAGTGAATTAAATAGTTAATTAATTCACAAATAATAAATCACTAATCAACTGAAAAAACACAACAGTTAACTATAGTGCATGTCAGTTCTAGTGGCGACCTAATGGAGAGGTAGGTGAAAGGGTGAGATGGACTATCCGTTGTGACTATAGTGATGCATTGATTGCATCACACGCACATTAGAGTTTCCAATGAGGATTGCACAGTCAAGTCAAGGCCAATTCGAATTCATTCAGGGGTCTTCTTCAGCAAGAATTGTGCAATGGAGGTAGGTTGTCATGTGGTGAGAAATTGTTGCATGGAGATGCAAATTTTTGCATGACAGCGTGTAACGAATCTTGATTGTACTGAGAGCTTGATGTACTAAGCTTTGTAGGATGTTAGAAAATTAAATATTACAGAGCAATTAAACACATAAAATATGCGGAAAACACAAGCACACAAAACACATAAAACCAGAGACACAGATATACATGGTTCACCCAGTTTGGGCTACGTCCACCCCGAACAACCAGTCCTTCCTTTCTATTATCCAACAAAATGAAGAGACACAACCTACAACAGATCTGCTGTAATATCCTCTGTTCTCTCTCACAGTCTCCCTATCTATTTCTCACTCTAATAATACACATATAATACACAGTCGCAATACAATACCCTCATACAAGCGAGGGGTTTCCTTCTAGGGCAAAAAACCCTAAACTAAACATAACTTCTACCGTTAGATAATCCGCCTAATGAACGGCCCAGATTGATTAGAAATTACTATACTTTTACAAGGAAAATTTACATTTGTTTTTAGCTTCGAGGGTGCTTCCCTCGAAACCCCCCACCAGGGGGGGCTCCATAAAGTTGCACCCGCCACCCCCTGGACCCCCCAATAAGTGTTTAATTGCGGGTGGAATTGCCACCCCCATTAAGGTACAAGGGTCCAACGCTGTGATACAAAATAAACAAGATAATCAGGCTCCACACCCAACATATGAGATTATTACATGATCTCCATGATACATAATATATGATAGTTGGGGTTTTTAGCTTCAGGTTTTCCCATTAAACAACTGTGTTATGTGCAATTGTTTTTATTTCTTCATGTGTTTGCAATTGAGTTTTAAATTTCTGCAAAAGATTAATAGTGGAAGGATTCTGTATTTTGCAAGAAGATAAATATTGTGAGATCAGGAGAATCTAGATATATACATGCATATGTTATATAGTTTCTACATGGTATCAGAGCAGTGTTAATTCTTGAAGATTGCAATTGTGAAGAATTGCTAAGTTTGTGTTGGTGGACAATTCGAATTTGCTGCAGAAATTTCTTGGTGCGACAATTGAGTATACATTGAAATGTCTTTCAATGGGTTGTGATTGGAGTATGCCTTGAGGGCAGCTCAAATTACATAGCCTGGAAGGATAGGATGGAGGCAGTGCTGGAAGATAATGGACTGAAGGAGTTCATCGATAGTGATGTTCCTAAGCCTGGTTCTAGCAATGTTGTAGGACTTGACGCATGGCAAAAGAAGGTAGCAAAGACAAGAAGGATTCTGTTGGAAGGTGTGAAGTACCATATTGTGTCAAGCCTTCACAGGAAATCCACTCCATTTGAAATGTGGAAGGCTTTGACAAATTTTTTCCAAAGCAGCAGTGACAGAGGAAGTTGGCGCTGAAAGATAAGCTCAGAAAAATAAAAATGGAGAAGGGCGACAGTATTCCAAAATATCTCATGAAGTTTGTCCACTGTAGGAATGAACTGGGAAGTTTTGGGATTACTGTTGATGATGATGAATTGGTGAGCTTGGCTCTCCTTGGGCTTTCGAAGATTTTTCATAGATACGAAGACTATGTCAATGGACGGGAGAAACTGCTGGGGTGGGAGCAACTTTGGTCGAATCTTGTGCAGGAGGAGATAAGGCGAAGAACCAAGGATGGCTCTTCATCGAAGAATGAAGATGAAGAGAATTGTGCTTTGGCTACCAAAGCAAGGAAAGGGAAAGGGAATAAATTCCCTCCAAAATCCGAGGCTAAAGGCAAGAAGCGGGATTTGTCCAAGGTGAAGTGTTTTCACTATCACGAACATGGGAATTTTGCCACTAACTGCCCATAGAAGAAGAAGAACAAGAAGGCTACTATAGCTGTAGTGGGTGAGGCCTTAGCCTCGCAATTTGAACTTGATTTCCCCTTTGATCGCATGCTTGGTTTCAAGTGCAATGGGATCGGTGTGGTATCTTGATAGTGGTGCGTCTTTCCATATGACAGGAGACAAGGAGTTGTTTAGTGACTTTAAGGAGAAGGACCTCCAAATGCATATAAAGATGGGTGACGATGGTTGATACAGGAATTGGGACAATTACCTTTGAGAGGGATCCATTTCTGTTGAAAGATGTTATGCATGTTCCAGGTCTGAAGAAGAACTTGGTCTCAGTCGCAATGTTGGAAAACAGAGGTTATGACGTTGTTTTCAGCGATGGAAGAGTTTTCCTGCGACATAAAACAATGGGTCAAACCAAGAGGATAGGTATTCGAGTTAAAAATCTCTACAAGCTGGAGGTTGATGGATGCGCTACAATGATGGGAAAAGCAGAAGAAGTGGTGAGCCTGGATGAGGGCGAATTATGGCACAGGAGATTGGGCCATCTTCAACATGGCGCTTTGAATATTTTGCAGCATATTTCTACTGGACTTCCCAACGGTACTCTTGCGCAATTAGATCAGTGCAAGGGATGTACTATGGGTAATTTTGTGAAGACTACCTTTCATGAGAAGGAGAACCGTGCTTCGGTGATCTTGGAGAGAATTCACACAGATGTGTGTGGACCTTTCTCGGTTGCTTCAATAGAAAAACACAGGTATTATGTGATTTTTTTGATGACTATTCTAATAGATGATGGATATTCTTCATGCATAAGAAGATCGAAACATTCTCAAAGTTTTGTGAGTTTAAAGCATTGGTGGAGAAGGAGTCGAGGAAGAAATTGAAGGCTCTGCGGAGCGATAATGGTGGTGAATACATCTCGGGTGAATTCAAAGACTTCTGTAGCAAAGAAGGAATTCAAAGAGAACTCATAGCGCCTCATAACTCACAGCAGAATGGGGTCACAAAGAGGAAGAACAGAATGATCGTGGTGTTACACGAGCTATGCTTGAGAGGGAGCTAGACTTGCATGCAATGGAGGAACTGCCAGTTCTGAAAGATGAGCCTCCATATGTGGATCAGCCATAGGAGGAGATTCATGAAGTGGAGGAGTCCACTCATGTAGAACCAAACATCATAACTAGCAGAAAGCGTACCACAGAAGCTGAGATACTGAAGCTTGATGCAACACAGAATGTAGGAGTCCCTACATCATAGCACAGACAGAGATAGTCACCTGACCGTTTTACTAGATACATGGCTCTTATGAGCAAGTGTATCGTGACAGAGCCATATTCTTTCGAAGAAGTAGTGCAGGAGCCCACATGGGTAGATGACATGGTGGAGGAGTATGACTCCATTGTCAGAAACAGTGCTTGGGAGATTGTTCCAAGGCCGGTGGGTAAATCAATTGTAGGATCAAGATGGATCTACAAGGTAAATCAAGCTGCTGATGGGAGCGTCAAGAATTATAAGGCAAGATTTTTTGCCCGGGGATTTGCACAGATTGAGGGGATTGATTATGAAGAAACCTTTTCACCTGTCACACTGTATTCTTCCATAAGGACAATCCTTGCTCTCTCAGCGCAGATGGGTTGGCACATTCATCAGATGGATGTGAAGACTACATTCCTTAATGGGATCATTGAGGAAGAGGTGTACATTGAGCATCCTGAAGGATTTGAGATCTTCAGTAGCGAGTCGCATGTGTGTAGGCTCAAAAGAGCACTGTATGGGCTGAAACAAGCACCTCATGCTTGGTACACTCAAATCGACAGCTATTTCACTGGACTTGGCTTCACCAAGAGTGAGGCGGATGCAAACCTGTATGAAATTGTGGTGGAGGGTAAGCTTTTAATAATTTTTCTTTATGTTGATGATTTAATACTAATGGGTGATGAGTAGTTGATACGCTTATGCAAGGAAAATCTTGAAAAGGAGTTTGAGATGAAGGATTTGGGCCTCCTTCATTATTTCCTTGGATTGGAAATATGGCAATGAGAAGGTGAATTGTTTGTGTCTCAAGGCAAGTATGCTCAGGAGATACTTGAGAAGTTTCACATGTAAGGCTGCAAGCCTATCGAAATTCCTATTCCAGGAAATTGGAGGAAAGAGGATGATACATCAGCAGAGGTAGTGGATGCCACTGTTTATCACAAGTTGGTGGGTTCGCGCATGTATTTAGTTAATACAAGACCAACCATATGCTATGCGGTGAACCAACTTTCACAATCGATGGTTAAGCCTACCAAGCTCTTTTGGAAGGTAGGAAAGCATGTCCTGAGGTATCTCAGGGGCACATCTGAGTATGGATTATGGTACAGATAGATGGATGAGGTGAATTTGCATGGCTTCACGGATGCAGATTGGGCAGGCAACCCAACGGACAGAAAGAGCACAACAGGAGGGATTTTCAATATCAAATCTACAACAGTTTCTTGGTACAGCAGGAAAAAAAGATCAGTGGCACTCAGTTCAGTGGAAGCATAATACATGGCAGCAAGTCAAGCTGCATGTGAGGCTATCTGGATGAGGAAGATCCTGGTCAGTTCTCATTTAGATCCTACAGTGATACATTGTGATAATCAGAGTTGCATTAAAATCTCAATTAATCATGTGTTTCATGATAGATCTAAAGATATTGATATTTGGTATCATCATATCAGAGATTGTGTGCAACATAAGATCATGTTTCTTTAGTACATTCCTACGGAATATCAGGATGCAGATATTCTGACGAAAGCACTCGGTAGGAGCAAATTCGAATACCATAGAGGAAGGATTGGGGTGAAGGATAATACCTATCTTTTTGAGAGGGAGTGTTGAGATTCAACAAGATGATGAAGCTTAGTGAAAATTAGTCACCTTCACTAAGTTGGCCCATAGGCTATTTTTAGGTGTAAGTCTATTTTTAGACTATGTCTATTTTTAGACATGGTGATCATATTTCAGAAGTTGCAGGATGCTATTTGTGGATGGTTGGTCAAGTTGGAAAAATAGATGAAATTATATTTTTAGAATATTGGGTGAAGTCTATTTATAGATCGTCGATCTAAAAATAGTTGTGTCAATTATTATTAGCCCTTAATAATAATCAGACTCTAAATATCAACTTATTCTCTCGGAGCACTTTATTTCAGTATACAGATTTGGTAAATCAGTGGGCTGAAGGAATTACGCAATTCCTAGGGTTTACTGGTGGTTCATGCATGGAGGACTCAGTTAGAACTGAAGTGGAAAAGTTATGACAGAGTTGGAAGAGTATTTCATGGAGTTGTTATTCATTTAAACTCAGTTAATGGACTTGTTATTTAGTTTAACTCAGTTAATGGAGTTAAACTCAGTTGAGCTAGTTGTATCTAGTATAACTGAATGATACAATAGTGAGAGTGGATTGAATTAATTAGTTAATTAATTAAAAAATAATAACTCACTAATCAACTGAAAAAATATAGCAGTTAACTACAGTTCATGTCAGTTCCAGTGGAGACCCATTGGAGAGGTAGGTGAAAGGGTGAGATGGACTATCCGTTGTGACTATAGTGATGCATTGATTGCATCACACACACATTGGAGTTTCCAATGAGGATTGTGCAGTCAAGTCAAGGAAAATTAGAAACATTCAGGGGTCTTCTTCAGCAGGGATTGCGCAGTGGAGGCAGGCCATCAGGTGGCGAGAAATTAGTGCATGGAGATGCAAATTTCTACATGACAGTGTGTAATGAATCTTGATTGTACTGAGAGCTTGATGTACTAATATTTGTATGATATTGTTACATGATATCCATGATACATAATATATTATAGTTGGGGTTTTTAGCTTCAGGCTTTCCCGTTAAACAACTGTGTTATGTGCGATTGTTTTTATTGCTTCATGTGTTTGCAATTGAGTTTTAAATTTCCGCAAAAGATTAACAGTGGAAGGATTTTTTATTTTGCAAGAAGATAAATATTGTGAGATCAAGAGAATATGGATATATACATGCATATGTTATATAATTTCTACAAACCCATCCAAGCCAAAAGCAAAGAAAAACACCATGAAGCCAAGCAATCATTGGCAGTAGAGCTAAAGGCTTCCGAAACAGATGCATGCTCTAACTCTGAGTCAGAAACTTATAAGGGGAATGGAAAATGGAAGGATATTATTGATGCGGAGCCCAGTGCCACCGTTGCCACCACCAAGACCTAGAAGAATGACCCCGAAGATCAAGAGGAGGGGGAGCGCCTCTTCCAATCACATATGTGGGTGAAGGGTTCTCCAGTGTAGTTGATTGTCAACGGTGGGATCCAAAAGAACCTCATTTCAGTAGAGGTTGTGAAGGGGCTAGGCCTACCAACCACAATAGTCATACACCATCGGGTGGCTTCACAAAGGACAAGATCTCTGTGTCAGCTAGTAGTGCCACCTTCCCTACAACATCAAGCCCTTAACAAATGAGGTATTGTGTGATGTTGTTCCTCTCAAATTTTGTGATGTATTATTAGGCCAACCATACATGTGGAAGAAATGTGTTGTGTATTAATATAGGCATCACACTGTTATTATTACTTTGGGCAATAAGTTGTAGAGGATACTGAAGTTAGCACCGCCTACCACCATCTCTTTGGTCACTGTGAAGCAATGCCGTAAGATCATATCCCAGACCGAGAAATTTTTTTTCCTTATGATTCGCCCCTAGGGAAAAAATAATATTGTGGCCATAGCCTCCAGACATGACTCCCACTACAAGGAAAAGACCCTCTAGCGGAGGTTATAAAGGAGGTTTTTAGTATTATAAACTTGGCCAAAATTTTCAAAAAAACATTTTCTACAACATCCGTTTATGGTTACGGACGTTTTGGCAAAGCTTTTAACGAAAATTCAACACAAATAAAAAAAATGGGTGGCTGAAGGTTATTACAGATGTTTTTTTCATCGGTGCACTACTATGCCTTTAACGCACTGGTGTGTACATGCCGATGACGCCCTGGGGCTATGTCAGTCCAACACACCAGGACGTTTAGGTGTAAAACCGCACCGAGCATAGTGTTGATCATACAATGCACAGGGCCATTCTAATTGGTCTTGGGATTTGTGTGATGCCCATAGGTCGTATCAACGCACCGGTGCGTCGTATCACAGAAAGGCACCGAGATTTATAATTGGTATCAAAATTCGTGCGGTGCCCATAAATCATAAAAATGCACAGGTTCTTATAGATACGTAAACGCCCCGGTGCGCAGTATCACACAAACACACTGATATTGATAATTGGTATCGATATTTGTGTAGTGCCCATAGATCGTATAACGGCACCATTGCGTATAGACACATAAACGCACCGGTGTATAGTTACTGACACACACCGATTTTCATGTTGTATTTTTTAGAAACATCAACCTGTGACAGTCCAATTATTTTGATAGTTTTAAATTCATTATTCATCAAAAGTCGACACATATTATAACAATATTCATATTAATTACATTTTTATTAATGCATTTGAATGTGATGTTTGGATTAATTTTTTATATCATATCATAATTATTGTGGTATTTTAAAATTCATTATTCATCAAAAGTAGACACATATATATCTTATAACAATATTCATATGAATTAAATTTTTATTAGTGCATTTGAGAACGACAATCGAGAATGACAATGGAAAACACAATAGAATAAATTAAAACATATTTTATGATTATATATATATATATATATATATATAAGACAATCTTTATCATACAAAATGGGACAGTTATTGGCATCTCTTTGTCTTTCAATTGGGACACTATGTCCATTACATTAAACAAAATGTCTGATTTCACAGACATATATCTTTCAAAAAATAAAACGCCTTGCTTTGATATCCAAATATAGTGATCATCATTCTTCGCTTGAAATGTTGTCACTGCTAGAGCTACTTCCATGACTTGGGTTATTCTCAGGAATGTTTTGTTCATGGCATTGATTGTTTTCTTCTTCTTCACCTTCCATCTACAAACATACAAATAAACTGAATGAGTGTATATACATTGGTGAGAATAATTAAAATTGCAATATTAAATAATATACATCAATGTAAATCGAAAAGAAAAATGACGTACCATAGCAACAATTGACTCATAAATTATACACATTCTTTCAAAACCATGTACCATGCCATCTTTCAAAATTTCATCTATTGGCATACTTTGTTTCCTGCAAGTTTTATACCCCATAACAAATCATATATTTAATATAAAAGATGTTTTTGTTCTATTAATTATAGACGAAGCTAAGTAAAACAAGATCGATAGATGCTTACAAATTTTACAATTAAATTCTGATATGCCAACATATACTCATAACCCATATTTAACCCAATTTCAATCAATTCGTCTGATGGTTCTTCTTTGTATGTTAGCACCTATTTGAAGACATTCGAAAATGATGACTTTTGTAAAAAAACTTAAAAAATACAAAAATGAAATCTAGTTAAGTTGTTATAAGGAAGTAACAATTACTCACAAACTTAGAGATCAACCATTTTCTTCCTTGTCATCCTATTTTATGTGCTGAATGGGTTCCATTTTATTTTCTTTTCTGCAAGAAAATTCTTGAAAATTAATATTTAATGCTAAATTGTTTATTTATTGTACCTAATGATCGAAAAATTCAATGATTACATATTACATTTGAAGCACGTTGTTGTTGTTGGAAATAATGTCTATAGATTCGTTCCACTAGATGCCTCAAATTTTTGTAAAAGTTTTTCCCCTTTCGTTAACTTCCAGCACCACTCCAGATGAGCTAAGGAGCAATTGATTTTCATTTGCATGTTCTATTTTTTTCTTTTCTTAGAACAAGATTCCTTTTCTGAGTTGTTGGTCCCTGTACAACATTAAACAGATGTGAATTAGTAGACTGTTTGACACATGTTATCTAATAATTTTAAGTATATTATTAATAATAATTAAAAAAAGAAACTCATATTGGATCAATAGTATTTTTTCATTCACCTGATTCATCCTTTTGCAATTTTTCCATTAAAATTTTATGCTCTTTTGGTTCTAGATCAGAAATAATCATATCGAGCTTTTTCATTTTGTGGCTCTGTATGATACACAGTAAACAATACATATTAGTTAAACTTACATATAGTTCAAAAATAATATTTTTTATAAAGAGTTTACAAAGAACTTGTCTTTTTTGTTTTTCTTGATGTGTTAAAGTATTTTTGTTACTTGATCTCTTGCCAGACATTTCTTTATCAATCTGAAACTTGTACCATATCATTCATTAATATATTTATAAATAAATTCTCAACTTTTCAAGTAGAAAATAAATCTCAAGGTACCGGTGAGCCTTTCACGAGATTTGAACCGCCGCCGATGCATTTGGATATTAACAACGCACTGCAAAATAGTATAATACACTGTACGGTGCGATGGGTATTGTAAACGCACCGCAAAAAATAATGTAATAGACCTAACGGTGCGTGGGGTATTATAAATGCACCACAAAAATGGTGTAATACACCGTACAGTGCTTTCCTAGTTAAATGGAGCACTATTACCCTATTTCAGATTTGGCGCACGGATTTAGAAAAAATGTTTTCATTTTTTTTACCACAGTACTTTCGCGGTGCGCTATATAATACAGAGCACCGGTGCGGTATAGTACACAAAGTGCATCAATAAAGAAAAATCCATTTTTTCAAAAATTCACGCAATGGCTGAATGGATTGGGATCTAACTATGCAAGTCGTCTCGTGGGTTGGACGTCAATCTAAAATGAAAAACCCTAATTCTGAAATCACAGAAACAGGGAGAAGAAAGGGCAAAAACAAAAAAATGAAGGGTTTAGGGTAAAAATGGAAAAACTACAGAAAAAAAAGAAGAAGAAGTAAAAACTGCAGAAAAAAGGTAAAAAAAATAATCAAATTTAATCACAATATGGTTTCAAATTCTATGATATAGGGTTTGAATCACCATAGGTTTGGTTTTTTATTGTCTGAATACTTTCGTTTGAACGTATTTTGCTGCTCCATAGTGTCCTCCTGCTGTCTTGCTCCAGCTTGTCTCCTGCAAATATCTGGCTGAAAATTTTAGCAAAAATAGTGAAATAATGAAAAGTGTTTAGTATTTAAAGAATTATTTTATGAAATTAGATTTTCGAAAATATTTTTCCACCCATTTTTCAAATTGCCGCTTTTTTTTTCACTTAAAGAAAATATAGTTGCGTTTTTTTTATTTGTGTTTATTCGTTATCGATGCGGAAGAGTTGTGACGCACTGGTGCGTCTTATTTATATGACGCACCAGTGCGTGTTATGATAATGAGCGCACTGAACTGTATAAAGTTTTTTTTTTTTGTATGTAAAATCATAATAAAATAATGATAATTATAAAGTACATGAATTTATTTTCATAATTTTCTAAACTTTATTATGTTACAAAAATTCATGTTATTCTATATTTGTTATTTTACAATTATTTGCAAATTTACAAATTTAAATATTTTAATAAAATCATTTCACATTAATACAATTAAAATTTTCACATTAATAGAATTAAAATTTTACAAATATTTTACATACAATTACAATTAAAAGTACAATTATTAAATTAGAATTGAAATTACAATTACAATTTTACATTAATTTCACATCTCAATTGCGATTAGAATTGCAATTACAATTTTTAATTTTTCATACAATTACAATTACAATTTTACAAATATTTTACATACAATTCAATTAAAATTATAATTACAATTTTAGAATTTTATATACAATTACATTTACAATTTTACTTAGAATTACATTTACAATTACAATTTTATAAATATTTTACATACAATTCAATTAAAAATACAACTACAATTTTAGAATTTTACATACAATTACAATTTTACAATTTTTCATATATACAATTACAATAATTTTAGAATAAATTAAATATTACAATTACAATTAAAATTTTACATTAATAAATATTTTACATACAATTACAGTTTAAATTACAATAAGTACAAATACAAATACAATTTTACAATTTTACATAGAATTAAAATTTAAATTACAATTACAATCACGACATAATATTTAATAAATATCATGGTCATTTAATATTAAATTAATTAATAAACATCATCACGATCATGATAACGATCGTACAAACATCATATTCGACTAATAAACACATTCAAACATCAAATTAACATTATATATTAAGATCATCACAACACAAACATCAAATATACATCTCAATATGTCAAATAACTCATGCTATCACATATACACATCTATCTGCAACATAAACATTAAATAAACATATCTAACATGACCTAACAATATGCACCACATCATGATGATCACCAACATGAAAATTAAGTACAACTACAACATGAACATAAAATACATGGACCATAGATATATATATATAGATATATAATGTTAAAAATATACAGTTGTAATATAAATGTCATGGATCAGGCACTGGTGGTAGTATAACAACATCAATAGCAGTACTACAAGTGAATGGCTGCTCAGTAAAGCTAGGTGCAGCCTCGACAGTCAATGGTCGAGCCTGCTCATGATCATGATCATTAGTATTGATGGATGCATCCGTTGTTGGTAGTGCAACATCAATATGAGTAGTACTAAGTGGAGGCATGCTTAGTGAATACTGCAGCCTCGGCGGTCAATGGTCCAGCCTACTCATGATCATCATGACTAATACTAATGGATGTAGCTGTAGGCTGCTAACTAGACATGGCCGATAGTCCAGCCTCATCTCCATGATGACTGTCAGATGCTGCCAGTGGAGCATCATGCTCATCAGGCGCGCCGCGAGGTGAACGATCATGAGATGCATGTGATTCGTTTCTCACATACTCATGTCCATCATGTGTCACGGCTCGAATACGCTTATAGCTACGGACAGTCCTCCTGAGTCACGTAACTACTGTTGTAGCTCCTACAACATGTCGCATCAGGCCATACATGTCACACGACATGCCTCTCCACATCTGTAACAGCCTATCATCGGCCTGTATGTATCTGTAATGAGCGGGCCTGATGCTCACATCAACAATCAATGCACAGAGTTGGTTGGCCAACTCCATCCTATATCTGGTCTTAGGTCAACCACGCCTAGCAAAAGGTGGCACCGGTGCACCATGATGAGCAGGTGCATGTCTCTCTGCTGCACCGGCCTCATCCTCATCATGATCATGCTCGACATCAGCCATATCCTGATCGTCATCATCAAGATCCACACCTAGGCCATGTGGTGGACCTGGAATTTCCTTGCCATAAAAAGAGCCAATGTCTGCAAAATATATACAAGTACACAAAAATAATTAGAAAATTTCATTACACAATTTAATAAAAAAAAGTTAATTAAGAACATGTTAGAATAAATATAAATAAAATAGTAATATTACCTCTATCATCTGGCGGCTCATCAGCTGTGAAGAGGATGTTGGGACACCCTCACCAATCTAAGCCAACATAAGGACATGGGACCAAAATGAAGGGATGCAGCCCATCAACACTCGCTAGTAAGTCCAGTGAATCATGTGATATCCTTGTTGGAAACAAAGTGTCCCTCCTCTTGGGCATCATTTGCCCCCACATGTGCATTCGAGCCTCAAACATCGTCCTACGAGGCTGTCGAACAAAACTAGGTCTCATCTCTGGAAACCTCTCAAAAAATAAACAAAACAGCTCTGAAGCAAAAGGGAAGTTGACCCTCCCTTGTGCATGAGCACGACATAAATCTAAGGCCTTACAAAACTACTGCAAAAAAAATGGCAGACCACCTGACAAGTCGTGGTTGCTATAATAAAGAATCAACATAATATAAAAGCGAGCAACTAATGTGTTGCCCGTCACTGGTGTTGTGCGAAATGGTCGAAATGATAAGGGAGAGGCACTGCACGTCCTGTCTACCAAAAGCACCTATATGTAACTGACCTCCAGGTAACTGAAACTCTAAAGGAGATAGTACATGTGCTCCAATGTATCTCTGGGAGTAAACTAACTGACTCCCTGCTGCACAACCAGCTGGCATGTCTGGGAATGAGGGAAAATCCACCCTTCTCCTCGATAGTCCTATAATAAAATAAATATCCTCCTCAGTGGGTGTGTACCACTGGTCAGGATCAAACTGGAAAGCTTGTCGGTGGGCATTCCACCTGTGGATAAGATATCTCAAAAACACACTGTGCACCTTTAGGGAAGTAGCCTACTCATAGAACTTGAGGAGGCCTACCTGCCTAAGGATCTCCTGGGTATCTGCAGTAATAGGGTGAGGGTATGCATCTCTCTCCCTCTCTCGGGCCTCCCATTAGCGAATCATGTCATATTGTTCAGCCTGTTGTTGCTGTTGTTCCTCCTCTTCTCTCTGAATCATTGCCATATTAAATAATTTTTTTTTAATGAAAACAGACATGTATTTAGGAATATACATATATATTTTTTTTGAAAAAAAAACAAACAGACAAGTCGGTGTGCCATAAAAATAGTCACGCACCAGTCGCGGTGCGTCTTAAGAATATAGAGCACCAGTCCTAGTGCCCCTAATGGTCTCGGTGCGGCTGTCTATTTTTCAAGCACCGTTAACTTTATCAAAGTTCAGAATAGCGGCGCACTGACTGAAATATACACCCCGACGTGTATAGTCCTGTCAGCGCACTGACTTCATGACAATTACATAGCTGATGGTGCGGTCTTTTACCCGACCGCACCGTTGATCCTCTCGGAATCCAGAATGCGGTGCGCTGACATACACTGGGGTGGATAATTCCGTCAACGCATTGCACTGTGATTTCTGTGGTCAACGGTGCGCCTGGATAAATGAGCGCACCGCCGTTTATTTTGTTTTTTTCATTTTAAAATTATTCAGGGTGCCTTTCGGTACCACCCCGAAAACAGTAGGGCTATCATTAGCACCAGTGGTGGTGCAACCTGTAAATTTTACATGAAGCACTGCTATCTAGTGCAAGCCGAACAGATCCGACGCACCGCACGACAATTTTTCTTTTTTCTTTTTTAATGGTTATTTTTAAGGTTATTTCAATTTTTAATCCGCTAAAAGGCTTAATTATGGAAAAACTAATACCTGTACATTTCACCGTCGAGGAGGCATATTTGGCTGTAAACTTTGCAAAAGAAAATTTTCCCATCGTTTTTCAAAATGCAAGCTGGAGATTGGTGGCCAATGCAGAGCAGCAGTGTGTGCAATGGGTGCAATGAGAGCACCGATGTTAGGGCGGCTCAGACAAATGGAAATGGAACCGGTGCTTGAGAGCTCTGGAGCACTAAGGAAGGTGAAAAATGAAGTTTTTTGGCCGTAATTTTTTTTTTATTTAACCTTGTTCCGGTGCGCGGGATTTTATAGGCGCACCGGTATGCTTACCTACAACCGCACCGGGTTGTGTCAAATTTCGCGTGTTGTTTATAATGCACCGTGGCGGTTCCCTAACACCGCACCGGGATGTTTCAGTTTCAGCGCGAAATTTTGACGAGGCATCGGGGTGGAAAATCCTTAAAGCACCGGTGCCGAATAGTTTTAAAGCACCGGTTTTTTGGCCTTAATTTTTTTTTTTATGTAACGTTATTCCAGTGCGTGCGGTTTATTGGCACACCAGTACTCTTGGGTAAGAACGCACTGGCGCGTTTCTGTTTTGGTGCGGTGTTTTATGATGCACTGGCATGGAAGAGCTGTGAATCATCGGTGCGTTACAATAATAGGAGGCCCCGGATGTGTGTGTACGTCGCGTAAGTTGTCTAGTGTGCCAATGTTTCGTGTGCACCAGAGAATTCTATGGGAGGTTGCGCAGCGGTAATTGAGAGCTCAGAAACACTGGAAAACTGAAAAATCTGGGTTATTTTGCCGTAATTTTCTAACATAACCCTTTACCGGTGCTCGTGTTTTATAGGCGCACCGGTGCTCTTTGATAAGAATGCACCGACGCGTTTATGTTTTGGCGCGTTGTTTTATGATGCACCGACGTGGAAGAGCGGTGAAGCACTGGTGTGTTACAAAAATAGGAGGCCCCGAATGTGTGTGTACATCGCTCAAGTTGTCCAGTGTGCCAATGTCTCATGCACACCGATGCGTTCTATGGTAGGGCGTGCACCGGTAATTGAGAGCTCAAAAGCACTGGAAAACTGAAAAATCCGGGTTATTTTGCCGTAATTTTTTTTTTAATATAACCCTTTACCGGTGCACGTTGTTTATAGGTGCACTAGTTCTATTTCTTACAAACGCACCTATTGGTTTGTGTTTTGGCACGATGTATTATGATGGACCAGTGCGATTTCTTTCTACTGCACTGGGTCGTCTCAGTTTTGGCGCTGTGTTTTATAATGCACCAGTGCGGAATATCTGTGACACACCGGTGCTATAGAATAATAAGACACACCGAGAGGGTGTGTACGGAGTGCACGGTGTCCAGTGTGCCAATTTTTTGGTCCGCACTGGTGCTTTCGTGGTTCAAGTGCACTGGGGTGACATGTAATGATAAGCACACCGAGAGGAAACCATCTGCAAAACCCTCTGCCTGCCAACCTCCTCTAGTAACCTCTGCTAGAAACAGATGTATGGGGTATTTTTCTGTGGGGTTCATCTAGAGGGTATTTTCCTTTTAGTGTCCTCGGCATGACAAAAACACATGGACAAGGTCATGGAGTAGTATAAGGACATTTTCACCTCCCACGCAGGGGTACCTCTACACTGTCAAGTCAAGCAATCCATCGATTTGACCCCGTGCTTGCCACTACCCAATGGGACTATCTATCGATGTTCAGTTATGGATAACGATGAGATATAGAGGTAGATTTAGGAGCTACTACAGAAAGTGAAAATTAGGTCAAGTTCATCTCCCTATGGGAGCCCGATCATGTTGGTGTAGAAGAAGGATGGGACCTCGAGACTCTATATTAACTATCAGGTGCTAAACAAGATCACTTTCTGGAATAGGTATCCAATTACACGAATTGATGACCTGCTGGACTAGCTCAAGGGGGGAAAATATGTTATCAATATTGACTTGAAATCCAGTTATAACCAGGTACAAATTGAACCCTCTGATGTGTGGAATGTTGCCTTCAAATCCAAGGAGCTAGGGGAATTTTTGAATGGTTGGTCATGCCTTTCGAATTGACGAATGCCCCTACAACATTCATGAGGCTAATGGATGAAATTTTTCAACCTTTCACCAACTCATTTGTGGTGGTGTATTTGGAAACATCTTGATCTTCAGATAGAGTTGGGAATAACACCTCCAACACATTTAAGAAGTTCTCCAAACACTGCGGCAACACAAGTTGGTTGATAATTTGGAGAAATGCACTTTTGGCATGACCTGGGTTCAATATCTGGGGTACATCATTGATGAGTGGGGTGTGCATGTGGACCTAGCTAAGATACATGTCATTTGAGATTGGCATATCCCAACCACTTTAATAGATCTCTGTAGGTTTCTGGATCTTTCCAAATTCTACCGCAAGTTTGTGTTGGGCTTCTCTCTTATCACTTGGCCTTTGATTTAAGTCACCAAGGGAGGAGTAAAAGAAAATTTATTTTGGTCTGAATCCCAGCAGAAGGAGTTCGTCAAGCTAAAGCATGGGCTTTTCTCTACACTAGTTCTCACATTACCGGACCTATAACAACCATTTTATATCGAGATAGATGACTCCGACTATGTTATTGGTGCAGTTCTTAATCAACATCAACATCCATTGACATATCACAGTGAGACACCTTTGGAAGTGAGACACTTTCAGACACAGTCCAAAAGTATCCCACCTATGACAAAGAGATGTATTCCATTTTGTAGGTCAACTGATAATGGAAGAATTACATTATGGGTAAGGAAACAGTCGTCCACATAGAATACTGACCCCAACAATTCATACAGACACAAGGGAAGTTGTAGAATGATCTCCATCGGAAATGGTCCACATACATGAAACAGTTCCATCTGAACGTTAAGTACAAGAAGGACATCACCAATAATGTTGCAAAATTCCTGAGTCGACCGTCAGTTAAGGCAATGACAACTATGCCTGACACTTGCGGGAACGAGACTTCAGGGTGGACGACTCTTTACAAGAGTGATCCATAATTCATCAACACATACTAGACACTCCTAGAAGGCAAGAAAGTTCCAAATTATAACCTCCAGGATGCACTGTTATGCCATCTGGGACACCACTGTGTTCCTTAAAGCAAGTGTGCCAAGATGATTTGGGAAGCACACTACATCGAGGTCATTGGACATTTCAGGGTAGAGAAAATAGTGGCATTACTATATAAATATTTTTAATGGTCGAACCTTCGAAAAAATGTTGGGAACTACATTATATCTTGCATTTCCTATGCCATTTCCAAGTCGACCATCAAGAATAAAGGCCTATATAATCCTCTACCTACTCCTACTCGACCTTGGGAATCCATCTCCATGGATTACATCATGCCTTCCTTCTACTAAGTATGGAAATGAATTTGTTTCCGTGGTCATTGACAAATTGTTTAAGATGGTCATTATGTCGGCCTGCAAAAAGAGTATCACAATAGAAACCACTACTAAACTCTTCTTTGAACGAGTGTGGGTGCACTTTGGTATCCCACAGATAATTATATTAGACCGGGACAACAGGTTCCTAAGTAATTTTTGGTCAAATATATGGTTGATGTTGGATACCAAGCTCACTAAGTCCACTACTTTCCACCCCCAAACTGATGGCCAAACATAGGTCATCAATAGGATGACCGTGCACATTATGTGCATGTACAACTCAAAGCATCCTCATACATGGGATGAAAGCCTTCCATATGTCTAGCACAACTACAACCTAGCTCTCCATAACTCAAATGGACACATCCCCTTTCAGGTGGGATTTTGATTCCAGCCACTATTCCCCATTGATGTGGCCATACCATTTGCAGCTACTCATGTAGATTCGGCTCCTGTCAAATGCAAAGCTGACAGGGAAAAACAGTTCATTGAGCGCACTCAACACATCTGCCATCAGGTCCATGACATATTGGATAAAGCCAATGCTAAGTACAAGTAGTGACATGATCAACATTGTGTGCCACAAAAGTTCGAGGTGGGCGACAAAGTTTGGCTACATTTGCAGAAAGAGCGCCTCGCTGGACCCTAGTGAAAGCTTCGCCCACTTTGATATGGGCGATACACAATCACCAAGGTTGTAGGAGACAATTCCTTTGATCTCATAATTCCACCATTCCTTTTCCTGCACCCAGTGTTCAATGTGGACTGTCTTCGACCATACTTTCCAGCATTACTGGACACATCTGACATTGCAGAACAACTCACACCAACATAGCTAAATCCTGACTGCATGGAACATGCCAAAACTGATAGAATCATGGACACATAGATCAATAACACTTGCCAGCAGAAGATCCAACTGTACCAGTTTGTCAAAATTGTCCAACTCCTACACCAAGGCAAGTGGCTCAGTAGGGACCAAGTTCAACAGAATTTTCCCCATCAAATGGAGGCACTCAATGCAATGAGGACCATTTCTTCCTAAGGGGTTAGGATGGATCAAGGTGGATATTGGTGGCCACCCTCCTATTCCACTTGGACCCCCACCATTGTTTTTGTTATTTTTTAGTTTCCTTAATTGTAGCACAATTTACTATTTTTGGAATTTTTTGAGGTCTTAAACTTCCAGAGCCATTTGAGGGACTAAAAGATGTTTTTAGGGAAAATAGAGAGACCATAAAAATCCTAAAATAACCATGTAGTATTTTCTTGGCCTCCTCATCGAGACATGGTATTATGATAGCCAAACATAGATCGTATGGCAAATTTATGACCCTGTGAAGTCCATGTTCCAACTTACCCCAACAGAGCCCACAAGCTTTTGGCGCTTCATCTCTTAGGGTTAGGTTTTTGGATGTTTAGGGTTTCTCGTTGTTTCTCAATGATAAAAAGGCCACCAAGCCTCATTGTAAGACAGTTCAGAGGCATGTAGCCACCACATCTCTTCTTAGAGATAAGCTAACATTGCCCGAGCTAGTTTATTTCCATTCTGTATGTAAGCATATTTCAGTTCTTTAATAGTAATGAAATGAATTTTTATTTCTGTTGCACTTCTGTGTTTATGTTTATATATGTATTATATTTCATTCCTGCATAAGCTCAAATGAGTGGTATTAGAGAAGTCTTATCTTTCTCAATTTTTATTTGCATGTCCCCAACAAGGTCATGGTATAAGGATTAGGAACCGATCTGGTTGAACCTTTTCAAGATAAGCCTTTCAAGCCCTGATGACCTCCCATGGTGGAAGAAAATAAATACGAGGGAGCAGGATATCCTTTCAAAATATTTCTTGGTGAGGCCCTCAACAAACACACGAACGCGATGATGGATAATATTTCACAAATCCTTCGGCGTCCACTAACAGGTGACATATCTTCATCCGGAAACCATGTCAAGGACTCGTGGGAAACCTATTGAGATAAAAAGGAAGAGGGGGAACCCACATTGTTCTTAGCTTCACCCACATGGAATTATTTCTGAGATGCCATCAAGGAACACTATTACCCTATCAGTAGTTATGAATACAAATACATAAAATGGACCACAGTACGACAGGGAAGGGACCAAGATCTGTCATAGTTCCAAAATGGTTGTCATGCCCTTGGCACAAATTTTGGCATCAAGGATTCCGAGTGGCATTTGGTATTCAAGTACCCCAGATTTTTGCATAAGTCCAGGATGAAATGGAGTTCCTAGATATCTCCTCACTCGGTGTCGCCTATCGATATGATTTCAAGATCGAGAATAAGTTCAAATATAATAAGCGAGACTTTGGATCTGCGAATATGAAGCAAGGGAAAGGCACCCCCAAGCCACAGAACAAAGGAAAAATCCAAGGCAGGGAAACCTAGGACAATGCGTACAAGCCATAAGAAAATAAAAACACAATGAAGACAAAGAAGGGCATGAGAATGTGGTGTGAGTTCCATAAGAGCTCCACACACAACACGAGTGAGTGTTGAGCCATGTAGTCACTGGTGGCCAAGCTGAAGGCTTTTGAATCAAATGCATGCTCTGACTCTGAGTCAAAACCTGATAAGGGGAATGAAAAAAGGAAGCAGATTATTGATGTGGTGTCTAGTGCCATTGTTGCCACCAAAAATATCCTGAAGGATGAGCCCTAAGATCCAGAGGATGGGGAGTGCCTCTTCCACTCATAGATGTGGGTGAAGGGTTCTCCGCTGCAGTTCATTTTCGATAGCGAAAGCCAAAAGAACCTCATTTCAACAGAGGTTATGAAGCGGCTAGGCCTACTGACCAAAATAAACCCACATTCATACACCATCGGGTGGCTTCACCAAGGACGAGATATATGCATTAGCCAGTAGTGCCGCATTCCCTACAACATCAAGCCCTTCACGAATGAGGTACCATGTGATGTTTCTCCTGTAAAACTTTGTGATGTATTATTAGGCCAACCATACTTTTGGAAACTACATGTTGTATATGAATCTAGGCCTCACATAGTTATTATTACTTTAGGAAATAATTTTTACAGGATACATAAGGTAGCACCACCTATCTCCATCTCTCTAATCACTGTGAAACAATGTAGTAAGATAATCTCCCTAGCCGGTAAATTTGTTTTCCTTATGATTTGCTCTTAGGGCCAGAAGAAAATTATGGCCACAACCTCCATATAGGGCTCCTTCATGCGACGTAAATAAATGGACAAGGTCATGGAGGAGTACAAGGACATTTTCACCTCCCCTACAAGGGTACCTCTACACTGTTAGGTCAAGCACTCCATAGATCTAACCCCTGGCATGCCGCTACCCGATGGGCTGATCTATCACAGTTATGTTCTAGAGAATGATGATTCAAGAGGCAGATTCAAGTGTTGTTACAGAAAGGGCCCATTAGGCCAAGTTCATTGCCCTGTGGGAGCTCGATCGTATTGGTACAGAATAAGGACAAGACTTTGAGACTATGTATTGACTATCGGGAAGTGGGGATCTTGCCTTTAGAAAGGTATTATGCAAGTATCTAAAACCCTCAATTGCATTCTGGAATGGATTTAGGTTTATGGTTCCTTCCAACTCATGCAAATATTGTGTTTTTTTAGGCTTGTCTAGCTCAACCAAGGATGTTTCAGAATGTTTTAGATCAAATCTTTTCACTAACCTCATAGTGAAATTTGCATAAGTAGATACATTTACATGATTCAAGGAATAAGTTTCATAAAACCAGCAGGCATAAGCCTTACCTTCAAGATGAAGCGTTGCTACTCTAATGGCTTCCTTTTATGAAACTTGGTGTTGTTGCAAATAGGTGTCTAGCTCCTTCACCCAAGCCCTAGCTATGCATTTAGGTGACCCATCAAAGGTAGGTAGAAAGAATATACCACAAGCATGTTGCTTTCCCCCTTTTATTCTATTGTGATTTCTAGGCCTTCTATTCTCCTTGATCTTGAAAAACCCTTGGAATTTTAGATGATCTTTGAACCTCTGAGATTGAGATTCATACTCTTGCAAATAATCACCAAGAGTCTCCTCCTTTGATGCATCTCCTTCCTCCATCTCTCTGCCTATGAATGTAGGCATGGTAGAGCATTGTGGATATGATTGTGTGGCTGAATACTCACACCTATAATATAAAGAATTGTAGCTTTCATCATGTGCAAACCTTTTAGAGGGATCTCCATGTCTTTCTCTCCTCATTCCCTTGAATTCTCTGTTAATCTCATGCATAGTTTGGAGAAGAAGTTTTGAAAACTTCCTTCCCTCCATTTCTCCAAATAATGGAGTCTTGCCTTTGTATCTTCTATAAGCCTTCTCCTTTCTGTGAGAAGCTTCTTCTTCTTCTGATAACATAGATGAAATGTATTCACAGGCTGAGTCAAGATTATGCTCTTATACCACTATAATATTCCAAAATAGGAAAAGCAACAATATAGCACACAATAATGGAAATAACAGAAAATTTCAACACATTACATATGAGCCAAAGATATATCCATGGCATTAATAATAACAACAGCAAATGAGTACAATATCTTGGGGATCAAGTCCCTCAAGCTAGGCAAGAGAAGCCTCCAATGCCTAAAAAGCACTAAGACATGTAATACACTACTACACAAAATACTGAAGCAAGTGCATCACAGTTTTAATGACTAATACTACAGTTGAGAAATATATATAAATGGATCTAATGATATCATGCCCATACAAGGCTAAAAATTGCGATCTAGGCTCCCACACACTTCCTAGATAACCCAGGAAGGGTTTTTGGAAATACACAAAATATATAAATGGTGATCTAAAGCCCTGGGGCTGAAGAATCACTGCAACTGAAGCACATAGAGGAGGTGGCTGAAACTGATGTAGATCGAAATGGCACTCCTCTAATATACTCTCTTAATGAAGGGTTGATCCCTCCAATGAAGATCTAACCTCCAAAATGTGGCACTGAGCCCTCCTTTGGATCTGCTCAATAAAATAACACAGTTTAGGAGTAATAATGCACTGTAGGAGATGATGATAACTTTTCCTGATGAAAAAATATGAAATGAAGCCCAAGGACCTTCCTTACTAATATTCCAATGGAAAGAATGCTTCCTCCACTGAAGACAAGATTATAAATGGCCCAATGAAATCCTCCACTGCTGCAAACTACAACTCAACACATCTCTAAATAGAATCTACACTATAGAAGAAAGATGTAGATTAGAAAAATTCCAGGATGTGGAAATAATGCTCAAGTACTTCTCCTGAGTGGGCACTCGAATTCCCCCGAGGATGAAGGTTGGATTCCCGCTCGGGAACACCCTCGTGCTAAACAACACTACAATCTTATCTAAACAATTGAAGAGAGCCACAAGTCAAAAAATACCATAATCAAATAATAATCCAAAGCATGCTTTCCACAGCTGCCATCCCCTTCCTTATATGCTTGGTGATCTTCCTCACCTTGTGCCCCACTCATTAAATCCACTACTTCCATTCAAAGGATCTCCCTCCAAAACTGCAATGTCCCTCATTGAATGTCCAGTCCCTCCATACCAACGCTGTTGATTTGGTCAAATTTGACCCAGTCCACATGCTTCCTCCATTGTTCACACCCAGGGGTGCTTTATCTAGCTCTTTTTATGTCCTCCATTCACATTTGGAGTGATTTATTCCTACTAAAGAGATTTATGGGTCTCTCTACCCACTTATTCTTCTAACTAAGACATAAAATAAAAATTTAATATTCCAATTAGTTGCATGCTAATTTAGGAATATTACAATCCTCCCCTAAAAAATGTTGCTTGTCCCTAAGAAACAACAAGAATAGAACCAAAAAATATGGGGAACCTTCATTCCCATGTGGAGCTCCAATCTCCAAGCTATCATCCATACAAAATTAACCACCTTCCAGAATGGTAATTCATAGAAAAATTCCTCCTAAATGCTCATGAGAGGCTCCTCCCAAAGGCTCAATTCAACCATATGGCTCACCTCATAAGGAAAAAAGTGATATACTGTAGCAGCCATATAATGTCTCATTCTCCCCTTGAAGCATGAAGAAGTGTGGGAAGTCTCATTCCCAATTGACACATCCAACCTATGTGTCATCCCTCCAATCATGTCCCCCAAAATGATAAGAACATCATCAACATATGGGATCACAATCAAAGTCATGCTAGCTGCCATATGTATTACTGGAGAAGGAAAATGGTCCCTCAAGTGAAACCAACACAATTTTTCTCCTAACTGCATCTGAATGTGGCATGATGAGTGGTTTCCCAACCACTTGCTTGATGCCCCAATCTTCTCACATGCTTGGAGAAGGTGTATGATGTGAGGTGAAAATTGAGCACACCCTGAATAAGATATAGTCTCCCCAAGATCTACTAGGGAGTGGCCATCATCATCACTGCTTATGGCCCCAAGTAGACCATGAAGTCTATAATAAAGAGTGCCCCCTCTTGGAGCAATGCCTTGCACATGAATGGTAAGGAAATACAAATACATAGTAAGTGAATCATGATGTACAGAAATACAACCTTTACCATGTACTTGGTTCAAGCTAGTAAGGTGGCTCATAGATGGGCCTCCCCTCACCCCCAATGAGAAAGGAAGTGGTTGTGATAACTCTACCAAGGAGCTATGTATCTCCTAAACCTCCAAAAAATCCATGCATATCCTCATATGATGGTGCATATCCTCTTTGAAGCCTTCCCAGATGAATCCCTCTAGGATAGTACGGTATGCTCTTATGAAACCAGTGGGGTTGGAAAGAAAACCCTCATATGCTGCATGTAGTAGCTTCTCCTTGAGCTTAGAAGCTCTAGTCAAGAAGATCCTACTCTGAAAATATATGACCCCATCTCTCATTGCATATCTCCCATATAATAACTGGCCATCAAGTACTCTACATGAAAAGAGATCCTTGGAGTATTCCACCAACAGCTAGGATCTCCAATAAGGATCAATACTCAATAATGGCAGCACTGCTGATCTATCATGTGAAGCACCTGTCATGTTGTTTCCTTCTTCTTTGACATCTCCCATGCCAAAGTCATACACCGGGATGCTGCAATCTTGCCTCTGCTGCTCCTCCTGCAGCTGCTCATGCTCTAGTGAAGGTTGAAGTTTTTGGAGGTTAGCATTCCATGGGAAGTTATCACCTGTCAAAAAACTTCTGATTTTGGCCAATGTAAGCATAAGTGGCCACTAACCTCTACCATATGTAGAAGATCCCTCCCTATGTGGAAGTATCTTCTGATTCTCCAAAGCCATGGAGTGGTCTCCTTGCACCATGATGGTGCCATCCATCCCTGAAAAATCTTCTCTCAGCGCAAGATGTTTGGTGAAAGTGGGTAATACTAATATTGCGATAATGTCTCCCTCCTCATTGAGCCTACCGAAGACTCTCTGCGATGTTTCAAGTCCTCCCAAGGTTCTCACCTCTCCGAGATCTATGGGTGGTGCAACCTGATGTGAGGCATCTCTCATCAACTCCTGATATGGTGGTCTCCCAGGTGGAATTCCTCCATATAATGAGACATCAATGTCTAGAGTAGACTGCATATATGAGTGGACTAATTTTTCCCTGCTCTCACTACGCAAATTAGTCTGCCTCTTTTGTGCATCAACCTCCTAAAATAGATAGGGTTATGTGCTCCTAATCACCTGATGTTGGCCATCCTCCCTATATTCTCCTTTCATCTGCAAGGTCTCACAATATATCAATGGTGGCACATGTTTCTCATGGATTGTGCCTAATATTCACATGTGAGATTCTTTGGAACTCCTTGGAAACATACAAGGGCTCCTCTAATTCGAGCAATTTCTCCACCTCCCTCTCCATGAGGTACTAGATTTTCTCCTGATGTGACAACGTTGTTATCTCTTTCCTACTCCTCCCCTTCATTATTATTGGAGGATACCTCTTCTTCATTAAGAGGCCATTTGTCTTGACCCTCTTTTGAAAAATTGATCTCCATGTCTTATTTTTGAGAAGAGAGCTCTTCCTGAAGTGGGGATCCTACCTTTAGCAAGGTAGTATGCAAGTTTCTAACCCCCTCAATAGCATTTTGGAATGGATTTGGGTTTATGGTTCCTTCCAACTCATGAAAAGGTTTTGTTTGTTTAGGATTAGCTAGCTCAACCAAGGATGTTTCATAATGTTTTAGATCAAATATTTTCACTAACCTCCTAGTGAACTTTGCATAAGTAGATACATTTACATGATTCAAGAAAGAAGTTTCATAAAACCACCAGGCATAAGCCTTACCTTCAAGATGAAGCGCTACTACTCTAATGGATTCCTTTTCTGAAACTTGGTGATGATGCAAATAGGTGTCTAGCTCCTTCACCCAAGCCCTAGCTGTTCATTTAGGTGACCCATCAAAAGTAGGCAGAAAGAATATACCCCGAGCATGATTCTTTCACCATTTTCTTCTATTGTGATTGTTAGGCCTTCTATTCTCCTTGATCTTGAAAAA
The DNA here is from genome assembly GCA_034641835.2 of Pinus albicaulis. Classification (NCBI taxonomy): domain Eukaryota; kingdom Viridiplantae; phylum Streptophyta; class Pinopsida; order Pinales; family Pinaceae; genus Pinus; species Pinus albicaulis. The sequence goes on from CM076577.1 coordinate 1,071,071,411, forward strand.
CCCTTGGAAGTTTAGATGATATTTGAACCTCTGAGATTGAGATTCATACTCTTGCAAATAATCACCAAGAGTCTCCTCATTTTATGCATCCCCTTCCTCCATCTCTCTGGTTGTGAATGTAGGCATGGTAGAGAATTCTGGATCTGAATGTGTGGTTGAACGCTCACACCTATAATATGAAGAATTGGAGCTTTCTTCATGTGAAACCTTTTAGAGGTATCTCCATGTCTTTCCCTCCTCATTCCCTTTCTTTCTCTGTTAATCTCATGCATAGTTTGGAGAAGAAGTTTTGAAAAATTCCTTCCCTTCATTTCTCCAAATAATGGAGTCTTGCATTTTTCTCTTCTATAAGCCTTCTCCTTTCTGTGAGAAGCTTCTTTTTCTTTTGATAACATAGATGCAATGTCTTCACAGGCTGAGCCAAGATTATGCTCTGATACCACTGTAATATTCCAAAATAGAAAAAGAAACAATATAGCACACAATAATGGAAATAGAAGCAAATGTCAACACATTACATATGAGCCAAAGATAGATCCATGGTATTAAGAATAACAGTAGAAAATGAGTACAATATCTTGGGGATCAAGTCCCTCATGCTAGGCAAGAGAAGCCTCCAATTCCTAAAAAGCACTAAAACATGTAATGCCCTGCTACACAAAATACTGAAGCAAATACATCGCAGTTTTAATGACTAATACTGCAGCTGGGAAATATATATAAATGGATATAATGATACCATGCTCATACAAGGAATAAAATGGGGATCTTGGCTCCCACACACTTTTCCTAGATAATCCAGGAAGGGTTTCTGTAAATACACAAAATATATAATGGTGATCTAAAGCCCAAGGGCTAAAGGATCACTGCAACTAAAGCACATAGAGGAGGTGGCTGAAACAGATATAGATTTGAATGGCACTCCTCCAATAGACTCTCTCAATGAAGGGTTGATCCCTCCAATGAAGATCTACCCTCCCAAATGTGGCATTGAACCCTCCTTTGGATATACTCAATAAAATAACGCAGTTTGGGAGTAATACTGTGTTGTAGGAGATGATGATGACTTGGCTTGATGCCAAAATATGAAATGAAGCCCAGGGACCTTCCTTACTGATCTTCCAATGGAAATAATTCTTCCTCCACTGAAGACATGCTTAGAAATGGCCCAATGAAATCCTCCACTGCTGCACCCTACAACTCAACACATCTCTAAACAGAAATTGCATTGTAGAAGAAAGTTGTAGCTTGGCCAAATGTCAGAATGTGGAAATAATTCTCAAGAACTTCTCCTGAGTGGGCACTTGAAGTCCCCCGAGGATGAAGGTGGGATTCCCACTCAAGAACACCCTCGTGATAAACAACACTACAATCTTAGCTAAACAACTAAAGAGAGCCACAAGTCATAACAGACCATAATCAAATAATAATCCAAAACATGTTTTCCATAGTTTCCATCTCCTTCTTCATATGCTTGGTGAGCATAATCACCTTGGGCCCCACTCATTAAATCCACTACTTCCATGCAAAGGATCTCCCTCCAAAATTGCGTTGTCCCTCATTGAATGTCCACTCCCTGCATACCAGCGTTGTTGATTTGGTCAAAGTTGACCCAGCCCACATGCTTCCTCCCTTGTTCTCACATAGGGGTGCTTTATCCAGCTCTTTTGATGTCCTCCATTCACATTTGGAGCGATTTATTCCTACTAAAGAGATTTATGGGTCTCTCTACCCACTTATTCTTCTAACTAAGAAGTAAAATCAAAATTTAAATTCCAATTAGTTGCATGCTAATTTAGTAATATTACACGAATCTTTAAAAGAGTGATCCATAATTTAACAATACATACCAGACACTCTTGGAAGGCAATAAGTTTCCAAATTATCACCTCTAGGATGAATTGTTATGTCACCTGGGGCACCTTTGTGTTCCTTCAAGCGAGTGTGCCAAGATGATTTGGGAAGTTCACTATAGCCGGGTCGTTAGACATTTCGGGGTAGAGAAAATAGTGGTAGTACTGAAAAAATATTTTTATTGGTCAAACCATCAACAATATGTTGGGAAGTACATCAGATCCTCCACTGCCTGCGCCATTTCCAAACTGGTCGTTAATAAGAAAGGCCTATATATTCCATTGCCTTCTCCTAGTCGACCTTGGGAATTCATCTGCATGGATTACATGCCAGGCATTCCTTCTACTAAGCATGGAAATGACTGTGTTTTCATGGTCTTCGATAAATTCTCTAATATAGCCATTCTAGCGTCCTGGAAGAAGATTATCACAGTAAAATACACTGCTAAACTCTTCTTTTAACGAGTGTGGGTGCACTTTAGGATCCCACATTTCATTATATCATATCGGGACAAAATGTTCCTAATTACATTTTTGTCAAGTCTCTGGTCGATGTTGGATACCAAGCTCAGTAAGTCCATGGCTTTCCACCCCCAAACTAATGGCCAAACAGAGGCCATTAACAGGATGATCGTGCACATTCTACGTATGTACAAATCAAAGAATCCTCATACATGGGATGAAAGCCTTCCTTATATCCATCACAGCTATAAGTAAGATCTCCATAGCTCAAATGTTCATAACCATTTTTAAGTGGGATTGGGATTCCAACCACTATGCCCCATTGATGTTGACATACCATTTAAAACTATTCAGGAAGATTCGATTCATGTCCAATCATAAGTTGTCATGGAAAAAATCTTCATTGAGCGCATTCAACACGTCTACAAGCATGTCCATGACATATTGGATAGGTCTAATTCTAAGTACAAGCAACGACATAATCAACATCAGGTGCCACACAAGTTCTAGGTGGGCGGCATAGCTTGGCTAAATTTTTAGACTCGAGCACCTCGCTGGACCCCACCACTAGCTTCACCTGCTCCGATATGGGCCATACACCATCACCAAGGTTGTAGGAGACAATGCATTAGAGCTCAAAATTCCACCATTCCTTGGCCTACACCTAGTGTTCAATGTGGACCACCTTCGGCCATATTTTCCACCATTACTAGACACATCTAACATTGCCAAACAACTCACACCCATAGAGCTAAACCCCAAATGAATGGAAAAGGCCAGAATTAATTAGATCATGGACACACATAAAGAACACTCACCAATAGAATATCTGACTATATCAAGTTGTCAAAGCTGGCCAAATCCTGCACGAAGGCAAGTGGCTCACTATGGACCAAGTTCAGTAAAATTTTCCCCATCTCATCAAGGAACTCAATGCAATGGGGACAATTTATTCCTAAGGGGGGAGGACTGATCCAAATGGAAATTGGTGGCCACTTGCCTATTCCACTTGGACCCCCACCATTGTTTCTTTCATTTTTTTTTTTAGTTTCCTTAATTGTAGCACAATTTACTATTTTGGAAGTTTTTCGGGTCCTAAACTTCTGGAGCCGTTTTAAGGGACTAAATGACCTTTTTAGGGGAAATGGAGAGACAAAAAAAGTCCATAATTTTCTAGCCAATTTTTCTTTAGCCTTCTCTTTGAGATCTTCGAAACGAGGTATTATGTTATCCAAATGAATATTGTACGCCGAAGTTACAACCCCAGGAAGTTGATGTTCCAACTTACCCTAATGCGGCCCACAATATTTTGGTGCTTCATCTCCTAGGGTTAGGTTTTTAGATGTTTATGGTTTCTAAATGATAAAAATTCCATCGAGTATCATTGTAACATAGTCTAGAGGCATGTAGCCGCCACATCTCTTCTTGGATATAAGCTACCATCGCCCGAGCTAGTTTATTTCCGTTCTATATGTAAGCATATTTCAGTTCTTTGATATTAATGAAATGAAGTGTTATTTCTACTACACTTCTGTGTTTATATTTATATATGTATTCTATTGCATTCTTGCATAAGCTCGTATCAGTGGTATCAGAGTAGTCTGCTCTTTCTCAAATTTTCTTTCAATATCCCAAACAAGGTCAAGATCTAAGGAGTTAGGACTCGATCTGGTTGAACCTTTGCAAGATCAACCTAACAAACCCCGATGACCTCCCATAGCGAAGAAAATAAAGATGAGGGAGCAGGAGATCCTTTCAAAATATTGCTCGAGGATGCCCTCGAGAAATAGAGGAACGCGATGATGGATAACTTTGCCCAAATCCTTCAACGAATACCCATAAGTGATGCATCTTCATCCAGAAGCCACTCTAGACATGCCACACCTTTTAAGGTACAAGTTAAATTTGACATTCCCATATTCGAAGGCCAGATAGATGCTAATGCTGTAGATAAATTTTTAAATTTGTTAGAGGGATATTTTTCAGTTCATGACTTTTCCAATTGAGAAAATATTACTTTTTCACTACTGGCTCGCCACCCCCAATGTCAAGGACTGGTGGAAAACCTACTGTGAGAAAAAGCAAGAGGAAGAACCCTCACTGTTCTAAGCCACACCCACTTGGAATTCTTTTTGAGATGCCATCAAGGAACCGTATTACCCTGTTGACAGCTATGAAGACAAATACATAAAGTGGATCATGTTGTGGCAGGGAAGGGACCAAGATGTGTCAGAGTTCACAAATGTTTTTTATGCCCTTCACACGAAGTTGGGAATCAAGGATTCCGAGAAAAAATTACTACTCATGTACCGTGGTTGTTTGCATAAGTACATCCAGGACGAAATGGAGTTCCTAGATATCTCCTCGCTTAGTGCCGCATATCAATATGATGTTAAGATCTAGCATACGTTCAAATAGAAGAAGCGGTGATTTGGATTTGTGAATCCGAAGTAAGGGAAAGGTTCCCCCAAACCACTAAACAAATGGAAATTCCAAGACGGGGCAACCCAAGACAACCCATCCAAGCCACAAGAAAATAAAAACACCACGAAGACAAAGAAGGACACGGGAAAATGTTGTGATTTCCATAAGACTTCCACTCACAACATGAGTGAGTGCCGAGCCAAGCAGTCACTAGTGGTTGAGCTGAAGGATTCCAAATTAGATGCATTCTCTGACTTTGAGTCAGAACCCAACAAGGGGAATTACAAAGGAAAGAAAATTATTGATGTGGATCCTAGTGCCACCATTACCATGGCAAAGATCTAGAAGGATAAGCCTAAAGATCCAGAGGAGGGGGAACTCTTCTTCCACTCACACATGTGGGTGAAGGGTTCTCTGCTGCAGTTAATTGTCAATAGTGGGAGCCAAAAGAACCTCATTTCAGTAGAGGTTGTGAAGCATTTATGCCTACCGACCACATCACACCCACAGTCGTACACCATTTGGTGGCTTCACAAGCTTTTGGCACTTCATCTCCTAGGGTTAGGTTTTTGGATTTTTAGGGTGTCTCATTATTTCTCAATGATATAAACTCCATTGAGCCTCATTGCAACATAGTTCAGAGGCATGTAGCTGCGACATCTCTTCTCAGAGACAAGCTACCAATGCCCGAGCTAATTTATCCATTATGTATGTAAGCATATTTCATTTCTTTGATATTAATGAAATGAAGTTTCATTTCTGCTGCACTTCTATGTTTATGTTTATATATGTATTCTATTATGTTCCTGCATAATCTGAGGTCACAGGTAGTCAGGTTGTCACGAATAATTAATTCCACTAAAAGACATAGATTAATCCCATTATTTGAGATTCCTCTACATTCCTGAATGGGTTGAATCACCCTGATTGATATAGAGTCATTGATGTAGAGACGTTTAATAAATCCATCCAATATCTTCCTGCAACATTCTAAATAGTTTGAATCTACATAAATATTTTAATATATTTTGCTCTTTTAAATTGAAAACGTTGTTGGAAATGTTGTCATTGATGGCAAAGGAGGTAGTAGAGGCAGAGATAGGCAAAGGACAGCAGGCAGAGGCAATGGAGTAGACAGCTGGTAAAATTTACAGGGAGCATAAGAAGAACAGAGACAGGGCAGTAAAAAGAGAGGCGGCGACAGAAAATACAGAGGAAGAGATGAAACGGTCGAGCAGTGGAGGCAGAGGTCGAGCAGCAGAGGCAGAGGTGGAGACAGCGAATACAGAGGCAGTGGAGGCAGATGCAGAGCCGTTATCAAACAGTGAAATGATCAATTTTGAATTAATGTAATAATGAAATAGGCTTCATATATTGAAGCACTGAAGAAATAATAAATAAACCCTGTGTTAAGGAATTATGAATCGAAATGCAGAAGATTGGTAATAAACTCGTGCGTTATAATATGTGGAAGTTTCGTGTTGAAGTGTTGACGGAACAATGGTTAATATATGAAAGGAGTGAATGAACCCGTAGAAAAGGGGCGGAGGCAGAACCCTGAATGAAGGTGGAACCGTGAAGGAATAGTAACGATGGTTTGGAGTTCAACCCGGTGGTTTTCGCGCAAGTCCAAGACGATAAGTTGTATTTCCAATTCGAACGCGATCAATGCCATAGGCAGACACATGGCCTTAAGTGGTTTGGAGATACCGCCCTCATCGAGTGTCATCGCGCGTTAACCATCGATGATGGAATGAACGCGATATGGCCATGCGTTGTCCGATCTGGAGGCGGGTCCATCGAACGGTGGTCGCACGTCAATTAGCACGGAAGATAACTCAAGGTACGGGCGATTACAATTAATCACCCGCGATATGAATTTCCATGTTAATGTTATAAACCATGGTTGGGTGCTATAGGTGCTACATGTTAATATCAAAGGCAAACTGTGCATATTATGGGCCTGAGTATTAATGGAAATTTGAGGAGTATACATATGGGTAATATATATATATATATATATATATGGAGTTATATATATTATGTGACAATTCGAACCTTACAAGAATTAAACGGGGTATGGGGTACACATTAAAATACCCGGGTCCTCGAATATTAAAATCAGATTAAGAGTTCGGATCTAGAACAATGGTAATTTTATAAAGTCGTGGGTATATATAAAGAAATGACTTCCGCACACAGTCAAAGCTGCCGACGTTCAATAAAATTTTATTTTATCAAAGGTTAAGCCCGAATTTATTCTGTATGTGTAAATCGAATGGACTATAGAGTCATAATGTGGCTTTATATAAAGTTATATATAATGGTGGCCACTCTTCTGACATAGTAGACACATTGAGAAGTTTGAAGGCATAAATAAGGAGTTGCAAAGCAGATAATGACAAAACCATTCAGGCATAAGAGAAACAAGCAGAAGTTAACGTAGTAATCCTTCAGATTTGGTCAGATAATTTGCAGAAACAGGGACCACATAGGTTCAACCATGGGTAGGAGGATGGGATTAATGGGGCATATGGAAGTAGATCTCATGGCGGGCAAAATTCAAATAGATATGACATGATCAGAGATGGTAGGTTCTTGGATACCCCAGATAAGAGAGTGTTGTCTTTGTGACAAACAACCTCCAAAATTTTGTGTATACTCAAATTTTGGAGCCTACCATGGATCTAGAAATCATTTTTTCCATAGACAATTCTTGGTCAACTGATGCTTTTTGATATCCCTCTTGAATTTGAAGTGTTGAAGTCACTTGCACTCACATGGATAGTCTGTATTTCATGATCACATTCTTCTACGTGAGCTTGGACAAGCATATTACATTCCATATGAATTGTTTCTATGTGATGTCCAATTCATGTCGACAATCAGTGCGCATTGACAACGATAGTTTCTCAAATTCTAACAGTGTTTTTATTTTCCATTTTGATGCATTTTGCAAATTGTCGCTCCCACGCACCTTTGTTTTCGTGAGTATCACTTTCATGTTCCCAGCTACCGCTTTCTCTTGCTTTCACCTAACTAGTTTCGCTTTCATGTTATCTTTGCTCTGGAATATGTTATTTTCACCATTGTTTGCATATCACAAGTATCGTTCCCAATTTCATATTTATATAGCAAGTTTTGTCTTCTGGCATGGGAATTGTTGCTTATCATGCAAAGTGTATTTTTGGTTTGTTTCAAGGGGCAGGACTTCTGATGATGATTTGTTCTTAGCATGCAAGCATGTTTCACACTAAGGGAAGTATGTATTCATGTATTTTGGATGGTTTAGGTTGTGTCTCCAAGTGTCTAAAGTGTATAATTGTAGTCAATTCCTATTATTGTTCTCATAGTTCTGATTGGTCCCACACTTAGCCAAATTCTAGAAAATTCCCTTAGTGCTCAAGCCTAGTTCCCCTTTGCCTCTGAGTTGCACAAATTTGTTTCTCAGTCCAGACTGCATAAATTTTTCCCTCTGACTTTCTTGAGCTATGCACTATGCAGTCTCAGAGCTCAAGCTCCACCCATGGCTGACTAAAATTCACAAATGCACAGTCACTAAGCCTCTCTCTTGGACCACCACTCATTTTCATCTCATTCAATGGATCATCATGCAGTATCTTATATCATGGGTTTATCAGATTGATTTCATCTTGTCACTAGTGGATTGCAGATGAAAAAATTATATCACGCTATGGAAAGATGATGAAATAAAAGATAGAGAGGGAGTACATGCTAGAAGACACCTAAGGAGTTGAGAGGATTAGATGATCATGAGATAAGAAGATGAAGGAACATTGGATTACAACAGAAGATCAAAGGTTGGGACCGCATGAATAATCCATCAAATTTACAACCTATTAGAGGGTATATATGAAGAACAAATCATATCTCATAGAAAGGAAGAAACAAAAATAAGGACAACTTATCACTGCCACATCATCATGTCATCAGTGTCATGTGTTTTCGCAAACATCGGAAAACCATTGCATGAGTTTTCTTGAGGTATTTTGCTCTCTTTGGAAAAATGTTGTCTTTTCGCATGTTGGTCATCACATTATATGTATGAGCTTGTTTTAGTGGTTTCATTACGTCACCATGGTTCAAATGAGTTTCTCTAGCCTTGTAAGTATTTTTCACACTCATTTCCATAGATTTGAGCATTGTCGCACAAGTGTCATCACAGTCATCATAAAGTATATCTTTGGTGTCGTACTTGTCATAATCGGTTGTAACACTGTCACATAGAGGAAAATTCCATGTTTTTATTTCATGGATGATCTATGTTGTTTGAGTCATCAAAATATGCTAAGTGTCTTAGCACAGTCAAAGTTCATCAGTGTTCACATCGATCTCACTGGTTCCGCACTTAGTCATTTTTTGGAAAACTTCCCAATCGAACAACTTAGCTTCACCTAGCCTCCCCTGAGCTTCACACTACGTAATATCAGTACTTTAGCTATGAAATTACTTCTTGGCATTGCGCAGTGAAAATTACCTTCCTCTCGATACTTCTCCATTGTGTAGTTTTTGTGACCAAACCTTGACCTTGACCTCTGGAATTTCCTAATCATGGCCTCCAACCCGATTTGACCTGAGAACTTCGCAACCATGAGCCTCAATCTCATCCCTTGAGCCCTTGAATTCTGCAGCTGCACAATTACCCAACCTTCCTTGACTCCTAGAACTACACATTAAGCTCTCCTAATGGCCATTCCTTCAGCCTATCCCATTGATTACAGAAACTACGTCGTCATGTCCCTCAGCCCAACTTAAATTGTGCATTGCACAGTCTCAGGGCTCAAGGATTCTCCTTTCCTTCTTTAATTACACAACTATGAAGGCACTAAGCCTCCATTCCCAGCCTATCACTTGTTCTGGGCTTATTCTATGGATCATAATGAATCATATTAGGCTAGGGGTTTTCGAATTGATGTTGTCTCGTCATGAGTGAATTATAGGAACATGTAATCTGTCATGTCATGGAAAGATGATGAAGAAGGAGATGGAGGAGGAAAACATGTCGAAGACACCTTTGTATTTGAGCTTGTAAGTTGATAGATTGAGAGAAATAAAAGGGACACCAGTTTGTGATCACCACCTAAGACATGGGATCATTGAAGATCCCCTATCACCAAGCCATGTGGAGATGAAAATAGGAAAATCAAGATACAAAAACAACAATGACTTGAAATTGCCACATCATCAAGTAGTCCATGTCAGTAGTGTCATTTCATGAGTTTCCATATGCCACATCATTATTTTACACCATGTATATTGTAATCAAAGTGTATTGTAAAGTGGAAGTCCAAATGACACACATGGAATGTAAAGAGTCATGTAAGTTGAAAAGTCATGGGAAGTCAAACAGTCATGGGGGTAGTCAAAGAGTCACCCTTGGTTATGTATACTCCCTCATTGTATGAGCTAAGGGAATTTTCTTTTTTTTTTGTAAGCTTAGGTAGTTCCTTCCATTTTCTATTAATAAAATTTGGGCAAAAAAATATACAAAACTAGACCTCAACCTGCCCGCAGGAAACCAGGTATTTCGGCCATCGAAGTTCAGAGTATGTCAACCAAAACATAAAAAGCCTTAATAATCTATACCATATCTGAAGGTACTTAATCTCTAAGTCTGGAGATAACAACATATACAGAAAAAGTACTAGCCACTAAAAATAAAGTAAGACATTTGATCCTGAAACCCATAATCTTCCTCAGATTCCACTGGAGATGGATCTTTGGCACTGGACCCTGGTAATTCAACTTCAACCTGTTGCATAGACTTGATTTCCTTCTCCAACCTTCTGAGCCTCGCATATTTATGCCATTGTCGAAGATTGATTTCCTGGATGTTCCTGTTAATATCTGCCAAAGTTGATTCCAGCTTAGTTTCTGCTATCGACGTGACTGCCTTAGCTAGCAGGAATTTGATTAACCAGTAAGTTCTAATTGATTGTTGAAACAAGGAAATTTGGCCCCGTGTGTGCCCTATGTCATTCACCACATTCTACATGTCCTCAGAAGCCATTTCATCTTCCCTGTCCAAGTTTTTTAAGACCTCATTTTCCCAACCATAAATGCGGGAGCGTATCGAATTTGGGATTTCTGATGCAAATGTTTGAACCAGTGGTTCCAGATGTTGCTTCACATATTTTCTTCCTCTTTTTTGATGTTGCTTAGAAGTAGGTTGTTTTACTTTGCCTATAGTGGGCTTCCTTCCTCTTTTAACCATCTTAAAGGAACTTGACAAGGAGTCTGCTAAAGCTACCATCCAAACAACAAGACCAGTCAAATTCCTAGACAAGATTCGAGACTCAGAACACAGAGAGGTTCCATCACCCAAGTTAGGCTCTGTGAGAAATACATGAGATAAAAAGAGAGACCAGACACTAATACAATCTAACCCGGAAAAAAAGAAATGAAGAGAAACCCATAGATTGTTGCCATGACACAAGACAGACATGGCTAGAGAATTAAAAGGTAAGACCAGAGTCCATAAACCAATATAGAGATAATAAGGTGAAAAATATTGCCCACATATCATCTTCATGGCCCTATTAGCATAATTACCAAAGTTTAACAGACAGGATAAAAACGAACTCTGCTGCAAGAAATTACTTCCACCGTAACAAAGGCAAACCGTTTGAACTTTCAACAGGCAACATTTATCCACAATTTTCCAAATTTTACCCGGCCTCCTATCAAAGATGACGGTATAAACAGGAAAAGGAAAGACAGAGACTAAGACATACCCTTTCTGCATAGCTATAGATAAGTTTTTGACAGGGAAAACAACCCTACTAAAACCCATATACAACAAACTACTGTAAAAGAGCCGAACCAACCCATTAAAGAGCTGCAGCAACCAATAAATATAGCAGAATTCGAAAACCATTATCTTAACAATAAAAGGATCAGAATGAGGAAACAAAATTTTTGACCAATTTCTAACCAAATATTTGGGTAACTGAACAAAAACCCACTGAGGAAGAATAGCCTACAGCCAACATCATCAACCTTCTTCATTTTTTCATACCAGAACCGACCAAATCTCCATTCAAACAAATAATCTAAGAAGACCATTACCATTATCCGCATTCGATGAAAGACATAAATATTTGGCTCAGAGGGTAGGTATGATGATGCATACCAATTTTCAACCCAGCCCATCACCCTTAACCTTCGCTGGAGAAAACCCCTACAGGCGCATCCAGCTTCCAAACAAAACCACAATGCACAAATCCAAACATTACCATGCATATTACCGCTTCCCCGGCTCTTTTTCCAAAATTTTCCTGACAGACCCAACTGGAGTCGCATGGGTGTACTTTTCACCGCTTCCCAAGCTCTTTTTCCAAAAGTTTCCTGACAGGCTTGCTGGCAGACCCAGCTGGAGTCGCATGGGTGTACTTTTCATTTATGACGTTTGGTGCCAGAGGTCCCGTCATCCACTATCCTTCCGATGCTTACATGCACTCTCCACGTGGTGGCCGTCCTCCCCACATAGTAGGCTACAGTCACCAAAATATTGGTTAGGCTCCACCCTCCCCCTATTACACCTCGATCGGGGAGAGCAAAGGGAATTTTAAATTGGCTCCACCAACAAAGAATTATAGAGATAAGCTAGTTCTTTTGTGGAGCAAGGAGTGGATCCAACGATCCACTATTGGAGATAGTGATGTTCATTGTAGATATATGTCTTGGAACTTTTACTTAATATATGAATCCTTCCAAGGCCAACACGTTCTTCATGCATGGATTATGAATTTTTGTAATATTATTCTGTGAATGTTTGTATTTCATGTTTTCTTTCACATGTGCTAATATAGTTGAACTATTTCAGTTATTTTGGTACTTATCTTATTCATAATGTGTTGTAATGGTTGTTTTTGTTGTCCCATCCTTGTGGAATATTCTACAGAATATTAGACAGACCTTTCTCATTCATTAGTTGTAATGACCGTCACATCCCTTGCAAACTATTTCGATGGATGTTAGATAGATCTTGTTGTTTGTGTGTGTCTCTTATTGGGTGGTAATATTACCTCTCTCTTAGAGGCTCACCTTTTTATCTCCCCCGCAGTAGAATGACTTTGAAACACGTCATACGATTGAACACTAATCAGGCACCCCCCTTGATTTTTGAAGCCGCATGTTCACTCCTCTCTCTTGCTAAAAATTAGAGTAAAGGAAATATATAAGAATACATGGAAACCAGGCTAATATTCTGGATGGGGCACCTACTCCAAACAGTGTGAGGTTTAACAAGGACTTCACATCGGGGAGATCCCTTGGTTGCAAAATTTCCAACACCATCAATAATGGCGCTAGAAGGAGATACATAAGACAAGTTAAACCTCTTGAGTCTATTTTGAATCTCCTATCATAAATGGATATTACCCAAATCATAATCCCGAGGTGTTTTTCTAACCTTCTTCCTAGAAAAATTTCAATCCCCATGGAAATTGTTCATGCCTTGTCTTAGTTCAAGTTTAATGGAAAGGGTGGTATATTTTTTTCCCGACACATAAATGATTTTATTGGGTTTTTTTAAATTTTCCAAATCAATGATGAAGATGTTATGTGTCTGTTACACCATTTTTTTGGTCATCTAACCTATTATCATTAGATGGACCCAAGTACACCATGTAAGACCAATTTTACCCTAAGTAAAATTGTTTTCACTATGTGAAATAACTTAGTAAAACTCCTTTATTAAGTTGTTTATGGTCTAAACAGGAAACCCCAAAAGGAAATAATAAACAAATCTATATTTGTTTATATTTCCTTAAGGAATAATTAGTTAAACATCAATTAAATTATTATTCCTAGTCATATTTAACCCAAAACAAGGAAATCAATTAAATAGATCCTTATTTATTTGATTATTTCCTAGGAATAAGTTATTTAATCCTTATTTAAATAATATTCCTAGTTAAATTTGACTAAATCATTTATAAATAATTAAATAAATAATTATTTATTTAATTATATTTCCACCATTTCCTTTAAATAATAAATAAATCATTTATTTATTTATTATTTATAAATAAAGGGTTTGACTCAAGTCAAAAATCATTTTCCCTCCAATAAATATAATAAAATATTCCTAAAAGGTGGTTCTAGAATTTGGTTAATAATATTTTATTCATACACCAAGTTCTAGAATACCCTAATATTTTGTTATAAATAGAAGGGTTTTCTCATTCATTTGTCACCTTTCATTGCCTACTAGATCACTCTGGATCTATGCTCTTGGTCTGACTTTGAACCATTATCATTGTCAAATTTTCTATCATTCCACTTTGTGAGCTCCCTTTGAGTTCTATGTTTGTCTGGGTTTTCTACACCATCAAGAGAGAAATTTTAGATCTGAAGTGCTGAGGACTTTCAAGAACCCATCCCATTGAGGAGGATTGGAAACACCTTTCTTGTTTTCCTCTCAGGTTCCCTTTAATATAAAAAATTCTTTCAAAAACATTGTTCTTGTCTTGTCTATTGGATGCATGGAGCAAAATTTCATTTTCACTGCTTAATGTCTTTTTATGCATAGATCTGGATTTGTGCAGCTTTGTCTTGATCAACTAATTGCAGATTTGAAGATATTGGCAGCCATAATTGATGTTAGGGCTATTTGTTATGCGTAGCTAAAGTGGTCTTTTTCCGACAAAAGATTCATACTAACAGTGTCTTCTATTCACCCCCACTCTCGAAGGTCATGTTAAGTATCGATGTCATACCTTACCATCTTCTTCCATTCATTCTCTTCTTCATTTCACTAAGGAGCTTCATCAATATTTCGATTGGTATGATAATCGAGATTTTAAAAAAGAATCTATCAACTCATAATGGAGCCTGATGAATTAGTTCAAGGTTTTTTTGATAGATTCCTTCTTTTATATTATGAGTTTCCCAAACGAGATATGGATCGGGATTTTTGTGTGAAAAAAAGTTTCAAGATCTGGTCCGAATTTATTTGAATCAATTTGAATCTAGACCACCTGTTGTTTCTTCGTCCGCAACTTTTGTAAACCAGGAGACACCCCTAATTTTGGAGGAACCTATAATTCCTTTTTTTCCTTTTCCTCCTCCTTTTCTAGTCCCAATGCGGGTGCCTCCTTGCGGTGGTTTTAAAGTTGGGAAATATGAAAATAAAATTCCTAATCCATATTCTCATTCTTCTTCCATTTTCCAGTATTCATATTCAATGGAGTAAATTCCATATCAGCCCATATCAACCCATGCTAAAGACTAAATCCTCCATTCTGCATGATTATGTTTTTATTCGTAACTCTAGTCTCGAATATGATCCAGATTTATGTTATCCTCTACCATTTACATGAAATGCCTCTTTGTACCATGATCCACTTGAGAAATATATTCCACCAACTTTATTTCTGCACTCTCTTGATTTTCGCGTTGTTGGTTCAAATTGCGATCAGATACAATGCAGCCACATTACATAGGTGGAGTAGAAGGAAGGTGGGGATGATTTCAATATTTATTATATTTTCCAAAATCCTCCATGTTAAGATGATGTGCTCCCATTCTTGGATGATTTTAAATCTACTAATCTCAGTAGAGAATCAAATGCAATCAGTTCTTTCAATCAACTTGCAGTATTGGGAAACAATCATTCTGATGAAGATGATTTTCTTGGTGTATGCGATGAAGAATTCCCAAGTGCATCAGCTGATCTTTCAGTTTATCATGAATATTTTAATTTAGATCTAGAATATGGTTTGGTAAAAGGAAATTTTCTTATCGAAACTTCCTCTTCATCTCACTACCCATTGCGTTCTACTATTTACGATGCATCTACTTGTGACATAGATACTCCATGATATTTAGGTTCTCCATCTGATGAGTTATTCTCAATTGACACAAGGTGGTTAGATTATCCATGATGAAAATGAAAACAATCAAATCATTGATTACTCCTTCCATCCCTCATCGTCTCTTCTCTTGCATGAAGGAAAATCTCTAAACCAACTTGCTCATGAAATTTTTCCAATTCACACATCTTCATATTTGTGATCAAAAGAATCTTTTGAATTGAGTAAAATGGTTGTTGAATTTGGAAAATACGGTAAAATCAGTGAAAGAACTGGTTGCCATCCGATGAGCAGTGGTATTATTGAAAATAGTGCTAGTAGCTATCCTCCAACTATACATGATCTGGTTCGATCTTCAATATGCAATTTTATAATCCTACAAAATTCCACGACCTACCAGAGATTCAAGGCACTTCAACTTCTAATTATGTCTATGTCAGGATCGACTCTGGTAATCCCCTCAAACTAAGCCAGATTTGGTTTCTCCCACACAATCCTCCTCTTTACATGATTTCACTCGATGAAAATTTCTTTTTGAAATTTTTTTGGTATTTCAGGTGTGATGTTTCAAATTTCCAATATTTTACTTATGATTGTATTCAAGAATTTTTTTTAGTTCATTCATCTTCATGTAAATCTCTCGCATTAAACTCGGGTTTCGAATGTGTATCTCTCATAGAGTCATGGAATTTTGAATTTGATCATTCCAAGGACTATCTTTGGCCAAAGGAATCATGCTTATCGAATTCATTTCTTAATATTCAACTCCAAGTTCTTCTTGAGAATGTTATATTGCAAATATGCCCTCTCGTCACGTCGAAAATCATCTAGAGTGATAACGAATGCACAAGTTGTTGCACGAATCAAGTTATTCTCCAGTCACCATGTCCTAATTGGTCTTTTGTATTTTTTATGATGGCATCCCTTTTAAATTCTTTTGATAATTATGATTCTTGCACAGTTTGTCACCAATTATAGGAAAATGGTTTGTCATGTTTGTCTTGCAACGAAGTTGGTTCGATTGTTCAGAGAATTCCCATAACTGTTCAAAATAATTCATCTTCGTTTATTACAAATTGGAAATCTGATGCTTCAATTAGCTCATCTGATCATTATTCTATCCTTCATGACTATCATTTTTTTTATCATTTTCTCATCACCACATCCAATGACAATTGTTTTACATCCCTTGATATTCCTCATTCAACATCTCACTATAAATATTTTTGTCGAGCAGTTGAGGCACTTCAAAGTTCGTTGATGGTAATGTCAGGTCCTCTCTATGTTGACATGACTGTTGAATATGATCAAATCTATTTTCCCTCACAAGATTCACATCATAATCCCCTGCCTCTAATTGAAAATTCATCTTTTCAAATATTTTGGGGTTTTCAAGAGGATTATCGCAAATCATACGATCTGATCGCTGAATGAATGGAATAGTCTTACCTATTAAGTTCTGTCGCAAATAAAAAGTTTCAATATTCCCTCACACCTGTTAAGGAATTCAGAGTTGATGCAGACACATCCATGAGAATCTCCCAAGCTTTGTTAAAATATGGTATTCATTAGAAAGGTAAGAATGTGAATTGGATGAAGGTAATGGTTGTGACACATATTTCTGCCTATAGGCAAGACCTTCGGCATTTTTTTCAAGTTATTCAATTTTTTATCTTTTTTGTTGCACATTATTTTTTATATGTTTTAATTGTTCATATCTTTGTGGATGCTGGTTGGGAAAAAATATGGTGGTTTCACTGGAAATTTAATTATACATGACCCTGAACCCCTAGCTGTTAGGTAGGAGTATGATTAGTTTCACCTTAGTTTTCTTTCTCTTGCACCCATCCTGTCTTACTCTTCTAATCTTTCTTTTCTTTTGTTACTTTTGTCATTCATCATGTTTCCCTTAGCTTATTTTGTTTTTTATTTGGTTTCACATTATTGTTTTGTCATGTATTTTCCTTTTCGTGTGTTGAATAAATCTTTGCATGAATATACTTCGTTGGCCCGGAAGGGAATGTGGAAAAACAGAAAAGGACTTTGTGACACTACAACATTTGGCTAACTCTCTTTCCTCCTTCCTTTTCTGGGTTACATCTTTTAGTCAATGATGTTCCAACAGAAAATACGATCCTTCCATTTATTAATCCTCGTGTCAAACCATGACCTCCTTTTCTATTATGGAAACCTCATGCATGCACTCGGTTTATGTTTCGATGTTTTCAAGCTGATCCAATCAAGTAGAAAAGGATAAGGGGAAAATCTAAACGAGAAAACCAATATCATAGGTCTTACATATTCTTCTCTGAAGGGACAACCTCTCCTGCTCTAAATAAGTCAGGATACATCTTCCACCCATAAATAAATAAGCGTTGATGTACATTCCTTTTAAAATAAATAAATAAAGGCAAAAGAAGAAAAAGGTTTCTTGCGTAGAGAGGTGAAGCAAGAAACTCTGTCGGGGTACTATCTAGGCTCACTGGCAGTGGAGTAATGTTTGTGTCCATGAAGTGACTCTTTCAGGGTATTGTCCAGGCCTTCTACCAGCGGAGCAACACCAAAGATAAAAAAATATACTCTAAAAATATAAATCTCGCGAACTTCATTACCCTATCCTTATCCGAAACATTGTGTGATTGTTGATATTATGTTTGTGTTCAACTGAGTAAATGGATGAAGGGGATTATGTTTATGCATGGGGTAAGTGGGGAAGCCATGGTAATATGAATAATGAATAAATAATTCATGAAGAAATAGACCCTGCACAAAATAATTGACTAAGGCAGATAAGTTGGAGTTCTACCATGTGTTGCCAAGTGTTGTTGTTGCGACAAACATCCTCCAAAAATTTTCGTACACCCAAATTTAGGGGCTTATCGTCGATATGGAAATCGATCGCTCCATAGTCACTTCTTACTCAGATGATTCTTTTTGAGCTTCCTCATGAATTAGAAGTTTTTAAGTCACCAATCTCACTGGTCTCGCACTTAGCCAAATTCTAGAAAATTCCCCTTTGCCTCCAAACTATGGTTATTTTTCCCTGAGTTTGTACTGCGCAAATTTTTTCCTCAGTCTAGCTTGAGCTGCGCACTATGCAGTCTCAAAGCTCAAGCTCCACCCCTGATTTCTTGAGATGTACAACTACGCAGTCACTAAGCCTCTCTCTTGGCCCACCACTTGGTTCTGGCTCAATTAGTGGATCACCATGCAGTATCTTAGACCAGGGGTTTTCAAAATGATGTGGTGTTTTCACAAGTGGATTGTAGATGCATATATTCTATCACGCTATGGAAAGATGATGATGGAAGAGATAGAGAGGGAGGACATGCTAAAATATACCTAAGGATATGAGGGGATAAGATGATCATCAGACAAGAAGACGAAGGAACACTAGATTACAACATAAGATCAAAGATCGGGGCCACAGGAATACTCCATCAGATTTACAACCCATTATAGGGTAGATATGAATAACAAAGAATATATCATATAAAGGAAGAAAAAATGAGAAGAATAACTTATCACTACCACATCATCATGTCATCAGTGTCATGTGTTGTCACAAAATTGAAAACAATTCCATGTGTTTTCTTGAGGTATTTTTCTACCTTTGGAAAAATGTTGTCTTTTCGCATGTTGGTCATCGCATTGTATGTATGATCTTGTTTTACTGGTTCCAATAGGTCAAATTGGTGAAAATTAGTTGTTCTAACCTTGTAAGTATCTGTCACACTCATTTCCAAAGTTTTGATCATTGTCGCACAAGTGTTGTCACAGTCGTCGTAAAGTCTATTTTTGGTGTTGCACTTGTCATAACTAGTCGTAACATTGTCTCACGAAGGAAAATTAATTTTTTGTATGTCATGGATGATCTATGTTGTTTGAGTCATCAAAATATGCTAAGTGTGTGATCACATTCAAAGTTCATCATTGTTCACATTGATATCATCGGTCCCGCACTTAGTAATTTTTTGGAAAACTTCCCGACCGAGAAACTTAGCTTCACCCAACCTTCCTTGAGTTGTGCACTGTGCATTCTCAGTCCTCTAGTTGTGACCTTACTTCTTGGAACTATGCAGTGAAAAGTATATGCCTCCCAGTGCTTCTCCATTGCACGGTTTTTGTGACCAAGCCTTGACCTTTACCTTCGAAATTACACAGTCATGGCCTCTAGCCCAGCTTGAACTGCAAACTTCGCAACCACAAATACGCATTCACCTAAATTTCCTTGACTCCCATAATTGCACAGTAAGCTCTCCCATAGCTCATTCCTTCAACCTATCCCATTGGCTCCAGAAACTATGCAGTCATGTCCCTTAGCCCAACTTAAACTATGCATCGCATAGTCTCCAGGATCAACGATTCCCCTTTCATGTCTGAACTATACAACAACGTAGTCATTGAGCCTCCCTTCCCATCCTATCACTTGTTCTAGTCACAGTATATGGATCAAAATGTATCATCTTAAGCTACGGGTTTCCAAATTGATTTCATCTCGTCATGAGAAAATTGTAGGTACAGTTACTCTATCATGTCTTAGAAAGACGATAAATTAGGAGATGGAAGAGGAAAAAAATGTCAGGAGACTCCTTTGTAGTTGAGCTTGAGTGTTGATTAATCAAGAGAAATAAAATGGATTCCAGTTTGTGATCACTGCCCAAGAAATGAGATCATTGAAGACCCCCCATCACCAAGCCAAGTAGACGTGAAAATAGGACACTCAAGACACAACAGCAATGGTGACTTGACATTGTCACATCATCAAGTAGTCCATGTCAGGAGTTTCATGTCATGGGTTTTCATATGCGACATCATTATTGTGCACCATGTATATTGTAATCAAATTGTATTGTAAAGTGGAAGTCCAAAGGTCACACATGGAATGTAAAAAGTCATGTAAGTTGAAAAGTCATGGGAAGTCAAATATTCATGGGGGTAGTCAAAGATTCACCCTTGGTTATATATACTCCCTCATTATATGAGCAAATGAATTTTCCATCTTGGCTCCACCAGCAAAGCATTAGAGAGATAGGCTAGTTATTTTGTGGAGCAAGGAGTGGCTCCAATGCTTCACTATTGGAGCTAGTGATGTTCATTGTACTTGTGTGTCCTGGAACTTTTTCTTAATAACAGAAGTCTTCTAAGGCCATCACGTTCTTCATGCATGGATTATGAATGTCTGTGAGATTATTCTACGGATGTTTTTATTTCATGTTTGCTTTCACATGTACTAATATAGTTGAACTATTTCAGTTATTTTTGTACTTATCTTATTCAGAATGTGTTGTAATGGTTTTTGTTGTTGTCCCATCCTTGTGGAATATTCCACAGGATATTAGATATACCTTTCTCATTCATTGGCTGTAATTACCATCACATCCCTTGTGGATTATTCCACTACATGTTAGACGGATCTTTTTTTTTGTGTGTATCTCTTCTTGGGTGGTACTATTACCTCTCTCTTAGAGCCTCACCTTTTTCTCTCCCTCGCAATAGAAGGAATTTGACACACATAAGATCGAACACTCACTAGGCACACACCCCTTGCTTTTTGAAGGCACATGTGCACTCCTCTCTCTTTCCAATAGTTAGAGTCAAGCAAAATATATAAGAATACCTGGTAACCAGGCCGATATTCTAGATGGGGCTCCTAATCCAAACCGTGTGAGGTATAATTGGGACCTCACATTGGGGAGACCCCTTGATTGTTGAATTTATAGCACCATCAACAGAGAGGTTATGGGCACAAGTTCTATTCTAGCTCTAGTTCTGACAGGTACCATGATCATCGTCGTTATCATCCTTACAGGAGGAGTGATGGGGAATATTTTCCAGACGAGTTCAAGAAACCCAAGCCACCTATCTTTGATGGATATTTGTAAAAGTTGGAGGATGAAGAGTCATGGATACTTGGGATGAAAAATTTCTTTTAGCTGCATGATTACACAAAGAATATGAAGGCCTTAATATCTATCCTCGGTCTCAAAGGAAAATTAGATATTTGGTTGGAAGATGTGAAACGATTCAGAGACATCAAGGCAGAGGAGTTGAGTTGGAATGAATTCAAGAGAATTTTCAAGAAGAAATACTTGTCATAAAGGTACTATGACAATAAGGCCAAGGAGTTCTATGAGCTAAATATGGGATCAATGACAGAAGAGGAGTATATTATCAAGTTCCTGAATTTGTTGAGGTATGTACCGTATCTTAAGGATGAAAAAGCCAAACTCCATATATTTGTCAATGAATTACCATTAGCATTTAGAGATTGGATTGAATATGATGAGCCTTGGTTGTTTGAGGAATTAATTGGGAAATTAAAGCATTTTTATGAGAAATCAAAGCATAAGACGAAATCTCAACAAGCTTGGAAAGGGAAAGACAAAGCTAAAGGTAAATGGCAACCGAAAATAACAAGACCTACGAATGTAGGGGAGAAATAAAATGTTGCACCTTACAAGAAGTTTAATGGGTCACAACCTAGAGGGTAGTAGAATAAAGGTGATGGTAAGGGAAAGTTGTATTGTTGTATATGTGGCAAGGAGCATCTCAAGAGGGATTTTCCACATAATTTGGGTGGTAGTCCTCAGGTTTACAGTGCACATGAAGCACATATAGTTGGGGATGTTGAGAAGAGAATTCCATGTATCTATGCAGTGCTGCATAATAGGCAGGAGGATCAGTATGCGTCTATTATTGATATGGATGGTAAGCTTTGTGATCAAGTTGTTTTTATTTTGATTGACCCTGGATCTAATTATAGTTATGTTAGTGCTTATATGGTGGATAAGTGTGGTTTGAATAAATGTGCATGCAGAATCTTGGTTAGTGAAGTTGCCTATAGGTACAAAAAAGAGAGTTCATCATTGGGTAAGAGCTTGTGCATTCGAGTTGAATGGTATGCCTTACCTCAAAAAATTTTAATGTATTGTCAGGATCATATAGTATGATTTTTGGTATGGACTGGTTGTATCTTCACATGACTAAGGTGGATTGTTATGAAAAATTTATTGAGTGTTTGGATGAGAATGGGGAACAAAGAATCTTGCAAGGTAAGAAGAAGGCAACATTAGTCAGAATGGTTACATCTATGCAGGGAAAGAACAGTCACGGAAAATTGTGTGTGTTATTTGAAGTGAATATTTATAGTGATACATATTTTTGATGTTGAGAATGTAGAAGTTATGAATAGGAACCCGATCTTGCAGCAGTTTTAGGATGTGTTCCCAACAAATATTTCAGGGTTTTTGCCTCACAGAGAAGTGGAATTTTCCATTGAGTTGGTACCAGGGGCAACACCAACATAAAAGGAACCATACAGGATGAGCACACCAGAGTTAGTAGTGTTGAAGTTACAGTTGAAGGAAATTCTTGACAAGGGATACATTAGGCCAAGTGTATCACCTTGGGGTGAACCAGTGTTGTTTGTGAAGAATAAGGATGGTACTCTCAGGTTGTGCAATGATTACAAGTAGTTGAACAAGCTGACCATCAATAGAGATATTTGCTGTCGAGAATTGATGATTTTTTTTATCAGTTGAAGGGAGAAATAGTGTTCTCGAAGATTGACTTGAGATCAAGATACCATCAGGTACACATCAAAGAAGAGGAAATCTACAAGACTACTTTTTGGACTAGGTATGGGAATTATAATTTTGTTGTAGTTCCATTTGGTTTGAATAACGCTCCAACTACCTATATGTGCTTGATGAATAGTGTGTTGCGTCCTTATTTGGACAATTTTTTTATTTTGTTCATTGATGACATATTGATATATTCAAAAAATGAGGAGGAGTATGTCGAACACTCAGAAACAATATTGATATTTCTAAGAGAGCATCAAATTTATGCTAAACTAAGTAAATGCAGTTTCTTTCAAACATAGGTACATTACTTAGGGCATGTTGTTTCCAAGGAAGGTATAATAATGGATCTAGAGAAGATAAGAACCATCATGGAGTGGGAAGTTCCTAGAAATGTGGATGGGATAAGATCACTTATGGAGATAGCAAACTGTTATAGGAGGTTCATCAATAAATTCTCTCAGATTGCATATATTATTACGTCATTGCAGAGGTAAGATAATAAATTTGAATGGACAAAGGAATGTGCATCTAGTTTTTATGAATTGAATAAATTGTTGACAAATGCTCCAGTTTTAAAGATTGCATATCCGAACAAAGAGTTTGTGGTGTGTACAGATGCCTGCAACATATGACTTGGTGGAGTCTTAATGCAGGAAGGATATATAGTGTGCTATTATTCATAGAAACTAAAAGAGAACGAGCATAATTATCTGACACATGATCTTGAGTTGGCATCGATAATTCATGTATTGAAGATGTGGAGACACTATCGTCTTGGTAGAAGGTTCGTATTGATGAGCGATCACAGTGGATTGAGGTATATATTTGACCAACCGAATCTGAATCCTAGACAATCTATATGGTTGGCCACGATCAGTGAGTTCTACTTTGATATTAGGTACATTAAAGGTAAAGAGAATAAGGTTGCATATCATCTTAGTAGAAGAGTGCAGGTGAATTATATAGAAACTATGAGTTCTTATGGGATAGACTTACATGATCGGATCTTACATGTGGGACAATAGGATCACAGGTATAGGGAGCTTATGCACAGGTTACAACATGGTAAATGTGATTAGGATGTGGACCATCATCTTATAGCAACTTGTTTGGTTAGATTTAGGGACAAGGTCTATGTGTTGAATGACAGTGAGCTCAAGAAGACTACCTTGCGATAATTTCATGCAAAACGGTATTTCGGTCACCTAAGATACCAGAATACATTGACAACAGTGAAGAAGTTTTATCATTGGTCAAATCTGAAGAAGGAAGTGGAAGTTTTTGTGGCTAAATGTTTGGATTTTCAATAGGTAAAGGCATGATGTAATCATCTTGGTGGTTTACTACATCCGATTTTTATTCTAGAGTTGAAATGGGAGTTCATTTCCATGGATTTCATCATAGGTTTTCCAAGGACATCTAGAAAACATGATTCCATCATGGTTGTAGTGTACAGGTTGAAAAAGGTAGCACACTTCATTCCAATTATGTCTACTTATTCAGCTAATGATGTAGAACAGGTCTTCATCAGAGATTTAGTGAGGTTGCATGGTGTTACGAAGAATATTGTGTGAGACGTTGATGCTAAGTTCACTTCTAGATTCTGGAAGGAGTTATTTGCAGGTTTCTACATAGAGTTGGCCTTCAACACATCTTATCATCCGCAGACATATGGACATATAGAGAGGGTCAACAGGATATTAGAGGACATGTTGAGGATGTATTTGATGCATTAATAGAGGAGGTGGAAGGAGTACCTTCCATTGGCTGAGTTTGCTTACAAAAATGGGGATCAGGAGTCACTGAGGATGAGTCTGTTTGAGGCATTGTATGGGAATATTTGTAATACTCCCATCAGTTGGAGTGATACAGTTAACAGGGTATTGATAGGACCAGATATGTTGGCAGAGATGGAACATGAAATTAAGGTAATCAGGAAAAATCTCAAGGCAACACGGGACATACAGAAACGTTATGTAGATTAGAACATTATTTTTAAGGAGTTTCAGGTTGGGGAACAAGTGTACATGCACATCAAGGCCAAGAAGAGCTCCTTGAGGATTGGATCATGTACCAAGATGGCACCTCGGTATTGTGGACCTTTCAAGATTCTTGAAAGGATTGGACCAGTAGCCTATCGACTTGCATTGCCTATGATAGTGAAAGTCCATGATGTTTTCCATGTGTCATTTCTTAAGAAGTATATTAAATGTGTTGATCATGTGATTGGATGGTCTATATTATAGGTGGAGACAAAAGGAGAATTCCAATCGTAACCTCAATGTATTTTGCAAAGAAATTTGCTCATGCTCCGGAATCGAGAAATCGAGTGGGTTAAAGCTCATTGGAAGCAATTTGGGCCCATTGAAGCTACATGGTAGATGGGCGATCATATGCAGGCTATGTATACTTCTCTATTTGCTAGTTGAGTGAATTTTTTTGGCATATGTTTTGGTGTGGTGTTTTGTATATGTATGCATGTATATGGATGTAAATATCGCCATGAGATGTGTTATAAAGCTCCAATAATCGTTATGGGTGTCATTTCATTATGTTTTTCATGTTGTTATGTTTCTCATGTTGGTTTTCTTCTCAATAGGTTGATCATTGTAAATACTACAACGAGCTAAGTTATAAAGCTCCATGGGCAGTATGTTTTTCTTTTCAGCAGTCTTGTTGGTTTTAGGATGGGGTTCCCCCAAGAGGGAGGGTTCTGTAATAGCCCTAGTGAAAAATCTATGTAATAAAGTTAATAAAGGAAAAATAATAACCAAGGTTACGGGACACTTATTCAAAGTTGAATCTTGGGCAAGACATCCTAGTGTGGGTGTTCATTTGGTTTATCATGGCGAAGGTAAATTGGAAATGGTATTGGAAAAGGATTTGGAAAGGAAAAATGGCATTGATTGGCATTGTGTTTATGAAATTAATGGAAATTAGGAGAAAATGAAGGTGAAAGGTCACAGGTTTCATGTGAGGAGGAAAATTAAGGGAAGTAATGGAAATTGAAGAAAATAGAGACCACATCGATAAAAAGGCTTCTGAGGACTAGTTCACAAGCTTTTGTCAGTTTAGTTTTGGAGCTCTCTCTCTACTCTACTCTCTCTCATACTCCTGGACACTTAGAGAATTCTTGGAGCAATCTAGAATTGGATGACAAAAGGAAAAGGAGTAACAAGAAAGCAAGAGGAAGTAAAGATCAAGCAAGGAAGAGCGGGATCAAGCAGCTAGAATGGGATTACTTGTAGGTATCAAGTTGTATGTAGTATTTCCTTGCTATTTTTGGCATGCATGGTACATGCATGTGTGTTTTGGTTCTCTTGTAGTCATTGGCATGGGTCTTGCCACGTGTGACAATGTTTTTTAGCCTTGCGTTTCCATTTATGGATAGCCATGGTGTGATGGGGTTCTCTTGTTTTTGTTGAGTTTCATTTCTGGATGGATTCGAAGCTAAGTGGGGTGATCTCAGGATTAATCACAAGGCCTAGGAATCTCAGGATAGGATATACGGTAAAATCTGGTTATGAATACCCTTGATTTGACCTAGGAATCCCTTGACTAAGAATGGTGGGATACACGGTAAATCCCAGAGGGTGGTGACCTTGTAGGCCTAGGAATTCCTTGATTGGTAATGGTGGGATAAATGGTAAAGACAAGAGGTTAATACAGAAAAATTCCTCATGATTTAGGTGGATATATCTGGAGGCATCCATGCTTGTATAGGTCTAGTGATCAGGTGGGGTTGCAGTAAAGTCTGGTTATAATTATGAGGGTTTTTGGCCTATGAATCCCTTGGTGGATATACGATAAATCCTAAGGAAGCCTTGGTTGGTTTTATTTTGAGTCCCAAATTCATGCTTGGAATATAGCACAAGGGTGATTGGTTGAAAGAAAGATTTGGTTCGTCCCAATCTATGGTCGGGTGGTTTGTGGAAGTGCCTAACTTAGTTGGCTTCTGAATTCATTAATAAGAGCTCCTTATTCTTTGGCATCTCATGTGTTAAATGAACTTGTTCATATGTGGTTTTTATGGTTCTTTTGTCATTGTATTTTTCTTGGTTATTGCTGGTTATAAGCATGATTTATGACAGACTTTGATTATGGCTCTCATCATGATTTCATTAGCATATGAAATATGAATGATTATATGACCTAATTGATGATAATGTAACTATTTTGATAAGGCATCAATTCTTCCTTACGAATCTCAGATAAGTATGAGAACCCTATGCTCAAATTTTTTTTTATGACCTGTAGATTACATATTTGTGACATGTTTGACGAAATTCCTATCATGGATAGTAGGGGTCCAGTTAATTCCTTGTACCAATTCTTGCATTAGTAGCCTTATTTCATTTTTGTTTATCATTTCTAGAAGTTTCATGAAGTTCTGGGCAGTGGCCTAAGTCTTGGCCCTGAAAAAGTGGCACTGAATTTGGTGTCACTGGCTCAAAACTTCCTGAAAAGGACCACAATCGATGGCATGCCTTGTTGTGGGAGAGACTGGAGGGCCCAATTCACATGCATGACTTGTCATGGGAGTGGTTGAGGTTCCAAATAAGAAAAATACAAGTTGTCTCAGGGGTTAAAAAGCTGGAAGGGTTGGTTTCCTCTTGAAGGGTCTATAACTCATGAGGAAGGTCAGATTGGTTTTGGTTTTTCGGTTCCACTTCCTTAAATGTACATGGGGAATGGAAACACTTAATATATCCTCTCATCACATGCTTACGCCAGTGGACCAGTTAGCTTGAGTAAATGTGGGAGGAGGGTATTACAATCTAGGTCTTCATGCTTAAGCTCATGGAGATGACTTTTGGCAGTGATGGTTTAGCCTCATGATGATGATGATGATATTGCAAAGGTGCTACAAAGTGATGTTCATAGTTGTTGTGGCTTGTACAGGTGTTTGAGGAGAGTGTAGGACTTTTTGGAAGTCTTGTCAACCCTTCTTTGTTGGTTTCTAGGTCCATTTGGTTGTGGAACTTGGGAGACATATCTATCCTATTTGTATAAGTGTCACAAGGCTTGGAAGTGGTTTGGAGGCATGTAAAAAGGCTAGAGAAGATGACAAAATAGGTGGAAGAGGTTTTGATCAAAGTTTTTCTATGTTTTTCCTTATCCTCTGCCCTAGTCGCATGGAGATAAGATTGTGCATGCAGCTGAAATTCCTTTGGTTGTAAGGAAGTAGGCCTATGCATGCATCCAATCGAGATCAGTTGTTTTGTGCATGTGGCTAAGGCTTAAAAAACATTTTTCTTTGCATTCCTCGCGCACTTTTGAAGTAACTGGACTTGGACATTCCTAGAAGGTTCTATACTAATTGAAAAAGGTTGAAATGGTTTGAAAGAAACCTGAAGTGGGTGTGAACACATTAAGCGCACAAGCAATGATGGTGACAGATTGATTTTGTCAACTTTTTGCACCTCTGATCCCAATCCAAAAATGCAATTTCCCCTACATGTTTTATATTCTACATTTTGGATCTAGTTGATGGTTGGTTGAGTGTGAGAGTGAATGAGTGAAGGCTGCATAGAGAAGGAATGCTTCAAATTAAGTTGAGAGTGTATAACCTTCAGTTTATGAGTGCTTTTTTCTGCGTAGTGAGCATATATGAAGCATGTTGCAGAATAGATTAGATTTGAGTCTGTCGTAGCATATTTTTGTTTGGAGGATTATAGCATATATTATGTTGTTGGATGGTCATAGTATTAGAGTTTTTATGCATGGATTTAAACCACTATTTTTCTTGTGTTGAGAGCAGATTTGTGGTGGTATTTTGTTTGGTTTATTGATAATGTCTTGTTGCTGAGACTTGGATTGAAAAGTTGAATTCTTGTTGAGCAGAGCATCTTAGATCCAATTTGAAAATATATGAAACAAAGTACACATAGTGTAGAGGAGCAATGACTTCATGAGAGTGGAGCACTGATTTATAAGCTTCAGCAAAAGGATCATTTTCTCCATCCAATCTGAGTTGGATAGTCAAATCGAATTTGGGCGAGGATCATTGATCATGGGACCTTCAAAGGATGGTAGTTCATATATCCATGTGAGAACGGAGTCTTCTGAGTTGATTAGTAGAATTGAGTCTCCTGGTTGATTGTTTTTGGCCTATTTTGTATCAGGTCAAGTCTCCAGGATGATCAGAGTTAACTATCTATGTAAAAAACAAATTGATTAACATAATAGAGATTCACATAAGAGCAGCAGAAGCAAGGGTGGCTTTTCTCCCGAAAGGGCTTCCACTAGAAATATTGTGTCTCATGTGTTATGATGTGATTGTGTGCATTGCTTATTGTTTTTGTTGTTGCTTATGTTTTTTAGTTTTTTCTTATATGGTGCACATGCTATAATTTTTATTAGTTTTCGGTTAACATATGTGTGATTCAGTAAGTGAAGTTTAATTTGGTAAAAATCGTATATAGATCACACTACTAATTCACCCCCCTATCATTAGTGCTCAAAGGTTTCATAATAAATCCCTTTTAATTAAGGTAGAAACTACAAGAATGGAAAATTCCCATATTATAGTGTGCTACATGATCAAGTTCTAGGTATGAGTATGATACAATACTATTGCTTCATTAAAGTAAGTTGTGGCCTGCAATCAAAACTAAGGGAGGTTTAATGGTTTAATCTTGTCCTTGTAATGGTGCAATAATCCTTTCTCCTAGTCATAATAACATGCGACACCTGGATAAATGGAACATGCCGACTTGAAATCCTTACATTACTCCAACTTATCATAGTTGATATCAATCAAAGGTTCCAACATCAATAGCTTCCTTTACTTTTCCAAACACATTATGGCACAACTTTTTACTTCACATCATAAACCATTAGTATTTACTCCTTGTTTCCTACTATAATCCTACGTAGATAGCTTCTTAACCCTTAGGAAACAAGCCTTTTATGGCCCGCACATCTTTAATCATGGAAATAAACTCTACAAGTTTTCAAGAGGATTATGATGCTAATAAATCTAGCAAGTTTGTACCAAATTTATATGACAAGGGAATGATTCAGAGGCCAATCCATTTTTTATTGATACAGATGAATATAGAACTTGAGTTGGGTGTTCCCCTCTAAAAACATGATCAAAACCTGGGTGCAAGGTGATCATAATCCCATGGATCCAACATGCAGTAATTAGGTGATTAGCCTAGGTCAGTGGAGTGTAGGGTTGTGTTTGTTGTATTCTCTCAGGGGATTGAGGACTTCTCAAATGATAAAAATTCCTAGTTTCATTGTCTCATTAGCATGGAGTTTCCCAACTTTCCTCTGCAATTTTGGCCCTTATCAGAGCAATTTTCCTAACCCATTGTTAAATTCCTTTTCGAAGAACCACTCTGTGACGTGAACATTTAAAATACCAGTCAAATAGGTACCATCTACATTGAGGTTAACATGTCAAATACATTACACCTCCAAATACCCGATTCCATTGTCATTGGGTGAACAAACAGGTCAACCTAAACAATAATATTAAGGACTTACCACAATTTGGTGAAAATGATGAGGTTTAGGCTCACCCCCCTTTAGCTCAAGAAGCCCCTAAAGCAAAAGAAGTATGTTGGGAAACATCATTCATAGCAAACAGATACAAGACAAAACATATACACACCTAAATGAAACAAAGCTCAACCAACGGAGTAAATTATGGAAAAATTTAGGGGCTAATTTTTCCATGCTTTTTCCAAAAAAAATATTTGCCAATTCCCATTTTTTTTTAAATTGATTCACCCAAATTTTATAGTATAAAAATATTTTACCCTAAAAATCGCCAAAAATTTATATATACTAATATAAAATGATTAGAAAACTAAATATTTTTACAAAAACAACATTAAAAATTTTACAATTCACATATTGGGGACTACTAAGATTCGCCAAGTTTTTAAACTTTAAGATAAACGTCCATCCTTAAAATTTTCCTTGGGAGTAATATGAATAAAATTAAATAGTCCTTGGGCTCCACTACAGGTTAACAAGGAATCCACCTAGAGCTCTTAATCCGTAGGCCATGGTAGCCTTCTTCTAGGCATGCCTAATTATTTACTCCTTATTAGAACACCCAGGGAAATCCTCAAAGTAGGAAATGGAAATCAATGACTCTACAATTTTATGATCAATCTCACTAACATGATCTCCAAAACTAATTCAAGGCTCTACAAGAAATACACAAGGAGGGCATGAGAATAGGACCCTCGCTCAAACCTATCGATGGAAATAGTCTACTGTAATGTTCAGAAACCATAAGGAAAATCATGATCAGATGGGTTTCGAACCTATTATTTTTCTAGATATTATTTAATTATGACAATTTATTAGGTTTGAGGCTATAAAATGTCCCAAGTGATAACTAAAAAACTACTAATTTGCATGTTAAGATTATGTTAGAACAATTGGTCAACAACACAACCATCTTGTCCAAACAACCAAACACCAATGTCATATTACCCATCTACCACTGAAATGACAAAATACCATCTTAAAAACAAACCAAGTTGGCATGTAAGAAAATATTTAATGTTACAACTGGAAAATAGTTTGCATCCTCATTGTCTTGCCTAGTTCCCATCAAACTCTTTGTACATGATCCTAATTTCTATATTTCCCAAAAGAGATTAATAAAACCTTTGTTATAAATTTAAAGAAAATACTTACAAACCACCAAAACTTCCCCTCTATAGGTCTCAACCTAGATTACTTCAAACAATTTTCACTATTTGAAATGATTTTATCATTTCACTTAATCATCTTCATTTCCATTCAATCCCTGATTTGATATCTCCCCTTATCAAAATTGGCTACAAATTTTCGACCTTTCATATTTATTGTTTTCACCACTAAAATTAAAATTTTGCATGTCATAAATGAATTAAAACAATGAGAAATGGAATAAAAATGTCTTTTAGGGATAGGGATGGGTTTATATTATTGGCAGGGAAAAGATTGTATTTTTTATTTTTTTTTGGGTTGAGATGCCCGCAAGTAGAGAACCAAGACTCATAAGTCTGTCGAGTGACTCTTGAGTGAGGGGAGACTTGTGAATTTCCGAGTCTTATAAATACTTGGTGAGTCGGCCATGTTTTTATTGATGAATCTCAACAAGTTGTTTGACATGCAAGTCAAACCAATTGAATAAATTAGTTTTACAACCTTGGTTGATATTATTAATCTAAAGGCCTGCAATATTATTACATTAACCCTATACTGGAAGGTGTGAACAAATCAAACACTTGAAGGGCCAGAGAAAATGGATACAATATCATGATAAAATAACTACTCAATCATAGACGAAATGAGTGAAGTAGCATTAAGGCGAGCAAGAATATCTTTATTCAGAATTCAAATTTATCTTTGAATGAATGAGATGTTTAACTTTACACATGGATACAATTATATGGCATCCTCAACTCCAAATAACGTCCATATTTTATTTCCTATTAACATCCATACTTTATTTCCTACTAGATCCTTGTCTTCTGATTTATGCAGGCTTATTACATATAACAGGAAGGGATAATAAAGGTAGATGATGGAAAAGGTGTAGTCGAAATCTCTAAATGCGGCCATCACTCACATATCAAAATATGGCCACAATAAATAGAAAAGAAATGAAAATTAAATTAAATTAATGTTCGCATGAGAAAAGCAGATCAATCATCAATCAGACCTTAAACTACAACGGGTAATAATAACAACATTGAATTTTGTAAATACTATTTCTGGAAGTGATTCGAGCAGGCATTTTGAGTACCTGGAAATTACCTCTATGGATAAATAAATGGGAATGGTTTTACAACAATTAGCGGGTAAAATGACATTTATAGGGTCATGTTTCCTTTGAATATCAGAACTTATTTCTTGAAAAACTTCTCAACAAATTTATGTGAGGTACGGGTGAATTCAAATTCATTCAATAGTACAAATAAAATGATGCACATCATATTTTAAATCTTTCATTGCTCATTGAAACACCATTAAATTATTACAACATTCATATGAGTCTCTCCTTTTTATATTAGAATATATCTCTAAGAGAATACATTAAAATGCCAATAGACCATTATATTGTGGATGATGTTGATCCTTTTTACACTGGTGAAAAGTCACAAGATGGTGTTGCTAGAAGGGCCTCGGAAGTTCATCTCAAAAGCATTCCATGACGTAATGGCCTTCGGCCGTATTAACGCCCAAAATATGCCTATGTTTCTGAATATGATTTTATTTGTATTGAATATCAACATGGATGGTACAGTGTTTGGCTATTTCAAGTGCAAAGAAAGTAGTGTGAAGGATACAATAACAGAAAAAAAAACATGTAACTGAGAATTAAGTACCAGTTTTATTGTGGAAAAAACACTATAATTTAATTGTTATTTATCAACATGGAAAATGCAAAATGATGTATTGAGCATAACTATTGACTTCATGGTGTAACTGAAATCAAAGGTTCTTTCAAACATGCCATAAACTTTGATTGAACTAGTGCCATAATGTACACCCTAATCAAGTCAAGATAACTGAAAAAATTAAAAACATAAGAAGTTCAAGAATCCTTAGAGTTCTTTACTCCTTTAATTAGGATTGTTGGGTTAACAAGTAACAACTTGTTTGAATTATTTTGGTTTCCATTAGTCTTTTAAATTTTTAGTTATTTAGCACAACTCTATTAAGCTAGTTAATTGATAAATTTTTTTTGGGAAAGAAACCTCACAGGGAAATCTAAAGGATGATTCCCCACATTCATAGATGACATCTACAATAAACTTGTCAGATGACATATTTGTTTGAATTATTTTGGTTTCCATTAATCTCTTGAATTTTTATTTATTTAGCCCATCTCCATTAAGCTAGTTAATTGATATTTTTTTTAAGTGAAAAAAACCTCACAAGAAAACCCAAGAGATGATTCTCCACATTCCTAAATGACATCCACAATAAACCTGTCCGGTTAGATTAATGCACATAATCCAGAAAGTTTATAACCAAACACTTGTAAGAATAAATTATCCAAATGTGCTACAACATTGAGACAGTTGGTTAAGCTAGCCTGCTGGGCTAGCACGATGCTTATTATCAAGCTTATGTGCTCAAATTCCAGTTTGAAAATCAATATTCTCTAGAAAGAAATTGGATATTCTCTGGTAGATAAGGTTTGATCCTTTTTTTTCCTTTATTTTTTTCTAAACTACTATGTTTAATGTCATTAGTGTCCCTTTAGCATATTACCAGTGAGAGTCAGTTTCTGTATCCCCTTTGTTTTTTTTTTTGCAAAACCGACCATTCTTAATATTAAAAAATTTAGAAAATACTTTAACCATGTTCTTTTTCCTACTCAATTATTACATCTCTCTTAAACTCTATTTGGCATGCTTAAATTCAAATTGTATATTGATAAGGTTGACTACAACTTAAATGCTTTCTAGAAATTGGAGGACATGCTTGCTGAATTTTGTGCGTAGAATCCACGTTAGAGATCACCAAGTTGCTTCTAGTTGAAAGTTTTCTTGGAAGCTTGTTTTCTAGGTAAATTCTATTAATGAAAAATTGTTTGAATTTGAAGTTTACTGGATCTCAAATTTTCAATTATAGTTGATATATCTCATTGTATTTTTATCACTGGCTTAATTTTGGGTCAACATATTCTTGTAGAGATTATTGTATGTCTGTATAGCATATTTTCTGAGGAAACCAGAGCATCTTTTTCTCTTAACTTATAATATTTAGTAGAAGCATCGAAATTTCTTAGTATCTCTTACTCTCTCAAGCTTCCTAAAATGTAAATTTTGTATCTACTATGTTCTCGGTGTACAACTTTTGTTGATGAAATGCTTCAACTAAAGACTTAATAAATGCAAATAAAAGAACACATTTATATCCCAATATTTTGAATTCCCATGCTTATGATACATTTCAATTTTTATTTTATTCAACTTAATCAGACACAAATGGTCTATCAATTTGTACTAAGAATGTCTCATGCTCCACTTTTGTAGTTGTATTGTTTCTTCTAGTTATTTTTAAAAAGCAGTGACACTTCAACAATAAAATTGGTCAGTAAATATCTAATGGGTGGAGCAGAGTATTTCCAACACACGATTACAACAAGAAACTAAAAAATAATAAGACAAGACTTTGTAAATTGCGATACTAACCAGGAATATAACTTCATATTAATGTTCAATTGTCGGTATACTATTTCAACAAAAAAAAATGCATGCAATTTCCAGAATCTAACAAACTATGTATGCCCCTTGTTTTCCCCGTAATTAATTGAGCAAGATTAGTACATGAAAATGTCATTTAGAATCTCTAAAATGATTCTATAAATATTCAAAGAAAACTTAATGTTACTCATTCATTTTTATTTGATGTAGACAAAATTGAATATGTTGACCTATTTTTGAGCGGGAGAGTTATTTTTGAGCGGGAGAGTTTTGTAATTCATCGTGTCCAAAATCATTGCTTATTGTCATGACTGATTTCTTTTAACGATCATGCATGAGGCCTATATTTGATTAGAAAACAATTTTTTTCATAATATATTCCATTTTTCTAATTCAAAGCTAAATTTCCTTTCATTTTATGATATTCAAACAAACAAAAATAATTTTCCTATAATTTTCCTTTCACAATTTGTTGTTATAATATACTACTAAACTAGCAACTATCTAATAAAGTTATTAGTAGTTGAATACTAATAAATCAGCAAATACTAGAAATAAATAACACCACTATGTCCTATGCATGTCAAACCTTTATCCTATCAGTCAGAAATATTACTTCATGAAAACAATTTATTTAACCAAAAATAAATAAATAGAAACTAAACTTTTCTAAAACTATCCAACGCCAACTTATCCAACAACATTGACATTTCTATTGGAATTCCCTCAAAATGTGTGGAAGTATCATAAGTGTAGTGAACTTCCCTATACACACTCCTCTTTATTTACGTGTCTTTGTAGGAGGCCCTCAAGTTCGATACTCCTGCAGGTATTGCTACAGAGTTATAGCTCTAAAGGAACTCAAATTTCAAGGTGAATGTAATATATCATCGTTCCAAATGATGGAAGCATCAGCTAATATTAAGCTCAATTATATGTCTCTATGAAATAACATTAAGGAAATTGTTTCTATAAAGCATTAGGTCCAACTCAGCATGGAGAAAGAAAAAAGGTTTAACATAAAATAAAGCAAGACTTATGAGTTTATTCAGAAAGTTAGGCAAAAGAAAATAACTTGGACAAAACTTTTCTTTTTTAGTTGTTAAGTTTTACCCGATTCTTGCCCAAGCCCAAGTCATATCCTGAGATAACTCTCGAGTTTTTATCAAGTTTGAGTTAGACCCTGAGTTATGACCAATTTAAGTTTTGACTCTATTCGATCTGTTCAGATTTAAATCCCAGCTGAGTTAGACTAGCCAACTTAAGTAACTATGGATACAAATAGCTTTACCAGTTAAGGTAGAAATGGCCCAAACGTGATAAGAAAAATAAATAAAATGTGATGAATCATCACATTGTAGGTTGGTTACAAACACAGTAATAGTAAATTCCATGCATGCATCTATTAGTGGTAAGAGATAATATGGATGGTTGGTTTATTTTCAATTTCTAGTGGGAAAAGACTAGTGTAGAGAGAAAAGACTGATGGCAAATAAGATTAATTCAAATAATGGGAGAAATTAAAAGACTATAAAAAGAATTGAATTGAAACACTAAAATCTTGTTGAATATTGTTTTTTATTTGTTGATGATAAAAAAGGCCAAAGTTTTTATACTAAAAGACAAAACTTAACAATTGAATACTTATAAGGGTCTATAAGGGTCTAATTTCAAGAAGGAAAACTGAACTGGAACACTAATAAGGCATAATGTAATTGTGTTAGGGTAATTAATAATAATATAATTTTAAGGTAACATACAATACAAACACCAAATTGGTGTATGAAAACTTTTTTTTGTGGGATAAAGGACCCCAATACCCAATAATTTGACTACCTAAATCTACAGAGGTGTACATAATTTACCTATCTAGATTTGAACCTGTAACATCTCCGCTCCTCTTGGAAAAGAACAACATTCACATATTATCTATACGTATATATGTCTACAATAGGGTACAATTCTAAAAAATACACGGGATCTTGGAGATTTCATACCAAGTATTAGAGTCTGCATACTATTCTTCTTTATATGTTAATTGTTAATCACAAATTTTATGGAAAATTTTCATATTTTAAGGTTGTAGGACAATGTTCTCTACTAAGGATAATATCTCAAGGGCCTAACCATTATTCTCTTTCCAAACCATAAGATTGGTTTTAGGGTGAGGTACCTTGCAGATGATGCATCACCTCTTAGGAATCCTAATTTGTACGAATGGTTGATGAACATATAAATGAAAATTAGGAGACTTGTGGTTATCCATATCATTAGACCAGCAGGTAACTCCTCAAATGAATTGTGATTTTGCGTTAAGACCAATCATAGATATATACATGGAGGGAGAGACTTTTGAGCTTCATATCCCAGTGTCTCTTCATATTCCAATTTTCCTTATTTTCTATTTACACTATTTTACATGGAATACCTAATCCCAAATATTAGGTGTTAACATTCCCCCCTTTAATCTGAAAGGATGTTGGTGAGTCCAAGCATCATTCTAAATATTTCAAATTTTCTCTTCCAAGTGCTTTGGTGAATATGTCTGCAATCTACTCATTTGTGAAACAATGGCGTAGATGGATTGTCTTGTCCTCAACATGATGCTGAATCATATGGTATTTTGTATGGATGTGCTTCGTTCAATCATGGAACTTTGGGTGCTTGGCCAAATTTATTTTAGAAGTGTTGCCAATCATGAGAGGAGTTGAATGCACTTGTTTCTACTAAAAATCTTATAGAATTTTCCTGAGCCACACAATTTCCTTTGTTACTTCCGCTGCTGCCACATATTCTACCTCGGTTGTGGAATTTGCTGGAACTAATTGTTTGTGTGACCTCCAGGAGATAGCTCCTGATCCAAGACTCATATCATAACCTGAAGTAGATACTCCACTTTATTTATCTCCATCGAAGTATGAATTACAGTATCCAATCAAGTTGAAGTCGCCCACCTGTGTATAATTTATTCCAAAGTCTTGAGGTCCCTTCAAGTAGTTTAGAACTCCTTTTTCAATAGACCAATGTCCCTCACAAGGCTTTTGCATAAACCTGGAGAGGATTCCAACATCAAAAGAAATGTCTGGTCTGGTAGTAGTCAGGTAGTTGAGACTTCCTACAAGTTGTCTATACTTTATTGCACCTTCAAATTATTTTCCTTCAATGGATGTGATTTTTAAGTTTTGTTCCATTGGAGTAGTCAAAGGATAGCACTCAGCCATGCCAAACTTTTTCAATAGATCTCCAATGTACTTCTTTTGCGAGAGGAATATAAAATTTGCATGTTGATTTATTTCAATACCAAGATAGTAGTGAGCATAGCCCATGTCAGTCATTTAAAAACCTTTCCTCAATTCCTTCTTTATTGCTGCAACATAGCTCTCATTGTTCCCTGTCATCAAAAGATCATATACATACACCACAACATATACAATTGTTTTGCCAACTTTCTTGATAAAAAAAGTTGCATCATTAAGATCATAATGTTTGAAGTTGAGTTTCAGAAGATGATCAGATAACTTCTCATACCACTGATCTGAAATGGGTGGATGACTTGCTATGCTTTGCAAGGACCTTCCACGAGGGAAAATTTTAAGGATGGAAAATTATTTTGAAGTTTAAAAACTTGGCGAACCTCACTAGTCCTAATATGCAAACTATAAAAATTTTATTGATGTATTTGTAAAATTATTCAAATTTATAATGATATTATATATACTTCCTATATAATGTTGGCGATTTTTTACTTAAATTAATTTTATATTGTAAAATTTGGGCGAATCATTTTCATAAAAAAATGGAAATTGGCGAATCTTTTGTTTGAAAAAACCATGGAAAATTAGCCCACCTGTGAATATTAGCCCCTAAAATTTTCCATGCCTCTCACTCAGTTAAACAAATAAGATCTTTCTTATACTTGACTGTGCGGAATTGAACACTTGAAACAGGTGTATGTGTTTTACAAATGTTTTAATGCTTTAATTGTGAGGAATTAAACTTTTTTTTTTTGTTGATATTAAGCATGTAAAACAACCATAAAGTGCAGAAAATAATCATCAACTCATAATAACAAATTTAATAAGGATTTCACCCGAATATTGTGGGCTACGTCTCCTTGAGTGTAATATCCCAAAATGGGAATGCACAGCAGTGCCTACTGAAATAATGCACTTATGAGAATTCAATGCACTGAAATGAGTTTGCAGCTCCTGGACCCCTTAGATCAGCTCATCTAAGATCTAAATCTAAAAGGAGAGCAAAAAAAAATCAAACTAGGTGTGGTAAATAGATCCCCCACCACCTAGTCTAGATGAAGAACACCCAAAGAGAGGGGTTGTAGCTGTATGCAAGGACTGCTTCAGGAATAACACAATTTATCAATTTACAAGCATGAGACCAACATGTAGGTTCATCTTTCAGCTATACATCAGAAAATTAGATCTACAATGTAGCTTATACAGTGTATAACAGAAATAGAAAGAATGTATAAGACAAAAGCCTAAAAAATGAGCTGCTACAACAACATGAAATGGCAGAATAAGCTTGACAGCGTTGTTTTCATTGTTGAAGCATGCAGTAGATTACAACTCAGATATAGAATAGATCTATACACAAAATGATAGATCTATTTCAGATCTGTATACAAGGTAGGCTCCTTTATACACTCCCCTTGGGGATCTCAGCAAAACACGAACAACAGTGAGTAGATCTGAGATCTAAGTCACAGATCTGCAAAAGTATTCAGAAAATTCGGAATCATAACATATATAGTAGATCATATCTGAACTAACATGGATTGGTTGGCCAATCCACGGATCACCACAGTGAAAGGAAGAATCCAATCACTAGAGATCTCTTCTCTAAAATGATGCCAAGTCTCCCTACAACTCTGCTCTTGCAAATAACACAGTCATGGAAGAGGGACTGCGTTGTAGGCTCTAAGAATGCTTTGGCCTACTGCCAATGTGTGGATATGAAGCTCAAAGGGTCTAGAACTGACTTAACAAAGGGATAGATGACTTTCCCAGTGAAAAGGAGTGCTAGAACTACATGGATCTGGAAAGATCTACTCTCCACTTGATGCAGCTCACATAGACAACCCACTCCTAAACAGGACTGCGCTGTAGATGAAAGATGTGGCTTGGCCAAATGCCAGATAGTGGACTAGACAAACAAGGCTCCTCCAAGAGCTGCTCAAGGAAGGAGGTGGGATTCCTAAACAGGAAAACCCAATGAGGAGTGTCTAAACAGACAATACCTTCAGAAAATAATATCATAAACAAACTTTTCCTGTTGTCCTCCTCCTTCTTTTATAAGATGAAAGACTTGCCAAACCCTCAACCACCTCAATGAGTTAGCTCCTTTCACATGTGGAGCCTCCATCTAAAACTGTGTTGTGTATCCATGAGGTTCATTGCACCTAGACTGCGCTATTGAT
Organism: Pinus albicaulis; assembly: GCA_034641835.2. Classification (NCBI taxonomy): domain Eukaryota; kingdom Viridiplantae; phylum Streptophyta; class Pinopsida; order Pinales; family Pinaceae; genus Pinus; species Pinus albicaulis. The sequence goes on from CM076577.1 coordinate 1,071,112,190, forward strand.
TTGGTCAAGGTTGACCCAGTCTCATGATTCAAACCCATTCACACCTGCAAGAGTTTATTTACATGGCCCAGATATGTCTCTGTTTACATAGGTATTGATTTATTCATTGTTTTCAGGAGTTTTACATGTCCTCCTTTATTCATTTATTCATGAAATAGAAAATAAAACAAAAATGCATATTCCTCTTAGCTGGAGCTAAGTAGGAATATTACATTGAGCCTTTGTCAACTGACTTGGCTCTTTGGGATTATGATGGAAAAATTATTTTACAAGTTAATAACTCAACTCCAATGGTTATTTGGACTGTACCATTGGGTTTACCATCATACCCTTGGAATGGTTGCTATCTCTCTGAAGATGAACCTTGGCTTCCTTTGACTTGACCTCTTCTATTGGTGCTCTTAAGCTTCCCTGAGATTATCTGTGGCACTAACTCCTTAAGAAATCATTTTATATCCTTGAAACCTTTTCTATTGTCTCCAAAATATATCATACATCCAAAATAGACTGATCATTTTCTCCAAATGAGCTCTGGCTCCTCAATCTTGGCCTCCATCCACTGTTGGCCCTAGGCTACCTGAAACTTCCCTGTGGCTTCTCGACCTTCATAAGTCTCCAAATGACTCTAAAAATCCCTTAAATTGATTCATAATGTCTAAAATAGTCATAATAGACTATTCACTTGCTAAAATTTGCCTCTGGCTACTTCGGATCCGCCTCCAACACCTGGTGGCACCCCCCGGCTCTAATCTCACTGAAAACTTCCCTGAAGCATATTTGCATTCAGAAGTCTTCAAAAGCTTCTACAAATCCTTCCATTGGATTTATAAGGTTCAAAATAGTCATAATAGACTACTGGTTTGCTGAGAATGGGCACTGGTTGCCCTAGCTAGGCCTCATTATCCTACTGGCCCCTAGTGGCCCTCATGGCCCTTGGAACTTCTCTAAAGCATATTGGCCTTCATAAGTCCTCTTCTGGCTCTACAAGCCTCACCATTAGATCCAGAATGTCTAAAAAATCCAAAAATGACTATTATTTTCCTGAGTAAGGCCTCTAGCTTCCTTGTCCAGGCCTCATTCTGCTACTGGCTCCTGGTGGCCCTTGTGGCCCCTAGAACTTCTCTGAAGCAAAATCACACTCATAAGTTCTCCGATGGCTCTGCAACCCTCACCAATGAGTCTAGAATGTCCAATAAAGTTGAAATTTACTATTCACACTCTCATAATGGTCGAATAATGCTCAATATAGAGCATAATAAATTTTGAACAGTAACCCCTAAAACAGCTCCACTAAAAATGGAGCAACTGCAGTTTAACTGGAGATAAAATATATCCTTCCGCAAATTTGGGCACACTGGCCAACTATCCCACCAATCCTAACCGCAACATTAAAGTTAGGGGTTGGTTGTGGCCACATGAACACCCCCCATACCTGCAATTATGGTGATCGTTGGCATAAACCAAGCATTGGTAACGTTGTTTAAACCCATGTTGATGTCGAGTTAACCGAAATTGTCGACGGATTAACCACTTGATTCTGCAACATGTGACAAGGCGTAAGTTTGTGGATAGTGCTGGCAGATTAAAAACAGGGGTTGCAATTAAATGTCACGGTTAGTTGCCATGTCATGTGAACACTTTCCATGGGACCGTTAGTTGTTGGTTGTTAAGACCTTGGGTCAGGGGCGAGGTCCTATGGGGGAGGGGCTGGCCCCTCCGCTCCCCCACATGCGAATTCAACAAACAATATAGTAAATCCGCACACCATAGATGTTAAGAAAAATGGTAGCGGAGACAATTAAGACTTGTGTGTGCGCGGTCGGAGGTCGTGGGGTCGACTCTAGGGACCCAAACCAAAATTTTGTTATGTAGTTCAAGGGCCATGTGGCACCTTTTCATTGGCCCACAAATCTGGATGCCCAATAACCATTCGACACTTGTCACCCTGCAATTCATCCGAGAGGAATATTCTTGGGAATATTCTAGGAATATTCCCTAGAATATTCTTTTTTTTTTACTTTTCAAAAACTAGTCAACCCTGGTCAAATGTCAAAAATTGTAGTTTTACTGGATTTTTCAAATCGTGATAACTTCTTCACACGGTGTCGGTTTTTTGAAACCGTTCACAGCCCCGGAATCAGGGAGACGAGATCTATCTGGTTGCTCAGGTTTGACACACTTTTGAACACTTTGAAATTTGAGCTATCACTTAGGTCCTTGATCCAAATCTGATCACTCCTCCCTATTAGGAATCTTTTGGACCCCAAAAGACTAATTATCTGTTCAGTAAATGAGAGTACAACACCCTCACATTTCCAGCCTCCTTACACTTTGCCTTGCTTGGCTTAGTGCCTTTGAGCCCCAACGTGAAGGTAGTCAACACTTCCCCTCTTTGATACTCTTGCCCTCCTGTCAAAAATTGTATCTTCTTTGAGCTCATCCAGAACTTTCTGGTGAGATATTTTCAATTGAAGGTAGTTGAACATCATGTCCTTGATCATCTATCAAAGGTGGCTCAAACAAACATAATTTTTCAACATAAATGCATACATGACTAAAATTTTCATATGTAAAAATGAATATATGTCTTATTGAGTTAAGAAGTCAAACCACTTCTTACCAAGCCACTTCCATGGCGATTTTTATTGCTGAAAAATTTCTTCATGTGAAATATATGTTTTCATATCAATGATCGAATATTTGGTTCCATTTTCACCAGTATTTTTATCCTCTTGCTTCAAATGCTTGGGATGATTGGTTGGATGGAATGTCCAAGATTGGGCAATAAGATATCCCTTCTTCTAGCAATGTGTGCAAGTCTTTTGCATATTTTTTTCCTGTATGCCTTCATCCTCTTCCAACATTTTGAAACTTCATGGTTACACAAACCACAATAGGAACAAAAACTCTTTCTTCCTTTCATGCATGCATATTTTCCATGCTTCACATAAAGATAATCAAATTGAATATGGGAAGAATTATACCTCAAATGTTGCTTTGCATGTCCATATTTTTTACCTTCTTGAGGAGATGAACTTGAAGAGTTTGCAACTTTCTTTTGAAGACCAACATCAATTTTCATGTTTGGATAGTTGTCAAAACTCTCTTGCTTGCCATAAGTTGCATGTCTACAAAAATCTTGCTGCAACATAGGCTTAAAACAATGGAATTCAACTTGAAAACAAACTTGACATGTTTGTGAGTTTGGACTTGCAACAAAAGTTCTTCTTAGAGTTGTCTCAAATGCCTTCATGGCTGCAGATTTTTCGCCATAAGATTGAACATAGCCTAGACAAAACTTAAGGCCTTTCCTCAACCAAAATAGGCTCTATCATGCCTTGTGCATGTTTGCCTAAACCCTTGCCTTCATGGCCCATTTTTAACATCAACTTGGACCCTATACCTCTATTGTGCTTTTCAAATGAACCTGCACATATTTCTAAAGAGGAAATTAAAGACAAATTTGAGTGATTTACCTCTGCTTCAAGCATGTTCTTGGTTAAGGCCTCTTGGGCATGATGGAGCTGCATCTCCATCTCATGCATTCTTTGAAGAAGTCCTTCTTTCTCTTACTTCATAGCAACCAATTTCTCATGAAGTCTAGTGCTTTCTCTTCCATCTTCATATAGAATTTGCACCATATCCTTCAGGATGTAGAAGTCTCGCTTCATCTCTTCATCGAAGAGTCTTGTAAAAGAGGATTTTGAAACCTAACTTAAAGAAGTTGTCATCATTATGTAAATGAATTAAAGAACTTCAACAAAAATTCAAAAAGCTTCAAAAAAAATTGATAAATCTTATTAACAATTTGGCTGTAGACTCAAGCTCTTCTCTGCAGCTTGTATCACTTCTTCAAGTAGCCTCTTTTGCAAACAATCCCTCTTTTTCTTCAAGGGTTGCCTTGAGATACTTTGGGTAAGGAAAATACTTTCAACCTTTTTTCTTATTGTCTTCTTATGGACTTAGCTAATAATAACTCCCCTTCACCTCTAGAGAACTAAAACTTGTAAGCATCAGTCAATTTCCAAACAGTTAAATTCTTTGCATTGTTAAACACCTTTCAAGTCAAACAAGCAACCTAGTGCTCTGTCAAACAAACAACCTAGTGCTCTTTCAAGCAAGAAAACTAGTGCTCTGATACCACCTGATATGAAATGGGTGGCTAAATTTTTATGCTTTGCAAGGACCTCCCACTCAGTTAAACAATTAAGATCTTTCTTATACTTGACTGTGCGAAATTGAATATTTGAAATAAATGTATGTGTTTTAAAACTATTTTAATGTTTTAATTCTGAGGAATTAAACTTTTGTTTTTGCTAATATTAAGCATGTATAACAACCATAAAGTGCAGAAAATAAGCATCAACACATAACAATAAATTTAATAAAGGAGTTCGCCCAAATATCATGGGCTACATCTCCTTGAGCCTTTGTCAACTAGCTTGGCTCTTTGGGATTATGATGGAAAATTTCTTTTACAAGTTACTAACTCAACTCCAATGGTTATTTGGACTGTACCATGTTGGGTGTGGAGCCTAATTATCTTGCTTATTTTTTATCACAACGTTGGACCCCTGTACCTTAATTGGGGGGCAACGCTGCCTGGGGGGTCCACGGGGGGCAGCGCCCCCGAAGCTAACAACAGATGTAAAATTGCCTTGTAAAAGTATAGTAATTTCTAGTCAATCTGGGTCGTTCATTAGGCAAATGATCTAACGGTAGAAGCTATGCTTAGTTTAGGGTTTTTTTCCCTAGAAGGCAACCCCTTGCTTGTATGAGGGTATTGTATTGTGGATGTGTATTGTATGTGTATTCTCAGAGCGAGAAACAGATAGGGAGACTGTGAGAGAGAACAGAGGATTTTACAGCGAATCTGTTGTAGGTTGTGTCTCTTAATTTTGTTGGATAATAGAAAGGAAGGACTGTCTGTTTGGGGTGGGCGTAGCCCAAACTAGGTGAACCACGTATATCTATGTCTCTCTAGTTTTATGTGTTTTGTGTGCTTGTGTTTTCCGCATATTTTATGTGTTGCATTGCTCTGTAATATATAATTTTCTGACAACTGGTATCAGAGCCAATGCCTATTTGGATGATAAAATTGTAGGAAAGAAGGGTTCCTGGTTTGAGTGGGGGAAATGACGGAAGATGGTAAATTTAGGGTTGAGAAATTTAACGGCCAAAACTTCCCGATGTGGAAGATACAGATGGAAGATTATCTGTATCAGAAATATCTGTACCTATCATTGAGCGAAAAAACAAAGAAGCCGACGACTATGACAGATGCAGAATGGGAGATTCTCGATAGAAAGGCACTCGGAACAGTACGGTTGTGCCTCGCAGCGTCGGTAGCCTTCAATATTTCGAAGGAAACAACAACAGAGGGTTTGATTAAGGAATTGGAAAAACTATATGAAAAACCCTCGGCCTCAAACAAGGCATTTCTTCTGAAATTTTTATAATATGAAGATGTCGGAAGGTGGATCTATTGCAGACCATTTAAATGATTTTAATACAGTTACCAGTCAGTTAAGTTCTGTAGGGATAAAATTTGACGATGAAGTTAGGGCTCTATTATTTCTGTGTTCATTGCCAGAAAGCTGGAATGGTTTAGTTATGGCCATTAGTAACTCTGTCTCTGGATCTATTAGTTTAAAGTTTGATGATGTTGTCGGTGCTATCCTTAGTGAGGAAATGCGATGGAAAAGCTCCGGTGAGACATCGGGTAATGCTTTGAGTGCAGAGTCCTGAGGAAGAAAAATGGAAAGAGGAAAGAGCTCGGGATATCATAATAAATCAAGGAAAGGCAGATCCAAGTCAAGGTTGGGGATAGTGTGCTAGAAATGTGGAAAGAAAGGACACCTGAAGAAATATTGTAGATCTCGAAAGGGAAAAGAAGGAGACGCATAGCAAGAAAACAATCATGAAGCAAATGTGACAGGTGAAGTGTTACAAGATGCTTTGATTCTTTCTTTCGAAAATGTTACTGATTCATGGGTGGTAGATTCAGGGGCCTCATTCCATGCCACACCTGATAAAAAATATTTTCATGACTATGTTCAAGCAAATTTTGGACAAGTCCGTTTGGGTGATGATAAACCCTGTAAAATTTTTGGAATGGGTAAGGTTCTTGTAAAACAGTAGAATGGAAACCAATGGCTATTAAAGGAGGTAAGGCATGTTCCAGATCTGAAGAAAAATCTGATTTCAACTGGGCGGTTAGGCGGTGAAGGTTGTGTGACAAATTTCACAGATAAAACTTGGAAGGTTACCAAAGGAGCCCTGGTAATAGCAAAAGGAAAAATGGTTGGTACATTGTATTTATGTAATGGTATTTCTAACTCTGTTAATGCTTTAACTTCCAAAGGAGAAGATGCAGCATTATGGCATCATATGCTCAGACACATGAGTGAGAAGGGGATGAAGATTCTTCACTCAAGAAATTTGTTGTCGGGTTTGAAGAATATTGATTTGGATTTCTGTGAGAATTGCATTTATGGAAAACATAAGAGAGTCATCTTTCTCAGAGTCGGGAAAGAAAATAAGAGTGAAAAATTAGAGCTTGTGCATATAGATGTATGGGGACCTGCTCAGGTATCATCTCTCGGTGGCTCTCGTTATTATGTTACTTTTATTGATGATGCAACTAGAAAAACTTGAATTTATTTTATTCATAATAAATCTAATGTATTTGATACTTTCAAGAAATGGAAAGCTTTGGTTGAGATTGAGACAGGAAAGAAGTTGAAGTGTCTCAGATCAGACAATGGAGGTGAATGTTGCATCAAAGAGTTTGATAGATATTGTTTAGAGCATGGAATTCATAGAGAGAAGACAGTTCCAAGAACACCACAAGAAAATGGTGTGTCAGAAAGGACGAACAGAACAATCATGGAGCGTGCAAGGTGCATGAGATTGCACGCAGGATTGCCTTTACAATTTTGGGCAGATGATGTAGATATTGTTGTTTATCTAATAAACAGAGGGCCTTCAAGTTCCTTGGATGGTGGTATTCCAGAGGAGGCATGGACAGGTAAAAAGGTAAACTACTATTTTTTAAAGCCTTTTGGTTGTGAGGCCTTTGTCCCTATTAATAAAGAAAATAGAACAAAGCTTGACGAAAAATCAAAGAAATGTACCTTTATTGGATATGGTGTTAATGATTTTGGTTATCTCTTATATGATTATGAAAATCACAAAATCATTAGGAGCAGAGATGTAATATTCAATGACAAGGTCTTGTATAAGAATCAGTTGCAGGAAAATAAACAGGAAAAAGAAAACAAAGAATACACAGTTCTTGATGAGATCACAGAAAAGGTAAAGGTGCATGAAAATAACAATAATCAACAGCCACAACAATAGGAACATGCACCTCAAACACCTAAAAGTGGTGTCAGAATATCTACCAGGATAAGTAGACCCCCTGAACGATACTCTCCTTCATTATGTTATTTATTGTTGACTGATTCTAGTGAACCCAAATGTTATGAAGAAGCAATGCAAGTTGAAACCAAGAATAAGTGGGAGCTAACCATGGAAGAAGAGATGGACTCCTTAATATAGAACCAGGCTTGGGACTTAGTCAGGTTTCCTGCAGGTAAAACAACATTGCAAAATAAATGGGTTTACAGGCTGAAGGAAGAATATGGAGGAAGACATAGGTACAAAGCTAGACTTGTGGTGAAGGGGTTTGCATAGAAGAAAGGTATTGATTTTGATGAAATATTTTCTCCTCTTGTTAAGATGACTTCAATCAGAACTATTTTAAGTCTTGTAGCAACAGAAGATTTGCATCTTGAACAGTTAGATGTAAAGACAACATTTCTCCCTGGAGATTTGGAGGAAGAGATCTATATGCAACAGCCAGAAGGATATGAGGTCAAAGGGAAAGAAAAATTAGTGTGCAGGTTAAAGAAGAGCTTGTATGGCTTAAAAAAGGCTCCAAGGTAGTGGTATCTAAAATTTGACAAGTAAATGTTTGAACAAGGTTACACTAGATGTCACTCTAATCATTATGTTTATCTGAAAAAGAAAAATGATGGCAGCTATATTATATTGTTATTGTCTGTAGATGACATGCTTGTTGCAGGGTCTAACAAGCAGGAAATAAATGTGCTCAAAAGAAAATTTGCAAATTCCTTTGCAATGAAGGATTTGGGAGCTGCAAAACAAATCCTTGGTATGAGAATAACTAGAGACAGGAAAAATCGTAAATTAATATTGTCTCAGAATGAGTACATACAAAAGGTGTTGAAAAAATTTAATATGCATAATGCAAAACCAGTTAGTACACATTTTGCTAGCCATTTCAAACTTAGTAAGGATATGTGCCCCAAGACCCAAGAATAAATGGATTATATGTCTAAATTTACATATGCCTCAGCAGTTGGAAGCTTAATGTATGCAATGGTCTGCACAAGGCCTAATATTGCACATGTAGTGGGATTTGTAAGCAAGTACATGAACACTCCAGGAAAAGAACATTGGATGGCAGTGAAATGGATTCTCAGATATTTGAGAAGTACCACAAATAAAGCATTGTGCTTTGGTGGTTCAACATTGCTCTACAGGGATATGTTGATGCAGATATATTAGGTGACAGAGATAACAGGAGGAGCACTACAGGGTATGTATTTACTGTAGGTGGAAAAAATTTCAGTTGGGTATCAAAAGTACAAAGTGTTGTTGCACTTTTAACAACAGAAGCAGAGTATGTTGCTAATACAGAGACTAGTAAAGAAATGATTTGGTTACAAAGGTTTATGGATGAATTGGGTAAGAAGCATGATATGGGTACGTTATACAGTGATAGCCAAAGTGCCATTCATCTTGCAAATAACTCAGCATTTCATTCCAGGACTAAACACATATAGCTCAAGTACCATTTCATACGGTCGGTGTTGGAAGATGGATAGTTGAAGTTGGAAAAGATACACACTAGCCAGAATCCTGCAGATATGCTAACAAAAGTTGTAACCAAGGATAAACTGAGAATATGCTTAGTTTAAATTGGTCTTCAAGTATGATGATGAAGATGAGAAACAACCAGGTCCAAAGTGGAGTCATTGTCCAGAAAATGAAGCAGCGGTGGAGTTGCTACAATTAGTCTCCAAGTGGGAGATTTTTGGGTGTGGAGCCTGATTATCTTGTTTATTTTGTATCACAACGTTGGACCCTTGTACCTTAATGGGGCGGCAACACTGCCTGTAATTAAACGCTGCCTAGGGGGTCCAGGGGGGGTAGTGCCCCTGAAGCTAAAAAAAAATCTAAAATTGCCTTGTAAAAGTATAGTAATTTCTAGTCAATCTGGGCCGTTCATTAGGCAGATGATCTAATGGTAGAAGTTATGTTTAGTTTAGGGTTTTTTTCCCTAGAAAGCAACCCCTGGCTTGTATGAGGGTATTGTATTGCGGCTGTGTATTGTATGTGTATTCCAAGATTGAAAAATAGATTGAGAGACTGTGAGAGAGAACAGAGGATATTACAGCGGATTTTTTGTAGGTTGTGTCTCTTGATTTTGCTGGATAATAGAAAGGAAGGACTGGTTGTTCGGGGTGGACGTAGCCCAAATTGGGTGAACCAAGTATATATGCGTCTCTTTGGTTTTATGTGTTTTTTGTTCTTGTGTTTTCCGCATATTTTATGTGTTGCATTGCTCTGTAATATATAATTTTCTAACATACCTTGGGTTTATAATACCATCGTACGCTTGGAATGGCTGCTATCTCTATGAAGATGAACCTTGGCTTCCTTTGACTTAACCTCTTTTATTGGTGCTCTTAAGCTTCCCTGAGCTTCTTTGTGGCACTAACTCCTTAAGAAATCATTTTCTTTCCTTGAAACCTTTTATGATGTCTCTAGTATATATCAGACATCCAAAATATATTAATCATTTGCTCCAAATGAGCTCTGGCTCCCCAATCTAGGCCTCCATCCACTATTGGCCCTAGGCTGCCAGAAAATTCCCTGTGGCTTCTTGCCCTTTAGAAGTCTCCAAATGACTCTTCCAATCCCTTCAATGGATTCAGAATGTCCAAAATAGTCATAATAGACTATTCTCTTGCTAAAATTGACCTCTGGCTACTTCAGATACGCCTCCAACACTTGGTGGCACCCCTTGGCTCTAGGCTCACTGAAAACTTCCATGAAGCATCTCAGCCTTCAGAAGTATTCAAAATCTTCTGAAAATCCTTCCATTGGATTCATAAGGTTCAAAATATTCATAATAGACCACTAGTTTTTTTAGAATGGTCACTGGTTGCCCTGGCTAGGCCTCATTCTCTTGCTAGCCCCTGGTGGCCCTGGTGGCCCTTGGAACTTCTCTGAAGCATCTCGCCCTTTAGAATTCCTTTGATGGCTCTACAAACCTCACCATTATATCCTGAATGTTTGAAACTTCCAAAAATGACTATTGGTTTTCTAAGTAAGGCCTCTAGCTGCCCTGGCTAGGCCTCATTCTGCTGCTAGCTCCTGGTGGCCCCTAGAAATTCTTTGAAGAAAAATCATGCTCATAAGTTCTTTGATGGCTCCAAAAACCTCACCAATGAGTCTGTAATGTCCAAGAAAGTTGAAATTGACTATTCACACTCTCAGAATGGTCGAATAATGCTCAAGATAGAGCATAATCAATTTTGTCCAGTAACCCCTAAAACAACTCCACTAAAAATGGAACAACTACAGTTTAACTGGAGATAAAATAGCTCCTTCCACCTATTTTGGCGTGTTTTCCAAATATCCCGCCAATCATAACCGCAAAATTAAAGTTAGGGGTTGGGAGTGGCCACATGCACACCCCCATACCCGCGGTTATGGTGATCGTTGGCAGAAACCACGCATGAAACTGTGGTAATGTTGTTTAAACACGCGTTGATGTCGAGTTAAATGGAACCATCGGTGCATTAACCGCGCGGTTCTACAACATGTGACAAGGCATAATTTTGCAGATAGTGTTGGCGGGTTAAAAACAAAGGTTGTAATTAAATGTCACGGTTAGTTTCCATTTCATGTGAACACTTTCCACGGGACCATTAGTTGTTTCTTGTTAAGCCCTTGGGTCAAGGGCGAGGTCCTATGGGGGAGGGGTTGGCCCAAGGGGCTAGCCCCTCCGCTCCCTTGCATGTGAATTCAACAAAAAATATAATAAACCTGTACACCATAGATGTTAAGAAACACGGTAACGGAGAAGGTTAAGACTTGTGTGTGCGCAGTCGGAGGTCGCAGGGTTGACTCCGGGGACCCAAACCAAAATTTTGTTACGCAGTTCAAGGGCCATGTGGTGGCCTTACGGCTAGCCACATGGCATCTTTTCATTGGCCCACAAATCCGTATTCCCAATAACCATTCGACACTTTTCACCCTACAATTCATCCAAGAGGAATATTTTGGGGAATATTCCCTAGAATATTCTTTTTTTTACTTTTCAAAAACCTAGTCAACCTTGGTCAAATGTCAAAATTTGTAGTTTTACTGGACTTTTCAAATCACAATAACAACTTCTTCATACGATGTCGGTTTTTCGAACCATTCGCGGCGTCGGAATCAAGAAGACGAGATCTATCCAGTCACTTAGGTTCAACACACTTTAGAACACTTTGAAATTTTAGCTATCACTTAGGTCCTTGATCCAAATTTGATCAACCACAATCGTGGTGCTTGCTTGAGGCCATACAAGGATTTTACAAGATTGCATACTTTGTGTTCTTGACCCTTCACAACAAATCCTTCTGGCCGAGACATAAAAAAATTCTCTTTCATATCTCCATTCAAGAAAGCAGTTTTTACATCCATTTGATGGAATTTCTAACTATTCTGAGCTTCCAAGGAAAAGAGTGTCTGAATGGTAGCCCATTTTATAGTGGGGAAAAAAGCATCCTTAAATTCGACCCCTTCCTTTTGTACAAAACATTTTTCCACAAGCCTAGCTTTGTGCTTGTCAAGTTAGCCATCTTCTTTATACTTGTTCTTGTAGATCCACTTGCAGCCCATTAGTTTGGTTTCCAATGGAGGATCAACCAGCTTTCATGTGTCATTCTTTATCAAGGAATCATATTAAATCTGCATCGCTTCTTTCCATTCATGATGAGAAGAGACTTCTTTAAAGGAAGTTGGTTCAAAATTTGTAGACAAATTCATTTCACAATCATAAGAAACATCCATATCAACAAGTGAATTGGAATCATCTACATCACCTCCATTTTTCTTGGTTATGCTTCTCGTTCCTGTCTTTTCAACCTCATCAGGATGAACACTTTTAAGTGTCTTTGTCATCCATTTTGGAGGACCTTTCTAAGATGGCTCGGGCTGCTTAGTTGACTGAGTTGGGGCTGAATCAATATTTAGTCTCCAAATTATGTCGATCATATCACTTAAAGTATCGTTAATGGTTGGAGATTCATGTGGGGGAGAGAGTGGTTTAGAAGAAGATTCCACATATTGATCCAATATAGGAATCCCTCCTTCAAGATGTGGAATCTCATGATCAAATTATTTAAAAGACTTTGCATGTATGAATCTATCCAAGCAATCACATTGTTGCTTAACAACATTGTCAGTCTTGGAAGATTTAAGAAATAGCACATCTCTAGATATTGCAGACTTCTTATTAACTTCATCATAAAGATGGTATTATTTGGAGGTATTTGAATACCCCAAGAAGATACACTTACGACTCCTTGCACCAAGTTATTTTATTTGTTCCTTAGGTATCAAGACATAACAGGTCGAACCAAAGACCCTGAGATGCTTTATGTAATGTACACCTCCCCTCACATATACCCAAGTAAAAGAATAACCGAGGTAAACATGAGTTGAGGGCAGTTAAGAGAAGACTCAACCTCCTTGGTGAATTTAAGGAAGTGGAATCAACGCAGAAAATCATAACATAGACTCCTTGTACCTACTACAGGACCGCCAGAGGTTGTCCCAACTATCAATTTTACTTTTCCCTAGGTCCCACTGACTTTTGCTAAAGAAAACCCCCTGACGCTCCCTTGATATAGGTAAGGGTGCGTCTGGGAGGCTCTTGACGCTCCCACAGCATGGGCATGCGTGCATCCAGGGACTCAATTGCCTAGACGTGTGCCTATGTCCACGGAATTTAAGGCACTTTTTAAGCCCGGAATCCCAGACACTACCCATAAATTCTTATAGCTTTCAGAATTCAATAAACACATGAAGAAAATCCCAAATAACCAAAACCTGACTCCAAGACTAGGCCTGACCATCCCCAACTGGGACTAGAATTCTGTCAAACACATGGCATGAATGAAATCGACAGGTCTAGGATATAAGACAAAGCATGAATGACTGAAAAATCTTATGAAGCATTATAATAAGGATCACCACCCTCGAACAGATATGACATCAATTAGGTATTGCATCCATTATTTTAATAATTACAAGTAAATACATGCTATAACCATGGCATAAACTAGTCATTTAACCATGCTTATAACCAACATAAACCATGGAAATAAAATTGAGATAACAACCATTAAATCCAAAAATAATAAGTACAAAATCAAGTGAACTTAGCTTTCATTAATCATAGGAAACAACCGACCAGGTTTTGGACTTCCACGTACCACCCGACCATCGACATGGCTGAGCCAAATATCTCTTAAGCCAATCACCCTCATGCCATATTACAAGCATGAATGTGGGATATCATGAATAAAACAATCCAAAACCAACCAAGGGAATCTAGAGGTTCAACCACCTCCACCGTCACCATACCGTGATCACACCAAAACCGGTGCTCCAATCACAAGACCAAACCAAGCTTGGAATGCCTCTGGAAATCCATCACTATCCTTGAGGAATTTCTGTCTCCCTATCTTTCATTCTTTACCGCAAACCAATCCTTGATCACTAGACCCTAAACAAAGACACCAACCACAGGCTTTAGTGTGTATCCTGCCAAAACTGGTCAAGGGATTCCTAAGCCTTTCGGAATTTCCTTGATACCACCTCCGCCTTGGATTCTGAAATCCATCTATAAATTCCAAAGCTCAAAACCAATATCAAAATCCCAACACAACATGGCATCTGGAAAAATGCAAGGCAAGGCTAAAATCCACTATAAAAAACCAACAAAACCATGCCACCGACAACAAGAGAACTAAGTACCAACATGCATAAGCCATGCATGTACAAACCAGCTAGGAAATCACACATGCAATATGTTACCTACAAGTATTCCTGCTGAAGCTTCTCAATCCTGATATTCCTTGCTTGATCTTTGCTTTCCTTTCCTTTTCTTGTCCTTCATTTTCTTGCTTTCCTCCTTCTTGGCTCAATGTTGATTTTATTCAAGAAAACTCTATCCAAGAGTGAGAGAGAGAGAGAGAGAATAATGAGAGAGCTCCAAAAATGATCTGACAAAAAAAGTTACCAACTGATCCTCAAAATCCTTTTTATCAATGAGGCCTCTATTTTCTTCATTTTCCTTCATTTTCCTTCATTTTCCTCCTGGCATGCAACTTGTGACATGTTACCTTCCTTTTCTCCTAATTTCCTTTATTTTCATAAATAAATGTGCCAAAAATAATTTTTGCCTCCTTAATGCCTTGGCCATTACCTTTTTCCATTTTTTCTTAGTCATAAACACATATTGAGTGGTGCCCACTAGCATATCTTTCCCAACATTAAGCTTGGAATAAATGTCCTTAACTGTGGTCTTATTTTACCTTTATTAACTTGTATTACATAAAATTTTATCTCGAGTCTATTACAAAACCCTCCCCCTTGGGGAACACCGTCCTCGATGTTAAACCACACCTACACCTCAGCAAAACCATTGAAAAGAAAACATACTGCTCATGGAGATTTATAAATTAGCTCGATGCAGTATTTACAATGAATAATTTGCTCAAAAGAAAAAACAATAATAACATGATCATATAACATCCATATTGATTATTGGAGCTTTACAACTTAGCTCATGGTAGTATGTACATCCACATACATATGTACATATACCAAAACATCACCAAAACATATTCCAAACATATACCAAACTGTTGGGTGTGGAGCCTGATTATCTTATTTATTTTGTATCACAACGTTGGACCCCTATACCTTAATGGGGCGGCAACGCCGCCCATAATTAAACGCTACTTGGGGGGTCGAGGGGGGGTAGCGCCCCCGAAGCTAAAAAAAGATGTAAAACTGCCTTGTAAAATTATAGTAATTTCTAGTCAATCTAGGTCGTTCATTAGGCGAATGATCTGACTGTATAAGTTATGTTTAGTTTAGGGTTTTTTTCCCTAGAAGGCAACCCCTCACTTTGTATGAGGGTATTGTATTGCAGCTGTGTATTGTATGTGTATTCTCAGAGCAAAAAACGGATAGGGAGACTATGAGAGAGAACAAAGGATATTACAATGGATCTGTTGTAGGTTGTGTCTCTTCATTTTGCTGGATAATAGAAAGGAAGGACTGGTTCTTCGGGGTGGACGTAGCCCAAACTAGGTGAACCACTTATATCTGTGTCTCTCTGGTTTTATGTGTTTCTTGTGTTTGTGTTTCTACATATATATTTTATTTGTTCCATTGCTCTGTAATATATAATTTTCTAACACAAACATCAAACAAAAACTACTTTGCCTCAACCAGAAAACAATGAAGGATGCATAGCCCACATTTGATCGGCCATCTCCCATGTACATTCATCAGGCCCTCAGTGCTTCCACTTCACTTTACCTTGCTTGATGGCTTTGTTCCTGAACATGGGATGCTTCCACTACAATATGCACTAAGCTTTCGACTGGAATTCTGCTTCTTGATCCACTTGCAATACAGACAAATCAATAACATGAGAATCATCTTTTATATACCTCTTAAGTAATGAAACATAAAACACATTATGGACTTTCAGTGTTGGAGGCAGTGCAAGTCGATAGGCCGCTGGTCCAATCCTCTCAAGGATCTCAAAAGGCCTGCAATATCGTGGTGCCAACTTGGCACATGATCTGATCCTCAATGAGATATTCTTGGGCTTGATGTGCAAATAAACATGCTCCTCAACCTAAAACTCCTTAAATTCAGTTAGTTGGTATGCATAACTCTTCTATATGTCATGTGTTTCCTTTAGATTCTTCTTTATAATATGCATTTCCTACTCCATGTCTGCCAACATGCTTGGTCCAATCAACACATTGTTAATTGGATCACTCCAACTGATGGGAGTATTGCAAATCCTCCCATACATTGGCTCGAAGGGACTCATCCCCAATTACTCTTGATACTCATTGCTATATCCAAACTCAAAAAATGGTAGAGATGCTTCCCACTTATATTGTTAATGCATCACATACATCCTCAACATGTCCTCCAAGATCTTGTTGACCCTCTCATTATGTCCATCTGTTTGTAGATGATAAGTTGTACTGAAGGCCAATTTGGTGCCTAATCCTACAAATAACTCCTTCCAAAACTTGGAAGTGAACTTTGCATCCTTCTCTGACACAATCTTCTTTGGAACACCATTTAATCTGACTATGTCTCCGATGAATACCTGTGTTACATCGCTAGTTGAATAGGTAGTCTTCATTAGAATAAAGTGTGCAACCTTTGTCAACCTGTCCAAAACAACCATGATGGAATCATGTTGTCTCACTGTCCTCAGTAAACCTATAATAAATTCCATGGAAACGACCTCCCATTTCCATTCCAGAATCACAATAGGTTGTAGTATTCCACCTGGATGCCTACACTTCTCCTTTACCTGCTGAATGGTCAAACATGTAGGCACGAACTCTGCTACATCCTTCCTCATATTTAGCCAATAATAAAATCTTTTTACTGCAATCAATGTCTTTTGATAGCCTGGGTGACCTAAATAAGGTTTCGCATGAAACTCCCTCAAGATCACCTTATTGATCTCATTTTTGTCTGACACATATATCATGTCTCTAAACTTGACCAATCCATCTGTCATGAGATGATAGTCCACATATTGTACACCTATACTTGTACATGTACTCTACTGCAATCTGTGCCTAAGCTCTGTATACCTGACATTATGCTTACCTGCCTGTAAGATAATATCCTATAAATATGTCCCATAGGAGCTCATAGATACAATGTGACTTACCTTTATCCGCCTGCTGAGAGCATTTGAAACCCTATTTTCTTTACCTTTGATATATTTGATCTTAAAATCAAACTCACTGATCGTAGCCAACCATCTAGATTTCCTAGAATTCATATTTGGTTGGTCAAACAAGTATCTCAGCCCACTGTGATCACTCATCAATACAAACCTCCTAACCAGAAGATAGTGCCTCCACATCTTCATTCCATTTGTGATCATTGCTAGCTCAAGATCATGCGTCGGATAGTTATGTTCTTGCTCATTTAGTTTTCGTGACTCATAGCATACCACATGTCCATCCTATATAAGGACTCCACCAAGCCATCTTTTGCAAGAATTTGTACATACTACAAACTCTTTGTCTAGATCTGCAATCGTTAACACTAGAGAATGTGTCAACAACTTATTAAGTTGTTCAAAACTAGCCTCACACTCCTCTGGCCACTCAAAATTCTTACCTTTCCTCTTCAATGATGTAATCGAATAAGCAATCTATGATAAGTTCCTGATGAACCTCCTATAATAGCCTTCCAATCCCATGAAATATCGCATTTTTGGTCCGATTTAAGGGTATAAATTAGATTGCCAATTCTATTATCAATACAGACTTTCGTAAGTTTGGAAGCACTCCAAAATATATGGTTTAGAGGTCGTTTCTAAAAGATTAAAACTTAGCTAGTTTGAGATCTTACTATTATTTTCGAGCAAGCTTCAATCTCCCTTACAGTAGATGGATTCAAAAAAAACTTTCAATGACAATATTAACACCTTCAGATTATCAATTTATTAAATTAAATAATGAATTAACTAGTATAGCAACAATTCAATCACACGTAAACAAAATTAACATTATTTGACAAGTCTAGCTTATTGAAAGTGAAAGAAATACAAAGCTCCCTTACAAGAGGTTAATTCATAATATATCTTATCAATAATATCAATAATAACTTATTCAAATGTTACCAAATTAAATCACAAATATAATGAATGAAAGTACAACAAACTCAATGAAAGTACAACAAACCAAATGAAAGTACAGAAAACTAAAAACCATACCAAAATAATGAGAAACTAGAGCACAAGCTTGGCAATGAGGGCCTTCCACGCTTGGCAAGCACACTTTAAATGAATACCAACTTAGAAGAACTTGAAAACCAGACTAAACATCATCCATCAAGCATAGTAGATATAGAAGAAACTCTGAACCAACTCTCTTCACTAAATTTCAAAAGTCTTCAAATTTAACATCGATGATAGATGTCTTCTTCCTTCAAATGTCACATATTTATACAATTTTTGGTAATTAATTAACTAAAAATACTAAAATTAATTTATGAAAACCTTATATAAAGGCTACAAATTAGAATTCATCACTCCTATCACTAAAATTTGGGAAAAATCCCTTAAAATCACAAACTACCCAAATTTCATGCTTAAAACAGGGGATTTTCTTAACTACTAGTCTAGTTTGACCAATGTTGACCAAGAACTTTTGTGAACATTTCCAGGAGAAGAATAGAAGTTTAACCATCCTTTTACACTAATTATTACCCATCAACTCTCAGATTTCACCCAGTTGTCCTATAGATATGAAAACAATGGAGCAGTTACGAGATGTTGCACTTCCCGTAATTTCTGCTAAAATTTTAATTTTAAAAACAAAATAAAATTTAAATCATTAAAAAATAAATGACAAATTGTACATGATTTGATTAATTTCAAGGATTTTATGGATGAATATGGAAGTAGAAAAAGGATAATGAAGGAAAAATGACTTATGTGGCGAAGACAAAACACCAAAAGGTGAACCCAACGTTCCCCCAAGAGGAAGTCTTTGCATGTCCTCATGCACAAAAAGTATCCATGTGTTTCTGTCACTATTCCTCTGCTTCTTCTACTTCTTCTTTTTCCTGCAAAAAAATGTCTACATTGTCTTCTGCCATGTGGAGAACTTTCAGTCTTTGGTATTTTTCGTTTAAAGCCCTCTTTTGATGATACCACTTATGTTCATGTTTAGAGATAAGGATTTCTCTAACTTTTAACTTCTTATTTATCTTCTTTAATTTCTCATTTTCTTTTTGCATTTCTTGGCTTTGAAATTTCAACATTTTATTTTCTTTTTTTAAATACCTCTGAAGAACTTCCATCTCTTTGACAATCTTTTTTAATTTCTTGAGTTTCTTACCTTTCTTTGAAACATTTTTCTCTTCTACCTTTGGAATGATGGGCTCTGGTTCATTCATTGGAATCTCTTCTATCATTTCCTCTTCTTGCCTCTCTCTTTCCTCCTATTCTTCTAGAGCTTGCAAATAATCATATTGATGTATGTGAGCTTGCAAAGTTTGTCCCTTTTTAGTATGAGAGTGTTTTCTAGATTTTCCCTCATATGTATGGAATATTTTATCTTTTTCCTTCAATTTCTCTTCTTCTCTGATCATACTCCTTATTCTTATTTTCTCCAACAGAGGTTTTGAGCTTGTTTCCCTTGGAATTATTTCTTCCTCTTCATCCTCACTTGGAACACAAATATAATCATTTTCTAAATCATAATTCTCTTCAAAAAGAGTTCTGGTTATGAAATGATTCCACACAGAATTCTTCTTTTGAATCTCATGCATAGTGACCATTTCAATTAATCCATAATGATACAGACTCTTTTCTGGATTATCGCCTTGTTTTTATACTCCTTTGGCCATTTTAGTAATACTTTGTAACATGTAATAAGGCATATTGATTTTGAAATCTCCTTTGAGGTGTTGTAAAATTTTAGCATGATACAAGTAAACTATGTTAAACCTCCCCTCACATGTAATGAATCTATGGATGATATACACCATTTCATCCCAAGGATGCATGAGGCAACTTCTAGAGATTCTATTTTTCCAGTTAATTGATGACATTATAAATCTACTAATGAATGGTTGCCATGATTTATCTTTCCACTGCTTGGTTTTGAAGTACCTCTCTCCTTCTTGAGGAAGGCCAATGACCCATGCCATGATATCCTCTGATAATCTGATGGTAATATTTCCTACAATAGTTTTTTCTCCATCAAATTATGTTTCAAACTCTAGACATGCCTTCTCATTATGCCCATTGAATTTAGTTAAAAATGAAGTCCCGTGATTTGCCTCTAAAATCCCTAAAAATTCTTGGTTTATTGTAGAAGTATCAAACTATTCTATTTAAATTCTAGAAACCATTTTGAAACAAAATACAACTCCTTTTATTGCCCCTTTTAAAACTCAGTTATGGAAAACTCAGTTTGGAAATTTTCACTGTGTTTTTTTTCAATCCTAAAAATTCAATTTGAAAATTCACTGTGTTTTTTTATAATTCTGGAAAACGTTGTGTTTTTTATTTTATTTTGGAAAACACATGAAATAACCAAAAAAAAAAAATCTTCACCTCCAGATTCAATTTGTGCTCAGAAATCTCATAAAAAGATTTTTTGTATACCTGTTGAAGTAATTTTTTTGCTTAGAATGCTAAAAACTGTCTTTGTAGATTTCTCTATGCTCAGAATTTTTTTTTCCTGGTTCAAAATTGATATGTGAAAAATTTGTTTGAAATGCCTTTCAAATCCCTGATTTCACCCTTAATTTGATTAACCTCTTTGAACCCTTAAATATTTCGATTTTAAATTTGACTGAATAGGTTAATAGAATCTAGATTTCTATGGACATTACTCTAGAAAATTGATGTTCAGATTTATAGAGATTATAATCTCAACAAAATTTATTATTTCCCTTATTATGGCAGATAAGTGAGGCTTACCTTGCTCAACAAAATCCTCCCTAAGTGATTTTCTACTTCACATCAATTTGGCCACTTCTACTTAGCCAACAGCTTCACCACGTCTCGTATCCAACTTTTGTGCACTCAATTCCAAGTATTATGCATTCCACAGGAAATTATTAACTCAACACACTCACATTTTATGCATACAGGCTTTCAATTTTGGGCAATGAAATTTAAAACATGACTACGTCTTCCTTAAAATAGCATTCAACTGTCTCGAGAATAGCTCAGCATTCACGGTCTCTTGGAAATAAATTTCTCGATATACACGGCATATATGCATACATGTATTCATGCAGGCATTCACGACATAATAGCTCTCTCAGCAATTACTTTTAACTTGGGCTTCTCTCCTTCTCAACATCATTCACTAAAAATCTCGACAGTATATCCTCATTTAAAATTTTACGTGACTTGACACTTATACTCTCGACACTTAGAACTTTTTATGAATTTATCATACATGACTTGTCTCCTGTAGGTGTCAGCCCATCAAATTTTCATCATCAAAATTCCTATAGGTGCCAGTTCTGTCAGAGAGATATCATGTTTATTCAAAATTCTTGTAGGTGTCAGTTCTACTAGCAAAGAGACATCACGTTTATAAGTTCTTTCATGTATCATAAGCCTTATATAGATCATGTGTCATAAGTCTTATATATATATATATATATATCTGTGTGTGCGCGCGCCTTATATATTGACAAATGAAATTCCCAATATTACTTAGGCTTATGTTTAACTCTTTATGCCTTCATGTTTTTTAAACTCTCTGCACTTAAAAATGATGTCTTGTACCTTCTAATGAGTGCCCTATTCCTTCCAATGAGTGCCATGTTTTGTTTCCTCTGCCTCTTTTTGAATAATAATTGTTATTTTCCTAGGTTGCAAAGTTTTAACATTCTTCAAAAGAACATATTGAGTTCATGTTTGGTGTTTGAAAGGGATAAATTTGAGGTAGGATAAGTAAGGTAAAGAAATGAGATGATAAGTATGGTAGGTGAGATAGATGAAGTAGGGTAAGTAAGATGGATGGAGTAGGGTAAGTAAGGTGGGTAAATGAATAAATGAATGATGAATTAATCAAATAAATACATTATCACTACTTTTAAAATGACAAAATTCTTCAAAAGTAAGGCATTAAAATTAAATTTCCTTGCATATTTTGCAGTTACTTCCTGGTTTTTGTAATGGTTGAGGCTTCTTATTTTTGAAATGAAATCGTTGGAGTAAGATTCAATGGTTTTTGTAGCAGATGGAGCTTGTTTTTTTGAATTGCTAGAGTAAGCTACAGGTCCCTCTATCAAAGATATTGTTAGCATAGTATTTCAGGTCCCTCTGAAACTCTTCAAATATGATTGGAATTTTCTGGCAAGACCTTAGGTCCCTCTGTCACTTAGAAATTTGCTGATGTTTTTTTGTAAAATAAGTCCCTTTGATCAAGAAAAGACCAGTGCACATGAATATCATTAAGAAAACTTCAAAAATAATTTTCAAATTCCCCTCTGCTAAAGTATTGACTTGTCCTCAAGTATCCATGAATTTTTTTTTATTGAATTGAAAACTTGACAAATGAAGTACTTTTTGTAAGTTCTCATCAACCAATGTGACTTGGTTTTCTAATGATAATTATGAGTTTATGGTGTGCCAGTTTCCTGCTTTTCACAACTAAGCTCCCTTTTTTCATTTTTCATTTTTTTTATATTTTATTTTATTTTTTACACTTTTTTTTCAATGGTGAGGTTCGGTAGACACATGACTATGTGTCCCCAATACCTCCATCTCATTTTTCTCTATAATTTTCTGCAAGAAAGTTTCTGTTTTTAGGCTTGTTGTATAACTTTAGCCTATGTCCATTAACCAAAAATGAAATTTGTTCTTCATCAATTTTCTTAATTCTCACTAAACCATTGTCATATATCTCTTGAATCTCATATGGACCAAGACAGTGTGTTGTGAATTTGGCTTGAAAGTCATTGAACTTTGAGTCAAATAATAATGCCCAGTCTCCTACTTTAAATTGATTTCTCTTGATGAATTTGTTGTGCCATGTTTCTCTTTGTTGTTGAATGAGTAGAGTAGGTTGTAGTGCTTGTTGTATGATCTCATCTAGCTGATTCAATTGTATGATCTCATCTAGCTGATTCAATTGCATTATCCTTTCTTTTTGTGTTGTTAGTGTCTGTTAGTTCTACCAGTCACCAATGATCAAATATGCTCTTACAAGGTTTTTATTAGCATATTAAGTCAAGTTTTTATGGTATCAGTAGGTATTCAAATAAAAAATTGGTCATTGTCTAGTGTATCTAGGTGTGTTACTAATCCTTTCAAAAAATTCATGTTTTGGTCATTGTCATCATTCAGTTGGATGAGTCACCACCAAAATGTCTCCATTATCATCTCAATCACACCACCATGGTCATCATTCAGCTCATTTCATGAAATGTCACCATTAGGTCTTAGGGTAAAATTCATAAAAAATCTGTCATTTCACCGATAAATCTGGCATTGAAGGAGTAGCAATATGGAAAAATGCTCAATAAAGTATTTTAAAGTGTAATTTAAATTCAAATATGGATGTAATATGTTTCTCAAAGCTCCAAAGCTGCATTTTTAAATCAAAATGTAAAAGAAAACATACATGGTAGGGCCACTACACCTCTATGAAGAGAATTTGATTTCCAAAAGCTACAAAGGACCATACAAGAATTTATTTCACTCATTCCATTAGCATTGAGCACTAACTCACCATCAAAGACTATCTTAGCACAGCAAGAATCAAAGGACACTCTCAAAAGGTGATTGGCACCCTCTACAGGCAACCACGCTGCATTTTTTACCCTTCGCTACATTTTCACTTCTAGAGGAAAAAATTTCATCTTCAAGGGTTTTCAGTGGCAATTGAAGGTTCTATCAGCCTGTTGACAAGTAATTTGAAGCTCTTTCCACCTTCTATCAACATTTATTTCAATGTTTCAGTGGTGAAACGCTCCCAGAGTCCCCACACTACGTTTTTGGTGGGTGAGCTCCATAGTTTGAGTTACAAGAAAAAATACCTAATTCACTACATATTCTACCCTTCCCCACACCCAAATACATTTCCCATAGCCCTCTCACCCTCATTTACCTAACCCCTACACCTAAACTTAGCTCCTACTATGTGTTTTTGGGAAGTTTTAGGGTTAGGACTGTGTTTTAATTCCCTACACTAATCCATACACTCTTTTTTTCATTATCCACCTCCCTAAGCTTCCTAATACACCTATCGACCTCCCAAAATTTTCCTACCCACATATCTTATCCCTAATCCCTTCATCCCCTCACCTACTTCTCATTTCTTTCACTAGGGTTTTTCTTTGCAATTGTAAACATTGGAGGGAGGAAAGAAACCATACAACAAAGGAAGACAAGTGTCAAGGTTTGAGCCACTTAAAACTCAGGATTTGATGTCTTCGTCATTGGCCAAAAAATGTTTTCAAAATGTAGGATGTTTAGGGTTTTGTGAGCAAATCCAACAAGTGGGATATCATGCCAAGTTAACAAGCTTGTTTGCCACAAAATTTAGGAGAGATAAGGTCACCATTTCAAGAGCAAGTTTTACGATTTCAACTGATACCATAGCCACAACTATAAGGATACCAAACAATGGAGAAAATTGGTTCAAGAACTCAGACTTGGATGTTCAAAATTACAAAGCTTTCATTAAAATTCATTATAAAGATGCCATCAAGAAAAGTTTCCCTTTTGTACAGTTGCTTGAAAATTTTTCTCCATTGATGAAGGCCATAATGAGGTATTTCACATGTGAGGGTAGATTCTCAAGGTTGTACAAATATCATGTTAGATTGTTGATGCATTTCACAGGTGTAAAAACTCTCAACCTACCGTACTATCTCTACAAAATCTTGGCTAAAATGGCAGAGAAAGTGAAACATAAAGAGAGTGATCACCAAGCTATCCTTTTCCATCATGGCCTCATCAAAATAATTCTTACACAGATGAAAATATCTTGGGAGAAATTCATTCAGTCCACAGTCTTTTTTCCCCCCTACTAGTCAGCCTACTAGCCAAAGTACATCATCAGCACCATCCAAGTCAAAGGATGTTGGCTCATCTAGCAAAATTTCAGTCAAGAGGACACCTAGGCCTAAGGTGACACAAAATTAAGTCAGAGGTAAGAGGCATGTGTTTTCTCCAACCATTTTTGAAAGGGCCAAGCCTACATCAGTTGAGCAAGAAACATCATCACAACATGGAGCAACATTGTAAGATGAGGAGCCATTCCATCTTGACACTGAGGTGAATGAAGAGAAAAAAAAAACATATCAGATCATCATGGAGAAGGATGTTGAGATCAGAGAAATCAAGGAGAGGTTTTCAAAGGCCAACTTTTTGGTTTCATTCCAGCAGCAAGATAATATGCAATTAAAGGTAAATCAACTACTCTTGAATAAGCCTAAGGTTGATTTGTGCAAAGAAGATGTAAAGGGTAAAGCAGTGGTTGATATTGATGATTCAGATTATCAATAAGATCAGGTAAGAAGAAATATACCAAGGAAAATAGGCCTAAATAGGGCACTCGAGCAACAGAAAGAAGCATCTCCACCAAGAACTTAATTCACAGTTGATGAGCTCATCTTGGTAGAAATTGAAAAAGAAAAGGTAGGATGGCTTGATAGAGTGAATTGCCACATGGAAATGCTTCTTAAGAAGGAAAATAGGAACAAAAACCTGGAAAGACACATTTCCATGCATTACTACACAAGAAATCAGGTGTCTCAGGTAAGAATCAAGAAGTTGAAGAAAAAGCTCAAAGAAACCCTAATGAGGAAAAAAGAGAAGGATAAGTTGGATTTGTTAGCTGATGCCTCTCTCATGGAATAACATGTCCTTATTTCAATTAAATGAGAAATTTTGGAATAATTTTGAGAAAATTTGGATAAATTTGACAAATTTAGAAGTTTTTTGGAACTTTGGCAATTTTGCATAGTTTTTGGTCCAAAAGGGTAGTGAGCCTCACGCTACGCTTTTTTTGGGGGCATCCAAATGACAATTGTTTTTCATTTCTGGATTTCTTTTGACCTGTACATCAACTTCAACTATTGGGAGAGCTATGTCAACACATTATGGTGGGTGAAAAGGTCAAAAAACTACCCAAAAATCACCTTTCTACCTATTTTTCAGAGGCGCGTTGCGCTTTTGGAGTATTTGTGGGAGAATTGAGTTTTAGAGGTCTTGTAGTAGTCATTTTCATTGTTTGAGTGTTCTATGGTGTAGCAGACAGGCACAGCTTTCTCCAACATATTTCAAATCTGGATTTGGAGCATGGGAACTCCTCCAAAAGCCTCTTACACCTGACACGTTGTGTTTTCTCCTGGCACGATGTGCTTTCCTGTCAATTTGATGTGCTTTTGCCTGGAAGCATATTTTCTCAATTTTTTCATTCAAACTTAGTTTCGCTTGATGTAATTACTCATTTATAATGTTTTCATGATGCAATTAATGGTAAATATGCTCGTTAAAGTGAAAATTAGGTGGATTCATGCTTGTAAATGCTTTTCAATGTCAAATGTATCAGTTTTTCTATTGTGAGGAGAGTTTGTTAACCTCCTTAGTCATTAGGTTTTGGTTTAGGAATTCATGTAAATTGTTCCTACACTCTAGGATTCGACCCCTGAGAGAGGGGAAATTGTTTTTTGGTCTATATGTGTGTAGTTTTTAGTCATTTTGATGGTTGGACATCAGAGGGTGGAACTCTTGTAGCTTTTACTTCATATTTTTATATAGGAAACCAAAGGAACAGTTGCAACTATTATTCAGGAATTATCGTGTTATGAGTTTGCCATATTTTATTTTCTCTGTTATAGTTTTATATGAATGATATACTTTTCTCCTTACCACATCTTGCTTCTTCTGTAATTTTTCTAAGAGATTTACAAGAAGAATTATTTCATGAAAGATTTGTTTTGTTGGGAATGTCATTTTATGCAATCTTCCTTCTTGTTTAATGAGTTCATGGTGCACATGCTCATTAAGATCTTATTTCTATTTCAAACCCTACACTACACCGACAAATCTCCTAATCCCATCACAAAAGCATAGCTATCTTGTTCCTCTATATATCTTTCATTTGTAACCTTTGATACTTTGACCTAGTTCCATGATTTTCATCCCTGATCCAATAGAAAAACCCTAGATATTTCAAAACCCTAGAGCTGAGCTATCTATTCTAAAATCCACTCTTGCACTAGTCAGACCCTTGGTTTTGTTTTTCATAGAGAAATCCCTCTCTGGTTTGGTAGGGCTAGCTACGAAACTAAAAACTTGGTTTGAGGTTACCTCCATCGATATCCTTTCAGCCTTGGGATATTATGGAGGCTAACATGTGCGTCATCTAGGTTCATCCCTAAATTAGTTGCCAATTTGTAAGTATGAATTTGAAATTCAATAGGGAGTAAGAATTTCTTACCATGTACCGATTGGTAAGGAGTGAAACATGTTGTGTTCTTCCAAGTGATTATGTATGCCCATAGAACTTCGTGAAGATTTTCTGACCAATATTTTCTATGCATTCTCACTGTGTTGGTCATTATTGCTT
Source organism: Pinus albicaulis (assembly GCA_034641835.2). NCBI lineage: Eukaryota > Viridiplantae > Streptophyta > Pinopsida > Pinales > Pinaceae > Pinus > Pinus albicaulis. Next base: position 1,071,139,684 of record CM076577.1, read on the forward strand.
CAAGAGTTTTATTAGTAGACTCCACTTTTCCATTAGCTTGTGGATGATAGGGTGTAGATTTGTGATGCTTGATTTTTTACTTATTTGCTATGTCTTGAACCAGTTTAGAGGTAAATTGCTCTCCTTCGTCAGTGACAATTTCTCTAGGGACTCCAAATCAAACAAAAAATTCCTCAAAGAGAAAATTCACCACTATCTGTTATGTTGCTTTAAACAATGCTTTTGATTCCACCCACTTTGTCACATAGTCAGTACATACTAGGATGTACTTTTTTCCATTTTATTGTGGATTAATAGGGACAATGAAATCGAGTGCCCATTTTTCAAATGGTTCTATGATAACTTGTGGCTTCAATGGAATTTCATCAGATGGTACAATTTTTCCCATCCTTTGGCAGTTGTCACAACTTTTGAAATATTTCTTTGAGTTTTTAAAAATGGATGGCCAATAATACCCCAAATTGAGTATTTTGTGTGATGCCCTCTTATCTGAAAAATGTCCACCACAAGGCTCATCATGACAATCTTTTAAAATTTCTAATATTTCATCTTGTCTCACACGTCGCCTTATAATAAGAGCAGAACCAGTATAGAAAATATCTCCATTAAGCCATGTATATCTAGCACTTTCTCTAATCACTTTTCTTTTCTCCCTTGATGTAAAATGTGGAGGTAATTTTCTTGTTGATAAATATTTAGCTATAATAGCATACAATGGAGTTATAATTGATATTGACAATAAATTTTCATGAGGAAAGTCATCTGAAACAGGAACAATCTCACCAAATGCATGTAATCGAGATAGAAAAAATTCCACTTGATTTTCCCTTCCATATCAATCTAGGACAATAATATTGAATTCCTGCATAAATAACAACCATCTTGTTATTCTGCCATTAGTAATGGGTTTATTCATCAAATAACTTATGGAAAAATGATCTATATGGATGAAGACATCATAACCTGTGATGTAATGTCAAAATTTATTAACGACATGGACTACTGCCAACATTTCTTTCTCAGTAATTGTGTAGTTAAATTCTGCAGGGGTTAGATATTTGCTAATGAAATAAATAGCATAATTCATATGATCTCATTTTTGACCTAAAGATGCCCTTATTGCAGTATTTGATGCATCAATAGAAATTTGAAATGGAAAAGCCCAATTGGGTCCTCTTAAAATAGGTGCTATAGATTTTTCCTTGAGTTTTTCAAATGAAATTTGACAATTAACATCCCAATGAAATGTTACATCTTTTCCAAGTAATTTAAATAAAGGCAAGGCTATTTTACTAAAATTTTCAATAAGCCTTAGATAATAGAAAGCATACCCAAGAAAGCTCCTCACTTCCTTTTTATTTTTTGGTGTTGATAAGTTCATAATGATTTGGATTTTTGTTGGGTCTACTTTTATTTCAGAAGAGGAAATGTGATGACCCAACACTATTCCTTCTGTTAGCATCATGAAACACTTTTCATCGCTAATAGATAAATTTGTTTCAATACATATTTTTAAAACTTTTTCCAATTTTTCCAAGAAATCATCAAAAGTATTTCCATATACAGTGAAATCATCCATGTAGACCTCTACACATTCATGTATTAAGTGAGCAAAAATGGCCAGAACTGCTCTTTGAAATGTAGCTGGTGCATTGCACAAACTGAAGGGTAGTACATTGTAAGCATATGTTACCTAAGGGCATGTGAATTTAGTCTTGTCATGGTATTCTGATGCTATTTTAATTTTATTATATCCACTAAATCCATCTAGAAAATAGAAACAAAATTTCCAAGCTAGTGAATCTAGGACTTGATCTATGAATGGTAGTGGAAAATGGTATTAAAAAAGTTGCTTTGTTTAATTCCCTATAGTCTACACAAACTCTCCATTTTCCATTCTTCTTTGGAACCACTACTAAAGGATAAACCCATTGACTATCAGAGATAGGGCAGATAAATCCTACCTGTAATAGTTTTTGCAATTCCTCTTTAACTATATCTTTCAACATTGGGTTCATCCTTCGTTGAGGTTTCCTTATAGGTTTAACATTATCATCTATTTCGATATGGTGAATGCATGTTTCAGGATGAATTCTTTGCATATCAATGTAATCCCAAGAAAATGCTTTGGAATATTTGTTCAATAATGCAATCAATTGTTCTTCCTATGATGATACCAAATTATTTCCAATATTAAGGTTCTTTCTTGGGCTGATTAGAATTACTATAATTTGAGAATTTGTGATTGAGTTAACAAGAAAAATAGCTTCAAATGATGTTTGCAATGAATTAATAGTGCAATTTTCCTGAAAACATTGATTTAAAAGTTGACTCGCAGCTTCATACTGGGAAGTTCTTAGCTGCTCTGAAATATCAGGTACTGAAATGAAAAGATCCATTAAGTCCTCATTATCTTCTTCTCTAAAATCAAAGGCTTGATTTGTGCTCAAGATAGACTGAATTTCTTCCTTTTGTTCATTGGGCCATGATAATAAAGGATATTGAGCAAGAGGATAGAGTGTTATGTGCTTTCTTTAATTTCCATGTGATATGATCATACTTCCTAACCTACATCCAATAAAGGCACCAGATGTGGCTCATGGTCTACCAAAATTAAAAGATAGCCTCCTAAGTTTGAATTTGGTTGTAGGACTAGGAAGTCTACAGATATTCCCATAAATCCAAAGAAACAATGATTTCTTCAAGTACTCCTTCTAGCACTACTTTGGATCTATCAGCTAGTTCCAAAATTGTAGTGGTAGGTCGGATATTTGGCAGTTCAAACATTTCATGGTTTCTATTGTCATGACATTGATAACAACTCCTAAGTCAATTAGAGTTTTAGAAACTAAAAAAAAATTGATTGAAATTGTTACCATAGGTATTCCAGGATCAACATATTTCTAAATTGTAGTGTTTTTTGACATAAGACTAACTAATTTCCCAATGACATGAATTGTGGGTGGATCCTTCTTTCTTTTCCCAATTTTCTTGATGCATAATTCCTTAATTTCCTTTGTATAGATAGGAATATCCTTAATGGCACGCAATAAAGGAATTTTAACATAGGAATTTTTCAATTCATCTAAAATATCAAATTCAGGAAGAGAGACTACATATTTTTTCTCTACTAACCTTTCCGGAAAAGGAGGTGTTTGAGTTGTTATTATTCTATTTTTCTAAATTTGATGTTCTTCATTAAGTTTTTCAGGATTTCTCCCCTCTTCAACTTGTTCTACTATAATCACAGGAGAGTCTTTTTGTAAGATTTTTCTATACCTTAATAGGATGTTTTGAATAGGAAGGATTGAATATGAAGTCCCTTCCTCAATATTGTAAATTTGTCTTTCCACTTTGTTACTCAGATTTGCTATTGGTTGAGATGGTAATTGTGTTGGTCTAGGTGGTGGTTGGTTAGTTGGTAGCTGAAGTTGCTGAGGTTGAGTTATCACTAGTAATTATTGTTGTGGAAATGGGTTTGATTGAGGGGGTTGCTAGAATTGTTGATATGGGAATGGTTGTGGAGGATATGGTTGTTGATATGACTGTTGAGGATAAGGTTGATATTGTTGTTGATATGGCTATTGAGGGTAAAATTGTTGTGGAGGTTGGGCTCCATAAGCACATCCTAGCCAAATTTGTGAAGGTTGGTTTTGGTTTTGTTGAGGAGGCCAAGCCTACCATGGCATAGGATAATTCCATGAGGTTTGAGATAGATATTGATAATTTTGAGGAATTTGTTGAGTAAATTTTCGAGGATTGATACTTGTAAACCATGGTTGTCAAGGTCTTCTTGGTGAAAAATAGTAGAGAGAGTCAATTCCTTGACCTTCTTCCATTGAATTTACCTGTAACTCTTTTAGCTTTGGAAAATTATTAGTTGAATGATTTTCATTACAAAGTTCACAAATCTGAATAATATCTAAAGGGAATTCCCTTAGTGGATGTGTCTTCCTACATTTAGGGAAAAATATTGATAGTACCCAACCTTTTTCCTCTTGATTTTTCTTGGCCTTTAAAGCAACAAATTTTGTCCCTAATGTGCTCAATATATCAATTTTAAAATTCTCAAACAAAATCCCTAATTCTGATCTTGTTATGCTTTTTGTTGCTCATTTAGTAACTTTTGAATTTGCATCTCTTTTCCATTTTATCTCTTCCTCTTGAATAGTTTTGACATAATTTTGCAATCTCCTCAAATGGTAAATATGAGATGTTTCATTTTCCCATCACATTGAGAATATCAAGATACTCATCTTGTATACCTTTGAGAAAATTTGTTCGAATGGTATCATGATTTAAAGAATGTTGTTTGGATTTGTGTAAGTTGTAAAGAAATTGTTCTAAGTATTCCTCCAAACTCTCATATTCTTGTTGAGACATCCTAAAAATATCTTCCTTCGAATCTCTAGGCCTACAATAGGCTTGATACTTCTTAAGAAAAATTATCCTCGTGTCTTCCCAAAAAGTATGATAGTGTGTTCTCCAAATCCCATAATCCATTTTAATGCAGTTGCTTTAGGAGTAGAAGGAAAAATATGAAGCTTATGCATATCATCAGTATAACCATAAGTACGACATAAGATATCAAATTCAAACATGAATGAGTGACGATCTTCAGAAGACATTCCATAGAAATTTGGTAAAACAGAAGGTGGAATATTCTTCATTTTTACCTCTTCTCCAAATTTTTCTCTATTATCTAAAATTGATAATCCGAAAGTAGCTTCTTGATCATTGTCTATTTCTGCATCTTTCCGTCTCTTATTTTCATGTTCTCTTTTTGCATCTTCTCTTTTTCTTTCTACCTCTCTTCTCATTTCTTCCTCTGTTTTTCTTTTATATTCTCTTTGTTTCCTTTCATATTGTAACTTCTTTTTTGGCCCTTAGTATTGGGATATTAGATCTGTGTCCTTCCTCTGTCATCTCTTTCTCAACTCTTTTAAATGTCTCAGTAATAATATGAGTTTTTGTTTCTTCAAATTTCTCTATTTGTTCAAGGATTGGCTGATCTAATTGTTCAAGAATAGGTTGATGAATTGGTTTTCTTGTCTCTCTTTGTTTTCCTATGGAAGATGTTCCTTCTTGTGTTTGTTTTATTTTTACTTCATAAGATAGCAAAGTTTCTCTTTCAAAAAGAGTTAACCTTTGTCCTGAACCATTTTTTTTTCCTCCAATCCTTCCAAAGTTGGTTTTCTAGCAACCGGTGTAGTTAGTTCTAATGGTCTTGCTCCCATAGATGGTTGAGTGGTTGGGGGATTTTGTTTGGTAAATATACCTTTTTCATCTCTTTCCCTAGCCATAAAGAAACATAACTAAATGATAAACTAAAATTTGGTTTTGTTGTTGTTTTTTTTTTTTTTTTAAGAAAAATGAAAATGAATTAACTAAACTTCTACCCTCTAAATGTGCTCCCCCGGCAACGACGCCAACATGTTGGCCCAATTTAAGGGTATAAATTAGATCATCAATTCTATTATCAATCCAAACTTTCGTAAGCTTGGAAGCACTCCAAAATATATGGTTTAGAGGCAGTTTATAAAATATTAACAATTGGCTAGTTTGAGATCTTAAGTATTATTGTCGAGCAACCTTCAATCTCCCTTACAGGAGATGGATTCAAAAAAAAAGATTTCAATGACAATATTAACAACTTCAGATCATAAATTTATTCAATTAAATAATTAATTAACTAGTATAGCATCAATTCAATCACACATAAACAAAATGAGCATTCTTTGACAAGTCTAGCTTATTGAAAGTGAAATAAATATGAAGCTCCCTTACAAGAGGTAAATTCATAATATCTCTTATCAAGCATATAAATAATAAATTATTCAAATAATGCTAAAATAAATCACAAATATTCGGAATGAAAGTACAAAAAACTCAATGAAGGTACAAAAAACTAAATGAAAGTACAACAAACTAAAAACCATACCAAAATAATGAGAAACTAGTGTGCATGCTTGGAAAGGGGGGCCTTCCACGCTTCGCTTGCACACTTTAAGTGAATACTAGCTTAAAAGAACTTGAAAACTAGATTAAACATCATCCATCAATCATAGTGGAGATAGAATAAACTCTGAACTAAATCTCTTCACTAAATTGCAAAAGCCTTCAAATTTAACATAGATAATAGATGTCTTTTTCCTTCAAATGTCACATATTTATACAGTTTTTTGGTAACTAATTAACTAAAACTATTAAAATAAATTTATGAAAACCTTAGATAAAGGCTACAATTTGAATTCATCACTCATATCACTAAAATTTGGGGGAAATCCCTTAAAATCACAAACTGCCCAAATTTCATGCTTAAAACAGGGGATTTTATGAACAAATGGTCTAGTTTGACCAACGTTGACCAAGCACTTCCCTGAACATTTCTAGGAGCAGGATAGGAGTTTCACCATCCTTGTACACTGAGGATTACCCAGTAAATCTCATATTTCACGCAGCTATCATACACATATGAAAACGATGGAGCAATTAAGGGATGTTGCAACTTCCCGTAATTTCTGCTAAAATTTTAATTTTAAAACCAAACTTCATCAAAATTTAAATCATTAAAAAACAAATTTCAATTGTAAATGATTTGATTAATTTCAAGGATTTTATGGATGAATATGGAAGTAGAAAAAGGATAATGAAGGAAAAAATGGCTTATGTGGCAAAGACAAAACACCAAAAGTGAACCCAACACTCACCTCATCTACATTTCTAGGAGCTTCCCATTCTATGATGACTCTTACCTTTTTTGGATCCACTGTTATGCCCTCCTTGGAGACAACGTTTCCCAAGTAATGTACCTCAGTCTGAAATAAAATACACTTGTTAATATTAGCATACAACTAATGCTCTCTCAACAATCTCAATATAGTTTCCAAATGCTCAGCATGTTTTTCCTCATTTTTAGAATACACCAATATTTCATCACTGAATATAATCACAAACTTGTCCAGGTAAGGATGCAACACACTATTCATCAAACACATAAAGGTAGTTGGAGCATTAGTCAAACTGAATGGAACTACAACAAACTCGTAATGACCATACATGGTCTGGAAAGTTGTCCTGTAGATATCATCTTCTTTGATGCATATCTCATGATATCCCGATCTCAAGTCTATATTAGAAAACATTGCTGATCCCTTCAGCTGATCAAACAAATCATATATCCTCGCTAATGGGTACATGTTCTTGATGGTCACTTTTTTCAACTGCCTATAGTCAATGCACAGTCTGAGAGTACCATCCTTCTTCTTCACGAATAACACTGGTGCACCCCATGGTGATACACTTGACCTAATGTATACTTTTTAAAGCATCTCTTTCAACTGCAACTTTAACTCTACCAACTCAAGTGTGCTCATCCTGTAAGGTGCCTTTGATGCTGGTGTTGCCACTGGTACCAACTCAATAGAAAAGTATACTTCCCTGTGAGGTGGAAATTATGAAATATCTACAGGAAATACATCTTATAAATTCTTTAGAACTGTATACCTACTCAACACATATACATCCTCAACTTCATTACCCTTTTCACTAGAGATATGTATTGTGAATAACATGCATCCATTCCTGCGACTGCGCTTGGCCTGCATAGTTTTCACCATCCTAACTGATGTGGCTTTCTTCTTTCCCTGTAAGACTCTTGGTTCCCCATTGTCATCCAAGCACTCGATGTATTTGTCATAAAAATCCACCTTGGACTTGTGAAGATATAACCAATCCATACCCAATAGCATAATATATGATCCCAATGGCAACATGTTCAAGTGTGTTTTTGTAGGCATACCATTTAACTCAAATGCACAAACTCTTACCCAATGATGAACTCTTTTCTTTGTACCTGTAGCAAACTGCACTAACCAAGATTATGCATGCATTTATTTTCTTACCTATACTTATCCACCAAACTGGGATTAATACAAATAAAATTACGTTCAGGATCAATCAAAATAGAAAAAACTTGATCAAAAAGCTTACCAACTATCTCAATGATAAATGAATGATGGTATCTCTGCCTATTGTCCACATCTTCATAAATCTGAGGAATTATATGCCCAACATCCCCAATTGTTTGTGCCTCATGTGCATTATACATTTGGGGTCTACCACCCTGATATTGTGGACAGTCTCTATTACGATGATCCTTGCCACATATCCATCATTGCAATGGTGATCTAGCATCACCTCTAGTCTATTCCTCTTCAAGTCCCTTCCTAGTTGTATTGAATTTCTTGTAAGGAACCAAATTTTATTTCTCACCTGAATCTTGTGGTCTATCCTAATTTAGCGGCCATATTCATTTATTTTTATCATTTACTTTCAAATCACGCTTAGGCTCAAATTTTTGTTTTGAATGCTCATAACAATGCTTCAAATTTTAAATGGCCTCCTCCAATGATCTAGTCTCATCAAAATCAATCTGATCTTTGTAGGCTACTGGAAACCCATTGATGAATCTATCAATCTTGGCCTTCTCCTCCATGAGGTAAGGCAAATATCTCAATAACTCCAAGAACCTCCTAGTATACTCATCGTATGTCATGGATCCCATATGCAACTCATAAAACTCCTTAGCTCTAGAAGCATAGTACCTCTCTGACAGATACTTCCTCTGAAATAGCCTCTCGAACTCACTCCAAATTATTTCCTCCTCATAAAGACCCCTAACATTCTTCACATCTTCCCACCAAATATATGCTTACCTTTGAGACTGAATGTGTCTATTCTAGATTTCATGTTTTTTGAATAGTCATGCAACCTAAAGAATTTCCTCATACCAAGAAACCATGCCTCTGCGTCTTGTGATTTCTTCATCTCACCGTTAAATTTAGGTGGATTTTATTTCTTAAAATCATCCAGAAAATATCCCCTGTCACTCCTCATGTAAGGATGATAGTGATGACAATCATAATTCCTATCAGAACTAGAACAAGAATAATACATGTGTTTTTCTCCGCTCCTATCTGGAGTGTCCATGGATCTACCATCTCTAATCATGTCATATCTATTTGACATGTAACCACTGGTATACCTACTGCCATATGTACCATTAGTCTCATCCTCCTTTCCATAACTGATCTAAAGTGGCCCTTGTCACTGCAAATCTGAAAAAAATCTAAAGTATTGTTGCATTTATTTTTGCTTTTCTTTCTTGTGCCTGCATAATTTTTTCATTGTATTCCTTACAAATAATTATCTCTTCCTTCAAAATTCTCAGTGTATCTGCTAAATTAGATGAGTTCCCAACACCATGTTTCTCATCAGTTTCATAAGGGGAATATTTGTAGTCTACCATATTGCTAGCCATCTTTGATTTCTTCCTGCAATGCATCTCATGTCAGCTTAAACCAAATCACAATAAACCAACATACCTTAGCATAATTCGGGGAGGATATCACATCTACAAGATCAACCAATCATCGTAATACATGTATAGACATAATCATAACAACATATAAACTTATAATTCATAGGTACATCAACGCACAGACATCATTCAATCTAGAGTCTAGTCATCAAGGAATGACCACATCAACTACACACCATGACCTTATGCATGAAAAGGACAACCATACCACTGCAAAATTGACAACATGTAAACGCCTAACATGTATAACCAGTCACATGCTCATGACAACGAATTGCAATAACACCATCAGCCCTTCCATGGCGACATCACTACCACCATAACCAACACCTCACTGATGCAACAAGTACATAGACCACAAGCATGAGAAAAAAATGCGTGACTGACAGGAATACATGATGACGAAAATCTTGACAACATCAGACTTTTCCCAAGGAGAGTGCAACCACACTCTAATACCACCTGTAACGTACACCTCCCCTCACATCTACCCAAGTAACCAGAAAATATGGGTAAACATGAGCTGAGGGCAGTTAAGAGTAGACTCAACCTCCTTGGTGACTTTAAGGAAGTGGAATCGACACAGAAAACCATAACACAGACTCTATGCACCTGCTACAAGATCCCATAGGTTATCCCAACCATCAAGCTAACTTGTTCTTGGGTCCCACTAACTTTTGTTGAATAAAACCCTCAAACGCTCCCTTGATATGGGCAAGGGTGCATCTGGGAGGATCTGGACACACCCACAACATACGCATGTGTTCATCCATGGACTCAATTTCCCAGACTTGTGCCTATGTACATGGGATTTAAGGCACTTTTAAAGCCCATAATCATAGACAATATCCAGAACTTCCTATAGCTTTCAGAAATCAATAAAAAAATGAAGACAATGCCAAATAACCAAAAACTAACTCCATGACTAGGCCTGACCATCCCCAACCAAGATTGAAATTTTGTCAAACACTTGGAATGAATGAAATCTACATGTCTAAGATACAATATAGAGCATGACTGACTGGAAAATATTATGAAACATTACAAGAAGGATCACCACCTTCTTCCTGGAATAGATATGACATCAATTAGGTCTTGCATCCATTATTTTAACAATTACAAGTAAATACATGAAATAACCATGACATGAACCAATCATTTAGCCATGATTATAACCAACATAAAACCATGGAAATAATAGTGAGATAACAGCCATTAAATCCACACATTAATAAGTACAAAATCAAGAGAAGTTAACTTTCATTAAACATAGGCAAAAACCGACCAGGTTTGAGACTTCCACATTCCACTCGACCATAGACATGGTTGAGACAAATCTCTCTTCATCCAGTCACCCCCGTGCCATATTTCAAGAATTAATTTCAGATCTCATGGATAAACCAATTCAAAAATAAAAAATGGAATCCAAAGGTTAAACCATCTCCACCCTCACCATACCATGATCACACCAAAATCGGTGCTTCGATCACAAAACCAAACCGAGCTTGGAATGCTTATGGAAATCCATCAATATCCTTGATGAATTTTCCATATCCCTATCTCTCTAGATTTACTACAATCCAATCTCGAATCACTAGGCCTTAATCTGAGACACCACCCACATGATTTACTGTGTATCCTTCCAAAATTAGTCAAGGGATTCCTAGGCATTTGGGAATTTTCCTTGAGACCACCTCCACCCCGGATTCTGAAATCCATCTGGAAATTCCAAACTCAAAACCGAGATCAAAATCCCAACATGCCATGGCATCCAAAAAAGGCAAGGCAAGGCTAAAATCCACTATCAAAACTCGGCAAAACCATGTCACTGATAACAATAGAACCAAATACCAACATGCATAAGCCTTGCATGTCCAAACTAGCTAGGAAATAACACATGCAATATGTTACATGGAAGTATTCATCTTAAAGCTGCTAGATCCTCATCTTCCTTGATTGATATTTTCTTTCCTTTCCTTTTCTTTTCCTTCCTTTTCTTTATTTCCTCCTTCTTGGCTCAATTTTGATTTTCTCCAAGAAAACTCTAAGTATCCAAGAGTGTGAGATAGAGAGAGAATAATGAGAGAGCTCCAAAACTGAACTGACATAAAAGGGTACCAACTAATCCTCATAAGCCTTTTTATCAATGAGGCCTCTATTTTCTTCATTTTCCATTATTTTCCTTCATTTTCCTCCTCACATGCCACCTGTGACTTTTTACCTTCGTTCTCTCCTAATTTCAATTATTTTCATAAATAAATGTGCCAAAAATAATTTTTTCCTCCTTAATGCCTTAGCCATTGCCTTTTGCAATTTTTCCTTATCCATAAACACATATTTAGTGGTGCCCACTAGGATATCTTTCCCAACATTCATCTTGGAATAAGTTTCCCTTAACTGTGGTCTTATTTTTCCTTCATTAACTTTTATTACATGAACTTTTAGCATGGGTTTGTTACACTTTACCAAAGGAATGTGGCCATGCCACATTTCATAAGGAGTCTTGTTTATAATAGCATTAGATGGACACCTATTATTTATTTACACAGCACATAGAAATGCATCAACCCAAAACATTAGTTTAACATTCTTGAAAAAAATCATGGAACACACCATATTCAAGATTTTTCCTGTTCACTCTTTCAACTACTTCGTTCCGTTGAGGATTATTAGGAACAATTATTTGATGTTTGATCCCATGCTGGCGAAGACAGTTTTCAAATTCATTTGAAGTGTACTCTTTTCCATGATCGGTGTGAATAGAACCAATATGAGATTGGGCATCATTTTCAATCCATTCATAAAAGTTCTTGAATGTTTGAAAAACATAAAAAAATTTCTTCAATAAATAAACCCACACATTCTAATCTAGTCATTAATAAATGTCATCGTGTATTTATTACCATATGCAGAAGGCGTAGACATTGGGCCACGTAAGTCTGAATGAACAAGTTCAAGTTTTCTATGTGCTCTGGAATGAGAATAATGAAAATATTGTTTTCTATGCTTTCCTATAATACAAGAAGCACATTGCTTAAGTTTACTAGGAATTGTAGGCAAACTAGTAACACATTTTTTCTTCAACCAACGAAGGTTGTCATAGTTCAAGTGTCCAAATATAGCATGCCATAAAAGACTTGATGGAAATTTACCTTCATCATATTGAGAACTGTATGGAAATTTTTTTGCATGAGGAGAGTTACCTTGCAACTTCAAAATTCTTTCTTCTTCTTTCCCCACTGTGACAAGTGAGTGATTTGATGCTTTATATACCTTGACGTTGCCATCAAATATATGAATGGAATGTCCTTGATGGCGGATGTGGACCAAATACAACAAGTTTCTACTTAGATCAGGGAGGTATAAAACATCGTGTACAAGAAATTCTAGAAGACCAGGCAGTTTGAGCTTGATGGTGCCAATCCCTAATGGCTTGAGTTTTGACTTATCTGAAAAATATGTTGCTCCATAAACATTTTCAATGAGTCATTCAAAAAAATATATCCTAAAATTCATGTAGAAAGTTTCTCTTGAATCAAGCAACCAATCATCTTTCCAAGAAGCACATAAAGCATTGAACAAGTCTTCAGTTACTCCAATATTACAATGTGTCACAACATAGTGAGAGGATTTGGGTGCTTTACCTTTCCCCTTGTCAGTGGTTTTACCTTTGGCTTCATTTCTTTCCTGCTCAATTATTTCCCAAGGAAATTTACATGTGGATGCATCATTTCCATCTCTATTGCAACGTATGTAATGAAGATCATAATTTTCTCCTTGGAACTATCTCCCCCCCTACCTCTAAAATTACTTCTTCCTCTTCCTCTTCAGACACCTCTTCCTCTAGAAGAATCTTGTGCCTGATTATTCTCTCTATGTCAAAGACACATAGCATCTTCAGAATATTGAGGATTTTTCTTCTTCCCAAAATCCTTCTCTCTCTCAGCAAACTTCTTCTCGAGGGAGTCAAAGGTAATCTATTTTAGGTTTCCACTTGCTTGCAATGACCCAAAATAATGTGAATAGGTGGGATATAGTGACTTGACATAAGCTATGAGAGGAATTTCTATTTCAACACCAACGGTTTTTATATCATGCATAATGGATCTTACTTTTGATGCTAAAGCAAGAGGGTCATCAATTTTCAATTCAAGACTAAATAATTTAATTATCAATTGGACAACTTCAAGTTCAAAGTGTGAGTCATAAAATTCCTTCAACTTCTTTAAGGTGTCAAAATCATTTGAGAATGGTGAAATATGGTGACTCACCTCTTCATTTACAGATGCTGCAATCAAGGCATAGGTCTTGTTGTTCTTATTTTCCCAGATGAAAATCTCCTTGTCTGAGGTGGGATTTGCAGGTGCATTGTCTTTTTCTCCTTCACAAACTCCTCTCCACAACTCATTGAAAATGATAGTGTGTTTTATCTTCCGTGACCATTCAAGATATTTCTCTTTTCCTGAGAGAACTATTCCAATAATTGATATCAATAAATGCATTAAAAATATGTGTTTTGTGTAAAAATGTACTCTACCGTCTATATATTGTGAAAAAATGCACTTATGGTGTATATTATGTAAAAACACACTTATGGTATATATTTATATGACAGATTTATTATATGGTGGCGGGTTATATGGGGGATGGAATATATGGGGGAGGGGAGTAAACGTATAGGGGGAGGTATTGAATGATCGGGATTATGAACCGGTGGAGGTGGTAGTATGGTGGTTTGATGCCACAATGGGTGGTATATTAACTGTGTGGGGAGGTGTTGTATTAACCATGCAGGAGGAGTGGTATATGAACCGGGATAATATATGAGTGGGGGAGTATTACCAATTAAATGTGTGGTACGGAAACCGGAGTCAAGAGGAGAAACCTAGTGGTGGAGTGGTGTAGAGGTTTGATAGCGCAACAACTACGGAGACACAAATACGCAAATCCACAACATAGAGAAGGGTGTATTTTCAAGAAGTGTGGTAAGAAATACGGTGTTATGATGTCGTTGGTTCGAATCCAGTTTTTTCCTATGTGGAGGCACCAAAGTATGGTGGTGGAGGAGCGGTAATGGAAATTTGGTGGTAGGCGGGTTCATCCATGATGGTATGATGCTACAAGGAGTAACACGGAGATAATACATAGTCACCTATGCCATTTAACAAAATAAACTTCAGGCTTACAACTCTTCTTCTGTGCAATAGTCACGAAGGTTATGTATAAACTTGATACAACACAGTGCTTCCAGGCGAGGCAGCAATTCGCTCCAATCTCAATTCAACGTAGGAACATAATCATCACGACATTTGAGCACCATAATTTTCTCATTCAAATTGATTGAGAATTTCATCCAACTTTACAGCACTCATGAAACACGCAGAGAAATTGACAGAAATGACAGATTCTAGAGCTATGAAAAATGGCATAAGGGAGTTACAAGAGAAGAGGGAAGCTAAAATGGAGTTGGCTCTGATACCGTGTCAAATTAGGAGGTAACTCCTCAAATGAATTGTGATTTTGCATTAAGATTGATCATAGATATATACATGGAGGGGGAGACTCTTGAGCTTCATCTCCCAGAGTCTCTTTGTATTCCAATTCTCCTCATTTTATATTTACATTATTTTACATGGAATACCTAATCGCAAAGATTAGGTGTCAACACATATATACATTCTTGCAATCAATTACTCCACCTTATGTCAATTATCTTTTTGATTTCCATGTCCACAATAACTACAATTCTTATTACTACAGTGGTATACCCCATTAATAGCCCTCTTAATATTAACACATAATAGCCCTCTTAATATTAACACATAATTTTAGAGTAGAAACTAGAATTTACATTACTAATATGAGAAAGCAACTCTAATTACTAATATTTAAAAGCAACTCCTATTACTAATACACAAAAGAGGGAAAAATTCTTGAACAAATAAACAATGGAAACGAAAATAACATAGATACAAAATCCATGTAGAACATAAAATGTTTTCCTCCAATTGTAGAACAGAAAATGGTAACCAAAATAAAACAGATACAAAATCCGTGTAAAACATGAAATGTTGTCCTCTAGATGTAGAACATAAAATGAAAAATGATGGGACCAACAATAGGGATCCCCAAGAGATTCATAAATCACCAAAAATAGGTCAATTTAGTGCCTCAAAAGTATTAAAAACTTGCATGCAGCATTGGCGGTATGCACAAGACTATAGAAAATTCATTCAGTCTACAAAATACCCAAGGGAGACAGGGAATCCAAGCCTTAACACACATTAATGTCTCAATTGTCAAGAATTACTTCCACAGGTTACCCAACCAATGATGGTATCATCTATAACATGATCTTAAACCCAATTTCATTATACTCTCTAGTAAAATAGTCACATCATAGAAATTTTTATTTCTATCACTCTTCTTCTTCAATATCCCCTTCAAGGGCACAATATGTGTCTCAAAAATTGATAAAATTTCACCCCTTCCAAGATCAAACTCAATAAACGGAATACCCAGCAAAAAAACCATGGAAATTTTTCAATACAAAAGCTCACATAGATCTATGTGCATGGCACAATGACCGAGGCATCGATCGAGGGGTTGATTGTTTCACCATTGATAAATAGAGCTCCAAATTTTCTAGGGCTTGAGGTAGCCTCGTGCTGGTGGAAGATGCATATTCCATATGCTTCTCTTCTTCATACAGTTTGCAATGAAATACTCCCCCTTCCACACTCCCCTTTTTTACCTCAAATCCTTCCTGCTTAGTTTCAAAGAAAAACGTATAAGAAATTTATATAATCTAGTAGAATGAAAGGAAGAAGGTATGTATAATTATAGAGTCTATGTTTTGCCCTACCTCAAGGCCCTTCGGGTTTGAGATGAGTCGTAATATCTTGGTCGGATATTATAAAAAAAAAAATCCTATAGTTATGTTTTTGTTATTTCGTAAGCTCCAATTATTTGACTGGTAATTACAAAAGGATTTGATCAATTTTAGGATTTGAGATGATATTCATTACCATAATTTACTCTAATAATAATTTAATTTTAAAATTACAATTAGAATTTGATATTATAGTCATTATAAAATTATTGTATGTTAAAACTATGTTTTTCTAGCTAAGAGGTCGTTTAGTTTGGCAGGTAATAATTTAACTGCCCAAGATTGAGACATCTAGTAGGAGTGAAAATATACCCTTTTGACAGAAGTTGATAGGTGGATTGATTTTCCTTGAATAGAAGTAATGATTGAGCCTTCATTCCTAGGTAGAAGCTAGTGATAGTTATACCCATTGCTAGTTTAACAAGTGAGTTATGATAAGTTTTCCCATAGTGTAATAATTATAATAATAATTTAAATTTAAAATTATAGTTAGACCCATTTGTTTATAAAGTAATGGATGTGATTATCTAATTTTAAAGTAATGGTGAGACCCCTTTGTTTTTGAAACAAGGGACCCCTAATTATCTAATTTCAAGGTTATGGTCATATCTCTTTTTTATGGGACAAGGAGCCCCTAGATCTTAACTATTTGGTTATTCTACAACAAAATTTGATTAATCTTAGGATTATATAATATCCATTGAAACAAAAACATTAATAGTACTAATAATTTAATTTTAAGGTCACAATCAGGTTGGTAATACATGTTTTACTCCCCTTAGTATTCATTGCAATAATAATAATTTAAATATAGTCACCGTGTACATATGAGTTAGGCTAATGAGCCTAAAACTAATGGAGACTAGTATGCCTCCTTGTGTATATAAGTGTTAGGCCAGTGGGCCAAGCTATGACTATGGTTAAGGATGATGTGAATGTGTAATGGGTCTAAGGACCATGATTATTAGGCTGGTGAGCCAAGAGTTGCTTCTAGGGCAATATGCCTATGTGTATGTGTGTTTATGTGTTGGGGTCGATGTGCCCACATGTATGTTATTTTTGAAAGCCTAATGTTGTGAACATGTTTAATTTTGGAATATTAATAAACACATAATGGTTGCAGGAAGACCTAGACAAAAGAGTATGGGGGGTCGATGACTCCATGATTGGAAAAAGGTGTCTTAATGAAAAGGTAATATTATAATATTATAATATAATATTAAAATATTAAAATAAAGGAGAAATATGCTTACAAAAGGGGGGAATTCAGTTACTCATTAATTCATTCAATAATTATTCATCTTTGATTATTCAGTGAGTCTTGGGATTAGACTTTGTAACTGACAGAGCAGTCGGTGAGTCATAGGCTTGGACTATGTAACTGACTAAGGCATGGTTATTCAGTTAATCATGTTGTAGAGGATTCATATTGTGATTATGTGAGCCCCTATGCTAGCCTCGAGAGCCTCATGCTCTGAGGGTTTGTTGGCCCTATTTATGGCCTGGAGCGCTGGTGCAGCATGGTTGTTGGGTTGGAACTTTGGAAATTAGTCAGGGGGTTACTGGCGCCTTGGAGCAGTGTATCTTATGGGTTGGAATATTGGTCATGGATGTGAGGATATTTTCGATTACCATAGTCATGGAGTCAAGGGCCGAAATTAGGAGTGACTCATTATTTAAAGATAATGAACATTGCAGTCTATGACTGGGTGGAATGTCGTAGGTCTGCAACCAGCCAACAATCATATATATAAGTGTTTAATATTGTTTATGTGCACATTTGGTTTCATAGTACTTACACATGGGCTAGTATTCTAGTGATTTGACTGTGGTCATATTGTGTTAAATTTAATTTTTTCATCAATACATTGGTATTGTTGGTGTTGTTACATGGTTATGTGTTTGTTGGATTATGTTGTGGTTTATGATTTGTGCATTAGGGTTAATTATGCCTAGGTTATTTATGATTTTGTGCAATTGTGATTGAATTATGCTTATGTTTATGGTGAAATTGTGAAATGTGGAGCTTGGGTGAGTGATGTCACCTAGAGGGAGTGTTGGGAGATGTTACAAGTGGTATCAAAGCCAAGTTACAACACTGAGATTACATGGACAAGAGACAAAGCACAAAGACAGAGCATAGGGGAAAAATTTTGGAATGGTTTCCATCTACTTGACCATTGTCAAACAGGGAACATGGAATTTCTGGGTCAATTTCCCTATTCATTCACAAATATGGGACAGTAATTTGAGCCAATCCATTTTGAATTAACAATATTCAATTTTCAGGGTATTTTCAGCTTTTGACTAAGGTAGGGTTTCCAAAAATTACAGGTATGAGTTTCTGTTTCGACAAGAGGAATTTAGAATTTTGGGAAATTGATGATAATACAAGAGGTGCTCAGAATGGTCATGCTACAAAGGCCCATAACCTATCAAACATAGTTACCGATCAAACGAGAAAATTACCTGGTACCCGTTTTTTTTTAGGTAGCAAAAATAACACCTGATTTTGAAAAATGGTGATGCAGAATCACCCTTTTTTTTTAGCATAGTTTTGGCACTTTAAATTTCTTATGATTTTTTTTTTTTTTAAATGCCATAATTTTCATGTCGATTTTTAAAAGTGGTGATGTAGAATAACCCGTTTTTTTTGTTAGCATATTTTTGGAACTTTAAATTTTCTTTGATTTTTTTTTTTGGAATGTCTTGTCGATTTACAAAAATGGTCATTTTTTTAGCACTTTAATTTTTTTTATCTATCAAGTATGAACATTTGTTTTAAAATGTTAATGATTTTCATGCTAATTTGAAAAGTGTTGATGCAACATCAATCCTTTTTGTTTAGAGAAGTGATTTTCATCTTGGTAATAAGACATAAAGATAAAATAAAAAAGCATGACAAACAAAAAAAATCAAATATAAAAAAATATGAAAAAAAAAAAATCAAATTGTAAAAAAACAGAAATAACTTGTAAAAATAAAAAATTCAAAAACTAAATTTAAAAAAGGAAAAAAATAAATAAATAAATAAAAGTTAAAAAAAAGAAGGAAACAGCTTAATTAAATAAAATGATAAAAAAACAAAAATAAAAATAAAAATAAATTATTAAAAATAATTAATTATAAAATTAAAAAATAAAATAATCAAAATACAAAAATTTAAAATAATTAAAATTCAGAAATTTAAATTAAAAAAATTCGGAAAATAAAAATGTATCTAAAATAATAAAACTACCTAAAAACAAATAAATAAATTAAATAATTTTAAAAAAGAGCATATATATATATATATATATATATATATATATATATATATATATATATATTCAAATAATAAAAACAAATTAATTCATTTTTTTAATTTAAAAATTTAGAAAAATTTAAATTAAAAAATTAAATTAAAAATTAAAAATTAAAAACAAATAAATAAATAAATAAATAAAAATCAATAATAATAAAAAATATAATTAAGATAATTTTTAAAAACCAACGGCCACATCGCCACCTTGGGGGCCACGAAACTCAGTAGACAGGTGGCAGGAGAGTTGTCAGCTCTCCCGCCGCCCATCGGCCAAGCCCCGCAGCCCCAGTTTAGTTAATTTTTTTTTTTTTTAACTGTATTTTTATTTTATTTTATTTTTTAATTTGAAAAAAATTGAATTTTGTTAATTTTTTATTTAAAATTGTATTTTTAAAATATTTATATGCATTTTTTTTAATTTAAATTATTATTTAAATTTTCTTTTTAAATTTTAAATTTTCTTTTAATTAATTTTTTTTCTTTGTAATTTTTTTTTAATTTAAATTTCTAAATTTTAATTATTTTTTATTAATTTTAACTCGTTTTAAATTTTTTATTTTATCATTTTTTTTTAATTATGTGGTTTATTGTTTTTGTTTTTTTGTTTTAGGTTAATTTTTTTTCTTTAAATTGTATGTTTTTTTAAAAAAATTCCCTTTTATTTTCTTTTGAAATTTTTTGTGTTTTTTTTAATTTTTAATTTTAATTTTCTTATTTTATTTTTTATTTTTTTATTTACTTTTTTTATTTTTATAAGTGATATTTTATCTTTAATACCATATTTAAAAATTGTTGGAATTTTATCTTCATAAATGTGATATTTTATTTTCATAAACGTGATATTTTATTTTGAATGTCATCGTTGGATTTTCAAGGTTTTTCAAATACATGATAATAGATCATCTTTAATACCATGCATAAAAATTGTTGTAATTTTAAGAGTTTTGATCTTTTATCTTTAATGTCATGTTTATCTTTGAAATTTTAAGGTTTTTCAGTCATGATATTTTATCTTTAATGTCATTATCAAAAATTGTTGACAATTTACCCCGAAAAGAAAAAGACGTTATTCCAACATTAACACTTTTCGTTTTCAAGATGTTTTTTGCACACAAAAAATTGACGACGTTATTCCAGCAACAACGCTGTTCGTTTTCAAGTTGTTTTTTGCACACAAAAAGTTGGCGACGTTATTCCACCATCAACACTTTTTGTTTCAAGGGTGTTTTTTCAATCCTTTTTTCAAGAAAAAATTTGGTTTTTAGCATAATTTTAAAAAATGTTGAAATTTGACCCTAAAAAAAACATTACATTCTGGAACACACACTTTTCATTTTTGGGTTGTTTTTTCATGTTTTTTGAGTTTTTTTGGGCTAGAGTTCTCGTTTTGAGGTAATAGTTACCATTTGATCGGTAACTATGTTATCAATGAAATCCATGTGTATGGCATCAGGATAAATGATTTCATGCTAGCTAGTGTGATCAATACTTATGCAACCCTTTCAAATCTATAAAAGGGAAACCCTGCTCACGATGATATTGAGAGAGCCGAGAGCCCAAGTGGGACTACATGGACAAAAGATGAAGCATATGGGTGAAATGTTTTATAGGTTTACAAATTACTTGACAAAATATGCCCAAGGGATGTTTTCTTATGGGATCTAATGATTAAAGAGTATGCGAGAAAATGGCTAGGTGAGGAATTCCTTGGCCTTTTCTCTGAAATGTTGGAGAGAAATATACATTTAGACAATGTCATATTTCCCACTATGCTCAAAGCATGTAGCAACCTTTCGTCCCCACAAAAATCCCAAGGGATTCATTATTACATAGCCAAGAATGGGTTGCAAACATATTTTTTTTGTGGGAGATTTTCTTATAGATATGTATGTTAAGATGGGGATTGTAGAGAATGCACTCCAAGCGTTTGATAAAATTTATGTAAGATATGTGGTTTCTCAGATTACTATGATCATCGGTTATGTTCAGAATGGACATGCGAACGAGGCTTTGTTATTGTTTTGTGAAATGCAGTGAATAGATGTGTAACCAAACTCATTTATAGTTGGGAATGTGGTTGTAGCATGTGCTCGATTACTGGATTTGCAAGAAGGAAAGTAGGTACATAATTTTGTAATTAAGATCAGTTATGATTTGGATTCCCCTTAGGAATTCACTTGTAGCAATGTATACCAAATGTGGTAGTATAGATGATGCACGCCATGTCTGACAAAATTTCTAGACAAGATGTTGTTTCATCGGAAGCTATGATTACAGGGAATGTGTAGATGCTTTGTCCTAGAGAGGCATGAAATATCTGCAAAAAAATGAAATAGGAGTGTGTAAAGTCAAACCAAGTCACTATCTTTAGAGTTCTGTCAACATGTGTTGATTTAGGAGCTTAAAAAAAAGTCCAGTGGATCCATGACTACATATTGTTTCGAAATGGGAGTTGGACAAGGATTTTATGTGCCCTAACTACATGTAGATGATGGAGGATGTGTTCCTCATGGCTTACGGCCACAAATTCTACTACATATGCATCATGACACATCTCAATAAAAAGAGCAATTTCCTCTATTGTGGCCTCTACATCACAAACAATCATCTCTTCCCCAATTTCTTAATAAATAAGCTTTTGAAGAAGAAATTTTCATGTCAAATGGAAACCACTTCTTCACCAGTAGAAAATCTTTCCTTGTCACTACAACAAGGAACATATGTCTGAGTAAAGGAGCTAGACTGTCTCTTGAATCTTTTTGCTTAGAAGAAGTGGAAGATGGAACAAGAGTAAGCTAAAACTAATATGGAGATACTCCTAAACTTCTTGCAAAATTTGAGGTAGCAGAAACAGGTAGAGTTGAAAGAGGTACAAGTTGACCTCATCACATATTAGCATTGCAGAAAAAAAGACTAGAATTATATAGAGATAGATAATGATATTCTAAGAAATTACATATTATGCTTTTAGATGAGCCAATGGAAACTACAATAGTTCATGTCACAATTGATGATGTAAATATTCTTCGCACGACTTTTGTACTTGCTGTCCAAGGTGATGCTATGCTAGGGAAATTTCAGAAGAAAAAGGTTGAAATCAAAACACAAGCTAGCTCTCAAGGGATGCAAAAGAGAGATATTTTTTGTCATTTTTATTCCTACATTTTTCATACTTTTTTAGGACTAACAATCACAAGGAAAAGAAGAGTCCTTGCACAGTTTGATGATTTACACGAGTGCTACTTGCAAAAAAGGTGACGTTGGGCCACTCAATTACGAAAATAATGTGGCAGTGTTTTGCGCAAAGAAAGGTAAGGGAATAGTATTAGTAGAGAATGATATCATGGGAGCCTTGAGGAATTCCAATCTATTCTCACGACATTTACCCGATACATCCATTTGCGATTCATTTCAGAACTTTAACATGGGGATATTTTCCACTTTGTGAATATTCTATCGAGCATTGAGCTTGATTGAGATGATGATCTATTTGTAACTAATGAAATTTATAGGAGGATCAAATGGTTTTACTTTGCAACAATAGGTAATGAACATGCAGATGTGCATTGTCCTGTTCTGGAGATGTATACTCTATCTAAGTTGAGTTACTTGAGTTGCAAAAAGTATATTAAGTATGAGATTGTCATTAGTGATTATGAAGGAATTGTTATTGTCTGGGATGTAAATGCTCGTCAGAGTTTCATGATGTATGAAGAACATAAAAATAAAGGCATGGATTATGAATTTTTCATGCATAGATCTAACCAAGTTCATCTCAAGGAGTGATGATGGAAATCTCAAGGTGTGGTGTACAAGGCAAGAAACAAGTGTTCTCAATATTGACATGAAAGAAAATATTTGTTGTGTCAATTACAATACTATATAAAGCTATTATGTTTTGGTTGGTTCAACATATCTTCACACTCATTATTATGAATTGAGGAATCCTAGTGTTCAATTATGCAAATTTAATGGTCATAGGAAAAAAAATTCCTACATTAAATTCATTTCAACAAATGAAATAGCTTCTACATCTAAAGATAGTACACTACGCCTTTGAGATGTGAGGGATAATTTACTTGTACAAAAATTCAAGGGGCACACTAATGAGAAGAACTTTGTGGGGCTTATAGTCAACTCTTAATACATAGCTTGTGGCAGTGAAACAAATGGAGTGTTTGTGTATCACAAGGCTATTTAAAAGCCCATTTCTTGGAATCAATTCAATGGTTCAGACTTGGATGCCAATGACAATGATGCATCACATTTCCTAAGCATTGTTTGTTGTAAGAGTGACAGCCCTACAATTTTTGCTACTAATATCCAGGGAACAATTAAAGTTCTTGTACTTTCACCGTGAATTTAAATCTTCTCACATAATTCTTCATGGCCCTTCCTAAGTAATAGAGTTGGAGAGAATTTGAAATTTTTAAAATTAAGATTCTTTCTAGAAATTAGCACTTTAGATTTCTTGTTGCTTGAGAATGTTGATAAATGAGGTTGATGTGGATGATATGCAAAGATTTTCAATTTACCCACATTTTTGTAGTGCCATATGCTTCTGCAAATTTATCATTTTCCATTTACCTCCAATAGAATAGACAAAGTATATTCCAGTAATATATGTAGTATGTTATTTCATGTTCTATATGCAAATCTTAACACTAATTTGAAGGAATATCAGCCTCAATTCTGGAAACTTCTTTGGTTTGGGATGATCCCACTAGTGAAGTCACAGACTATGAATGCTAAAATTTTTTACAGATGTCAGAACTCGAGGAAAGCTTCTAGGCAAAAAAGTGTGTTAATATATTCAAACGCTTAAAATTAATTTCTCTATAGTATATGGAATGTTACTTGAAATCATTGTATCACATCATGATAACTTCACTATGTAGATCTCCTCACCTATTAACCCCATTGGTAACGCTCCTCAAGTGAGATGTTCCTTGCTTTAGGAATTGATAATGTCAATGCTAGACTAGTACAATGTTTGTTGGACAATTAATGTGTGTTTGAGTGTTGGAATAATTATATGGTGGAATTAGGGGAATTTTGAGGTCTAAAATGGGCATCCTAAGGAAATTATAAAATAATGGTGGAAATAATAAAATAAGATTTGATGACATCATCAAATTTTAGAGGGAAAAAAGAAAAAAAATACTTTTTTAACTCATATTTTCAACTTATCTCCCAAAATTTTTACTCAAATTTCGAGTGGGAGTACTCGTTGGATACAAAAATTAATTCCTCATCCAAGGAGTATCCATGTTGCATACTTTCGATGGACCCTGCAACACGAAAAATTAGAAATACATGAAAAACGTGATTGCAATCATGTTTTTTCATGTATTTCTCATTTTTCGCATAGCAGGGTCCATCAAAGTATGCAACATGGGTACTACTTGGAGGAGGAATTAAATTTTTCATCCAATGAGTACTCTCGCTCGAAATTTGAGTAAAAAATTTGGGATATAAGTTGAAAATACGAGTTAAAAAAATAGTTTTATTATTTTATTATTTTTTAATCTGTTTACCCTTTTACTTAAAAAATGGTGAATCATCCCCCATGGTTGACATCATCATATTTAATCTTATTTTCCCTTATAAAGTTTATTTTGGTTGTACATTTTTCTTAGGAGGCCCATTTTAGACCTTAAAATTCCCCTAATGGGTCATTCCTTATTTTCCATGGATTCATGGATCAATAAAATGAAAAATTTTAAAGTCCATGTGAAATCCTAGTCCCGAAATCTTATCCATGAGCAACTCTAAGATCTAGAGTCTATTAAATCTAAAATATACTTATGTCAAAAAAAAATTATTCATATAGGGTTCCCAGATGATCTAAAAAAAAAAGGATTTGCTTCTTCGCTGAAAGGAAAGCAAGTCTTCTCAGATTGGAGGAGGAACTTTGGAGACTCAAAAGTAGGGAAATATGGATAAGGGAGGGTGACCATAATACAAAATTCTTCCATGATGTTTCCTCCTACGAGAAGAATAAGAACGTCATATGGGACATCCTAGATGTTAGGGGTAATTCCTATGCCTCTCAATAGGATCTGGAAAATTAGAAAGGACTCACTTTTATGACCCTTTTAGGGATCTTGGTGATTGTTTAATCCATAATCAACTTCAAGTCGTTCAACATATTACTAGGTTCTTTTGTTTGTCGATGATATCCTTATTCTAGGTGATGGCTCCAAAGATGAGTGGAAAATGTTTAGAAGCATTTTATTAGTCTATTGTTCAACCTTGGTCATGTTTATCAGTCAACATAAGCCCGATTTTTTTACAATAATGTTTATGCGCAGACTATCCAGAATATCGAATCAATCCTACCATATAAGATGACTCCCTAGGATCACGGTCTTCTATACTATGACTTTTTTCTCAAGCCAAACTACTCATCTTTTGTTTGTCGATGATATCCTTATTCCGGGTGATGGCTTCGAGGATGAGTGGAAAATATTTAGAAGCATTTTCTTAGTGTATTTTTCATCCTCGGGCATGTTGATCAGTCAACGTAAGCCCACTATATTTTATAATAATGTTCCTAAGAAGACTATACAAAATATTGAATCAATGATACCATATAAGATGACTCCCTCAGATCGTGGTCTTCTATACTTGGACTCTTTTCTCAAGCCAAAATACTACCATGTGGAGGATTGGAACTAGTTAATAAAGTGGATTGAAGGAAAAGTTAACATTTGGTTCTACATATGGTTTTCAATTGGTGAAAAAATGACTCTGATTAAATAAATTTTGTAAAATAATCCCCATGTATTGGTTTTCTCTTGCAAATATTGCAAAGTCTACCATTCACAAGATTTGACAATGTATGAGTAATTTCTTATGGCATGAAAAAATCAATGCACATATTGTCATTTGGTCAAGTGGGAAATTCTTGCCCAACCAAAGCATGAAGGTGGTTGGGGATTCAAGAACCTCCATGGTTCAGTCTTGCATTGGCCATGAAAATTGCATGGTGGGCATTCACAAGGGACAGTATTTGGAGCAACATAATTTTGGACAAATACTTGCACAACCAACCTATTCAGGATTGGCTACGGTCCTTTAGAACACTGAAACACACTGCAATATTTAACATTTGGAGGGGAATGATGGCCACTATACCTTGGATCAATAAAAGGATGATGTGGAAACTAGGTAATGGGAAGCAGGTCAAATTGGGGTCATTTCATATTACACTGAGGGGATCTTATTTCTTCCATTTACCTTATGAGCTCATCAATCATCTCAAATCTCAGAGTTTTTTTAGATTATGTCATGATATTATTATTCCTCATAGCAGCATCTTGTTGGCAAGTGGAAAATTTCTCCAAATTAGGTCTTCAAGGTCCTCTTGTTGAGGAATGGGATTTATTCACAAAAAATCTTCTTCTCGATGGTCTTACTCAAAATGACGAGGTTGATTCTATTTTTTGGGCTTGGAATTCCTCATCTAGACAAATTAATGCTCTTCATGCATACAATGACAATTCTGATCACCCTCCTCTGTAAATTCTAAATTGGTGGCACCATAAAATATTGGATTGGCCTATAGCACCAAAATTGAAGTGTTTTATTTGGCTTACATTATAAAATTGAATTAAAAATTGGGACCTTCTGCTGCAAAAGTATTTTCAGGGCCAAATGTTTATGTCTTTTGCTCATAAGATTTTGAAATATTTAATCAATTATTTTTTATGTGCGAATTTTCCAAGACTCTCTTGTTAGAAGCCCTCAGGATATTAAACATCCTGGATAATGGCCCATTGTAGCCTCTTCATCAATGCCTTCTTTGGTGGGAGAAAAATATGGTCATTTATAAATTTTTACCCATCTTCATTGTGTGAGGTATTTTAAAGTCATAAATAAATTCATATTTGAGGAAATATCTATAGAAGTAAATGGCATCCTTGCCCAGATCATGGGTTTCTTCTCATACTATGTCAATCCTTGGAAGGCGTCATGAATTTGATCCTTTCACTTCACTTCCATTCCACTATCTGCAAATGTTGGCTTCTTTGATGGAGCATATCAATCCGGGGTTTGTGGAGGAGGTGCCATTTTTTTCCTTCCTGGAAATGTGTCTTACCATATTTGTTTGAATTCAAGTGTTGGGTCAAACATCAAAGTAGAGGCGTTTGTTTCATGGGTCCTTTTATATTTTACAGCTTCACTGAATAGTACCTTTCTTCATGTCTATGGGGTCTCCAAGTGTGTGTTGGAATGGCTTTTGGGGAAGGTTAAACTAGGGATCCTTTCCCTAAAGTACTAGATGGACCATATATTCTTCCTAAAAGGTATATTTCAAAATATTTTCTTCCATGATATTTTGAGGGAGTGGAACCAATAGCCAAACTATTTGCCCAAAAAATCCCTACAGTTGGAGGAAGGATTCATCCTTTTTGAAGAGCGAAAAGGCCTACAACTACTGAGAAGGAGAACATTCCATATCACTAGCCTATCTTCAACTGGCCCAGTTGGCACACTTTTCTTGATAAATCTTGAATTTTTTCCTTCTTGTTAAGAATAAAAACAATATAATATTTGGTCTACATCGTTTTAATTATATATATTCATGATTTTATTGTATTAGAATATCAGGGTCTAGAATTTTTTGCATTTTTGTCTATAATACAAGTTTTTTAGCTAATGATATTATGTATGTAATGGTCTTGGTTAAAAAAATTTCTTTGGGCACCTCTGCTCACAATGATACTATCTAACACTAAGGTTCTTTAAGTCATATATCTATGTATTTGTACTCCTTTTTTAATGAAAGGATCATTTCTCTTTTCTGGAGAGAAAAAAAATGGTAGTGATCTTATAGTATAATTGTTGTGTCCCTATGTTACTATAAAGATAAATAATTTGATGATGTGTAATTATTAAATTAATTTTAGGTGTGTATGGATTTATGGTGATGAATATGCATGTTGGTTATTAATTATATATGAGTTGCAGAATGAATATTATGATAACAATCATATTGATTAAGCACCATATGATCTCAAGTCTTCCAAAGTTATTTGGGGGATACTTTACTCTTCTTAGGATGAAAATCCTAGTGCGTAGACTACAATAGATCCTTTTTTTGAAAATTGATGCAAACATTGGTTTGAAATTGAGATGAAAACTAGTTGTGCTATTGAAAATAAATTTTCCAAAGTGTATGACAATTTGATATCTTGAATAATAAGTTGAATGAGAGTTATGATTAGGATTGGTGCTTCAGATACATATCTCTTTTGAAATAAGAATCATAATAATAAATAGTCTTAATTATTGTGTGATAAACATGACTCCTATGAGGTATTCCATGTTGTTTTCTCATGGATTTATTTTAACAGTTGAGTTGATTAGGAAAGAAATCACAACTTACAAGGAATCGAAGAAGAGAGATATAATGGAATGCCCATAATTTGGTGTTGTTGCAGTATTTCAATCACCAAGTCTGAAGAGCAATATATTTTTAGGTTAATTACCATATAGAGTTAGAATATTGAGTTTTTAGTAGAGTTGAACTAGTTATTTAAAATCAAGAGAAGAGTAGTAGTTCAAGAAAGGAGTTGATGAAGAATTGGTTAAGGAGATTGTGACATGGATGAATAATTTTTAGGTGGAAGAGGATTACATATATTTTAGTTCTCCAACCATGGAATTGTAAGCACCAATTATTAGGGGTGACCTAGAATGGATTGAATAGTACTGAATAACTAAGGCTAATAATGTGTCATGGAAGAATCACATGCTCTAAAGAGGGGAAAATATGATTTGAAACAAAATGAAATAATTAAGAAATGGTGGATTAATAGAATGAAGGAGATTCATAATGATACTAATGTAATTAAGAGGAGTATTAGTCAGTATGAAAACATAGAAGTGTGATTAAAAGAGTTCAAAATGTTTAAAAGGTTTGGAGATAATACCAAACATTTGTTCAGAGAATGGGATTTAATAATTGGAAATATCCCAGAGAGAAGAATAGGTAGGAAGAGTATGTCCACAAAGTTTTAAGACAAAATAAAAGTGATGGCACAAGGAGGTGAGCATGTTCTGTTAGATGGATCATGATTATCCAAAACAAAGGCTCAATTCATAAGGCTTTCATTAGCCTATGGAGAGAGACATCATCACAAAGGAAACAGAGGATGAAACACTTGGTAATGTGTTCTAATTATATGAGCTAGATGAAGGTCAATTAGTAGACATGCTACACTCTAAGAAAAATGGATCCAATCCAAATCAATCCCCTTATGAATTTTAAAATCATAGTCCCAACTTTTTCTTCTACTTTTCACTTAAAAGGACATCATTTTCTTAGTATTTTGGGGTATAGTAGTAGTGAAAAACATAATGAAGGTGGAAATACAAGTAAAAGAAGTCACATATGTTATGTTTGAATATTAGTTCAAGTGGGGGAGTAGGCCTAATTATTCAAACAGGTCCATAAGTTTTTATGAAAAAAAAATTGGTTCCTATGTGGATTCATCTTGAGGGTAAAATGGATTATAGTGCTAGAACCTAAGTCAATAAATTTCCTAACCACAATGTGGTGGAAGATTCTATAATGGTGCATTAAGTTCATATAGATTGATCCCTAAGGTGCAGCTGGGGTGTTGGATGAATTAAAGGTGTGAATTATAGCTAAGTTATAGACTCGATAAACATTGAACAACAAATGCTGACTAAGCTAAAGGAGACAAAGAAATGGCTGGAGAAATATCTTGGGGGTATGATGAAAAATTTAAAAACTTGATCAACAAACTTTCCTATACTATCCATGTAACTTAACACAAAGATTATTGTTATTTAATATTGTATCATTAATGCAATATTTTGTTATATTTTAGGTTTTTTATATAAGCTAACCATTCTCTTCCATATTTTCACACACACACACCCCCCCCCTCTCCCCCCGCTCCATATTGGATTAATATCTTTTCTTTCCTTCCTTATTCTCCTTGATTTTTTCGTCCTGATGATGAATCTGGTTAATAGATTCAAAACATCAACCTAAAAAAGTATACTATGGAGTCTACTTCAAAAAGTTCAATTTTTGAATTGATAGTTAATAATTGATATACAAATTGTTAATTTCATTGTGATTGGTGATTTATTGTGAGTAATTTGGTTTTGGATATGCCTTGAATGTTCGACAAAGTCAACATATATAGACAATGCATGGTGAAAAAATGGGATTAGAATGTTTGGGGGGTTCAACATTCCAAGAAAAGGAAATCACATCAAGACTAAATTGCCAAAGCATCATGGCATGTAGCCATACAAGAAAAAAAAAATTGATACCAATGATGTGTTTTGGCAACGTTGGAATTAAGATTTTGTTAGAACATGAAGAAAAGGTGCAACATTGGGGATCATAGCCTTCCATTCACAATATGATCATAAATCAAATATTAGATAGAGGATGCGTCCAACCTAAGAACAAAGGGATCACTTATATAATGTTTGTTTGTGAGTTTTATGAATAGGTTCATCATATCCAATATTCATTGATAGTGGTTTGTTTAAAAATTGTAGTTGTTAAATTATTTTAACTGTTTTGCACAAATATAAAAAGCGTTGAAGAGCCTTTCATAGAGAAACACACCCATGTTTTAGTGTTTCATTACCCTTATTATATTGGTTAATGCTTATGATTCAAGTTTTTGGTGAAAATACTTTATTTTTATTATTATTTAAAATCCTTTTTTTGTAATATTGTGTACATAATGGCATCTAGAAAGCGAAAAAGGAAGTGGAACTGTAGAATCCAACATATATTTTAGGTCATCTATAACGAGGTTAATTGAACAAATATTATAGTGTATTGAGATAATAAGTTCACGCGAGAACTTTCCACTTGTGGTTCATTTATGCAACACTACTAGATGTATAAAGTGGCCACTCCTCTTATTAAACCCAAAATTGTATTGGAGGAAGTCATGCCTGAAGGAGAAAGGGATCATGGTGATATGGTTTGAAGATTATACATTCACTAAACATCAACCATAGTATACATTATCCCTTTCCCATATAAGATGGAACAATTGATAGATCATACAGATATATACTACATAAATATACTCCAAATTAAGGAGACTTGATGGTTTTTTTATATTACTAGCATACAATGGATGTATAATTTTTCCACTCCCACTTAGAAATTAATATGAGAGTGGTTGGAAGCGCATATAGAAACCAATTACCCATAAAACACTAGTGAAGTTATGGGATAACACCAAATCATTCAAGGAATTTAGATGTGGTACTCCACTTAGAGTTTCAAGTTGTTAGTTAGTACGATTCCATGGTCCTAATGAGAATATCATATAGAGAGGAAGACATAATCCATTTATACAAGAATTTGATCATTTTTATCTATGGATTTATGAAAACAAAACCATCTTCAATGAGGTGGAGATCATCTCCCACAACTTGGTCCATGCAATAGATAAGTTCAAGAATCCTTTCCTTGGTTAATGTTTCAAATTATTTATGGCCTCCTAACCATTGGATTGTTAAGTATGTTCTTTTAACCCATTCCCTAACATGTCCTTTGGGTTGGATCTAGAATGAATCTCGCAAGCAATGTATTTTGCCAAAAATATTTAGAATATGAAGCATATTCACTACTGTCCTAGGATTTGTAATGACTTTATTGCCCCACTATATAACCTATGTTTGAGGGGTGAAAATAGCCAAATACTTCAATAGGGAAGAGTTGGTTTAACACCATCATACCCCTCAATGTGGTTCCAATGCATGAGCATAATGAAGAGGTAATGGAGGTTGCAAGTGGAGGTAAAGTGACATATGAGCCATTATTCCTCCCTTTGTTCATGATATGACATTGTACTCCCAATGAAATTTATTATTGATACAACCACACTTTTACTCCAATTTTTGTAGTTTGAGGAGGGAGATTTATGCAGTATCCTTTTTCCTATTCTTCATTTTATTATTGCAAACTCTTAATTGATACAGGTGTATAAAGTGTTTTTTGTAGTCTTAGAGTTTATAGGAAATCATTTTAAGGGAGGTAAAATAGGACGAAAAGGAGAATAAATGACTTGGAAAGTGGAAGAAAGAAGGACATTCCAAGCAAGAAAATCATAGTAGGGTAATACACAAAGATGTGGAAGTTGTTAGTCCATACAAAAGGAATATCTCACCATTAATCAAGTGAGACATTAAAAAAATTGAAGACAAAATTCAATAACTAAATAAGGGATGCATAAATTTTATATTGATGATGTGACTTTGGAATGAGTCATAGATGGAGGAAGTATCCAAATACATGACACATTTTGAAGTTATTTTATAACATAAATAACTATTTAAAAATTTGTTTCAATGGTTTAAATTATTAAAAAAAAAATTAAATGAAAAATGTATATGTAAAAAATCAATATCATTGATTTTTTAAGCTAAACATCAAAACACAATTTGCATATTATTTTATAATTTCAAGTTAAATATAATCAAATTTGAAGGATCAATCATTATATTCACTTTTTAATCATTAAATATTTTAATAAAATTATTATTGTAATTAACATAATAAAAATATATTTTTTTCTACTTTGAAAAACAAAATAATTTGTTTTTATCATCCTTATCACATTGATTTGTTTAAAAAAATTACAATAACATAATTGTACATATTATTCAATAACTTGAAATTAAGCAAAAGTTGTAAGATCAATTTTTTTTAAAACCATAAATCATACAAAACTAATATACATTTTTTCTTTAATTTTAATATGTTTGTATTGCTATTGATATTATTCTAATATTATTCATAGATTTAATTTATCCTAAAATTACAAGGTTACATTAAAAAAAAATGATAAATCATACAAAATTAATATACCTTTTTTCTTTAATTTTAATATGTTTGTATTGCTATTAATATTATAATAATATTATTCATAGTTTTGATTTATCCTAAAATTACAAGGTTACATATTTATTTATTTTGATTTCATATGTATAATATATTTGTATAGATATTAACTTATGATTAATTTGAAATTGTGATATTGAATAAAATGAGATGAATATATAATTTAAAAATAAATATATGAACATATACAAATATAATATTTATTGAAAAGTGTATAAAGACCTTTGTTATATGCATTGTTTATTTCAAAAAATATGAAATGACAATAATAATATTTTATTCAAAAGGTGTAAAATGACTTTTATTATGAATATTTTACTTTATGACTTTAAAAGTACTTATAGCACTAGCATGGTTAACCATGAGTTTTTATCTACCAATGAGAATGTAACAAGTACCTTTAACTCAAAAAATGTCACCCCAACCATGAGGGATGATTTCATCCCTTGAAATGTGATTGGTTCTCATAAAGCGAATTTTGACTGTACATTTTCCTTAGGAGACCCATTTTTTACTTCAAGATTTCTCTAATAATACGTACTGATATAAGGAAAGAATTACTCATTGTTTGGATGGGACTGGACCCCACAACAATCCCTGTTCTAAATGGATGGAATGAGGCGTAGAAATGGTTGCTACCCTTATAAATGGAATTGGTAAAAACTCGCTCAAATGGACTCATAACTTTTAGTCGCTCTTTATCTTTCAATGTAATCGAGCCCATGATCTTGTTTGTATATCGTTGTATTGGTGCATTGACTTTCTGTATGATGTTTAATTTTTTCCCCCTTAAATTCACTCTTAGATTATATTACGGTAATGGAAATGATCAATCAAGTTCATTTAAGAAAAAGAAAAATAACTCTTTTTATCCCATATTGTGGAGAACTTTTGTGATTCCATTGACTATTGCCCCATGTGAATCCTACATTCTCATAGTTGGAATATTTTTAAGGGAGGTTAGGTGTTAGCATTGCATCAATCCCTACTTTTGTCTATATTATAGAATCTTCACTTTTGATTTGAAATATATGGATGATTATTGATGGTCAGTTGCTACAATATCTTGTTAATCTAGCATTGATGTTGTTCTTGCTAGAGTCTCCACATTTGGTTCTTTAAAAATAATAAGCAAATTGAAGGTGTTTAAGTTCTCAAAGAGATATTTGGCCCATATCTTATAGGGAATCAGATTTTATGTTTAGTTTCTATTTTGGATGAATACCTCCTGAGGAGGGATTATAATGGACACATATTATGGTTAAACCTGTTCAAGTCCAAGAAAGTAAGGCATGTATTTGTTTTTGTTAGAGTTAGTCTTTGAGGCTTTCAATAGGTTATGCATTAATACTATAATAATTTTACTTCTTAACTTACTGTAATTATTCTCCTATTGATTGGTATAATGAATTTTAGGTTATGTATGTTATGATTGTTTACATTGTTGTGGATGCCCAAAATAAATGTGAAATTGCCCATTATATCCTTAAACAATACACCATAATGTTCATGTTATATATCCTTGGGAAATGTGTTATCTATTTTTTATTTATATCTCAACGAAACACCCACAAGTTTCTAAGTTTGGCACTGGGTAAAAAATTTGAGTTGGGGTGTTCTTCCTCCTATACATGATTTATGGGTGATGCTCTTTTTGAAGGGATTTAATCACAGGAAATGGAATTGTATCCTTAGTTTGATTTATATTCTTCATAGATGGACCCATGAATATTCTCTTCAAGTTTGAAAATTATTGTGGAGAGACAAAAAAAACTATGTTTCAAATCCTTAAACTGTTGAGCTCTTTCCAACTCATTCAATGTATCAAACATAGATATCTAATGCAATCACTGGGTGAATTGACCATTATCTTCTTTGTAGATTTAGGTGCATTTTATGGTTGTCTCATTTTCCCAAATTACTAGACCCCTCACAATGGAGTCATCAAGTGAGGCATTAGACCTTATTTCCTTTAGTAGCATTGTTGGTTCCCACCTCAAACTGAGAAAATAATATATCACAAAGAGACCAACGTAAGGTGTAATAAGTTGTCCATTGTGTCTCAATTTCCATGTGTTTACTTCATTGCATTCAATTGGGCAAAAGGAAAAGGGTGAAGAATGATTAGAGGCATCAAATATACTATAATTATATGTGTCACAAGCAATGGAACCTAGGAAGCCTCTATTTATGCCAATATAAATCTCAGCATGTGTTATGATACCTTGCTTACAACTTCATGCATTCAAATATTACATAAATGAGAACTAGGAACTATGGACCATTAGTTTTAGAGATAAAACAACAATTCCTTCAAAACTTTCAATATTATATATGTGTCCCTTCTTCTATGATATTGAGAGATGCATTGTTGAACTTCAATAATATATTAAACTAACCTTGGTTTCAACGGAATTCTACTAGTGTCTAGATCCATTGCAGTCATACTTCCATGCACCATAATAGCAACAGGATCCACCTTAATTTTATAATATCCAATAAATAGATGGATTTAATATCCTTCAGATGGTCGCTTTCAAAGTAATGGAATAGTTCCTTTATTTTATTAATTTCGATATGGACTAATATTTTTATCTTATTTTGCAATCTCTTTTAGTCCAAACACTGCGATTTAATGGAGCTACAAGTCCATAATACAATTTTATATAACTAGGAAGAATCATTGTGGTCAATAACTAAATCTATTTCGGAAATAGGATACATCCAAATGATCATATATGACAATACAAAGGCTTTCTCTACCCAAACGTTTTTCAATTGTAGATAAAATATACAATATTAAACATTTCCATCTACACGAGAATGTGGGATGGCTCTATAGCACTGAATTATAATTTGAAAATTTGTGTGCTAGCAGTAATCATTGTTTTGGGTGCACGAATTGTGGTTCAATAGATTCCTTCAACACTTAATTTTCAACCCGGGGTTTTGTAAAACTTAGAGGTGAAGCACAGGAAATGCCAGAAATGATATGAACTTTTCCTAACTCTATTCTTACTTCCTTAATTACAATCTTGCAAAATTGAAAGGAAAGATCACAAGGAAAATAACTCCAAATAAATTCTAGTGCTCGAATATGAAAGAAAGTACTTTGCAAATAAATGAATAAAAGGAACTCTCAAGATTCTACGAACAATCCTGATTAATGGAATGAATTTGTATTTTTATCTCCAGTATAGTTGTATGACATATTGATCGTTGGACGCTTGAAGGTATCTGTCTTCTTTACAGATATTCCTTCCTGCACTAAATTTTCATTCCTATACTTCATCAATGTTCTTGCACCATAACTTATTCTTGTAATGGAATAAAGTTTATATGATGGAAGTATGTTTTGTACTTATACTTGTACTGAAGATTTTAATCCTCATGCAGGGGCTCTAAGTCTAAGGACTAGAGCACTCTGTTCCTATATCAGGATATTGATTCCTGTAACGGAACAGAGATTCCTGCACCAAGTTTTCAGAATACTTTCAGAAAAGAATAAAAAGTGTGTTAAATAAGAAAATAATTTGCAAAGGTGAATAGAACTCTGAAATAGATTCCACAAGCGAAATATGCTTCAACCAACTTAATCTCAAAACAAGAATTAACTTTGAAATTCAAGGCACAATTTTCTTCAAACGAGGAACTCTTTCATGCAATTAAAGAAATCATTTAGTTATGACAGCAGGCTTGTTCCTGTGATGGCTTATTCATATAGATTAGATATGCCTCTTTAATCTTTTTAATTCAAAAAGGTTCACTTAATAATTTAATATGAAGTTAGATCGTTTCCTTAAGAGTGTAAAGTGCAGGTACATATCCTTGTGTTATAACATCGTTTATTCCTTATTCATCAAAGCACCTTTAATTCTTAAGTTTTGACTCTTTAATTTTAAAAATAATTTTGTCTAGAAATGAACACTTACTTGCAAAAATGCATCAAGATCTTATGAAAGAAAATAAAAAATATATATTTTTTTGGAATGAACCAAAGGAATCGAATTGCAGAGTTGAAAATGCACTAGTACAGGAAAACGTGCTTGTTGATTCTCACGAAAATAAACTAAGCTTCGAAAAGGAAAAATTACACTAGTTAAAATAAAACTTAGTTAAGCGTGCACATTACAGATCCGTCACACAATATCTGCAAATGAAATTGAACCTTTACTTGTGAAATAATTGAATTAACTATTTAATTCACGCTTTGCATTCAAATGAAATTAACACACCTTTAACGATAGGGAAAACGAGTTGGGTTGGATGGGCCCTAGCCAACCATCTCATTTCCCTATTTAAGAAACCTGGAAACTCAGCCTTCAGCAACGCATCATCATAAAGTTAAAACACAGAATTGAAACAAAATGGTGCAAACCCTTTATATTACATTTCAAATAAGCAAATGTACATAATGAAGTCGATTCCAACCGAGAACAAGGGTGATACCAGCAAAATTACAGTCACCAAAGTCATAGTAGCATCTCTAGCCACCTCTATCTGAATTACACATTATATACAACCCTTTAGGCCTGCAGCCATAACAAAATTACAATAGTGTTACAAACTAAGCCTTTTGGCTGTAACGAAATACTAATCTAAGCATTTGGTCAGCGTCCTAATCTCTAACATCTTGCTGATTTAACTTTCGCTTTGAGCCCAACTTGAGATGACTGATCCTTAAAGAGATATCCGCATAGGTAGTGAGCTGTTACAGGAGTGCAGGAACTGCCAGCGATGCAAGAATCCTAAATGCACTCGACCATACTAACATAATGATTAATACGTTGCTTACCAAATACTTTAGGAAACAAAATATTAGTTGAAAATATAAAATAAAGGTATAAAATCCATAAAATAACTAATTAATCCCATTGCAAGCCTTAAATAAGAAAATATAATGATAGTGTAGGAATGGACATGATTCTTGGTATAGTGTAGAAATGAGGAGGTTTCGAGGTTAAAACGGAGGTCTTAGGTCGTGAGTTTGAAGTAGGAAATGGGTTAAAAATAGAGAAATTTAGCCTACCAACATCCTCACATACCTATGTTGTTGTGTGTCCTCACACAACCTTTACCTGCTACAAAAAAACCAAAACAAGGGATCCTTCCTTCAATCCTGAACTTGTATGTTGATCCCTGCTTTCACTGTCTTTGTCTTCTTGCCTCGAGCTATCTTGAGTTTCTTGGTCACCTTTTTAAGACGCCTGTAGCACTTTTATGCTCGGTATTTCCATATCTTTACTTGTCTTTTCTTCTCTTTCACTTCCTCTGCTAGCTCTGCACTTTTATCCTTTTGCACTATCCCCTACTCTTTCATGGTCTGGTTTAGTACCTCCAAACCATAAATACGTTGCTTGAGCTCTTCTATCTGGTTGCTTAGGTAGGGGGTGGAGTTTTCTTCTCCCAATTCTTCTGGTGCAAGCATATTCTCAGAAGTTGAGTCTAAACATGTACCAGCATCATTAGGATCGAGGTTACCCTGGCTACCGAGTTCCTGCATTTTTATATCGTCAAGGGATTTAGTACCCTAAACTTCAATGTCACCAAGGGTCTCATTACCCTTCACATCCATCTTACCAGGGGTTTTAGTACCATGCAATTCAAAATCCATTTGACCCAATACCGGGTCTTTGCTTGAACTTGCACTGGGTGTTAGCATCAATTTTTTTTTCTTCATCTTTCCAAGGAAGGCCAACAAGGGTGTGTTGTCTTCCTCCTCCACATAGCCTTTGTTAACCAATGTATGGGCCACCACCTCAGCAAGGAATGAGAGGTTGTTGTCACCTGGTGAAGTAGGTGGTGAGTCATCCAATTGTATCGGGGAGGTCGACTGAACATGACCCTCCCTTGAAGAGGCAGTCCTCTTCTTCGCCGAACTCCAAGTTGTTCTTTTTAATAAGGATGAGGTTTCAATGATAGGTCTCTGCTCCTCTATCTACACCAACTTATCTTTTCTCTTAGTCTCAGTAGGGCACGGGGTTAAGGTTTCAGGCTTTCCCTTTCT
This sequence comes from Pinus albicaulis, assembly GCA_034641835.2. NCBI lineage: Eukaryota > Viridiplantae > Streptophyta > Pinopsida > Pinales > Pinaceae > Pinus > Pinus albicaulis. The sequence continues at coordinate 1,071,179,190 of CM076577.1, forward strand.
ACTTGCAGTCTTCTTCTTGGACGACTTCCCTGTGCCTCGTCCTTGAAATTCCTTCAAAAATCCTTTCCATGTCATATTCGTGACCTCTAACTCATTTTTAATTAAAATTGTGATCAGCCCATGGTGGTATAACTTGCATGCAACCTGGCTCGTCTTACCCTTCTAAACACCTTTCGACATTTTATCCAAGCTTCTGAGCATATAATAGGGGAAATTAATGAGCTTACCTAACTCGAAATGTAGTAGCAGTCATATATGATATAGGAAGGTCAATGAATAATGACCCTCACAAGTGAGGAATTTCTGCGATATGTACAATAGGTCCTTCCATTTCCTGAGCATAGAGTTATGCTAGAGACCTTTCTTCCAGTCCACCTTTTTCTTTCGGTCGACCATGAATTGATGCCACAACTTCTTCTCGATATTTTCCTTCTTAAACTACTAGTCTCCCACTGCTGCTAAGCATGTGGCCTAAGACATGGACTCCTCCGTGACTTATAATTCCAACGAACCCATCTTGGCTCAGCTTCCATCAAAAGTCCGAGCGAATTCTAGCGCCACAACCAAGTCAAATCCGTCAATTTTTTGCAGAAACGAGAAGAACCCGGATTCCTACAATGTTGCAAGATTGTTCCTGTACTCGTTCATTTGCTCTACCTCCTTCATGGACCAAGGCTCAATCCTCACCAGTGCCATTTCTTTGTTTGAATTCACTCGATCTCTGTCTAAAACCTTAGAAGGATGTCACCAACAAGAACTCGAAGGTTTTTTCGAAATATTTTGTGATATCCGAGCTATCCATCTGCCGCTATATTGGCCACCTTCCAACGGTCACGCTCCATCATTAAAATTACACCATTGGGACGGATGCGACATGGATTGGTTCAAGTACAAGGCAATGATTTTAGGTGAAGGGCGACGGTTAAGATATTGATTCAATGTAACAGTCATGCGAGATCAAATATGAGGTAAGGTCATCATTAAGAAGTGATGAGATTTTTTTCAAAAAGGTAAGTATTGGATTTCATGCAAATCATACCATCCCACAATCACTTCATGATTTCACACAAGGTGTACATGGCACTTATTAAAATAATATAATTTCATAGCCTAAAATATATTTGTACTTAAAATATTCTCTCCTACTTTAGTAAATGATAAAACAAATTTTAACCATAATACAAATTATTGAATGCCATGGTCTAAAGGTGGTGTAGTCATTCTGCTTGTACAATACTTTTACAAAACAAAAACAAGCTTTTCAATACAAATTATTGCACCAGGTTTTCCTGCACTGTATCAAACATTTTTACACTACAAACCATTATTTTTGCACTGAAAACCATTGTTCCTGCACCAAAACATGTGTTTTCGTATTTGGGCATGCTCAACAGTGCAGATTCTTGCACTGAACATGCTTGCACTTGAACGATCTTGCACTGGAATGACCTTGCACTGAACATGCCTGTACTGAACATACATTCCTTCACTCGGGATATTTTTAGCATATCTGAAGAGAGAAAGGGAACTAGAAAAATTCTAATAGAATATAATTCATAGGTTGGATTTGAAAAAATTATTGAATATACAAGGGAGGTTTTATTCGCTAGTCTTTGGTGTTAATGTATGCCTTTCAATCTGACTTGTAAGTTCACATCAGATCTTGCAATATGATCCATGAGGGAGAAGAGAAGTGGGAAAAGGGGTAAATTTTTAGAAGGAAGGAAATTACGACAGGGAATTCAAGAGTGAAACCACCAAGAGGGACATATCGAAAAAGGGACTTGGGAAAAAATTTCAGGCGAAAAGAGGGAAATACGAAATCAAATAGGAAAATTTTCTTTGAAGAAAGGGATGCTAAATCAAGGGCAGGATTAACCTCGAAAATCTGCCTGAGTAGTGTTGAACCCAAAATAAATGCAGCGGGAATTGAGCGTTGCTTGTATAAATATTTTCGTGTGTGCTATCCCAAACTTGGATAAGGGCTCAGTTCCTGTACTGAAACCTGCTTCTTATTGGTGACATTTAGCACATATAAAGATCAAGAAACATTCCCATTTTATTGAAATTTGATCTCCCTGCCAGCATTTTGGTTTTCAAGTTTATCCTTCTGTGATTATGTCAGTAAAATGATTTTCACGACCACAGGAAAATGTTTTTCTATTTTTTTCTTTTTCTTTTTGTTTTTTATTTTGGTCATTTTTTTTCTTTTATTATTTTTTTCCTTTTTAATTTCGGGAAAAGAAAGAATCAAGTTTGCAATAGGTTGGCATAGCCACCTACCATCTCTTCTTCGGATTGTTGTTGTACTTGCTGCATAAAATATTCCTTTGTGAGGAACTAAAAATATACCTTAAGTCCATGTCCATTCACAAGGAATATTGAATCTCGCCCATCAATAATTTTGATTTCTACCACTCCATTTTCAAAAAATTTAACCACTTCATAAGGTCCCATCCAGCATGTGTGGAATTTTCCTTTGAAATGTTTAAATCTTGAATCATAAAGGAGTACCCAATCACCTGGTTGGAATTGATTTTTCTTGATAGCCTTGTCGTGCCACTTCTTGCATTGTTGTTGAACCAATATATTCAGCTGAACAACATCCCTTCTAAATTCACCTCACTCATTCAACTATAGTAGACATTGTTTTTGTGCCTCTAAGAGATCTATTCCCAACTAAACTGCAGTCTGGAAAGTCTTGATATGGAACTCTATCGGAAAAAGGAATTGTTTCCCGTATACCAGCTCATATGGTGTATGTCCAGTGTTGTTCCTCCAATTGGTTCGATGTGCCCATAGGGCTTCCGAAAATCTTATAGCCCAATCCTTTCTATGCATTTTCATTGTTTTGGCGAGGATGGAATCGATTACCTTATATTTAGATTCCACTTGTCCATTTTCTTGCGGGTGATACAATGTATATTTCCTATGCCGAATTTTGTATTGATCCATTACACCCTGTACCAGATTAGAAATAAATTGCGGCCCATTGTTAGAAAAAAATTCTCTAGGCACACCAAATATAGTAAAGATCTTAGTAAATGAAAAGTATACAACAACTCTTTTAGTAGCAAAAGAAAAAACTTTAGCTTCTACCCATTTTGTAACAAAATATGTACAAACCAATATATGATTTTTATAAAGAAGTCTGATTTATGGGTCCTACCAAATCGATAGCCCATTTTTCAAAGGGCTCAATCATAACCTGAGGACATAAAGGAATTTCGTTGGCTTGGTTCGGTTGGCCCATTCACTGACATCTATCACATCGCTTGACATATTGTTTAGAATCCTCAAACAAGGAAGGCCAAAAATAGCCAGCTCGTAGAATCTTGTATGCAGTTCTCTTATCAGCGAAATGACCTCTGCAAGGTTCTTCATGAGCATATTTCAAGATTTCAAACACTTCATCCTCTCTTACACATCTACGGATAATAAGATCTAGTCTGGTGTAAAAGAGGTCTCCTTGAAACCAAGAATATGAAACACTTTTATGTATTATATTTTGCTTTTCACGAGCGGGCGAGTGAGGTCGGGTCTTTCTGGTGACTAAATAATTGACTATGACAACAAACCATAGGGATTTTGTTGACACAAAAAAAATATGTTCGTCAGGGAAATCATCATCAACTGGAATTACTTCTCTAGGATTAATTAATCCAGAAAGATAATCAGTAACAACATTAGACTTTCCTGGTTTATCAACAATTGTAACATTAAATTCCTGGAGAAAAATTAACCACCTAGTCACTCTACCGCTAGTCAATGGTTTATTCATTAAGTATCTTATTAAAGAATGATCAGTGTGCAGAAAGACTTGATATCCTGTTATGTAGTGTCTAAATTTATTAATAGTAAAAAACATAGCTAAAAACTCGTTCTTAGTCACAGTGTAATTCAATTTGTCGGGTGACAAGTTTTTACAGATGAAATACACAACATGGGATTGTTTGTTCTCTTCTTGTCCTAAATTTGCGCCAATAGTAGTGTCTGAGGCATCAGAGGAAATATGAAATGGAAGGGACCAGTTAGGTCCTCTCAAAACTCATTCCTGTACTAAATTTTCCTTTAAGGTCTCAAAATACTGTTGGCGAGCTATGGACCAAGAAAACTCATTGTCCTTAGCTAATAATCGAAAAAGGGGGTAGTTATCCTAGAAAATTTCTCAATGGATCTCCTGTATTAGACTGCATGTCCCAGGAATCCTCTCACTTCCCTTTATGTTTTAGGTGTAGGAAGACACAAAATAACCTCTATGTTAGCTGGGTCAACTTGGATACCTTTGTCAGAAATGAGGTGGCCAATAACTACTCCTGCTTTGCGCATTTATCTGCACTTTTTGTCACTCAGGGCAAGGTGAGATTATTGGCAAAGAGAAATCACTTTTTCTAGATTTTTGAGGACTTCAGAAAATGAATTGCCAAATACCGAAAATTCATCCATATATATTTCTACACACTCAAGGTCAACAAAAATAGTCATCACTGCCCTTTGAAAGGTGTTTGGGGCATTACACAACCCAAAGGGAAGCACTCGGTATTAAAATTTCCCCCATGGGCATGTAAAGGTGGTTTTATCTTGATCCTCAGGTGTGATATGTATCTGATTATAACCACTAAAGCCATCTAAACAATAAAAGTACTTTTTACCGGCGAGGCTATCAAGCACTTGATCGATGAAAGGAAGGGAAAAGTAATCCTTGAGAGTGGATTTTTTCAATTCTCTGTAATCAATGAAAATGGGCCATATCTCATCTTTCTTCGGGACTAACACCAACAAAGAGACCCACTGTCTATCAGATATAAGATAAATAAAATCATCATCTAAGAGTTTTTGCAATTCTTCCTCCACAACTTCTCTTAGAGTTGGGTTCATGCATCTCTGGGGTTGTTGGACAGGTCGGGCTCCCTCCTGAATATAAATGTGATGAGTAAAAGTTTCAGAAGGGATGCCTTTCATGTCCTCATATCCCCATGCAAAGGCATCAAGATTGTTTTGCAACAACTTTACAAGTTTCTCTTGTTTGGATGCATACAGGTTTGAGCTAATATGTAAGGATTTTCCTGGACTAATCTCAACAAGAGTGGTTTCTGGCTCGAGAGTACAAAGAGGTGCTGCTAGATACTATGATGGGGAAGGTTGGGAATCATGACTTTCTTGAAAATCTAGACTAAATATTTGACATAATGACTCAAAATTAGGCATGGTATCTAGATTTTTCAATAAGTCTTGTATCTCACCCTCCCGAGTTGGCTAAGTATAATTATGTATCATCGAAACTAAACGAGTCTCCTCATCACTACTGTAATCTAGCCATGAGGTATCTCGAAGTTCCTGGATAGATCTAGCAGGTGGATTATAAGGTGAATTTCTTCCTAGAATCTCCATCGAAAATGTACATGTTACCAGAACGACATCCAATGTAAGCATCAGTTGTAGAAAGCCAAAGTCATCCCAAGATCAAGGGATGTCCTCCCATAGGATTCTTTGGCTGTAACACAATGAAGTCTATAGGATATTCCCAATATTCTATTGAAACAACCACATCGGCCGAGTGATATGAGAGAACCCCAACACGAACCTGCGGTAGAAATTGGTAAGACCCAAAAAGTTTTCAAGCTCTATCAGAGTGGTTGGGGTTGGAAAATCCAAAATGACTTGGTTCTTGGCTAGATCCACATGCACCCCCCATTCATCAATAATGTATCCCAGATACAGAACCTGGGTCATGCCAAAAGTGCATTTCTCCAAATTGGCACATAGCTTGTGTTGTCGCAGTGTTTGGAGAACTTGTCGAATGTGGTGGAGGTGCTCTTCCCAAATTTGGTTGAAGATCAAGATGTCATCCAAGTATACCACTACAAATGAGTTGGTGAATGGCCACAAGATGTCACCCATCAATCTCATGAAGGTTTTAGGAGCATTTTTCAACCCAAAAGGCATAACAAACCATTCGAAAAAGCCCTCCTTGGATTTGAAGGAAATCTTCCACACATCAGAGGGTTTGATTGGTACATGGTGATATCCGGACTTCAAGTGAACCTTGCTAAAATATTTACCCCCCTTGAGTTGGTCCATAAGGTCATCAATCTATGGGATTGGGTACCTATTCCGGACAATGATCTTGTTCAATGCTCGATAGTCAATACAAAGTCTCCAAGTCCCATCCTTCGTCTGCACCAACACGACCGGGCTCCCATAGGGCGATGAAATCGGTCGTATGTGAACTTTCTATAGTAGCTCCTGAATCTACCTCTTGATTTATTTGTTCTCCAGAACATAGCATCGATATATTGGTCCATTGGGCAGAGGCGCACCTGGGTTCAATTCAATGGAGTGCTTGACCTGATAGTGCAAAGGTACCCCTGCGGGGGAGGTGAATATGTCCTCGTACTCCTCCATGACCTTGTCCATATATTTTTGTCGTGCATATGGGCCCTGTCTAGAGGTCATGGCCACAGTCTTCTTCTTTCCCTCAGGGCGGATCATCAGGAAGACATATTTCCCAGTTTTGGAAATGAGCTTAATACATTGTTTTGCAGTAACCAAAGAGATGGTGGTAGGCAGTGCTGACTCTGGTATACTGTACAACTTATTTCCCAACGTAACAATAACAGCGCAAGGCCTTTACTCATACACAACATGTCACTTCCATAAGTATGGTTTGCCTAATAATATATCACAAACATCAAGAGAAGCAACGTCACATAATACCTCATTCGTGAAGGGATTGATGTTGTATGTAAGGCGACATTGTTGGCTGACGTGGAGATTTGTTCCTTGGTGAAGCCACTCGATGGTGTACGGTTGTGGTTGTGTTGTGGTCAGAAATCCCAGTCGCTTCATGAACTACGCTAAAATTAGGTTATTTTCCCTCCCATTGTTGACAATGAATTATAGCGTGGAACCCTTTTCCCACATCTGGTAGTGGAAGAGATGCTCCTCCTCCTCTGGATCTTTGAGATCCTCCTTCTGGATCTTCATGGCAGCAATGGTGGAATTGGGCTTTGCATCAATAAGCTGCCTCCCTTTGTCGGGTTCTGACTCAAATTTGAAACAAGCATCTGATTCATAAGCCTTCATCTCGGCCACCAATGACTGCTTGGTCCAACACTCACTTTTGTTGTGAGTGGAGCTCTTATGGAACTCACACCACTTTCTTGTGTCCTTCTTCGACTTTGTTGTGTTGTTATTTTCTTGCAGTTTTGGAAAGTTGTCTTGGGTCGCCCTGCCTTGGCTTTGTCCTTTTTTTTGTGGTTTGAGGTCACCTTTCCCTTGATTTTGATTCGTAGATCCAAAGTCTTGCTTCTTCTGTTTGAATTTCTACTCAATCTTGGTAGCATACTGGTATGCCACACCAAGCGAGGAGATGTCGAGGAAATCCATTTCCTCCTAAATTTATATGTGTAGACAACTACGGTACTTCATTATCAAATGTTTCTCTGAATCTTCGATATCCAACTTTGTGTGCAGGGTATGGAATAGATTTGTTATCTCATGCACATCTTGATCCCTTTGTTGTCGCAACATAGTCCATTGTACATACTTTTCCTCGTAGCTCCCCACGGGATAATATTGTTCCTTGATAGTGTCTCAGAAAGAATTCCAAGTGGGTGCAATTGAGAACAGATAAGGTTCCCCATCGTCCTTTTTCTCATAGTAGGTTTCTCACCAGTCCTAGACATGGGGGGCGACTTTGAGGAGTGAAAAAGTAATATTTCCCTGATCGGAAAAGTCATGAACTGAGAAATATCCTTCTAGTAGATTCAACCATCTATCTACGACGTCTACATCTATTTGGTCCTAAAATATGGGAATTTCAAAGTTTACTTGTACCTTAAAAGGAGTTGTGCCTCCGGAGTGGCTATTGGATGTACAAGTGTCTTTGATGGGAAGTCGTTGAAGGATCTGGGAAAATTTATCCATCATCGCATTCCTTTGTTTCTCAAGGGCCTCCTCGAGCAATATTTTGATAGGATCTCCTACTCCCTCATCTTTCTTTTCTTCCCCCATGGGCTACTATCGGGGTTTTCGAGGTTGATCTTGCAAAGGTTCAACCAAATCGAGCCCTAACTCATTATACCCCGACCTCGTTGGGGTCATGCAAAGAAGTATTGAGGAAGATTAGACTGCTCTTATACCACTGATCTGAACTTATGTAGGAATTCAATAAAATATAGTACTAAACATAAATGCAGAGATGCATCAGAAATAAAACTTCATTTCATTAATATCAAATAACTGAAATATTCTTACAGACAGAATGGACATAAACTAACTAGGGCAATGGTAGCTTATCTATGAGAATATATGTGGCACCTGTATGCCTTTGAACTGTGTGAAAATGAGGATCGAAGGCCTATTTATTATTGAGAAACAATGAAAAAACCTAAACATCCAAAAACATAAACCCTAGGAGATGAAACGCCAAACTGTGGGCCCCGTTAGGATAATTTGGTACATCAATTTCCCAGGGTCATAACTTTGGCATACGATCTTCGTTTGACGCACACGATACCTTATTAGAAATATCTATCCAAGGACTACAACTACTAATAAAAAATGTCAAGTTGAAGAGTCACATTTTCCAATGGTGATTTTCCAAAACAAATGTAGTTTAGGGCCTCAAAATGGATCCGGAAGTTCAGAACCTGAAAAACTGCCAAAAATAGTAAATTGTGCTACAATTAAGGAAATTGAAAATTTGAAAAAAACAATGGTGGGGGTCCAAGTGGAATAGGCGAGTGGCCACCAATATCCACCTAGATCAGTCCAAGAGTAAAAATTACAAATTTTACATTGCAATTCTCAATCACACTTGTAGCTTATAAAGTGAAGAAGAAATTATAAGGAAGTGGCTCAAGATTCATCCTTATATACATATTAAAAATGGATAGGGTTTACAATGTAATTAAGCATCCAAGGGGTGTACCTAGGCTAGATAAGATAAGATAATTTTATTTTCTAATGAATTACTATAATTAGGTATGTTAGACTCAATACACAAGTGGGAGTGTGAGTGCAGTGCTTAAAATAGTAGATTTGACATTAGGACATACAAGGCTTAAATAATAATAATAATAATATAATAAGTAAATCATTCTCTTAACCTCGCGTTGAAGTCTCGGGTTAATATAATGGAAACCCCTAGTTATGTAAGGGGGTGTGTTACATAGTGGTATCAAAGCTCTCAGGTTCAACACTCAAACCTAATGGGCTCTATCGTGAAAGGAATGAAATTATAAATATGTAACCCTAGCATTTTGGGGACAAAAATAATACCCTATCACAAAATTATCTAAGTAGAAAGTTCAAAGTATGAACTCTTAGAGATGAGTGGGAATCTAGCTTTTGAGTAATATGGATGTCTATGAATGTGAATAATTGCAATATTGATTTTGGAGTTGAATATGGAATGCAAAGATGCTTGTGGCATGATGGAAAATTTCCATTGCATGTGTTAATTTTGGGCATTGTCAACACTACCTGTAGGATGTTGTGTACAACTCTGGTAGTGTATTAATGTTATTTTACTAGTGGTGTGTCTTAACATGTTTAAAATAGGTATGCATGCAATAATGTATGTGGTATACAAGATTATGGAAACAACTATGTCTCTTCTAGACATGTTTATAGATACGTGTGTGCATACATTGGATGAACCACATGATTTGCATGATTAGACTCGTGCGTTGTTTGGGAATTTAGTAAATAACAAATATTTTTTGGTAGGTACTAGCTATATCACTATGTTCATGGATGGTATGCAGGTTATTTATAGGTGGAAGTGAATATCGATTATGTAAGATGAAATTATTTTGGGCTAACTTGAGATTTCTTGCAGGACTTGTGGTGCATTCTCTTTATGAATGTGAAAATTTAAGATCTAGATGCATGTTAATGTACCATGTGGTGTCCTAATTGACTCTATGAGATTACAAGTGTTGTGACCCTTGGCCTTAGTAAGAACGCCAAACCTTTCAAAATTATTTTAAAAAGCTGAGCTAAATTGTAAATGTGGTCTCAATAAAGATATTGATTTTGATCATAGATTGAATTCTAATAATTGAAAATGCAGGATAATAGTTATGACCAATTTGCATATGTGTCATTGAATTTGAAAGAAAACTTACATAGATGTTATTTTTGGTTTATATATATATATATAATTGTTAAAAATATTGTGGATGCATCTACAACTACAATGAAATGGGTTGAGTTTACTTTCACATGGGAAGGCCCAGTGACAAAGACAAGGAAAGGAAGCTGAAGTTTTATTACACACATGTATGCATGGTATGATGGCAGAGAGTGCCATGAATGTTGAACTCAGACACTGATTCACATTTTGCGACTATTTTACTTGATGATATATGTGTTGTGATTTTTAACTTTAATTATGTGATTTGATTTATGGATATGCATGGCCATGTTGTTCTTGTGTGGGGTTTTCCTGTATGATTGTGATTATGGACTTTATTTTGTTTTATGATGTTTCCTTTTATTTTACTTATGGAATTGCATGCCTATTTTATAATTGTCCCTTGATTTACATGTTATGGGGCCTTGGGGAAAGATGGTTGGGTGGCAGGAAAGCCAAATATTTCTAAGGAAGAGGTAATGTATGATTTGCATGGATAAGAACACGTTGAGGAAAAATTTAACATGGAACACCATGATTAAAATTGAACGAAACATGACGACAAGCATATGGAAAGGAAAATGGGTAAGTGAAATGTGATATGACAACCAAGTAGGTTGGTTGAGTCCATAAAAATAATGGACAACAAAATGGTAAAAGGGAGTTCTCTTAACCCTAGCTTTATTTGCACATGTGCTTATATATTGTGTACATGATTATGTTTATGCATATGTATATATGAGAATTCCATTTCGATTGATAGGTTTTTTCAAGAGTTGTTCTTATGGAATATTGATGGACTATAGTCATTTCATGCAAATATGGATGCATGCGGTAAAACAAGGAAAGACACGCATGTAGAGCAAGGGCTATGGACTCATGTTGTGTATCTGGTGGAGCTCAAAAAAAATTCTAGAGTCCCTTATTGATTTGGGGGTGCAGGTATAAGCCTTTGGATTCCCTTATTCCTTATGTATATGTGCATCTTTCATACAAGTGTAAATGTGTATACGTTGTACCGTGTCATATGTGCATTGTGATATGTGTGTGTGCCATCATGTTAGGTATATGTGGTATAGTGCCACGAGTATATGTATATGTGTTAGTTACTTTTCCGGGCTCACATACTATGTATTGTTTCTGGGTGGAGGAGAGATAACCTATAGATTCCCAATATTTCTGTCGACAGAGGACTACCTAGTTTGGTAATTCCCATAGTTGTGAATGGGATTATATATATACTCATCATTGGTTGGAGGTATAAACCTCTAGATTCCCTTGATGATACAGGGTGGATGTGAGCCTTTGGATTCCCTTGTTGCTTTGGCAATCGATCCAGCATCATTATGAGGTTAGTACCTTAGTAGTTAGCTTGGAGGGTACCTCGAGCCTTGGAGAAACCACTTTGGGTTAGAACTTTGGTCATGCAGTACATGTTATTGTCTGGGTGCTTTCGAAGATAAGAAATCGACCTCGTGTGTGTACAAGAATAGGGGAAGTCATCAAATCAAGATAAGTACTAGTGCCTTATTAATATTATGAATCTTTAAATTATGAGCATGATTTATGATGGCTTGGATTTTTTAGCTAACCTGATGATATGATTTAGTTTACGATTATTTGATTATGCACTAACCTGTTTCACTGTAGGAATGATGGAAAATTCCAATTTCACAGCAAGAATAAACTACTAATAAAATATAATTTACATTCATTACATTTTTATTTATCATGAGTCTCATGGGATCTATGTGTCTATGATGTAGGAATTGACATGAGACTACTCAATTCATATGAACAAAGTTGACCACAAGATGAAACAATGATAGTGTGCAAAAGCCAAGGATTTTCAGAATAATTCCATCATGGGGCACTAGTACCAATGGCACCAAGTGATTTCCATAAATCATGCTATGACCAGTATGATAGTTTTGAGGTAGGAATAGTCCTTGGTTTTGAGGCCCTTCTGATGAAAGGATGCCTTGCCAAGAATGGATCGTCTGAGAGAATGGGAAGCAGAAAAGGGGATGGTTGGATTTGGAAGCTAAGTAACTGCATGGAGTGGGGGTGACTGGATAGCCCGAGGGAATGGGAAGTAGAGAAGGGAAGGCAGAAAAATAAATCAATTTTTAGTCATGAGCATAACTCACCGGAATCGGGAGCACATTGGGGGTGTGCCTGGAAACAATGAGACAAGAATTGTTCACTGGAGCAATAAGGAGCACATGGTAGCAATGAAAAAAATTAGAGGGAAGCAAAACTCTGGAGAAAGATAACAATCCTTTTTGGATTAAATATATTGAGCACCAAAAACTAGAAAAAGGATCCATCGGAAAATGGATAAATTTATAGAGTAATGATTAATGAGTGATTAGTTGAGGCACTATGCATATAAATTATATTGTAAAATATGAAATGATTTGTACATATAAAGCTATATCAGCTGTGTTTAGTATTATGGTCATTGAACACTAAGGACAATGTTCCCCCAAGGGGAAAGGGTTTATAATAGCCCGGTTACATTTCCCGCTTAATTTAAACATTGTAAATTAGTTGAGTTAGGGACATGGGTTCCAGGGCTAAGGAGGATAGGCTTATTCAAAAATATGGAAAACAAAGTGGAAAGAGATGATGTGTTGTTTAGATTATTAACCTACAATAATTGGAAGGAACACCATAAAACCAACCATGGATGACTACTAAAAATTTGGAATGTGAGGGACAAATGGAGCATTTTTTATTAGTCCAGAAGATGTGGACCAGGCTATACTTTAACCACCAAGAGGAAAATCTTCAATAGCAAAAATAATTTGATAAGAGATACCAAACCTTGTATATATGTTCAATGGAATCCTTCTGAAGGCATTGCAAGTGTTGTGTAGAATCAAGGGTGAAGATTTTATGCAAACTGAGTAGAGATTCAATTACTAAAACGATCATTGCTCTGGAAGAGACAGCATAGGTAGTATGCAGAGGCAAGATCAAAGGGATGGTTCAAAATCACTGCGCAACCTCTTTGGTATCTGGAACCCCTAAACGAACTGAATACATTTTTTTTTCCTTTCAGTAGCCTCCTCAAGCCCTGGAAAATAGCTCGAGGGAGATATTTGCACAAGAAGTTTATTTGCAATTAGTTTGTGGTTGGGAGGTGAGTCATTGTCCCTGACTCATTTTCCTTTCTTCAATTGAGGTAAGTGTTTCTCTCAAGTCAATCGCTTAATTAATTCCTATAGCCAATCGGGTATTGAACTAATGGTGCATTGTAGCTACTTTTTTTTGGTTGAAATGTGGATATGCAATTAACTATGTATGTATGGTGTTTATATACATGTTTACAATGTGTTCAGTGCAGTCTTGTTATATTACAACTTGTATATGCAACAAACCTAGGTAATAATTTTGTGATATATAAATCCTAGCCTATAACGCTAGTAGGAACAAGAGCCTTAGACAAAATGTCTTCATAATCTATGCAGAAAAACACAATGTTTCAATTCAACACAACATTAAATGACTAAGACCTTAACTACAATCCTTGCTTGATATTAAGAAAAAAAATCACACAATTTCATAGTCAAGATATCAATGGATCTACATTCCTAAAATCTTTCAAAAATTGTAGAAATAAATCATCAAAATGCTAAGATTCCCATAAGCTTTGTGTTTGCACAAACAAACCTATCTGACTCCCCAAATTTTGGTATATCTTTGTGTTGATGGTTTTATGTGTACTGATATAAGGAAGGGATTACTCATTTTTTCGACGGGACCAAACCCCATAACACTCCTTGTTCTAAATGGATGGAGTGATGTGTAGAAATTTTTGCTACCCTTCTAAATGAAATTGGTAAAAACTCCCTCAAATGGAATCAGAACGGTTAGTCCCTCTTTATCTTTCAAGGTAATCGGGCCCATGCTCTTGTTTGTATATCATTGTGATGATGCATTGAATTTTTGTATGATATTTAATTTGTCCACCTTAAATTCACTTCTAGATTATATTACAATAATGGAAATGATAAATCAAGTTCATTTAAGAAGAAGAAAATTAACTCTTTTATCTCAGATTATGGAGAAATTTTGTGATTCCATTGCCTACTGACCCATGTGAATCCTACATTCTCATAGTTTGAAAATTGTCAGCGGAGGTTAGGTCTTAACATTGCATCAATCCATGCTCTTGTCTGTATTGTATAATCTTCACTTGTGCTTTCAAATATACTAATGATTACTGATGGTTAATTCCTACAATATCTTGTTAATCTAGCAATGATGTTGTTCTCGCTAGAGCCTCCACATTTGGTTCTTTAGAAATAATAATCAAATTGAAGGTGTTGTAGTTCTCAAGAAATATTTGACCCAGATCTTATAGGGAATCATATTGTATGTTTATTTTCTATTTTGGATTAATACCTCCTGAGGAGGGATTATAATCTACATATATTATGGTTAGACTTGTTCAAGCCCAAGAAAGTAACGCATTCCTTTGTTTCTCATGGAGTTGTTCTTTGAGGCTTTCAACAGGTTACGAATTAATATTGTAATAATTTAACGTGTAATTAATTTCAGGTTATGCATGTTATGTTTATTTACATGGTTGTGGATTCCCAAAATAAGTGTGAAATTTCCCATTATATCCTTAAAAAATACACCATAATGTTCATGGTATATATCCTGGGGAAATGTGCCATCTATTGTTGATTTCTATCTCCGCAAAACACCCTCAATATGTTATGCTTGGTAGTGGGTCAAAATTTTGAATTGGGGTGTGCTTCATATACATGATTTTTAGGTAATGCTCTTTTGAAGGGATTTCATCACAGAAAATGGAACTGTATCCTTAAGTTGATTTATATTCTTCATAGATGGACCCATGAATCTTCTCTTCAAGTTTGAAAATTGTTGTGGAGAGACGACAAAGTTATGTTTCAAATCCCCAAATTGTTGAGCTCTTTCAAACTCATTCAATGTATCAAAAAAGAATATCTATTGCAATCATTGAGTGAATTAACCATTATCTTCTTGGCATATTTAGAAGGATTTTATGGTTGTCTCATTTACCAAATTACTAGATCCCTCACAATGGATTCAATAAGTGAGGCATTAGACCTTATTTTTCTTTAGGAGCATTGTTGGTTCCCACCTCAAACTGAGAAAATAATATCTCTCAAAGAGACCAATGTAAGGTGCAATAGGTTGTCCATTATGTCCCAATTTCCATGTGATTACTTCACTTCATTCAATTGGGAAAAAGAAAAAGTACGATGAATCATTAGAGCCATCAAATATATTAGAATTATATGAGTCGCAAGAAATGGAACCCATATAGCTTCCATTTATGCCAATATATATCTCAGCCTGTGTTATGATACCTTGATTACAACTTCATGCATTTAAATATTTTATAAATGAAAACTAGGAACTATGGGACATTATTTTTAGTGCTAAAACGTTAATTCCTTCAAAAGTTTCAATATTTGATTTGTTTGACCCTTATTTTATGATCTTGAGAGATTCATTGTTTAACTTCAAGAATATTTTAAATAAACCTTGGTTTCAATGGCATTCTAAAAGTGTCCAAATTCATTGCATTCATACTTTCATTCACCACAACAACAGTAAATAAATGTATTTTTTATCTATCCAATAAATAGATGGTGTTAACAACCTTAAGATGGTTACTTTTAAAGGAATGTAATAGTTTTTAAGGTAAACTTTCGTATTAATCACATAAGAATATTTTATGGTAGACGTTTTGAACCTACTAATGAGGCTCATCTTTAGGACAAAGGTGGTCCTGAAGATGAACCTCATTAGTAGGTTCGAAATGTCGACCAGAAAATCTTCTTATGTGATTAATCTGAAAGTTTTCCTCAAGAATCATTATGGATCACGAAAGTCTGAGATCAAGAATGGGATAGTTCCTTTATTTTAGTAATTTCAGTATGGACTAATATTTTTTTCTTATTTTTCAATCTCTCTTTGTCCAAACATTGTGATGTAATGGAACTACAAGTCCATAATAGAAGTTTATCGAACTAGAAAGAATCATTGTGGCCATTTACTAAAGCCCTTTCAAAAATAGGAGACATCCAAATGATCACCTACGCCAATACAAAGGATTTATGTACCCAAACATTTTGCAGTCGTAGATCAAATATACAATATTCAACATTTCCATCTAAATGAGAATTTGGGATGGCTCTATAGTACTAACTTATAATTTTCAAATTGATGTGCTGGCAGTAATCATTGTAGAAGGTAAATATTTCTATTTTTAGTTGTAACCATTATAAATCTATTTATTTTACTTATGTTATTGTAAGGGGTGCAATTGTACTCCCTTTAAAGACCACATAAGAAGCCAATATTAGATCAAAATAATCCTTCCTCTACTGGTCTATGCAAATGGGCCAAGTTCATGGGTCTAGCTATTATGTTTGGATATGTTTCCTTTTACAATCACATGAAACTATTTTAAATCATTGTTATGCAGTACTTTCATACGATATTTAAATGAATGAAAATATAGTGTTGTTAATTATAGGGGATGAAAAATGAGGGAAATGTAGCCACATTTGATTCTTTTTGTTTGTGACCTTCCATTCTTATTGTTTATTCAATTCCCATGTTCTACTTGACATAGATAATGAATTGATTTGGAATAGGTGACCACCTTCAAATAGGAATTCTAAGTAGTAGTGTTGATTGATTTCTCTCCAAGAACCTTCTTATGTACTTGATCTTTGTCTCTTAGTGTTTCTAGGTTTACTTGAGCTTGTTGAAGCATATTAAAAAGTAGAGTTAGGGTTTATGCCCTAGAAAATTTTGGATTCGGGTTTGAGATGTTGATTTTGATTGCGCATTAAATTTGCATTGTTTTATCAGCAGTGCATACTTTTGAAATTCATTGGTGGTTATTTAATGACACAGAGAATAAAAGTATATTGTCATCTTGACATAGAATTATATTTTGTTTTCAAAGAGTTACCATGTTAATGAGATAGATAGGGCCATAGGCCAACCATTTATGGATCAAGAGGAAAAAATTATGTTTTCACTGCAAGATCAATGGACATATAGAGAAGTGTTTGGTATCTCATCCTTATATTCACCCTAAAAATTTTATGGAAATACCAAACAAATTGTGGAAACCTGGAATGAAGAAAGGTGGAGTGACAAATGTAACAGCGAAATTAAGGGAAGTATCCAAAGTCAAAGAATCCTACCTTCCAGAGAGTAAGTATGTAGGGAAATCACCTCTATAGCATCATATTATTCATTGTTTCATCAAGGCATCAACAAAGACTTCTTTTGGAAGGGTAGGTGTATCATTGTTATAAAAGGTAGTAGGAATTATCTTTCTATTGATTGGAATTCAGAACATGATCCTCATGAATGAACTACTATTTTGATTTTTGGGAATGAGGTAAATGAGAATTCAATATGTCCTAAAGGAAAGGTATGGTAAGCACATTTTCTTTCCTCACAAGAAAAAACCCTAATCTAGGAATATGATCTTTGATTGACCTATCAAAACTACAGTGAATGGATATTATATCTAGAAGCACATAACTTTGAGAGTACAAATGACAAATGTAATGCTACAACTCTCAATCACACATGTAGTCTCTCTAATGAAGAATAAATTATAAGGTAATAATTCAAAATCCATCCTTATATACATATTAAAAAGGGGTATGGTTCACAATGGAATTAAACATCTAAGGGTTTCACCTAGGCTATATAAGATAAGATCATTTTATTGCCTTATGACTGACTAGAATTAGGTACATCAAACTCAATACACAAATGGGAGTAGGAGTGCAACTCTTAAAAGAGAATATTTTACATGAGGAAATACAAGGCCTTAAAAAAGAAAAATATAAATAAATAAGTAAATCATTCTCTTAACCCCACGTTGAAGTATCAATTTAGCATAGTGAAAACCCCTAGTTATGTAAGGGGGTGTGTTACACTTTCCCTCCTGAAAAGCTCTGGTATTGAACTTGTGTCCTTTCAAGGTCAGTTTGAGTCATAGTCAAACACTTGGTCTAATCACTCTAGAGAACTACAACTCAACTCAACAAGAAATTATCTCATCCTTCAGGCTCAAATACCTCACGTGCACATGGCTTCAATATTGGATGTGCAACATCAGAACCCAAAGAAGATACTATCTTGCAATCATATTGTGCTTCACATTGAGCTAAATTGCTCATTCCAAAGCACCCCTTGAGCAGTCCCAATGATCTTAGACATGTCATCGAAAGTCCGTGAACTACAGCCTGCCACACAAAAAAATATTCACTAGGTTCTCCTTCAATCAACCAAAACTCCCAGTCAATCGTCACATTGCCAATCAAGACTACATTTCCATGTTCTTAGATGAACCTTCTACTCCATGTTTTAAGAAATATCATAGCTCCCTCTTAATTTTCTTCGCTAAGCACATTTTGATTCGATTGTCCCTTCAAAGTATCTCTGATACCATCTTGTTTTTTCCTCGACACTTCATAATCATGTTTATGTCTAGAACATGGTCACGAACACACTAAAATTCCACAACACATGCACTTTGCACATTGGAAAATGTACATAAGTTAATCAATGTAGTGTACAAGAGAATTTTTCAACCAAAAACTTGTTATATTACAACTTTAATACAACAAACATAGGGTTCCCATACCAGTGATCATGGCCCTTACAATTAGCCCAGACAGAAGAACAACTAGGGCTTGATATCAACAACACATGATCATCAATATTCCCTTGAACAAGACACACTTGACTTAATTTTTGGAGTGCTCAACTCAACCTTTTCAGTCCATGTGCCTTGAACACCTAGCAAGTCTTTTTCCACCTCTTATGTTGCTCACAAATACTTTTGCAAATTTATAATGCTTGCATCTTTAGCTAAACAATCTACCTCTATATATAGCATTGTTGATCCAATGACACTGACTTAGGCCTCCAAAATCCCCTCTAGAAACCCTCTTTCTCCTCCAAGATATTTTTCTCTTAGGGTATTCACAATTATACCCAAAAACTATCCACTTTCTTCTCCAAAGTGACATAAATTAGGGCTTCCAAAAAACTTCTTCTAGCACAGCTTTTGTTTTCTGGATAAATCCCTCTTATAGACAAGAGTGATCTCCCTAGTACCCCAACAGGTAACTAGAAACAAACAACCATTTGAATGCCTCTTTCTCTAAACTATTAGCGTTCATTTTATTATAACTTAGAAATGAGGAAGTCATGCTCCTACCTTTCAACGAGACGTTTGATGTAGACCTTTGCCTTTCGCTCCAAAGCAATCCTTCAATACTGAGAAGAACCTACAATCACAAACATGCAAAGGATCAAAGCACCTGCAGCATATAATAATAAAAAACATCAGTTCAACTTAATGATCAAGTAGACTAAGTATTTACATTGTTTCAGTGAGTTTTAAAACAACACAATTAGAAAAAGAGATCCATATGTATTATCAAGAATCAAAAAGAGCAATCTTACAACCTAAGCCTTGATGTTGTATAGATTTCTCCCGTATGTCTGTGCAATCGTGCTCCTTGGTTTGACAAGCCTTCCTCTCTAGAATGACTAACATAGATTTATCTTCAATGAAATCTTATGTACAAATGTGTTCTCTTCAATGAATAAATTGTAGGCTATACCAACTACCCTAACCCAGAAACTTCAACTCAATTTATAGAGAGATTGAGGAGGTTTCATATCCATCAAGGGAGGGATGAGATCCTCCAATGAAAGGATTAGGGTTCCTTTAGCCAAGGGATAAGCTCCATGAATGGAGGGATACAGCTCGAACTGGCGTGACTCTAGAGGCTTCTAGTTGGAAGAATATTCGCCCAACTAGGCTTCCAGAAGTTAATTTTTCGTGTTTACTTCCTTTTACGAGGGTGCGCAGTTTTTATTGGAAAACAGAGTGGCAATCGTCGCGACTGATAGAAATTTTTTCATGAGAGTTAAGTGCTTTATCATTCTAAGGATTGGATTGGAGACACTGGTAGAAAACCTGTAAGAAACATTCAATGCAAATATATATAATCATCACTGAGGTAGGCATTCCCATACTCAAAGAAAAACTAAATAAATGTTCTGGTACATATATAACTTTAGCATTACATCAAAAGTAGACACAGTATGGGTGCAGCCATATGTTATGAAGAAGTCTATTGTATCATGAATACATAACTGCTCACAGCCTGGATGGTCGAAACTATATCCAGGGTCTTGATTTCCGCTTCTCAAACTAGTACGAATATATCCATGCAATTGATTGTTTCGAAGTCAAACATGGTAGAAACCACTTGATTACCGGTCAATGATGAAAATCGTTAGCAAGTGTGAGAGAAACCACCAGTAATGAAAATGGATCTCAAAGTACTTCAGTATAATATATGAAGTGTGAATGATTGATTTACAGTCGAACACTCATAGAGTCATTCGATCTAACACTCATAGAGTCATTCAAGAAACCTTCCATTAAGGCATGCAGATTCCAAGGTACTGATAGGATTCTAAATAAAATTTCTAGATAATGAGATGATGTTGATATAAAGTGATCCATCGCAGGAGGGCCTACGACACAAAACCATTAGGTAAATTTTTGAAGAATTTTTTTTCAAGGATTAACTCGGGGATGGCCAAGGCGAATAGAGACAAACGTTTATAATGAATAATTAATTTGAAGTTGTACTTTCTCTTGAACACATAACGACACTGTAAATGACTTGGTAGCATTTGACTTAAAGATAAAACCCAAACCGGCTGAATAATTTAAGTGAAGTTTTATTAACTGTAAGACAAAAGGATTACCCAACCCAAACACAAGTGTGACAAAGTGTTTTGTTCAAGAGCGACATGTTGCTTTTAAAAACAAGTATAAAAGATGGATTATTTTTATCACTTTTTCCCCCACCATTACTGGCAAATACCTCTTTATTTTTGTCAATATTGAGGAGGATAACATTTTCTTGTCATATAAGCTCATCCTTCTGATGAGTCTGTCTCAGTATTTTTAACAAACCCTAAGAAGGAGTGGCCCGGTCCTGTTGTAATCGACAGGTCCTACACTGTTTAGTTTTAACAATTCCAACATAGGATTAACTCGGTGTTTTTCAGTTTAAGGGAGTTAGAAGAAAAACATAAGTAAATTCCGTAGTGTTATTTTTCGTAAGTTTAGTCTCTCAAACCCGAAAAAGGATAAATAATGTAGGAGAGAACTCTATTGACCATGCTTAGTCAATGTATACCTTTTTCATAATTATTCTAGTTCATTCCAGAAAATGGGTAAACTTATACTGAATATACGATTGTTCATTTATTTTAACAAGTTCGAATATTCAAGTGCTCAGCTATATTTTCATGTTTAGAGAGTCTGAAAAGGGCTTAAAATAGGACTCCAAGGTTTCGTTTTTTCGTATTTTTTAACAGCGCGAAAAAGTGATAAAAGTATACTCATTTTCAAAATGATTCATTTCCATACATAACCTGTTCCCTACACAAAAACTCAAAAAATTACAATCATCTGCTCTCAATCATGGAAAAAACATTCAAAATTTAACTTCTAAAGGTAAAAATAAACAAAATAATATTATTCTATTTATGAAAACCAATAAAAAGTGGTTAGAAAAAATAAATTTTACCTTTTGATTTTAAGAGCAATGAAAAGGAGTTTTTACCATAAACCTTCTGGAGCAGATATCAGGAGAACCAGTCAGCCATTTCGCAAACCATCAGTTCCAAGTATTTCATCTCTTAATTATCTTTATTTTCATCAGTTTACTTTTTCAATTGAAGATTTTAGATCATTTTTTGTTGAAAATGCAGCAAGATGATGGAGCTTAGTGAAATGAAGTCGCCTTCTCTAAGTGGGCCCGCAGGCAAATTCTGGCGCAAAGTCTATTTTTAGACTATGTCTATTTTTAGACATATGGAGCATGGTTCGGGGATTCCAGTTTGAGATTCTTGGAGCATTGTTCATGTTGGTAAAAATAGATGGGACTCTATTTTTGTGACCTATAGGTCGAAGAGGTCGAAGTCTATTTTTAGACTGCCTATCCTAAAAATAGGGAAGTCAAATATTATTTACCCTTAATAATATTTGGACTATAAACTTCAGTTTACTCTCTTGGAGCACTTCAGTTCGAGCCTTGGAAGTGGCTCATGCATCTGACGGAGGAATTACGCTATTCCCAAGGGTTTGGTGAGCACATGCATGGTTGACTTCAGTTAGGACTTCAGTGGCAGAAGTTTGGTGGAGTTAATGAGACAGCTAGTGGAGTTGTGTTCGGTTTAACTTAGTTGAACTAGTTGAGATTAGTTTAACTAGATAATCAACTAGTAATGAGTGGAGTGAATTAAATATTATTTAATTCATTAATTAGTAACTCATTATTTAACTCAAGAACACATCAGTTCACTACAGTGCATGGACAGTTCAGTGGAGACCAGTGAAAGAGGTAGATGAAAGGGTGGAGTTAGCTATCAGTGGCGACATCAGTTGTGCATGAGATTTGCACCACACTTGGAGGAATTTCCCATGATGATTGCGTTGTCAAGCCAAGGAGATTCAAACCTTGGATCTCTATATAGACAGGCCTGGATTGCGCAATATAGGCAAGGCAATTGGCGGTGAGTTTTGAACCAGTAACCTGTTCAAAACTGAGCTAGATTGTGTGTAACTTCATGAGAAAGTATTGAGTACTTGTGAGGAGTATTGTACTGTTTTTGTTACATGATTTATCCATTATAATATACACAATAGCTGTGGGGTTTTCAGCTATAATCTTTCCCCATACATACTGTGTTAATGTGTATGAGAATTTGATGTGTTATCGCTTGATTTTATTTCCGCATGTTTGATAATCTGAGTGGAAGAGATTATGTGTTGCATATAAATTCGAATTGTATGTGATCAAGATAGTCTCGGTGGATAATTATTCATTATTCAGAAAATTTCTACATGGTATCGAAGCTATTGAAGTTCAGATTGATCATCACAGTGATTACAAACTTATTTCGGTAGACAGAGTCTGCATGCGGGCCAGGTAGCCTCCGGATTCATCTTTCTTAGGAAAGTGAAAGGTCTGGTAAAAGCCCCTTGCAGTCAATCTCTATGCTAGAAATAATTTGTTCTCACAGATCTAGAGTGGTTGAGCTTTGAGGTGGAATTCAAAATTTTGCAGCAGTTTTGTTTTCTTGGTGTTGGTGTTGAAAATGTCTTTCAACGGTTTGCGACTCGAATATGATCTTGAAGGCAGTTTGAATTATGTTGCATGGAAGGATCACATGGAAGCAGTATTAGAAGATAATGGTCTGAAGGAGTTCATAGATACGGATGTCCAAAAGCTCACTGATCCTGCTAAAGTCGATGCATGGCAAAAGAAGATGGCGAAGTGTCGAAGGATCCTGTTGGAGGGCGTCAAGGATCATATTGTATCCAGCCTGCATGGAAAGGCTTCTCCATTTCTAATGTGGAAAGCTTTGATGGATCTATTCCAGAGTAAGAGTGACCAAAGGAAGATGGCGCTCAAAGATAAGCTCGGGAACATCAAGATGGAGAAAGGCGACAGTATCACCAAATACCTCACGAAGTTCACTCAATGCAGAGATGAGCTGGGAAGTGTGGGGGTGACTGTCGAAGATGAGGACATGGTCGACCTGGCTCTCCTTGGTCTTCCGAAGGCTTGGCACTCATATCAAGATAGTGTCAATGGTCGAGAGAAGCTACCGGGATGGGAGCGCCTTTGGGCGGATCTCATGCAGGAGGAGATAAGGAGGACTACTCGTGATGGATCTTCATCAAAGGGAGCTGATGAAGAAAACTGCGCTTTGGTGGCCAAAGCAAAGAAAGGGAAAGGTAAGAAAACCTCTCATTCTGGTGCAAAGGGAAAGAAGCAGGATATGGCGAAAGTGAAGTGTTTTCACTGCCATGATCACGGACATTATGCTACCAATTGTCCAAAGAAGAAGAAGAACAAGCAAGCGGAAAGATCTGCAGATGGAGAAGCTTTGGCTTCACAGTTCGAGCTTGACTTTTCACTGATTGCATGCTTGGTTTCAAGTGTGATGGGATCGATGTGGTTCTTGGACAGCGGTGCGTCATTTCATATGACGGGAGATCGGGAGTTGTTCTCAGATCTGGAGGACAAAGATTTGGGTGTGCACATCGAGATGGGCGATGATGGTAGATACAGTGCGACTGGTATCGGTACCATATCCTTTCAGAGGGAGTCTGGTAAACCCTTTGTACTGAAGGATGTCATGCATGTACCTGGATTGAAGAAAAACCTGATTTCAGTAGCGATGTTGGAGGATAAGGGGTATGATGTGGTCTTCAGCGAAGGAAAAGCCTTCCTGCGCAGTAAGACTACTGGAGAGACCCGGAAGATAGGGGTTCGGACCAAGAACCTTTATCAGTTGCAGGTAGATGGCTGCGCAACTATGGCATGCGAGGCGGGAGAAGTGGTGAGCCAGGATGATGAGGGCGAACTGTGGCACAGGAGATTGGGCCACCTTCACCATGGAGCTTTGAAGATTCTGCAGCAGATTTCTATTGGGCTTCCTAAGGGCACCCTTGCGCAGTCAGATCAGTGCAAGGGGTGTACTTTAGGGAAGTATGTGAAAGCCACCTTTCACGAGAAGGATAGTCGCGCCACGACGATCCTTGAGAGAGTTCACACAGACGTGTGTGGTCCTTTCTCAGTTGCTTCGACAGCAAAGCACAAGTATTATGTGATCCTTGTTGATGATTTCTCTCGAAAGTGCTGGATCTTCTTCATGCAGAAGAAGAGCGATACATTCGCGAAGTTCTGTGAGTTTAAAGCATTGGTCGAGAAGGAGTCGGGGAAGAAGGTGATTGCTCTAAGGAGTGATAACGGTGGTGAATTCATCTCGACTGAATTCAAGGAGTTCTGCAGCGCAGAAGGGATTCGGAGAGAGCTCATCGCACCCCATAACCCACAGCAGAATGGGGTGGCTGAGCGGAAGAACAGAACGATCGTGGGTGCTGCACGGGCGATGTTGCATGATCAGGGCCTACCCCTTCACTTATGGGCTGAGGCATGCAATACAGCAGTGTATGTGCAGAACCGTTGTCCTCACAAGGTTCTTGGCATGAGTACACCAGAGGAGGCTTATTCTGGCAAGAGGCCTGATATTTCCCATTTGCGGATTTTGGTTCTCCTGTCTACATGCATGTGACGAAGGATGCGAGAAGGAAGCTGGATCCAACTGCTGAGGTTGGAATATTTGTGGGGTACACTGATACACCTCACAACTACCGGGTGTATTTGTCAGACAGTCGCAAGACTGTTGTGCGATGGGATATAAAATTTCAGGAGGAGAAAGCCATGCAATGTTCGCTTGAGAGGGAGCTACACTTGCATGCAGATGAGGAGCTGTTAGTTCCTAAGGAGGAGCTTCCGGATGTGGATCAGCCACAAGAGGAGGTTCAGGAGGTGGAAGAAACCACCCAGGCAGCGCCAACCATCGGAGGGCGCATGCGCACTACAGAAGCTGAGCGACTGGCTCGGGATGCAGAGAAGGTTGTAGGACCACCTACAGCACAGCGCAGACAGAGACAGTCACCGGATCGGTACACTGGATACATGGCTCTTATGAGTCAATGTGTTGTGACAGAGCCATCCTCTTTTGAGGAAGCTGTGGAGGAACCCGCATGGATTGATGCCATGATCGAAGAATATGATTCGATCATCAGGAACAGTGCATGGGAGATTGTCCCAAGACCGGTTGGGAAATCAGTTGTAGGTTCGCGATGGATCTACCAAGTGAAGCAGGCGGCTGACGGGAGTGTGGAGAAGTACAAGGCGAGATTTGTCGCCCGTGGCTTCTCACAGATCGAGGGGATTGACTATGAGGAGACTTTTGCACCTGTCGCAAGGTACTCTTCCATACGGACGATCCTTGCTCTCTCAGCGCAGATGGGGTGGCACATTCATCGGATGGATGTGAAGACTGCGTTCCTCAATGGAGTTATTGAGGAAGAAGTGTACATAGAGCAGCCTGAAGGTTTTGAGATCTTCAGCAGTGAGTCGCATGTGTGCCGACTCAAGAGAGCACTGTATGGGCTGAAGCAAGCACCTCGTGCTTGGTACACTCGGATAGACAGCTACTTCACCGGGCTTGGATTCTCCAAGAGTGAGGCGGATCCAAACACAGCCTTAGAGGTGGTGGAGGGAAGGGCGGTGATCATCGTAACGTATGTGCTGATGATCTGATTTATTTGGTGATGAAAGGTTGATACTTTCATGCAAGGAGGATCTTGCACGAGAGTTTGAGATGAAGGACAGGCAATCCTTCATTATTTCACAGGATTGGCTCCCATTTAGCGGCGCGGCGGAAACCTCGAGGGCAAGTATGCTATAGTGCAGAGGTTCAACATGCAAGGCTGTAAGCCTGTTGACACTCCTCTTCCTGGTGGTTGGAGGAAGGAGGATGCTACTTCAGCGGAGGTAGTGGATGCCACTGTCTATCGACAGTTGGTGGGGTCGCTTATGTATCTGGTCGATACACGACCCGATATATGCTATGCAGTTAACCAGCTTTCGCAAGCTATGGTTAAGCCTACCAAGCTCTTTTGGAAGGCAGGCAAGCATGTATTGCGCTATGTTAGAGGCACATCGGGATATGGTCTATGGTACAGACAGGAGGATGGAGTTGGTGGCATGGCTTCCATGATTGGTATCATCATATCGAGAGATTTTGTTAGAGCGGAGAATCATGATGCTTTCATATGTTCCCACGGAGGATCGGGATGCCAACTGACATCTGACGAAGGCGCTCACCGAGGAGCAAGTTCGAATTCCACGGAGAGAGCAGGATAGGGGGTTGCAGATAATCCATATCTTGCTGAGAGGGAGATGATATTGAAAATACGACGGACGAAGAAGAGCTTGGTGAAATGAATTCGCCTTCACCAAGTGGGCCCGCAGGCAAATTCTGGCGCAAAGTCTATTTTTAGACTATGTCTATTTTTAGACATATGGAGCATGGTTCGGGGATTCCAGTTTGAGATTCTTGGAGCATTGGTGATGTTGGTAAAAATAGATGAGACTCTATTTTTTAGGTCGAAGAGGTCGAAGGCTATTTTTAGACTGCCTCTCCTAAAAATAGGGAAGTCAAATATTATTTACCCTTAATAATATTTGGACTCTAAACAGCAGTTTACTCTCTTGGAGCACTTCAGTTCGAGCCTTGGAAGTGGCTCATGCATCTGACAGAGGAATTACGCTATTCCCTAGGGTTTGATGGCATCATGCATGGTTGACTTCAGTTAGGACTTCAGTGGCAGAAGTTTGGTGGAGTTAATGAGACAGCTAGTGGAGTTGTGTTCTGTTTATTTTAGTTGAGCTGGTTGAGATTAGTTTAACTAGCTAATCAATTAGTTATGAGTGGAGTGAATTAAATATTATTTAATTCATTAATTAGTAACTCATTATTCAACTCAAGAACACATCAGTTCACTATGGTGCATGATCAGTTCAGTGGAGACCAGTGAAAGAGGTAGATGAAAGGGTGGAGTTAGCTATCAGTGGCGACATCAGTTGTGCATGAGATTTGCACCACACTTGGAGGAATTTCCCATGATGATTGCGTTGTCAAGCCAAGGAGATTCGAACCTTGGATCTCTATATAGATAGGCCTGGATTGCGCAATAGAGGCAAGGTAATTGGCGGTGAGTTTTGAACCAGTAACCTATTCAAAACTGAGCTAGATTGTGTGTAACTTCATGAGAAAGTACTGAGTACTTGTGAGGAGTATTGTATTGTTTTTGTTACATGATTTCTCCATTATAATATACACAATAGCTGTGGGGTTTTCAGCTATAAGCTTTCCCCATACATACTGTGTTAATGTGTATGAGAATTTGATGTGTTATCGCTTGATTTTATTTCCGCATGTTTGATGATCTGAGTGGAAGAGATTATGTGTTGCATATAAATTCGAATTGTATGTGATCAGGATAGTCTCGGTGGATAATTAATCATTATTCAGCAAATTTCTACATTTTTTAGGAGGAAATAAGGTTTTAGAATCCGCCCTTGGGGGTGTGCGTGTTTTTGTGGCAGAAACCACACACCCCAATGATTTTTTAATATAAAAATCATTGGGCCGTCACAGTTTTTACACATAAATCATGTGACAAAACTCACTATGTATGAATAAAAACCACGCAAGCGCTGTGGGTTTTCAAAACTAAATTTCTACCCATAAACATTGCCCCAAATTCTCCCACAAGTTTTCTAATATTCCTCAATGATTGTTTGCGGGCAACCAATCATGCTTGAGTGGAGAGAAAGGGAGCATGAGTTGCATGATAACGAAGCCATGGATAACCCAGCAACACTTTTCTTATGAAGAATTGTGGTTTGTATAAATTTTGGGAAATACAACAAATGAAATCACAGGTGGAACTCATGACTTGGCTATGCCTGGGATGTCCAGGAACAATGCTTCATCATTGGGGATCACAGGCTTGTGATCGAGACAGAGGATATTTATTTCCTCGTCGGATTACCCCAAAGAGGAAGATATATTTCCTTATTCGGGACACGACCAGGGTTAATTCCTACTACTTCTTACATGGTGCATTATTACACCCAAGATTCACAACTGAAGGATGGTCGCATCGACATAAAAACCATTGAGCGACTAGACCTTAATATAATTTCTTTTACAGTTACCTGATTGTGTGGTAATGCAGCTCCACATGTGGCTACCAAAGCACAAATGCAGACTGTTGTTGTTCTGGGGTAACAATTTTCAACTGGTGTGAAGGAATGTTGGTCAACACGAAAGGCCAACTAACGAGAGAAAAGAATGGGAAGCTAAAGAACTTTGGCTATGGTGCCATTCTCATATATTTTTCTTTGGAGATGATTCCACTCCTGGAACCTGATCAGTCACCAGTGGATCTAACAGGACCGAGGGAACCACGCATGGGTTTCATTGATGGCTCACCATGGTGGCGATGGTGGTCTGGTGGTTCGATATAATCCTCAATTTTGTATATGGCTCAGGAGCCATATCTTCATGATTAAGAATTTTCCTTATGCAAGGGTCGATTTCATGGGTGACCTTGACACATCACTTCCACCAGGAACACAGTGGAATGCATCAGGTAAAAGATCTCATTTTGAGCTTTTATGTTATCTAATTTTTATTTTATTTTTTATTTTCCAATACTGATAAAGACATTAAAATGTAGATGTTGGCCCAACACGACCAGTGGTGCTTCGTCGTTTTGAAAAACAAGAAGCACAACCCATAGTAGCAGCTCCACCATTGATCGATGTAGCAGAGATCCTTGCAGAGCTAGAACACAACCTAGAGAGGTTTACCATTTACATCCTAGAGACTGGGACGAATGATTTTCCTCTTAGGTACCAGAGACATGTGACTAGGGTTCCAGGTCCATTTAAGTGATATCTACATAGAGTAGCACGTGCTATACTCTACTACCATGATCATCATCATGGATAGCTAATGGTCGATCTAGCTTGGAATTTTTTTTTTGTATCAATATATTTATATCATAAGGTGTTTGAAACCTATGATCCCAGACGATGTAATATTTTTTGACACACAACTATTTTGACCTAATGATATTACTACTTTCAATCTCTGAGTATCTTGTTCAATATGGATTAAATATTTTTTTGTTTTAATTTTAATGCTGCAAATGTCTATTTAAAACTTTATTAGCCAATGCATCAACCAATGTGTTTAAATTTCTTGAAATGTGTTGATATTCAATGTAATCAAACTGTCTTTCCAAGAGACGAACCCTTAAAAGCATTCTTAACAAAGGCGGATATCTGATAGCATAAACATTGTTTAAATGTAATACAATGAGTTGTGAATATAACATAACAATCAAACGTTGAATGCCAAATGCAATGGCATCATATAATCTCTCAATGACTGCATTATATTCTTCAATATTGTTCGTTGTTTGACCAAGGAAAATCCCATGAATAGAAACTAACTCATCGGTGGGTGAATAGATAACCCAAGCAGTGGAAGATATGTTCCGTGTACTACGACAGACGCCATCGGAAAATCCAATGTAAGTCTAAAGGAACGTCGACATGTTCAGTATCAAGAGTAATCAAGATAAGCAGCAAAAGTAGCAGAAAATTTTCAAGAAAAATTAATAATCTAAGGCACACTGTTCTAAAATGTAACTAATGTACAAAAGAAGATCTTCACATGATAAATCATGCATAATATCTCTTGAGATAAAGGCCATTTCTGGGCTATCTAAAGAGATGTCGTCATAATCAACTAACTCATACGCCCATTTTGCAAGCGCACGCTTAACAATATAAGGACCATGCCACATTGGTTCAAATTTACCAACACCTAGTTTGTCGTGAGCTTGATCATATACTAAAACTAGGTCACCTTCCAAATTGATACGAGGGTTAACGCTTTAATCATATTGAGCCTTAACACGTTTTTTAAGAGCTTCAATAGCTAATGAAGTAGTGTGGAGAGTATCATCTAACTGTGCTATCTATAAAAAGTGTTTTTCCTCTTCATAGGTAGATGGTAATAAATCGATGGCTAATTTGAGTGACGGGATTTCACATTCAATAAGTAAAACAACTTATAAACCATAAACGAGTTGAAAAGGAGTAAAACCTGTGGATATTTTGAAGAGGTACGGTATCCCAATTCGTTTTATGACTTCCTACAATATTTTTAATCATGTTGGTTAAAACCTTGTTAACAGCCTCAACTTGGCCATTGGCATGTGGGTAATATGGTGTAGAATTATCATGGTGTATGCCAAGCTGAGCAGAAAGTTCGATCATCATAATGTTTCAAAAGTCGCTACCATGGTCCGTAACGATATCTTGAGGGACACCAAACCTAGTAATCACATAATTGAATATGAAAATAGCTGCAGTTTTTCCATCAGCCGTGAATGTAGGCATCGCCTTAGCCCATTTGCTAAAGTAATCTACAGCAAGAATAATATACGCATGCCCCCTGGCCGAGTGAGGGTTACATGTAACGAAATTGATGCCCCATTTTATGAAGGCAACAAAAGCGATGATTGGGTGAAGAGGAGCTGGAGGTGCAAACATATTTCGATCAAAAATCTAGCAATTGTGGCATTTTCTAATCGCGAGGATATAGTATTTGAATAGTGATGACCAGAAATAGCCAGCGCGCAGTATCTTTTGGGTTGTGGCAAACCTAGACATATGACCACCACACACTCCAGAATGGTAGTCATTTAATACCCTTTCGGCTTATTCGTGAGTTATACAACATTGAAAAACAAAATCGGCACCACAGCGATAAAGAGTGTCACCAACAATATTTTATTGTTGATATTGGTATCATATTCCATGTCAATCAGATCGTGAAAGGTTTGGCCGAAAGGTTTGGGTTGAAGATATATAATGATATCTCCATACCAAGGATCTAATGTACTAATTAGAAACAAAGGTTCATCGGGAATATGGTCCTATGCCATTGTTTCTAATTCAATGTAGGGAAAATCACACATAAGTTCAACAAAAACTAGTGATTTCTTAGAGTTGGATTTCTCGAACTCCAAAACAAACTCTTCTGGGATAACTATCCATTAGAGTATTTTCCCTCGAGAAATTATTTCGTTAAAATGTACATCGTAGGGTTTCAATTAGATATCACTGTGTTTTTACATAACAATATGTAATGACGAAATATTTGGACAACTTGAACGACTTCCAAGGCCAATTTCTCCACATGCGAATACTTGATCTCTGTCGAGGTGAGATTCTGAATTATGTAATAAATCACATGTTCATTGTTGGAGTCATCCTCTTGAACTAAAACCATTCCAATTGTGGAATCAGACGCAACTAAATACAAAAAGAAATCACGGTGATAATCAGGCGGATGCAACAACGGTGCATGGGTCAACACGTGTTTGAGTGCATCAAATATTTATCAGCAAGCTCATCCTAGATGAATGGAACATCCTATTTTAATAACCAAGTGAAACCTGTAGTTAACTCCGCATAGTTCGGGATAAAACGACGTAGAAATTTTTCTTTCCCTTGCAAACTCTGGAGTTGGCGAAGAGTGGAAGGAGGAGGTAGATTGACAATGGCCTCAACCTTCAACTGGTCGACACGAATGCCTTCCTTTGAAACAGTGAACCCAAGTAAGAATCATGATTGTACACAAAATACACATTTTTGTGGATTCAAATGAATTTTGTAATGCCTACATTGCATAAATATGGCACGTAAATGTGTAGGATGATCTTGTCTACGTAAAGAATGAGCAGGTAAGACATCCAAGTAGGGTTGCACAATGTGTTTGATATCGTGAAATGTGTAATACATAGCTCTTTGGAAAGTTGCGCCAACATTTTTCAGTCACAAAGGTAATTTACAATATGCAAACATTCCCCACGGACATATAAATGTTGTCTTGGGTTGATCGTCAAGGAGTATGTTTATTTGATTGTAACCAGAATATCCATCCATAAACAAAAATATTTTGTTTCCGGCACAATCATCAACAATTTGGTCGATATAAGGGGTAGGATAATTGTCTTTAGGACAAACCTTATTAATATCTCTATAATCGACACATACCCTGATAGTTCCTTGTTTCTTGGTCACTGGAACTATATTAGATACCCATTCTGTCAAAGGAATAGGATAAATAAATCCTGAACGAAGTAGTTTTTCAACTTCACCTTTAATAGCAGCAAATTTTCGCGGATGTATCAGACGTAATATGTGTCTAATAGGTTTAGCATCTGGGGATGTCTTAATTTCGTGAATCACAATATTAGGATCACTACCTGGAATTTCTTCATAACACTAGGAAAAAATGTCTTGGAATTCCTAAAATGGGGCTTTGTATAAATTGATCTCTTCAATTGAGCAATAAGTACCTATATGAATGTTTTCAGTTATCCCTGGTTTTATTGATATTTCAATGGGAATTGTGGCGGAAATATTTCCTAAATTTTTGTCAGAATCTGAATGAAGAATGGACATAGGATTTTGAGATTCCTCGACATAATCAATCGAAAATATGGATGAAAATTCTTGTTCGAGTCTATCAAGGTTAAGTAAAAAAGAAGATCGATGATGAAGATCGTCCCATGGTAATTCATCCAATGACAAGATTTATTAGATATTTTCATCAGTTGAAAACATTTTTTGAAAAGGATCAAAAAATAATGTCATGGTTGAGCTTGATAAAGAAGAAGAATCTTCACTGAACACATTCATTTGATCAATATTAGTTGATGAAATGTCAGAAAGTGATTGTACTGCTACATATGCTGATTTATATGGACTTAAAGGCATCTTGTTGTCATAACATTCCAATTCATATTCTAAAGGCACATTCCATGTGTCATCAAATGGCATTGTGCTTGATGTAATCATATTGATATTGGAAATAGTTCGAGGTACGTTAGGAGGAGGTATAGTGAAAGTTCCCATAAGAGAAGAATATTTAAATAATCCTACCCCAACATCTTCATAAGGGATAACCATTTTTTCCGACATGTTGGATACTATCCATAGAGGTAGGGTCAGAGGTGAAGTAAGATAACCGATCTATTTTAACAATCTTTCCTCTATGAGAAAACATGATCATTCGAAATACTGATGAAACCACAACGGTCATAGCATAAGAACAACGTCGACCTAATAGAAGGTTGTAGTCAAGAGGGGAATCAACAACTTCCACCTCAAGCGTTACGGTTTTCCCTTCTACCTCTATAGGTAGATCCTGGAGTATTCCCAATGGACGAAAACCTCTTCCATCAAAGGCTTTGAGAATCATGGGTGACTGATTGACTGGTGGAGAACCAAGATTTTTCCAACAGACTAAGGACATAATGCATGTAGATGCTCCCTCAGTAATTATTGTACGAAACACTCGCCTAGATTTGACTAAGACTGGAATTTGAAAATTCATTTGGTGTGGGAGTCTAGGTACAAAGTTCTCAAGATAAAAGAAAATGAGATTATAACTTGAGGATAAATCTCTCCTATATCTAATAATATTAATTTCCTCTAAGTTGGACAATATTGAAGCACCTAGAAGGTCGAAATTCTTGAAGGGGATATGGCCAGATCTTCAACAATATTGTAATTCTGAGCGGCTCTTGAATGTGGATTGAAAGTTTCTTTTTGAAGTAAACCTTTGGTAGGAGATTTAATTACCAAATTAGGATTAGGTTTCTCGATGTGTAATGGTTCAGAGATAAGAGGAGCTGATACTGAAATTTGACTGGATGATTCAGTTTCCTTTCCAGTTACAGGACTCTTAGATCCATAGTCTTGAGATCGTGTGGCAACCATGACCTAGGACACCATCAAGATATACGCCGATGAATTGGAAGAAGATCTGATCATTTTGTTGTCTTGTGATCGAAAATGATATTTAAGGATAGCGGGTGTAGGCGAACCTTTGAAAAATTTGGATACCTAGGCCCGATGTGGGCACTCTTTGGTGTAGTGATCCTCGTCACAGATAAGACAAGGATACCAAGGTTTTTGTGTTTCGTCTAATGGTTTGGTTTTTTCTGCTTTATCTTTGGGAGAACTATTTTGTTTATTTCTACCCTTCCCTTTCTTCTTATTGTCGGATGATGTGCTTTGGTTGTAGACGAGCCTATGACATGAATCTTGGTAGAAGTTTCTTGGGAAGGGTCTCCTTTAGGTGAATCTGGTAGAGTTATGATTAGAGTAGCAGATTTAGATTATTTCTTCTTACTCTTTTATGTATTAACTGTACCGGTTACACCATCTGCGGCATGAAAACCGGAAGGAGTTGTAGTAAGTTGACCTGGGCATGGTAAATCAGAATTTTTTTTCATACAAAGTATAAGACTGTGTGTAAACAAGGTCTAGATATTGGGCTTGAGTGATGACCTACTCTTCTCTTACAACGCCTCCTTTAGCTACATCTTCAGTAATCTTAGGAAGTAATGATTTGATGAACCATTCAGCCAGAATTTGTTCCAGAATGAAAACTTTGACTAAGTGGCATCTACGTTGCCATTCATGGATGTGATCTGAAATGTAAATATATGTACTTTATTAAGCAAAGTCAAATTTTTTGTACCATTATCATAATGGACTAGAAAATGAAAATGAGTTAGGAAAGTTGTTGCTAAAGTATTGAGATTGTTGAAAGAGCCTTGTGGTAACTCAATGTGCCACTTTGTGGCTAAGCCGATCAAATTTCTTTGAAAAAGTCTTAAATGGATCGAATCACCAATCAAAGAATTGGATGCACACCAAAGGTGGTAATTCATCACATGATTCGAGGGGTCTTCTCCATATTTTTCTTCAAACTTTGGAATGTCACTGGGAAACTTAGTAAGCATTGTTGGAAAAAATGGAAGATAGTAAATTGGATCATTCGTTATCCGAGACAATTTTTCTAAATCTAAAGTTGCAATGATAGGTAACTACCTTTTAGGGTCTTTCTGAGCGAATTGATAACGTTGTGGAAAAAATGTCAAGCCCATGATGAGGGGGATCCAGTAGAAAATTTAATCTTTCTTGATGCGGGTCGAGCTTCCTTTTCGGGTTGATTCATTTGAAAATGGCATTTTCTGTCATCCCTATTAGTGACTACTCCGTGGCTCGAGATAAACACATTACTACAAAATTGATTTTTGCCCAAGGATTGCATTGAATTCTTCTGGGTGCGGACGTTTAATGCGGTGCCAGTACAGGCATCTTCAGCTCGTCGGCCAGCTTCACGGCCCAGGTGCGCAGGTCGGCGAGGCTGTCGCTCTTGAGCGTGTACTGGTAGGTGGAATTGGAGACCTTGCGACCTTGCGACCCCAAGGTCGCTAAGTTATAAAAGATGCAAATTGACGATATTAGACCCATGCACATTTGTAGGCACAGTAGACAGCAGATTGAGTCTTGAGTCGCACAGTCCTGTGAAATAAAGTATGTGCGACTTAGCGACTTGGTGCTAGAAACTTTACTTGGTCTCTTTTCCTTTTAGTTTTAAGGGGGGCTCCAAAAATTTTGAAGTGTGTGTTATGATTTTATGTATTTTTTTTTTGGAGGGTGTTGTAGGAGCTACAACACCAACCCAGAACGATGCGGTGCCAAAGGAGGATATCTAGGAAATCTTGGGATAGATTGAGTAGTTGGAATCGGTATACCTCTAGGGTACCCAGGGGTAGCCATACCAAGTTGAGGATGAGATGGTATTTGATACATATAACTAGGGTATGGTTTGCTCTGATAAACAGGATTTTGTCCCATTTGTCCATATTGTAATTTCCCTTGAAATGGCTAACTTTGAAAAAATTGACCTTGAAAAGGTTCACCTGCTGAGGGTTGTCCCTGAATAGTTGGTCCTGTAAAAGGTTTCCCTTGAAAAACTTGACCTACAAAGGGTTTTCCTTGAAAATTTTGACCTATAAAACGTTGAATTGTTTGTATAGTTGTTATACTAGGTTGTCCCATGGAGGTTTGAGGAATTGACTGGACTGTAGGTCCAGTTTGATGAGTAGTAGTCTGCGGAATAGCTTGCATAACAGTTGGCATTGAAATTTGAAGGGTCGTAACAATAGGGATTTGAGAAATTCCTGGGATAGGTGTACTTGGTTGTTGAACAAAAGTTGCACAGTAGATTGGATAGGAGTACTCAGAGTACTAAGACTAGCTTGCTGACTACTTGGCACATACACCTTTGGGGTAATTTGAAGTGCACCTTGAACAGGTTGTTAGAATTGGGTAAAATCAAATTGTCCAACTAGCTGATCAGGTTGATTATAAGGTACTTGCAATGTAGGTTGCAAATATTGTTGAGTAAACAAAGGGTTCCACATAGTATTTATCCATGGGTAAGGAGTTCACATTGACGGTTGTGACGCATACGGTTGACCATAACTAGTTTGAGGCATTGGAACATAAGTTTGATAATTACCAGGAATATTTCATCCTACAACCGTGGGATAAGTTCTAGTAAAAGGTTTTCCTCCTTGAAAATAATGCTACTCTTGAAAATGTTGTTGCCCTTAGAAAGGTCATTTCCCTTGGAGAGGCTACTGCCCCCAAAGTGTTATATAGCCACCTTGTGAGCTAGCTTGAGGAACATTCCCGGAAAACATATAGACATTTTACATTGTCAAAGGTTGGGTAGTAGACTCAAATAAACCAGTTGACATGGTAGAAGTTTCGAAGAATGGAGATGCTCCTGAGAAAGTGCCAGAAAGAGACTGGTACCCAGTAGGAACGGAAGGATCGCCATACAAAAAATTTTATGGTGAAGATGAAAAAATAGATGACTCAATAGATATGCTTTGACAAGCCATGTTACTATTTCTGGGTAAAGAGTAGAATGGGATCCGGCGTGGTGACTGAGTATAACCAGAGCTATGTATAAAATCGGTAAATTGATGATACCAAGGATCCAGTCGAAAGGAATGAAAGGGTATATTGGTTAACTAAACCTTAGATCTAAAGATTCTTGACGAGAGGGAAGTGTAATCTCCTCTTCTACGTTAGATATCTCTTCAATGCTAATAAGGCTAGGATGAAGATTCTCGGTGATGAGAATCTTTACTCTAGATGAATGAGGATGACCAGGAGTCGGGGCTATAAGATCCAAAGGTGACTTAGATGAAGTGGAATCAGATTCAGGCTCAGATATTTTAGGTTCAGTGAGTTGTGTATCTGAAAACTCGCTAGTAATAGATTCAACTGTAATTACTTTGAAAAATTTTGGTTGATCTTGTTCTTTTTCAGTTATCTGAGGTTGATTAGCTTCGAAATCAGGATGTATTACAAAAGATGTTTCTCCTTGTTTAGTAGACCCGGTTCCTGATGATTGAACTCTATCAGTTTTGATTTTTTCCAATTGACTGGGTGTATATTTAAGGGGTTTCCCCTGCATTCTACATGAATGTCTCAGTAATTTATTCATGGTTAATTTCTTTAACACACGAAATCAAAAAAAATCAAAATAATCACACCTAAGGCCTATAAAACTAAAACAAATGAATATGTGCCTACAAAATCTAAGAAAAAATCCACACACAAACAGTACATTTCCACAATAAATACAGTAGTTGGTGATGAAATCCAGCGTCGCTGGGATCAATGTGGAAAACTGGCAGTTGGAATAGTTACCCTGACAACCTGCTTAATGAAAGAGTCCGGTACAAGTAACTTCACTATGTCATCTCGAAGTGAAGGGTACCCTCCGGAAATTCCAAATGAGTCTAGCCAACGTCTGCTCCAGGTATAGTGGGACCTTCCCTCCATTTTCACCTTGGGAAAAATCCTAAATATTATGGCCACTAAGGTCTCCAACTGAGACAATTGAACCTGGGGGAACAGTTTGTGGCCCGATATACATGCAAGGGCAAAGTATCAAAGCTCAATCCCTTTGAAAGCTCCTCGACATGGTCAATATGAGGCTTACTAACAAATGATCCCAGGCTCCTCGACAATGATTAATCTGGGATTTATCGTTTGTATTACGTGAACATCTTCTATATTTTCCAATGAAGTAGGTATGATTACTTCACTGAGTCAGATATGACCTCATGCTTGACACTTTTAAGAAGCACTTCCCAAAGCACAATTGAAACAATTGGGTTTTTCCTTACAAGATGCTACTTATTTGTTTGATCTGCTTTGGAAATTTAATTACAACCTATTCCAAAGAACTAATCCTGATCTAAATTGGTGGAATGAACCCTAGAAAGTGTAAAAATTATCTAGATCAATTTTATCAAGCGTTGTATTAATTTGGATGTTGTTTACGGAGAGGGGTATGGAAATGAAACTTAATGATATTGTGACTGACTAAAAAATACTCTAAATGCATCAACATGAAAATAAAATAATTTATTTTGATGAAGTTCTATTTAAGAGAAAGTAGAAGGACTTTAGGACTCAAAAAGTACAAGCTTCCTAAAACTTCACATAAGATTTCTTTTTCATCAAGAAAAAAAATTCATTTCCAAGCATGACCAGTATTTCTTTGTGATGAAAAAATTTATTGATTAAAAAGCCAAAAAATACAGTTTGATGAAAAAACAACTCTCAAAATAAAAATCAACTTATAAAAACCCTAAAAAGTATAAAAACTTCAAATAAAAACAAATATTTTAACTAACAATCCTAACTAAGATACCTTTGAGTGTCTTTTGATGATTTCTTTTAGTTGAAAGCACACTAAATTGTTTTTTTCTTGAACTAGCAGAAACAACAACATAAAAGACGACTTTGAGACAAATCACACTTCTCTTATTTAGAATTTTTCCTTTTTGCAAAGGAGAAAGAAAAAAATACTCAAATAAGTAAGGCTGACAAGAATCCTAGTGGCTCAAGAAAGAAATAAAAGAAAATCGGTGATATTGGGTAATGAATCTATTTTCCAAAAGACCAATGCATCAAACTAGGCAAAACGTACCTGAATATGCAAAAAGGATGATTTATCAAAAAATACTCTTAAGTGTTTAGGAAGAGTTCACAGGAAGATTCCGAGAGTTGGTATAGATCAGGTTAAACCTTAATAAATTGGTTATATGACTCTGAAAGAGAAAATATTATTTTTTTCAAAATTTCTCAGGGGATGCGCAGGTTTTTAGTGCAAACCAGTGCGCATGCGCACTGAACTAAACTGGAAACTTGTGCAGGTTTGCGCTCTGTTTACCACAAAAAATAGCGCAGTATAGAGAAATGTTTTTAAAAACAAATTTAAGGCTTTCTGGTTTAGAGAAACTAAAATTTTATATACCCAACCACACTCAGAAACATCAAACTGGGAAAGTTGGAATGTCAAACCAAGCAAAATCAAAGGAAAACTAAGCTTGTATTCCCCAATAGAGTCGTTGATTTGTTTTCTATATAAATCCCTCTTGCGAACAAGAACGATCTCCCTAGTACCCCAACAGGTAACTAGAAACA
This sequence comes from Pinus albicaulis, assembly GCA_034641835.2. Taxonomy (NCBI): domain Eukaryota; kingdom Viridiplantae; phylum Streptophyta; class Pinopsida; order Pinales; family Pinaceae; genus Pinus; species Pinus albicaulis. Next base: position 1,071,219,309 of record CM076577.1, read on the forward strand.
AACAACCATTTGAATACCTATTTCTCTAAACTATTATCATTCAGATTATTATAACTTAGAAATGAGGAGGTTATGCTCCTACCTTTCAACGAGATGTTTGAGGTAGACCTTTTCCTTTTGCACCAAATAAATTCTTCAATGCTGAGAAGAACCTACAATCACAAACATGCAAAGGATCAAAGTACTCATGGTATATAATAATAAAAAACACCAGTTCAACTTAATTATCAAGTAGACTAAGTATTGACATTGTTTCAATGAGTTTAAAAACAACACAATGAGAAAAAGAGATCCATATGTATTATCAAGAATCAAAAAGAGCAATCTTACAACCTGAACCTTGATGTTGTATGGATTTCTCTCATATGTTTGTGCAATCGTGCTCCTTGGTTTGACAAGCCTTCCTCTCTAGAATGACTAACATAGATTTATCTTCAATGAACTCTTGTGTACAAAGGTGTTATCTTCAATGAATAAATTGTAGGTTATACCAACTTAGTACCCTAACCCTGAAACTTCAACTCAATTTATAAAGAGATTGAGGAGGATTCATATCCATCTAGAGAGGTATGAGATCCTCTAATAAATGAATTAGGGTTCTTTTAGCCAAGGGATAAGCTCCATAAGTGGAGGGATACATCTTGAACTGGCGCGACTCTAGAGGCTTCTAGTCAATGGAAGAATATTTGCCCAACTAGGCTTCTAGAAGTTACTTTTTCGTGTTTACTTCCTTTTATGGCGGTGCACAATTTTTATTGGCAAACAGAGTGGTGATTGTCGTGGCTAATAGAAGAAGTATCAGCGCAAGCACGAGAAATTGTCACAAAAAGCACGCAGGTAACTTTGTAAGGGTTTTTAAAGAGCTTTTTCACTTTCCAATACTTGGTTCAAGGACATGGATGTTTTTTACTTCTAAGGAAGCATGAATATGGATGGCGATAGATCCATAATGACAGTCAAATGTCATGGTGACAAAATTACATGTAATAGCTTTTCTACACCATAATTCACTGCACATAAGGTCTTCAAATCTACCGTATGATCAGTCCTCTAGCTACCCCTTATATGACCAAAATTAGGGCTCGTAAAAGTTCCTCTCCAAAATAGTTTGATGTATTAACTTAGTGTACTTAAGGCTTCATAGACTACCCTCTTAATAGTGAAACTTTTACTCCTTAATCATTTTACTTTATGGCTTATATAATTTTTGTCCAATACCCTTCTGGATAGACATTATACTTCAATAACCTTTTTCATTCCTTTCTCCTTGATTATGGTCCATGTTTTCCCTTCATTCCACACATTACATCACCCCTCTCTTATGTCCAAGAACTCGCATTTATATTCAAACTTTGAGAAGGGTTGAATATCCACAGAAATAGCCTTAACTAGGCACAAACCACAATAGAAAGTAGCCTTCCAAATTACATACACAAGGGCAGAAAAATTATTGAGGTTCACGTCCTCCTCCTATGAAAACTCGGCCATGAACAAACAGATGATAAACCACACATGCTCAAGATTTGGCCCTCCTTAATTCCTATGGCTCCTTGAGGTATACACTCTCTTCCTTGTGTAGAAATCACATGAGAATTATAGCTTGGATCGATGCTAAATGGTCTCAATCTCTTCTCTTCTTATAGTGTCTTAGGTGGTGCCACTCTTCACCAAGGGTTGTCCCCTTAGCCCAAGTCGACTTGAGTTATCTTTCTAAAAGCCCACTAACATAAGAAATGTGATTTATTCTTTTTGACTTTTTCCACAACATGGAAGCCCTAGGTGCCCCTTAACCATTCAAGGGTTCCCCCCATGCATCCAATTATTAAACAATTAATTTTCAACTTGCTCTTGCACCTAGAAATTTGGGTAAAAACCCCACCACTTGGGTACATTTCTCACGAAACTCCATTTCCATGGATCTTCTCCTCACAAACCCAATACCCTAAGAATTGTGGGAGTACCTCCCAAGCTATACATTTCAAAAAAATGCAAGAGTTGAAATACAAAAAGCTTGATTAGTTTCCAAAGGATTTCATTAAGTGGAAGGAATTGACTATAATGAAACGTTTACTTCCATAACCAAAATGAATTCAATCTACCTTGTTTTCCCCTTGCCACCTTACATAAGTGGGAAAACCACAAGATGGATGTTAAATACATATATTTGCATGGGGATTTGCAAAAATAAACCTACATGAAACAAACTCTTAGCTAAATCTCTTTATGGTATTAAGCAAGCTCCTCAAGCTTAGTATGCTAAAATGGATATATTTCTTCATGGCACTGGTTTTTCTAAATGTCATTTTGATCCCAATGTATACACCAAGAACATTCTTATAATACTTTTTATGTATGTTGATAAGATTATCCTCACTGGAAGTGACCCTAAACTTTTGGCCCATGTGAAATCTAGCCTCAAGAATAAATTTGAAGTGATAGACTGAAGTTTTTTGCATTATTTCCTAGGCTCCAAGTATTTCAAACCAAGTAATGAATTTATATTTACCAGTCTAAGTTTGCATGTGAACCTGTTTTTCGCTTTCACATGGAATATTGTAAACTAACCCCTTCTCCATTCTAGTCTAGAGTTAAAAAAATTTCCACATATGCTACACCTAAAGTCAATGCCACTTTGTACCATTGGTTAGTTGGTAGTCTTTTATATTTGAACTCATATCCATCCTAACATTTTTTTGTTTTGTTTTTGATCTTGTTGCCTAGTATATGTAGACACCATGTAACAAGACTGTGAGCCTTAAAAGGTAAGTGTGAGTGGGAGGTTCATCAAGCTACTCACTCCCACTCTTGGGACCCAGTTTTCAGAAGTTTTAAACAGGCATTTGATTCACACGAGACAATTCTTGTTGGCTAGATCAAGATTCATATTACTATAGGCTTGTTTACCTTGATCACTAAATACCTAGTTATAGATAGGCCTCAGTATTTCAACATCCTATTGGGGTGTTTTTGGATCCACTACATACACACCATCCTCTCCACTCTTTACTACTATGTTAAGTTATTACATGAGAGATAGGTGTATGTTATCCATGATGACCCAGACCCACTCTCACATTGTCTAGACCCTATGAAATAAATTGGAAAGTAGTAAAAATGATACTTCAATATATCTAATGTACAATTCAATTGATTCTGATTAAGTTGGAAACCCCAATGATTAGAAGTCTACTACGGGTTATGTTTTTACTCTCAGTTTTTGACTTGTCACTTGGGCTCATAAAAGCACTAGGATATTGCTCTTTCCTCAGCAGGAATAGATTACTAAGCAATGGTTAATGTAATTTAAGATTCATTGTGGCTTCACCAATTCTTTTCAAAGTTTATATCTAGCAACATATTTCAACCACCCTCTAGTGCAACAATTAGAGTGTCATCAAACTCACCAAAATTCTAATTCGACATCAACACAACAAACACATTGAGCCATAATAAATTCACTTCATTATAAAGCTCTCATTCTATTCTTGAGGTGCCATTTTTAGCTACAAATGATCAAGTCGCATACATTTTCTCATAAGTCTCTTATAGAAATGAAGTTTTCCGAACTTTGATTTATGTTAGGAGTTTATGAAGTTATCATTAAAGGTGGATAAGATTTAATGGATCCTTTCTTCTCACGTTGCCTTTCCTTTGGAAATATTTCAATCTTATCTGAAGTTGTTCTTAATGACGGATGTTAGGATATTTTTACACGTGGGAGTTAGTTGATATCAACTTAGGCCTTTAGAGAAAATTCGGATTTCTTAGTCTTTTTCTTAGTATGCAATAGTAGTTATATATTCTGACAGTCATGATATGTTATAGACATAGAATGATCCAATGACTCATGTCTTCCTTGATACTAATAGCTATTAATATGCGGCTTGACACACAATTGGTACATGATCTCTATTTAAAGAGCATGGAATATCATTTTTTAATTATTGATTGTGATAAACTCTCATGTGTACAAATTTTTCTTTTGAATTAATAAATTGCTTCAAGTGGCCATGTTGATTGGGCTAGTCAACGGTTTTCCTCTTAGAAGTTTTTAACTACATCAAAACACCAATGTTATGATATTTGATACGATTTCATGAGTGGTTACCTAATTTTTTATTTATGTGTGGAATACATTCTCTTGTTAAACAATTGTCAACTTCTAGTGGCTATAATTTTCAACTGAAAACTCAAAAAGGAACAAGAGTAAAGTCATTGCAAATATATTTCAAAAGAGAGAATAATTTAAGTTTCATGCTTGAAAAATGTGCATTTGATTACTTTGGAATATTTTCATAACAAATCCTCTCAGATTGGTTTGACAAAAAATGTTAATGTAGATGACCTAAAAAATATCCAAGACTCAAAAGAAAGGGTTTGTGATGATTGTCCCAGTGAAAATACATTAAAGATCTATGATGACTCCATAAATTACCATGATTATGCATGCATTATGATATGAAGGCACATTGGTTGAGTAAAGGCATGGTAGTTTAATATGCTTAGAACTCATAAGTTGAAACTAAGGATGGCTAGGCATACGCAATATATTTAACTTGATTCCCAAGCACGACAAGGAAAAGGGGTCAAGGTTGGTGTTGTTTCACATAGTAATAAATTAATGTAATGTATTTTCCTACAATCATAATATGAAATTATTTTTCTAGAGAAGAATTGTAAATGTTCATAAATATATGAAATTATGTTTCTAGAGAATAATTGTAAATGTTCATAATTATAAGAACTTTGTCTCTAGAGAAGGAAGTGGGCCACAAAACAACAAGCCAAGATATAAGTACACACCCACTTGGTTTGTTTAATTTTGTTACTTCAAGAACGAGGATGGAAAGAATATTATGTCCAGTTGAGCTTGTGATCAATGATGGACTAATAGAATTCTTAGTTAATAATGAGAACATAGAGAATACCATGCATGCATATCATGGATAAACCATCTCGATGGAAACATATGAATATTATTATAAATGTAGAAATTAAAAGATTATATGGATAAATATTCATGCTTTAGTGGGTTAAACGAAATCTTTTTCCATAAGAATATATTTCAATAAAGTTGTCTTGGATATTATTATGAGAGTAAGCTCATAATGAATATTGATGTTATTGCATGCAAAAGTCAATATTATGAGAAGGATCGCATACTTGTTAAATTTTATTATGTTATAAAACAAAAGCAAGATCTAGTAATTAACTTTTTGAAGATAATAGCTCATGGTCACTATATGTCTAAGATACAAGTGAGATTATCAATCTATCCAATGAGGAAAAATGGTGATCACTATAAGCTTCAAACCAGAGGGAGGATAATATTGTGATGAAACTAGAACTATGTGCTATGTGTTGATCACTTTGAGCTAATTATTAGTTTTAGGTTATCAATGAAATGTCTTGGTAGTAAAAATCTGGAATTCTATGCTCTTGTTGCATATGAAAAATCTAATAAATGATGGATTGATTGAGGTACTATTTGGCAGAGAAGGGGATTCTTGAGCTTATAAGTGTCAAGTTGCTAAAAATACATATGAGACTTGAATGAATCTACAATATGATTGCGCTGAAAGACGCTTTACAACACAATATGAGGGAGATGTTGTAATGAAGCAATAGGTTAGATCGCAGTGAAATAATGATGATTCATATTCATAAGCATTATATTCCATAAACTCATATTTATTTTAGTTAATAACTATATAAAAACTTAATACTTACAATAAACTATTTATATATACATGTGTGTGTGTGTTTTATGCATATCACATTAAAAAAATTACAAAACATTTTAAAAAAAGTATCATATGCATGTAACTACATATATTCTATTTTAATAGAATTAGAAATAAGAATATTTCTATATATAGAGATGTGAAATATATATAAAATATAAATAGTAGCTATAAATTACAAATCCATCTTAGCATATAAATTAAAATAATGATTATATATATATTCCTAAATGATATTTAAGAACTTCAAGTTTAAATTTAGCTAATAATCATATAAAAAATTAATACTTACAATTGACACTTTTTCTAAGTTGTTTCTCTCTATATATATAATCTATGTTATGCATATCACATTAAAAAAATAAATATTTTTCTTTATAAAACATGTCAAAGAAAAATGCCATGCACATATGTATGTAGCTATATGTATTATGAAAGTTTTAATAGAATTAAAAATAAGAATATTTCTATATATAGAGATATGAAATATAAGTATAAATAGTATTATAAAGAATGAGCATATATCCATTTTAACTCTGAATCTATAAGTGTTGAAAGGCATCAAATTTCTCAAGGTGCAAACATTTCCTCAAGTTTTGCACTTAAAAAGAGGTTTGCATTTTGAGATATTTCATCATTCTCAACGTTTGTAGATCTGGAGCTAAGATGGACCATATTCATGACAAATATGGGCTTAGATCAAGAGGCAATATAGTTTGGGTGTTTTTTAGAAGGTAGTGAGTTAAATCTCATCCATGATAATAATGTCAAGAAAACATCAGTGTGACTCACCCAAGGGGATTAGGGGGGATTAGGGTTGGAAATATGTCAACACAAAACTAATTAAATGCTTAATAATATCGACAATAATAGATTAACTCTTTAAGCTCTATCACATTGCAACTTTATTTGTAAATAGTAGATTTAGGTCATTAAATATGCATGATGAATTATATCATTTCATTAATAAATTATCACATATGTTAATTGAAAATTAAAATAATTAAAAATGTTAAATCAATTAATATAATAAATGGATATCACAATAATGTGTGTTTGGCTTCTGATGATAATGATGATAGTGATTAGAGGTCATAGGACCAAGAGGGTGGCCATTTGCCCAAGTCAAAAAATACACATTCTTCTCCTAGAGTCTTGGGTAGGCAACAAAAAAACAAGTTGAAGCTTATGCCCTCTATTAGGGACTCCTTCAGGTCTCCTCTCTGGACTTCAGAAGAATAATCATAATGGGAGAATCTCATGGCTTAATACACCATCTCTTCCTGTTCCTCTCCCATGAATTTAAAATTAAAAGTCATTTTCAATAGAATCTATTCTTTGTTATTAAGGTTGAGAGATCATTTAACATTTCATATTTTAAAACATAATAATAAGGAAGCAGAGCTCCTTGTTAGCCAAAGCACCAGAAGGGATCCTCACATCCTCATTTTCAATAATAGGGTGAGTCGTTTCCTTATCTCATAAATATATGTATCAAATCTAATGGCAGGGGTGGATATGGTCTCATCTAGCCCATGCATGTGGCTGGCATGTGGGTAAAAGATGGTAGTGCGAGTGTTTTAACATGTAATCTCTATATGTCATCTCTCGCATGTTTGCAAGGGAGAGAATAGTCATGCTCATAACACATTGGTAGGATTAACATTAACGGTTATTAGGGCTTAGATGGTTCCATTGGATGTGGTAATGAGAAGCATAATTTCACATATCTCCAACTCCATAGGGGAGCGGCATGAGAATTCACTTGGCTGGATTATGTCTTCAGTGGGTGAGATTCGGCACTAGCCTCTACATCTATGTACTAGTTCGTTCCATTGCTTAGCTAGGTACTGCAAGGGAGATTGATTGGACTCATGGGGAAGAAATTCACTTCCCTGATGGTGGATTTCCCCCTTAGAGGGCAAGGTGGATATTTATTTGAGCAAGTATAGATTGTGTGATTGGAAAAGGTGTTTCTAGTTTTTTTTTTTTTTTTTTTTTTAGCAAATGGGACAACACAGGTAGAGTCTCCTTACACACCCATATTGGTCCACCATTTCATCAGCATGCACTTAAGCTTGAAGGTTATGCTTTTCTCCAAAGGTAATTCTATTGTAACTAGTATTTCATATGGGAATCGGGCCACTAGTAATTCGCTTCGCATATTGGTTGATAAATTTAGACTATAGTTGGGGAAGTTATCATTTAGGATAACAAAAAGAGAAACCAAATTGGGACTCCATTCGGGGCAATAGGTTATTCTTGGAACTCATTGAGGATTTTTCTAGTCTAGAATTTGGTAAGCCCTTCAATCCAGTGGTGTAGTGATTTAATTATGGCCTGGGTTGTGATTGCAAAGATGAATTATGATGACCATCAACGTAGAGTAGAATTAGAATTCCAAGGCTTGCAGGAGGAGATTCTATAGCTCTAGCTTAGATATAATAAACTAGTAACCAACTTGGATCAACTATGGAAATCTTGGTGGGTCAAAGGACACATCTCTAACAGGGTGACGATGAAATTGGCACTCTCCAATTGCAAATTAGAGATATTTGGCAAAGCATGGAGCAAGATAAGCTATCCTCTCTTTCTTTGGGTAACTCTGCGGATTTTGAACATGTGGAGGTTCCAAATTTGAATGTTAGAGCTCCTTCTCTAGAGCCAAGTAGGTTCATAGGCTTGTAGGTCACTAATTGCATATGTAGATTACATGGGAGCCATATTTTGTTGTATTTTCAGATTGTTTTGATGAATATATACATATAGAAGCTACAGTTTAATAGACTTTTTCTATAATTTTTATATACCAATCATGTGGGTTTTAAAAAATAATATAAATAAACTTGAATTATCATTCTTATATCCCTACCATAACTCTATTCGCAGAATTTGATAATTTAATATAGAAAATATTTCCTATTTAACTTAATAATAATAATAAAATAATAATAAAAATGATTAACATTTAAAAAATCATATTTTATTTATCAAAATATTTTATTTAACTCATTAAATTTAAAAACCAAAAAAAGGGTGAGAAAAAATATTCCCCAACGTCCTCATCCAATTGTCAAAATCCCAATAACAACTCTAAGAAATATTGACAAAATCACCAAAGTAGGGAGGAGATTTCAAATTAATGCCATTAGCCCACTACTTAATATCTTTAAGTACTTCAGACTCTTATTAATGCCATCAAGTATACCAGTTACATGTATATTATGACAAATAGTAGACTCTTATTAATGCCATCAAGTATACCAGTTACATTTATATTATGACAAATAGTTGTATATTTAACGGGAAGCCATATCGAAAATGATGTATTTCCGTCTTTTCTGCTGAAGTTCATTAACATTTTAATTACAGATCTTTGTTGTCCTTAAATTTCTTCACATAGAATATAATTTCATCGACTTTAACTAAAGACCTTTCAATTTATTGAGATTTAGTTTTCGAGAAAATTATAGCGAAACCCGGGACAGAGATAGACTCGGACGGATGCGACTATTGCAAATCGATTCTAAACATCAAATTAAAAAAAAAAAATTAAATAAAAATAATAATAATGGAATTTATTTAGGGTTAGGGTTTCGTATGTTTTAGTTTTTTATTAATGTTAATATTTTTAAAATTTTAAATTTTTTTTTGAAAATATGTATATATTTTTGGTTTTTAAGTTTTGGTTGTTATGAACTGATGAAGAGGAATCTGGATTTTTCACAGTGTCAGAGAATATTTGTTGAAATTTCGAATCCCAATGGGAATCCATCTTGAGTGCATTATATATGTGATTAGCCCCACATATGTGAATAATAAGAGTTGACATAACATCCATTTGATATTATGGTGGTCAACAAGATAACAAGGTAAAAAGAGACATAACTCCCACCTATAAACTTTGATTGAGGTAATTTCACATTCTTAAAAAACTCTTAATGAGTAAAACAACACCATGGAAACACCAACTATGCATATACATTTTTAATCCCAAAAAATGTCATTTGATGTTTTAAAATATTTCTATAAATATCCAAGACTCCAAAATTCCAAATTGGTATATGTCACTAAAATAAGCCCTGCTAATTAATTCAACTAATTTTTCTACCCAAACATTAAAAAATACCAAATAAATAACAAATTATACAATTATCCATACCCAATCATGATATGGATGGATATGCCATTTCTATGAGAGAATGAGCCATATTTCCCATAATTACTTCCACTGGGAAAGGGGCATGCATAATGGTTATGGCATTCCTACTTTGTCATGGGAAGTGGTGTTCTTACTTTATCATGGGAGGTAGCATTCCTAGCCATGAATTCTCATGGGCCAATCAAACCATGTGATGGGTTGTAATTATGTAGTTAAATATTTAATTTAAATATGATTTAGTAAATAATGTTATTTTAATGAAAAGGAAAAAAATATAATTTATAAAATTAATTAAATGTGAATTTATTTTTAATATTTAATTTATGTATTATTTAATAAATCAGTTTAGATATATCTTAATTTTGGATTGATTAAGCGTTTAGAGAGATCAAATTTTTTTCACTCTAAAAGAGGTTTTCATATTAAGAGATTTGATCTCTCTAAGAGCTTGGTAGATGCTGAGTTAAGATAGATCTAGGTCAATTTAATTTATCCCTTTAAATAGGCTACATGAATATCATGGGTCAATACCATGGACCATTTTTATTTTATTATTATTTTACTTTTATATGTTCTTTACATATTTTTTAACTAGTTAAAATGTTTACATTACATTACATTAATATTTTTAAGTATGAGGGGTTTCCCATTGCATTATATTATATATCACTTTTTGGGATTCAACTGGGTTAAGTAAGTCATTCATCTATGACCATTTCCATGAGAGATAGTAGCAACTGAGTAATTTCTCATGATTTTTGAATAGTCCATAAGGGTGAAGAATCCCCAAAAATGATATCTAAATTAATAATTTTATTTAATTTATTTTTTAGATTTTATTTATTTTTATTTTTATGTCATTTCACTTAATCAAAATGTTAAATATTGCAGTACAACATCACTACTAAGAGCGCCTCATGTAATAATAATTATTTAAACACAAAGTAGAAGTAATTTACAAAATTAAATAAATGTGAAATTATATTTAAACAATAACTGTTGCAATACTTATTTAAAGAAGAATGACCGGTTATTAATTATTTATACTTTAGAATAAGTAAATATTAATTAATATATAATTATTATTAAAAATTTAATTCTTAACACAAAAAAAACAATTCTTAATAATTAATTTTTTTCTTAGTAATTAAAAATTTAATAATTATTATTATTAAAAAAAATTCCTTAATAATTATTATTATTAAAATAATAAAAATAAAATAGCAATTGACTTAAACAAATTAACTAGTAATTAAACATCATTATTATTATTATTATTATTATTAATGATTTAAAAAGTTATGTAAAATTTAATAATTATTATTATTGTAAAATATCTTTCGGTAATAATTCATTGCATGTGATTATCACTGAAAGATATTTTACAATTTTATATGATGGATCACATAAATGTATATTCTAAAACTATTATTATTTATAAAATATTAATTAATAAATTTAACAAAAATAACTAGATAAGTTAATTTTTGATTAATTTAAGAAATATTTTAACATAAAAAATAAAAATTAGTATTATTAATTATTATAATTAATAATAAAATTATTATTATTATTATTTATTAAAACATTAATATTTAATAATAACCATTATTAATTTATTTCTTTAAATAATTTATAAATAAAAATAAAAATAATTAAAATAGTAATTTTTTGTTAGCTCTTTTAATAATTTTTCTATTAATATTTATCATTGAATTAATCTATTTTTCAAGTATTTATTCAAAAATTGTCTTGAATTGGAATTCCAAATATCGACAAATTTCTTATAGCATTGTGGATAATCTGAATCATTCTTTTTCAATTGATAACCACAAGAGCTTAAAAACCATCAATACCTTATTTATTAAATTAGAGAAATTATATATATCTTATTTATTAAATTAGATAAATTATATATTATGGAAGGAAGTCAGGTAGGTGTTGAATAATACTTAATTTTAGAAATAAAATAAGTTATATAATTTTGTGATGAGGTGTCTAGGTAGGTTGAGCCTATAAATAAGCGGGTCTTTTGCAAGTTTGTGCAAGATTACTTGTTTAGTATGGAAATGTTGGGAAATTGCCATTAAAATTGAGAATTAAATCATTTTGGGAAATTGTAAAGAGTGATTAGCCTAAAAGTGCAATATTGTTGTTAATATTGTCCCATATTCATAGGTAACATTCCTAACATATCTTGTAGTTGAATACCCCACTATCGGTAAATATCCTAGTCGTGTTTTAACTAAGTCTTTGATTGTGATGCTACACGTCATGTGGGTCTAAGGGAAAGAAGGCTTCCCTGGGTATGCTTGGGTGAAAATTTGTTGACACAATAGTGTTGGTAGCGCAATGAAGAGGAAGAAATTGGTTAGAGCTTGCCTTTAAAAATTGGTTAGAGCTTGCCTTTAAATTAAATTCAATGTTCAAGTTTATGTCAATTATTTCTTATGTTATATGTTTCAATTGAGAAAGGCAAGTGATGGGAATTTTTCAAAGGGTTTCAGGATTGGAGTCGAGGCAGATCTTTTTATTCATACTCATAGAATTTTGATTTATGTCTAGTGATTTAGGATCGAATCTCTCGATTATGCGAGGAAAGGCAGTTCGTATTTGTTCATTCAGAATTTTTCCAGCATCGTCATTTCGTTGCTCGTGGGGAATTTCGTCGTAGATCCGAAAGTGGTTAAAAATGGAAAATGTTAAAAATGGCAAGGAAATATCAGGTTCTATGGAAACGAATCATTTAGGTCAAGTCAAAATTTCTTCAACAGAAAAAAACATGAAAGTGGATTTGGGTAAATGCAAAGAAATATTGGGGAATTTTAAGGCATAGGCTTGCTCGCCTCAAATGGGAACAAGTACAAAGACAAAGAAAAAGAAAACAGTTCCAAAGAAAGAAAATAAATAAGAGAAGAAAAAAAAAAATAAGAGTCAACCATTTACAGTCCCACATCCACACCTCTTACTTGGTCACTGGATCTCTATGTCTAACAACTAATGAAGGAAATGACAAGGCTAGAGATTTTGGAAGCCAAAGAATATGAAAATGACTGCAAAATTTCAGAGATCACATTTGAAAATCGGTGTTTAATGGAAGGTAATAGAATTTTAAAAGAGCATGTAACAATGTTACAACAAGCTCTAGAGACATGAAAACAATAATTGAAAAGCATGAAGACAACGTGAAAAACCATGATAGAATCAAGGGCAAAAAACAAGGATGTGATAATTTCTAGTTTAGTTTGTTGGAATTGTAAAGGCTATCCTTGGAGGAGGGGACCTAGGTTAGGGCCTATTGCGGAAGGTAAAGACATAATTTGTCTCATGGAAACTCATGAACATTATGGTTGCAAAACTCCTATGTTTGACGGTTATTTGAAGTTAGAAGTTTGGAACAAGGTAGAAAAAAATGGCAAAGGGTATGGGGGAATACTAGTTTTAGTGAAAGAAAAAGAAGGTTGTCACATTCAGTTGATGAAAGAAGATGCAAATAAACAATATTTATGGTTCAAAATATCATAGAATGAGAATCACATAATAATTTCAGCATGTTATTTTTCCCTCAAGTCTCAAAAACTTACAAAAATAAGGGGCTAGATAGAAAGGATCTGTATGCAGCTTTAAAGCAAGATATTTCTGTGTACTCTCAGCAGGGAGGAGTGCTTTTAGTGGGAAATTTTAATGCTAGAACAAAAAATCATCAAGTTAGTATTATTTGTTGCAGGGAGGATCATAATCCTATTTAGCGCACTAAAGAGGAGAATCCCCAATGGGTGAGATGTTCAAAAGATGAAAAAGTTAGAAAACATTTTGGAGAGGAGTTGCTTACACTATGTGGTGCTTTCAAATTAATTAATTGCAATGGTCTAGACATATGGAAAAGGTCTGGGAACTTCTCTTGCAACATATACAATGGGGCAAGTGTCGTTGATTATGTGATTTGTTCACAAATCTTGATAGAAAAGATAGATGAAGTTAAGATTGGAAAGCATAATTGGGACTTCAAATTAGACCATAACCCAATTTATTAAAGTTATCATGGGTAGGAGAAAGCTCTTGGAAATCACGACCAAAGGGAAAAATTATTCTAACACAATAAAATTGTACTATCTTCAATACAATGGTGGAGAGACTAATTCGAAAGCAAAAAAAATTTTTCCAAAGCTTCAATAGTCATGGGTTTACAAATATAATTCAAAGGGCACTTGAGAAGTGTAAAAGAGAAAAAAATAGGAAATCAGAATCAAAAAAAATTCGTGTAAATGCTTGGTTTGATGAGGAATGCAAAATGGAAAGGAGAACCTTGAAAAATACAAGTAAGGAGAAGATGAATGTAAAGTTATATAAGCATATACTAAAAAGGAAAAAATATGAGTTCATGCAAACAGGGCGAGAAGTGTTAATATATCTAGGCAAGAATAACCCAAAGCTTTTATGGCGGGAACTTCAACCAAGGAAGAAGAAAGTCGAAAAAAATATTACATCCAATCAATGGTTTGAATATTCAAAACAACTCTATGAGAAAGAATCAAAGGTTGAGCCTCCCCCGAGGCTCAACACAACTACAAATCTCTTCATGTTACAGGAGGTGGAGCTTGGAATTAAGAAGCTGAAAACAGGAAAGGCAAAAGACTTGGTTGAACTTCATGCAGAGTATCTAAAATGGGAAATGAACACACTTGCACCGCACATCATGGAAATATTCAACATCAATCATTCAACAAGGATTCCCAAGAGACTCGGACAACTAGCCTAGCAATACCCCTTTTAAAAAGTGGTGACATTAATAATCCTTCCAATTATAGAACCATTATGATCAATCCTTTGTTTGCAAAGCTTTTCGGTAGCATGGCAGAAAAATGGAATCAATAAGTGAGCGAAGTAAACAAACAAAGGGAAAAAGGACAAGTGGGTCTTAGGACTGAAGCATTCTATAGTAGATCATGGCATCATGTTGAGACACATTATGGAAAATGTTTGGGGGGGGGGTGGGGGGGGGGCGCAAAGAAAGAAGAATTTTTTTTTGTTTTGTTGACTTCAAAAAGGCATTTGACACAGCTTCCTAGAGATAAGTTGTGGCGTAGAATGGAAGAACTTCAAATTCCTTTCCATTATAAAGTTGTTGTCCATAGACTTTATGAAGAGGTGAAAGTAAAAATTAGAACCTTAGAAGGTATTTCAGAAAGCTTCGTAAGCAACATTGGAGTCAAGCATGGTTTCCTCTATCCCCTACTCTTTTTGGTTTATATATTGATAAACTAGAAGAGTGGCTAAATTTGCAAGGAGGGGTTGGTGTTTGGTTGGGGGGAGTTTGTGATAAAGCTTCTTTTATATGTTGATGATCTTGTATTGATTTCTAAATCGGCCCCTTGGATTGCAGATGCACCTATATGCCCTTGATCATTTTTGAAGAGAAGTGGGGATGCAAGTCAATATTAGCAAGAACAAAATAATGATTTTCTCTAATAAAAGGAAGCAGAATAAGCATACATTCTTCTTTGAAGGCAACATTCTTGAAGAAGTAAATGAGTACAAATACCTCGGTATTGATTTCAACAATAAACTTAATTGGGAGTGTTAACACTATAAAATCGTATGGGAAAAAGAAAGACATTAAAAATGTCAAGCATAAGGAATAGATAAAGGTTTCCAGAGAAGGAATACATTAGGAAGAGTCAAAAAAATTTAATTATTCCTAAGGTCAAAGGCCAAATTTATGGAAAACGCACAGAAACAAGGAATTTTGACACACAAGTACTGACTATTTCTTCGATATTCCGCACACAATGCGTCTATCCCTTCGATATCCACATGGTCCCTGGGGATGACGGAATGTCACCATCCGGGACTAATTGAAAAGCTTGGTTAAAAAATATTCTCACTCGAACTCAACCAAGTATAGCACCTTTGAGCCACCTTAAGGATTTAATGCAAAGCACACAAAGGAATCCTACCTCCACTCTTGTGTCACCATCCATCTTGAACCAAGAGAAGGAGGGAGAATTTGAAATTTTTTCTATAAAAGCCATCCTTTGGAAGAAGAAGTGGAGACACATTGTTATGCTAGCTAAATTTCTTCATAGAAAACCAGACTTTTCATATTCCAGACAGCAGAGGGATTGAAGGACTCATATGTTGGCCAACCAATATCTCTTTCCAAGAGAGAGAGGTCCACCACTTGATCTTGATCTACCATCCTTTGAGAGAGGGAAGAGACACTTGCAGGAACTTGAGGGAAAGGCACCTCCTTTTTTTTGGGTATTTGAGCTCAATATCTCAAAGGACCCTCTTCAAGTGTTTAGCAATGTATCTTTTTTTACCATCAGCACCTAATAAAGGGAGAACTCTCCACTTGTTTTATTAGGTTGTTTTATCCATCGAGATTTTGTATTTTGCATCGTGTTTTGATTTTTTTTAGTGTTGTATGTTGATTTTTTCCCTCAAACTTAGTTTACATTATGTCGAGTCTATTCCACTAATAGTAGGAAATCATTTTTCTTTGTGACCTTGTGCAGGGTAGCAGCCAACTTGCTAAAGAAGTGTATTTAGTACGCCCTTATGCCAAATACACTACCACAGGGAATGGTGACTCCACTAGATTCTTTATTTTTTGAGTTAATGGTTGTGGATGCGAGTCCTTCTTATTGCTTAGTTTGTTGAAAACCACCCCTAAATCCTCTTAGCATCTCCAATCACACTCGGTGAAAAAATTTGCACAACAGAGGAAGAATTTTTCTTCATTCCCCCTCGACAACGCGCATTATGCTTCGACAGACGCGCGCTCTGCGCTCGTGGGAAGATAACTCCGTGCGATAGGCCGAAAGCTTTTTTTACTTTGTTTTTTTCCATTTTTTTAGTTGTAAAGTGCTTGGAAACCCATAAAAAAAATTTCCATCACCATGTTCTTGTATTTCATGGTTGATTATGACTCTTACTTGCTATAATTTAGCTTAGCAACTAAGTAGTTTTAATTTTAGTGCAAATAATACATAGTTTACGTAGGAAAAAGTAAGTGACCTTGAATCCACATATGTTGTCCAAAAAAATGATTTGCCGATAAAAGATACAAAATACATATCGTAATTAGAATAAAATTAAGTGGCCCATATATCCACATATCTTTATCTAATTCAATTTTTTTTCAATTTTGACATTAGATTAGTTCAATTTTGCATTAGGAATTTCCAACTAGGACCAAACTCGTCAAAAAAAAGAAATTAATCTCTCGCCACACTTGCACCTCACAATGAGCCTCGGGTATGCACATGAACACTTTCCTAAGACAATTTTCCATCTCCCTATAGTGAAAACATAATCTAACTAGGAAAGGTGTAAGTGGCCCATAATCCGCACATCATTTTTTTGCAAGGAAAAAATCACACATAGGGTAATTAGAAAAGGATTGTAAAGGATCGAAAGCACATATATGCATCTCATAACACTTGTGATTGTACACTCCGAAGCACACACGAAACCATCAATAAGAATTCGACCAAAATGCACCCAGTGTGTTGGGACCCTTATCATCTTCTTATAGTTACTTCACCAAAGCACACCCTAAGAAACATTGATACTCTCTAAAAACAATCATTAACCGAACTCACTAAATTCTCCCCACAGGGGCCACAAAATAAATTATAATTCAGGTTAGGACCATCGAGGGTAGGCATCCAATAAGCTGCTATAGTAATAATTCATTTTGAAACATATATGTTGACTTTTTAGGGAGCTTCAAACCCATATATCTGCCCACAAAATGAATACTCGAGCGTTACCAGAGACCCATTTCGAAGGGGTTAAGCTTAGGCCCAGTGCGTGCGGTACTTTTTGGGGCTACCTGACCCATATAGTGCTTCGTATAGGTAGTTGATTACCAAGAATCTCAAGACCTGAATGCTCACGTTGGATGATGGTAATTTAGTGGCCAAAACTAGGGCATATTTCCCTATAGGTGACGGTGAAGGCAACACTTAATCCTCATACCATTACCTTAGTCGATTCTTCAGCTACTAGAAAGCATCGCCAGTTCTTTCAGGATGTTAACCCCAGTACCCATCAGGAGATATTGATGCAAGGCCCAGTTACCTTGAGATTGTAAGGATGAGTAGCTCTATATAGGCTTTTGAGTATCATATGCAAGACAAACAAAAGCACATTTTTGCTTGATTGATCACATAGATTTAAATTAAAATAAAAATTACCTCTTATTTTTTCAGTTTGTTTTATGTGTGTGATCGTATTTTCTTTGACATAAATCTTCCTCCCTCCAACAAACCAAAAATATCACCAAGATTAAGCTATTCTACACAATAATGGACCCAATGGGACCCCGGTGAACTAGGCGTTTCTTGGACCTCCCCCCATTAGAGGGAGGAGTGCCAGGTCTCCCTCCATTTAGGCGATGAGGACGACACATCACTACCATTATTGGTTCATCCTTTATTGTGGCATCTATGATTAGAAATCCCCAAGGGTCACCCAACACCACACCAATGGAAACCCCAGCAGGGTCACCACACTCAACCCCCCTTACAACCCCTAGAGGGCAGAGGAGCGCTACCCCATCAAGGAATCAACAAAACATCCATCAGGGCATGCCACAGGGTAGTATTTCCCAGGCACCTCCCTTAAACCATCACATTCATATACTAGTTTTTCCACATTATACAATGGCATTCAATACGCAATTACATTTCTTAGCATCACTTAATATTCGAGATCTAACAAAGTTAACTAATGGCCCCATTGCTCATGGCCTTAACTAGCCTCCCATGCCCACGAAGCTCCCTTCGAATATACCAAAATACTAAGGGAGGCAATAGAAGACCCAGGAAATCATATCATGACTTTGCACATGTGGTGTCCGTCCAATAGTATCATTGAAGATATAATTAGACTAAGACTTTTTCAACGCACCCTAACAGGGCCTATGGCGAAATGGTATGTTGAGCAACCTTCTGCTTCTCATGGAACCTTTACCACCCTCGCTACAGCGTTCCTCGCCTATTTTCATCTCCCCATTCATCATGATTTGGGAATGAAACTGCTGACACATTTTAGGAAAACACTAGTCGTCCATATATCAAACCATCTCCACAAATGGCAGTGAAGCCATAGTTTGTGTAAATCCAAACTCAACGATAGAGTGTTGTTGGACTTATTTTTTAAAACTCTCACAGCTGAGATTTCAAAAGACATGGAAACGCAGAAACCCACCTCCGAGTAGGATGCCGTTAGCAAGACTCAACCGCTTGAACTCGTTTACACCAAATCAGGATATATTTACAATGTCCTGCCAAATTCCCTATGCCTGCAAACTCATAGAGAATTACGAGGCACGTAAAATACTGCGTTGGTCCAAGGTCACCTAAGAAGCAGTAACCAGTACCCACGATACTCATACAATTCTACTCAGAACGTATCACACCTTGCCTACCATCAAAGTCAGTCTACACCTTTGCAGAATATGACGAATAGGGTAATATCGTACCATCAACAATAGGGAGGCCCATATCCTCCCTCGCAAGGGAACCAATACTCAGCTAGGAATTCTGATACAAGAGAGCCTCCCCAGCAACCTTACATCAATCAGGGACAAAATAAACTATATCCCCTTTTTCCCACACAAAATCCACCACCAACGCAAAAAAATGCACCAGTGAACCTAGTGCAACCATCCTGGGCTCAGCAGCGACAGTATTACGACCAGGAGAACAACAATAATCCTTCGAAAGCTGCAAAATCAAATCCTAAGAACAAGCAAAAGGGATACTCTAGACAAGGGGGTAGTGATCAATAGTGCCCCCCGCGATCTCAATATGGGGGCAACCCCAACCGAAATCAAAACAAGAGCCAAATAGTAACTCCCAAGGGAAAAACAAGAGACCCATTCTAAGGAAAAATCACTCTTGTGCCATATGTGGTGAACATGGCCATTACACTCACCATTGTCCCGAACTCCCTAAATTGAAACAAATTTAGGATAACCGCGAACATGGGGGAACTACCCAACAGCCTGTTAAAATGCAGGAAACCTTCACCCACCAAGGGGTGGTTATCACCTAGCAACAACAACCACCCCAAAAAAATACCGAAGGAGGTCGTCACGAGATCTACATGGCTGGCGAAGAACATTTCTTTCAAACAAGGAATAGGAACTACGATACACCTTCGAACACCAACCCATCAAGTACAAGTATGAGCACACATACTGCACTGCTAACTATCTCCAAAATACCTATTGAGCCCCTTCCAAGAACGGTCAAAGGACCAACCAGGCACACATGACATCACTCCAAATCTGCCCATAGTTATAGTATAATATATGATTTAGGTCAATCACTAGTTGTTATGTCATCTTTGGAAGTCCTACAATCATGCCCAAGACATCGGAAAGCCTTACTTTCCACATTAGGCGTAATAGATCCTTTCGATTCGTGCTTAATGGTTTTCGATCTAGACAAGGTAGACCCTAGGCTTCCTTTTCTAGTCGCTTTCCAGATACTAGTTTCGGTTACATCAATGCATCGTCGATGAAGGAGCATCCGCACGTATCATGTCCAAATAATTTTGTCAAAAGTTAGGATCATCTGAATTAAAACCAACTGACATCATGCTTAGAGCATACAACAGTCGCCTATCAGCCCCCGTCGATCTGTATCAAAATTTCCTAGTAAAATTGGTCGACAAGAGATTCCTTACAGACATTGAGGTCTTAGACGCACAACTAGACTATAATATACTCCTCGGGTGGAGTTATATGTACACCATGACTGTAATCACATCATATACCTTTAGGGTAATGATGTTTCCCCATGATGACCAGATCATCACCTATTAGGTCCCTATATTACTAGTATAGTCCCTTATTGTTGTTAGTGTAACCCCCTTATTGTTATTATTGTACCCCTATAACCCCCATATTATTATTATTGTGTCCTTAAATTATTATTGTTAGGTCGGCTAGGATTACATTGTGGCCCCATGGACTCCTATATATAGAAAGGAGGTTTTTTAATTTGTATCATTCAAGAATTGTTAATTCATGTAATGTATTGGAGGTTTCCCCCTCAAAGTGGCTTATTTCTAAGGTGTTGATATCTATTTCCTTCTATTTTTGGAGCTGGCTTCATTTGGTATCAGAGTTTTGGATTCTAGGGTTTCGCTGCTCCAAACAGGTCATCGTGGCATTTTCGCTATAAATTTTTTTCTACAAAGTTTCAGAAGCTTAAATGTTTAGAGTGCGAAGCCGAAATTCTGAGGAACAGTGTCACAAAATTTCAGAGCTTGGTTCGCAATATTTTCGGAGATATGATCTGTGGAAGTTAGGTATTTTTCCAGGCTCCTCAATTTAATCTAAACATGTCATCGTGGAATTTGCACTATAACTGTTTTTCTACGAAGTTTCAAAATCTGAAAATTTTAGGGCACGAAGCTGAAATCTTGAGGAAATGCGTCGCAAAATTTCAGAGCTTGGTTCGCAACATTTTCGGAGATATGATCTGTGGAAGGTAGTGCTTTTTCAGGCTCCTGAATTTCATCTCAAAGAGGTGATCGTGGGAAAATATTCATAACTCTCTCTCTGAGCATTGGATTGGAGTGCCATAAAGAGTGGTCGTAAGACACGCACTGTAGTTTCTTTGCTATTAATTTCAGAGCTAAATGATGAAAAAGTGACGCGTGGCAAGTCATACAAGTTCGCTCTACTGAACCAGTCCATAATTAGGTCATTGTGGGAGATTGGAGATACTTTGTCTTGGAGAATCCAAATCAAGTTGGACCTATGGCATTCGAAAGATAATTTAGAAGGCTACCTCAGTGAAAAATTTCAAATATTGAAGAGCCACAATCACAAAGATAATCCAATTTCAATATCGAGCTCCTCAAAAGTAAGAAAAACGTGTGTATTTTTTTCCAAATTGCATAAGTCTTGTTTGAAGAATCAATTTGAATTGATTCTAAGGGCATATTGTAGAATGGATATCAGCATTGGGTTCTAAAAAATGCCCCGTAAAAATAATTCAACACCCATTAAGCCTTCAGAAGGCTCTACTATGACTCATGAAGATGAAGAATTGCAACATTATCTATCAAAATTACAAGAGCAAGTGCACCAAATTTCGCTCTCACAAAGAGCAACAAAAAATGAAATGGAAGTTTTGAAGAAAGGCATGGAAACGAAGATGGATGGTTTGAAGAATAATATGGATGGTTTGAAGAAAGGCATGGAATCTAATATGGATGACATGGAAGCTAAGATCGATGAAAAAATGAAAGACAACATGGAAAACATGAAGAATGATCTAAACGCAAAGATGGAAGGTTTGATAAAGTTGATACAAGAAATGTTTCCTAATGGTGAAAAGATAGTAGAGGAAACTCATGATGAGAATAAAATAAATGTTAATCGTGACTTCATAAACTCTAATGTTGGCGGGAAGAACCACCATATTCCAAAAATGGATATGAGGAAGTTTGATGGAAAGGATCTTGTAACATGGATACTACAGATGGAGCAATATTTTGATCTCCATAACGTGCAAAACACACAAAAGGTACGGATTGCAACTTTACATTTAGAACAAAATACATTTGTATGGTATTGATGGCTTTGCTCCCGTAAAAAAATTGTCACTTGGTCAATTTTTACGGAGGAAATGATAGCACATTATGAGGATACAAAGAGAAACACCTTCTTTAGCCAATTGATAAATCTCAAACAAAAGGGTTTAGTGGGGCAGCACATTGAGGACTTCCCAAAATTGAATATAAGGGTAACTGATATTCCAGAGGAACACAGGATCGATCTCTTCATAGGCACTTTAAAGGATAACATCCAACATGAAGTTCGTGTTTTGGAACCCGATTCATTGGAGAAGGCATTCAGGTTGGCAAGAAAAGTTGAATGTAAAATAATGGCGACAAGGAAGCCTACCACTCACTTCTATAAAGAAGGAAGTGTTGCTAGGTCTAGATTTCCACAACCTACAAGGTTGACACCACAACAATTGGAAGAAAAAAGAGCAAAAGGGCTTTGCTACAGTTGTGATATCAAATACACTAAAGGTCATAAGTGTGCTGAGAAGAAATTATTGTACATAGATTGTGAAGAAGAAGAAGAAAATGAACAAGAAGAGGATATACACCAGGAATGAACCCTAGAAGAGGAAGAAATGAGTCCGATCATATCATGTAATGAATTGGCAGTAATTACCACTCCTCAAACTCTCAAAATAGAAGGACATATCAAGAAGAAAAAGGTAATAGTGTTGATTGATTTAGGTAGCACCCATAACTTTATTCATTGTAAGGTAGCCAAGGAATTGAATTGTTTCCTATACCCAGCACTATAATGTTAAGTGATGGTTTCAAATGGAGGAACTATAAATTTTTCTGGAAAATGCCATAATATTAAGCTAACCATGATGGAATATGTATTGAATAGTCCAATGCTTTCCATTCCTATGGGAGGTGTTGATGTTGTACTAGAAGTACAATGGTTACAATATTTGGGGACAGTAGCTTTTAATTTTCAAGAACTTTTCTTAAAAAAAAATTCAGAAGGAATGGAAGTCTAATTACGGGGTATTACAGGGAAGCTAGGAAATATAATAAGCTCTAATGTCATGACAAAGATTCTAAATAAAGAACAATGAGGCGTAATTGCACAGTTATGCTCACTAGAAGTTCCAACATCAAAATCATCTATTTATGCAGATCTCCAACAAGTCTTGGACAATCATTCCAAGGTGTTTGAAACTCCCAAAGGACTCCCACCTATTCGTGATCATGATCATGCTATTTATTTGTTTCCAGGAAGTGTTTCTCCAAACATCAGGCCTTATATATATCCTTATGTCCAAAAGAGAGAAATTGAATGTATGATTGCAAAAATGTTAGAGGCAGGTATAATTCAACCTAGTCAAAGTTCCTTCTCTGCTTCTGTAGTATTGGTACACAAGAACGATGGATCATCTATGTGTCCGGATTATATGGAGCTCAATAAGCTCACCATTAAAGATAAATTTCCCATTCCTGTGATTGACGAATTATTAGATGAATTACATGGAGCAATTTATTTTACCAAGTTGGATCTTCGTTCAAGATATCATCAAATTAGAATGAAGACTGAAGATATTCCAAAAACAGCATTTGGAACTCATGAGGGTCATTATGAATTTTTGGTCATGCCTTTTGGCCTTACCAATGCACCTTCTACATTTCAAGGGTTGATGAATTCCATTTTCAAACCCTTCCTTAGAAAATTTGTGCTAGTATTTTTCGATGATATACTAATCTACAGCAGGTCTTGGAAGGATCATGTTCAACATGTTGACAGGGTGCTCAAACTATTGCAGGAGAAACAATTATATGCAAAAACATCCAAATGTTTCTTTGGGGTACAAGAGGTGGAATATCTGGGTCATATTGTATCTCATGAGGGTGTTAAGGTAGACCCTAACAAAATTAAATCCATTAAGGAATGGAAAGTCCCCACAAACATAAAGCAGTTGTGAGGATTTCTCAGGTTAACAGGGTATTATCACAAGTTTGTTAAGAATTATGGGAGAATAGCAACATGTCTAACAACATTATTGAAGACAGATGCATTTTCATGGACTCCTGAAGCAACTAAGGCCTTTGAACATCTTAAAGAGGAAATGTGCCTAGCATCGGTCTTAGCTATGCCAGACTTCACAAAAACCTTTATTGTGGCATGTGATGCCTCAGGAAATGGAATTGGTGTTGTTTTTAATGCAGGAAGGAAGACCCATTACTTTTGAAAGTTGTCCAATCAAAGGAAAGTATTTACAGAAACCTATTTATAAGAAGGAAATGTTATCAATGTTGCATGCACTAAATAAATGGCGAACTTACCTAATGGGAAGACACTTCAAGGTAAAAACTGATCATGATAGTCTTAAACACTTTTTGGAACAAATAATATCTTCAGAAGAGCAGAAAAAATGGTGTTGGGAAAAATACTGAGAGGGGGGGTGAATCAGTATTTACAGCATATTCAAAACTTTTTACTTTTCTTTACTTCAAAACCCATACGCTACTTTCCTGAAGAAGACTCGCGTATATACGCGGATACCCTTCATAAAACTCGCGTATACACAGAGATCTAATTATGCCATTAGTTCTTCACTTATATCATTCCATCATTCATTCATTAGATGTTCTATAAACAGTAAACATGTGTAGTAAGAATAGAATAAACCATCACACATAAGCATCACACATGAACACCAGGATTTTAGGTGGAAACCCAAGTCGGGAGAAAACCACCGTTGCAGTTGCTCAGCCTTCAATATTTTATTATAGAGAAAACATCTTACAACATATGTGTTGGTGCAAACTCCTACCAGCACGCAGGCACCCACCTGCGCTCGTTTACCAGCCGCTCCTGGAAGGGAGCTCCAACCCCCTGACTCGTTTACCAGCCACTCCTGGAAGGGAGCTACGACCCCCTGAACTCGTTTACCAGCCTCACCTGGAAGGGAGCTATAACCACCTGACTGAAGGCTACAACCCTCAGCACCCCTTCGGACCACGTTTCATCAATTTTCACACTGGATCCAACAACTTCAATAGAACAATACTTGTAGGCCACGTTTCATCATATTTTCAGACTTAAGCTCAATTATACAACCAAACTTATGCAGAAAACTCAGAATAGTAGAATACAGATAGCAGCAATACAGCAGAATAAATCAGTCATTTCTTACCACAGACTTCAGCAAACCCTAGTTTGCATACACACTTTCACTTTACTGATGTCGCGTATATACGCGCTTACATTCACACAAACCAGCGTATACTTCTGTACATATTACAGAACCAATTTAATTGTGCATACGCGCTTTTCTTTCAGCGAAGCCGCGTATATACGCGCTTCCTCTTCGGCGAACTAGCGTATGGTTCTTCAGAGATTTTAGGTCATTGCATTTCTTCAGAACAGATACTTCACACATATTTAACCCTTCACTTCAGACAGATGTTCGCCTCTTCTTGGATCTAATCATTCCATAAACAGATCTAGAAAATACAAGCACATTTCAGATCTAGATCCCCTTCTTCATCATTGGTGCATCATACACTTAGATTTATCATTCAAGTGTAACCCTTTCCATTCAGATCTACTTCAGAGAGAAGTATTTATTCAAGCTCAGACATCTTGCACCCACACCCATGATTTGCATAATGAATTTCATCTCTTTATATAGGTTTATCCTTTTTCAATACCATGAGCCCCTTTTTCAATACCATGAGCCAAAACAATACCATGAGCCCAAAACTACATTACTTCCGATGGTATTCCTGGACGGGGTCAATTAGGCGGATCATTAACCAATACAATGGGTCAATACCATGGTGGTTACCCTTGGTTTTGCACTTTTTGAGCGCTTTTGCCCATACGTGACTTGGAACGTTCTTTTCCGCGTGCATACGCGACTTCTCCTAGACATATCCGCGTATGCCTTGAGACATACTCTTTTTATCATAGATCTAGCACAAACTGAATTTCTTTCTTCATTCCCTTCTGTACTCACTGTAGATACATCAGATTTACTTCATCAAGAACATATTCTATTAAGCACAACTTCATCAAGTAAGTTGCCATTATCTTCATCAAGAGGGTTTCCTTTCAAGGACAACATTCATCATCATATTGCTAACAAACATCATTTACCAAGTCCATCACGTCAAGAATAACTTCATCAGGTGGATTGCCATCAAGGACAACACATGTCAACAGTCGCATGTCTTCATCTTCATTCAATGGGTTGCCATCAAGGACAACACTCTGCATCATATTTCCAACAATCTCCCCCTTTGGACTTGATGGCAACCACGATGATGGTACATTAAGAATACAATGATACCATGTCACTCTCCTCATTCTTTCTCTTCATTCAAACACCATGCCACTCTCCTCATTCTTTCTCTTCATTAAAACACCATGCCACTCTCCCCCTTTGACATCAAGGGCAAAGGACGGATCAAAACCAACACACTCTCCCCCTATTCTCCACATGTCGAAGAAGCGTTCTGCAGATCTGATGTAAAATGAAGTGACCAAGCTCCCCCTGAGTTCATGATGAATCTTCAAACATAATTTCCAATGAAGTACATGACTCTATGACTTTCCTATCACCAATGACTCATACTTTCATCAAATATCCAAACAAGTGGATTTACATATAAGACTCAAGTACCCAACCAAGTGGGTTTACACATTTCAACTCAGCTACCCAACCAAGTGGGTTTACAAAATTTGACTCAACTACCCAACCAAGTGGGTTTACAAATTTTGACAAGTCCTTACATGACTGAAATTTACAATTTTACATCATGGGTCTCAACATGACCTTTTCATCAAAATACAAATATGACTTTTCATAACCAACACCAAAAAGACCTCAAGAGAGATCATGTATCAGAACCACCATAACGCCAATAATGCATTATACTCAGCAAAGCTAATGCTCCCCCTGAAAATGTGCATCCAAACATCCTTTCCATATGACTAAGGTTCCCCCTTAGTTTGTGCATCCTGAACACTTTCACCAACAAATCATCAAGGCATCTTTATCAAAACATTAGAAATAGAATTATGAGAACTGGAACACCACCAGAGATACCAAACAGTATCAGAGATACCAAACAGCATTGCAGCTGTGCTGAAGAACGCTGATCACAAACAAAAATTGCCAGCAACAAACCATACGCGTATTTATGTGTTTCAACTCGCGTATATACGCGACTGTATTTCATGAAACCCGCGTATCCACTGCCATATTCTAAATTTATGCAGATTTTTTCTTTTGACTGGCAGAGAACACTCCCAGCTTCTGTCTTAGATACTCGAACGCTTCCCTGGGCAGAGGTTTGGTAAAGATATCAGCAACTTGTTATTTGGAGGGAACATACTCCAACTTCACTGTTTTCTCAAGCACTTGTTCACGTAAGAAGTGATACTTGATGGGAATGTGCTTGGTCTTTGAATGCATAACAGGATTCTTTGAAATACTGATGGCACTTGTATTGTCACACTTAATGGGGACAAGAGGAGTACATTTGATTTGAAAATCTTGTAAGGTTTGCATCATCCAAAGGAGTTGAGTGCAACAAGATGCGGCAGCCACATATTCTGCTTCTGTTGTAGATAAGGCAATAGAATTTTGCTTCTTGCTAAACCAAGATACTAACCGGGGTCCCATATAGAATGCACCACCACTAGTGCTTTTCCGATCATCAACACTTCCAGCCCAATCTGCATCAGTGTAAGCATGAAGAGTAAGATCGGCATTCTTTGGATACCATAGACCAAAGTCTTGAGTTCCTTGAAGATATTTTAATATTCTTTTAACAGCCTGAAGATGAGACTCTTTTGGATTAGCTTGGAATCGTCCAACAATCCCAATAGCATGCATAATGTCTGGTCTAGTCCCAGTGAGATAAAGTAAACTCCCTATCATCGATCTGTATTCTGGTTGATTCACCGTGGGAGAATCATCCTGAGAACTGAAATTGCATCCGGTTATCATCGGTGTACTTACAGGTTTGCATTCTTCCATGCCATACTTCTTCAGAATTTGCTTAAGATATTTTGCTTGTGATAGGAATATACCATCTGCAGTTTGATGCACTTGCAAGCCAAGAAAGAATGTTAGTTCCCAAAGTAAAGACATTTCAAATTATTGCTGCATGACAGAAGCAAATTTTTGACTCAAAGATTCTTCGTTACTCCCAAAAATGATATCATCCACATATACAACCACAATCAATAGTTTATCATTTTCAACTTTTGTGTATAAGTTGCTATCAGCAGACCCTTTTGAAAATCCTTGTTGATGAAGATATTTGTCAAGACGATAATACCAAGCCCTTGGAGCTTGTTTGAGACCATATAGAGCCTTTTTAAGTCTACAAACAAGATTTGCATCATTTCCCAAAATTAATCCTTCCGGTTGTTCTATATATACTTCTTCTTCTAGATCACCGTTAAGAAAAGCAGATTTAACATCCATTTGATAAAATTTGATTTGTTGATAACTTGAAAAAGCAAGAAACATTCTGATGGCTTCAAGTCTAGCTACAGGAGCAAAAGTTTCTTCAAAGTCTATACCTTCTTGTTGAGTATACCCTTTGCAAACCAGTCTAGCTTTGTTTCTTATAACATCCCCATTCTCATTCAACTTGTTCTTGAAAATCCATTTAGTTCCAATGACATTTTTATCATGAGGTCTTAGTACCAAATCCCAAGTGTCATTTTTTTCAATTTGAACAAGTTCTTCATCCATGGCTTGCCTCCAACATTCATCTCTGCTAGCTTGATTGACATTGAGTGGTTCAATTGTGGATAGAAGTGCCATATGACTAGAAGATCCCACAAGAGTTTTCCTTGTTCGTACACCTGATTCCTTGTCTCCCAAGATTTGAGATTCAGGATGATTCTTTTGAACATATCTGGATGGAGCCTTTTCAGAAAGATCATTTTCAGGTTCTTCATTGGATCCACTGTCTATATCATTTCCATTTGGTGCAGAAGGAAATAAGTCACCATCATCTTCATTTGTTGTTTGTTTTTCTTCTTTAGAAGCTGCAGGAGACTCATCAATAACGACATCGATACAATCAACAACATTTTGAAGCCTTTCATTATAACATCTGTATGCTTTGCTTGAAGATGAGTAACCAAGGAATATTCCTTTATCTGATCTAGGTTCAAACTTGCCAAGTTTTTCATCATTATTTTTGATAAAGCATTTGCTTCCAAAAACTTTAAAATGCTTTACAGTGGGAGATTTGCCATACCAGAGTTCATATGGAGTTTTATCACTGTTTACCCGAACATGAGCTTTGTTGTGAATGTCTACTGCTGCATGAGTCGCTTCTGCCCAGAAAGTGTCAGGTGATCTAGAGTCATCAAGCATAGCTCTAGCCATTTGTTGAATTGTTCTATTCATTCTTTCTGCAACGCCATTTTGTTGTGGAGTACCAGCTACAGAGAATTTTCTTTTTATGCCATGTTGTTCACAAAATTCAAAGAATTCATTTGATGTATATTCTCCTCCTCGATTAGATCTAAGACACTTGATTTTTAAATCCAATTCATTTTCAACCAGTGCTTTGAAATTCTGAAATTTTTCAAAAGCTTCATCTTTGTGTTTAATGAACCCGATCTGACACATTCTAGAGTAATCATCAATAAATAAGATATAGTATTCTTCCCCACATAGTGACTGTTTCCTCATAGGTCCACATATGTCAGTATGAATGAGTTCAAGAGGCTTACTTGATGATCCTTCTTTGGCATGAAATTGTACTCTGGTCTTCTTACCGATTTGACAGGATTTGCATATGATATTTTCTGGTGGATTAATATTGGGAAGATCACGAACAGCTTGAAGTCTGCTTGCTTTGTTGATTTGAGAGAAGCTCAGGTGCCCCAACCTTTTATGCCATAGCCAATTTTCTGAAGATTTGCTTAGGTAACATTGATCTTTGTATCCCTTTAGTATATACAGGTTGCTTGGATTTCTTTTCCCTTTTATAATAATTTTACCTGTATCAAGATCACGAACCACACATTCTTTTGAACTAAAAACAACCTCTATTCCTTCATCACACATTTGACTTACACTTAACAGATTATGCCTTAATCCATCCACATACATGACATCTTTAGCCTTCACCTTTTCTTTTAGAAACACTGACCCTTTTCCTTTAATTATAGCAGGAGTATCATTTCCAAAAGTAACTTTCTTTTCCTTTTCTAGAGCATTATATGAAAGAAGTTTGCTTTTGTCACCTGTCACGTGTCTTGAACACCCACTATCGATGTACCATTGATTTTCTTCACCTTCTGCAAATAATGCTATCCCACAATTGTCAACCGGCGGTTCTTTCTTTTTCCACACTTTAGAGCTTGAGGGAACATGTTCTTTTGGCTGGATCTTGTTCCTGCATTCAGATTCTTCATGGCCAAAGTTATTGCAATAAGTACATTCAACTTCACTTTGAAGAGGAGAAAAGTTGTTATAGGTATTCTTCTTTGGTTCAGTATCCACCATTTTCTTTCTTGCTTCTCTTGTCATGATGGTTTTATATGCAACACATTGAACAGCTTTATGACCAAAATTGTGACATGTGAAACATTGCCCATTGAAGTAGAAATTTCTGCGATCATGGAATCTTCTATTTGAATTTACCTGTTGGGTGTAGCGTCTCTGAAAGCTATCCCTATTAGTGTTCCTTGAATTGAGATGGTCCTGCTTTCCCTGTAGAGATCCGTTATTCCCTTGTTGAGTTGCTGAATGTAGTAAACCACCTGTAGCTGCTTTTAGATAGTTTGGTGCAGAAGCTTGAGAAGATTCTCCGGTATATCCAAGACCTGTCTTTATAAGAGGAGAACGTTGTACCTTGATAATCTCATCTAAGGTTTCAGATCCTTTAGCAAATCTAAGATTCAAGGTCTTTGCTTTCTCAACTTCTTTTCTTTGACTTACCACTTCACATTCCAATTTTTCAATATGTTTCTTTGCTTCTTCAAGTTGCTTTTCAATGGTCTCTCTGATTATCTTTTGTTCTTCTAAGAGAATTTTATAATCTTCTAAGCGTAGTTTGAGTTGATTGTTTTCTTCAAGAAAATAATTTTCCTCTAGAGCATCCATAAAAGTATCCTTTTCTTCTTTTTGTTCAAATTCCATGAGAAGTCTAAGATCTTCTTCACATTCTTCCTCACTATCAGATGACCCATCACTGTCTTCATTAGTATAGTAACTTTTCTTAGAGCTAGATCGGTTCTTATTCCTTCTTACTACTTCTTTTCCTAAAAAGGACATTTTGCAGCATAATGACCAACTTTTCCACACTCAAAACATTTGAAAGGAAGCTTACCTTTGAATCTTCCAGTTCCTAGTTGGAGTTTTCTCACAAAATTTGCTTCTTCTTCATCGGATATATAGTTGGATTCTTTGACAACTTCCTTTTCTTTTCCTCTTGCAGATACCTTAAAAGCAGCTTCTTTGATTTGAGAAGGACCTCCTTGTCTCATTTCAAAAGCAGTCAGAATACCATGTAATTGAACAATAGTAAGAGTTTGCAGATCTTGCCTTTCTTCAATAGCTGAAACTTTAGAATCAAATTTTGAAGTCAAGGATCTTAAGACCTTTTCCACCAGAGTAGTATCAGTTATGGTTTCACCCAAATTTCTCATTCGATTTACAATATCATCCAGACGAAGAAAGAAACTGGCAACACTCTCATCACTATGCATCTTCAAATTTTCATATTCAATTCTAAGAGTTTGGAGTTTTTCACTTTTTACCTTTGTGTCTCCTTCATAGCTTAGAATGATTTTGTCCCATATTTCTTTTGCTGAATGTAGCTGCATCACTTTAGAAAATTCTGATTCAGACATGCTTCCTAATAAGACATTCACTGCTTTGGCATTGATTTCATACTTCTTTCTTTTAGCAGCATCAGTAGGAATACTTGCCGGGTATTGATAACCTTCTTCCACGATTGCCCATACATCTGCACCAAGACTTTGCAGATATGCTTTTGTTAGTACCTTCCAGAATATCAGATTGCTTCCATTGAATAGAGGTGGCTTTATAGACATTACTCCTTCTTGACTTCCCATTGCGACGGATCTCCTTCAAGCGATCAAGCTTCTGCAGAAGGACCTGCTCTGATACCAATTGTTGGGAAAAATACTGAGAGTGGGGGGTGAATCAGTATTTACAGCATATTCAAAACTTTTTACTTTTCTTTACTTCAAAACCCATACGCTACTTTCCTGAAGAAGACTCGCGTATATACGCAGATACCCTTTATTAAACTCGTGTATTCACAGAGAACTAATTATGTCATTAATTCTTCACTTAAACCATTCCATCATTTATTCATTAGATATTCAATAAACAGTAAACATGTGCAGTAAGAACAGAATAAACCATCACACAAAGCATCACACATGAACACCAGGATTTTTAGGTGGAAACCCAAGTCGGGAGAAAACCACCGCTGCAGTTGCTCGGCCTTCAATATTTTATTATAGAGAAAACATCTTACAACATATGTGCTGGCGCAGACTTGACCAGCACGCAGGCACCCACCTGCGCTCGTTTACCAGCCTCTCCTGGAAGGGAGCTCCAACCCCCTGACTCGTTTACCAGCCTCTCCTGGAAGGGAGCTACGACCCCCTAATCTCGTTTACCAGCCTCACCTGGAAGGGAGCTACAACCCCCTGATTGAAGGCTACAACCCTCAGCACCCCTTCGGACCACGTTTCATCAATTTTCACACTGGATCCAACAACTTCAATAGAACAATACTTGTAGGCCACGTTTCATCATATTTTCAGACTTAAGCTCAATTATACAACCAAACTGATGCAGACAACTCAGAACAGTCATTTCTTACCACAGACTTCAGCAAACCCTAGTTTGCATACGCGCTTTCACTTTACTGATGTCGCGTATATACGCGCTTACATTCACACAAACCAGCGTATACTTCTGTACATATTACAGAACCAATTTAATTGCGCATACGCGCTTTTCTTTCAGCGAAGCCGCGTATATACGTGCTTCCTCTTCGGCGAACTAGCGTATGGTTCTTATACGCGCTTCCTCTTCGGCGAACTAGCGTATGGTTCTTCAGAGATTTTAGGTCATTGCATTTCTTCAGAACAGATACTTCACACAGATTTAACCCTTCACTTCAGACAGATGTTCGCCTCTTCTTGGATCTAATCATTCCATAAACAGATCTAACAAATACAAGAACATTTCAAATCTAGATCCCCTTCATCATTGGTGCATCATACACTCAGATTTTTCATTCAAGTGTAACCCTTTCCATTCAGATCTACTTCAGAGAGAAGTATTCATTCAAGCTCAGACATCTTGCACCCACACTCATGATTTGCACAATGAATTTCTTCTCCTTATATAGGTTTATCCTTTTTCAATACCACGGGCCCCTTTTTCAATACCACGAGCCCAAAACTACCTGGACGGGGTCAATTAGGCGGATCATTACCCAATACAATGGGTCAATACCATGGTGGTTACCCTTGGTTTTGCACTTTTTGAGCGCTTTTGCCCATACGCGACTTGGAACGTTCTTTTCCGCGTGCATACGCGACTTATCCTAGACATATCCGTGTATGCCTTGAGACATACTCTTTTCATCAAATATTTAGCACATGCTGAATTTCTTTCTTCATTGCCTTCTGTACTCACTGTAGATACATCAGTTTTAGTTTATCAAGACATATTCTATCAAGCACAACTTCATCCAGTAATTTGCCATTATCTTCATCAAGAGGGTTGCCTTTCAAGGACAACATTCATCATCATGTTGCTAACAAACATCATTTACCAAGTGCATCAAGTCAAGAATAACTTCATCAGGTGGATTGCCATCAAGGACAACACATGTCAACAGTCGCATGTCTTCATCTTCATTCAGTGGGTTGCCATCAAGGACAACACTCTGCATCATATTTCCAACAAATGGGTCACAAAGATGTTGGGTTATGACTTTTAAATAATCTACAAAAAAGGGAAGCTTAATGTTGTTGCAGATGCACTCTCAAGAAAGAATGAAGAGGTGGAAGCATTGCTTTGTGCCATTTCTATTATCTAACCAGATTGGATAACCGAAGCAAGAGATGAATGGAAGAAGGACAAACAACTATGGACACTCATTCAAAAGTTGCAGCAAGATCCTAGTACATCTGATACATTTAGTTGGAAAAATGATTCTTTATGGTACAAAGATAGATTATATCTTTGTAAGAATTCCCAACTAAAACAAAAGATTCTTTTGTAATTGCACACTTCTCCTTTAGGAGGACATTCTTGATTTTTTAAAACTTACCATAGGGTGAAGAAAGAATTTTTTTGGGATGGCCTTAAATCTAATATTCAAAATTTTGTGGTAGAATGTTTGGTTTTCCAACAGAATAAAGTTGATACAATTAAGACCCTGGGACTTCTATAACCTTTATCCATTCCAAGTCAACGTTGGGAGGAGATTTCAATGGATTTTATCACAGGTTTACCTAAGTCCGAAGGAAAGAGTGTCATCATGGTGGTAGTTGATAGACTTACCAAGTATGCAAACTTTTGTGCCTTATCTCATCCGTTTAAAGCAAGTATAGTTGCTACTACATTTATGGACACAATTCAAAAGCTACATGGAAACCCAAGGGTTATTGTGAGCGACAGAGATCCCATTTTTACTGGAAATTTTTGGACGGAGTTATTTTCTTGTTTGGGTACTCAATTAGCTCATAGCTCATCTTATCATCCTCAATCTAATGGTCAAACTAAGATAGTAAATAAATGTTTGGAAGGATATCTTCGTTGTTTTGTATCTGATAAACAAACACAATGGGTCAAGTGGTTACCTCTTGCTGAATGGTGGTATAACACTTCCTTCCATACTGTAGGAAAAATGACCCCATTTATGGCACTTTATGGATATCATCCACCATCCATCACATCATCTTTAAGGGAAAATTTGAAGGTTCAAGCAGTGGAAGATCACATCGAGCATCAACAAGAAGTTCTCCAACTCTTAAAGGATAACCTGAATTTGGCACAAAATCGAATGAAACAAGAGGTAGATCAACGTCGCAGCGAGAGAAGTTTTGATGTAGGAGACTGGGTATTTTTACAACTACAACCATACAAAAAAATGTTCCTCAAGCAAGCTAAGAAGGATAATAAATTATTGTCAAAGTACTATGGTCCTTACAAGGTATTTCAAAATATTGGTACTATGGCATACAAATTGGAGCTTCCTACTTCTTCACAAATGCATCTAGTTTTCCATGTTTCATGCTTAAAGAAGGTTATAGGTGAAAATCTTCCAGTTCAAACAATATTGCTAGAACTTGATGAAGAAGGAAAAATCATATTGGAACCTGAAGCGGTCACGGAAACAAGAACTTGATAGCTACGGAATCGATCAATTTCAGAGTATCTCATCAACTGGAAGAACTTACCCATTGAAGATTCTACATGGGAGGATGAAATTTTTATACAGAAGCACCCAGAGTTACTCAAGTGTTGAGGACAACACTTTTTTCAAGGAGAGGGGCATGTTATGTCCCTATATTACTAGCGTAACCCCCTTATTTTTATTATTGTACCCCTGTAACCCCCATACTGTTATTATTGTACCCTTAATTTATTATTGTTAGGTTGGATAGGATTACATTGTGGCCCCGCTAGGATTACATTGTGGCCCCATGGACTCCTATATATAGAAAGGAGGTTTTGTAATTTGTATCATCCAATAATTGTTCATTCATGTAATGTATTGGAGGTTTCCCCCTCGAAGTGGCTTATTTCTAAGGCATTGATATCTCTTTCCTTATATTTTTGGAGCTGGCTTCACAACATCACCATCGATCAACTCGCATACTACGACAAGAAACCCATGACCACTCTCGATGTCATGCTACCGTACGTAAACACAACCACGGAACCACTCACAAAATATAGAGAATTCGGCCCAGGCCAGTTCAAACCATAATCCATCTTAGGTTCATTCCTAAGAGACCCCCTATTATACTAGAGGGAGTCCCGGAAAGCATGGGGGAACTAGTGTGCATGATGCTCTCATCAAACACAAAAACTAGCCCAGACATAGAAACCAGCGGTACTGATGTCAAAGCCACTGGAACAACATTCCTACCATACGCAACTTCACAGACCCCGTTTTTGTATCCTCCACTTGGATTTATATCAAAACAAGTCATGGAAACTATGACATTACCGAATATGGCTTTTTCAATCCCCGTGTGGTATTTTTCCCCTCCAGCCATGCTAGAAATTCTAGGCATCACCTCTACAGGAATAACCCCTATTTCCCCTCAAGAGGTCATAAAATTTAAAGAAACACCTTTAGCAATGCCATCTACACAACCAAGAAGAATAACTAAAAAGGAAAAAAATTTGAAACCCCCAAGTTACATAGGGCATTGCAACCTTGTGCATTTTGCAATGTTGTAGGTCATCCTACTAATATTTTCATGGAGTTAGAATAATTGAAATCCCTTCTACATACCAAAATAAATTTCGTGACCTTGAATTCCCATAAAAAAGGAATAGGCCACGAAAAACCAAGGGAAAAAATTACACACCAATCATGCATGTGCTATATGTGACCATTATGGGCATTATACCCATCACTACACGGAGATTCTGTGATATAAGAATGCCTTGCAAGTTGTTGAACAATCTCGCCAGGAGAACCCATCATCACCATCCATGAAAATGAGCAAGGGTGAACCCAAAACCATATTGTATGTATGAAACACACCTACATCTTACCCGTATACAATCACCCCAACGGCCCAAATACGGCAAACATAGGTCGTACCACATGTCCCTGTTTGCACGCTATGTGACGAGTATGGTCGCTTAATTACACAGTGCCCCGAGTTAAGGGCGTTCAACCATTGGTATAAAACCCAGAAGTTGACCAAAACAACTTAGTTCGACACAGATGACATACATGTCAGATTTACCGAAGCAACCACTACGTGTGACATTGTCCCCACATTTGTCGATTCTGGTCTATGTTGTATTTCATACGACGCTTCATCGCTAAAAACCTCGACTTAGCCGACTCAGACACAGAATCCATAGACAACATTACAACTTAAAGGACGGAAGAAACAAGGACCACATCGTATGTATCAGAGGAGAGACAGTCACCTGAATGACCACCTCTTCCCCGTAACCATCCTCAGGCTCCTGTCCAGCTATGCGCACTCTGTGATGAACGCGATCAGTTCACATGGACTGCACAACTATAGAGTTTCTTGTAAGATGGTACCTGGTCAACCTGGTGTACTACGATGACCTACGAGCAGTAAAATATTCTTGTCGGGTGTTTTTAGATAACCACCCGATTCATCATTTTCCCTCCATCCCTCGTTTCCATTTGGCGTAAATTTTTTATGCCATGCCATAACCCGTCTCTCTGCAGAAGATAGATCGGATTCTGACTCAATAGAAATTTTGACAACCTAAGAGAATGAGGAAACTAGGTACATCCTATTCACATCAGAAGAAAAATGGCCAACAAAGGGGTAGATTATCGCCCCCAACCACCCTCCACGAATAATCCTAGCCTACACGTTGTGCGATGCATGCGATCATTTGATCGCTCAATGCCCAGATTTACGATCATTTCACAAATGGTACCCAATCACTCAGCTGGTCCAAAGGGAGTGGAAAACCAAAGAGCAATAGTATTGTCTTATTTTCCAAGACAACCATCACGCTCAGCATTGTCCTTAGATCCCGCAATTTCGACCCATGTTAGACATCATACACTCATTCATATTCATGTATGTCGACCACCACTGTTAGGCCCGAACCAATTCCTCACAGCCTCGCACAAACTGATTCCCCCTTAGACATATTGTTTCACCCTGAGCAAGATAATTTAGAGGCCATGACAGAACCAGATTTTCCATGGGACTCATTGCATCATTCGTGCCTAGTAGCCCAAAAACCCAGGATATATACGCCATTGAATCCAAATAATTCCTTCCATCTTGGAAGGTATATTGTTTCAAAAACCCTATCCCAGCGCCCGATGTTTTTGAAGAAGGGAATATGTCAACTATTTCGCCATCCATTAAGGTGACTATCTCAAGAAAACAAAAGAAATCTTGCTAGGGGCAGCATTCTCCCTAAACAAGGTAGTTTCTTATACAAACTTATTATAAGAGTACATGGATATCTTTGAATCAGATTATTCATAAATTCCAGGGCCAAGGACCACCATCATAGAACACCACATTGACACCTGGCATGGCATATCACTAGTCCACCAAAAGCAACGTCAATTACAACCATCCAAATCAGATGTCAACACGAGCAAGAAGAGCAACATCCCCACCAGCATCTGCAGCACTGCTACCCTCACCTGAGGGACCCCTTGCACCACCTTCTCCCCCAATATGGGCCTGACCAGCCCCAAGCAGGTCCCTCCTCCTAGGCTAGTGACCCACCAAATGAGTTGTAGGATGCCTTATCGAACCCACGTTTGCAAAAGAAAACAAAAAAAAGTATCAGTATCACCATCAAAAAAAATATATATCTATACACAATAAAAATCCTCAAAATGCAGAAAACATCAAAATTCATACATGTCGGACCCCATGCATAGCCTACATGAAGACCCATATCCGGATCACCCCAAAAATCCATCCCCAAAAACAGGAACCCAAGGAACACTTGCGGGTTCGACTCGAACCACACCTCGACCATCGCATCCCAATGACGGCCTGCCTCTCCTCCACTACCACCAGGCATCATAGGTGGCCACCGATTCATCTGAGGATCCATCGGAGGACCCAGGGGCACTGCTACAAAAGGTCGAAGCGTCACAACCCTCTCGTACATGATGCTACAGAGGATGCTCGCATTAGAGAAAGTCTTAATAGCCCCCCTCTAGGCGTTGGTGATCTGAGTGGCCATGCCCTTGTAAACGTATCGAGCCTAGTCAAAAAAGTGACCTGCCTAAAGTCGACGCAAAACCACAAGTTGCAGACCCGAGAATCAATGGGTGGTCGTCGACCTAGATAGGCGAACTATCATCGCCAAGGAAGCTCTCTCAGCTAGGTCTGTCACATATCTCACATAGATACATCCTCGGGTGATCTTATAATAACCATTATGCCCCTCATCCTTGGCCCAATGATGGATGTTCACTCCCCTAGGAGGGAGTGGATAGGGAAGGGCCCCCCCTTGAGGTAATAGACCGGTCACAAAATAGACGTCGGTCTCTGGCTGGATCACAACATCCCTATGATGCAGGGCCTTAATCTATCGTCTTTTATTCTGGCATCGGACAAGGTAGTGCAGGAACGCATCATGGGACCTCAATATTTTGTTCTCTAATAACTTTAACCATATCGAGTCAGGACCTCCTGAGCATGGGGGTATTGGGCCACTTCCACATAGAGATCAGGCTAGTCCCTCTCCCACCACAACATCCTCCCATCAGAGAAAACACCAAACATTAGTTTTTATCAAAAAATATTGAAAAAAAAATTAAAAAAAGTTGACCTCCCCACACCTGTAAAAAACTTAGAAGCAGTGACAGCGTGCCTATAGCAGATACAGGCACACGGTTCATCACGCATAATTTTCCCCAACCGCGAGGGTCTCGTGAAAAAATTACCTTTTGCATGAGGACTGTGCAGGTCATCCTTGATCTTTCATGCAATCTTACCAAAAAATTGGTATAAAATAGGTAAAAATCCATATTTGGACGGACCCCTCATTCCAGAAAAAAAGATAAAAATGAAAAGCGGGACTTTTAAGGTCAGCACAGGCAAGAAGAGCAGAGCAGCATCCCCACTAGCAGCTGCATTACTACTACCGTCACCTGAGGGACCCCCTGCACCACCTTGTCCCCCAATCTAGGTATGACCGGCCCCAAGCGGGTCCTTCCTCCTAGGCTGGTGACTCATCAAATTAGCAGTAGGACGCCCTGTCGAACCCACGTCTGCAAGAGAAAACAAAACACAGTATCAGTATCACCGTCAAAAACATATATATCTATACACAATAAAAATCCTCAAAATGCAGAAAACATCAAAATTAATATCTGTCAGACCTCGTGCACTGCCTGCAAGAAAACCCATATCCAGATCCCCTTAGAAATTTATCCCCGAATATGGGAACTCAAGGAACACTTGCGGGTTTGACTCGAACCACGCCTTGACCTTCATGTCCCAGTAATAGCCCACCTCTCCTCCACCACCATGAGGCATCACAGCTACCCACCGACACATCTGAGGATCCCTTAGAAGACCCAGGGGAAATGCCACAAAAGGTCTAAGCATCACAACCCTCTCATACATGATGCTACAAAGGATGCTCGCATAAGAGAAAGTCTTAATAGCTCCCCTCTAGGCCTTGGTGCATTGAGTGACCATGCCCTATTAAACGTATCGAGCCTAGTTTAAAAAGTGACCGGCCTGAAGCTGTCGCAAAACTGCAAGTTATGAACTCAACACTCGATGGGTCATCATCGACCCAAATAGGTGAACTATCATCTCCAAGGCAGTTCTCTCAGCCAGGTCCATCACAGAGCTCACATGGATACATCCCCATGTGATCATATAAGGACCGTAATGCCCCTCATCCTCAGCCCAACGATGGATGGTCACTTCCCCAAGAGTGAGTGGATAGGGAAGGGCCTCCCCCTGAGGAAAAAAAATGGTCACAAAATAAATGTTGGTCTCCGGCTATACCACGACATCCCTATGACACAGGACCATAACGCATCGTCTCTTATTCCGACATTGGACCAGGTAGCACAGGAACCCATCCTAGGACCTCAATATGTTGTTCTCTAAGAAATTCAGTAAACCATACCAAGCCAGGACCTCCAGAGCATGGGGGTATTCGGCCACTTCCACACGGATATCAGGCCAGTCCCTCTCCCACCAAAACATCTTCCCATCAGAGAAAACACCAAACATTAGTTTTTTTCAAAAAATATTAAAAATTAAAAAAAAAAAAAATTACTTCCCCATGCCTGTAAAAAACTTAAAAGTCGTGACCACGCGCCTGTAGCAGATACAGTCGCGTGGTTCATTGCGCATAATTTTTCCCCAACCGCGATGGTCTCGTGCAAAAATTACCTTTTGCGTGAGGACTGCGTAGGTCATCCTTGATTGCTAGCATGCTCTTACCAAAAAATGGGCATAAAATCTGTACAAATCCATATTTGAACGGACCCCCCATTCCAGAAAAAGACAAAAATGAAAAGTGGGATGTTTAAGGTCCTACTTAACACTGACATCACAAATCCAGGGTACTCACGCTGACCACAATGGCAAGAGATGCTCGGGAACTGGAGCTTAGCTCTGACCTCGGACCCTCAAAAGAAACAAATGAGTTGAAGTGAACCATATTGGCCCATATATCGCCCTTTTGCCATTTTTCAACAGACCATAACTAGAGCTCAGAGTACCCAATCGCAAAACCGCAAGAAACACAGTGATCAGCCACTACAAGAAAAATACCCTCCAACAGAGGTTATGAAGGAGGTTTTTAGTGTTATAAAATTGGCCAAAATTTTCAAAAAACATTTGCTACAAAATCCATGTATGGTTACGAAGGTTTTGGCAAAGCTTTTAACGGAAATTCAACACAACTAAAAAACAATGGGTGGCCGGAGATTATTATGCATGTTTTTTTTCATCGGTGCACTACTCTAGATTTAATGCACATGTGCCTACATGCAGAAGGCTCCCCGGGGCGGTCAAAGGAGAATGCACTGGGCCGTTAAGGTATAAAACCACATTGGGCGTAGTGTTGGTGATACAACACATGGGGCCATTCTAATTGGTCTTGGGATTTGTGAGGTGCCCATAGGTTGTATCAACGCACCGATGCGTAGACTTATAAAAATGCACCAGTGTGCAATATCACACAAATGCACCAAGATTTATAATTGGTATCGGTATTTGTGCGATGCCCATAGCTAGTACAAATGCACCGGTGCGTATAAACACATAAACACCCCAGTGCGATGGATCACACAAATGCACCGAGATTTATAATTGGTATCGGTATTCGTGTGGTGCCCATAGGTCATACAAATGCACTGGTGTGTATAGACACATAAACGCCCTGGTGCGCAGTATCACACAAACGCACCGAGATTTATAATTGGTATTGGTATTCGTGTGGTGCCCGTAGGTCGTACAACGGCACCAGTGCGTATAGACACATAAACACACCGCACAAACGCACCGATATTTTTAATTGGTTTTGGTATTTTTGTGGTTCCCATAGGTAATAGAAACACACCAGTGTATAGTAACTGACACGCACTGGTTTTCAATTTTTATTTTTTAGAAACATCGACCTACGATAGTGCAATTATTGTGATTGTTTTAAATTCATTATTCATCAAAAGTTGACACATATTATAACAATATTCATATTAATTAATTTTTTATTAATGCATTTGAATGTGATGTTTGGATTAATTTGTTATATCATATCATAATTATTGTGGTTTTTTAAAATTCATTATTCATCAAAAGTTGACACATATATATCTTATAACAATATTCATATGAATTAAATTTTTATTAGTGCATTTGAGAATGACAATGGAAAACGCAATAGAATAAATTAAAACATATTTTATTATATATATATACATGTACATGTACATGTACATGTACATATACATATACATATAATACATTCTTTTTCATACAAAATGGGATAGTTATTGGTATCCCTTTGTCTTTCAATTGGGACACTATGTCCATTACATTAAACAAAATGTCTGATTTCGCAAACATATTTCAAAAAATACAATGCCTTGCTTTGATATCCAAACATAGTGATCATCATTCTTCGCTTGAACTATTGTCGCTGCTAGAGCTACTTCCATGACTTGGGTTATTTTCAGGAATGATTTGTTCACGGTGTTGATTGTTTTCTTCTTCTTCACCTTCCATCTAAAAAATAAAAATAAACTGTAATGAGTGTATATACATTGGTGAGAATAATGAAAATTGCAATATTAAATAATATACATCAATGTAAATCGAAAAGAAATGGCGTACCATTGCAACAATTGACTCATAAACTATACACATTCTTTCAAAACCATGTAACATGCCATCTTTCAAGATTTCATCTATTGGCGCAGTTCCATACTTTGTTTCCTCGAAGTTTTATACCCCATAACATATCATATATTTAATATAAAAGATTTTTTTGTTCTATTAATTATAGACACAGCTAAGTAAAACAAGATCAATAGATGCTTACAAATTCCACAATTAAGTTTTGATATGCCAACATATACTCACAACCCATATTTAACCCAATTTCAATCAATTCCTCTGATGGTTCTTCTTTGTATGTTAGCACCCATTTGAAGACATTCAATGATGATTTTTGTAAAACAACTTAAAAAATA
Organism: Pinus albicaulis; assembly: GCA_034641835.2. Classification (NCBI taxonomy): domain Eukaryota; kingdom Viridiplantae; phylum Streptophyta; class Pinopsida; order Pinales; family Pinaceae; genus Pinus; species Pinus albicaulis. The sequence goes on from CM076577.1 coordinate 1,071,263,232, forward strand.
CAAAAATGAAATCTAGTTGAGTTGTTATAAGGAAGTAACAATTAATCACAAACTTAGATATCAACCCTTTTCTTCCTTGTCGTCCTGTTTTATGTGTTGAATGGGTTCTATTTTCTTTTCTTTTCTACAAGAAAATACTTCAAAATTAATATTTAATGCTAAATTGTTATTTATTGTACCTAATGATCGAAAAATTCAATGATAACATATTACATTTGAAGCACGTTTTTGTTGAGATGGCTCCTCCTGCGATGGAATTTTGTCCATTTCTTTGACCATCTCCTTGTACACCTTTTTGGACATTCCTACTAGCATATTTCTGATATCAGCTCGTTCATATTTTGATATTTTCATAATCTTCCTGAAAATGTAACATGAAAATAAACTATTTAATTTTTATATTGATATATGAAAATTAAATATAACAAAAATGATATTTATAAATAATTCTAAACAAATATTTAAAGGAATAATACTTTTTCATTCCTTCATTTTTGTTGTTGTACGTTTTTGCTATTAAAAGTCTGACATGTCTCATTGACCAATTCTTTGGAAACTCTTCCTGTAGTTTAGATAAAATTCGGTTCTTGGAATCATTTGATTGGTTTTTGTATTGTAAGTGGAAAGAAGTTCTATACATTCGTTCCACTAAATCCCTCAAACTTTTGTAAAATATTTTCCCCCTTTCGTTAACCTCTAGCACCACTCCAAATGAGCTAAGGAGCAATTCATTTTCATTTGCATGTTCTATTTTTTTCTTTTCCTAGAACAACATTCATTTTCTGAGTTGTTGATCCCTGTAGAACATTAAACAGATGTGAATTAATGGACAATTTGACACATGTTATCTAATAATTTTAATTATATTATTAATGAAAATTAAAAAAAGAAACTCATATTGGGTCGATAGTATTTTTTCATTCACTTGATTCATCCTTTTGTAATTTTTCTATCAAGATTTTACGCTCTTCTGGTCCTAGATCAGAAATAACCTTATCGAGCTTCGTCATTTATGGCTCTACATGATACACAGTAGACAATACATATTAGTTAAACTTACATATAGTTCAAAAATAATATTTTTTGTCAAGAATTTACAAAGAACTTGCCTTTTTTGCTTTTCTTGATGTGTTATCAGTATTTTTGTTACTTGATATCTTGTCAGTCATTTCTTTATCAATCTCAAACCCGTACTGTATCATTCATCAATATACTTATAAATAAATTGTCAACTTTTCACGTAAAAAAAAAAAAAAATCTCAAGAAACTGGTGCCCCATTCACGTTGTACGCACTGACGCTAGTGCATAGGGGTCTTAGAAATGCACCGCACAAACAGTATAATAGACCGTACGGTGCTCTATGTCAAAAAGGAGCACCAGTGCGTTACATTTCAACCACCACACCGATTAACCATGATAAAATAATAAAAATCGTCTAGTGTTAGTTTTTGTAGCATAAACCGGTGCCATATTTTACATATGGTGCACTGATATAAAAAAATTGTTTTTTAATTTTTTATCACATTACTTTAGCAGTGCGCTTGTACAATACAAAGAATTGGTGCACTAGGTTACGCCAGGCGCACTGATGAAAAAAAATCTGTTTTTTTTAATTCACACAAGGGCCATGGATTGGGATCCAACTATGAAAATCATCCCGTCGGTTGGATGTCTTAGGTCTATATTTAGCAATACAAACCCTACAAATCTAAATTGAAAATCCCTAATTCTGAAATCACAAAAAGAGGGAGAAGAAAGGGCAAAAACAAAAATAATGTAGGGTTTGTATTTTTTGAAAGTGTTTTTTTTTTTTTTTTTTTTTTTATGAATGTAACGTTTCATGGTGAGCCATAATGAATAACCATAATGAAATAATGCACTGGTTGCATATTTTACAAATAGTGCACTGAGAAAAAATATTTTTTATTTTTTATTTTTTATCACAGTACTTTCGTGGTGCGCTGGGAAAATAAAGCGCACCGGTGCGCTCAAGTACACAAGGCGCACCGATGAAAAAAATCTTTTTTTTTTAATTTACGCAAGACTGACATGGATTGGGATCTGACTATGCAAGTTGTCCCGTGATATGGATGTCTTAGGCTTATATTTAGCAATACAAACCCTATAAATATAAATTTAAAAGCTCTAAATCTGAAATCACAGAAAGAGGGAGAAGAAAGGGCAGAAACAAAAAGAATGTAGGGTTTGTTTCTAAAATGGATTTTTTTAATGCAAAACAGCATTTGCATGGTGCACCGTGATGAAATAGCGCACCGGTGCCATATGTTACATATGGTGCACTGATAAAAACATATTTTGTTTTTATTTTTATTTTATATCACTGTACTTTCGCGGTGCGCTGGTGTAATAGAGCACACCGGTGTGCTATGTTACGCAGGGCACACCAAGGAAAAAAAAATCTGTTCTTTTTTAATTCACACAAGGGCCGACATGGATTGGGATCCAACTATACAAGTCGTCCCGTGGGTTTGATATCTTATGACTATACAAACCCTATAAATCTAAATGGAAAAGCCCTAATTTTGAAATTACAAAAAGAGGGAGAAGAAAGGGCAGAAACAAAAAGAATATAGGGTTTTTGTTTCTAAAAATGGATCTTTTTTTACTTTGTTTCCGAAAAATACAGAGATTAAAAAAAAAAAAAAAAAAAAAAAAAAAATTGATCTTTTTCTTTTACTACATTAAAAAAACTGCAGAAATTTTTTTTTAAAATAATAAAATTTACTCACATCGTTTGAAATTCTATGCTACAGGGTTTGAATCAGCAGAGGTTTGGAATTCTGATTGTCTAAATACTTCTATTCGAACATATTTCCCTACTCGACAGTGCTCTCGTGCTTTGTTTTCTCCAGGTTTGTATCTTACAAATCTCTAGTTGAAATTTTTTGCAAAAATAGTGAAATAATGAAAAGTGTTTAGTATTTAAAGAAATTTTTTATGAAATTAGATTTTCGAAACTATTTTTCTACCCATTTTTCAATTTACCATTTTTTTCACTTAAAGAAAATAGAGTTGCACTTTTTTTATTTGCGGTTATTCATCACCAGTGTGTCCCTTAATCAAACTGCACCGGTGCGTCTGGGTATAAAACGACACCGGTGCGCATTACCAAAAATGCATCGGTGCGATGATCTATACATCAGGCGCCGAAATTAAATTTAGGTGTGTGCACCAAAATTTATTGTTGTTTTGCTCAAATGCAGGTAGAAAATATCATAATTATATGGAATGGACAATTCTTCAAAATCCAGCTCGTTCCATAATATTTCTTAAAGTCCATAGCGAAGTTCTCCCTATCCATCTCGAGATGTAATATTTACTTCAGATTTTATTTATATTTTCATTATCTAATTGAATTTATGTTTTTTATCCATGTAGTCAATCATGCACAACTTAATTAAATTTATAATGTATACAATTTTGCACGCTCATGTAGATTCAGCATCGAGTTCAGATGCACAAAATATTCAAACTGCTCCAAAACGTCGGAAGTTCTTATAAGGAGCTGCATACCGCAAGGCGCATTTGGTAGATGAAAATGGACAACCGCTTCACCCTGCCAATTGTAACAATATTGCATCTTCTAGCCACAATCATGGGACAATGATGGTAATTATAATTATATTTTTTTGGTATATATATTGATTAATATGTAATTATTTCAACATCAAACTAATTTATAATCTTGCAATATTGTCAACGCAGTTACTAATTGATATCATATATTTTGAACTAATCATGTTCAAATATTTTTTTTTTTAATTATTAGGATTCTAGTGATGATGAACGACTTACCTACCATCTTCCGTTGCACCCCACGACAATGCCAAATCGAGAGAAGACTGAATTAAGAGAAAAAATTGGAGAGGAACGATACCAAGAATGGTTGAATCAACCATCGATTCAATTCTCGCTACGCCCAGATTCACCAATTAGGAATGACTACAGCAATAGCATTTCTTTACAAGCTGGCAATGGAGGCAATCAAATAGAAGTTGGTATGGATGATTACTTAAGGGATACGACTTCCATGGAGACAATGTTGTTAGATGCATTCCAAAATTTTGATCAGCTAGGGGATGATGTTCATATCGTTGACACCTTTTTCGAAAGCCTTAAATTTGCTTCCACAACCCCTCTCTTTGGATCTGGCAGTCAGTCAAAGTCTACCCAGTTAGGGAAAATGATGTTACTATACAACTTGAAAGCAAATTTTGGCTTGTTGAATGCATGTTTCTCGGAAATTTTGAGGTAAGTTACCATAAAGTACTCCCTTATATAAATTTGAAATATAATCAGTACACTGCAATGAACATTACAAATGGTAAATTTTATGAACGTTAATAATTATATCGACATTAATTTACATTTATTAATATATTTTTCCATGATCACCACCTATAGGTTATTCAAAGATAAGGTTCTTCTGAGTGATAATGTCTTGCCCGGTAGCTGTGAAGAGGCAGAGAAATTGTTGAAAATGTTGGGTGTTGAGTACATATCATATCATGCATGTCCAAATGATTGTATTCTATATAGAGGAGAATATGCAGACAAAGAGATGTGTCTGAAATGTGGGCATGACAGGTATGATAAATCAAAAAAGAAGGGTAAATCACGTACTGGTCCTCCTTTTAAGATATTGAGGCACATGCCTATAATCCCAAGGATTCAAAGGTTCTTTTGTTGCAAATAATTAGCTATGTTGCAGGGATGGTATGCCTCACACAGAAGTGAGTTGGGAGTTATGCGTATCCCAACTGATTCAATAGCCATGAAGCATGTAGAGGATACATGGCCCAAAAAATTCAAGGATGAAGTACGAAGTCTACGACTCAGCATAGCCATGGATGGCGTCAACCCATATTCCCTCCAGAACAGCAACTATTTTGTTTGGCCTGTAGTAGTGATCAATAAAAATATCCCCCCATGTTTGTGCGTGAAGAATGAACATCTTGTGTTGGCTCTTATAGTCCCTGGTAGAAGATAAGTGAAGAATATGGATGTCTACTTACAACCACTGCTAGATGAATTGAAGGAATTATGGGATGGGATAAATGTATATGATGTATCAAGACCCATCGCAGCAGAGAAGAGTTTTACATTGTATGACATATGTGCTTACATGACACATGATTATCCAGGCTTGGGAGTTTTCTCTGGTAAATTACATGTTTAATTTATTGATTTGTTTATATATGTAACAATATTATTTCACATATTAGTTATTTAATTCATTGTAATATTTGTTCTGATCTTCATGAAATTTTTTAACGTGCCATGCATATTAATTAATGTATACAAATATAATCTCATAGGTCTTGTAAAAAAAGGGTATTCTGGATGTAAATGTTGTGGACCTTCTCTAAAAGCTAGATGGTCCAAGGACCTACGAAAGCCAATGTATGATTGCTACAGGGTATTCCTACCAGAAGAACACCCTTACAGAAGAGCAACATCTGCTTTTAATGGTAAACGAGAGAGAATCCAAAGGCCTCCAATAATGACACCAGCTGAATGGCTTAGAGCATATGAGAGAGAGAAGGAGAAGGAGTTCATAGAAATGTTTGATTCAAATGGGGAGCCTATGTTCGATGATCCAGATTTCTTCGAAACTTATGTTGAGAAATTTCCCATTGGGATGAAAAGGAAATCTATCTTTTATGACCTCCCATATTGGGAGCATCTTAATATTACCCACTTATTAGATCCCATGCATATATTTAAAAATGTTTCATCTTCTTTATGGAGGCACATAGCATCGAAACAAAGTGACACATTGGCTGTTAGGAAAGATCTTATTACTTCAAAAACTAAAAATAAACATTGGCCAAGACGATTAGAAAGTACAGGATTAGAGGCAGGCGTTGGTCCCTCTATTTCATGGTTTATCAAAGAAGGTGATGTTCCCTGGTTTTTAAAAAAAGATGATATTTCTTTGGCAAAGGAAGTTATAATGGTTGTGAGGGTGCCAACTTCATACGGTTCTTCACTATGGCGCTGCTTCACCATAGATAACCATTTGTCAGGGTTGAAATCGCATGACCATTTGAATCTTCTAAGAGTACGTATAATGTCAAAAGCATGATTTTATTATTTTTTATATCAATAAATTTTATTCCATGCGGGGATCATAAAACATAACTAATTTTGTATATTATTAATGCACATGTTTATAACTTTTCAGTGTCATTATCCTTTGTTCGTGCGTAGGTGTGTGAAACATGAATTCCCTCAAGATTAGGTGTGTGCCATATCTAAATTATCTGCATTTGTATGTTGGATCACGTCAAAGATGATTCATGTGGCTTGCATTCCCTGGTGGCATCAAGAGAGAGTTGAGATTGTTTGTATGTTTGAGAAGGAACTGTCGACGATTTTCATGGATTTACAGGTTCATATTGTAATCCACCTAGTAGATGAGATTGAATTATTTGGGGTGGTTTCTTGTCGTTGGATGTTCTTCTTAGAGAGGTACATGAAGAAATTGAAAGGTTTTGTTCGATAAAGGGACAACCCAAGGGGTCTATGGAAGAGGGGTACATATCGTATGAGTCTTTCTATTATGCCAGTGAGTACATCAAGCAGATCAACAACAGACCAGGTGCGGTGATTTGGGACGATGAAAGGGATGAAGACAAAAGAGAAGAGGAGTTGCTCCAAACGAGTGGGAAAAAGCGCTTGATAAAGAGTAAGTGACTTGTAATTTTTCAAATTTACAAAAAGTAATTAATATTCATGTTGAACTTCGACATAATGTATATTTTTATCTCTAAGTACTATATAATGTTGGTTTGATTTCATCAGCGAATTCAGAAATTGAAGCAATCAATAAATTTGTTCTTTACAATTCTGAAGTGACACAACCATGGGTCGCATTGTATGAACAAAAGAGGATAAAATGGGATAGTGACAGGAAATAATTTAGACGTTTGAATGGTAGAAGTGTGCCTTATCACGATCATTTAAAAGAAAATATGCCAAAAATATGCCCCAACAGTTGGGTTGCTAACCAAATCAGAGAGAAATACGGTGCTTCTGGTCGTTACCCGCGTATTGAAGAGGATGCGCTAAACGTAGGGATTGGTTGCAGTAACTCGGTAGTAATTTTTTTAATTTATATGTAAATTTGAAACTTATATTAAGACATCTACATTTCATATTTTAACTATTGGGTTATTATAAGACACATGACACTATGGTTTTTTTAACTTTTTTATAATAGGTGCATTTGTTCCCATCTATGTGGGCATATGGACACCATTTTCGCACAAAAAATGTCGATGCTGGAAACATCACACAAGACTGTGGAGTGGAAGTCGAGTTCGATCAATCTAGTCGATCTAGCCACCGTGATCAAAACCTAGTACGAGGGATGTTAGGTTACGTCAGAAAGATACAAGAGATCATTGAAGTGGATTTCTCTTCTTTCCAATGTGTTATTTTTAGGTGCAAGTGGTGGGACACCTTTGATCGGAATAATGTAAAGGAATATCGCGATAGTAGGCTGATATGTATAACCTCTAGAAAGATGTGGGATGCAGCTAAGGAGCCCTATGTTTTCCCCAAACACTGCAACCAGGTGTTTTTTTACCCAGATGTGTTGGATAGGGATTGGTGATTCGTATTGACACATGACTCTAGATCAAAACATATTTTTCAGAACAATAGTGTTATCATGCCAAGCAAGCTGGAAGACAATGAGGGTGATCATGAGAACCGAGAGTGATATGGTACATGTGTTATTTCATCAATATTTATACTTTTTAAGATGGGTTTTTCGAAACATTATAATATGTATTTTGAACTAATTGGTAATTTGCATTGTGTTAATGTTAAAATCAATAATTCACTTCATAATTTGAAATTATGTTGATCTCAAAAACAATGGCGTACTGTATAAATTAGTTTAGTTCTTTTTTTTTTGTATCTAAGATCGTAATAAAATAATGATAATTATAAAGTACATGAATTTATTTGCATTATTTTCTAAACTTTATTATGTTACAATAATTCACATTATTCTAGATTTATTATTTTACAATTATTTAAAATTTACAAATTTACAAAATTTAAAAATTTTAATAAATTCATTTCACACTAATACAATGGAAATTTTACAAATATTTTACATACAATTACAATTAAAATTATAATTACAATTACATTTTTACAATTTCACATAAAATTACAATTACAATTTTAGAATTTTACATACAATTACAATTTTACAATTACAATCAATTCACAGTAATACAATTCCCGGATGCGGGTGCTATTAGGCGCATTGGAGCTGATGGGACGGGGGTCTAGCCGGACGGTAGGCCACATGCCATCCCGCAGGGAGAACGTCACTCCAGCCTTAAACACGTTCATGCGGAGTTCAATTGCATTAATTCCTGGCGCACTTCACAACCTGGCTGCCGCTCCACGATGCATTCTCGACTGCTATGTATTGGATCGACCTCTGGTGCACATTAAAGACCATTCATTGCAGATGATCTACCGCTGCAAAGCTGACCTGATAAAAGACATGGACCCATCTTCTGTTCCGAGTTCTTCTCCCTTGCCGGTGAATTGGTGCTGCAGTCCAACTCCTAGAATTGCCAATGAACGCACCGTCACTGGTAAGAGAAGCTGTATCAATTGTTGCCTGGAGCTTGATGAAAACCTTCATTTCTCGCTTTCTGGTTCCTGCTTGCTTGCCTCTGTCTCTCTGTGCTCCAATTCGACTCTGCCCTCTGTCTACTCTCTGGTTCCCTGGCCTTCTTGCCTTGGCTCAGCTGAGAACATGCCTCGCCTCAGGCATAGAATGCGTTGTAGGCGCGGTTCCACCCGGAGCCGTGTGAGGCGTTCTCCTTCCTCCTCTAGCTCGCCATCTGGGACTTCTTCCCCCTCGGACAGTCTTCACAATCTTCTTCGTGGTCGTTTGCTTCATTCGGGTCGCAGGCTGGACTCACCCTCGTCTTCTGCTCTCCCGACACAATCCCACACTGCCCTTTTCTCCTTTGACTGCTCCCTCAATCGTCCGAGAGTCACTGCTGCCATCTCGGTTGTGTTTCTTGAGGAGCCCCAGGACGAGCAGCTCTAGAATCCTTCGGAGGGGTAGGTCATTAACGTCAACACGAAGTAGGAACAAGCGCTACAAGATTCGGTGGAGCAGGCCAACGGAAGCAAGGAGGCTATGTCACGCGTCACGAGGCATGGCCAGGCGAAGCAGGCGGTCCCTCCTCCCTCCGGGAAAGTGATCCACTCTGTCGATGACCTGTACAATGATCGTGGCAAACCGGATGAATACTGGTGCAGGGTTGAACAAGTTGCTCCTGATGAGTAGTTATGCCTCTCAATTATGGTTTCCTTTCTATGTTTTTGCCCTCTCCATTGGGCGTGTTTCTGAATTTCAAGCGGGTTCATGCTATTACAATCATGGTTTTCGTTTTTGTCAGTACTCTAAGTATCTCGATCCCCTGCGTGGGATTTTTTATGGTGGTCTCAACAGGTTGGTTTCCCTCCTGCAGGGCAGTCTCAAACTCCATTTTTACAAGTCTAAAATGCCTCATCATTAGACAAGCTTAAGGCTTCGGCCTGCTGTACACTACTTTTTCTGTTAATAGACTAATTTTACTCAGGAAATAATAAAAAAATTGACAGTAATACAATTAAAATTTTACAAATATTTTAAATACAATTACAGTTACAATTTTACAATTTTACGTACAATTACAATTACAAATACAATTTTAGAATTTTACATGTATACAATTACAATTACAAATTTACAAATTTATATATATACCATTACAATTACAATTTTAGAATTTTGCATACAATTAGAATTACAAATATTACAATTTTACAATATCATGATCATTTAATATTAAATTAATTAATAAACATCACGTTCATGATAAACATCGTACAAACATCATATTTGACTAAAAAACACATTCAAAATCGCTAACATCGTCGTGATCATGGTCATCTACCAAAACACAATTAACATTATATATTAACATCATCAAAACAAAAACATCAAATATACATCTCATGTCAAATAACTCATGATATCACATACATATCTATCTACAACCTGCACATTAAATGAACATATCTAACATGACCCAAAAATATACACATCATGATGATCACCAACATGTAAATTAAGCACAACTATATATATATATATATATATATATATATATATATATATATATATATATATATAACTGAATAATGTTAAAAATACACAACTATAATATAAATGTCATGGATCAGTTGGTGGTAGTACAACATCAATATCAGTGATAGTGGAGGCCTGCTTAGTCAATGGTGCAGCCTCGACGGTTGATGGTCTGCTCATGATCATGAGTACTGATGGATGTTGCAGGTTGCTGACTGGACGTGGCCGATGGTCCAGCCTCATCTCCATGATGACTGTTGCTAGATGTTAGTGGAGGCTCATGCTCACCTGTTGGCGCAGTGCGAGGTGAACGATCATGAAATGATGAGTCGCTACTCGCGGACTTTCCATCACGTGTTGCGGCTCAACCATGCCTATAATGTTCAACAGTCCTCCTCAGTCGTGTAACAATTGTCGTAACTCCTACGACATGCTACATCAGGATGTACATGTCACGCGGCATGCCTCTCCACATCTATAATAGCCTATCATCGGCCTATATGTCTCTGTAATGAGCAGGCCTGATGCCCACCTCAACAATAAATGCACTATGTTGGTCGCCCAACTCCATCCGGTATCTAGCACCAAGTCGACTGTGCCTAGTAAAAGGCAAAACCGGCGCACCAGCAGGAGTAGGTCTCTCTGCACCTTCCTCCTGATCATGATCCTCGGCATCTTCCATGCCCTGATTGTCATCAGGAATCCACACCTGGATCATGTGGTGGTGCCGGCATCTTGTCGTCATAAAAAGAGCCAATATCTGCAAAATATATACAAGTACACAATAATAATTAGACAATTTCATTACACAACTTAATAAAAACAAATTAAAGAACATGTTAAAATAAATATAAATAAAACAGTAATATTACCTCTATCATCTAGTGGCTCATCAGTTGTAAAGAGGATGTTGGCACACCCTCGCTAATCCAAACCCGCATATGGACATGGGACCATAACGAAGTGATTCTCATCAACACTAACTAGAAACTCCAATGCATCCTGCGATATCCTCGCTAGAAACAGAGTCTCATCCCTCTTGGGCATCATCTGCCCCCACATGTGCATACATGCCTCAAACGTCGGCCTACGAGGCTACCGAAGAAAAGTAGGCCTCGTCTCTGGAAACCTCTAAAATAATAAACAAAAAATATCTGAAGAAAAATGGAAGTTCACCCTCCCTTGTGCATGAGCATGACATCTATCTAAGGCTGTACAGAATTGCCGCAAAAAAATGGCAGACCACCTGACAAGTCGTGGCTCCTGTAATAAAGAATAAAAATAATATAGAAGTGAGCAACTAATGTGTTGCCCATCACTGGTGTTGTGTGAAATGGTCGAAATGATAAGTGAGATACACTGCACCTCCTCCCTATCAAATGCATCAATACATAACTGACCTCTAGCAACCCGAAACTCTACAAGAGACAGTACATTTTCTCCAATGTATCTCTGGGAGTAAACTAACTGACTCCCTATTACACAGCTAGCCATAACCTCTAGGAATGAGGGAAAATCCACCCCTTTCCTCGATAGCCCTGTAATGAAATATATATCCTCCTCAGTGGGCATGTACCACTGGTTGATACCAACCCGGAAAGCTTGTTGTTGGGCATTCCACCTTCGGATAATATGTCTCAAAAACAAACTATGGCCCTTTAGGGAAGTAACCTCCTCATATAACTTGAGGAGGCCTACCTACCTTAGGATCCCCTGTGTAGCGATTGTAATAGGGCAAGGGTATGCATCTCTCTCCCTCTATCGTGCCTCCCACAGGTGAACCATGTTATACTGTTCCGCGTGTTGTTTTTGTTGTTCCCCCTCTTCTCTCCTTTCACGTCTCCGAATGATTGACATATTAAACACAATTTTTTTATTAAATGAGACATGTATTTAGAAATATACATATATATTTTTTTTGAAAAAAAAATAAAAAAATAGTCGGTGCGCCTAAAACATAGTCACGCACCAGTCCTGATGCGTCTCTCTATGGAGCGCACTGGCGTCTCTCTATGGAGCGCACTGGCGTCAGTGCACCTAATAATATTAAGCGCCCTGAAGAAAATTCTCCAGAAAAAAAAAAAAAATTAGCGCACCATTGACTATGTACGACGTCAGGAGGGCGGTGTGTTGACTAAAATCTACACCCCGAGGCGTATAGTTAAGTCAGCGGACCGACCTCCTACCATCATGACATAGTGAACGGTGCGGCCTCTTACAAGGTTGCACCGTTGACGCAGGCAAAATACATAAAGTTTCGCGCTGACAAATATAGCCATCCCAGGGCTGCTATTTTGGTCAACGCACCACGTCGCCGCTATTCCACAAGGTCAACGGTGTGGCCAGGTAACCGACCACACCGCACTTCGAAAAAATTAAAATAACATGGGGCGCCTTCGGTACCGCCACAAAACCAGTGTGGATATTGTTAGCACCAGTTTACTAGGCCGAATTGTTGACGAAATGCGGTATGCAGTGCGCTGACAACATTACCTTCCCTGGGGCGAATAATTCAGTCAACGCACCGTATTGCCTCTATTCCACATTGTCAACGGTGCAGCCTGGTAAATGACCGCACTGTACTTTTTATAAAAAATTAAAATAACATGGTGCGCCTATCGGTACCACCCTGGAACCGGTGCGGATATCGTTAGCACCGGCTTAGATGTGGCCTATAAATTTACAGGCAGCACCGCAAACTAGTGCGAGCGAAACGGCTCGAGCACACCGCGAGACAATTTTTTTTTTTTTAAATAGTTAATTTTAAATTTATTTGAAATTATAATCCACTAAAAGGCTTAATTATGGAAAAACACGAAAAATACCTGTACATTTGCTCATCGAGGAGGCATATTGGCTATATAATTTGCAAAATAAAATTTGTCCACCAGTTTGCAAAATTCAAGATGGATATTGGTGGGCAATGCACAGCAGTAGTGCGTGCAATGAGTGGAATGGGAGCAACAATGTCAAGGTGGCTCAGACAAGGATAAATTGCATCGGTGCTTAAGAGCTTTGTAGCATTGACAAAAGTGAAAAATGTGGTTTCTTGGCCGTAATTTTTTTTTATTTAACCCTGTTCCAATGCGCGAAGTTTCATGGGCACACAGGTGTGTTTTATTCATGTCGCACCAGGCGGATTCTGTTTTCGCTCGCTTTTTATAAGGCACTGGTGCAGGCGGTTTGTAAAGCACCAGTGCACTACAGTAATACAACGCACCGGGCAGGTGTGTACGGAGCGCACGGTGTCTAGTGTGCCAACGTTTTGTGTGGTTTTTTGGTCGTAATTTTTTTATTTAACCTTATTCTGGTGTGCGGGGTTTTAAGGACGCACCAGTGTGCTTTTGTCATTCAACACCGGGCGGTTTCTTTTTTCGCGCACTTTTTATGAGGCACTGGTGCGGACGCTCTGTAAAGCACCGGTGCGCTACAGTAATAAAACGCACCAGGCGGGTGTGTATGGAGCGTACAGTGTCTGGTGTGCCAATGTTTTGTGCAGTTTTTTGGCCGTAATTTTTTTATTTATTTAACCCTGTTCTGGTGCGCGGGATTTATGTTCGCACCGGTGTGGAAGTGTTGTAAAGAACCGGTGCACTAGATAAATACAATGCGTCGGGCGAGTGTGTACAAACCACCAGTGTCCAGTGTGCTAATGTTTTGTGTGGTTTTTTGGCCATAATTTTTATTTTATTTAACCATGTTCCATTGCATGGGATTTTAAGGGAGTACCGGTGCGTTTTCTTCATTCCGCACCAGGCAGTTTCTGTTTTTGCGCGCTTTTTATGATGCACCAGTGCGGAGGTGTTGCAAAGGATCGGTGTGCTACAGAAATGAAACGCACCGGGTGGGTGTGTACGGAGAGCACGGTGTCCAGTGTGCCAATTTTTTCTGCACACTAGTACTTTCTCGTGTTGAACGTATCAGTGTGTTTTATGGTGATAAGCGCACCAGAAGAAATACATCCGCAAACACCTCCGCCCGCCAACCTCCTCTAGTAACCTACACTAGAAACGGATGTCTAGATTATTTTTATAAGGGGTTCCTCAAAAAAATCTGCTAGAGGGTATTTTCCTTGTAGTGAACACACCATCATGTCCAAACTAGACCCCATAAATCCACGCCTAAGAAAAAAATCATTTTCAAGCACAACGTCCACTATACTGCAGTTCAAGTATGCCCTCTCTTATTGCTTTACATTAAAGTTATTTCAAATATTTTTTAATGAAAAATATTATTTTTACTTGGGGTATTGGTTGCAGGTATTACAAACATGCCAAATCACCATATGTCCCAACCAACAAAGGTACAAGAGCAAGTATCATTCTACCCCAACATGATAGGCTCCCCAAGAAGCGTTGCATATCCTCACATCATTTCTTTAAAGAAATAGACCATACGCTTCTTTCACCCAGCCATGTTTATCATCACCCTACATTGAACATGATAAGCACCCTTGCAGGTCAGTAGAAACTCACCCTCCATGGCGTCCATCTCTCATGTAGACCATACACCAAAGGTCGGGAGCCATGGATATAAAACCACAAGCATGGGAAGCACTTCATGTTCATCCATCCATCATACATCAAGTCAAGTTTTACCCATGTCATGTTAAAACCCCTTTCCTGGGCTATCGTTCTCACAAGCTGACAAAAAAAAACGCACCATCGTGTTTCACATTTGGCCTTTCACACCACCATCAGCATAGCCCATCTGTGGCATTTTTTCATCCACCTCATCAACACTGCACCAAGACCAACCAATGGGGCCCCCAACCTGAGCAAAACACACTCCTCACACCATAGTGAAGGATTATTCATGTTTATAGGGGCACCCATCTATGTGTTTGTACATCCAAACCCATTTTATATTCTTTTTGAAAGTGTACAAATATTTTCTTAGGAGAGCACTCCCACCCATCCATTTACATTCCTCACCTAGAAACAGTGCCTAATCACCTTTGTTCAGAGCTACGCATTCTTTTACCGCACCCAACCATGACACTCATAGAAACCATACACCCACCGTGGATGTCTTATCGAATCTAGGGATTTCCTCACCAGAAATTGTTATGATTACCGCCACTCGCATTTATAGCTCTTACCTCGGGCCACTTAACTACCATCATCAATTATAGCTACTTCTCGTCATCATACCTAGTTAACTCATCACATCGTGCCCTACAACATCAAAAACCCTGGTCCCTTGCATCAGTGCTCATTTCGATCAGTTGATGCTTCCTTCTTGTCGACTTCAACAACCATTCTCCAAGAAGGGGGTAGTACCTTGGATGAATCCTCACCTCAATAGGGGCATCCCCATATGGAACTATGGGAATCATCATTACCCATTGATTTCATCGATCCTATTGACATTCGACTTCAAAATAATATTTCATGTCAAGATGGTATCTTACTTCATAACCGTTGCACTCTATCAAAATTTGTTGAAGACCCATGACTTGATAAGCATCTATTTCCAAAATGCTTACACGGGAAGGTCCCCAACAGTTAAATACCAATGCATACAATTAGAACTTATTATAAACAAACATGCCATACCAAGATTATGCATGTGCGCACCACATTCAACCTTCTTTCAAAGAAAAATTCCCTCAAGGGCGTCAGCAACCGTCATCATCAACCAGCAGTAGGTCACTACCAAAAGTGACATAAACAAAACCATTATCTATCAGATAAGCTTAACTAGTCAAAACATCAAGAGCATGGGACATGCCCACCTCGTAGAAATACTTTATTCATTTTATCTCTTGCAGATTTCGAACACAGCATGGTGTTTTTTTTACTTAAGACAAGGAGTCTCCTAACTCAGTTCCAAAGAAATTTACCCTCTCTTTATCTCTCTCAAAAGGATCACACAAAAAAGAAACCATAATGTATTTTGGCTATATAGTTTTTCCTAGACCTCATACATTAGGGGGGAATTGTTAACACTGGAAAATTGTATGGGAAAAAGACATTAAAAATGCCAAACAGAAGGTACAGATAAAGGTTTCCAGAGAAGGAATACATTAGGAAGAGCCAAAAAAATTAATTCTTCCTAAGGTCAAAGGAAAAATTTATGGACAACGCACAGGAAACAAGGAATTTTGGCACATAGTGCGGCTATTTCTTCGATAGTCGTGCACAGTGTGGTTATCCCTTCAATAGCCGCATAGTCTTGGGGATGACAGAATGTCACCATCCGAGACCACTTGGAACGCTTGGTTAAAAATATTCTCACTCGACCCAACCAAGTACAATTGTCTTTGAGCCACCTTGAGGCTTTAATGCAACACACAAAGGAATACTACCTCCACTCTTGTGTCACCATCCATCTTGAGCCAATAGAAGGAGGGAGAATTTGAAAATGGTCTATAAAATCTAGCATTTGGAAGAAGAAGAGGAGACACATTGTTATGTTGGCCAAATTTCTTCATATCAAACTAGCTTGCATAGTCCATCAATAGAGGGATTGGAAGGACTCATATGTTGGCCAACCAACATCTCAGTCCAAGAGAGAGAGGTTCACCACTTGATCTTTATCTACCATCCTTTAAGAGAGGGAAGAGACACTTGCAAGAACTCGAGGGAAAGGGACCTCCTTGTTTTGGGTATTTGAGCTACATAGCTCAAAGGACCCTCTTCAAGTCTTTACAATTGTATATTTTTTACCACTAGCACCTAATAAAGGGAGAACTCTCCACTTGTGTTATTAGGTTGTTTTCTCCATCGAGCTTTTGTATTTTGTAGCATGTTTTGATCTATTTTTAGTGTTGTCTGTTGAGTTTTCCCTCAAACTTAGATTACATTGTGTTGAATTTGTTCCACTAACAATAAGCTGAAATCATTTTTCTATGTGACCTTATGCAAGTAGTAGCCAACTTGTTAAATAAGAGTATTTAATACGCCCTTGCGCCAAATACACTACCACAGGGAGGACTGCAGAAAGAAGATAATCTTAGGAGGGTGGAAACCATTATATGCTCTTCAAAATAGATGTAGAGAGGTAGAGTTATGGGATTGGAAAATGATTAAAGTGATTTTTGGACTCTTAGTTTGTCCAATGATGCTATATGGGTGTGAATTATGGGCTAGCAGCACCCTTGTCTCAAAATGGAAACAAATTGAGAAAATCCAAAAATGCTCGATCATGAGCAAGTTCAAAATAAAAAATCGGTACCTTATGAGATAATGTTGAGTGAAATAGGAGAAACTCCCATCGAAAAAATTGTTGTGGTGCGGCTCATAAGATTTCTAAAAAGAAATGAGCAAATGGAAGTAGGTAGATCGCCTAATGTTATCTTCAAGGAAGGCGTGAGTGAAAAAAAGAAAACATGGATGCAAAAATGGACTATCTACCTCAATGCTTGTCCCACAAATAGCAACAAGCTAAGAAAATTTGTTATGGAGAAGTTTCGTAAACAAGTATGGGGAAAAGAGTTTGGTAGAGAGAAGAAGTACTACATTGAAGAATTCAACCCTATGTATGATCTCCAATAAAAAGAGTACATTGGAGCTAACATTTTGTGGAGGACAAAGGTTCTTATTGCTCAATTAAGAACCAACTCGCATCAAATTCGGTGTGAAACATGACGATGGAAAAGGCCTAAAGAAGCTTGGGAAGAACATGTGTGTACATTTTGCATGTCTGGGACAGTGGAATCGGAAAAACATTTCATTTTGGAATGTGATGCATTCAAAGACATCAGAGAAAGTTATGCGAATATGTTAGCATCGGTTTCTTAGCATTGTCTTTTTAACAATGGGATTGTTGGAAGGTTGGGCTAGCTCATCATCAATTTGAGCAAGAAAAGGACTGAAATGCGAAAGGCGAAAAATAGGGAACACATAATCCCATAGACTATTTTTAGTCTCGTGGACTTTAAAATCTCATTTCATTATGTTATTTGGTAATTTTTTGTTTTCTATTTTTTGAAGTCCAATAATTTTAATACATAAAAGGTTTTAAATTTCATTGTTAGAAAACTGGGTATTCCTGGGTGAAAAATTGTTGACACAATAGTGTTGGTAGTACAATGAAGAGGAAGAAACTGGGTAGAGCTTGCCTTTAAATTAAATTCAATATTCAAGTTTATGTCAACTATTTCTTATGTTATATGTTATTTGGTAATTTTGTTTTTGTTTTTGTTTTTGAAGTCCAATCATTTTAATACATAAAAGGTTTTCAATTTCATTGTTATATTCAATGTTATTGGTGAAAGTAAATGGTTAGTAAGTTAAATGTATAATCTAGTTGTATACATGTTTTTACATGAAATTGAAGAGACTATGTATAATTTTTTTTTCTTTTTTCTTTTTTTTAATAATTATTTTAAACATTATATATGTATATATAATAAGAATGAGTATACTTTGTACTAAATTTGTGCCCAATTACAATGAATACATTGGAAATTTTGCAATATGATTTTGTTTTTGAAATTTTTGGACAAGCCTCATCTAATGGAACTTTCACAAAAAAAGTAAAAACCCAGCCTCCTCCCAATAAGAGCAGGGAGGGAAAAGTTCCAAACTTTAAATCTTCAGATTTTTATTCCTATTACTTCATGGAAGAAAGAGTAAATTAACAAATTGATTGCATGAGAAAATGCAGAAACAGAATATTTCTATATATTGCTAGAAGACAGCCCATAATTGGACCCATGGGGTGCTAGATAAGGCTCGGGATCGATATTTTCTACGTCTTGTTACCGATGGAGAAGAAGACTGATTTTTAATCACTTCTAAATAGGAAGGGGAAGAGGAGGAGGGTGTGAACTTCCTTACTAGCTTCTTCACCTTCCAATGCAAAAGGAACCTTTGAAGAAAATTTTCTCACCATAGAAGTTTTCTTTGGAGATTCTTGATTTGAGCCTAATTCAAATTTTGAATTATGAGGAACCTTGGGATTCTTTAAAGAGCCT
The DNA here is from genome assembly GCA_034641835.2 of Pinus albicaulis. Classification (NCBI taxonomy): domain Eukaryota; kingdom Viridiplantae; phylum Streptophyta; class Pinopsida; order Pinales; family Pinaceae; genus Pinus; species Pinus albicaulis. The sequence continues at coordinate 1,071,282,357 of CM076577.1, forward strand.
GATCTAGCACTAGCTAATCTTCTTGGATCTCAAAATTCTCATCTTTTGCCTCGGGGACATTCAGGGCTTCAAAGCTATTGACAAAGAGGGATTGATGATGAGATTCAACCCTACATCTCTGTTGTGTCTTATTTACATTCTTCTTTTGTTTCCTTTTCACTGGAGTGAATTCTTGCTTATTTTTTTCTTTCCCCTCTTTAGGAAGAGGCAATGGGTTTCGAGAAACTATAGTTTTTGGACAGCTTTTCACAAAGTGACCATACTCATGACATGGATTACACTTGAAAATAACTTGTTCATAATGTAGAAATTTGCTGAATAAAGAAGATTTATCCACCGAGATTATCCTGATCACATATCAATTCGAATTCATATGCAATACATAATCTCTTCCACTCAGATCATCACACATGCGGAAATAAAACAAGCGGTATGCGATCAAAAGATCATCAAAACATCACACACATTACACAGTATGTATGGGGAAAGCTTATAGCTGAAAACCCATCAGCTATTGTGTATATTATAATGGAGAGAACATGTAACAGTACATAGCACAATACTCCTCACAACTACTCAATACTATCTCATGAAGTTACACACAAACTAGCTTGGTTTTGAACAAGTCACAGGTTCAAAACACATCCACTAATTGCCTGCCTCTATTGCGCAATCAAGGCTGGTCTAATGATAGATCCAAGGTTCGAATATCCTTGGCTTGACAGTGCAATCATCATGGGAAATTCCTCCAAGTGTGGTGCAAATCTCATGCACAACTGATGTCACAACTGATAGCTATCTCAACCCTTTCATCTACCTCTTTCACTAGTCTCCACTGAACTGTCCATGCACTATAGTGAACTGATGTGTTCTTGAGTTGAATAATGAGTTAATAATTAGTGAATTAAATAATATTTAATTCACTCCACTCATTACTAGTTGATTAGCTAGTTAAACTAATCTCAACTAGTTCAACTAAGTTAAACGAACACAACTCCACCAACTGTCTCATCAACTCCACCAAACTTCTGCCACTGAAGTCCTAACTGAATTCAACCATGCATGAGCTCACCAAACCCCTAGTAATAGCGTAATTCCTCTGTCAGATGCATGAGCCACTTCTGTAGCTCGAACTGAATTGCTCCAAGAGAGTAAACTGAAGTTTAGAGTCCAAATATTATTAAGGGTAAATAATATTTGACTTCCCTATTTTTAGGATAGGCAGTCTAAAAATAGACTTCGACCTATAGGTCCAAAAAATAGAGGTCCATCTATTTTTACCAACATGACCAATACTCCAAGAATAACATACCGCAACCCCTAGACCATGCTCCATATGTCTAAAAATAGACTTTGCGCCAGAATTTGCCTGCGGGCCCACTTAGTGAAGGCGACTTCATTTCACTAAGCTCCATCATCTTGCTGCATTTTCAACACTCCCTCTCCGCAAGATATGGATTATCTGCAACCCCTATCCTGCCTCTGTGGAATTCGAACTTGCTCCTGGTGAGCGCCTTCGTCAGGATGTCGGCATCCCGATCCTCCGTGGGAACATATGAAAGCATCATGATTCTCCGCTGAACACAATCTCTGATATGATGGTACCTGATGTCGATGTGTTTGGATCTATCATGAAATACCGGATTAGCCGAGAGTTTAATGCAACTCTGGTTATCACAGTAAATCACCGTAGGCTCCAAATGCAACCCGAACAATCCAACGAGGATCTTCCTCATCCAAATAGCCTCGCATGCAGCCAAGCTTGCTGCCATGTACTCGGCCTCTGCTGAACTGAGTGCCACGGATCTCTTCTTCCTGCTGTACCAGGAAACTGCTGTCGACCCAATGCTGAAAACTCCTCCAGATGTGCTCTTCCGGTCCATTGGACTCCCTGCCCAATCTGCATCAGTGAAGCCAGAAAGCTTCGCTCCATCCTCCTGTCTGTACCATATACCATATCCCGATGTGCCTCTAATATAGCGCAATACATGCTTGCCTGCCTTCCAAAAGAGCTTGGTAGGCTTAACCATAGCTTGCGAAAGTTGGTTAACAGCATAGCATATATCGGGTCGTGTATTGACCAGATACATAAGCGACCCCACCAACTGTCGATAGACAGTGGCATCCACTACCTCTGTTGAAGTAGCATCCTCCTTCTTCCAACCACCAGGAAGAGGAGTGTCAACAGGCTTGCAGCCTTGCATGTTGAACCTCTCCAGAATCTCCCGGGCATACTTGCCCTGAGAAACAAACAGTCCTCCGCTGCGCTGCCAAATCTCCAATCCCAGGAAATAATGAAGGACGCCCAAGTCCTTCATCTCAAACTCTCGTGCAAGATCCTCCTTGCATGAAAGTATCAACTGCTCATCGCCAGTCAAAATCAGATCATCTACATACAGTACAATGATCAACAACTTCCCCTCCACCACAATCTGGTACAGGTTTGGATCCGCCTCACTCTTGGAGAATCCAAGCCCGGTGAAGTAGCTGTCTATCCGAGTGTACCAAGCACGAGGTGCTTGCTTCAGCCCGTACAGTGCTCTCTTGAGTCGGCACACATGCGACTCACGGCTGAAGATCTCAAAACCTTCAGGCTGCTCTATGTACACCTCCTCCTCAATAACTCCATTGAGGAACGCAGTCTTCACATCCATCTGATGAATGTGCCACCCCATCTGCGCTGAGAGAGTAAGGATCGTCCGTATGGAAGAGTACCTTGCGACAGGTGCAAAAGTCTCCTCATAGTCAATCCCCTCGATCTGTGAGAAGCCACGGGCGACAAATCTCGCCTTGTACTTCTCCACACTCCCGTTAGCCGCCTGCTTCACTTTGTAGATCCATCGCGAACCCACCACTGATTTCCCCTCCGGTCTTGGGACAATCTCCCATGCACTGTTTCTGACGATCGAATCATATTCTTCGATCATGGCATCTACCCATGCGAGTTCCTCCACAGCTTCCTCAAAAGAGGATGGCTCCGTCATGACACATTGACTCATAAGAGCCATGTATCCAGTGTACCGATCCGGTGACTGCCTCTGTCTGCGCTGTGCTGTAGGTGGTCCTACAACCTTCTCTGCATCTCGAGCCAGTCGCTCAGCTTCTGTAGTGCGCTTGTGCCCTCTGATGGTTGGCGCTGCATGGGTGGTTTCTTCCACCTCCTAAACTTCCTCTTGTGGCTGATCCACATCCGGAAGCTCCTCCTTAGGAACTAATAGCTCCTCATCTGCATGCAAGTGTAGCTCCCTCTCAAGTGAACACTACATGGCTTTCTCCTCCTGAAATTTTATATCCCGTCGTACAACAGTCTTGCGACTGTCTGACAAATACACCCGATAGTTGTGAGGTGTATCAGTGTACCCCAAAAATATTCCAACCTCAGCAGTTGGATCCAGCTTCCTTCTTGCATCCTTCATCACATGCATGTAGACAGGAGAACCAAAAATCCGCAAATGGGAAATATCAGGCCTCTTGCCAGAATAAGCCTCCTCCGATGTACTCATGCCAAGAACCTTGTGAGGACAACGGTTCTGCACATACACTGCTGTATTGCATGCCTCAGCCCACAAGTGAAGGGGTAGGCCCCGATCATGCAACATCGCCCGTGCAGCACCCACGATCGTTCTGTTCTTCCGCTCAGCCACCCCGTTCTGCTGTGGGTTATGGGGTGCGATGAGCTCTCTCCGAATCCCTTCTGCGCTGCAAAAGTCTTTGAATTCAGCCGAGATGAATTCACCACCATTGTCACTCCTAAGAGCCTTCACATGCTTCCTCGATTCCTTCTCTACCAGCGCCTTGAATTCACAGAACTTAGAAAATGTCTCGCTCTTCTTCTGCATGAAGAAGATCCAGCACTTCCGAGAGAAATCATCAACAAATATCACGTAGTACTTGTGCTTTGCTGTCGAAGCTACAGAGAAAGGACCACACACGTCTGTGTGAACTCTCTCAAGGATCGTCATGGCGCGAATATCCTTCTCGTGAAAGGTGGCTTTCACATACTTCCCTAAAGTACACCCCTTGCACTGATCTAACTGCGCAAGAGTGCCCTTAGGAAGCCCAGTAGAAATCTGCTGCAGGATCTTCAAAGCTCCGTGGTGAAGGTGGCCCAATCTCTTGTGCCACAGTTCGCCCTTATCATCCCGGCTCACCACTTCTCCCGCCTTGCATGCCATTGTTGCGTAGCCATCTACTTGCAACTGATAAAGGTTCTTGACTCGAACCCCTATCTTCCGGGTCTCACCAGTAGTCTTACTGCGCAGGAAGGCTTTTCCTTCGCTGAAGACCACATCATACCCCTTGTCTTCCAACATCGCCACAGAGATCAAGTTCTTCATCAATCCTGGAACATGCAAAACTTCCTTCAATATGAAAGGTTTACTAGACTCCCTCTCAAAGGAAATGGTACCGATACCAGTCGCACTGTATCTACCATCATCGCCCATCTCGATGTGCACTCCAAGATATTTTTCCTCCAGATCTGAAAACAGATCTCGATCTCCGATCATGTGAAATGACGCACCACTGTCCAAGAACCAAACTGATCCCGCCACACTTGAAACCAAGCATGCGATCAGTGAAAAATCCAGTTCGAATTGAGAAGCCAATGCCTCTCCCGCTGCAGATCCGGCAGCCTTCTTATTTTTCTTCTTCTGCGGACAATTTGTGGCATAGTGTCTGTGCTGGTGACAGTGAAAACACTTCACCTTAGACATGTCTTGCTTCTTGCCTTTCGCACCAGACTGAGAAGCCTTCTTGCTCTTCCCCTTCTTTGCTTTGGCAGCCAAAGCGCAATTTTCTTCATCAGATACCTTTGATGAAGATCCGTCCCTGGTAGTCCTCCTTATCTCCTCCTACATGAGATCCGCCCAAAGGCGCTCCCATCCCGGCAACTTCTCCCAACCATTGACACTATCTTGATATGAATTCTAAGCCTTCGGAAGACCAAGGAGAGCCAGGTCCACCATGTCCTCATCTTCGACAGTCACCCCCACACTTCCCAGCTCATCTCTGCATTGAGTGAACTTCGTGAGGTATTTGGCGATACTGTCGCCTTTCTCCATCTTGATGTTTCTGAGGTTATCCTTGAGCGCCAGCTTCCTTTGGTCGCTCTTACTCTGGAATAAATCTGTCAATGCTTTCCACATTAAATATGGAGAAGCTTTTCCATGCAGGCTAGATACAATGTGATCCTTTACGCCCTCCAACAGAATCCTTCGACATTTTGCCATCTTCTTTTGCCAGGCCTCGACTTCAGCAGGATCAATGGGCTTTTGGACATCCGTATCTACGAACTCCTTCAGTCCATTATCTTCTAATACTGCCTCCATGCGATCCTTCCATGCAACATAATTCGAACTGCCTTCAAGAGCATATTCGAGTCGCAAACCATTGAAAGACATTTTCAACTCCGGCACTAAGAAAACAAACTGCTGCAAAATTCGAATTCCAAACTCAAAGCTCAACCGCTCTTGATCTGTGAGATCAAATTATTTCTAGCACAGAGATCGGCTGCAGGGGCATTTACTGGATGTATCACCTTTCAAAGGAAATGATGGATCCAGAGGCTACCTGGCCCGCATGGAGACTCTGTCTACCGAAATAAGTTTGTAATCACAGTGATGATCAATCTCTGCTCCGATAGCTCTGATACCATGTAGAAATTTGCTGAATAAAGAAGATTTATCCACCGAGATTATCCTGATCACATATCAATTCGAATTCATATGCAACACATAATCTCTTCCACTCAGATCATCACACATGCGGAAATAAAATAAGCGGTATGCGATCAAAAGATCATCAAAACATCACACACATTACACAGTATGTATGGGGAAAGCTTATAGCTGAAAACCCCTCAGCTATTCTGTATATTATAATGGAGAGAACATGTAACAGTACATAGCACAATACTCCTCACAAGTACTCAGTACTATCTCATAAAGTTACACACAAACTAGCTTAGTTTTGAACAAGTCACAGGTTCAAAACTCATCCACTAATTGCCTGCCTCTATTGCGCAATAAAGGCTGGTCTAATGAGAGATCCAAGGTTCGAATCTCCTTGGCTTGACAACGCAATCATCATGGGCAATTCCTCCAAGTGTGGTGCAAATCTCATGCACAACTGATGTCACAACTGATAGCTATCTCAACCCTTTCATCTACCTCTTTCACTGGTCTCCACTGAACTGTCCATGCACTATAGTGAACTGATGTGTTCTTGAGTTGAATAATGAGTTAATAATTAGTGAATTAAATAATATTTAATTCACTCCACTCATTACTAGTTGATTAGCTAATTAAACTAATCTCAACTAGTTCAACTAAGTTAAACCGAACACAACTCCACCAAGCTATTTTTAGTAACTCCACAAGAATGCACCCTTTGAAGTCCCTGCTTGAAGTCAACCATGCATGAGCTCACCAAACCCCTAGGAATAGCGTAATTCCTGCAGCCGGTACGCAGGCCATACTGGCCAGCTCGAGCCCCGAAGTGCTCCAAGAGGGAAATAAGCGGGGACAGTCAAATACCCAGTAAGGAGTAAATAATATTTGACTTTTCTATTTTTAGGATAGGCGATCTAAAAATAGACTTCGACCCTATATGTCTAAAAATAGAGGTCCATCTATTTTTTACCAACAACATGACCAATACTCCAAGAATAACATACTGCAACCCCTCGACCATGCTCCATATGTCTAAAAATAGACTTTGCGCCAAAAATAGCCTGCGAGCCCACTTAGTGAAGGCGACTTCATTTCACTAAGCTCCATCATCTTGCTGCATTTTCAACACATAATCCACAAGTTGTAGGTGAGACCAATCGTCCAAATTTAGTTGAATCACCTCAGGGAGGCCTTTTGATTAATCTATTTCGACACAAATTGTAGCATACAAAATATTGTTCCCATGAGCCTTATCACCGGTGATAAATCGACTAGTTTATCTCCTATATCATTAAAAATGTTTCCATCATCTTGGGGTTAAATTCCAAAAACCAATGAATGAGAATCAAACCTTTGTTACTCATGAAATAAGGACTTGATTTATAGATATGGTCTCTATATTTTTTGTTTTCAAAATGAATTGTGTAATACCCATTTCCACAATAGCAACGTGTAAAGATTCATGTGTTGCCCAATTAAAGAAAACTAATAAACTTTCCCAATAACCCTTTTTCTTTCAATGTTGCCAAATTCTTTTTTATTAGATAAAAAACTCCAATCCAAAAAAGAGATTCATTATACCTTCTTCACGAATTTGTTTGAGACACTCATTGTGCATGTATTGAATTGCACAATTAATATCACACCCACTTGAAATCCCTCAAAGGTTATTCAGGAGTGATAATTTTTTCTCGTCATACCCCGGTAGCAGCAAGCAGCAATCCAACAGATCAATGCTAGAAGCAAGTGTGTTGAACTGTTGAAACTGCACATCGAGCACGAGCAGAAAGTTGGGGTTCAGAAATGGCGACTGTGTCTAACTCGGATTCGATATTGAAACTCTCTTTCTATGCGTTTAATGGGTATTCTGGATCTTGTGGTGGGCCACTTTGAACCATTCAGTACTTGGACCTTCTCATTTGGTTGGCAGTTTTCTGGTTCTCTCTCCTACAGGTCTTTACGACTCAGGCAGTTGGCAAAATCACTGGTGGAATTCGCACATGCTCCTTGTTGCTCTCTATTTTGTTTACTTTCGCCCGGTTCACTCGTGGGCTTCTGGTTCTGGATATTGGTCTATGTTTTGCATTGTGAGTTTACACAATTTTTTCTCATTTGGATGTTGATTGTATTGGTAATATTTATCTCTGAAAGAACTCATGAACTCATTGGTTTGCTTGATTCTATAAACTCATGTTTGTGAATGGTTTTATATTATTTTGTCGATGACTTTGTGACTATTCCAAATTTAGATCATCTAGTTAACGTTGATTAAACATGTCACTTCCGGTATATTTGTAGTTTGCTGGTTTGTTTGGTTTTTTTTTTTTAATTAACTGATTATCAGTTAAGATTCATTTTATCAAGCCGATCAAATCTCTCAAGATGCTAACTTTTTTTTTAAGTACAAAAATTTGATGAATAGTTTGCACCTCAAAAGATTTGATCCCTCAGGACATTTGATAAATCCTGAGTTAAAATGGATCTAGGTTACTTTAATTATTAATAATTAAGAATAAGTAATAATTTTATTTCTTTATTTTGTTTTTTATGTAATTTGAGCAAGTCAAAATGTAATTAATAATTTTATTTTTATTTTTTTGCAATTTGATCGACTCAAAATGTTTAAATAACATAACATAACATGGCATTATAACATATCTTCCATAGTGGGCTCTAGAGCACCTCTTGGCACAATTAGTATTTAAAATATAATCATTTTTTTCTAATAAGAAGAAAACTAATCCTTAGATATTGTTTCTCTTATTTTATAAAAACACATGTTGGTAATGGCGATTTAATGTGTAGCTTGGATAATAAAAAATAAGAAGAAAATTAATCCTTAGGTATTGTTTCTCTTATTTTATAAAAACACATGTTGGTAATGGTGATTTAATGTGTAGCTTGGATAATAAAAGTACATGTCATCGTTCTAAAGTAAAGAAATTATCTTTCTCTTATTGGAAGATATATATATATTTCTAGAGAATCGACTTCAAAAGATGAGTTGTCATTATTACACTAGATAACATGTTTCTCGAGACTTGAACCCACGGAAGAGGGGAAATAAATTGTTCACCAAACCACTTAAGCTAAGATCATTTCACCTTTTTAGAGGACATGGGGGTGGGATTTGTTCCCCTTTTGTGTACAAGGGTCACGAAAACAATTAATATGGTCTCTAAGGGTGTAACCACACATTCTACCACTATCTGAAGGTGCCCCATGGCTCTAGGGAAGCCCTAATGAGAATTGAACCTTGGTCAATGGTGAAAAACCCCTCACTTTTCACCATTGGATCCAGCCGTCTTTGGAAAAAGATAATTTGACTATATATAGAGATGGAATTTAAAAGAAATTGTCTCTTTTATGAGTTAAGTATGCCAATTTATTGGTTTAGACTCCATAATGTCATGCTTTATTCATGGAGTAATAAGACCATTGAATTCCCTAATGCAACTTGGATCTTATGGTAATGGTTATACTCATGCTCAACAAATTGTTTAAGGTATAAATTTTCGTCATTTGAAACCATTACAATATGCAAATAAAAAGAGATTTTAGATCTCTTGGAAGGTAGAACAAGAATCCTTATGGTTGAGCCTTCCCTATTCTTGCCAAATGAATCTCAATAAAAAAACATGGGTTGAGGAAGGCCTAAGTTTAATTGATTTTGAATAAAGCACTATTTTTTTCACCTAATCTCCTTACATAAGCTAGCAAGCTAATCCATTAGCATTGGAACATTGTATTAAAGAGTTCGAATGTTAAAATTGGTATTTAAAAGGTGAAAACACTTGCATCCTTGGTTTTCTCTAGCTTCATACAACTCTAACTCATTCTTATGACCTCAAACCAATGAATCATTAGGTGAATGCTATAGATAATAAAATATATATACATATATGTTTCCAACAAGTGGTTAGGTTCCCCATTTTACATTTGGTTGGATATGTTCATAATGTGGGAAGCTAAAATTTCCTAGCTGACATTAAATTTTTTAATCTATGTTTCGTGGCTTATAATGAATTATGTCAATTGCATTCATTTTGTATGCAAAATAAAAACATGTAACTTCTGCTAGAGTTCCTAATACACATTCTAGGCATAAAAAATGCATGTAAGAGGCCTTAGGATGCTAAAATCTTGCCCTTGTTCAAAGAGTTGCTTCACTAATAAATAAATAAGTAACTGTGTGATATTTATCTCTTCTAAATTATTTTAAATCTAAATCATTGATGTCACTAAGTTCATTTCACATGAAACTAATAACTAATGGTGAAGGTGATCCCTAGGCACCAAATGCTCTTCTAAGGAAAATAGTACTAAATCCACTACCTTGCTCTAAAATTTGACCAAAATTTTTATAGTCATAAGAAATGGATATGATAAGATTAGATGAGGTCAAATACGATATTTATGTGATTGAAATCTATTGTTTCCTTCACCTCACCACTTTGTGCATCATTTTATCCATGCTTGTCATTGTGTTTCACGCACCCAAATCATGATTCTTATGACACAAATCATGACGGCTACCCAACCATGATGAATTGTCACTAGATGTGGCTTGAAATCAATACTATCTGTTATAATCCCTTATTTATATACATTTCCATGACTTTAACAACCCTTTTTCATAACGCCCCATGTATGTGAGCATCACAGTATGAATTATATATGTATGTGAATCTATGTGAAAATGAATTGATGACTTGCCTGAATGGAGGGACGTATGGATCTAAAGATCTGATGGGGTTACCTATGGCATGTTGCAAGTAGGACCATACCCAACACATCAAACTTTTAACATCCTACCTGACCACAAAACCACCATGTTGAGAGTCATTAAGTGATGGAGTAAAAAGGACAGTGCCCATCCCCATCCTCCTAGTGGGTCAAGACTGAGGAGGATGACTTCCTTGGGGAGAGGAGGAAGGTAAAAAATGTGAAAGGGATTGGCATAGAAGAGAAAGGGTAGAAGAAAAGAAAAAAGAGAGGGATTTATTGAACAAGAGAACTGAGAAGAAGGAGAAGGGCAGGAATCATACAAAGTGAAAGCTTGAGGATAACACGGATAGACTGGAGACAATTGAGGAGTAGTGTGAGCTAGTGAAGAAAAAGTGAGCATGGACTAGATTTCCCTATAGATTGGGATGACATTCCCTATATGATGATGAGAAGGCCCTGGAGTGCATGAAAAATCCAAATGGCCAGTGGGAATCTCAGTAGAGAATTGTACATCTTAGTTCTTGCTAAGTAGGTTGATAAACTTTTAAATTCTTGTTGGATAAGTTGTTAAACCACTTAGTGCTTGAAAAATGGGTTGATAAAACATTAGGGTTATTTTTGGAAGGTTTATAAACCACTAGGTAGGTAAGTTTAGTCATTGTGGTGAGTTATTAAACCACTAAGTGCTTGATGAGCAAGTTGGCAAACCACTTAGTGCTTCCTAAGTAAGATGATAAAACGACTAGAAAGTGGGATACAAGCTCCTGCAGTGTTTTCCTTGAAAATCCAGCTGATAAACCACCTAGATAGTGCGTTCATTCTTCTGGAACTGAGCAATACCCTAGTTGGGCCTTGTGTGAAGCCATGTGTTTTAACGCAAAGAGCAAGTGAGTCATTGTGGTGCTTAGTATTGGAGAGCGGTTAACAAACCTCTTAGACAATGAAATCCTTCTCCTGGTTATGGGATTAAACGTTGGGTGTAAATTTCCGTGAATACGCATCTGCTCAGACTTTGGATCGACTCAAGGGTAGTCAACTGCAAGAAATACTATTGTGTGGTTTTCCTATGATTGGGTGGAGATTTAAAGTCCCCCCTTTAGTTTCCAACCATATTTAATAACATATATATGTGTAAATTTATCTTATACTCTCTCTTATGAAATGTGATGATTATGGGTTAAGTTGCACATAGTGCAATATTTTGAATGTTTATGAACTCATTAAATGCCTGAATTATAAAGGTTCCATGTTATACTTATGATTGGAACAATATCTAGAATGGTAATGAATGTTAATATGTACCTAGATAATTCTACTTTTGTTTATGTTTATGTTGAATGTGAAAATTTTTGTAGTCATGTGCTCTTAGGTGTACTCCTTAGCTCTGTGACTAAGATGTGTGCGTAGAAATTAATTCTTCATCCAGTTGGAATTTACAACTTGTAGTTGTAGACTGTAGGAGTAAAATTTCAGTGGACTCTTGAATGTGCAACTAGTTTTGAACAACTGAAAAATTTACTCACTTGTACACCTATCTTAAGAATAGCTGAACCAGAAAAGGATTTTGTTGTTTTCACTTATTCCTGTAAGGAAGGACTTGGTGGAGTCTTGATGTAGGAAGCCATGTGATCTAATACAAATATAAGAATTTGAATGAGAATGAAAGGAATAATGTCACTCACAACTTGGAGTTAGCAGCCATTGTGCACGCACTAAAAATGTGGAGGCATTACCTATTAGGAAGGAGGTTTGTGTTAATGACTGATCACAATGGTTTGAAATACTTTTTTGAATGGCCCAATTTGAATGCGAGACAAGCCAGGTGGTTGGATTTGATTAACTAAGTTCACTTTGAGATTAAGCACATCGAAGGAAAAGAGAATAGGGTGGTAGATGCACTCAGTAGAAGCTTGCAATAGGTTCACCTAACAACCATAAGCACTTGTGCCTCTGACATCCAAGAGATGATTAAAGAAGGGTTGATAAATGATGAAAATTACCAACATGTGAAGAAGTGTTGGAAGGAACAACCAGATGGGTCAATAAGAAAAAGTTGACAGCTCAATGATGATGGAATACTGATTCGAGAACATGAAATATGTGTCCAATGCCAAGGGTTTAAGGAATATTATCATGGATGAATTCTAAAATACCTTACTCAGGTCACCTTGGATATCAAAAGATGATGACAACCATATAGAGGACATATTTTTTGACAAGAATGAAGAAAGATATTGCAGAATACCTTTCCAAATGTTTGGAATGTCAATAAGTGAAGGTAGAGTGCAAGTATCTAGCTAGACTACTATAGCCAATTCCAATTCCAAAATGAATATGGGAGGTCATATCCATGGAAATAATTACAGGTATGCCCAAAACATATAGACAACATGATGGCATCATAATGGTAGTGGATATGTTGAGCAAGGTCTCTCACTTTATAGATGTTAAAAGTAATCATAAAGCAATTGATATAGCCCAAATTTTCATGAAAGAGATATTTAAGTTGCATGGAATCCCTAAAGAAATAATATGAGACAGGGATGTTAAGTTCACTTGCAGCTTTTAAAAATCCTTTTTTGCTAGTTTTGGAACCCAGTTGGCCTTCAATAGTGTCTACCATCCTAATACTAATGGTAGAATGGAGAGTGTGAATAGAATATTAGAAGACATGTTGAGGATGTACATGAAGCATCAACCAAGAAAGTGGGAAGAGTAGCTGCCATTAGTAGAATTTTAATACAACAATGGTTATCAAGAGTCAGTGGGACTGAGTCCCTTTAAGGCACTTTATGGGAGAACATGCAATACCCCTATCATTTGGGATGATCTTATGAATAGAGTAACTATTGGGCCAGATTTGCTGAAAGAATTGGAGAAAGAAAAAATAAAGATTAGGAAAAAGTTAAAGGCAGTCCAAGATAGGCCTAAAATTTATGCAGACCAGCAGAAAACTCACAAAGAGTTTAAAGTGTGATAACATATTTATATTTTTATTAAGCCCAAGAAAATATCATTAAAAATGGGCCCATGTGCCAAGTTGGCACCCATATATAGCATGTTATTTCATATTTTGAAAAGGGTGAGGCCAATGGTCTACAAATTGGCCATGTCACCCATAATTAAATATCACAACGTATTTCATATTTTCTTTTTTAAGAGATATGTTCATGACACTAACCATGTGGTTGATTGGTTTGTGCTACAAGTGGAACTAGAGGAAAGAGTTCCAACCATAACCACTATGCATCATTGATCGAAGGAAAATCATGCTCCGAAATAGAACAATAGAGCAGGTGAAGGTGCAATGGAAACACTTTGTAACTCATGAATCCATTTGGGATATGGTTGAGCAAATAAGGGCACAATACCCATATTTTGTTTTTTGAATAAATAAGATGTAATATTTGTGCATAGAGATCATTTTTTTGTTTTTTTTTTTTTTTATGCTAATAAGAACACCGAGGACGATGTTCCCTTTAAGGGGGTGAGGTTTTTGATGCCCCTAGTACATTTCCCCTTATTTTTGTAATGCAATGATATAATGGCTTAAAGTGTGGGACCATATATCCATGATCTAAGAGAGCAAAGGAAAGATAAACCAAGTGGGGTTACTTGGCACCTTAAATTAATTTTTTGGTGCGAATAATGAGAAAAAGAAGAGGGAGAGTCTAAGAGGAACATGAAGAGACCCTTGAGGAAATGAAAATGCACAAAAATGTAGGGGTTGGACATCTTCTTGGTGGAGTTCATGAGTAAAGCTGGAAAGACCTATGAGCCGATGGAATGGGATTCCCTAAAAGAGAAAATTGTGACTAGAAGAGCAGAAGGATGAAAAGGAAATAGAATGAGTGATTTCCAAAGGATTGGTTGAGAAACAATTCAGGGTGATTGCTAAGGTTGATAAACCACATGCATAAGAATTCTTTTTTTGGGTTAATAAACCACTCATTGAGTGTTTGACACGGATGATAAACCACCCAGAGTGTTTTTCGAGGGTTGATAAGCCAATCCTAGAGTGCTTGACCCAGCTGATAAACCACCCATTACTATGAATTATGTTGTGCTTGACTAGCTGACAAACCACCCACTATCATATGTATTTCATATCATTTGTGTATTGAATATGGCTTCTTGATAAGGTTTTTGAAAGGAAAAATTCCCCTTAGATCATGAATCTAGCTTGAGGGTGATTTTTGTAAGTAAATATGGCTATAGTAGGTCTATGGTTGAGTGGAAAATTGAAGTCCCACCTTCAGTTTTCACTATTTTTTAATTGTAAATGAAATGCTTTGAGCTTAGAACTGTGGAATTAAGGAAATTATTTGTGAATGTATGTCGCTATGAATAATTTTTCATGGTAGTATGATGTTGGTGCATGAATGTTATTGACTGAAACTCTTAAATATTTTATGGTTATATTTATGAAATTTTGTCATGCAATTGTAAGTTAAATCTCATTGTATAGTCTATTGAAATCACTTTGTGTTTACTATGTTATTAAATGGCTTGATTATCAACAAGGGATGCTCTTTCTCATGTATGGAAGTTGTTAAAAATATGAAACTTCGATAAAATTACACTTTTGAAAATTCCCTTGATGGATATGATGATTTCATTGAATTCCTCTTTTCGAGAGGACCAAAATCAACCTAAAGAGAACTCAAATCGGATAAGGGAAAGTGTATTATGAATAAAAACCCACATGTACATATTTGATAAGGTCGAACCTAAAGCAAAGTGGACCCTCTTGGAAGGCTATAAATACAAGTGGCCTCTAACTCATTTGGAAACAATGATGATACACTATTATATCTTGGTTTTTGGCTTGCATAATTTTGAGGCTCCTCTGCAGAGGAATAGGTTCGCTCTAAGGTGAAGTTGCAGGGTCTGAAGCTCTCTTTTCAGATCTAGGGTTTTGGGCCATACTCACAAGCATAACATAGGAAGGTTTCATCCACAGTCTCTCCCACATAGGCTCATGAGTGCGACTGGAGCCTTCCATTCACACAGATAACTCACTGTGCATGCGACCGAGATTTAGGGTTTTGGAATCTCAATCGCACGCTCTCCTCAAGACCCAATCTAACTCCAATCGCTCGCATGCAAGGCTTAAGGGAGCGACTAAACTTCTATAGTCACTTTCATAACATCTTAAAGGGTGCGACCGAGACTCTAAGATAGATATGGGAAGATCCAGCCACAGTCGCTCGCTTACAGTGTTTCAGAGAGTGACCAAGGAGTTATAGTTGTTCACGTGACTCCTCCTCCATACGACCGAGACATAAAAGATGAAATCTCAGTCTGCCAAATTTTTCTCTCATTGATCACAGATTTTGGAAGATGACTGTAGACAGTGACAATTCATTACCGTCTTCATAATCAGGATTTTGAGTATGAGCTTTGTTGGGTTCATTTCATGGATATTTTGTTTTAACTGAAAAATTGTATGGATGAAGATGTGGATCATTGTACTCTCTTTTGTTGAATAATTTGATGACAATCTAATAATAATAATAATTTGAAAGGGTTTTCCCCATAGTGGGTTTTTCCCTAGTCTCTAACCAATCCTAGTGTATTTATGTGTGAATGTTTTTCCTCTATTTTTCCTATATGTTTCACTGCATTGATGATGATGATGATGATATTTTTATTTCTATTGTTGCATATGTTGTTGAGTTATGATGTAAATCTAAATAATGTTATGATGTTATGGGGTGAACTTAATGTTTTAATGAAGAAATGAAATTATCAAAGCAAAGAACAATATAGCCCTATGAAAAATTAACATGGTATCATAGTTGGGCTGAAGAAAAGTCATGGATATCACCCCCTATGATGACATCGTTGAAGGATGCAAGAAAGGATGGTGGAGACCTAAAAGAATTCTAGGGTTTGAAGAAAATAGTAGGAAATTTTTGTATTGGGGTTTTATGGTTAGGGTTTAATAGAAACCCTAGTTTATGGGAAACATGTGAGATATGAAATCTAGAAAGCCTAGCAGGGTCAATGTGAAGATTCTCAAGCACTTGTGACGGGATTAATGAAGCCCTAGATGGGATGGTCTCTAATGGGCCTAGTTGTTGACAAAGTTGGCTTAAATAGTGAAGGCAACATTATTATATCTACAATGTACATTAATGGCTCTTAAAGGTTGGTTTAAGAGGGATATGATCGCCTCTCATTGAAGATAATTATTTTTCGATTTATGATGATTCTCTATCTATTTGATTTTTTTTAGACTTATAGATTAGATTATTGTTTTGACACTTACTCATACTTCCTGCATATATATTTTAATATTTGGATGTTTCCAACCTCTTTATGAGTTGTGATAAATGGATCCTTCTTGAGGATCATGGCTAGTGCAGGAAGAGAAGAACTAGTATTGGAAAAAAGGTAAAGAGGCCATTGATAAAAAGATGACTAAGTCACTACAAGATGTCTATGTAAAATGAAAAGGTGCTCATGTATTTGAATACTACAAGGTATGCATGATATATTGTTTCAATGTTATGCTTCAGTTGTAATATTGGATGGAATGGCAAGCCCTAAGGTATGTTGAGAATGTCTCCTTCACAAATGGTTCATGCATGCATATGCAAGTGATTTGGATATGGTTCTTATGATGAAATGGTGCACTTGGTATTGAACATGTATCTTACTTCTTGAATATGATGAACTTCTTGATTCTATGAGGCTACTTCATGTTGATCGTTGATATAGTGGTATACTTGATGTTGGCTAACATCTATCATTTTGGATACCTTGATTCCATAAAGAAGGTTAGCATCTTGATTCTAGTGGATGATAACTTGACACTATTGATATTTTTTGTGGAAAGTATGGTAACCATGATCATAAAAGTATAAAAATGAGATTGTGTTATGCAACTAGTTCACAAAATAGAATAAAATATAGATCAACGACTTAAAAATTAGCCTCTTTGAGGGGGGAACCTCCTTTACATTACATAAATGAACAATTCTTGGATTATACAAATTAAAAGACGTCCTTTCTATATATAAGAGTCTAAGGGGTCACAATATAATCAGGGCCTACATAACAATAATAATGTAAGGGGAACAACAATAACAATAGTGGGTTTCTATGGGGCACAACAATAACAATAAGGGGGTTACACTAACAATCACAATAAGGGGGATACACTAGTTTTATAGGGACATAGCATGCCCCTCTCCCTCAAAAAATTGTTGCCCTCAACGCTTGAGTAGTTCTGGATGCTTTTGTATAAAATTCTCATCCTCCCATGTTGAATATTCAGCGGGTAAGTTCTTCCATTTAATGAGATACTCTGGAATTGATCGATTATGTAGTCGTCGGGTTATTGTTTCTGTGAATAATTTAGGATCAAATATGGTTTTTCCTTCTTCGTCAAGTTCTGGAAACATTTTTTGAACTAGAATCTTATCACTGATAACCTTCTTTAGGCATGAAACATTGAAAACTGGGTGTACTCAGGAAGATGCGGGTAGCTCGAATTTGTATGCCATAGAACCAATATTTTGCAACACCTTGTAAGGATCGTAGTACGTGAGTGATAATTTATTATCCTTCTTAGCTTGATTGAGGGACATTTGTTTGTATGGTTGTAGCCATAAAAATACCCATTCCCCTACATCAAAACTTATTTCCCTCTGATGTTGATATGTTTGTTGTTTCATTTGATCTTGCACCAGAGTGAGGTTATTCTTTAAGAGTTGGAGAACTTCTTGTTGATGCTTGATGTGATATTCCACTACTTGAACCTTAAAATTTTCTCTTAAAGATGATGTGATGGATGGTGGATGATATTTGTAAAGTTCCATAAATGGGGTCATTTTTTCTACAGTATGGAAGGAAGTGTTATACCACCATTCAGCTAGAGGTAACCACTTGACCCATTTTGTTTGTTTATTAGATATAAAGCAACAAATATATCCTTCAAAACATGTGTTCACTATGTCATTTTGCCTATCAGATTGAGGATCATAAGATGAGCTATGAGCTGAGTACCAAGACAAGAAAATAATTATTTCCAAAAATTTCCAATGAAAATGGTATCTTTGTCACTTACTATAATCTTTGGGTTTCCATGAAGATTTTGAATTGTTTCCATAAATGAAATAGTGATTGTAATGGCTTTAAAAGGATGAGATAATGCACAAAATTGTGCATACTTGGTAATTATATCAACTACCACCATGATGACACTCTTTCCTTCAGAATTGGGTAAAATTGTGATAAAATCCATTGAGACTTCCTTCCAACGCTGACTTGGAATGGCTAAAGGTTGTAACATACCTGGGGTATTAATTATCTCAACTCTATTTTGTTGTCAAACAAACATTCTGCCACAAAATTTTGAATATCATATTTAAGGTCATCCCAAAAAAAATCCTTCTTGACCCTATGATAAGTTTGTACCTGAGTGCCCCCTTAAGGAAGAGGTGTGCAATTCCAAAAGAATATTTTGTTTGAGTTGGAAATTATTACAAATATATAAGTAATCTTTGTACCATAATGAATCATTTTTATAGTTAAATGTATCGGATGTACTAGGATCTTGTTGCAACTTTTGAATGAGTATCAACACCTCTTTATCATTCTTCCATTCATCCCTTGCTTCGGTTATCCACTGAGATTGAATAATAGAAATGGCACAAAGCAATTCTTCCACATCCTCATCCTTTATTGAGAATGCATTTGCAACAACATTCTTCTTCCCTTTTTTGTAAATGATTTTAGAATCATAACCCAACATCTTTGTGACCCATTTTTGTTGCTCTTCTGAAGATAATCTTTGTTCCAAAAAGTATTTAAGACTATCATGATCTATTTTTTTCTTGAAGTGTATTACCATTATGTAAGGTCATAATTTCTTTAGTGCATGTAGTATTTCCAAAATTTCCTTCTCATAAATAGGTTTGTGTAAATACTTTCCTTTGATTCGACTAGTTAAAAAAGCAATGTGTCTTCCTTCTTGCATTTAAACCATACCAATTCCATTTCTAGAGGCTTCGCATTCCACAATAAAGGTTTTTGTGAAGTTTGGCATAGCTAAGACCAATTCTTGGCACATTTCTTCTTTAATATGTTCAAAGGCCTTAGTATCTTCTGGAGTCCAAGAAAATGTGTCTTTCTTCTGTAAGGATGTTAGAGGTGTCACTATTCTCTCATAATTCTTAACAAACTTGCAATAACACCCTGTCAAACCGAGAAACCCTCGAAGATGCTTTATGGTTGTGAGGATTTTCCACTCCTTAATGGCTTTAATTTTGTTAGGGTCTACATTAACACCCTCATGAGATACAATATGACCCAAATATTCCACCTCCTATACTCCAAAGAAACATTTGGAGGTTTTTGCATAAAATTGTTTCTCCTGCAATAGTTTGAGCACCTTGTCAACATGTTGAACATGATCCTTCCAAGACTTTCTTTAGATTAGTATATCATCAAAAAATACTAACACAAATTTTCTAATGAATGGTTTAAAAATGGAATTCATCAAACCTTGAAATGTGTAAGGTGCATTAGTAAGGACAAAAGGCATGACCAAAAATTCATAATGACCCTCGTGAGTTCTGAATGTTTTTTTCGAAATGTCTTCAGTCTTCATTTTAATTTGTTGATATCCTGAACGAAGATCCATCTTGGTAAATTACATTTCTCCATGTAATTCATCCAACAATTCATCAATGATAGGAATGGGAATTTTATTTTTAATAGTGATATTGTTTAGCTCCCTATAATCTGGACACATACGTCATGATCCATCCTTCTTGTGCACCAATACTACTGGAGCAGAGAAATAACTTTGACTAGGTTGAATTATACCAGCCTCTAGAATTTCTATAACCATACATTCAATATCACTCTTTTGGGAATAAGGATATTTGTAGGGCCTGATGTTTGGAGGAAAAATCACTTGAATCAAATGAATAGCATGATCATGATCATGAATAGGTGGGAGGCCTTTGGGATTCTAAAACACCTTGCAATGATTGTCCAATACCTTTTGGAGATCTAGAGAAATAGATGATTTCGATATTTGAACCTCTAGTGAGCATAATTGTGCAATTAAACTGTTGTTTTTTATTCAGAATATTTGTCATGATGTTAGAGTTTATTATATTTCATGTTTTTCCTGTGATACACCTTAATTCAACACCCTTTCCTTCCCAAAAAAAATTCAAGAAAAGTTCTTGAAAATTAAAATTTATCATCCCCAGATATTGTAACCATTCGACTCCTATTACAAGATCAACACCACCCATTTCTTATTTCTCTGGGGTTGGGTCTTAGTGTATATCCTTCTATTTTTATGTTTCTTGTTCCTTTTCTTCCTTATCTTCACAATCTATGTAAAATAATTTCTTCTCAGCGCACTTATGACCTTTAGAGTGTTTTCTAACACAACTATAACAGAGCCCTTTTGCTCTTTTTTCCTCCCATTGTTGTGGTGGCAACCTTGTAGGTTGTGGAAGCTAAGGAGTAAAAACACTTCCATCTTTATAAAGGTGAGTTTTAGACTTCCTTGTTGCCATAATTTTTCTTTCAAATTTTCTTGCCACCCTTATTGCCTTCTCCAATTAATCAAGTTCCAAAAATTGAACCTCATGTTGGATTTTATCCTTTAAAGTCCCTATGAATACATCAATCATATGCTCCTATGGAATAGAAATTATCCTGATATTCAATTTTTGGAATTCCTTAATGTGCTCCGACATTGAACCCTTTTGTTTGAGATTTTTCAATTGGCTAAAGAAGGTGTTGCTCTTTGTATTCTCATATTTTTCTATCATTTCCTTCGTAAAAATTGACCAAGTGACAAGTGGTTTATGAGAACAAATCCATTGATACCATAGAAACTGATGGGGTTCTAAATATAAGTTGCAATGCGTACCTTTTGTGTGTGTTACACATCATGGAGATCAAAATATTGCTCCATTTGTAGTATCCATGTTACCGAATCCTTGCCATAAAACTTCCTCATATCGATCTTTGGAATGTGGTGGGTCTTAAGCCCAACATTGGAGTCTCTAAAATCATGATTAACATTCCTTTTGCTCTCATCATTAGTTTCATGGAATACCTTTTCACCATTAGGAAGCATTTCCTGTAGCAAATTTGTCAAACCTTCCATGTATTCTTTTAAACCATTCATGTCGCCTTTTAAACCATCCATGTGTCCTTTTAAACCATCGATGTCACCTTTTAATTCATCTTTGGTTGCTCTTTGTGAGAGTGAAATTTTTTGCAGTTGGTCTCATAATTTTCATGTATCATGTAGCAATTATTCCTCTTCATGCATCATAGTAGAGATTTATGAGGGATTAATGTGTGTGGAATTCTTTTTTTTTAGGAATTTTAGAACCCAATACTGATATCTATGCATCAATATTCCCTTGGAATCACTTCAAACTGATTTTTAAAACAAAAGTTCTGCAATTTTTAAAAAATACACACCTTTGTTCTTGCTTTTAGGAGCTCGATCTTGAAATGGTTGTAACTCTGCTATTTCACATCTCAAAGGTTTGATATCTAGTCATGTTGTAGCCCTTAGAATATTCTTTCCAACTCCACAATTCAGACCAATATTTTATTCTTCAATATATAGTTATGCCAAATCTCTCACAATGACCTAATTATGGACTGGTTCAGTAGATCGAAGTTGTACAGGATGCAACATGTCATTGTTTCAACATTTGGCCCTGAAATTGCTACAAGAAAAACTACATTCCATCCAATTTCAGATATTTTTTACAAAATTCAAATCTAATTCCTAAAACGAAAGTTATGACGATTTTCCCTAAGTCACTTGTTTGAGACTGAATTATGGAGCATGCAAAAGCCCTAACTTCCTCGGCTCATATATCCAAACATATAGCGAACCAAGGTCTGAAACTCGTACACGAGGTTCACCACTATTTATGCTCCACATGGTTACAATTCATCTTCTGAAGTTTCATATAAAAAAATTATAGTGAAAATTCCAAGATGACTTGTTAGAAGAAGTGAAACCTTAGAATCCAAAGCTCTGATACCAAATGTTATGCAACCAACTCACAAAATAGAAGAAAAGGTAGACCACGACTTAAAAATTAGCCTCTTCGAGGGGGAAACCTCCTTTACATTACATAAATGAAAATTTAGTGGATGATACAAATGAAAAGACCTCCTTTTTATATATAGGATTCTAAGGGGTCACAATATAATCAGAGCCTACATAACAATAATAATATAAGGGGCACAATAATAACAATAGTGGGTTTTTATGGGGCACAACAGTAACAATATGGGGGCTACATGGGCACAACAATAAAAATAAGGAGGATACACTAACAATAACAATAATGGGGGTACACTAGCATTATAGGGACCTAGCATGCCCCTTTCCTTCAAAAAAGTGTTGTCCTCAACGCTCGAGTAGTTATGGATGTGATTGTAATCTCCCAACCACTCAAATGAAGGCTTATGGGTACAACTATGTGTATTGTACATAAAAATGAATTTTTGTGTATGAAATCATATGTTCTCCTGAAGGATTTCAATCCTTGAAACATGAAGCAGACAATAGAAAGAACTGTGAGAAGGAAAGTTTAAATGTTTACTATAATATGAATTTTTGAGGTGACCGGATATGCATAGAGATGTGTCATTATGTTTGAAACTTATGTTGAAAGGGTTTGACATGATTTTCTTTATTGATATAGATGAGCATTGTTTGGAGTTTTGACATGATACTTGATATTTACTTAGAACTTTGAATTGATGATTGAAATATGTTTTGGGCTATAGACCTCTCTATGATAGAAAATTCAGGGTTTGACCTGATGATTAACGATTTGATTTGAGGACTGTTGATTTACCTTGATGACAATGTTATGTGGACATAGTGAATTTAAATAATTAATATTGATATTCAATAATGGTTTTGTATTGGTCTCCTTGTTTCTAGCACAATGGTCACAAATGGTTGAAGCATTGGCAATTTTGTTTCCGTATGAAGATGGAACCTTCATGACTTATTCCATGTGTATGCATTTGCATCTAGTGACAGAAATGACTTTGAGAATGACTTGATGAATTTTGTATTAATATTACGTGATAGATGACAACATGTTAGCATGATAATAGATGAAGTCATGACTTGATGAGAGCTCTACCTGTCACTTGGTCTAAATATTTGACACTATGATATTGATGACTTTGATATTAGATTAGATTTGGTTTCTAAACTTTGATAAGTTGACTCAATTGATTTGATTGTAAAATATTTATTTATGTGAGGTTGAGAATATAGATTTGAAAAAGTGTTATGGTTGTAGAGAGCTTTGAATGAAGCTAACTCCCCAACCCAAGTATGTTTGCGTTGAAAATTATCTGCTGAAGCAAAGAAGATGTGTTGATCCAAACCTCTACTTAAGAAGTGTTCCAAGGTATGAATATGATTTTGATTTTTGTTTGGTACGCTAACAGTCTACTATTGACAAGTAACGAGCCTCAGATCATCTATATAAGAGGGAGATGGCTTCTGAAGCTCTAAATACTGAATCATGGCATGATGAATTGATTTATGAGTTAGGAAAAGATAATATATATTGTGAAGTTATTGAAGAAGCATTGGAAAGCAGAAATGCAAATCCTTGGACACTCTGATTGAATTTCAAGAAGTTGTGAAGAGATAGTGTTGAACTCAACTTGGCAACTGACAGTTTATTGAAGTAGTGATGTCCTGTTTTGAACATTCATCTATATATATATATATATATATATATATATATATATTGTGTGTGTGCATATAATATGAGTCAATTGAGCCGCTTCATAAACATTGAGTTGCCACCGAGCACCCTTCGATACATTTTCATGTAAGGATCAATTTTTAATATGAGATATTCTTCCTATGATATGTGACTGCATGGATGTATTGATGATGTTTAGATTATTATTGATGATCGCATCTAGGTGTTGTTTTAGTATGAGATCTGCCATGATATATTGGATGAGAAGTTCGTAGCATGACCAAGATTGAGCACGATGTTGGCTAGCTATGAGACAAGATGAAGAATATTTTTAAAGATATGTTTGAGAAAGTTCTGGATATTACATGGAAACATTGTGATGAAAAGAGTGGGATCTGATTGGCAGATAATCCCATACATATTTGGGATCGAGATACTTTCATATATTGAGATAGTGCAGTTGTACGAGATAAGACTAGGCTTATGGTTGGCACCCCCTTGAGAGGGAAGATGAATATGGTATCATTTTGTGATTTATGTGGTTGTTTATGTTCTAATATGATATTTTATTTGATGCCCTGTATGAACAAGATACAACTGCTATTGAGACATGAAAATTCCTAGATATGAGTACGATGATATGTTGATGATCTATAGAGAGCATTGCTAATCGAGGAAAATAAGCCAACTCTTCCTCCCCTATTTGAGCTCCCAGGGTGTGGAATTTATATGAAGGGATCATGGGGTCGAGGGAACTTTGGACAATAGGGTATCACCCATATCTATTAACCATATGGTTGGAGATGTTTCCCCCCTATCTACATAGGGTCATAGATTCTTCTCCCATATCTTAGTCTTTGTAGGGTATACCCCAATTGGAATCATACCCACAATCAAGACTTGTTGGGAATACCACTCCCCGTATGGCCAACAAGTTGAGAGTGTACTTGGGGTGTACAACCAAAGTAGATTATGATGTTGTTTTTATACCACATGACTTCTTAGATACATCGATGGGAAGATCAGCAGGCAATAGGATTTGGTTGATATTTTCTCCCCTCTGCAATTTCAAGTTGATAATTAGCTCCCCGATGTGATACCAAGGTTGAGATGTGTTCCCCTATGTGTTTTGATATCATATTTCTTGACATGGTGTGAGAGTGTCCCGTAGGACCTTCCCCACTGCCATGGACATGAGTTGAGAGTGTCTAATAGGACCTTCCTCATTTTCATTGGTTTCCTGATTGATATGTTCTCCCTGATGATATGCTCTATGATGATGATGCATATTCTGGGTAGTAACCCGCTGACTGATATTCTAGGTAGTAGCCCACTGACAGAGACTTCAGGCAGTAACCCATTGAGAGAGATACGAGGTAGCATCCCGATGAATAGAGGGTGGTATCTTAAGCTCCCCTCTGGTAACAAATTTTTCCTCTATTAGATTAGAGAATGAAAAACATATGAGAAGATGCAATCAAGAGATAAGCAAGAATAAGCAAGAGATGAATTAAGATGAACTTTGACAATACTTGATGTTACTTAAGACTAAATAGGATATGATGACATGATGTCATGTTGATCGATGGTAAGATATTGGCAGGTGTAATTATCCCTAGTTGAGATGGAGTGTTAAAAATATGAAACTGCAGTAAAATTACACTTTTTATAACTCACTTTATGGAGATAATGATTTCGTTGAATTCCTATTTTAGAGAGGAACAAAATCAACCTAAAGATCACTCAAATCGGATAAGGGAAATAAAAACTTACATGTGCATATTTGATAAGGTCGGCCCTAAAGAAAAATGGACCCTCTTGGAAGGCTATAAATACAAGTGATCTCTACCTCATTTGGACACAATTATAAGACACTCTTCTATCTTGGTTTTTGGTTCGCACAGGTATGGAGCTCATCCATGAAGGAATAGGTTCGCTCTGAGGTGAAGTTGCAAGGTCTGAAGCTCACATTTCAGATCTATGGTTTTGGGCCATAATCGCAAGCACAACATAGGAAGGTTTCATCCACAGTCACTAACACATAGGCTCATGATTGCAACTGGAGACTTCCATGCACACAAACAACTCAATTTTCATGCAACTAAGATTTAGGGTTTCATAATCGTAGTCACAAGCTCGCCTCATACTAGATCTGACCCCATTCACTCGCATGCCAGGCTTAAGGGAGCGTCTCAGCTACAACAGTCGCTCGCATAACATCTTGAAGGGTGTGACCGAGACTCTGATATAGATATGGGAATATCCAACCATAGTCGCTTGCTTATAGTGCTTCAAAGAGCAACCAGGAAGTTATAGTCGCTCGCATGACTCCTCCTCTTTGCAACCGGAACCTAAAAGATGAAATATCAGTCTTCCAAAGTTTTATATCTTTGACCACAGAGTTCAAAAGTTGACTCTGGACAGTGAAAGTTCATTACAGTCTTCAGAATCAAGATTTTGAGTATAATATTTTTTGGGTTCATTTCATGGATATTGTTGTTTTAGCCAAATCATTGTATGGATGAAGATGTGGATCATTGTACTCTCTTTTTCTAAATCATTTAATGGTGATATAATAAGAAGAAAATTTTACAGGTTTTTCCCCATAGTGGGTCTTTCCCTAGTCTCTAACCAATCCTAGTGTCCCTATGTGTGAATGTTTTTCTTATGTTGTTCCTTTATGTTTAGTTGCATTGATGATGATGATGATGATATTATTTTTTTACACAGTTTCATATGTTGTTGAATAATGATGTAAATATGAATAATGTTATGATGTTATGGGGTTAAATTAATGTGTTAATGAAGAAATTCAATTATCAAAGCAAAGAACAATATATCCCTATGAAAAATTAACAGAAGTGAGAGGCTAAATCCTTGTAAAAACATTCCTAAAATTGGGTGGTATTTATGCTCTCTTTGAGCATGAAATTAGTGTGGACGACCTGAGTATGAAGGAGACAAATAGATATTTGAAAAATGAATTTGTATGCTAAGCTTGTATGTCTATAGTTTTTCCTTCAGGCCTTATTTTATAAATCACAAGCTCAAGAGGGATAGCCCTATTTCCCTATATAAATATGTAATTTATATTTAATTTATGTTGTATGTAAAGATGGGTCGAGACCACTAATATCTCAAGAAGGATATATAATCAGGTTTCCCACACCTTCACATGTGTTATGGCCTTGGAGCCTTGGCACAAACTCTCTATATGCATACATAAATAAGTGTAAATTTGGCATTGCACAAGAGTTGAAACCCTAGGCCCTAAAGTCAATAGTTCTTGAACCTTATATGACCATGTGGTCGGGTGCATGACCAAAGAAGAGAGAGAAGAAATGTCAGAGTTTTTGATCTCATTGAAGGATTTGCGTCATAGGATGACCCTGGAAGTATAGTACCCCATAGGTCTCAGAGGGAGTATGCAATTGGAAATTTCGGGGATTAAACTCCCAAGGTGATGTGGAAACAAAGGAGGAATTTCATGCCACACCATGTGAGGATGATAGGAGAGAGAAGACATTGTGACCATCCACGTAACCCAGGCGATGTCAGATCAAGGTACCTCGACACTTTTGTTTCGAGCACAGATTGAAAACCTTCGGGATTAAACTCTTGGGGTGATATGGCTTTAAGGTGGAAGCACACACGTTGATTAATATAATACTACATAAGAAAGAGATGGTGGGACTTTCCATGTAATTCAACGGTATAAGAAATGGGATTACCCTGGATCTTTTTAGATGAGCGCAAAGGGGAACCTCCAATATTAACCTCCTAGGGTGATGTGGAAAGAGGAGGAAGTCCTGCACCGCGCCATGCGGATATCATAGGAGGGAGAAGGCAGTGGGAACACCCACGTAACCCCAGTGATGTCAAAACAAGGTACACCTGACCTTTTTGGATGACCATAGGGGAAAACCTCAGGGATTAATCTCTAAGGGTGATGTGGCATAATAGGAGGGGTTTGTGCCATATAAGCATATTAAATAGAGGAGGGAGAGGATTGTGGAACCTCCATATAATCTAGGAGGATTATTCCCAGGTGAATTCAAAGAGGGACTCCTAAGGAAATCCCTGGGGTTTTACACCCAGGGTGGGGTGGTAGTAGAGGAGCACGCATGCTCCACATTATATGTATATATATATATACTCCATCTCAATCCAAACTTTGGATCAAAAGATAGGAACCTTCAAATATTTGGACTATCAACTTTTGCTAAGTTATTTTGGTCTGCCACGTGGCACCTACGTGGCCTCCACATGGAACCCACGTAGGCATCCAAGTCATAGCCCACACGTCAGTTGCTGACCCATTCATGGTAATAATATAATATGGATGTCCCCCCCAAAGGTTATGGCCTTTCATTATATATAGTACCCACATAGGCATCCAATTCATAGCCCACATGTCAACTGTTGATCCATCATGGTAATAATATAATATGGATGCCCCCCCCCAAAGGTTATGTGTGGGCTATGACTTGGATGCCTATGTGGGTACCATGTGGAGGCCACATAGGTGCCACGTGGAAGACCAAAATAACTTAGCAAAAGTTGAGAGGCCAAATATTTGAAGGTTCCTATCTTTTAATCTGAAGTTTAGATTGAGATGGAATTCATATCATTGGAAAGGTATTGACAAGACAAATGCAATGGTATTGTTCATTTTAAGTTTTGAAGAGTTTGAAAAAGGTTGAATATGTTGACCCCATCTCCATAACTAGAACCTTGGGGGTCGAGTCAGTATAGTAGTTGCCTCCTCTTACCCTTAGAAGGGGCTAGGGATAATAGGGGGCGTGTTACATAAATACCAAATGAAATCCATTGGAAAGTAGTGAAAATGATAATTCATTATATCCAAGGTATACTTCTTTCTGGCATAAGTTACATTTTAGGAGGAACTCCTTTGTTGGTTACTTTCACTAATTATGATTAGGTCGGAAACTCTAATGATTAGAAGTCTACTACAAGTTATGTTTTAAATATTCATTCTAAAATTGTCACTTGTGCTTATAAAGAGTAATACGTTATTAATATCTCTTTATGTTGTCAATGCGACAAACACCCTCCAAAAATTTTCTTACACATGAATTTTGGAGCCTATTTGTGATCCTATCATATGTCATTACTTGATTACTCGACATAGTCACTTCATGGTCAACCAATGTTTCTTAACTATTATGGTCACTTTCTTACACATGCCTAAATTTTGATGTGTTCACAAGAACTTTTCTTACAAGCAAGCCTAGTAGTCTGTGTGAGAGTCAAACCCTGCGCAGTCCTAGCTGACAGTAACTGTACAAATGTTGAAAACATTCATTTCGTAGTTCTATGTGGTTATTGATTGCACAGTCCTAAGAGGAAGTTTTTTTGTAGTCTCCAAGGACAATGATTATGCAGTTCCTAGAGACAGATATTGTGCATTCATTGTTTACAGTCAGTGCACAATCCAAAGATTGATAATTCCCCCATGGTTGGTTGTGATTGTATCATCTCTCAAGTGTTTTTTCTAAATTGTCGCTTTTGGGCACTTTGATTTTCATGAGAATCTCTTTCACTTTTGTGACTGTTTTTTTTCTTTCCTTCACTTATAAAAGTAGTTCTTTTGTGTCATCTTCGCTATAGCATGTGTTGCTTTCACTTTATTTTAGGTTTTGCAAGTATCATCGCAAGTGTCATTTTTTGGCATGGGAAGTGTCACGCGTTGTGAAAGTGGAGTTTTGGGTTCATTTCAAGAGGAAACTTTGGCACTAATGGGTACTATTTATCATATCGACATGTATTAAACTCATTCCCAAAGTTTCATGCATTTTCATTCTATTGTCGTTGCAAAGTGTATCCTAAGTGTCGCACTTGGAGGAGAATGTTGTTTCTCCATCGCATAAAGGGGATCATGTTGATTTTAAGTGTTTAGTTTTTGATGTTGTGCTGTCACTTGTTATGAGTGTGTGATCATGTTCAGGTTTAACCTTAGTTCCATCTCTACTTCACTGATCCCACACTTAGTCAAATTTCAGAAAGTTTCCTGTCTGACAACCTTGAGCTCACTCTACCCTTTGGAACTACGTATTGCACAGTTATAAGCCTCAAATCATGCACCCTTTCCTCTTATAAATATACAATGAGCAATCTCTGCCTCTAAGGTTTGTTAATTTTGTAGTCATAGTGTGCAATACCGAACTCTTGCTTCCCATAACTGTGCAATCATGCCTCCCTATCAATCTCTTCTTGCACATTGCGCAGTTTCAAGCAACAATATGTCGTCCTGAAATGCGCAATCCACTGGCCCTATCTCTCTCCTAAAGTATGCATTGTGGAGTTAGAGTGGGTAAGCCTACCTCACTATGACACTCAACTATGTAATCTTGCTTCTCATGCCTCTATAACTGCACATTGCACAGTTTCAAGCCACGATCCCTCACTCTTGTCCTCTAGAACTATGCATTATGCAATCCCTACCTTACTCTCAGTCCAGTACCCAGTTCCAGGTCAATCAATGGATTTCATGAAGAGAATTAGACTAGGAGATATTTGGATTGATTCCATATTATCATGATTGGATTTCACTTGCGAGTATTGTATCTTGACATGACATGATGATGCTCGAAGAGGAAGAGAAGGAGATTATGCTAGACGACACTTGTGAAGCTGGAACCGTGAAGACTTCATCAAGAAAGAATATGAAAGGACACTAGATTTCAATAGAAGATCAAATATTTGGATCACATGAAGACTCCATATCAATCAGCCCCTTGGAGGATGAAGACAAAGCACAAGAAAGATCCATCATGAAGATTTCAAGGGAGCAGTAAGAATAGAATATTGGAATTGACACATCATCATGAAGTTCCATGTCATCATTGGAAATCCATGGCTTGTACAAGAATCATCTCAAGGGTCACACATGTCATAGTCTCTCGCCATGTCATTTTTGGATGTAATAGATTACTTTCCCAAAATGAGAAAAAGTAGATATGTGGACGACCAAGGGTCCCGCATGGAATATGAAGAGTCATTATTGAGTTATAAAGTCATATAGAAGCTCAAAGGTCATGTAAGAATTTGAAAGTTCATTCTAGAAGCTCAAGAGTCATGAGGGAGGTCAAGAGTCATATGGGAGGTGGAGGGTCACCTCATTTGTTGTAAATACACCCTCATAACTCAATTGAAAGGGACTTTGGGACTTAAACTTCCCACCTTGGCTTATCTAGAATTGGCATAGGAGAGAGAATATTTATTTGGAGAAGAAAGTGGTGACATAATGTTCCACTATTGGGCCTAGTGTGGAAACGTTGTACTTATATATTTTGGCAACTCCACTTAATATATGAAGCTCGATGAGCCAACACATTTTCATGCATATATCATGAATTTCATAGGACTATTCTTTAGATGTTTGCAGTATATATTTCTTTCATATGTGCTAATAAAATTCAGCTATTTCTATGGATTTGGTACTTATCTTGTTGAAGGTGTGTTTTATTTGGTTTTATGATCGTGGTTGTCTTGTGACTACTTTGCAGGTTAACTAATGATCCTCCTATGCCCTTGTATGTGTCTTTTAGGATAGTACTATTACTTTTATTCTAGAGGTTCAATCTCTTTCTCCTTGTCATGAAAGTACCTTATATACATTGCAATTGTATGTCTCACAGTGTCGACTTACTTTCTTTTTTCAAATAATGTTTGTATAACCTCTTATGTTAATAATGGAAGCCAAGGAAAATCCCTAAGGATAATGGAAATCGGTCGTAGTTTTGGTTGGGGCTCCTACTCCAAACAATGTGAGGTATAATTGGGACTTCACATCAGGGAGACCCCCTTGGTTGATGAATTTCTAGCACTGTCAACATTTGACACTAGGGGGAGGGCCAGATGAAAATTTGTTCCTGTTGAGTCTGTTTTGAATCTCTCATCTTAAATGGCTCTTTCCCAAATTATAATATTGGAGTGTTTTTCTAATAAATCAAATATTTCAATCCCCATGAAATTAATTGATGACTTATCCAATTTGAATTTTAATATCGAGGGTGAAACATTCATAACTCGACATATATATTTGTTTCTCAAATTTTGTGAATATTATGGAATCAATTGTGAATATGTTTCTAGTAAATTGTTCACCCTCACTCTTGAAGATTGAGTTAATAAATGGTGTTAGACTTTACCAGTTGCTTCTATTCATTCATTCTAACAACTCATTATGGGTCTCCATCAAGTCTTTGACAGGTATGATGTTTGTGATAGAATTTATCAACTTAGAATGAAACCTAATGAATATGTAGAGGATTTTCTTAATCGGTTTCTTCACCTCTACTATGAATTTCCTCAGGAAGTTATTGATTCAGATTTTATCATGGAAAAATTTCATAGTTTGATTATACCCACCTTGAAATATTTTGGATCTGATCCCCTAGATGACTTTACTCTCCCAACTTGTGTTGAACATTAGACACCCCAAATTTTTGACGAGGAACCTACCATTCCTTTTGTTCATTGTCCCCCTAGTTTTCTAGTATCAATTTTGTTGCCTCTTGGTGATGATGTTGAAGTTGGGAAATCTAAAAATCGAATTGTTGATCCATCCATTTCCCATCATCTAGATTCTATTCAGGAGAATTTGGAATGGTTCAACAATTGCATGGAGCCTAAAGTGAAAGTTGATCCCTTGGTTTTTATGTTGGCAATATGATGCTGAGTGTTGGCCTTGATGGCAACCCACTCGATGAAGATGATGGCAACCTACTTGATGAAGTTGTCCCTGATGGAATATGTCTTGATGAACCTGTTAAAAGATGTAAATCTGATGTATATACAATGAGTACAGAAGGTAATGATGGAAGGAATGTCAGTATGTGCTAGAACATGATGAAAAGAGTATGTTTCAAGGCATACGCAGATTTGTCTAGACAAAGTAGCGTATGAACGCGGGAAATAACGTGCCAAGTCGTGTATGAGCAAAAGCGCTCTAAATATGTAAAACAAGGGGTAACCACCATGGTATTGACCCCGTCCAGGAATACCATCGAAAGTAATGTGGTTTTGGCTCATGGTATTGATAAAGGGTAAACCTATATAAGGAGAAGAAATTCATTGTGCATGTGTGAGCAAGAAGTCTGAGCTTGAATGAATACTTCTCTCTGAAGCATATCTGAATGGAAAGGGTTACAGTTGAATGAAATATCTGAATGTATGATGCACCAATGAAGAAATGAATCTAGATCTGGAATGTATTTGTATCTGCTAGAACTATTTATGGAATGATTAGATCTGAGATGAGGCGAACATCTGTCTGAAGTAAAGGGTAAAATCTGAGTGATGTATCTGTTCTGAAGAATTGCAATGACCTAAATGTCTGAAGAACTATATGCTAGTTCTCCGCAAAGTAAGCGCGTATATATGCGGGTTTGCTGAAGAGAAAGCGTGTATGGGCAGTAAAATTAGCTCTGTAATATGTGCAGAAGTATACGCGGGTTTGTATGGTCGAAGGCGCATATATACGCAGGATCAGTGAAAGGAAAGCGCGTATGAAGATTAGGGTTTGCTGAAGTATGAAATATCAAATGTCTGATCTGTTCTGCTGTGTTACTGCTATCTGTTGATGATGTATGATTGAGCTCAAATGTATGGAGTGGGTCCAGTCTGAAAATATGATGAAACGTGGCCTGCAAGTTGTGTTCTAAAGGAAGCTTTGGATCGAGTGTGAAAATTGATGAAACGTGGTCCATGGTGGTGCTAAGGGTTGTAGCCTTCAGTCAAGGGGTTGTAGCTCCCTTCCAGGTGAGGCTGGTAAACAAGATCAAGGGGTCGTAGCTCCCTTCCAAGAGAGGCTGGTAAACGAGAGCAGGGGGTCGTAGCTCCCTTCCAGGAGAGGCTGGTAAACGAGCGCAGGTGGGTGCCTGCGTGCTGGTAGGAGGCTGCGCCAGCACATATGTTGTAAGATGTTTTTCTTTATAATAAAATATTGAAGGCTGAGCAACGACAGCGGTGGTTTTCTCCCGACTTGGGTTTCCACCTAAAAAATCCTGGTGTTCATGTGTGATGCTTATGTGTGATGGTTTATTCTATTCTTACTACACATGCTTACTATTATCTAATCATCAAAATGAATGTTGCATAGAACTAAGTAAAGAATTAATGGCATAATAAGATCTCTGTGTATACGCGAGTTTTATGAAGTATATCCGCGTGTATACGCGAGTCTGGTTCAACAAATTAGCGTATGGGTTTTAAATTAAGAAAAAAGTAAAATATTTGAGTATGACCTAAATACTGATTCACCCCACCCTCTAAGTATTTTTTCCAACAATTGGTATCAGAGCAAGTCCTTCTGCAGAAGCTTGATCACTTGAAGGAGATCCGTCGAAATGGGAAGTCATGAAGGGCTAATGTCTATAAGGCCACCTCTATTCAATGGAAATAATCTGTTATTCTAGAAGATACGAACAAAAGCATATCTACAAAGTCTTGGTGCAGAATTATGGGCAATCGTGGAAGGAGGTTATCAGTATCCGGCAAGTATTCCTACTGATGCAGCAGAAAGTAAGAAATATGAAATCAATGCCAAAGTGGTCAATGTCTTATTAGGAAGCCTGTCTAAACCAGAATTTGCTAAAGTGATGCAGCTAAATTCAGCAAAAGAAATATGGGACAAAATAATTCTAAGTTATGAAGGTGATGCAAAGGTAAAAAGTGCAAAACTCCAAACTCTCAGAATAGAATATGAAAAGTTAAAAATGCATAGTGATGAGAGTATTTCTAGTTTCTTTTTACGTCTTGATGACATTGTAAATCGCATGAGAAATCTGGGAGAAACAATAGCTGAATCTACTTTGGTTGAGAAAATCTTAAGATCACTAACGGCAAAATTTGAGTCAAAAGTTTCTGCACTTGAAGAAAAACAGGATCTCCAAAACCTTACTGTGGTGCAACTTCATGGGATACTAATTGCTTATGAAATGAGACAAGGAGGTCCCTCTCAAATCAAAGAAGTTGCCTTTAAAAAACATTGTCCTGAAAAGAAAAGAAAAGGAAGTTGTCAAGGAATCAAGTTATATATCAGAAGAAGAAGAAGAAGCAAACTTTGTGAAAGACTCCAACCGAATGCTAGGAAAATTCGAGAGGATACTTCCTTCAAATGTTTTGATTGTGGAAGAGTGGGTCATTATCTTGGTTAAAATGTATATAAACAATTTGTAAAGGGAAAGAGTTATTATGCAAATGAAGATAATAATGAAATGTCAAGTGAAGATGAAGAAGATTCTGACCAAAATCTGCTACTGCTCATGGAAAAGAAGCAAAAGAAGAAGGCTACTCAAGGAAAGAAGATATCTCAGAAAACATGTGCAACAGAAAATGAAGAAGAAGAAACATGTATTGATTGTTGTTCTTGTAATCCACTCACTTGTGCATGCAATGATGAAGATAGTAAAAGTAACAGTATAAGTCTAGAAGAAAATCTCAAGATCAATGATGAAAGTAATTTTTGGGATCAATTTAAAATGAGGGAATATATCCTCAAGGATGTGATCTCTAGATTGAATGAACAGATAGAATCAATGAAGGGACATATAGAAATGTATCAAAGACTGCAGGACAAGGTAACCAATCACAGTGAAGGACTTGAAGCAGAAATCATCTCTCTGAAAGCAGACCTTGAAGCATCAAATAAGAAGAATGAAGAACTTCTACAATCATTTGAAAAGGAAGGATGTGAATCAGAAATCATCTCGCTCAAAACAGATCTGGAAAAATCAAATAAGAAGAATGAAGAACTTTTACAAATCTTTGAAAAGTAAGAAAATGGGTTAAAATAAGAGATTTTAAATTTGAATGATCAAGTAGAAGAAGGAAGAAGGGTTGAAGAAAGTATGAAGAAATAGTGCCAAAGATTGGAGGTTGAGGTAAATATTCTAAAAGGTAAATTGGAAGAAAAATATAAACTCTTGAGGTTTCAAGATAGTACTAAGATTCTAGACAATATTCTTAGTAGTCAAAGGTATCCTTCTATTAAACTTGGTCTTGGTTTTCATGAAACTGTTAAAGGAGAATCTAGTTCACAAGGAAGTGCTAAAGATTCAAAGGATGTCATAGCAAAACCTGAAGTGTTGAAAGAAACAAAAGGTCAACCAACAATCATGAATACTCAAAGGAAATCATTCCCTCCTTTGATCAATAATGTCAATTCTTTCAATTCTTTAAATGTCATAATTATGGGCATGTTGCGGCAAATTGCGAAGCGGGTATTTCGATCACAAACAAATAGATTCTATACAAAAAGGTATTTTGGGTTCTTTAAGGGATATTGTTTTTCATGCAACAAGTATGGTCATAAAGCAGCTGATTGGAATAGAAGAAAGTATAGAAAAACACATTATGATCCATATGCTTACTTTTCCGTTCATGCAAGATGTTATGCTTATAACAAGTATGGACATGTAGAAAAATAATGCAAGATGAACAGATCTAAGAAATTGAACAATTTCCAGCACACAATAAGAAACTTCAAGAAAAGCTGGAACAGGAAGGAAGACCGGTCAGAAACGTAGGGAATATTAACCCTACTGAAATCATCCACTTATAAAGCTTATTTCTCATAATGACTGCATGAATAATGTGAGATACATTATAGAGATTAGTAATGTATCATCACAGGGGGAGCAATGTATGATGATTCTCATTATTCTGGTTATATTTATTTCTGACAAACCATCTGATGTGAAGAAGACAGGTATAGGTGGTACAACTTTAGGGGGATATGAAGGAATGTGAAGCTTTCAATGTTTCACTTACCATACATGGGTTCAGTGAACTAAATTTATGAACTGAAATCATATATACACGTGGATTGGTGGAGACAGTCGCGTATGCACTTCTGATAAGAAAATTTGTATGACATCTAAAGATCAGGAGCATAGGTTCAGGGGGAGCATCAGTTTGAATACTAATGATTGTATTATTGGCACTGTATCTGTTTATTTCTTAGTTTTAAATGATGATGACATGTTACATGGTTTCTTATGATTGTGGATGAGCCTTGTTTGCTTGTTGCTGAAGGATATTCTTTGCTTTCACACATGGATGAGATGGAAGTCTTATGATTCAGAGATAAGGACAGATCATGCAGAGATTGTTGTTGATGACTTGCGGTTAAAAGTATTCAGATTGCACAAGCTAAGGAGGAGCCTTGGACATAGGGAAAGGATGTTTGGATGCACATTTTTAGGGGGAGCACTAGTCTTGTTGAGTATAATGCATTGTTGGCATTATGATGATTATGAAATATGATCTCTCTCTTGAGGTCTTTCTAGTTTTGGTCATAAAATGTCATACTTGTAATTTGATAAAAAGGTCTTGTTGAGACCCATGATGTAAAATTGTAATATTCAGTCATGTAGGGACTTGTCAAAATTTGTAAACCGACTTGGTTGGGTAGCTGAGTCAAATTTGTAAACCCACTTGGTTGGGTAGTTGTGTTGAGATGCGTAAACCCACTTGGTTGGGTATTTGAGTCTCATATGTAAATCCACTTGGATGGATCTTTCATGTAAGTATGATTCATTGGTGATAGGAAGGTCATAGAGTCATGTACTTCATTGAAAAATATGTTTGTAGGTTCAGCATGAACTCGGGAGGAGCATGGTCACTTTAGTGTACATCATATCCGCAAAACGATTCCTTCTACAAGAGGAGAAAAAAACCTTGTGTTGGTTTTGGTCCGCCCTTTGCCCTTGATGTCAAAGGGGGAGAGTGACATGGTGTTTGAATAAAGAGAAAGAATGGTGTCAAGAGTGACATGGTGTCATTGTAGTGACATGGTGTTTGAATAAAGAGAAAGAATGGTGTCAAGAGTGACATGGTGTCATTGTATTCTTAATGTATCTATCTGTTATGGTGTTTGAATAAAGAGAAAGAATTGTGTCAAGAGTGACATGGTGTCATTGTAGTGACATGGTGTTTGAATAAAGAGAAATAATGGTGTCAAGAGTGACATGGTGTCATTGTATTCTTAATGTATCTATCTGTTATGGTGATCAAACACCATCGTGGTTGCCATCAAGTCCAAAGGGGAATTGTTGGCAATATGATCTTGAGTGCTGCCCTTGATGGAAACCCACTTGATGAAGATGATGGCAACCTAATTGATGAAGTTGTCCCTGATGAAATATGTCTTGATGAACTTGTTAAATGATGTAAATCTGATGTATATACAATTAGTACAGAAGGTAATGATGGAAGGAATGTTAGTATGTGCTAGAACATGATGAAAAGAGTATGTCTCAAGGAATATGCGGATTTGTCTAGACAAAGTAGCGTATGCACACGGGAAATAACGTGCCAAGTCACGTATGGGAAAAAGCGCCCTAAATATGTAAAACCAGGGGTAACCACCATGGTATTGACCCGTCCAGGAATACCATCGAAAGTAATGTGGTTTTGGCTCATGGTATTGATAAAGGGTAAAACCTATATAAGGAGAAGAAATTCATTGTGCAAGTGTGTGCAAGTTGTCTAAGCTTGAGTGAATACTTCTCTCTGAAGTACATCTGAATGGAAAGGGTTATAATTGAATGATAGATATGAATGCATGAAGCACCAAAGAAGAAAATGATGAAGAAGGGGATCTAGATCTGAAATGTATTTGTATTTTCTAGATCTGTTTATGGAATGATTAGATATGAGATGAGGCGAACATCTGTCTGAAGTAAAGGGTAAAATCTGTGTGATGTATCTGTTCTGAAGAATTGCAATGACCTAAATGTCTGAAGAACTATACGCTAGTTTGCCGCAGAGTAAGCGCGTATATACGGAGTTTCTTTGAGAAGAAAGCACGTATGGGCGATAAAATTAGCTACATGTATATTCTTCGAAGTATACGCAGGGTTTGTATGGTCGAAGACGCGTATATACAAGTGATCAGTGAAAACGTATGAAAATTACGGTTTGAATTATGAAATATCAAATGTCTGATATACACATGTGTGCACTTTATGCGGTGATGATGTATGATTGAGCTTAAATGTGTGGAGTGGGTCCAGTCTGAAAATATGATGAAAAGTGGCCTGCAAGTTGTGTTCTATTGAAGCTATTGGATCCAGTACGAAAATTGATGAAACGTGGTCCATGGTGGTGTTGAGGGTTGTAGCCTTCAGTCAGGGGGTCGTAGCTCCCTTCCAGGTGAGGCTGGTAAACGAGAGCAGGGGGTCGTAGCTCCCTTCCAAGAAAGGCTGGTAAACGAGAGCAAGGGGTTATAGCTCCCTTCCAGGAGAGGCTGGTAAACGAGAGAAGGTTGTAGCCTTCTGCAGGTGGGTGCCTATGTGCTGGTATGAGTCTGCACCAGTACATGGTTGTAAGATGTTTTCTCTATAATAAAATATTGAAGGCTGAGACAACGGCAGCGGTGGTTTTCTCCCGACTTAGGTTTCCACCTAAAATACTGGTGTTCATGTGTGTTGCTTATGTGTGATGGTTTATTCTGTTATTACTTCTCATGATTACTATTTATTGAACATCTAATGAATGAATGATGGAATGATATAAGTGAAGAATTATCTACATAATAATATTGTTGGACATACGCATGTTTTATTAAGTATATCCGCGTGTATACACGAGTTGGCTACAGGAAAGTTGCGTATGTGTTTTGAAGTAAGAAAAAGTAAAAAGTTTTGAGTATGCCCTAAATACTGATTCACCCCCCCCCCCCCCCTCTCAGTATTTTTCCCAACATTTTCAAGATCATATTAATGCACATAAGTCCAATCTTGAATCTAATTCAATTGAAAGAATGATTTACTCAAGGGATACTCTTCAACCTCTACC
This sequence comes from Pinus albicaulis, assembly GCA_034641835.2. NCBI lineage: Eukaryota > Viridiplantae > Streptophyta > Pinopsida > Pinales > Pinaceae > Pinus > Pinus albicaulis. The sequence goes on from CM076577.1 coordinate 1,071,322,336, forward strand.
ATCCATGTCGCATGATTCCTTGTTTTACAATATGCTTGATCAACCTACTTCAACTCTTAATGATTTCCAACCTATTGTAATAAGAAGTAGTCATATACGAGGTAGTTTCATTCCACATGTAGAGGAGCAAAGAGGTGAATATATGTCTCATGTTTCTTTCCTCTCTTAGGATGAATATATTGCATTTCTAGCTAATCATTGATCTTGTGATCTTGATAACCTGTCAAATGAGTTCAAATCATTCATTCAAGTTGAGACTTTGGACAACCATCACCATGATGTCCATGTTTCCATTAAGACACACAGTGATGTATATCCAAGTACATCGAATGATATATTTTCTTCTTTTAAATACTTATATTTGTGAAGTATCGATTTGGAATCTGCTTCTCATAGCTTTCAATCTTCATTTTTGGGATGGGATACTCTTTCATTCTGAAAGATTATGAACATTGAAATTTATTCGATTCATGCATCTTCAGATATCAAATTTGAATAAATAAGTTGTCGTGATTTTTAATCTTCAATATACCTTGTTGAAGAAAGGCAAGATCAATATGAATGTTGCATTGATATGCCTATATTGAATCGTTATTATGATGAATATAATATCATGGAGAATAATGTGCATGTTTATCCATTGTTCTTACAAGCTCAATTTGATTTGGTTACAGTTGGTGACTCTCCTCCTGAGTATTTTCATCTTTCCACACCTCTAGCACACTATTCATAATACCTCGATATGTTAGATAAGTCTGTTAGACCAACAATTATTCTTAATTATTTATATCCTTATCTATTTGGTCGTGATTGCAACTAGGTATAAGATGGTATGGTCCTACAATCAAAGGACGAAAATATCGAATCTATTTTTCATGATTTGTTCAATTGTAAATATTTCGTAAGTCAGGTGGATGGCGTTACAACTTCTAATAATCTAGGGAATTCTTCGATCAATGTATTTGAATTTTCTATCCATCAATATTTTGTATGCTCAATCTTAAATCTTATCAAACCAGTGGCATTAATAATGTTTTTATTGACTCATATGATTACGACGGTATGTACTTACTTGTTTATTTTTCTAATTCACCCAAATTCATTAATCCACCATCAGAAATTTCATATAATTGTCAAGAATTCAAGGCACTTCAGCCACTATTGATGGTTATGTCAGGATATAGCAATCTCGTTCAGATATTCGAACTAATTTGGATTCATATTTTCACATATAATCCTCTCCTTAGCATCCATCTATTGGATGTGAGCTCATTCTTGAAATAATTTCAGCTTTTTCAAACTAATTCTCATAATCCTTAAGATAAAGCCTCATATGACACAATCTCTCTTATTGAGTGAAAATGAATGCTTCAATCATTCGAAGAATCAAAACCTTTGCGTTGATATGAATACCTAGTATCCTAATTGATTTCATGAATTTACAATGTCAGTGATTGTTTTAAATGCCTTAAGCTTTCATATTCTTGGCATGGTGCCTAATCAAGTAGATAATCGAGGATCTTATAGTCGTGAATATGATCATGATATAGGTTCTAACAACTATCTCACAATTAATCATTTTCCCATTAGCATACCTGATGAGAGTTGTTTTACATTGATTGATTTTTTGGAACCCAATGATTTTCATGTATTATCATTTCACAATTCAGATGATTTTTTGATAGTTGAGGCACTTCAATGTGATTTTATGGTTATGTCAAGTCCCCACCATCTTAAAAATGTTTCTAGACAAGATCATATCAAATATCCCCTACAAGATCCTCTTTTTTATTCTAATGCATTGATCAAAAATTCATTTTCTTTCGAGTTTCCGAGTTTTCAAAGTGGTTGTTTTGAATATCAATATCCAATTGTAGAATGGGTAGAGAAATCTTACTTGGAAATCTTCGTTGAAAATAACAAGTTTCTATCTTTCTTGACATTTGCAAAAATTGAAAACATGAAATGATGTACTTCCATGAGCATCCTTAATGGTTTGTATGATTGAAATTTCAAATGACAAGGTAAAGATCGAGACTGGTTAAAGGTAGTTATTATGGCACATATTTCTATTGGTAATCAAGACCTTAAATATATTGTGAAAGTTTCTCAAGTTCTTATGCTTTTTGTTTCACATTATGTTATAGCAGATTTAATTGTTTGTATCGTTGTAATTGCATATCAGGAATTGTTCCGGTGGTTACATTGGAAATTTCACTACGCTTCACCGTGACCTTCTATCCCATGAGGTTAGGAGTAGGTTTAGATGCATTTATCTCTTTGGTTGCATTTCATTTGGATGGTTTGCTTTGTTTGTTTCCCATGCTCCTTTTCAGTTAATATTTACTTATTTTTTTATTTTGTTTTTGTCTTATTGTTACGCCTTGTCTTTTCTTTCTTACTTTTATTTAATAAGATTGCATGAAAAATGCTCTCGCTTGGCTAAAAAAAAATGTGGAAAATTTTGAAAATGGAAATTGTGATAATGAACAATTCTTGGATAATTTTTAATCCTCTTCTTTGTCTTGGTTTACATTTATTTAAACTCAATAACGTTTGGACGGAAAATATGATTCGTTCCAGATGGAAATCCTTTGGCCAAACTACGAAGCCTATATCTTTATTATGATATTCATTCTGACGCGGCCTTGTATTGAATGGTGTTTCGACATGTTGACTCAACCAAGTAGAGAAGGGAAAGGAGAAAAACTTTAAAATGAGCATATTAAATTATATTACCTTTCAAATCCATTAAATAAGGAGAAACCTCTCCTGCTCTTAATAATTCGGGATTTCTCTTCCACCCATGCTATAAATTTTCAATAAATTCTTCCTGTATATAGACTTTAAGGAAATAAATAAAGGGTGAAGAAGAGAAAGGCTTCCTGCACATAGAGATGAAGCAAGAAACTTCGTCGGGGTACCATCCAGGCCTACTAGCAGCAAAGCGATGCCTGTGTCTCCTTTATGTAACTCTGACGGGGTACAATCCAGGCTCATTGGCAGCGGATAAATACTGGGGAATGTGCTTAAAAGCCTCGGTATACTTATTATCCTTCCCCCTATTGAAATAGTTGAGGTGTGACTAGTCTTGTGTTGATGTGTTTGAAGTTGAACAAGGAATAGAAGGTACTATATATTTAATCGGGGTAAGTGGAAATGTTGGGGAAATACACATGGTGAATCAATACTTCTTGAAATATTGAGACCTTTCACTTAAATATAATGCCTCAACAGATAAGTTAGAGTTATATTAGTGTGTTTCCAAGTGTTGTTGTTGCGAGAAACACCTCCAAAGTTTTGCTTACACTTGAATTTTGGATCCTACTTGTGATCCTATGATTTTTTGTTCCTCGATTGCTCGTAGTCACTTCATGGTTGGATGATGTTTCTTAATTTTCAGGGTCACTTTCTTACACATGCCTAGTTTTTGATGCATACACAAGCGATTTTCTTACAATCAATCATAACACTCTATGTGAGAGTCAAACCCTATGCAATCCTAGCTAATAGTAACTACACAGATAATGAAAACAGTTATTGTGAAATTATTTGTGGTTGATGATTGCATAGTCCCAAGAGGAAATCCTTGCGCAATATCCAAGGACAATGATTGTGCAGTCCCTAAATACATACACTGGCAGTCCTTGTTGGAAGTTAGTGCATAATCATAATACTGACACTTCCCCCATTATTGCTTGCGATCATATCATCTCTCAGGTGAGTTTTATCAACTGTCGCTTTTGTGTTCTTTGATTTTCATTAGTGTCTCTTTCACTTTTACTACTTTCTTTTCCGCTTTCTTTCACTTATACAAGTGGTGCTTTTGTGTCATCTTCGCTATAGCATGTTTTTCTTCACTTTCTTTTATCTTTTGCAAGTGTTATTGCATGTGTTATTTTTTGGCATGGGAAGTGTCGCATGTTGTGAAAGTGGAGTTTTGGGTTCATTTCAAGAGTAAAATTTGGCGTTGATGGGTCTTATTTATCATAGACATGTATTATACACATTCCTAAATTTTCATGCACTTTCATTCTAGTGTCGTCATTGTTGTTGCAAAGTGTATCCTAAGTGTTGCACATCGAGGAGAATGTTGTTTTGTCATTGCATAAAGAGGATCATGTTGATTTTGATTGCTAAGAGTTCGATGTTGTGTTGTCAATTTTTCTGAATGTGTGATCAGATTCAAATTCAACCTTAGTTCCATCTCTGCTTCATTGATCCCACACTTAGTCAAATTTCAGAAATTTTCATGCCTAACCAATTGGAGCTCACTTTTCCCTTTCGAACTGCTCATTGCGTAGTTGCAAGCCTCAAGCATGCACCCTTACCTCTTGCAACTGTGCAATGCACAGTCTCTGCCTCCAAGGACTACGCATTGTGTAGTCAAAATTCTCAATCCAAACCTCCTACTTCCCAAAATTGTGAAATCACGCCTCCCTGCCAGCCTCTTCCTACACATTACGTAGTTTCAAGAAACATTATGCTTCCCTGCCTTCTTGAACTACACAATCGGCTGGCCCTCTCTCTCTCTTGAACTATGCATTACACAGTCACAGTGGGAAAGCCTGCCTCACTGTGACGCTCAACTATGGAATCCTATTTCTCGGGCCTCTATAACTGCACATTGCACAGTTGCGAGCCTTGGTCCCTCACTCCTATGGTTTGGAACTGCACATTGCGCAATCCCTGAGCCTTCCTCCCGATCCAGTACCCAGTTTCAAGTCAATCAATGGATTTCATGAATATAATTAGACTAGGATATTTCTAGACTGATGTCATCTTGTCATGAGTGGATTTAAATTTCAGGTACTAAATCTTGACATGACAAGATGATGATCGGAGAGGAAGAGAAGGAGACTATGCTAGAAGGAACTTGCGAAGTTGGAACCATGAAGAATTCATGGAGAAAGAATATGAAAGGACACTAGCTTATGACAGAAGATCAAAGATCAAGGTCATGTGAATACTCCATATCAATTGTCCCATTAGAGAATGAAGACAAATCACAAGAAATATTGATCATGAAGATTTCAAGGAAGCAACAAGAAGAGAAGCTTGGAATTGACACATCATCATGAAGTTCCATGTCATCGTTTCCAAGTCATGGCTTGTACAAGAATCATCTCAAGAGTCACATGTGTCATAGTTTCTCACCACATCATTTGTGGTTTTAATTGTGTAATTTACCAATATGAGAAAATGCAAATATGTGGAAGACCAAGGGTCCCACATGGAATATGAAGAGTCACTATTGAGTTCTAAAGTCATATAGAAGCTCAAAGGTCATGTAATAATTCGAAAAGTAATTGTATAATCTCAAGAATCATGAGAGAGGTCAAGAGTCACATGGGAGGTGGAGAGCCGCCTCATTTGTTGTAAATACACCCTCATAACTCAAGAAAAGTGACTTGGGACTGGAACATCCCACCTTCGCTTCTCTAGCATTGGAATAGGAGAGAAGATATTTCTTTGGAGGAGGAAGTGGTGACTTGATGTTCCACTATTGGGGCTAGTGTGGAAGCATTGTATATCTTGGCACTTCCACTTAATATATGAAGCTCAATGAGCCAACACATTTTCGTTTAATGTATCATGAATTTCATAGGACTATTCTTTAGATTTTTTTGGTATATGTTTATTTCATATGTACTAAGAAAATCAAGCTATTTCGGTGGATTTGGTACTTATCTTGTTGAAGGTGTGTTGTATTTGGTTTTATGATCATGGTTTTCTTGTAAACTACTTTGTCAGTTAACTAATGATCCTCTTGTGCTCTTGTGCATCTCTTTTAAGATAGTACTATTACTTTTGTTTTAGAGGCTCACTCTCTTTCTCCTTGTCATGAAAGTACCTTATATACATCACAAAGGTATGCCTCATTGTGTCGACTTACTTTCTTGTTTCAAAGAATGTTTGTATAACCTCGTAGGTTAATAATGGTAGCAAAGGAAAATCCCTAAGGATAATGGCAACCGACCATATTTCTAATTTGGGCACCTACTCCAAACAATGTGAGGTCTAATTGGGACTTTACATCAGGGAAACCCCATTGGTTGATGGATTTCCAACATTCTCAACACTTTAGTAGAAAAAAAGTATTGAGTAGCATTTAATGCAAGTCAAGATGTATCCGAGCTTCAATGAATCTTTTTATAGTTTGGATTCTAATAGCAGCATTTGACCAACCTTTGTTGCAAAAAACAAAGCGTCATTAAGCTTGCAAAAGATCAAATTCAACATCATCACAAAAAACATATTGAGCTACAAATACACTTATCAAGAAGGCTCATTTTATTCTTGAAGTGATCTTTTGGCCTATAAATGAAGACATTTTCACAAAGTGTTCTGGAGAAGTGAAATTTTCAAACCTTTAATCTATGTTAGGAGTTCAGGAAGTTGTCATTAAATGGGGATAGGCTTTGATGCCTCATTCCTTCTCTTATTATGTCACCTTTGTACATTCTTAAATCATATCCCAAGTTGTTCTTAAGGGGAAATGTTAGGATATTTCGACACTTAAGATTTAGTGAAGATCAACTTCGGTATTTAGGGAAAATTGTGTTTTTTAAGTGTGTTTCTTAGTATGCAATAGTAGTTATATAATTTGACAATTATGCTATGTTCTATACATAGAGTGATTTGGTGGCTTGAATTTTCAACTCAAAACTTAGAAAGGAACAACAGTAAAGGCGCTCAAAATATATTTCAAAAGAGATAAGAATTGAAGATTCATGTTTGAAAAATGTGCTTTTTATTACTTTGGAATATTTTCATAAATAAACCTCCAATATTGATTTGACAAAAAAAAGTTAATTTGGATGACCCTTAGAATGTCCCAGGCTCAAAATAAAGTGTTTGTGATGAATGTCCCAATGAAAATATATAAAGGATATATGATGACTCCATAAATTGTCATAATGATGCTTACATCATGATGTGAAGGCATAATTGATTAGGTAAGAGCATGGTAGTTTAAAGTGCTTATAACTCATAAGATTATTTTTGCATTAAGACTAGCTAGGCATATATGGTAGATTTGACTTGAGGACTAAGCATGACAATGGAAAGGGATAAAGTTGTTGGTTCACTTAGTAAAAAAATCATGTAATGTATACTTCTACAATCATTATATGAAATTAAGTTGTATTTTACAATTATTATAAGAATTATAAATACTCATAATTACAATAACCTCGCCTCTAGAGAAGGAAGGTGGGCCATAAGACAACAAGTCAAGATAGAAGTAGACACCGACTTTTTTTGTTTAACTTTGCTACTTCAAGAATTGGAACATAAAGAATGTTATGTCCAGTTGAGGTTGCAATCAATGATGGAATAATAGGATAGAGAGCATGTCATGCATGGATATGATGGATAAACCATCTCGATGGAAACAATGCATATTACAATGAATGTAGAAATGAAAATATTATGTGCATAAATGCTCATATTTTAGTTGGTGAAGTGAAAGTTTTGTTAAGGAAGATACAATTCAATAAATCGTCTTGAATATGGTCATGAGAGTAAACCCATAATGAATACTAGTCATTATTACATGCAAAATTCAACAACATGAGAAGGATCTCATGCGTGTTAAATATGATTATGATGTGAAACAAATCCAAAATTCTAGTGATTAACATTTTCATGATAATAGCTCATGGTTATTGTATTTTTATGATGCATGAATGATTAGGGATCTATCCAATGAGGGAAAATTATGGTCATTGTAAACTTCAAATCATGAGGAGGATGCTATTGTGGTGACACTATAACCCTATGTTATGCATTGTTTTTTTTAGATTACCAATGGAATGCCTTGGTAGTACATCTCTAGAAGTTTATACTCTTCTTGCATGTGAAAAATTTGGTAGATGATGGATCAATTGAGGTACTATTTAGTAGAGAATGGGATTCCTGAGCCTATAAGAGTTAAGTTTCTAAAAGGAATAGTAGTCTTGAATGAATCTACAACATTATATTCATGACAAATGTTGGTTCAAACCAAGAGGCAATATATTTTGGGTGTTTTTGAGAAGATAATGAGTTAAAACTTTCCCATAGCAATGATATTAAGTGAAAATAAATGTAAGTCACAAAACTAGCTAAATGTTCAATGACATTGGTAATAATAGAATGAACTAAATCGTTAAGCTATATCACATTACAACTTCATTTATGAATAGAGTAGCCTATATGCATCTTGAATCTAAATTTTTCAAGTGTCGAGAGGGATCAAACCTCTCTAACTTTATTCTTTTATTTTATTTTATTTTTTTTATTTCATTTTATTTTAATTTTAATTTCATTTAATTTGACATAGTTAAAATGTTTACATAACATAACATAACCTTACAAAATATCTTTCATATTCGGTTGGATAGTGCCTCCTAGTGCAAATATTTGATTCATTGAATATAACCAATCTAGATCCATCTTAACATTGGATCTATCAATCATCGAGAGGGATAAATCTCTCGAGGTGAAAACCTTGTCTTAACTTTTGCACTCAAAAAAGAAGTTTTCACCTTGAGAGATTTGATCCCTCTCGATGATTGATAAAGGTGCAAACTTATTTTTTGAGTGCAAAACTTAAGAAAAGGTTTCCACCTCGAGAGATTTGATCCCTCTCAGCGCTTGTTAGATCTGGAGTCAAGAGGGATCTAGGTTGGTTTGATTATTAATAATTATTAATTTTACTTTTAATTTTATTATTGTTATTTTTATTTCGATTTTATTTTTTTATTGTTATTATTTTATGTAATTTGGCCATGTCAAAATGTTTTAATTAATAATTTTATTTATGTTATTTTATATTTAATTCTATTTTTATTGTTATGTTTATTTTTATGTAATTTGACTGAATCAAAATGTTTACATAACATAACCTTACAACATCTCTTCCATACTGAGCTCGAGAGCGTCTTTCGGTGCAATGATTAATTATCTTGTTTAATTAATAAATTAATTATTAACAAATATAATACATTGATTTGATAAATATATATTTACGTCGGTCGATAGACGTGTCTATTTTGGAATAGGGCTTCTTATCAATAATTACTGGGTGGATGCTATGGATTTAACCTCCATAGAATATCCACATAATAGTTTTAGTAGTAAACAATCTTACCGATGAAATAGGTAATCGCAATGTTACCTACTTTTTTTTGGTAGCATAAAAAGCACCCGATTTTGAAAAGTGGTGATTCAGAATCACCATTTTTTTTTTGTGCACATTTTTGACACTTTAATATTTTTATTTATGAAGTATGAATATTTGTTTTAAAATGTTAGTGATTTTCATGCTAATTTTGAAATGTATTGATGCAGCATCAACTTTTTTTTTTTTATAGCGGTGATTTTCATGCTAATTTCGAAACGTATTGATGCTGCATCAACCTTTTTTTAGAGTGGTGATTTTCATGCTAATTTCCAAATGTATTGATGATGCATCAACCTTTTTTTTAGAGTGGTGATTTTCATGCTAATTTCGAAAAGTATTGATGCTGCATCAACCTTTTTTTTTAGAGTGGTGATTTTCATGTTGGTAATAAAACACAAAACTTATATATATATATATATATATATATATATATAAACAACAAAAAAACCAATAAAAACGTAAAAAAAAAACAAAAATAGCTCGTAAAAATAAAAAATTTAAACAAAAATAAATTTAAAAATATATATATATATATATATATATATTTGAAAATTATATCAAAGGAAATGACAAAATTTGAAAAAAAAAAAAAAACACATAATTTAAAGAAAAAAAAAACAAAAATTGACCAAAAAAATTTTAAAAAAAAACATCGAAAACATTTTTTTCTGACTTATTAAAAAAAACATATAATAAGAAATATATATAATTTAAAAAAATTAAAATTACAAAATTAAAATTTAGATAAAAAATAAAAATAAAAAAAATAATAATAAGAAGAAAAAAAAATACAAATTTTAAAATTAACAAAGAAAAAAACAAATTAAAAAAAAAACAATTAAAATTGAAAAATAAAATAAAATAAAACAAAAATAATAATAAAATTTAAAAAAAAACAAAACAAAAACAAAATTTATTTTAAATAAAAAAATTTAATTTTTTTTTTTATTTTTTTTTAAATTAAAATTAAAAAACAAAAAAATCAATTTAAAAAAAAAAAAAAACAACAAAAAATTTTTAAAAAAAATACAATGGGTTGGTGGTGGTGGGGGCGGGGGTGATCGCTGCGCGCGCGGCGGTGGGCCGGCGCCGCCAGCACGGCGGCCCATTCGAAGGCCCTCGGGGGCGTGAGTGCCCGCCCGGCGCCGGGCGGGCGACGCCATGGGGGCGGCCACCGCCTCACGGCGGATGGGGGCCCCGTGGCCGCCGCCCCGGCCGGCCCGCGTGCCGCGTCCCGCCCAGGCGCGGGCGGCTGCGCGGGGCGCCGCGCCCGCCGCCCCACCACCACCACATTTTTTTTTTTATTTATTTTTTTTAATTTTCAAAAAATTAAATTTTTTTATTTAAAATAAATTTTGTTTTTATTTTTTTTATTTTTTTACTATTTTTTTTGTTTTTAATTTTCTTTTTCAATAATTTTTTTTTTTTAATGATTTTTATTAAATTTTGCTTCTTCTTTTTTTTATTTAATTGTTATCAAATCTTTCGGTGAAAATTACAATAGAGAATTTTGTGTCGACGCGTTTCGAATCAGCCAGTGTGGTTCATCATCGGGACATGAACCACACTGGCTGATTCGAAACGCGTCGACACAAAATTCTCTATTGTGATTTTCACCGAAAGATTTGATAATTAATTTATGGAAATCATATTCCTAATATTTAATTGTTTTTTTTTTTTTTTAATTCATAATTTTTCTTTATTATTAAGTTTTACATTTAGTTTTTTAATATAATTTTATAAAATTTATTTATTTATTTATTTTATTTTTTGGATTTAATATTGTTTTTTAAATGTTTTACTTTTTTATTTTTTATTTTTTTGGTTAGTTACATAAAATTTTTATATTTTTTTATTTCAATTAAAATTGTGTATTTAAAATTAGATTTTTTTTTAATTAAACTTAATTTTTTAAAATTAATTCGTTTTCTAATTTTTTTTATTTAATATATATATATATATATATATATATATATTCAATTTTCCATTTTTAATTGATTTTTAAAGTTTTTCTTTTAACAATGGTTTTTTTTTTTCCTTTTATATTTAAAATTTATTTTTTCTTTCAAAATTTATTTGTTTATTCATTTATTTATTAAAATTTAATATTTTTGTTTTTAAATTTAATTTGTTATTTTAATATTAACTTTTTTTTTTTAATTTAATAAAATCTGATATATATACATATTTTAATTTAAGTTCATATATATTTTATTTTTTATAATTTAAATTTAATTTATTTTTTATAGTTTATTTGTTTTTTTAATATATATTGTTTTAAATTTAATATTTTCATTGTATTTTATTTTTATTTTTATTTTTAATTAATTTTTCATTTTTTTACTTTTAATTTAAATAATGTTTTTTTTTTTTTTTTAATTCAATATATTTCCTTAAATTTAATTTTATGTTTTAATTTTTTTTTTAAGTAAGCATTTTCTTTTTCTTTTTTAAATTTAATTTCTATATTTTATTTTTTCTAATTTCCTTCTTTTTTTAACTCTTTTTTTTTTAATTTAATATATTTATTTTGTTTTTATTTTTATTTTTTAATTTTAATCTTAAAGTTTTTAATTTTTTTTCATTAAATTTTAGGTTTTTAAATATTTGAATTAAAAATTTTATTTTGTTTTTATTTATTTTTTTATCTTCATATATTTTTAAATTTTAAGCTTTTAAATGTTTTTATTTTTTAAATTTATTTTTTTTCTTAAATTTTAGGTTTTTTTTTTAATGTTTGAATTTTAAAAATTAAAAGATGTTATTTTTATTTTTTTAAATGCCAAAAGTATGATATAATTTCTTTTTGGTTATTCCAGCATCAACTTGTTTTGTTTTGAGGGTGTTTTTTCAATCTTTTTTTCAAGAAACAATTTTGTTTTTACCATAATTTAATAAAATGTTGAAATTTGACCTTAAAAAAAAACGAAGTGCGTTCTGGAATACACACTTTTTTTTTTTTGGTGTTTTTTCAATCCTTTTTTCAAGAAACAATTTTGTTTTTACCATAATTTTATAAAATGTTGGAATTTGACCTTCAAAAAAAATGAAGTGCATTCTGGAATACACACTTTTTGTTTTTGGGGTGTTTTTTCATGTTTTTTGAGTCTTTTTGGCCTAGAGTTCCCGTTTTGAGGTCAGGTTACCTATTTGATCGGTAACAGTGTTAGTAGTTAAGGTAGAGGGTTGAGATTTATCTCAAAGACAATTATGTCCTTTTTTCTTTTCAATTTAATTAAAACAAAGTTATGTCCACAAAGTGTCGTTGGACTCTTAATACTTATCTTTTCTCTATTATGTTTTTCTTGTTACATTTTTTTAAATGTATATATGTTTAAATCATATATTAAATCTTTTTTATAATAAATAATAATAATAATAATTGTCAAAGGAACTTATCTCAAGTGGTATGGCATACATTTTGTGCCCCCAGTTGCATGGGTTCAAGTCCCCAAAGACATGTTTTTAAGTCGGCCCTAGGGGCATTTATGAAATTTTTGTTCTACTTAGTGAAATAGGGGCAGTCATATACACAAAGTTACTGATTTTGTCAAGGTAGAATACATTCATTCCTGTTAAAATAATACTAATAATAATAATTTAAAATAAAGTTATAATTTAGTTAATTTTTATGTTTTGTTTTGCCAATGTGAGATGTATCAAAAATAAATTGTCTTGATACCTACTATGAATTGATGGCTCGCCATTTAATATATATGGTTACATTATTTATCTTATTATAACATGATGATGATGATGCTAATGATTAACGTCTAATAAGACCTATATAGTCTACCATAACTTAAGAAGGTAATGGATTATTCATAATTCCTTAACATTTTATTTCTATGATCAAAGAGAAGTGAGAGAAGGGTTCCCAAATCACCATGGTTTTGTTGAGTTAAAAGGTCAAGAAGGTTGATAGTGTGACAAATATTTTGAAAAATAGATTAAATGTGAGTATAATATGGACAATCAAAGAGGAAGTGATTTTAATCTTCAACCTTCTTAGGATCACACAGGTGATAAAAATTTTCATCCCATGGTGTTTTAGGAATTTACCAACACTTAGTTTCACTATGAAGCTCATGGAAATTAGTTCTAATCTTGGAAATTCTCATTTTATTATAAACACTAGTTAATACAGAGAGATCGTTTTGGTTTTCGAGAGTGGGGTTGATCACCTCATAATATTGTAGTTTCCTTTTTCCCTCTAGCTATTTATTTCCCCACAATATTTCCTAAATTTTGGAAAGTAATAATATTTTTAATATTATATGAATTCTACTAGATGGTCTCCTCCTTTATTCCCTAATGATCTAGCCAATACTAGGAATCCTTATGCCACCCTCACTTGAGTCGAAGGTATGGGCTTTTGCTAGAGTCAAAAGAAAATTTAGGAAGCCTCTCGTCATCCATGTTTTATAATTTCTTCTTATACATAATATACCCATTCATAGACATACTTTCAATGTGAGAAATGTTTGCTTCAATCACGAGAATAGGGTAGGGAGTATTTCCTTTAATCTTGAGGTTGTGGGTTATGAATTGATTTTGAATCTATTCAATCTTCCTTCATGACTCTTTGGGTATACTGCAATCCCAAACCTCACAATCATATAAAAAAATAGGAATGATGATATTTCGAAGAGGAGATTTGTTTTATCGCAAATCCAAAGATTTGTTAACTTACAATTGTTTTCAAGCCCATAGTAAGTTTTCCAACCTTCATTTATCCTTTACTCAATCGTATGATTCCAATTTATCTTATGATGGATATCAATTCCTAGATATTTTTATGAAGAAACTTCCTCCAAGGAGTTGTTATCATAAATAAAATTACCATAAGTAATATTTATGGATTTAATTATCACGACTTTAGTTTTAATGGTATTTATAGTAATATCCATCTCGGGCTAGAAGTCTTGGAGGATTCTGAGTTTCTTGTTACGATCGTAATGGCTCCTTTCCAAAAGAACAATAACATCATCATAAGGGAGAAAACTAGTGATCATACTAATGAGTGTGGGGCCAACACAACCTACTTATTCCAAACATTCTTCTAGATTATCGCAGATAATCTAGATATGTTTAAAAGGGTAGCAGATAAGGGACACCCTTGCTTGACTCCAATATTGCATTTAATTTCTTACAACCAACACTTGGTTGCCCTAAGTTTTGCAATAACATTCTCATACAACCTTGTTACAAAAACCCTCAACTTGAGAGGAAACATTGTCTCTTCTACCCTTTTCCATAGTCTTATTTAGAAATGGTGTCAAAATATTTTCTAAAATCAACAAAACGATAAAAGAGATCAATTTTATTTATTATTGTGGCATTAATCTTCTATTATCCTAAGAGTAACAAGATGGTCCACAATTGAATGATATCTAATAATTACACCTTCACCTTTAACTCTTTTACCATTTCTTTCAAGCCAAAGGCTAATCTTGTACAACTTGGCTAAAATGTGGCTAATCATAATGGTCATGTCATTAGAGGGAATGCTTTTATCCTCTCTCTTAAAAATAGACACAATAAACTCTGCATCCAAGGCTTAGAAAAGCCTTACTCATTATTAAACTAGCAATTGCACTAGATTTTGCAAAAGAAACGTGTCGTAAGTGGATAGCATATGGAAGAAAAGCATAAATAAATATATATGTGATATGTTACAATTTGAATGAAAAATAAATATTAATGTTGGGTAGCATTTTATAATTAAGACCTCTATCTTTTCTTTATAAAATGAAAATTCAAATAAAAAATTAAAATCTTTAAATATCTGAATAATGAGAAAATGAAAATGCAAATATAAACTTCTATTATTTTTAAATTAATCTACAAACTTGAATTCATAAAAAATTCTTACATTAATATACAAATATACAACTCCAATCATAATCTTAAGAACATCAAGACAAATCATCAAAAGTTTATAAACAACTTCACTCAATTAAATTACTTCAAATAAAAATAAATTATTTAATTATAACAATTAATCTTCTCACTACTTAACATAACTTTGAAAGTGTTATCTTTATGTGTCATCTTTTATGAACAAAAGTAAGTGTACCTTAAAATAAATTTAGGCTCTTCGAAATATAAAAATAAAAATAAAACTTTCTAGCATTATATTATGGGTTCGTTCTCGTTCAACAGCAAAGCCTCGTCATTGATAATCAACCAATAATTACTCTCAACGACATCAAGGTTCACGGTACACATGGAAGCAAGTGTCACGTTATTAATTTGCATGCAAAATGCAAATGTGGGAAATCTCTAGTTTGACTTCTTCATGAATCCTGAAACCACATTCCATTCCATAGTCTGCATAAGTGAACATGTGAATTATTTCTATGCCACTATCTAACTCTTTGCTTATTGGCTTCAAGCTGGTTTGAACTAGGGATGTTTGGACACCATGCAATTTAGCATTATTTTTCATTTTTCCCCGGGAGATATCATCACTGTACAATTACAAAATAGTGTTATACAAACTTGTATCTACGGAATTGGTAGAACTTTGCCCATCTTTGCAACTTTATGTCAATATTTTCTAATTGAATTGAATTGAATAGGAAGCCTTTTGTTAAAAGCAATACAATACCCCAAAAAAAATACAAAAAATTTATACAATAAGGCTTATTTTGCATACCATATATATAGAGTGAGGCTTATTTTGCATACCATATATATAGAGTGAGAGAGCTGGAAAGAATAATTTACTAGTATGTATGTGCTTTTCCCATAGTTGCAATTTTATGTCAATATTTTCCAATTGAATAAAATAAAAATCTTTCTATTAAAAATAATATAATATGCTATATATATATATATATATATATATATATATATGATTTTTTTAATAATAAATGTCTTAGCTTATAGGATGGCAAAAAGGTTTTTTTGTTAGGTTTTCATTGAAAAATATTAGGCTCTTTTTGTCTATACCTTTATCGTCTGAAAATATATTTCCAAACACTAAGATAATTGTACTTTCCAAGCTGTAGGAGAGTCATATGAAGGGATCGGGTCAATAAGTTTTCTACAAATGTTTTTCCTTTAAGATGCCCATGATCCATATTTACCGATATCAACCCTATTCAGAAACATCGTTTTCATCATCAAAATCTAGCTTGCTCCTGGTCTACTGCCATAGAAGTAAGAAGATAGATGAATAAAGAACAAGTAGCAATCATAAATATATCATGATTAAGAATAAATGGGCTCCCTCGGAACCAATATATATATTTTTTATTGGGAATAAGCAGGAATAGTAAAATATATATTGATTAATAAGAAACAGGCTCCCTCGGAACCAATACATCTTTTTTTTTACTAGGATGCAAGCACTAGAAAGACATATGTTGCAAGAGAAATATTCTAATCTATTGTGTGCATGTAAAATAGCCTCTCATAATTAGGGTTGTGGCTATGATAGAACCCATCAAACCCCCACTAAGAACAACTACTTTTGTTTACTCTTCTTGGCTTTGATCCTACATCTATGACTCCAAGAACTTGTAAATTCAAACTTTCTGTTCTAATTTTCTCAAATATGATGGAGTGGCTAACATAAAAAATTAAATCCATGAAACTTATAGTATTTATATAAATTTCAAAGTGATAAATAATCACTTTTGATGTTGATGGCTATGCAAAGAAAACATGAATTAATGCCTTATCAATATCAGAATGAAGAAGTTGTTGAAAATAAATTACTTCCTGCCTAACAAAAAAAATCAAACAATCGAAGTTTGTAAGAACCATATACACAAAAAATCAATGGGAAATATTCCTTAATCCTTGCCAATCCAAACATACTCCTACATTCAACTGTGAACAACTACCAACAATATTATTGCTAAGAGATTATTCCCAATGAATGGCTTGAAGACTGATGAAAAAAGCAGGCCCATGGTGAAGAAGTTTGATTGTCTCCGTTAAAATATCACAAGGTTTTGAATCTCCTTGGTTTAGCCAAGTAACATGTATGAACAAAATTGGTTATGCAATTGAAAAATATAGGGTGTTAGGGTTTCTGCTCAAGGTGTTAGGGTTTCTACTCAGATGAAATTACTAGCACACAAAAAAAAAAACCAGATACTTTTATTAAGATACAGTCATGAAAGATGAACATTTATGCTTTTTTTTAAACAAAAAGTTGAACATTATAGAAATCTCAATCTATAAATACCATGTTGAGTTGCAATTGAGCGACAATATCCATCCTTTATTCTCACATGGACTTCTTCTTCTTCTTCAATATTGACAAAGCTAGTATGAAAACTTCTATTATTGCAAAAAAACACTGAAGTTGCAATCTGAAGTGGGTTGTCTTTGGGCATGCCGATGAAATTCATATGACAATTTGAGCCAAGACTAAACTCGTAACTTTCCTGAGAGGTATATTCTCACATGGTTCACATAGTTTAGGAAAGGAAGGCATATGAATCCTAACAAGCATTAATATATTATAGGCAAATATTAAAAAACAAAAATGTAACAAAAGTTTACAATTAAATATGAGGGTTCTATTGCTACCTCTTCGAAGGTATACAGGTTGCTTATGGGCCTTTCTCTTTCTTATTTAGAAGAGGTGTTGAAGAAATTGTTATAAGGTCAACACATGGACTTCATTCCTTCATCTCATTTTTTTTTCTCAAGTGACTTTCCTTTCCTTGAATCAACATTCCATCCAGCTCTTGAACAATAGTGTGTTAAGAAATAGCAGAAAAATATTCCCAAAGAAAAAGAAAAATAACTGATTTACAAAGTAAAAAGATTAAATGGTTAATATTTTTTTTTTTTTTTTATTAATTTATTTTGAAATATTTAATGCTTTCTGCTTATTCCTTTGCATATGCATCAAGTTGTCTTACATTCAGATGTTGAATTTATGAACAAGGAAAAAAGCCATAAATATAGATGTTAGGGTATAGTTAGTTGCATTGAATTTTTTATCTACAACCTCCATTATATAAATGAATGTGGTTTAAGGGCATATTACAAACTTACAAATGGAGAAATTTTATGTTTTTGATTCAATGTTTCTACTTTTCATTTTTGAACTAGTGAGCTTAAAAG
This sequence comes from Pinus albicaulis, assembly GCA_034641835.2. NCBI lineage: Eukaryota > Viridiplantae > Streptophyta > Pinopsida > Pinales > Pinaceae > Pinus > Pinus albicaulis. Next base: position 1,071,340,598 of record CM076577.1, read on the forward strand.
TTCTGCCTCCTAAGTCAAAGCTAAAATATTTTGATTGTTGTTTAAGAAAAATGCATTTTGTAGCTTGGAACCTATAAATTAACATAATTTGAACGAATTCATCCATTGCAACGAAAGTATTTCAAGGCTTCCAAGAATGTTCAGATTGTAAGATATTTATTTATTAATATGGTACTCTATGAAACAAAAAGAATAAGAGTAGTTATTAGTTCAGAAGGAAAACATTGGTTGATTGGACTCTCAATTGAAGCAAAGTGATCACATGGGCTTGAATGGACAAAGGATACCAAGAATCCTTTGTTGGTTATTTGATCATGTGGAAAAACAATAAGGGTTGTTATAAACTACAACATGAATTTTGACCCTATATCATCTCGCGTCAATTTAATGGTTCTATCCCCTGGAAATACTCCTGAAGTAGTCATGGTTTTGCATACACGCCATTTTGAATCATTATTCCATTTGAAGGGTTGAAAAATTGTGTATGTGTTTGTGCGAGTGCGAGCAATACATAACGGTTTACAAGAGAAAATATTTCATTGATAACTTAAACTTTTACCTCATTCTTTAGCGCATACTATAGAGTCTGTTGTTTTAAGAATGCTTTCTTTTTCAACCACAATCCTTTTGTTGTTTTCATTAACATGGATTTTTTCATCATTATTCTTAGATAATGCTTCCCTTTTGGCTTGTTATCTTCTTCTATTACGGACTATTGTAGCAAAGCTATTTGAGAAACAATATTTTTGTAATGGGCATCAAAGTATGCCACCTTCTTAGGAACCGAACCTGGAGTCAAACATTTCTAGAAATTCTTTGAATGGAATTTAAACAAGGGAGTGAACATAGTTAGATACCATATTTTTTTATTCATCAAATTAGGTATTGAAGACTATTTTGTAACCATTGAATTGAAAATAATAATTGTATGTAGATATGCCCAATCAAGAATTAATTGAAATTGTATGATTTCATGACAATTAAATGAACATAAATATTGCTGATGATATGCACAATCAGGGCCTCTATGAAGAGAATAATGATATGTACAAGAAAGGTAAAACATGAAATAAGGAGAATTGTCCATGGACAATTAACACCCAACATATATCCTTGTGAAGACATATTTCAAGTTCTCTAAAGAAGGGCACTTCGCACCCGATCATGCTAGTAAGTACTGAATTTGATAAGCCAAGTATGGATAGCAATTTCCATCGAGATACAAGCTTTAAAGGCTTCTCTTAAAAATATAAGTAACCCTTGGATATAATTTCACTTAGTTTTTATCAAAGGCTAGCTTGAACCCTCTCATGCACTAAATCTATACATGTCCTTGGTTTATAGATTTTTCATATAAGCATATTAAAATTTATCTAAATAGATGTTCAAATAGGTTTTCAAATCTCTTTTAGTATATAACCATAGGAAAGCTCTGAAATGGAATCTATTATTTTATTTGTTTGAATATTTTCTCCTATGCTAATAAATTGGTCAACATAAGTCCATTGAAAATATTATCATGTTTATAGCTATAGTTGGGCATAAGTCCATGTGAACAATGACCTAGGCCTCTTTTTTCCTGTGTTTATTATAGAAAACCCCCTCTTAGCCTCAAAAAATATCCTCTTTCCTACTCATTTAATCTTTTTAACTTTAATATCCACAAGTGTGTGACCTATGACAAATCTATCAAGTTTTCCAACCTGCTTATCATGGCAAGGATTGTGCGGACCATGGCACGCAAACTACCCAAAATGTTTGACTAACCAACTAAGCTACTTCAACACATGCAATGAGCTCTAATGATCGACTTTCACATGTCTTTAACATTGCAAAATTACAAGCATTATTTAAGTTAACATATAATGACAATCTAGCAATGGGCTTCCCAATTCTCAATTAAGAGTCGTCTAACAATGCACAAATAACATCATTTAATATTTACCAATGCATCAATATAGATCTACCATCAAAGTGAATGGTGAGGGTGGAAGGCTTACCTTTTTAAATATTCTCAAAATATCGTCCCCACTTTCTACAACACCATTGCCCTCAACTCCACTAGCCACATTCAAATAAGAATGCGAAGCATTCAAAAAATCAACGTTGCATGCTAATTAACAAAATAATCTCTATCAGTAAGAGATACAAGAAATTTCATTTCAAGTTTATTATATTACATTATCAATGGTCTATCCAAACAAAACAATAGTGCAACTCCATGTAATGTATTGAACAAAGCAGATATATACACATAGATGTATGGCTCAATGCAAACGCCAAATGTATCGAAGAATGTCTAGGTTCGAGTGTGGAAGTGGTCAAGCAATGAAATAATTATTTGACATAACAAAATTGAACCTTCATCTATTATTCATGTACAAAAATATATTTAAAATATGGGTCCCGACATTTTGAAAACCCACACTTATTCACATTTATTACCATAAGCTACTCTTGCAAATATTTGATTAGGAATGCTTCAACGATTAGAACATTTTTGAATATCCAGGAAAAACCAATACATGTCCATGTAAAAATTGGTAGATGCTCAAGAAAAGTTTCAAATTTTAAGGTTATTAGTTACAAGAAATGAAACATATGTATCGAATTTTTATATGATTTCATAAAACCAACACATAAAATACAAATAGTTATGAAATTCTCATCCCAAAGTAACCCAACCCACCGCTTCATAAATATATCACATAGTCTTAAGGTGCATCGTACAAGTCTCTTACATTAAAGGTCTATCAAAATTCTAAAAACAAACACTTTGAACCCAAAGATTCATTCCCCAGGAAGCCCTGCAGACACTTCCACATGGTATGCATGGAAAATAAGTCCATTTTTAGTTACTTAGAGAAGAAATAATCTTTCAAGTAATCTTCCAATATTTCCTCGTTTTCCTAAACATTACAATCAATAGAAGTCAAAGGTTTTCATCTTCTTGAATTTGTTGTTTCAAACCTATAGATAGTAATCAAGAACAAAAAATACTTGCAATAAAAACAATACAAAACAAAATTTCACAAATACTTGTCTGTTTAGAGTCTAGGCTTTAGAATTTCAGTTTGGTAAACAAATAGATGGTAGGCTTTAGAATTTCATTTTGGTAAACAAATAGGTGGTATAGTTCCCACAAGAAAACTACAAAAACTTCAGGTCTCCATAATCCCTTACTTTTAAAATTGTGGTCGTGAAGTGTTGCATAAAAACTACTCTAGAAACTTACAAGGAGGTTCCACTACTAAGAGCTTGGCCTCTCCTTAACCTAGTGGAAGGAATTTGTGATTGGCCTACAGAAAAATAAGAGGAAGGTAAAAATCTAAATTTTCATTGCTCAAATGAAAATGTAAGTGCAAACATAAACACATAAGAATCAAAGCTCAAATGTAAGCCTTAGAATATGGCTACCACCTTAATGTCTTTAAACTTTATGCACAATTAACATGAATCTCATGCCTACAAATTATAACAAATCCTATTTTCATACATAGACATTCATGAGTTTGAAAAGTTGTTTCAGGCCACGTCACCAAAAAATCAAATGATCCATCAATATGATGGAACAGAGAGAATAATAAAATATGTCACATCTCCAAAAACTGGAATAATCCATCAATATGATCAAATAGAGGGATTTTTTCACTATTGATTCATGTAAACATTTTGGAATTGTTTGTAGTTCAATGCACAAACAATTGCATTAGAATGATAATGCACCTTGTGGCTATGAAAATGATCTACTTCCAAAAAAACTACAAGTCAATAATCCTTGTAAACTAAGGCTTATCAATAAGCTTAGGAAAAAAGAGCATACCTCCTTTTCAACAGGTGCTTATTTCTCTGATAATATTAACTCAACATGGCATGGTGATGACATGTAAGCTGAAAAAATCCAAAACAAATCAAATGAAATCACCACTTCATAATTCCAATCCAAAATGGCATATTATAGTAGGGGAAAACATCCAAGGATTGAATAATAAAAAAGTATACATAACAATGGACATTGCTCCTTACTTAAAATAGACTGGCTAAGAAACCATAACAGTAATTTTGTGCACAAAAAATCACATGGAATTGAGAATATCAGAGGAAATTTTGAGCATATGATTGATTCTTCCAGGGGCACAATAAGTTTGTCTCTGTTGTTTTTTAGCCTAGGTTACTTGGATGTATGAAATATATATTGCATCCACATCAATTCCCTTCACATATAAAATGTTCAAACAAATATGTATTATAGTGATTAACAGTTTAAACATATAAATTCATCTATGTCCTTGATAATAAAAAAGGAAATCGTTCGGGATATGTTGTATGATTAAAACCTTTGAATTTCATTCTGCATTATTCGACAGATATAATAGAACTAAACAGACTTGATGGGATAGTGGCCCTGGCCATTTAATGTCAAGAATTTTCTTGGGTGGTACATCCTAACCCCCAACAAAATCCATGAAAAGGTATTGCCTTATTGCAGGAAAGAACATCCTCAAGATAAGATTTAGCCATAGCCAAAGGTAACTTGTTCACAACTTGAGTTGTTTCCTGAGTATTTTGTCAATTAAAAATAACGAAATGTATTGATCCATGGTATCAATTTTAGCCATCACAGTTGATTGAAGTGCTTATAGTTGCAAACACTATGTCCTCTCAGTGATTGCTCCACTCTTCCTAGTGATAAGGTTACCCAGCATGAGTTTTGATCCTTGACTTGGAGCCAAAGCTCAACAACATCCAAATTCAAAATAACAGACATTAAATGGTATGTTGGTGGTTAGTTCAATCAGAGGTGGAATACACCTACCTTTCCTTGATTAATTAAGGAATCAGACGTGATATGACAGTCTCTACATCTCACGAATAATCTTGGGGATCCTGCTGCAACGACTAACCACTATTCTCTCCTCACTGCCATCAAAAGGAAGGGAAATGTTAATTTCGACTCTTCATGTAGACTGATCAAGGGTCCTTTACAACCAAGAGACATTTAAATATGAGTAGCCCATATGACAGCTTAACAGCTGGTACCAAATCATAGACATCGTGAAATCCCAAATAGCTTGCTAATTGGACAAGATAGATTGGGGGATCGTAAATTTCCTAGGAACAACCAAAAAAATCTAGGAAAACATTCCCACAACTATCTGCCAACACTGAATCATGCATCGAACCATTCACTAATCTCCAACAAATTATGGGGGATTGGTTATCAAAGGAAAATACAGGTCAGATTACTCTGTGAGGCTAACTCACTCCATGACTCACTTAGGGTCCACATTGGCCACCAAATCTACCAGTGGGACCTGTCTTGGGTAGTGACTATTTTGGAATGAACATAGTGACACTGAGGATTCCTCTACAACTGTGTATTTCCCACGTCAATAATTATCTAGAAGATTACGATGGAAACAGGTTGATGGACTATTTTACCCACCCCTCTTCCTCGGATGAGGCAGCGTTAGTCGATATCATTTTTCAGGCTGAGAAAAATTACTCCCGGACCATCCTGCTAGAGGAAGAAATCGCAAGGAAGTGCCATCCTGATCTTAAAACAGAGGATCCTCTCAAATATGTGGACCCTCCCCATAGAAAGGCTTATATTTGACATAGAAACAAGGTTATTAAAGTCGATGCACAAACACAAGGTCTGGTCATTAAGGCTGAGGGTTACTAGGAGGAATCCATCAAGGTTAAAAATCAAGCTCTGGTTGGAAGATGGTTTTATAATGACTCCCAAATGAAAATGTGGATGGAATATTGGTGGTTTCCCCTTCTTAAATACTGACCTCGTATTAGCACCCTTCAAAATGGATGGTTTGCCTTTCATTTTATCTCATCATAGGACGTTAATATCATTATTGACCGACCATGGGTCAAAGGGCATGGTTATTTATCATTACAACTATGGACTTTTGGCTTTTATCTCACCATATAATTTCCATGGATGAACATCCTTTAGGTAAAAATCCTGGGTCTTCATCTCAAATTTTAGACTAGGAAATCAATAACAGATATTTCAAATTTCCTAGCCAAGTTCTACTACCTCGATGAAGGCATCCCCTGCGACATGGAAAAAAATACAGTGTGGATCTTGGTAAAAATATATCTTACTGGTGGACTTCCTAGTGAAATATATTTGTATTAGGGCCCATGTTGTAGAAAACAAATCATCGACTACTAGGTAATCCCATTTCGATATCTCTACTGCCAAGGGACATGTCACCTGATGACTTTTTTCCCTGACAGGCTTTCCAGGGCTTCCAAACATCCAAATTTCTTCTTTGTTGGGGGGAGACGATAATATATACTTGTACACACCATTATCCTTCACGTCAGAGCAGATAATCCTCACCCCCACTCCCCAAATTATAACATGATCGACCCTCTGCACCACTCATCTCTGCGAAGTAAGTAGATGATACCTTTTACTCTCCCCACATCTCCATCACTGAATCACCACTCTCACTCTTCTACACGACAAAAAAAATTATCACCTCCATGATATTCATCATCTAACATATGCTTAAACCTGGCTATTAAATCTTCCTCTCTATTCAAACACAAACCCTTTTCTGTTATCCTAAACAATCTCACTACACCCCCTCTGTTGAAACTTCCAAATGACCTGGCTTCCTTGACAACTCCCCTTTCAATCGATGACACATTCTTTCCCTCCCCTATTAAATTTGGGGCTCCTTCCGAGCGAACACTCTATCCATTTTTAGAAGACGTGGAGCTCTATACACTATCCCATGAAACTCAAATTACTTTGGATCCTTTTCCTATCAATTTTTTCTGTCTAGAATAATTATCCTCACCCTATTGTACATAAAAGAAAGACCATACGTAGGAAAAAAATCAAAAAAATCCATAACTGCAACATATTTTGATCCCATCTTCAGAAGCATTTCCAGGAGTCCCCTGTGAGCCGACCCCATCCAACTCCACATCATACAACAGGGCTGACAAACTGGTGAAAAACCCTCCCAAATCTCGGGTCCTTAGAGTAGAACCTCCCAAATTTGACCTTCCATAATGCCTATTATGTCTCTTAATATCAATGGTTTAGGATCGGACCACAAAAGAAGATCCCTAAAAATCCTAATTAGCATTCACAACCCAGAAATAGTTCTTCTCCAAGAAAAAATGACTTACAAGGAAAAAGCATGCGGATATCTATTTCAGATCTGCCCAAATTAGAATATATGTGCAATCGGTGCATCTGGATTATTCAGGGGAATGGCTGCAATGTGGAATCTAAATATTTATAAATTTAAGGCTTTCATCTCACCTATGGGTTTACTTATCATGGGGGGCCAAAGAGGTGCATAAATTCATCTTCGAATTATCAACATTTATGCACCCTACTCAAACAAGAAGATATTCTGGACCCGGGTAGAACAAAGTGGCTTTCTTGATATAGAAGCCTTGATTATAGTAGGGGATTTCAATTTATCTAATGACACATCTGAAATTTGGGGCTCCCTTTTCCGCCCAGATCCGATGGGCACATATTTCAAGGACTTATTCGAGCAGAAACACCTTCAGGATATTAAACCAGTTCCTATTGGAGCAACATGGAGAAATGTACAATGGGGATCTCAAGGAATAACAAAATGTCTTGACTATTTCTATGTACAAGAAGAAAATGTCAACAAGCTAAAGGATTTGAAGTCATTGATCCTCCAAAATAAATATTCTGACCATTTTCTCATCCTATTGAAATGTTTTGACACTCATCAACAAAAGGCCCCTCCCTTTAAATTCAACAAATTTTGGCTGAAGGAGCCAAATTTCATTGAACTCATCCATTATTTCTAATTGGCCCCATTGGGAGACCCTGGCATCCAGAATATGGATAAGCTTAACCACAAATTAAGAGCTTTGAAAGCACTAGTCAGAAAATGGGCTCGGAAAAAGAAGAGAGATATGATCAGTGATTTAATCTGGATAGATCAAAAGGTAAAAGTATTGGAGGATCCATCTAATGCAACTTTTTTCTCTAAATCCTCCACACATGAGATACTCCAATTAGAGTTGCGCATATCACAAATATTGCTTCTCTAGTCTGAATAAATGCAACAAAGTGTCGTATCATGTCAATTAATGTAGGAGATAAGAATAACGGGTTTTTCCACAAATTGATAAACAAGAGGCAACAAAGAAACTCTATTTGGAGCATCAAAAACGACGCGGGTGAGCAAGTCACTTTGCAAAAGGACATTGAAATAGATGCAATGAGCTAATTTAAAAATATTTATAGATCCATGGAGCAAGTACCACTCAGGAAACAACTAGAATTACGTGACTTATTTCCCTTATCAACTAGCAGGGAGGATAATTTGCAATTGGATTTCCCTGTCACACAAGATGAAGTCATATCATTCATAAAAGAAATGGCCAGAGGGAAAACCCCTGGAACTGACAGATGGACCATTGAAATTTTCACACACTTTCAAGATATCGTGATCACAAAGATAACTAAAATGATGGAAGAATCTCGATGTCTGGGTTGGGTATCTGGTGCAGAAAACATCTCTTTCATTACCCTAACCCTGAAGGTTCCATCGCCTATCACCTTCTTATATTTTCGTCTAATATCATTGTGCAACACCATTTACAATATCATCTCAAAAATCATTACAAACCAGCACAAACCATTCCTATCCAAGCGTATTTTTGTTAAACAATTTGGTTTTTTAGAGCATCGACAGATTCATGATGTTGTTGCAATTGCTCAAGAGTGTCGTCATTCCATTAAGACTTCTAAATTGGATGCCTGCATAATGAAATTCGACCTCAACAAGCCTTTTGATTGTGTGGACTAGGAGCTATTGTGGATGGTCCTTCATAAAATGGGTATTGGTCTCAAAATGATAAACTGGATAAAAGTTGTGTCAAGAGTGCAACATTTGCAATATTGATTAATGGATTCCCGACTATAACTAACCTCTCCCCTCACATCTACCCACTTTCACCAGCTTACCTGGGGTAAATATGAGATGAGGGGTTCTTATGACAAGACTAAACGTCCTAGGTGACCTTAAGGAAATAGAGTCCATTGTACCTTGGGAGACAATCTCTCGTTGCACAGAGATCAGTGGCCAAGACATTATTTAAAATTGTAAAAGAATCAATTTGTTGTCCCATCATTTTATAAAACCCCATAACCTTGATTAAAACCCTCTAGTCTTCAATGTGTAAACAATTCTTGCAGAGTGGCCTTCTGATGATGAATACAAATGAAAAAGGAAATAGCAAGAAGTGATGGTGGAAAGTCTTAGATAGCAAGCTACTTCACACATAATCTTTTATTTTCAACTTTAGAGGAAAATATGATTAGCATGAAATGAAATTTAGAGAAGAGGAGTGCATCATTAAGGGTTTTTAACTTTAATTTACATCAACTAAAACTCACAGAAAAGCAAAATCAAAGCCCAACAGCGTCATTACTCTTTTCTAGGAAGAAAACATTAACAAAAGATGTGACATAGAAAACTTCTCATACACAACAAATTCTGGAATCACTATGAAAAATTTATTCAAATACACATGAAGAGTGAAATTACAAAATTGTGATTGCTTCTAAGGTCCAAAATTCTAGAACCCCCTCAAAATCTCATTTCTCGGCTTTTATTCTACCTCAGGCTCCTTAGTATAATTGTCGCAATTAGTTTCAAAGACTAACCCAGAGAACAGTTATAAAATTGTTTCTTCCCATATTTACAAAACAAAATAAAAAGTTGCACATTATATATAAGAGGGTTTTGTCGTAACCAATTATAGTCGTAGATTTGTTTGATGGAATTTTAAATAAAATGCTTACGGGACCACTCACTTCATTAAAAATTGTGCACTTTGACCTCCCGAGAATTTGATTGATCTAGGAAGGATGATATAAGTCGTCGATATCTTTTGGCACTTACAACGAGTGTATTTCACTCTGAACGAACTTGGATGTGAACCATGGTCGATTTAGGAATGCCTCTCAAATATTTCGAGTAGCAGATAAATCAAAATTCAAGTTTTCAAACCTCCAAATGTGAATGGCCGAGAGATAAAGTAGCATAATAAAGTTTTCATTTCATAACTATTTCTTAGTGAAGGAATAATCCGATGAAACTGGATCCAATTCTCTCCTTAGGTCATACCAATGGCCTGAATCGCAGTAACATTGTTGAACAATGTCATTCCCCGTCTCCTCAAACTGATCTATCCCAAAATTTGGTTCTGATTCATTCCTTAACTTCTTATCGCCATGTTTATTCAGAGAATATGTTCTTATAGAATTTTGCAATGCACGTATACAACATAATAGTTCAAGTTTTGTGTGTCTAATTTGGACATCAACATAACAACGAAATATGAGGCCAATATCATCCATTCCTGAAACCCTGAATTCATTTGTTTCTCCAAAATGTAGAGCAGGGGAAAACATATAGACTGCCTCACTGTTTTTGTTAGCACACTTGCATTCTTTCCATCATAGGATAAGCTCTCTTCAACTAGGCATGCTCTCCAGGAATGCATAAGGATAATGTGCTTGTTTTTCTTTTCCATCCATGTCATTTGCCACTTCTAAATCTGAGAAACAACATCATACCATAGGGTCAGAGCTTTCTCTGCACTCATATAAGGCCAATGTCCTTTTCTCCCATCTGTAAGTGGCACAATTATACTTGAAAGCATATTGCATAATGCATGCCACAGCTCTGATTTCCTTTTGGGTGGTGTGCGAATGAGAGGATTTTATTTTTCTATAAACAAAGTTACAGTGTTCAAGCCACACATTGTCATCACCTCAAGTTTGAGATATCACATTCCATTAATAATGTTAAGTGTCTCATTTCTGGCAGCACTTGTATCAATTCCTCTGGCATTGAGTTTCATAAGGAAGTGTTTTGTCACAGAACTAAACCTGGTTTGTGATAAAGCACCTAACAGTTATGCAACTAGGTCCAAAAGGATCCCACACAGGTCAACTAGTGAAGGAATATTTATTTTGACTTGCAACTCTGTCTGTATTGATTAGCCAATAAAAAAATGAAGTTCTATAGTCCAACTCGCCTTTATTCTTGCGAACAACACTCCATAATGTGAATGCATGCAGAACAAAGGATGCGCTCCACAACTAGATTTCTCTGGAAGTTAGAAACATCATTTGTTCCCTTTGGTGATTCACTCTCTCTCCATTTCACATATTTGTCGATATTCGATGCTACCCTCAGCGACAGGGGTTCTCCGACGATACCTATGGAAAATTCACATACTAAAGAGATTTTTCCTGTCCCATTCAAACTAATTACAAGGTTGAGTCGTGCCCCTGGCTTGGATTTTATGTGGTCGTACGTCATGAAGTTGAGCATCTCGATTTTGACTATGTTCCCTAGAAAACAATCATCTTCGCCCCTCTCAAACAGATAATAAACATGTCATAGTTTTTCTCATTCAGTATCTAAATCCATCGTTATTTCCAATAATCAAAACTATTGGAAACATATATCGACTCCACCAATTATATGTCTAAACATATTTTCTGTGTGAGCTCCCTTTTTCTCGAGCTAATAAAAAAAATTGGCCTAGGAAAATCACGATTAATAGATCCACATGTTACGCTCCCTCATTCATTGCCCAATTTCAGGAAACAGCTAGAGTAAATATTTGGAAGATAACTGAAGTGATTTCCTTAATTTTTGGAAACTAACTGCAGTAATTTCCTTAAATTATGGAAATCAACTGCAGTTCATTAATTTTCTTGTTGGGAGCTTCTAAAGTGGTCCATTACTCCCACTGCAGTTCTCTGCCATGATCAGTGGAGCATTTGACACATAGCCAACAGAAGCTTGATGGAAGCTAGGCTATAAAATTTTTGTTTGGTCCCCAAGCTCACTAATTCAATCCTTCAGTTTTACACCATCAAACCAGAATTAGCAGAGCTTGGAAGACATCTTTTCCTTTCTACTTGCCTCAAGATTGTCTTCAGATTTTCTCGTTAACGAATTTTCCTTTCGGTTTGAGTGTGTGAATCCGAGTTGCTCGTTTAAACCTTCTTGTAACTTTGATTCGTTTATCTCCTGTGTAAAAACTCTGTTTTTGGCTATACAGTATGTGGCCGTAAAGCATTTGTCTATTGTGATCTCATCTTTTTGGCAACGAAAAAGATATTCCCTTCGCCTGTCCGATAACTGAAAGAAATGAGCAAAGGCAAGCTTTAGAATGTCAATGGCTGGAATTAATTTGTATTAATCAGCTAATCCATGAACGCATGCAAGAAGAGTTGGAGAGCCAAATTTTTCTGGAGTGGTTACGAAGCTTTTTGTAAGGAGAGGGTTGCAGGTTTTAATCCCACAAATCCATATTAGTTTTGCTTTGCAGATTTGGAGAAAACCAATGGCTGGAGGTATGCTTTTATTTTTATTTTTTTACTGGGCATTTAAGAATTGTTTTTAATTGCTTACATTAAAAACATTAAAGAATCTTTATTAAGATTTTATTAAAAGCTTACATCTCAGTAAAAATTGCTTAAAGCTTTTTACATTTTATATATATATTTTTTACTGAGTATAAAAATTGTTTATCCATGAATTTTATTTTTCTGAGCATAAAATTGTTTATGCATGAGTTTTTATTTAGTAATTAAATACTAACATTTGGTATTGGAGCCAATTTTACATCTTTGCCTTGGTGATTTATGAATATAATTGGATAAATGTCCAATTTTTAGATTTTCTAAATTAAAGTATATATTTAGAAATATGTCTATTTTTGTTTAATTTTTATGCTTATAATATTTAGTTTAATTATATGCAATTTTGGAAAATATGCTCATATTTAGTTATGCATGAATTAATTATTTGAGATTTAATTAAAACATGTTATTATCAATGAGCATATGAGATCTATGGTTAAATATTATGCATGAATATTGTAGTTTCATTCATGCAAATTTATCAGCTAATTTTTATTAAAAAAAATAAAAAAAAATGTCTAGTGATTTATATAATTTTAATTGATTATAGAATAGCCACAGCATCTCAAATCAAATAAAATTATATATTATGATTGATTAGGATCACATAAAGAATAGACATTAATTGTAATTAATTATATTAAATATAATAAATTTTATCCCACATGAATTTTTATTATATTTAAGTAATTAATTAGGATAAAATATTCATAACTTACCCACAGGAGTTATGAATTAATAAGTTTTATCATAAAGTTCAAAAGGTTAATTGAATCTGCTTGAATTAAAAATTTAGTCCACAGATAATTTTTATGTCATTAGATTCAATTTTAAAGCATGATTTACATTGGTAAAGCATGAAATTTTATTTATGCCTCAATTTTAACATAAGCATGTGTTTTTTAATATTATGCAGTTGTACAACCTGCAAATTTCTCTGAAATTCGTACTGATATCCCTGAACTTAAGGGAGATAACTATAAAGTCTGGAAGGAGAGAGTTCTCCTTCATTTGGGGAGGATGGACATAGATTATGCTATTAGGAAAGATGAACCACCAGCACTCACTAATACCAGCGCTACAGCAGACATCGCGCTTTATGAACGATGGGAGCGATCTAATCGTCTAAGCGTGATGTTCATTAAGACTAAAATTTCAGCTGGTATCCGTGGTTCTGTTGAACAGCATGACAAAGTCCGAGACTCGCTGAAAGCCATTGATGATCAATTCGTCACTTCAGACAAGGCACTTGCAAGCACCCTAATCATGAAGTTCTCATCCCCGAGACTCACCAGTGTAAAAGGTGTGCGCGAGCACATCATGCAAATGAGGGACACTGCGGCTCAATTGAAGAAACTCGAGGTTGAAATATCAGAATCTTTCCTGGTGCACTACATCCTGAACACCCTTCCACACCAATACGGACCTTTCAAAATCTCATACAACACACATAAGGATAAATGGTCAATTAATGAACTCATGACCATGTGTGTTCAAGAGGAAGAGAGACTGGTGATGGAAATGGGAGAAAGTGCAATGCCGGCAACGCGAGGAAAGGGCAAATCTCAAGCCAATCGGAAAGGTAAAGGTAAAATACCTCCCCATGCCGATATCAAGAAGGATTCCAAGTGTTTCTTCTGTAAAAAGAAGGGACACATGAAGAAGGAATGCGCCAAATTTCAGAAATGGCTTGCAGACAAAGGTAATCCAATCTCGTTTGTTTGTTATGAATCTAATATGGTTAATGTCAATATTAACACATGGTGGATTGATTCTGGATCAACAATTCACATTTCTAATTCCTTGCAGGGTTTGCAAAACCGAAGGAAGCCAGTGGGAAGTGAGCAAAGCATCTTATCAGGAAACAAGATGGGCTCGCATGTGGAGGCTATAGGAACATGTTATTTAACTTTAAGTAGTGGCTTTGTTTTAGAATTAGAAAAGACCTTTTATGTACCAAGTTTTTCTAGAAACTTGATTTCAGTTTCAAGGCTTGTACCTTTTGGATATTCCTTTAACTTTTCAAAAACATCCTTCAGTTTATTTTATAAATCTGATTATGTTGGGAATGGTATTCTGTCTAATGGTCTTTACTGCATTAATTTACAAAACAATGTCACTTATGATTCAATGCATGTTCACACTAGTATTAAAAGATGTGTTATTGATGAAAATTCCTCTAAATTATGGCACCAGAGACTAGGTCATATCTCCATAGATAGAATTAAAAGATTGATAAATGAAGGGGTACTTAATACTCTAGATTTTACTGATTTTGAGACTTGTGTGGACTGCATAAAGGGAAAGCAGACCAACAAGTCAAAGAAAGGTGCAAATAGGAGTTCAGACATATTAGAGATCATACATACTGATATATGTAGTCCAGACATGGACTCACATGGTCAGAAATACTTCATCTCTTTTATAGATGATTACTCACGATATATGTATCTCTACATGCTTCATAAAAAGAGCGAAGCATTAGATGCCTTTAAGATATTTAAGGCTGAAGTAGAGAATCAATGCGGCAAGCAGATTAAGATAGTGATATCAGATAGAGGTGGAGAATATTATGGTAGATACACAGAAGATGGACAAGCACCTGGGCCATTCGCTAAATTTCTTCAAGAGCATGGGATTGTTGCCCAATACACCATGCCTGGTTCACCTGACCAGAATGGTGTAGTAGAAAGAAGGAATCGAACATTATTGGACATGGTGCGGAGTATGCTTAGCAGCTCCAATCTTCCTAAATCCTTGTGGGCTGAAGCACTTAAGACGGCAGTGTATATATTAAATCGAGTTCCAACCAAGGATGTTCCTAAAATGCCATTTGAATTATGGAAAGGTTGGAAACCGAGTTTGCGACATATGCGCATTTGGGGATGCCCGTCCGAAGTGAGAATATACAATCCACAAGAGAAGAAACTGGACCCAAGGACCATTAGTGGGTATTTCATTGGATATGCTGAAAGGTCTAAAGGTTACAGATTTTATTGTCCATCTCACAGCACTAGGATTGTGGAATCAAGAAATGCGAAGTTTCTTGAAAATGACTTGATCAGTGGGAGCGATCAAACTAGGAACATAGTTTCTGAGAAGGATCATTCAGAATCTCAACCTTCCACCTCAAGTGAAAGATTGGTTATTGTTCACAGCACCCCTCAAGTACAAACTGGTGTTGAACAACCAATTTTTGAAGTTCCACAAGCTGCTGACGATATTCCAGTAGATCAGATAGTTCAAGAATTGCCAAGAACTTTTGAACAACGAGTTGAACCACATACTTCTCAGGAAGATGGTGGGACAACATTAAGAAGATCTACTAGACCAAAGAGATCAGCAATTCCTGATGATTATGTTGTGTATTTGCAAGAATCTGACTACGACATTGGAGCCGAAAATGATCCTCAGTCTTTTTCACAAGCCATGAGTTGCAAAGAATCAGAATTATGGTACGATGCCATGAAGGAAGAGATGAATTCCATGAAGAGTAATGAAGTCTGGGATCTTGTTGAGTTGCCTAATGGTGCAAAAGCCATTGGATGTAAATGGGTCTTTAAGACAAAGAAAGACTCATTGGGCAACATTGAGAGATACAAGGCAAGGCTCGTTGTAAAGGGATTCACTCAGAAAGAAGGGATCGATTACAAGGAGACTTTCTATCCTGTATCTAAGAAAGATTCCTTGTGCATTATTATGGCATTAGTAGCCCATTTTGACTTGGAATTGCATCAAATGGATGTGAAAACGGCATTTCTCAATGGAGATCTAGAGGAGGAGGTTTACATGAAACAACCTGAAGGATTCTCCTCTAGTGATGGTGAGCATTTGGTTTGCAAGCTCAAGAAGTCATTATACGGATTAAAACAAGCATCTCACCAATGGTATTTGAAATTTCATGATGTAATTTCTTCTTTCGGTTTTGTAGAAAACATTATGGATGAATGTATATACCTTAAAGTCAGTGGGAGTAAAATTTGTTTTCTTGTTTTATATGTGGATGACATTTTGCTAGCAACCAATGATAAGGGTTTGCTGCATGAGGTGAAACAATTCCTCTCTAAAAAATTTGATATGAGGGATATGGGTGAGGCATCTTATGTCATTGGCATTAAGATCCATAGAGACAGATTTCGAGGCATCTTGGGTCTTTCTCAGGAAACCTATATTAATAAAATTTTAGAGAGATTTCGGATGAAGGATTGTTCACCAAGTGTTGCGCCCATTGTGAAGGGTGATAGGTTCAGTTTGAATCAATGCCCGAAGAACGACTTTGAAAGGGAACAAATGAAGAACATTCCATATGCTTCTGCTGTCGGAAGCCTAATGTATGCTCAGGTCTGCACAAGACCTGACATTGCATTTGTTGTGGGAATGTTGGGACGATATCAGAGTAATCCAGGTTTAGACCACTGGAGAGCTGCAAAGAAAGTAATGAGGTACCTTCAAGGAACCAAAAACTACATGCTTATGTATAGACAGACGGACAACTTGGATGTGATTGGCTACTCAGATTCTGACTTTGCTGGATGTGTTGATTCACGCAAATCAACATCAGGATACATTTTTATGATGGTTGGTGGAGCTGTATCATGGAGGAGTGCCAAGCAGACCTTGATTGCCACTTCTACTATGGAAGCTGAGTTCGTCTCCTGTTTTGAGGCTACTTTAGATGGTGTATGGCTTAAGAATTTCATTTCTGGGCTTAGAATTATGGATTCTATCTCTAAGCCATTGAGAATATATTGCGACAATTCAGCTGCTGTTTTTATGGCTAAGAACAACAAAAGTGGGAGTCGAAATAAACACATCGACATTAAGTATTTAGCTATAAGGGAATGTGTTAAAGAAAGAAAGTGGTCATTAAGCACATTAGCACTGAGTTGATGATCGCTGATCCTTTGACTAAGGGCATGCCACCGTTTAAATTCAAGGATCATGTAATGAATATGGGACTTGGTTCCATTATGTAGATTCTCATTGTATGAACAATGTTATTTTTAATGAAATTCTTAATTATTGTGATGTTTTACTCATATTTATGTGCACTTTAATTTGATTTGAGAAAATACATCTGTGTAGGACCAAGAATAAACATGGGGTTTATTCATTAAGTAATTTTTGCCACATAAATTTTAATAGGAATAAATACATAGTAATACATGGAAGATAATACTCATCATTAGAGGACTTATCGCCATGATTCATGTATCTATTACTTAATACAGATTATCAATGGGTTTTTTAGATGAGACATTAAGAGTGGAAGTATGGACCAAGTGGGAGAATGTTACGCTCCCTCATTCATTGCCCAATTTCAGGAAACAACTAGAGTAAATATTTGGAAGATAACCTATGATTTCCTCACCCCTTGGAAGTCCAACCGGTGTACTTCTACCAGAAATCAAATCGTTAGCTTCATCAATTTCTTGTTGGGAGCTTCTGAAGTGGTCCATTACTCCCACTGTAGTTCTCTACCTTGATCAGTGGAGCATTTGACACATAGCCAAAAGAAGCTTGATGGGAGCTAGGCTATTAAATTTATGTTTGGTCCCCAAGCTCACTAATTCAATCCTTTAGTTTTACACCATCAAACCAGAAGCTTGATGGGAGCTAGGCTATTAAATTTCGCTAGTCTCAAGCTCTTACTATCTAATCTTCTACGATGACTCATCAACCAGAATTGCCATTTGGAAGACATCTTTTCCTTTCTACTTGCCTCAAGATTGTCTTCAGATTTTCTCGTTAACGAATTTTCCTTTCGGTTTGAGTGTGTGAATCCGAGTTGCTCGTTTAAACCTTCTTGTAACTTTGATTCGTTTATCTCCTGTGTAAAAACTCTGTTTTTGGCTATACAGTATGTGGCCGTAAAGCATTTGTCTATTGTGATCTCATCTTTTTGGCAACGAAAAAGATATTCCCTTCGCCTGTCCGATAACTGAAAGAAATGAGCAAAGGCAAGCTTTAGAATGTCAATGGCTGGAATTAATTTGTATTAATCAGCTAATCCATGAACGCATGCAAGAAGAGTTGGAGAGCCAAATTTTTCTGGAGTGGTTACGAAGCTTTTTGTAAGGAGAGGGTTGCAGGTTTTAATCCCACAAATCCATATTAGTTTTGCTTTGCAGATTTGGAGAAAACCAATGGCTGGAGGTATGCTTTTATTTTTATTTTTTTACTGGGCATTTAAGAATTGTTTTTAATTGCTTACATTAAAAACATTAAAGAATCTTTATTAAGATTTTATTAAAAGCTTACATCTCAGTAAAAATTGCTTAAAGCTTTTTACATTTTATATATATATTTTTTACTGCGTATAAAAATTGTTTATCCATGAATTTTATTTTTCTGAGCATAAAATTGTTTATGCATGAGTTTTTATTTAGTAATTAAATACTAACACCACAACCTTTATTTTGTAAGTGTTATAACAACATATAATTACTTTTAATTCACTGCATAGATTATTTATGTTTTCAATTGTCAAGCTTGGGAAATTAATGATGAAATTTTGATCAAAATTGTTGGAAGATTTGTGATCCATGTACTAATAAACTACCCTCCACTCGCTACATGCTGGTTTAAATTCAACATCCGCATTGTTTGTTTTTTCCGAAGAGAATGTGCCATTTCGAGCTCTGTTTTTTGAAAAATCAATACCAAGGAGTGTTTGCAATTCACTCAATCAATCTATAGAATGCTTTATAATTATGAATGGGATGAAATGTGAGCGGAGAAAATTAGATGAATTATATAAAAAATTTGGGGCATTATTACTGTTTCCTATATCTTCACGCTCATGAAGTTCCTGTGATCACCATACTTTAGGTATTTCTTGAGTTTTCAAGAATGTCCCATCCTTCCCTTGTACATATGGGAAAACTTCATATACACCAATGACCATAGGACAAGAACATAGTTTAACACTACCAAGTCATGAGCAGCTTTGAAGCATCTGAAGTAATGTACTGGAAATTTGATGTTTCTCAGCCACATCTCATTGTCTTTGGTCCAAATCCAAGAGGAAAAAATAAGCCACAACATATGGCTCCAACTGGGGATAGTGCTTTGGTAGCAAAGTGCTAAGAAACTGTAGATCGATGGCCTTATTTTGGCATGGAGTCTAAATCTGACAATTCTGAAATATAAAATCACCCTAAACCCTGTTGCACTTTAGGCTTCTTCCTTTATTATTAAACTGAAAATATTGCAACCGAAAATGCTCAACTTCTGAGCTTATTTTTGTACAACTCCTATATACATGGCTGAACTCAATCAAGTGAAATCAGCCTTCCATTGGCACCAACCCAACATCTGGGTGTTAGACCTAATTCGTCCATACTGTTGAAATTCATAAATTAAAATTGGCATGTACCATAAAAAAATTCTAGACACAAATTTTTTCACATACCCTTGCATAAATTCTTGTTTCTGACCAAAGAAAGTTGTCATATGGTTAGCCCCTGGATCATAGAACTGGTAAGACAAATTTTCAGCCGCCTCCTTTTCTTGAATATTTTGCTGATGTATATCTCTCACTGTTTGACTCTTCAATTTGGGATTGTACACAAGAAACTTGATTTCCATTTTTTATTGACAACCATTTAGGCTAAAAAGATAAATCCAAGGTTTGTTCCCCATAATGTTGATGCTTTTCAAACAATGCTAGTTCTTGACAAAAATATTTGTCCTCCTGCAACAACACTTGAGGAGTTGCACTAGTTTCTCCTTTGTTCACAAAATTACTAAAGTCATGAAAATTATAATGATCTTCTAAGATTTCAAAGTGTTGTTTAGTTGTTGCAACAAGTTGCTGATCAAAATCCTCATAATTCTTAAATTCTTTCATCTCAGCAACCTTGGCATCTTTTGACACCATTTGAAAATCCCTCCTTATCTCTAAACCTGAATTCTCATGTAAATCATTCCATTGTTTTCTTGACATGCCCTCTTATCTTCAACAATACATTTGCTTTCAACATGATAAAAAATATTTCTACAAGCCCATAAATTACCTTTAATTTCATGTGCATAAAGAAACATCATCTCCAAAGTGCAAGGCTTTCTCTCCTTGAGATGAAAATAAAATTCAATAGAATGAGCCTTCGAATAATACACCATGGCAACATCCTCAAGAGCTTGAATTTCCTTTGGCATATTGAAATAAACTTTTTGAAACCTCCTATTAAATTCAGTGATTGATTCATTTCTCTGCCTCTGGATAGAATATAATTCCAAAAGGTTCTTCTCATATGAATTGTGTTCACCCCAATATCTAAGAAATATATCTTGAAAACCCTGCCCTGAACTAATTGAACTTGCCCCCAAACACTGGAACCATTGTTGAGCACCCTGCTTTAATGAATGAAAAAACATCCTTAAATCCACATCTTCATAAAAAAAATTATATTTGTCCAAAAAGAACTCAAATTCCAAGACATGTTGTTTAACTAAAATATCCTCATTCTCTCCAGAGAAATTTAGTAGAAATTTGAAGCTTTTCGAAGGATACTGATGAAGAATTATAGGCAGGACCAAGGGTTTAAATATCTCCTTGGCTCCAAGCTGAAAAACAATGGATTGTTTATGAGGCAGAGTTATATCTCCCAAAGATTATGAATCATCACCTTTATGCCCAAACTATGACTGATTATATTCGGGAATTGTAATGCAACAATCATCTCTCCTCTCAGTTTCGAGAGATAAATCAGTCCCAAGATCAGTGATACAGGAAGAAGGGAGGTATTTTTTTTTCAAAAAAGAATGTGTTTGATGAGTCTTATAATCTTCTGATACCATAAAGCAAGAAACAATATTTTTGATGTGTAAGGGAAAGCAGACCACTAAACTGATATAAAAAATAGAAATTCCTTTAAAAAACTCAAACTATGATACTTGTTCTAATTTCCATGGTGCTTCCTCATTTTCTTTCCAGCAAAATTTATGTTCAAATGAAACCTTCATCAGTGGAGTCACCAGGTGAATAATAAGCAGCCAAATTTATATCTAAATCTTGTTCACCATCAAGAAGTAGATCTCAATACCAGGGAAAAATAACTTCGTGTCTCTGATTCATGGCAACGACGCCAAAAAAAATTGTACCTTAGGAGACAATCTCTGGCTGCGTAGAGATCAGTGCCCAAGACATTCATTAAAAACTTTAAAACAATTAATTTGATGTCCCATCATTTTATAAAACCCCAAAACCTTGATTAAAACCCTTCAGTCTTCAATGTGTGAACTATGCTTTCAGAGTGGCCTTATGATGTTGAATACAAATGAAAAATGGAATAACAAGAAGTGATGGTGGAAAGTCTTAGATAACATGTTGCTTCACACATAGTATTTTATCTTCAACTTTAGAGGAAAATATGATTAGCATGAAATGGAATTTAGGGGAGAGAAGCGCATCATTAAGTGTTTTTAACTTTAATTTACAGATTTTCAAACTCACAGAACTTTAAAATCAAAGCCCAACAACTTCATTACTTTTTTTCTAGGAATAAAACATTAACAAATGATGTGACAGAGAAAACTTATCATACTCAACAAATTCTAGAATCACTGTGAAAAAATTGTTCAAATGAACATGAAGAGTGAAAGTACAAAATTTTGATCGCTTATGAGGTCCAAAATTTTGGAACCCCCTCAAAATCTCATTTCTCAGATTTTATTCTACCTTGGGCTCCTTAGTCTAACCATCGCAATCAATTTCAAAAATTGACCCTAAGAACAATTATAAAACTGCTTTTAACCATATTTACAAATCAAAATAAAAAGTTACACATTATATATAATGTTTATTTTACTTTTAATAAACAAAACCCTAATCGTTTTCGAACCTTAAAAAATCTCGTGTTTGATATATAAACATAATTAATTTATAAACATAGATCACCGCCATGTGGGTCCCCAGTCGATTTCACATGAGCCATACGTCGTTAACCAAAACTAAAAACCATTTACGGGAGAACCCATTCTTGTTTCTAAAATATAAGAGGGTGTTGTCGTAACCAATTATAGTCGTATATTTTTTTGATGGAAGTTTAAAGAAAATCGCTTACGGGATCACTCACTTCATTAAAAATTGTGCACTTTGTCCTCTCGGGAATTTGATTGATCTGGGCAGAATGATATAAGTCATTGACATCTTTTTGCACTTACAATGAGTGCATTTCGCTCTAAAAGAAATTGGATGTGAACTATGGTCTATTTAGGAACGCCTCTCAAATATTTCGGGTAGCAGATAAATAAAAACTCAAGTTTTCAAACCTCCATATGTGAATGACCGAGAGATAAAGTAGCATAATATATTTTCGTTTCAAAACTATTTCTTATTGAAGGAGTAATCTGGTGAAATTGGATCCAATTCTCTCTTTGGGTCATTTACCAATGACCAGAATCCCAATAAAATTGTTGAACAATGTCATTCCCCTTCTCCTCAAACATATCTATCACAAAATTTGGTTATGATTCATTCCTTAATTTCTTATCACCATGTTTATTCAAAGAATACGTTCTTATATAAATTTTCAATGCGCGTACACAACGTAATAGTTCAAGTGTTGTGTGTCTAATTTGGACGTCAACAAAACAAATAAATATGAGGCCAATGGCATCCATTCCTGAAACCTTGAATTCATTTGTTTCTCCAAAACGTCGTGTGAGGGAAAACATATAGAATACCTCATTGTCTTTGTTAGCATGCTTACAGTATTGCCATCATAGGATAAGCTCTCTTCATCTATCCATGTTTTTATTTTCCATCCATGTCATGAGTTTCTTATGAATATGAGAAACAACATCATACCATAGGTTCAGGGATTTCTCTACGCCCACAGGAGGCCAATTTCCTTTTCTCCCATTTGTACGTGGCGCAAGTATACTTGAAAGCATATTGCATAATGTGTGCCACAACTCTGATTTCATTTTGGGTGGTGTGCAAGTGAGAGGATTTTATTTTGCTACAAACAAAGTTTCAGTGTTCAAGCCACCCATTGTCGTCATCCCAAGTTTGAGATATCACATTCCATTAATAACGTTGAGTGTCTCATTTCTCGCACCACTTGTATCAATTCCTCCGGCATTGATTTCCATAACGAATCTTTTTGTCACAGAAATAAACCTGATCCGTGATAAAGCACCTAAAATTTATGCAACTAGGTCCAAAAGGATCCCACATAGGTCAGCCAATGAAGGAATATTCAGTTTGACTCGCAACTCTGTCTGCATTGATTAGTAAAAAAAAATGATGTTCTATAGTCTAGCCCGCCTTTCTTCTTGTGCAAAACACTCCATAATGTGAATGCATGCAGAACAAAAGATGCCCTCCATGGCTAGATTTCTCTGGAAAGTAGAAACATTGTTTTTTTCCCTTTGGTGATTCACTCTTTCTCAATATCACATAGTTGTCGATATTCGATGTTATCCCTAGTGACTGGGGTTCTCCAGCGATACTTATTGCAACTGCATATACTAAAGAGCTTTATACCATCCCATTCAGACTAATTACAAGGTTGATCTGTGATCTTGGGCTGGATATTATGTGGTCGTAGGTCATGAAGTTGAGCATCTTGATTTTGACTATGTTCCCTGGAAAATAATCATCTTCGCCCCTCTCAAACTTATAATAGACATATCATAGTTTTTCTCATTGAGCATCTAAATCCATCGTTGTTTCCAATCATCAAAACTACTAGAAACATATATCGACTCGACCAATGAGATGTATGAACATATTTTCTATATGAGCCCCTTTTTTCTCTAGCTAATAAAAACAATTGGCCTAGAAAAATCACGATTTTATTAATATATCCACAACCTTTATTTCGTAAGTGTTATAACAACATATAGTTGTTTTTAATTCACTACATAGATGATTTATGTTTGCCATTGTCAAGCTTGGGGAATTAATGATGTGGTTTTGATCAAAGTTGTTAAGCGCTTTATGATCCATTTACTAATAAACTGCCCTCCACTCGCTACATCCTGGTTTAAATTCAACATCTGCATTACTTGTTTTTTCTGAAGAGAAGGGGCCATTTCCAGCTCTATTTTTCAAAAAATAAATACCAAGGAGTGTTTGAAATTCACTCGATCAATCTACATAATGCTTTATAATTATGAATAGGATGAATTGTGAGTAGATAAAATTAGTTGAATTATATAAAAGTTGTGGGACATTATTTATTTTTTCCAATATCTTCACGCTAATTAAATTCTTGTAATCACCATACTTTAGGTATTTCTTGAGTTTCTAGGAATTTCCCAACCTTCCCTTGTACATCTGGGCAAACTTCATATACACTAATAACCATAGGAAAAGAACACAATTTAACACTACCAAGTCATGAGAATAATTGAAGAATGGGAAGTAATACACTGACAATTTGATGTTTCTCAGCCACATCTCATTGTTTCTGGTCCAAATCCAACAAGAAAAAATAAGCCACAACAGAGTCCACAAAATAGACCTTACTAACTTCCCTCAGGTGCCTCAAGACCCTCCAGGAGTAACCCAACCCATCCATGTGTCCATCCCCTGAGCCAACTTATATTTTCCATGAGCTAGAGCCCCAGTCGCTCCCTTGCCAAGCATCCATGCAACTGGAAACCTCTAGTCACTCACATAGGCCTACCTCCATGCAACTATGGACTTTTATGTCTAGAATTGTGCAAACAACTACGGAGTTTAAAGATATTTTTAAGGGGTGGGGCTAATCCTATGCCTAGAAATCCATATAACTTTCAAAAATCATAAATACATTACTACAATGATTATAAACCAAAACAGAAACCAGGACTAGACCTGACCATCCCAAACTGGGACTGACATTTCACCAAACTCTTGGTAGATATACAACCTAAAGGTCATGAATGCAAGTCAAAGCATAAGGGACTGAAAAATCATATGAGTCTTAACGAGAGGGATCACCACCCTCTTCCATTAGTTATCTTAAACTCAATTAGGTCTTGCATCCATTATTCTTTCAGTTACAAGTAAAAACATGAAAAGAGCCATGACTAAAACCAGTCATATATCCATGCTTATAACCAACATATAAAAATATAAATAACCATAAGGTAACAACCATTAAAGCCACATAATAAAAATTACATTTACCGATCAAAAGCAAGAGAACTTAGCTTTCATTAAACATAAGCAAGAGACAACAAGGTTCGGGACTTCCATGTACCACCTAACCATAAACATGGCTGAACCAAATCTTTCTTTCAGTCAGTCACCCCTGTTATCACTCCCCCCAATTTTCTAAGGCTGAGAATGGAATTGAAGGAAGGTAACAATAGACCAGGATTTAGGTCAGGTAGCTAGTCCTACCAGGACTAGAGAGGGCTCTCTCAATGTCATTTTGCAGTCAATGAAATGATTGAATATATAATGATCTTAGGCTAGGTATATGAGCTCAGTAAATAGGGTTTTTGTTTGATGTTTATTGTGTTGGATAGGAAATGACAGTTAGGAGACTAGGTCTAGGGTTTAGGTCAAAATTCAAGGTCAAGTTGCAGAAATATTGATGAGGCCAGGTAGGTAGCTTGAAAGCATGCTTAGTTTGTCATTTTGTATAGGATGAAATGAGGGATAATCTGAATGAGCATTGTTGAACCTCGGAATTACCCTCCCTTTGACAGCTTTTCTCACCTCTTTCCTCATTTTCTCATAATATCACAGACCCCAATCAATGATAAATGCTAGGTTTTGTCTTAAGGATGCATTGAAATGATTGACATATTATATTTTCATATTCTTGCTATTTGGATAGATTTTTGCAATTTAGCTACAGAATGCAGCCTGTTCTACAGCTAACAGTGGATTTTGCAGCTACTCTCATGGTCTGATAGGTTCCAGGTGTCAAATGAAGAATTGGGCCACATGGTCGTTTCTAGAATCATCTCTACATGGATTCTATCCTATTCACTCGGTCCATATCGACAGAAACATGAGCCTAGGATCATGGTCAAAGGTGTGGTCAAAGTTCGTTATCCGAAAGCAGCAAGACTCTTGATTTTCTCTATCATAGAAAATCAAGAGACTAACAGTCCTATTGCAAGTCTAATTCGAGTTAGCCACATGTAGCAAGTTTATCTCACAAGCAGTTATGTATTTTTCTTTAAATATCGGTTGTCAAAGGCCTAGAAGACAGTTCAGAATTTAAGTGTTAAGTTTCAGCTTTTTGCTGATACTCTGTATTCAGACTTCATTTTTATCATAATACAAAGTTTGTATTTCCAATAACTGTTTAAGCAAATCTTTAACTAGCTAGTAGTTCAGTTGAATCAGTTGCATAGGCCCCTGCACTCGATGAGGTTTTTCATTTGTTGTTTTTAGTTCAATTTTCATTACTTTCTTTCCAGCAAATCTGTTTTCCAATTATTTTGATGTTTCATTCCATTTTTTGATCAATAGCATAACATCAAATCACAATTGTGCAGCCTTGTTCTTCTAATATATTTCGTGAAGATAGATAACTCTATTTTCAAAATCGAATTAAGATTGGAGTAATAATATTGCACAGTTGCCTAGTTTCCTTGTTGTTTTGTCATTCATTTCCTTAGAACATAATTGTCAATTAATTATGTCAACAAATGTTTTCAAAATCCATTTCAATATGATGATCCTAAACTAAATGGTTAAATGTCTAATTCGTACAGTTGTTGAATTTACTTTACACATTGTCATTTGTTTTCTAGGAACTTAGAGACTAAGGCATAATTGACTTCTCACATAGCATCTCAAGAGGTTAACATTTCACACTGAATGTTGCAGAAAATTCAAATATACATTAGTTGTTTTTAGTTAGTCTTACATGCTTTCATATTTTGCTTTCAGATCCTCACTTAATTTCATCACTGATATTCCTAAAAGTCATCTCAAGAGGTTAACATTTCACACTGAATGTTGCAGAAAATTCAAATATACATTAGTTGTTTTTAGTTAGTCTTACATGCTTTCATATTTTGCTTTCAGATCCTCACTTAATTACATCACTGATATTCCTAAAAGTCATTCTAAAAGAGATTGATTTAATCATGTTTCAAGATTGAATGGTTGAATGTTTAATGAGTGCAATTACTGAGTTATCTTTTGCATACTTTACTTAGTTTTCTAGTTCATTAGGTATAATTGGTTACTTAACACTATCTCAAGAATATCACACTTCATAATTGAATATTGGAAGTAACTAAATATACATTAGATGTTTTCATTGCATTCTTTTCTTACTGTTCTAATACATTAGAAGATTAAAGTACAGATAGTTACTTAACATCATCTCAATAAGGTCATACCTCATAATTGAATGTTGAAGTAACCAGAAGTACATTAGTTGTTTCATTTTCTGCTTTTACTTGAGACATGCATTGTAGTTTTCAATCTTAGTTTTAGAATTAGATCCATGGAATATAACTAATGACACGATAAGATAGATGCTCTATTTTCCAAATTAGGTCTTAACTAGCAAATAGTTTTTGGCTTATTTTTATGAAAATTAGACTAACTTAGAAACACTTCCTTTTCTTCCTTCCTGAAATTCATTAGATTCATTTAAATATTTTCATAAATTTAGATTAAACATTCTTAGACATCAAAAAACAAAAACCCCCCAAAAACAACATAAAATACAAAACAACGAAGTAAGAAATAGGTTAAATAATCACATATAGTGCACCACACTTCATTAGTTTACAAGCCTCGGTTGATAATTAATGAAAGAAATTTAAGACATTAAATTGACTAAACATTTTGGCATCGTTGTCGGGGAAGTGTAATTAGGTAACCTCATTTCCTACATCTAAAAAGATGATATGTGTAGAGAAAGATACTCTAGGGGTAGATTCATAAGTAGAGGCGGGATTTTAATCCTTACAACACCATTCACTGCACCAAGACTAAGAAGTGATACACCTCCATCTCAAACTCACATTCCATATTTCATTAGCTGTAGAATTCCTGAAGTTATAAGGTCAGAAATCCAATTAGGAGGATCCCCTAATTCATCTATTGAGGCAATCTTAGAAGAAGAAGATCCTAGGTCTCCAATAGAAGGAGTAACCTTTTTCACCTCTACAGGAGAACACATTTTAGCTGAAGAGTTAGAAATTCCTAATGGAGAGGAAGAAGAAGAACCTTTCTTCAACATATCATTGATAGAATAACTAGAGGAAGAGCAGTTAACCTTACAAGTTGACTCTCATATCAGCTCTGAAGAATCTATAACGGCAGGAAGAGGAGAAGAAGGAGAAGGAGAAGGAGAAATCCTAAATGGATAAAATGTAATATTTGGAGGAGGTAGAGGTAGAGGAGGAGACAGAGGAAATTTAGAATGAGGCAAAAGAAATAGGGTAATTGAGAGTTCTTTTGGATTCCCTATAGTTGATGAAGATACAAATTTCACCATGAAAAATATCTCACCTTCTGTCCTCTCAAACTTTCATGGATTGAAAAGTGAAGACCTTGAAACCTTTTTGTTTGAATTTGAAGTCTTGTGAAGAACTTATGATTATTTACAAGACTCTCAAAAACTCAAATTGTTTCCTTCAACATTGAAAGGAGCAGCTCTAAAATGGTTCATGAGTCTAATCACTAGATCTATTAGGACATGGAATGATATGAAGTGAGAATTTATAGAAATGTATTTGGATTATTTCATACCTATTAATCACAAGGAGGAAGTGTTTAAAATGATGCAAAGAGAAGATGAAAATTTGGAGGATTTACTTGAAAGATTCAACTATAACATAAAAAGAGAAAAAATGGAAAATTTAGATCAAGACACTTTAAAATATCTTTTGTTGAAAACCATTAGAGATGAGTGGATAGACATCCTTAACATGATGGGGAAGGGGGATATCTCTCAACTCCCATTACCTAACATTGGGGAATTATGTATTCATCTCTCAAGAGGAAAATCAAAAACTGGGAAAGGTCCAAGAGATCCTGCTCTTGCTAGGGTAAACATATTTGCAATTGGAACAGTGAGTAAGGCAGAAATTGGAAACATGCTTGATGAATTTAAAACAGACATTTTAGGGAGTCTTAGTGAACAGATAGACACCCTTAAGTTAAAAAACAAGTAGAAAGCCAAGGATGATGCTTTAGCTATTTTCTGTCCCAAATGTAGAAAGAAGCATGCTTTAAGAGAGTTTCCTCTTCATGCAAAAGTCATAGAGACTTGTATGATTTGTTCAGAAAGTCATGAGACTAAGAATTGTCCTTCAATTCCTGGTCTTAAGGTTGTTTTTCAAGAAGAAACAACTTAAAATCCAACAGAATCTCTTTTCTTTGTCTCTAGAAGTCCATGGCAGGGGCCACAAACTCAAGGTTTTAGTAACCAAATGTATACTCAACCCCCACCAAACTGGAATTCTTTGCAGCAACCTTGGCCTCAATCTCAATCTCAATCTTAACCTTGGGCTCAAGGAATGCAAAATCCCTATGGAATATTTTCTCAATACTATCAATATCCTCCATCATATCCAAATTACCCTCCCCAACAAATTCCTCAACAAAGTCAACAACCCCAACTCCAAAACCAAAACCAAAATCCACAACTCTCACTACCATTCCCTCAGAGACCAAATCAGTTACCTGCCCAACCATTACCAAACCCCAACAATAAAAATCCTCAAAATACCTATATGATAGAAGGACAGCAATTTCCAACCTACATGATTACTCCTCTAGATATTAATGATGTCCAACTTAGATCTGGTAGGATATTAGAAAAGAAAAAGCCTTATGTATTCATTCAAGAACAAGACAATTCTGAGGAAGATTCTCTACAGCCCAATAAAAGTTTTGAAGAAGGAACATTTCTTCAAAACCAAAATTCTGAAAATGAAAAACAAAATGAGCCAATAAACTCAACTCCTATCATAGAGCAGCCATCAGTATCCACTTCTACACCTCCTTTTCCTGAAATATTACAAGTGGATACATGAGTAGAAAAGCATATTCTGTTGCCTAATTATGATTTTCTAGATGAATTGAAAAATGTTTGTATCAAAATCCCTTTGTTACAAGCCATCAAGGAAATTCCAATTTTAGCTAAAATAATAAAAGAGTTGAGTATGAAGAAACCAGGAAGAAAAACAAAAAAAATAAAAAGAATTCAGCTTGTAGGAAAAATAGCGTACATAATGATGGGAAAATTTGCCATTCAAAAATATTCAGATCCAGGAAGTCTAGTTGTAAAAACATATATCAATGGAGTTGAAATTCCAAATACATTGATTGATTTAGGATCAGCAATAAACATCATGAGCAAACAGACCATGGAACAGCTGAAGCTTTCTAATCTTATTTATACACCTACATTACTGTAATTAGCAGATAGATTTGTAATCAAGCCAGATGGTGTGTTAGAAGCTATCTCAGTGTCCTTATATTCTTGGGAGTACCTTGTTGATTTTATGATCCTAACCCATAAGAATAATCTAAGAGGACACCCACTCATATTAGGAAGACCTTGGTTGGCTACAACTGATGCTTTCATTAGCTGTAGATCTAATGACATGTATATTTCTAATGGTAAATCAACTAAGAAATTCCCTCTATATCCTCCAACAAGAACAATCACAGAGATAGATGACAAAGAATGGATTGATGATGAAGATGGTATACAACCTCTCTTTACTATTTCAACGATTAATGAATATAGTCAAATTTTAAATACAATAGAAAATTATGAATAATCTCCAGAATATGAACATGATCAATTTCAAGAAAAATCAAATATTGAATATTTGTCATCTAGGCAGATGTCTCTTTATTCTATGGAAGAATTTGGTAGCTCTACAGTTGAAATCTTTCCAGGGAAAACCTTGAACATAAACAATAACTTAGAAAAATTACAACAGGAAAAGCTAATCAAAACATTACAACAACATTCTTCTGCATATGCATGGGAATACACTGACATGAAAGGAATTAGTCCTAAGACTTGTATACATCACATTTACATTAAGGAAAATTGCAAACCTATCAGATAGCCTCAGAGAAGGATGAATCCAAATCTTAGGGAAATTGTAAAAGAGAAGTTGCAAAATTTGCTAAATGTAAACTTCATTTACCCAATTTCAGACAATCAGTGGGTTTCCCCTCTAGTGATTGTGCCTAAAAATAATGGTAAATGGAGGGTATGCATCGATTATCGATAATTGAATAAATCTACCCTCAAAGATCATTTTCCTTTACCCTTTATAGATCAAGTGTTGGATACATTAGCAGGTAAAAAATATTTATCATTCCTGGATGGTTTTAGTGGTTACAATCAAATTCAGGTAGCACATGAAGATCAAGATAAGACCACATTCACCTATCCATGGTGGAATTATGCCTACCGATTACTTCCTTTTGGATTGTTCAATGCACCTGCAACATTCCAAGGGGCAGTACTAGGAATTTTTTCTGATCCAATACATGATTTTATAGAGGTGTATATGGATGAATTTACAATTTATGGTAATACATTTGAAGAAGCTTTAGAAAATTTGGAAAAGGTTCTTAAAATATTTAAGGAAGCAAACCTTTCACTAAGCCATGAAAAATGTTTCATGATGTTTACAGAAGGGATTATTTTAGGACATCACATTTCAGGAGATGGAAATAAAGTTGATAAATCTAAAGTTAAAGTCATCTCCAAGTTATCAATTCCAAGTTGCCAAAAGGATGTTAGAATTTTTCTAGGATTCACAGGATATTATAGAATATTTATAGAAAATTTCACTAAAATAGCATCCCCACTCTTCAAACTACTCAACAAAGATTGTGAATTTAGTTGGAATCCTGATTTCCAATTAGCATTTGAGACTTTAAAAGTAAAAATTTCTGAAGCACCCATCTTAAGAGGTCCAAATTAGAAACTACCTTTTCACATTTCAATAGATTCTTCAGATACAACTCTAGGAGATGTATTAGGAAAAAAAGATTTGATCCCCTGTGCCATCTATTACACAAGCAAGAATTTGACTCCCCCAGAGTTAAATTACACTGTTACTAAAAAGGAATTCTTAGTTGTTGTTCATGCTATAAACAAATTTAGACATTATATAACAGGCTATGAAACCTTTGTTCATACAGATCACTCTATAATTAGATACTTAATGAAAAAATCTATTACTAATGGCAGAGATACAAGATGGTTATTACTCCTACAAGAATTTAACATTACTGTTGTAGACCAACCTGGAAAACAAAACACAATTGTTGATTTCTTGTCTAGAATTCAAAATATAAAAGTTGACACTCCAATTGAAGATAAATTTCCTGATGATTATATTTTTGAAATAACTACTCAGACTCCTTGGTTTGCAGATATTGCCAATTACTTAGTTACATAGAAATTACCTTCACATTCGCTTTCTGGATAGAAAAGAAAAATCATTCAATTAAGTGCAAGATACTCATGGATTACTAATGAATTGTATAATAAAGGTCCAGATCTCATTATCTAAAGATGTGTTCGAGAAGATGAAATGCCTGAAATTCTTAAAAAATTTCATGATGAACCTTGTGGTGGACATTTTTCTGACAAGAGGACAACCTATAAAATCCTTCATTTAGGATATTATTGGCCATCCATCTTCAAAGATGCCAAAGAATATGTCAAAAGGTGTGCCATCTACCAAAGGGTAGGGAAACCTGCTCCATCAAATGAAATGCCATTACAACCTCAGGTACTCATAGAACCTTTTGAAAAATGAGACTTGGATTTTGTTGGACCTATCAATCCTCCATCTAAACAAAGGAAGTATATTTTGGTATGCATTGATTATGTCACTAAATGGGTAGAAGCTAAAGCATTACCTTTTGCTAATGAAGGATTTGTAGTTAATTTTCTTTTTGAGGATATCTTCACTCATTTTGGTGTTCCAAGAGAAATTGTAACAAATCAGGGAACTCATTTTACATCAAAGGTGGTGAAAACGCTCATGGAAGGTTACAAGATCAAGCACAGAAAGTCTAATCTTTATCATCCATAAGAAAATGGTCAAGTTGAATCTACCAATAAGGTGATTGAAGGAATTCTCACTAATATTTTTCATCTACACAAAAGATATTGGGAAGAAAAGCTTCTTGAAGCCTTATGGGCCTACAGAACTACATGGAGGAACACAACATGACATACTCCCTATGAACTTGTTTATGGGAAGAAAGTGATGTTCCCTATAGAGTTTTAGATCTGAACTTTCAAGATGGAAGTCCAATTGGGACTTGATTTATCAGAAGCACAGAAACATATTCAGACATTATATAACAAGCTATGAAACCTTTGTTCATACAGATCACTCTGCAATTAGATACTTAATGAAAAAATATATTACTAATGGCTTAGATACAAGATGGTTATTACTCCTACTAGAATTTAACATTACTATTCTAGACCAACCTGGAAAACAAAACACAATTGTTGATTTCTTGTTTAGAATTCAAAATATCAAAGTTGACACTCCAGTTGAAGATAAATTTCCTGATGATTATCTTTCTGCAATAACTACTCAGACTCCTTTGTTTGCAGATATTGCCAATTACTTAGTTACAGAGAAATTACCTTCACATTTTCTTTCTAGATAGAAAAGAAAAATCATTCAATTAAGTGCAATATACTCGTGGATTACTAATGAATTGTATAAGACAGGTCCAGATATCATTATCTAAAGATGTGTTCGAGAAGATGAAATGCCTGAAATTCTTAAAGCATTTCATGATCAACCTTGTGGTGGACATTTTGCTGACAAGAGGACAGCCTATAAAATCCTTCATTTAGGATATTATTAGCCTTCCATCTTCAGAGATGCCAAATAATATGTCAAAAGGTGTGACATCTACCAAAGGGTAGGGAAACCTGCTCCATCAAATGAAATGCCATTACAACCTCAGGTACTCATAGAACCTTTTGAAAAATGGGCCTTGGATTTTGGTGGACCTATCAATCCTCCATCTAAACAAAGGAAGTATATTTTGGTATGCATTGATTATGTCATTAAATGGGTAGAAGCTAAAGCATTACCTTTTTCTATTGAAGGATTTGTAGTTAATTTTCTTTTTGAGGATATCTTCACTCATTTTGGTGTTCCAAGAGAAATTGTAACAAATCAAGGAACTCATTTTACATCAAAGGTGATGAAAATGCTCATGGAAGGTTACAAGATCAAGCACAGAAAGTCTACTCCTTATCATCCATAAGCAAATGGTCAAGTTGAATCTACCAATAAGGTGATTGAAGGAATTCTCACTAAGATTTTTCATCTCCACAGAAGAGATTGGGCAGAAAAGCTTCCTGAAGCCTTATGGGCCTATAGAACTACACGGAGGAACACAATAAGAGATACTCCCTATGAACTTGTTTATGGGAAGCAATTCATGTTCCCTATAGAGTTTTAGATCTGAACCTTCACGATGGAAGTCCAATTGGGACTTGATTTATCAGAAGCAAAGAAACATAGATTGGAGAAACTCAATGAGCTAGATGAAATCAGACAAGATGCAGTTCAAAGAACCAGTATAGTCTTGCAGCAAAGGGCTAAATGGCATGATAAGTATATCAAGGAGAAGAAGTTTCAAGCAGGGGATTGGGAACTTTTTTTTTCGATTCAAAATTAAAATATTTTCAAGGAAAGTTTCGGACTCGTTGGCTTGGGCCATATGAGATTGAAAAAGTCTTTGATGATGGAGCAGTGAAGATAAGGACAATAGATGAAGAAAAAGTACCTCTTCTTGTGAATGTTCATCAGTTGAAATTATGCCATAAACCACTTTCAAAAGAAGAGTGTGTCAAGATATTTCAAGATAATATTGATATGAAGTTAGTGAAGAAGAAGAATTATTCTTCACAAACTTAGCTTTTATTTTTCCTATATATATATATATATATATATAACATAAAAATAAAATAAAATGTATAATTATGAAAACCAATCAATGATTGACATAATTATACAGAAAATACAGGGTGAAAATCAGAGATTTCTGACATCCTATATTTTCCATTTTCTTTTCTGTAATAAGTAGTGACACAAAACTACATTCATTGCAATTCATAATCTACAATTTCATTTCATTTTTTAGTTTCATTCCATCTCACTCCACTTTCATTCAATTTCATAAGTCATTCCACTTTCATTCCTTTTCATAGTCATATTTCATTTTCCATTTCATCTCACATTCATATTCCACGGCCATACTTCATTCTTTTTACAGAGTACATTCTGCAGTTGACTGTATTCTACAGCTCACTGTATTCTGCAGCTAAGCACATTCTGCAGTTGATTCTATTCTGCAACTAATTTGATTCTACAGGCACTTCAGCAGTTCTGACACATGAAGATTGCAAGGAATTGAAGGATTATGTTTTGAAGACCAACATGCTAAAAAGGTTACCTAAGGATCAACACCAAAGCAAACAACAAACGAAAAGGTTAAGTTCTAAAGGTAAAGTGCAAAAATTTATTTTTAATAGCAAGGTTAAAACATGAAAAATGTATAATATGAACATTCATATGTTTCCTTGACAACTCATCATTTGATTTGATTGCAATCTCCATCATACTACATATCAGCCACATCCTCCATATTAAGTTGCATAACGATCCATCATTAACTCCCTCGTTGATTACTAATGGTCATGATCTATGACGTGACATACTTGTCTACGTCTCCCCAAGACCCTACCATCTATTTATTCCTACAAACCCTCCATAACCTTCCATTAGATCCGCAGCCAATTTATTTCCATAAAACAGAAGGGTAATTCTGAAGGTTGAAATAACTCTACATAATAGAAGGATGGGGTTAATTTTCAGATTAGAACCGATAGGATCAAAGTACATGGAAGGATACCCACAGATGAAAGAATTGTTACAGAAAGCTGGATGGCTTAGGTTCATAGAAAAATTCAATGGTTTTCATAAGGATATTACAAAATCCTTTGCTCAGTATTTTGATGGAACCGAAGTAGAAATTGGAGATATCAAATTTGCAGTGACTAAGTCATTCATGGCCAAGGCTACAGAACTTAAAAGGCATGGTGAAATATGGTTCAAAAATAAGGAGTTCCACAGTGAATCATGGAAAGTAATACTCAAAAACTTAGGTATGGATGTCTCTGTTTTTAGAAAAGGTATCCCAAGTTCAGCTCTTAAAAGTAAATGGAGAAACATGCTCTTGGTTTTACAAAAATTTATCGTTTGTGAAGGAATGTTTGGTTGCATGTATGTCTACCATATCCATTTACTTATGAATTTCCTAGAAAATGGTGAAATCAATATTCATTTATTTCTGCTAAATAGTTTAAGAAGGATGCCCACAAATGTGCAAAAGAGAATACAATTCATAGATACCATCATGCATCATCATGGGTTGGTAAAAATATTGATTGGATTTCATTTAAGAAGCATAGGAGATACCTGGGAGGATTTCCTTGTTAGAAATCATTTTCAAGAACCACCAGAGTCACCCAAGGAAGATAATGTCAAAAGAAGTAGAAGAAAGAAGACTGACATAAATTTTGAAAACAGACCTGAAACCTCATTACAAAAGAATGATGAAGGGATAATTTCTGAAGAACTGACAGAAATCAGAGTTCAAATCAATACAAGATGTAAGATAAGAAAGAGGAGTAAGGACACAATTGAAGAGAATGAAAGTCCTCCAAAATTGAGAAGAAGTTCTAGACTCTGAGGGTCTATGAAGAAAACATTATGAAAAGGGACAGAGATTATAAATTTAGATGAGGAAACCCCAATACCATCTCCTGCACACAGTCCTCAAGATTCTCCTATTCATCATTTTGAAGGTAGCCCTAACAGAAGATCTCCAGGCATAAACCCAGTTCAACATCAAATATATGATTATGTAGAATAACTGGAGAATAAAAATACATCAATGAACTTTGAACCTTCTGTCA
Source organism: Pinus albicaulis (assembly GCA_034641835.2). Classification (NCBI taxonomy): domain Eukaryota; kingdom Viridiplantae; phylum Streptophyta; class Pinopsida; order Pinales; family Pinaceae; genus Pinus; species Pinus albicaulis. The sequence continues at coordinate 1,071,378,005 of CM076577.1, forward strand.
ATCCACAAGAACCTCTAGTTGATGCTCTTAAACAAGATATTATGAATTAGAGATATTTAACAGACATATAAAACAGGAGAATGAGGCCTTGAAGCAACAAATCAAGTTGGACAATGTAATTCATGACAATACCATTCTGCATCTAGGACTATGGTATAAGAAAAACAGGAAATTGAAAAGAAAAAAAAAATTACTACACAGAGCAGTTATTAACCTCAAGTATAAGCTTCTTATGAGAAGGCCCAAGATGACAGTAACTTCAAAGAAGAACAAAAGAAGGAAATTTAATGTGCTAGCAGAAGTGTCTGAGCAAATGCAGTAGGGAAGAAGAACTCACAATTTTGGAAAATTACATGAGGGCATGCAATGATTTTGCAGTGGGGGTATGTTAAACCTCAAAATTGCCCTATCTTTGATAGCTTTTCTCACCTCTTTCCTCATTTTCTCATAAGATCACATACCCCAATCAATGATAAATGCTAGGTTTTGTCTTAAGGATGCATTAAAATGATTTCCATGTTATATTTTCATGTTCTTGCTATTTGGATAGATTTTTTCAATTTAGCTATAGAATGCAACTTGTTCTGCAACGAACTGTGGATTCTGTAGCTACTCTCATGGTCTAGCAGGTTCCAGGTGTCAAATGAAGAATTGGGCCACTTGGGTGTTTCTAGAATCATCTCTACATGGATTCTATGCTATTCACTTGGTCCAATTCGACAGGAAAGTGAGCCTAAGATCATGGTCAAAGGTGTGGTCAAAGTACGTTATCCAAAAGCAGCAGGACCCTTGATTTTCTCTATCATAGCAAATCAAGAGCCTAACAGTCCTATTGTAAGTCTAATTTGAGTTAGCCGCCTGTAGCAAGTTTATCTCACAAACAGTTATGTAGTTTCCTTTAAATATCGGTTGTCAAAGGCCGAGAAGATAGTTCAAAATTTAAGTGTTAAGTTTAAGCTTTTTTTTGATACTCTATATTCAGACTTCATTTTTATCATAATACAAAGTTCGTGTTGCCAATGACTGTTTAAGCACATCTTTAACCAGCTATTAGTTCAGTCGAATCAGTTGTAGAAGGCCCCTGCATTGAAGGAGGTTTTTCATTTATTGTTTTTAGTTCAATTTTCACTACTCTCTTTCCAACAAATATGTTTTCTAATTAGGTTGATGTTTCATTCCAATTTTTTATCAATAGCATAAAATTAAATCACAATTGAGCAGCCTTGTTCTTCTAAGATATTTCGTGAAGATAGATAACTTTGTTTTCAAAATCGAATTAAGATTGGAGTAATAAGATTACACAGTTGCCTAGTTTCCTTGTTGTTTTGTCATTCATTTCCTTAGAACATAATTTTCAATTAACTGTGTCAACGGATGTTTTCAAAAGCCATTTCAATATGATGATCCTAAACTAAATGGTTAAATGTCTATTTCATACAGTGGTTGAATTTAGTTTGCACATTGTCATTTTCTTTCTAGTAACTTAGAGACTAAGGCATAATTGACTTCTCACATAGCATCTCAAGAGGTTAACACTTCACATTGAATGTTGCAGAAAATTCAAATATAAATTAGTTGTTTTTAGTTAGTCTTACATGCTTTCATATTTTGCTTTCAGATTCTCACTTAATTGCATCACCGATATTCCTAAAAGTCATTCTAAAAGAGATTGATTTAATCATGTTTCAAGATTGAATGGTTGAATTTTTAATGAGTGCAATTACTGAGTTACCTTTTGCAGACTTTACTTAGTTTTCTAGTTCATTAGGTATAATTGGTTACTTAACACTATCTCAAGAAGATCACACTTCATAATTAAATATTGGAAGTAACTAAATATACATTAGATGTTTTCATTGCATTCTTTACTTATTGTTCTAAGAAATTAGAAGATTAAAGTACAGACAATTACTTAACATCATCTCAATAAGGTCATACCTCATAATTGAGCGCTGAAGTAACCAGAAGTACATTAGTTGTTTCATTTTCTACTTTTACTTAAGACAGGCATTTCAGTTTTCAATCTTAGTTTTAGAATTAGATCCATGGAATAGAGCTAATGATAGGATAAGATAGATGCTCTGTTTTCCAAATTAGGTCTTAACTAGCCAACAGTTTTTGGTTTATTTTTATGAAAATTAGACTAACTTAGAAACACTTCCTCTTCTTCCTTCTTAAAATTCATTAGATTCATTTAAATATTTTCATAGTTTTAGATTAAACATTCTTAGGCATAAAAGAACAAAAACCCCCCAAAAACAACATAAAATACAAAACAACGAAGTAAGAAATAGGTTGACTAAACACATACATTGCACCACACTTCATCAGTTTACAAACCTCATTTGATAATTAATGAAAGAAATTTAAGACATTAAATTGACTAAACAAGCATGTAGGTGAATTCATACATTCAGAATAACATAGACATATAATGTAAACCTTGTTAAAACCGAACATGAAAGAGCATGATTTTTGCTTATAAACTAACAAGTTAAACACATAGAAGCATATATGTGAAATAGGGTATTATATCATTCAACTTAATAAGATAAACATACAGAGAAAGAACAAATTCTCCAAGGTATACCACAGGAGTCTCAACACAAATTCTACAACATTGTCTTTGATTTCATTCCATAATCTTGTACAATAGCTCCATTGCAAATATCAACTATTCAACCTCTAAAAATACTTGAGGTGGACTACTTATAAAAAAATAGAGTTCAACACACCTCATAGCGTCTAAATCCCATCCAAAAAGCATCATAATTACATCAAATGAGTCACTTCCTAGAATCTAGGGAAGTTAGAAACTTATCCCTGAAATTTAGCTAAGGACTAGGAGTGAGTGTCTCCTCCATTAAATTACATGTGCCATCATCATAGAAGAAAAAACAAATAAAAACACATCAATTCCCACCTCATGGGACAAATAGCATCGAATTTCTAGAGTTTTATGGGCAAGACAGTTGTTTGAGAGGAATCCTATGCAGAAACGTCGCGCTAGTTTTGCAGAAGTGTCACACCAGTTGTGAGGTGATTTTGACCATCTTTTAGGAACCTAAATGAAAATCTGAAAAATTTTGTCGAGTAGCCCTATGAGTCTATTTTCCAAAACATTTTGAATTTTTGGAAAAAACACACAGGAAGGCCTCCAAAAGTTTTTTTTACAAACCTCACTCCATAAGCGCCGCGTCTGATCCAAAATAGTGGCAGAAGCATAGAAATGAGGTGGTTTTTGCATTTTTCTTCAAAACCAGAGCTTGTCATAGAAAAAAAAGTCTAGACATGGAATGTACTAGTCAATATGCACCCAAAAATGTACAAAAATATTGATTTGTATGCCCTGAGAGTAAGATTTGTGCCTCGGCGCAATACTTCTGTGGACACAAAATTTCCAAAATTACCAAAAATCCAAAATTTTCCAAAAAACATTCTACAAAAATAGGGCTTAAATATGGATCAATACCTATATAATCGTAATTTGTTTTACAAAAATGAGATAGGTTTTTTTTCATTGGCATGTTATGAACAAAAACCTCCTCGAGTGTTTCAAAATACTTTCCCATTTTCTCAGAATCCAAGTTTTAAGTTGACCACTAAACATTTGCAGAAGCGTCGCACCACTATAGCAGAAGCGTCACGCCACTTTGGGAGGGAGTTTCGATGCCTTCCCAGAGGATTTTTGGGATTAAAGTGGTATGGTTAGAAATATTAGGATGTATTCTACAAAATGGAGTCATCAAGCACTACAAAACCCTTCTCCAAACCCTTGAACATTTGACTTGAAGACAACATGTTAAAAAGTGCAGAAAATGACCTGGAGAAACTGTATTTTTGGAATTTCTCTCAAATAATAACACCTGTGCATAAAATGAAGGATTTTTTTTGCTATTTTTCCTATTATTGACAAAAACCTCTTTCAATTTTTTAAAATGCATCTCCATTGCTTCACAAACGTATTTTGAAGCAAAATTGTCCCTATGTGCAATGTAAACCCTAGCTTGATCACAAAACTCTGAAAATGATGCCATGGGTCTGAGTTGGCTCAATCATGGAATGATGACCTCCCTTATTGGACTTTCTCTTCTCACCTTCCATTATGTTTGTCAGCGAAATAAAACCCTAGGTTGATGGGAAGGAGGGAAGGGGTGGAATCTAGAAAAACAGGGTAAAATGGAGCAACAAGGTTAGGGAGGGAAATGGAGGAGATAGGAGTTAGAGAAAATTTTGAAAAATTTATGGGAGATAGGGGAGTATTTTAGGAACATATTTCAAGTGTAATTCCTTGAAATGGATAAGGTAAAGAGAGTCAAAAGTATAAAACACAATCCTAACCCATAATCCCTGCCAAAATGCAATGAGAAATAGGGTTTGAGTGAAAATGGGAGTAATGAGAGGTATGAATGACATAGAATGATTTGGTAAGGCATATAGGTGATTTATGAAGGTTTTTATGTGATAAAAATAGGGTTTTTCCAGCTGAAAGAAACCAAACATCTCAACAATCCAAAAACTAGTTTGAAAACCCTAGAAGTGGGAATCCAATCTTTGCAGAAGAAATTGAGTTGAATGAAAGGTGAGGGATGATTACTTATTGACTTGGAAGCCTCTAAACCTTGAGAAATGCTGAATTTATCCTTTCCATAGATTTAATACATTATGATGACAAAAACAACGCAACCCTAGACCCTACCATGACCTAGATGAGGGTATGTTGACTGATCTATGACCCAAGACCATCAAATGATGACATAACCTTGAATAATATGATGATCATGAATGGAGTGAGGGGAGTAGCATTTATACCTAGAAAAAATTCAGTGAAGAAAAATTTATTTGAAAATTGATTTGAAAACATGAAATTTTGACCTAGGACCACTACCAAATATACCTGAAAGAGTATGTATGATCACTGAAAAATTAGACACTAACAACCCCTATGCCATATTCCAAGCATGAATGTGGGGTCTCATGGGATAAACCAATCCAAAACAACTAAGGGAATCCAAAGGGTAAACTACCTCCACCCTCACCATACCGTGATCTCACCTAAACTGGCCTGAATATCACAAACCAAACCGAGCTTGGAATGCCTCCAAACTCCTTCACCATCCTTGAGGAATTTTCTTGCCCTCAATATTTGTTGTGTATCCCACCATTACTAGTCAATGGATTCCTATGCCTTTGAGAATTTTCCTGAGACCACCTCTGCCCTAGATTCTTAAACCTTCCAGCAATTCCAAAGATCAAAACCAAGAACAATCCATCACACCATCACTATCCGGAAATAGAAAGGCAAGGCTGAAAACCACTGTCAAAACCTGGAAAAACCATGCCACCAATAAAAAAATAAACAAATACCAACATGCAGATACCATGCATGTCAAAACCAGCTAGGAAATCATATATGCAATCTGCTACTTGCAAGTATTCTTGTTGAAGCTTGATTGTTCCAACCTTTCCTTGCTTGATCTTTGTTTTCCTTTCCTTTCCTTGTCCTTCCTTTGCTTTATTTTTCTTCATTTGCTAGCTTTATATCTTTCTCCTCTTGGTGCTCTTCTCCTCTATGAGACTAATTCTGAAAATTAACTGACAAAAGGATTACGATTGATTCTCAAAAGCCTTTTTTATTAATGAGGCCTCTATTTTGTTCATTTTCCATTATTTTCCTTCATTTTCTTCCTCACATGCAACCTGTGACCTTTCACCTTCCTTTTCTCATAAATTCCATTATTTTGATAAATAAATTGCCAAAAATGTCATTTTTCCTTTCCAAAGCCTAGGCCATTTCCTTTGCCAATTTCCTTAGCCATAATAACCGAAATGAACAACCACACTAGGGTGTTTTTTCCAAACATTGAGCTTGGAATAACTGTCCCTTAACCCTGCTCTCATTTTTACCTTTATTAACTTTTATTACATGAACTTTTAGCTCGGGTCTGTTACACTAACATACTTCTTCTTAGTTTCCAGAGGACTCTGCCAAGGTTGTGCTCTGTACCCCCTCATGTTCCTCATCATCATGGATGGTCTCTCTAGAAAAATTATAGATTCTCGTGAGTGAGACCTCATTGTTGGATGCAAAATCGTTGACAGGGTCCCCCTCACTCATTTAATGTTTGTTGACAACCTCATGGAAATCGTGAAAGTAGACCCTATTGAATGGCAGACACTTCGCAACTTCCTTCTTATTTTGGATCTGCCTCGGGACTTTTCATGAACCAGAAAAATTCCTTATTGATCTCTTGTGACCCTTAGATGGAATGGTATGTGGATATTTCTAGTTCCTTTGGGGTTAAATTCTCCCATTTGGATGATGGTTTCCATTATTTTGGGTTCATTTTTGAAGCCAAATGGATACAAAACAAGGATTGGGATTGGCTTCTTCTCAAACTGGGTAGTAAAATCACTCAATGGTCTCATTCATGGATCTCATTGGGAGGACATCTAGTTTTAATCAACGATGTCCTCCAAAACATTTTTGTTTACTGGATGCATATTTTTAAACTACCCAAAGGAGGTATCTGTAAGATCAACTCAATCATTTCTGGTTTCTTGTGGCCTGGAACACACCCAAAGTGAAAATTTCACCTCACCAAACTAGAGACTCTTAACCTTCCGATTAATCAGGACCACTGGGGTATAAAATACAACTCCTATTTCAATCTAGCACTGCCCCTAAAAAATATTTGGTGAGTTTTTAGTAATGATGGTCTCTAGAGTCAAGTTATCAAGGCCAAATATCTTCAGAACAAAGATCTAATTGGCTGGATATGTGTTGGTGCCCTAGATCCTCCCAAGATCTCTACCTCTTGGTGTGGCCTTCTTCTCACCAAACATTGGTTTTTCGAGAATCTTTGATGGAAGGTTGGCTCGAGATCTTCTCCTCAGAATGGTTTGAACTCCCTCTCTGGCCTGATAGATCCACATTTAGTTTATCCTCCTATCATTACATTCCTGCACTTTAATGGTTATTATGTGATTAAAGTCATTTATTCAGCTCATCTTTCCTCTTCATCTTTCACTCATTGAAAATATTCCACCAAGATTGAAATTCCTGAGGCCCTCACTTTGGAATGGAAAATATACATAACAAACCTCAAACTTGTCGAGATTTTCCTATCAGCGAAAGTAGACAAGTTCATCTAGTTCGATGGCCCTCCATTGAAATTAAACAAGAAAATTTCAGCACCCACCCTAGTGTAGGACCAGGAGGTCCAACCAGCACCTACACTAGTGTGGGACCATAGGTCTTTGCAGCACCTACACTAGTGTGGGATAAATTTGGTGCATGCCTATTTTAGTTATCCCTTAATTAAGATGGACAATAAAATGTAATATAATCTCAAAATAACTTGTAATAGCTAAATAAGTGTGATAAACTCATTTAGCTCATGAATTTCTAGTTAGAGGTAGTTGGTGAGGCATGCAGAGTAATTCTATTTGTAACAGAGTTTGAAGTGCAGTGATGCATTAGTTAATGCAGGTTGTAATCAGTTTAACTCAGTTAAGTGAATTAAACTTAGTTGTGAATTAAACTTAGTTGTGCTAGTTGTAACAGTTTGATACACTAGTGAGAGATCAAGTGAATTAAATATTAATTAATTAACAATTATTGATCTCACATACAACTAAGGATTTACTATTATTAGTTGCATGCATGTCAGATCCAGTGGAGACCCAGTTGAGATCTAGGTGAAAGGGAAGTTGACTATCAGTTGTAGGATCATTGGGTTGCACCCATGCAACCAAACACCCATTGGAGTGCCCATGATACTTGTGTAGTCAAGGAAGGACAAAATTCCTAAATAATGGGTATTGCATTCATCATGGATTTTGCAAGGCAAGCAGGTTTTCTGGAGGCAATAAATTGGCTAAGTATTGGTCAGTTTTATCTGAGACAGTGCGAGATAATTAGCTGAGTACATGAGGGCTCTTGTGAGAAGAGTTGTATGTAGTTGTTTCATGTATCCATGCTGAATATACAATAGAATATAGTGGGGTTTTGAGCAGCAAGCTTTCCCTGGTAAATTATCTATGTTGTGGCTTGATTGATTCTTCTTTGCTTCTTGTAATTGGCAATTGTGTTTTTTTATTCCGCAATTGATTTGTAGAAGCGATTTAGTATTTAACTTTAATACATTGTTAGGTCAGATTGAATCCATGATATAAATGCTTGTTGTATAATTTCTACATGGTATCAGGGCACATGAAATCACAATAGTGAAGGAGGAGTTGATTTTGTGACTGGATAGAATTCGAATTTGAAAAAATAATTTCTTGGTGCTACAGCTGATTCAGGGTCAAAATGAATTTCAATGGCTTGAGGTTGGAGTATGCACTCAAGGGAAGCACAAACTATATTTCTTGGAAGGACATGATGGAGGCAGTACTTGAAGACCATGGCTTGAAGGAATTGATTGACAATGATGTTCCTAAACCCGATGTGAAAAATGCTGCAAATCTTGATGCATGGAAAAAGAAAGTGGAAAAGGCGAGGAGGATCCTATTGGAGGGAGTACGAGACCACATTGTCTCAAGCCTCCATGGGAAAGCCACACCATATGAAATTTGGAAGGCTTTGACAGATCTATTTTAGAGCAACAGTAACCATAGGAAATTTGTGCTCAAAGATAAACTCAGGAAGATCAAGATGGAGAAAGGCTACTCCATGCCAAAATATTTAACAAAATTTTGTCCAATGACGGGATGAACTGGGGAGCATTTCCATAACTGTCGATGATGATGATTTGGTGAGTTTGGATCTCCTAGGACTTCCCAAGAGTTGGCACAGTTATCAAGACTCTATCATTGGAAGGGAAAAGCTTCCAAATTGAGAATGACTATGGTTGGATTTGGTACAGGAGGATTTCAGACGAAACACCAGAGATGGATGTTCATCTAAGAATGAAGATGAAGAAGGTTGAGCTTTGGCTAGGCGAGGAAGGGGAAGTGGAAGAAATTTCATTCCAAGTCTAAGTCCAAATATGGCAAGAAGTGGGACATGTACAGGGTGAAGTGTTTTCACTATCACGAGCATGGGCATTACGCTACTAACTATCCAAAAAAGAAGAACAACAAGAAGGCTAGAGGATATATAGTTGGTGAGGCTTTGGCCTCACAATTTGAGCTTGAATTCTTATTGATCGCATGCATGGTTTCAATTGCATTAGGATCTGTGTGGTATTTTGATAGTGGTGCTTCCTTTCACATGACGGGAGACAAGGAAATTTTCAGTAGCTTGGAGGAAAAGGATCTCCAGATGCATATTGAAATGGGTGATGAGGGGCAGTATAGTGCTACCAGGATTGGTACCATTACCTTCTAGAGACAGTTAGGTAATCCCTTTCAATTAAAATATGTAATGCATGTACCAGGTTTGAAGAAAAATGTAGTCTCAGTTGCAATGTTGGAGGACAGAGGCTATGATGTTTTTTTTAGTGAAGGAAAAGCCTTCCTGCGACACAAAACAATAGGACAAGCCAAGAAGATAGGGATTCGAGTTAAGAATATCTACAAGTTAGATGTAGATGGATGCGCATCATTGATGGGCAATGCAGACAAATTGGTGAGCGGAGATGAGGGTAAATTATGGCACAGGAGATTGGGCCATCTTCACCATGGAGCCTTGAAATTCATGTAACATATTTCTACTAGTCTTCCCAAGGGTAAACTTGCGCTGTCAGACACATGCAAGGGATGTACTATGGGAAAATATGTAAATTCTGCCTTTCATGAGAAGGAGAACCGAGCTTCAGGAATCCTTGAGAGAGTTCACACAGACGTGTGTGGACCAATATCTATTGCTTCAACAACAAAACATAAGTACTATGTGATATTTGTTGATGAATTTTCTCGTAAGTGTTGGATCTTCTTCATGTAGAAGAAAGATCAGACATTCTCAAAGTTCCTTGAGTTTAAATAACTGGTGGCGAAAGATACGGGGAAGCAAGTAAAGGCTCTTAGGAGTGATAATGCTGGAGAGTACATCTCTAACGAATTCAATAATTTCTGCAGCAAAGAAGGAATTCAAAGAGAACTAATAGCGCCTCATAACCCACAACAGAATGGGGTCGTTGAAATAAATAACAAAACGAATGTGGGTGCAGCAAGAGAAATGTTGCATGATCAAGGCCTACCTATGCATCTGTGGGCGGAAGCATGCAACACTACAGTATTTTTGCAGAATCGTTGTCCTCGTAGGATACTTGGCATGAGTACACCTGAAGAGGCTATCACTGGTAAGAAACCTGATGTTTCACACTTTAATATTTTTGTCTCATCTGTTTATGTGCATGTGACCAAAGACGCCAGGAAGAATCTGGAACCGACAGCTAAGATCAAGATTTATGTGGGGTACACTGAAACACCCCACAACTATCTGGCGTATTTTCCAAACAACAGAATGATTGTTGTGCGATAGGATATAAAATTTTATGAGGAGAAAGCCATGCGGTTGTCCCTTGAGAGGGAGTTGGACTTGAATGCAGAGGAGGAACTCTTGGTTCCCAAGGATGAACCTCAATATGTGGAGCAGCCACATGCAGAGGATCATGGAGTGGAGGAAAACACTCATGCAGAGCCATCCATCAGAAATGGTAGAAGGTGCACCACAGAAGCTGATATATTGAGACTTGGTGTTGCAGAGAATGTAGGAGCCCCAAATTCACAACGCAGATAGAGACAATCTCCAGACAGGTTTACTAGATACATGGCTCTTACGATAAAATGTATTGTGATTGAAACATCTTCCTTTCAGGAGGCAGTTCATGGGAGATTGTCCCAAGACTGGTTGACAAATCAGTGGTTGGATCTAGATGGATCTACAAGGTAAAGCAAGTTGTTGATGGGAGTGTGGAGAAATACAAGGCCAGATTTGTGGCTCGGGGATTCTCAAAGATTGAGGGGATCAATTATGATGAGAATTTTGCACCTGTTGCAAGGTACTCTTCCATTAGATCCATCCTTTCACTCTCATCGCATATGGGTTGGTGCATTTATCATATGGATGTCAAAACTGTGTTTCTCAATGGAGTCATTGAGGAAGAAGTGTGAGACAATTAGCTGAGTACAGGAGGGCTCTTGTGAGAAGAGTTGTATGTAATTTTTTCATGTATCCATGTTGAATTTACAAAGAATATAGTGGGGTTTTGAGCAACAATATTTCCCTGGGTAATTATCTGTGTTGTGGCTTGATCGATGATTCTTTGCTTCATGTGATTGGCGATTGTGTTTTTTTAATTCTGCAATTGATTTGTAGAAGTGATTCAGTATTTAACTTTAGTACATTGTTAGATTAGATTGAATCCATGATATACATGCTTGTTGTATAATTTCTACATGGTATCAGAGCACAGGAAATCACAATAGTGAAGGAGGAGCTGATTTTGTGACTGGATAGAATTTTAATTTGCAAAAATACTTTCTTGGTGCTACAGCTGATTCAGGGTCGAAATGGATTTCAATGGCTTGAATTTGGAGTATGCACTCGAGGGAAGCTCAAACTATATTTCTTATAAGGACAGGATGGAGGCAGTACTCGAAGACAATGGCTTGAAGGAATTGATTAACAATGATGTTCCTAAACCCGTTGTGACAAATGCTGCAAATCTTGATGCATGGAAAAAGAAAGTGGCAAGGGCAAGGAGGATCCTATTGGAGGGATTACGAGACCACATTGTATCAAGCCTCCATGGGAGAGCCACACCATATGCAATGTGGAAGGCTTTGACAGATCTATTTCAGAATAGCAGTGACCATAGGAAATTTGTGCTCAAAGATAAACTCATCAAGATGGAGAAAGGCGACTCCATGCCAAAATATTTAACAAAGTTTGTCCAATGTTGGGATGAACTAGGAGGGTTTCCATAACTGTTGATGATGATGATTTGGTGAGTTTGGATCTCTTAGGACTTCCCAAGAGTTTGCAAAATTATCAATACCCTGTCAATGGAAGGGAAAAGCTGCCAGATTGGGAACGACTATGGTCGGATTTGGTGCAGGAGGATTTCAGACGGAACACTAGAGATGGATGTTCATCTAAGAATGAAGATGAAGAAGATTGTGATTTGGTTGTCAAGGAGAAGAATGGGAAGTGGAATAAATTCCATTCCAAATCCGAATCCAAAGATGGAAAGAAGCGAGACATGTCTAGGGTGAAGTGTTTTCACTATCACGAGCATGGGTGAACAAGAAGTCTAGAGGATCTACAACTGGTGAGGCTTTGGCCTCGCAATGTGAGGTTGACTTCTCATTGATCGCATGCATGGTGTCAAGTGTATTGGGATCTGTGTGGTATTTGCATAGTGGCGCTTCCTTTCACATGACGGTAGACAAGGAACTTGTTAGTAGCTTGGAGGAAAAGGATCTCCAAATACATATTGAAATGGGTGATGATGGGTGGTACAGTGCTACCGGGATTTGTAACATTACCTTCTATAGACAGTCAGGTAAACCCTTTCAATTAAAATATGTAATGCATGTATGGTTTGAAGAAAAATTTAGTCTCAGTTGCAATGTTGGAGGATAGAGGCTATGATGTTGTTTTTAGTGAAGGAAAATCCTTCTTGCTACGCAAAAAAACAGGACAAGCAAAGAAGATATGGATTCGAGTTAAGAATCTCTACAAGTTGGATGTAGATGGTTGCGCAACATTGATGGGCAAGGCGAACAAAGTGGTGAGCCGAGATAAGGGCGAATTATGGCATAGGAGATTGGGCCATCTTCACCATGGAGCCTTGAAATTCATGCAACAGATTTCTACTGGTCTTCCCAAGGGTACACTTGCATAGTCAGACACATGCAAGGGATGTACTATGGGAAAATATATAAAGGCCACCTTTCATGAGAAGGAGAACCGAGCTTCAAGGATCCTTGAGCGAGTTCACACAGACATGTGTGGACCATTCTTTGTTGCTTCGACATCAAAACATAAGTACTATGTGATATTTGTTGATGGATTTTCTCGTAAGTGCTAGATATTCTTCATGCAGAAGAAAGATCAGACATTCTCAAAGTTCCTTGATTTTAAAGCACTGGTGTAGAAAGACATAGAGAAGCAAGTGAAGGCTCTTAGGAGCGATAATGATGGAGAGTACATCTCTAACAAATTCAAGAACTTCTACAACAAAGAAGGAATTTGAAGAGAATTGATAGCACCTCATAACCCACAACGGAATGGGGTCATTGAAAGAAAGAACAAAACGATTATGGGTGCAGCAAGAGTAATGTTGCATGATCAAGGCCTACCGATGCATCTGTGGGCGGAAGCATGCAGTATTTTTGTATAATCGTTGTCCTCATAGGATAATTGGCATGAGTACACTTGAAGAGGCTTTCATTGGTAAGAAACCTAATGTTTCACACTTTAAGATTTTTGGCTTATCTGTTTATGTGAATGTGACCAAAGACACCAGGAAGAAGCTAGAACCAACAGCAAAGGTCGGGATTTTTGTGGGGTACACTAAAACACCCCACAACTATCGGGTGTATTTTCCAAACAACAGAATGACTGTTGTGTAATGGGATATAAAATTTTATGAGGAGAAATCCATGCGGTTGTCCCTTAAGAGGGAGTTGAACTTGAATCCAGAGGAGGAACTCTTGGTTCCCAAGGATGAGCCTCAAGATGTGGAGCAGCCACATGCGGAGGATCATGTAGTGGACGAAAACACTCATGCAGAGCCATCCATCAAAAATGGCAAAAGGCGCACCACAGAAGATATTAGATTGAGACTTGATATTGCGGAGAATGTAAGAGCCCCTACTTCACAGCGCAGACAGAGACAGTCTCTAGACAAGTTTACTGGATACATGGCTCTTATGGGAAAATGTATTCTAACTTAACCATCTTCCTTTCAGGAGGCAATGCATGGGAGATTGTACCAAGACCAGTCGATAAATCAGTGGTTGGATATAGATGTATCTACAAGGTAAAGCAATCTGTTGATGGGACTGTGGAGAAATACAAGGCCATATTTGTGGTTCGAGGATTCTCACAGATTGAGGGGATCAATTATGATGAGAATTTTGCACCTGTTGCAAGGCACCCTTATATTAGATCCATCCTTGCACTCTCAGCGCAGATGGGCTAGCGCATTCATCATATGGATGTGAAAACTACATTTCTCAATGGAGTCATTGAGGAAGAAGTGTACATAGAGCAGCCATAAGGTTTCAAGATCTTTGATAGTGATTCGCATGTGTGTCGACTCAAGAGAGCACTGTATGGGCTGAAGCGAGCACCTCGTGCTTGGTACACTTAGATAGACGGCTATTTCACCGAACTGGGCTTCACCAAAATTGAAGTTGATGCAAACCTGTACCAGATTGTGGTTGAGAGTAAGATATTGATTATTGTTCTTTATGTTGATGATCTAATTTTGACTGGTGATGAAAAACTGATACACTCATGCAAGGAGGATCTTGTAAGGGAGTTAGAAATGAAGGACATGGGACTCCTTCATTATTTCCTTGGTTTGGAAATATGGCAGCGGGATGGTGAAATTTTTTCTTCTCAAGGCAAGTACGCCAAAGAGATATTGGGTAAGTTTCACATGGAGAGCTGCAAACCCATGGACACTCCTCTTCCAATAAATTGGAGGAAAGAGGATGCTACTTCTGGAGAGGTAGTGGATGCTACTGTCTAGAGGAAGTTAGTTGGTTCACTGATGTATCTAGTGAACACTAGACCAGAAATTTTCTACGCAGTTAGCCGGTTGAGTCAAGCTATGGTTAAGCCTACCAAGCTCTTTTAATAGGCGGGGAAGCATGTCTTGAGATACCTGAGGGGCACATCAGATTATGGTCTATGGTATAGAAGAACAGAGGCAGTGAAGCTTCAAGGATTCACGGATGCAGATTGGGCAAGTAGTTTATCAGACAGAAAGAGCACATCAGGAGGGATCTTCAACACATGATCGACAATAGTTTCTTGGTACAACAGAAAGCAATGATTTGTGGCATTCAGTTCAGCAGAAGTAGAGTACATGGCAGCAAGTCAAGCTACATGTGAGGCTACCTAGATGAGAAAGATCTTGGTTGGCTTTTTTCATTCTCAGATGGATCCGATAATGATACATTGTGATAATCAGAGTTACATTAAACTCTCAATTAATATTGTGTTTCATGATAGGTACAAGCACATAGATATATGGTACCACCATCTCATAGATTGTGTGCATAGGATAATAATGTTGCTTCAGTACATTCCCACGGAAGATCAGGATGCAGATATTCTAACGAAGGCGCTCACCAGGAGAAAATTCCAATACGATAGAGGCAGGATCGGGGTGAAGGATAATCCATTTCTTGTTGAGAGAGAGTGTTGAAATTCAACAAGAAAATTTCAGCACCCGCGCTAGTGTGGGATTAGGAAGTCCAAGCAGCACCTGTGTTAGTGTGAATTCTAATCGCAAGCATACGAAAAAAGCTCACTTTAGTTGTGCATAAAAAACAACCCTAACATCAAAGGTGGTTGTCAATTTCCTTAGGTTTGCAGTTATTGACCAATTATATGCTACAGAAATCTAGATATATCCAGTTAAATATATTAAACAACAAATAATAAGTAAGAGTTGCACCATACATCCAATGAACAGGACAAGAATGTTTTTAAAGAATTTTTGTATTATGACACCTAGGAAGGGAACATAAAAAGATGTTACCCGTCCCCCTTAATGGGATGGGTTCTTGTATGTCCTAAGCACTTCAGATCTAAGATCTCTCTCTCTTGATGGTGTAGAAAATCCAGACAAAAATGCAACTCAAAGGGAGCTCACAGCCAAAAAATAGGAAAAATATGACAATGATGGAGGATCAAAGTCAGACCAAGAGTATAGATCCAGAGTGATCTTTAGGTAACAAAAGGTAGTGAATGAATGGAAAAAACCCTTCTATTTATAACAAAATACTGAATTATTTTAGATATTGGTGCATAATTAAAATATTATTAACCAAATCTAGATCCAACTTTTATGGAATATTTTATTATTTTTTTATTAGTGAAAAGAATGAAATTATCAACTTTTTATTTGTAAATAATAAATAAATAAATGATTTATTTATTATTTTAAGAATGTGGTTGAGTAATAATTAAATAAATAGTGATTTATTCAATTCTTTATAAATGATTTAGTCAAATTTAACAAGGAATATTATTTAAATAATGTTTTAAATAATTATTCCTAGAAAATAATAAGATAAATAATGATTTATCTAATTAATCTTCATGTTTTGGGTTAAATGTGACCAGGAATATTAATTACACTGTTGTTTAACTAATTATCCCTTGAGTAAAATCAAACAAATAAGGATTTATTCAATTATTCCTCATGGCTTTTCCTGTTTAGACCATAGACAACTTAATAAAATATGGATTACTAAGTTATTTTTCATAGTGAAAGAAATTTTACTAGGGTAAAATTGGTCGTACATGGTGTACTTTGGTCCATATAATAGTAACAGGTTAGATAACCAAAAATTGGTGTAACAGTTTGCCCCCTAGCATGCGAGTGTTAGGAGATAATGGTATGACCGAAGTACGTTGTAAGAACTCAATCACTAGACACCGAAGGGGGAGTTAGAGAGAGAGAAATATAAGGTAGACTAAAGCGCGAGAGGACAAGACCCTAAGGAGGCGAGACTTACAGGTGCGACAAGTCACTTTTATGATTGAGTACCTGTTCTACATGAGGCGGGGGAGGCATACCTATGCCCGCTGAGATAACAAAGTACAAAGAATAATGCATCCAGTAAATAAGGGACTGAACTATATAGTACATGCTGGCATAAACATGGGCCAGATAAAAACATGATAATGGATCCCACATATATATTGTTCCTGGGACAATATCCAAGACTTATATAATAATATCTAAGTACATGAGACATAAGTACAACCAAAGAGGCCCTATAAAACAAGAAAGGGCTCTGAAAATTTGAATGATACATGCAAACTAAAAAGGCGTTGCAAGCGGCTGAGGCCGGAATCATCAAATATATGGAGTTGCATACATGGTTGTAGCAGAGAATTCATCTGAGTATGTGGGGGGCTACCTGAAGGGCCACCCCCTCATGAGGTCTGAAACATCTCACACACACCCAGGAATCGCTGGGAAAATCTATTGTAACACTGAACTATCGAGTATACGGATCTCGATCATGCCATGAGGAGATGGAACTAAGAAATAATCAAGTAAAAGGGCAATAAAGAGTCCCTTTGCTTGATCTGAGGCACTGAACAAGAGTGGAAGCCGGAACCAAGGTACACCACCGTCTAGGCCTGTCTTCTGGAATGAATAATATGATGTCGACATAGGTGAGGCAGTAAGGGGTCCTCAACTAAGGCACGAGGGATAATAGTAGAGTGACTGATATACTAACACCAGGGATGATGGTGGAATGGGGGGTACTGAGTAGTGGGTTGATGACTTCCCTTATTAGAGCATAAAGGGCATGGATGACCTGGAAGCTACCGAATCGATGCCGGAGGGGATAGGGGACAGTATGACTGAAGTTAAAAATGTGACACGAGAGAGGAACAAAGAAATGATGGATGGAGGACTATAGCGGGATATAAAGGAACTCGAGATAGGCTCCATGGATGTGATGATGACTCAACTCGAATGCTCTAACAAGGGCGACTTGATGATGCTGCCACACAAAATAGGCCCGGTGGGAACCATAAAAACATGAGTACAAGATGGGTACTTGTGGTGAAAATCGACACGAGCATGGAAAAGTATGAAGGCAAAGTGGTGCCCCAAGTACAAGTGTTGAAAGTGAAGAAATTTGATTTTGAGGAGTGGTGAAGTGATCCTTCTTGGAAAAAATGTGTTCGGCTGAAGTATCAAATTTCAAAAAACTAAAGGATACCCATTTGAGAGCTCGGTGAGAGCTTTCCAACGGTGTTGATGGTTTGTCAAATCAAGCTATGGTTTGGTTGCAATTGGCGAAAGAAAAATATGGGGTTTCTCTTTTAATAAGGAATTTTCCCTCCAATTTGATTCAGTTGCAAGTGTAGCTCTGGTGAATGTAGAGAGGAGAAAAAGGCCCTAAATCTTACTACGATCATAGTGGACAAACCAACCATTGGAATCGAGTTCTGTCAGTTGCAGGTAAGAGGCCTAACCCTACTCTTTCATTTCAGTGGATTGAAAGTTCAGTTTAGGCACCAAGAGCTCGAGAACATACCCCTTCTCTTCTTCACGGTCGGGTCGCACTTTTTGGGGCAATATCTATGACCAGGGTAGCAGGTTTTGGGCAAAAAACTGCGACCTGGTCCAGAAAAAGCCTAAAAAGTGTGACATGTCAGAGAGAGGGATTTGGTGTTGTTATTGGCTGAGAGCTAGGTTTTTATGGTTGTAATGCAGTCTTTCCTTTCTATACACTGACAAACATGATGGTTTTGTGCAGATATGATAGATTTGAGGATAAACTGGAGAGAGAGAGACCTGGAAACATTACAGTATGAGATCTAAGATGATCATGGTGTCCGCACTGCATTAGCCAGGTTTGGGGTCCTGAAGTTTGTGGAGAACCCTTTGATGAGAGCTGGAGAGCCCTTGTTGGCCCAAATTGTCAGCTATTGGGATCCAGATCATGAGATATTTATAGTGTAGGGGCACCAGATCAAGTTTACTGTCCAGGATATATATTTTTTGACTGGTCTCCTGCCACTTGGGATGGTGGGAAATACGTAGCCAGTGTTACCGTGAGGGCGGAACATTATGGATTTTTTAGAGCGCCATTGCCGACCGAGTCTCCATGTGAAGGGGACATGGATACCGACCGAGGATCTAGAGCGGCTTGAGACCCCTGTTGTGGCCACAGCGGTGCTGTGGATCCTGGGAAACCAAGCGCTCCACCACATCACTGAGGGTCAGATGATGCTTATTGAGAGTGTGTTGAGTGGGACCTACTATGGGTGGGACCAAATGATGTTGTCGTCATTAAAACAACATTTTTCGTTATGTAAGCGACAGGTGAACCACAACTGTGCATATGGCACAGTACTGTGCTCGCTCTTCTTTGAGAAGATCCCGAAACTTTGGCCTCGTATACAGATCCAGGATGGGGGCCCGAAAGAGCCTAGGATGCGCCACTGGGGGTGACTACTGTGCAGAGGGGGAGGTGGGGCAGTCAAATGGGTGTTCTGACTCGAGTTTTTTCTCATTAGGATCAGATGCCACTGTACATAGACAACTATCCCTATAGTGGGATGAGTTATCATGGGGACCCAGACTTGCCACACGCGCGAGGTCGAGCATGGGGGCCCAATGGTAAATGAAAAATTGCTAATATTTTATGTGCATTGTAAAGTTTCAGAATATTGTATAAGTATTGATTCATTCACTTTTGGTATGCAGATACAGCACCGGTGAAATCGGCCGAGTACATGGGACGGCCTGCAGTACCAGGGACTACAACACCTAGTGGGTCGAGGGGTCCGCAAAATGAGGATGCAACCACTCTCTTGGAGGACATCCGTTGTAAATGTGAGAGGCTTCTAACTGGTGTTTCAGAGCGCAGCTTGCAAGATCTTGATGACCAATACATAGAGCCATGTATTGGTCTACCCACGGAGTGGCGAGGGGTCATGCGGTGCATGGCGATGGCCGGACAGGGGATGCACGATATACAAGCTGCAGGAGCAGAGCCATTGACCCGGGATCCTTTAGATAGTGATTAGGTGTAGGGGCATGTGGTGCCCCCAGTTTTGATTTTTGTAACATGCTATGGACATGTCATATGTATCAGAGTTGATGGACTCTAAAACATTTTGAACGACACACATAATGGATATGCATCGTTTTATGGTTTATTGTTATTGTCTTGTGTTAAATGCGTGTGATAAATGCTAATCTAGAATTTTGTTTGAAATGCTATCTACATAGTGATTTTTTGCTCTAGGTACATGACTGAATGTAATGAAGTCAAATTCACACATCAAAATATTCACTCGTAAATATCTTCTAAAAAGGACTGGGTTATGCACACGATAGACACCATTAAATTGCATGATAAGAAGAAGGGAATATAAATGAACATGAAGGTGAAGGATGTGATGGGAAAGGGCATCAGCTAATAAACCTCGCACGACATCATTTTTGGTCTGGTTATTGGTGGCAGTACCAATGCATACGCTGTTAGAAATGACAAGCAAATGTAAGGGGGTAAAAATGGCCCAGGATGCCGAGGCTAGATTTCGAAGCACCATTGGCATAAACGATATATGGTGTGGACGGGGGGTCCATCTGAAAGGTGCCACAAAGCAACAAATGAGAGGATGATTAACAATGATGGCAACCCAAGCGTAAGGTAGAAATCAAACAAACACTACTAGAGGGAGTGATCTGGGTAAGATTTGTACAAACCTCATACCTAAAGGAGGATGGTGTGAGGGAGATGCTTTCGGGGCAGCTTGTTCTCAGGTTACGAAAGTCACCATAGACACAGATGGTGTCATTCCTCTTATGGGCGAGAAAGATGAAGTTAGGGGTGGAAAAGGCTTCCATGGTGTCGTCATCACAATAGAATATGGGGTGACTGGTGGAAGGGTAACTAGGTGACGCGACAAAGCTACCTGACTCATCATCATGATAAGAAAGGTTCACATGCACATCACCATGGAGGGTGACAGAAGAACAAGTATATAAGGGATCCATCGATGTTGAGCCCAAGGTGATTGCTAAAGGGAGGTCAAGCGAAATAGAAGGGGAAGTCCTAGAGGGATCTTCCACCGTGGATCTCATGAATGATGAAAGGTAGAGGATGGTGGCCAAAGGCTCCATCATCTCAACATCGGGAGGGGGAATGTCAATGGGAGCAGCTATATCCTCAGGTTTGACCGAATCATACTGTGCGAGAACCAGAGAGGCGAACTTGTTCTGTTCAGTTTCGTATTCCCGAACTACCTCTAAAGAGGCGCGGTAATGCTTAAAGCGAGGACAGAGGTGGGTATAATGGCCATGAAGATCACACAAAGCACAGGGGTGGTTGGTGTAAACAGTCTTGGGGTTCTTGGCTGCAGTCGAGGAAGAAACATAGGCTTCAGGGACCAGAGATTCATGAAACACGACATTGACCATGGGCTTGATATGAGGAAATTCAGGACAATGATGGGTGGCATGACCGACAACATCACACAAAGCACACGAGGGGGTACGCTTTGGAGGCTTAGGAGGAGCAGGGTTTGTCTAGGCGGCCTTGTCCTTAGGTTCCTTCTTTCGGGCTTTTCCCCCCTCACTCGAAACTTTCACAACAGGAGTAGGTTCCTGTTGAGGTGGTTGAGGCACATAAGCAAAGGGAGGGATCATGGCGACTAGTTGGACCAAGGTCAAAGTAGTATAAGGTTTGGGCTGACCGGGTGGGATAGTGGTTGGGGGATCATTGTACCAGACTGGGATCCCCAAGGTCATGTTAGGGAGAAATAAGGTAGCCATGATAGGTACCGAAAAGACTCCCGGAGGGGGAGCGAGAAACGATATCTGACCGGAGGGGTAATGACCAGGCGGGACAACTCCGAGATGGTTGAGGTCATGGGGGAACCATTCCAGGAGGGTAGATAGGCTCATGGATACCATATGTAGATGAGAGGCCTGGAGGAGGGGGTCCTAAAGGCTAAGTCGAGGTGCTAAGAGCAGGTTGCGGAGGGCGGGGCTATTGACTAGTCGAACTGGTCCGTTTGAGGTTGGATCAGGACGATTGCATCATGTAAAAATTCGACGAGCTGGGATCAGAGATAGGAGGAGATGGACCAGGGAATGAACCAATCAAAGAGGAATATTTATAGACTTCGGGTGAAACACTGGTCGAAGGTTCGACTATTTGTTTATTGCCCACCGAAGAGATGATGGACTCAGGGGAGGTCTAAGACATCGGTTCGTAATATGTCAAATGATCGATGGTGACAATCTTTCTGTTATGAGGAAATCACATCTTATGATGAACCACAGATGGGAAAACAAACATCGCATAAGTGTAGCTACAACCCAATAGAATGTTGTAGTCTAAGGGGGCATCAATGACTTCTACGTCAACACAAACAGTCTTGCCAAGAGTAATAGGACAATTGCGGAACATGCTAGGGGGCTAGGAAGAGTGGCCATCCCACGCTCGAAGGGTGATAGTGGAAGGGGCTAACTCAGGAGATTTGAGTTGCTTCCAAACCGAAGCGGACATCACACAGGTGGATGCCCCCTCATCAATGATACAACGGGAGACGTTGGCATTCCAGATCTTGAAAGGGATTTGGAAGGTGACGGAAGCAGGAAGGGGAGGATGTTCTGACCAGTCAAAATCGAAGACAATCAAATGATCATCTGAAGGCTCCACAACACCATGGAAGTTAGTAGATATTTTCATTGTGAAGGGAACGACTGGAGAACTTCTAGCGTTGACATGGCAGCAGGGGATTGCACCAAGTCATCTACAATACTATACGAATGGGAAGCTTTACCCGAAGCATCGTTTCGGCATAATGGTCCCTTAGGGATATTGGTATGAACCTATACCTTAGGCTGAGGGATTAGTAAAGGACCATTGGGTGTTGAAAGAGGCTTTGTGGGACCTGAAGACGGGGGCTCGGTGGTAGACGTAGCGGGGGGCTTTTCGTACTGACGGGACTGAGTCTGAAGGTTGGGGTCAGCAATACTGGGTTGATCAGAGTTCATCATGAGGATCTGGTAATCAGAGGTACCAAATGGAAGAGGTTGAGTGGTCGCCTGACTTTCAGGGGGTTGGGTAGCCACGAATCCTTGCTGGGGGAAAGGATTGGTAAACACAGTCGACTGGATAGGTGCATTATTGGGAGTAACTAAAGAGGAGGCTTGCTATCCTAAGGGATGTTGCTTAAGCTTCCCACATCTGATGCATCTGAGGTAAAAGAGGACAATCATGGGTATAGTGACCATAGACACCACAACAAGAATAAGGCTTATTCTTGTGAACAAGCATGTCCTGCTTGGGTTGAGTGCCCTATTACTAGGTTGTAGTGTTAGGTGCATTCCTTGGGGATTATTTCCTGGATTACCTAGGGCAGATTGGTTTTGGTTGCCTTTCCTCTTCTTTTTGGAAGGAGGAGGATTTGTCGGACCCTGTTTTGCATACACCTGACCCTGGGGGGGTGGTGACTGTTGTTGTGGGGGTTGAGAAGGAAAGGGAGGCTGAGGTGCTAATGTTGGAGGAGATGGAGCATCAGGCCGCGGATACAGATAATAGAGAGGTTGGGCAACATTGGGGTAAACAGGTTGTGCAAAAGGAGGCATGCTGTATCTTGGATACATACTATTGGGAGGGGGGGAAATGCTTGAGGAGTTGGCCCCTCCCCGAGGGAAAACATAACCCATGGGAGGATGAGTGTACAGATGAGAAAGGGCTCCAACGATACCGTCGGCGGCATGGGATGCCCCCAGTGCGTTGGCACCACCGAGTCTAGGGAGATTAGGTAAGACGGTATAAACATAAACAGATTATGCATAGATCAGGTCATATTTCAACACAATCTAGAGAGCACCTTCTTCAGTCTGAGGGATTCAATGAGATACGAAATATTTTCCAATAGCAAGCAAAAGGGGTCTGAGAAACCAGTCCATGTAGACACAGTGTTTGAAGGTAGGGGCTCGACATAGGATCTTTCTTCTCCGCCATTCTTGGACATGATCAGATAGGCGGGTCGCAGAATTGACAGAAAGAGGTCAAGAGTGTGGTACCTGTGTCATAGCGAAGGGGAAGCTGGAAGTAAGACAGAAAATCCTGAGCAAGAGTCGCAAAATTAGTATGAGAGGTGGAGGCCTGGTCGACATACCACTTAGAAGCTTCTCCAATAAGCATACGCTGGAACAACAGCAGACAAATGGAGTCATCGGTGATGGAGTTAGACGAACACCACATGTGGAAGGAATGAACATGGTTGGTAGGATCCTCTCCAGCAATACATTCAAACTTGGGGATGTCGTAAGGGAGCTTGGTTGGCATAGCAGACCAACCAAGATCATGGTGTATGGGCTCATTGATTAACTAGTTAAAATTGGGAAGACTGAGACCGGCCATATAAGGGAGTAAGGGAGCAGCTGGAATAGTTCCTGTTGTGGACCCACTAGTAGTATTCCCAGCATTGAGGTCAAGGCTACCACCAGCATTAGGTCCTGAACTAGACATGGTGAAGGTGATAGGAGGAGAGCCGGGAGAGAACCCGAAGGGGAACCTGATGAACCAGAAGAAGAGTCAGAATGGGGACTCATAAGAGGACTACATTGAACCCTACACGGAGGAGTAAGTCTTCCTAACGGAAACTAAGGATGAAGGCCAAGAAGTCTACGGGATAAACACCTTGGGGGAGCAATAATGGAAAACATACACGAATCACAGAAGGAAGAGAGACCAACAAGGGCAAGGAAGTGCAGGATCAAATGATTACAATGTCAAAACAAGGGCAGGGAGGTGTAGGGTCAATTGATTACAATGTTATAGTCTTGGCTTGGCGGTGTAAACCAGACGCTCTTCACTTAAGGTGTACGTGTATGTGATAAGCGTGTTAATTTTAATTAAGCCCAAATGTGTGTAGAGAAAAAAGAAAAAAATATGTTGTATAACTGTAAATAAATCTAAATATGACAATAAATGAAACTGAATACGACAGAAAATAAACAGCGAAATATGCATCTGATTAAACCCAAGGAGGAGGGCTTCCCAAAAACTAGTCTATGGGTAGGTGAAATCTAGTCAAAACACACAAAACGGCCAATGGATCTAAAGTCAGGAGGGACATGGATCTAAAGGTCAAATCTGCTGGAAATAGGTGCAGAAAACATCAAAAAACTAGAGGGAAAAGTGCCACAAAAAGGGTGGCGAAAGGCTACAACCTGAAGGGAAACAGAGGGAACCTTAAAGGAGGACCAAACAAAACTAAAAAGAGGTGTTTTGGATGGATGAATAACCAATCTGAAATGGATCTAAAAGTAAAGATTCAGATCTGCAAAATGGTTGTGCAGACTGAATCTCAGACGACCTACTTCAGCTAAATTCCTCCTAGAAAGGTGGAAGCGTACTAAAGCCTTAGGGGGCTTGGTTCCTACTTTGACGAGTAAAATGAATCAAGTACAGGTCCAAGACGAGTTGAGAAGGAGTTCAGACAACCCTGAACAGTAGCCCAGATAAACCCAGAAAAACCACAGAAAAATTCCCGCAAAAAGTACAGGGCGCAGGTTCTGACCTATTTTTAGTAGAGGTCACAGGTTTCAGGCTATTTTCTGCATCCTGAAGGTTGAGGTCACAGGTTTTGGCCCAAAAAGTGCGACCTACACTTCCGGTACTCTCAGGAACAAGTTTCAGAAAAAAATTTTGTCTCAGTTGCGACTGATACCTGTCACTTGCGCAATAGGCTCAAAAACACACTGAAGTAAGAATTTTTACTATTTTAGGGTTTTAAAGGTTAAAAACAACATCAAGAAATGAAAAATAAGAAGCTGAAGAAAAACCCTAGGGGTTGAAGCAGTTGGTCATGCAGGGATCTGAAAAACGATAGCGGTCGTAATCATAAACCCTTGTGGAGTCGCCAGTTGTTAGTGTGAATTCTAATCACAAGCATACGAAAAAAGCTCACTTTAGCTGTACATAACAAACAACCCTAACATCAAATATGGCTGCCAATTTCCTTAGATCTACAGTTAGTGACCAAGATAAATGCTACATAATTCTAGGTCTATGTATTCAAAGATATTAAACAACAAATAATAAGTAAGAGTTGCACCATGCATCCAATGAACAAGACAATAATGTTTTTAAAGAATTTTTGTAGTATGACACCTGGGAAGGGAACATAGAAAGATGATACCAGTCCCCCTAAATGGGATGGGCTCTTGTATGTCCTCAGCGCTTCAGATCTAAGATCTCTCTCTTGATGGTGTAGAAAACCCAGACAAAAATGGAACTCAAAGGGAGCTCACAAGCAAAAAATAGGAAAAATATGACAATGATGGAGAATCAAAGTCAGACCAAGAGTATAGATCCAGAGTGATTTTTAGGCAACAAAAGGTAGTGAATGAATGGAAAAACCCTTCTATTTATAACAAAATATTGAGTTAGTCTAGATATTTGTGCATAATTAAAATATTATTAACTAAATCTAGATCCAACTTTTATGGAATATTTTATTACTTTTGTTGGAGGGAAAAGGAATTTGAATTTGGTCACATCCCTTTATTTGTAAATAACAAATAAATAAATTATTTATTTATTATTTTAAGAATGTGGTTGAGTAATAATTAAATAAATAGTGATTTATTCAATTATTTATAAATGATTTAGTCAAATTTAACAAGGAATATTATTTAAATAATATTTTAAATAATTATTCCTAGAAAATAATAGGATAAATAATGATTTATCTAAATAATTTTCCTGTTTTGGGTTAGATATGACCAGGAATATTAATTAAATTTTTGTTTAACTAACTATCCCTTGAGGAAAATCAAACAAATAAGGGTTTATTCAATTATTCCTCGTGGGGTTTCCTCTTTAGACCATAAACAAGTTAATAAAATATGGATTACTAAGTTATTTTTCATAGTGAAAGAAATTTTACTAGGGTAAAATTGGTCTTATATGATGTACTTTGGTCCATCAAATAGTAATAGGTTAGATGATCAAAAATTGGTGCAACAACCTACACTAGTGTGGGACCACAGGTCTTAGTAGCACCTACACTAGTGTGGGCTAAATTTGGTGCATGTCTAGTTTAGTTATCCCTTAATTAAGATAGACAATAAAATGTAATCTAATCTCAAAATAACTTGTAATAGCTAACTGAGTGTGATAAATTCAGTTAGATCATGAATTTCAAGTTAGAGGTAGTTTGTGAGGCATGCAGAGTAATTCTAGTTGTAACATAGTTCGAAGTGCAGTGGTGCATTAGTTAATGCAGGTTGTAATCAGTTTAACTCGGTTAAGTGAGTTAAACTCTGTTGTGCTAGTTGTAACTATTTGATACACTAATGAGAGATCAAGTGAATTAAATATTAATTAATTCACAATCAGTGATCTCACATGCAACTAACGATTTACTATTATTAGTTGCATGCATGTCAGATCCAGTGGAGACCTAGTTGAGATCTAGGTGAAAGGGAAGTTTACTATCAGTTGTATGATTATTGGGTTGCACCCATGCAACCAAACACCCATTGGAGTGCCCATGATACTTACGCAGTCAAGGAAGGCCAAAATTCCTAAATAATAGGGATTACATTCATCAAGGATTGCGCAAGCAAGACAAACTTCTTGGAGGCAGTAAATTGGCTAAGTATTGGTCAATTTTATCAGAGACATTGTGAGACAATTAGCAAAGTATAGGAGGGCTCTTGTGAGAAGAGTTGTATGTAATTTTTTCATGTATCCATGATGAATATACAATAGAAGACAATGGGGTTTTGAGCAGCAAACTTTCCCCTGGAAATTATCTGTGTTGTGGCTTGATTTATTCTTATTTGCTTCATGTGATTGGCGATTGTGTTTTTTAATTCCACAATTGATTTGTAGAAGCAATTCAGTATATAAATTTAGTACATTGTTAGATCAGATTGAATCCATGATATACATGCTTGTTGTATAATTTCTACACCCTCAACTAGGAAAGGTCATTTTACATGAGGCATATTGGATCATCCACCAGCCCTCCAAACATATCCCTTTTTTCTCTTGGCTGGCTAGATCCTGGAAATGCAATTTTCTGCTCAAATTCATATGCTTCTTTTGGTTGGTGGTGCACAACAGGATCTTGACATGGGAAGTCCTTATTAAGAGAGGCTATCAGGGCTTGGGTTGGTGTTGTCTTTGCTCATTTGTTGGAGAGGACACCAACCACTTGTTTCTTCATTGTCCCTTTGCCTTTTTTGTCTGGACTTGTGTGCTACATTTGATTAACTCACCTACTGATTGGAACCGTTCTAATACTGTCTCTTGTCTTAGTAGCTAGACCGCAAAACATCAAACTCATTGCACTCTAGCCTTCATCATCTAAGGCATTGGGCGGACTAGAAATGCCCACATTTTTTACCATGTGTTGCTCGACATCTGGCTCTCCAACTATAGAATTATCTCCTTCTATCTAGAACACTCTACCAACCTACCCCCTGCTCCTAAATGTTTGCCACCTCCTCATAACATCTGGTCTAACTTTCTGGTTGGATTTTTTGATGGAGCCTCCTCCTTTGTACTATGTGGCTGCGGAATGACCATCCATCTTAGGCCTGAGACTTTTTACAGATTCCACTAGAATTGTGGAAAGGGATCCAACATTAGAGTTGAATTACTTGCACTCTGGGGAGTTATGTGCTATGCTTTTTGGCTCAGCCTCACGGATCCTTCAGATTTTGGAGACTCCAAATCTGTCATTAACAGACCAAATGACAAAGGTTGTCTCAATTCTCCAAATATTGATGCTTGGAAATGCATAACTCAATCTTTAATCAAAGAGTTTCACTCTATATCTATTTCTCATATCTACTGGATCCAAAATGGAGAAACAAATTGTCTATCCAAGGAAGGCTATTGCTCGAAGCTTGCAAGAATTTTTTTCTAGTTTTTTGACTATGGCTCTCTGCAGGGGATTGGACATTTCATGATCTAATTTCTTACTGTGAGTGCCATTTACCGAACTCTGTTTTCTTTTTGTATCCTGTCTCCTCTCTGTTAAGACTGTTTTAGATATGGAGGGCTATCATAGAGATCAAGTCTATTTCTCTTAGCAGGCTCCATCTCCCACTTTGTTTCATTGATAGATTTGTGCACCCAAATTCTTCTTTGATATGATGGATATCACTGACATGGTCGGTCTACAAGTTCATATTTGGATCTTGGACTGCACAGATGTGCATCCTCTGTGTTTCGCTCGACCGTTTTGGCTGATATGGAGATCAAACATAGAGATTGAGCTGCTATTTTTTGCACTGGCGACCTAGAACCTATAATCTATAATCTCTAGATTATGTATGTGTATAATCATATTTTCTCTGGAACATTGCACTTTCATTATTATCAATAGAAAGCAAATTTTTTTTCCCTATTTTTGAGAAAAAAATATTAACCCCCTCAAATTCTCTTTACCATCATAGTTGATTAAATAAGATTAACCCCCAAAATTCTCCTTACCGCGAACATCATTGACCACATTCCATTCCCGAGCCTTTACCTGCCACATTGATGCAGACATTGAAGCACCTGGAGGGAGGGGTAAATAGAAGAGCATCCCCATACTATATTGGAAGACCTGCAACCACTGTGAAAGAAATAGTGAGTTAACTTTGATAAAAACTAGTGTTAATGAGAAAATTTCAAAGCTACTCTAAAAACTTACCAAGAGCTAGATGCTCAACCTTGAGTGAGAGCATAAGTTTACATGGCGAAGCCATGTGAGAAAGTGCCACTGCGAGGGTCAAAAGCCCATATTTATTAGATCAAACCCTAGTGTAGTAGAAACCTCAGAACAAAGAGGGAAAATGTCAAAATGACAAGCCAAATCAATAGTCATTCAATCAAATTGGTATGCTAGGTAGATACAACATGCTCACTCACTCCAAAACTGTATCAATTTGAAATCTTCAGTGTTGAAATCTCTTTGCTTATTGTTGACCGACATCCTCGTGACACTTCACATGCAACACAACATCGACACAAAGGCAAAACAAAAAGTGTTGAGTGAGTCGCAACCGCTACATGTTGGTGCAATTCAAATCAACAAGTGAACCTAATCCAATTGTGTAACAAAAGATCAAACAACACAAAGTAACAACAAGAAAAAGGTTCATCCAAAAGAAAAACACCTTACAACGAAATTAAAGAGTTTTTATATTACAAATCAGTGATAAGCATAATTTATAATTTAACCTAGTGGATTTGAAACGTTATTAAAAACTATAAAAATTTTGAAATAAAATTTCCCCAAAACATCGTAATCCATATCCTCACATCCCAATAACAACTCTTGGAAATGTTGAAAATTTGCGAAAAGTAGTGGGGAGATTTCAAATACTAAATATACTTAATGCATTAACGCCATACTTTTCAGACTTTCAGGCTTAGTGGAGAATAATTAATGGCATTAATCATGCCAGTTACATACATATTATACTTATTTATTTAGCAGGAATCCACATCGAAGTTGATGTATTTCAGTTTTTTCCACTGAAATTTGTTGACTTTTTCATTACAGATCTTTACTCTGCATAAATTTCTTCGCACACAATATAATTTCGTTGACTTTTAACTAAAAGATTCTTTAAATTTATTGACGTTTTGTATGAAGAAAATTATAGCGAAACCTGGGACGGAGCCAAACTTTGGAGTCTTTTCTGCCAAATAAATAAATATAAGTGAATTAGATTTTTAAAACAATATTAAAATTAAAATTAAAATTAAATATTAAGATAAAAAATGAACGGCTAATTTTTATTTTTATTTTTTAAATTAAAATTTAATTATTTTTTAATGAATTTGAAAGACACGACTCCAGACGTAATCTCAAGCAACTTTTCTTTTGAAAAGCTGAAAATCGAAAATAACAAAAAACGAAAAAGACAAAAGGAAAATTTAAAATAATTTTGAGAGCGCGAAAAAGACAAAAAAGGAAATTGAAAATAATAAAGAAGAGAATATGACTAAAAAGTGATTGATTGAAATTATTATTGAAAATCACCCTTTATTAAATGGAATCTCTGATAACCTCGAGACCCTCGTGATCGATCTCCACCACCGACCAAATTTATGGGCACACTTCCATTAACCATCTCTTTCGTTATTTCACTTATCATGTTTATTAATTTATTTTTAATAAAAAAATATTATTTATTTAATTTATTTTTAAATAAAAAATAAATATAACAAAATTAATAAAAAAATAAATTTATTTAGATTTTTTTAAATATATATTTTTATTTTTAAATTATAAATATTTTAAAACATAGTTTTATAATTTAAATATAAATATAATAATAATTTATAATTAAATAAGATATCACATTATGAAAAGTTATTTGCCTATTGCAATTTTAGTCTATCTACATAGTCTATTGGTTTAAATTTGAATCAATATTACAAATTAATGAATAATACACATTACATCATATAAAACTATTTATATTGATAAATTGGAAGTTTATGTGGTGTAGATTTTTAGATATAAAATTGGGAATCTTCACAATCTTCATTTTATGTCTAAATCAAGACTCATTATCAGGACAAAGTAGATTAGGGTAAATAAATAGAGGAAAAAGGGTTGATCCGCAAAAAGAGCCAACCAATTTCTAATAATTTATAAAAAGTTAATTTATTTGATTAATAATTTATTTTCTTTTGTTAGTTTTATATCCATTTTTATTTCTAATTAAATATATGAAATTATTAAAATACTTATATCCATTTTTATTTCTAATTATATTCATTTTTATTTCTAATTTAATCTATGTTTTACAATATATTAATTTATTTAAAGTTTTTATGTTACAATTAATAATTAATATTTGTAATACTTATAAATTAAGTAATGGTGCTTTAAGGTTATTTGTAGTAGATTAATTAAGTTTTAATTCAATCCAATGGATATGACAGTATAATAAGAATGGTAGGTTTTATATATTATTAACATAAGATTTGATGTTGCATTTTTTAGTAAAAGAGATTCTTAGAAAGACCCCACACATTTCAACTATTGTTACTTTTGGGATTTATTAATATCACTCCTACTTCTGCCACCTCTGTTAATTCTTTTTATAATTAATAATAATAATAATAATAATAATAATAATAATAATTTAAAATAAAGCTATAATTTAGTTAATTTATCATCAAAATCATAAGTTCAATTCCCTTCTTGGATCGGAGTGATGTATTTGGACATGTTGATTAAAAATGAAAGGAACTACCAAGCTTACAAAAAAAAAAAAAAATTATCATCAAAATCAATGTTTATGATATTTTTATATTCTTTGTGAGGTAAGTGTCTTATGCCTATCCACGATTAATGTTTATCCATGTTTATCAACCATTTAATTTATATGACTATGCTAGTAAATATTTCATTTTATTTTTCATTCAAAATTGGTTAAATTTTCATTTTATATGATATAATTAAGTACTCTAAGGTAATTCCAGTTTCTTCTTATTATCTACTTCCATAATTTTTTTACTCTTTGAAGTAATATGGGAGAGGCCCAAAATCAAATCTAGTCGAAGCCACTATAACACCAAGAGTATATCCAACAACCCTTAAGTCAAATATATCAGGAATTTATGACTTAGCGAGAGCCCAAACTCCACAAGGGTGAGGAACTATTGGTACAATGGGATGTTATCACTTCCACTTGGTTTCAAATCCCCACTAATTGATTCACCATGGTTAAAATAACAAAACAAAAAAAAAAAAATCCAAAATTTTAATTTAATTATCAATAATTTTTAGGTGGATACTAGAGATTTAACCTCTATAAAAATTCTAAAATATTTTTAATAGTGGTGACAGATTAAAGGTTGTGATTTACCTTAAAAGTAGTCATGCTCTTAATTAAATTAATTAATTAAAAATATGCCACGTGAATAAATGTTATATGAAATAAGCTATGGTTTTTTGGGCATTTGATATTGATGAGCCATGGTATTAGTCCTCATATTATAACAAAGCTCATTTACAAGTAAGAATCTCCATGGTTAAATGGAGGTGAATCTCAATAGTTAAGAATCTTGTTGCATGTATTTTTTAATGTATATATGTTTAACTCATATATTAATTCATTTTATAATTAATAATAATAACAATATTTTTTTTTTAAAATTTAAAATTTAGTTATTTTTTATGAATTTTTTAATATTGACAATGTGAGAAGGATCATAAAGTACGGGTCTAGTCTAATTTATAGACGAAATGACCTTCTTCACGACATTTCTTCTGGTTAATTGTAACCAAAATCCAACATAAATTTTTAAAAACTTGAGTTTAAGTTGTTTAATCTATAGATTTCAAGTGCCCCAAGAGGTTTTTCACGGCGTTGAATCCATTTATTTATTCAAAAATGCATTTTAAACAACAAAAATCACATTATTTCTTGAAATTGTTTTACTGTGAAAAAGTCTATTTTTCTATAAATTAGACTAGGCGTAAAGTAAGTATTTTGATGCATGTCATGGATTGATGTTTATGCGCATTTATTAGCCATTTTATTGCAATATATATATATATATATATGATGATGATGATGATGATGGTTAACGTCCACTGAGACCAATCTTTGGTCTATCGGACCTAGAGAAAAGAGTTATTTAATTTGATTTAAGATTTTATTCCTATGCACAAAAAGCTTGGAGAGAAGCCTCCCGAGCTCACTATAATTTTGACATCTTAAAAGGCTAGGAAGGTTAGTATTGCAACAAAGATTATGAAATTGAGCTCTAATGTGGTTGTACGCGGGGCACTCTAAGAGGAAGTGATTTTCATCCTCGATGTTCATATTCATATATATATATATATATGAAATTTAATACAAAAGTGTCACAAATTATAATTTAAAAGGGTGTAGTCTAACTTGACAAAATGATTTTTTTTCACATGTTTTCTAGTTAATTCTAATCAAAATCCGACAGATATTTTTAAAAACTTGAGTTTAAGTTGTTTAATCTGCACAATCGGAGTGTCCCGGGGGGTTTTTAGGTTGTCAAATCCATTATGTCTTCTAAACAACAAAAATTCACATTCTTTCATGAAATTGTTTTACGAGATTCCAGTGAAAAAGTCTATATCGTCTATAAGTTAGGCTACACCATTTAAAAGTTAGAGTTGACCACATATTTATAGTATCTTAATTTTCTTAAATCCTCAAATTATTTATTTCACCTACATTCTTTTTAAACTTAATTACCAACCTAGATCCATCTTAACTCCAGATCATAAACGGATCAAATCTTTGAGGTGCAAACTTTTTTTAGAGTAAAAATAAATTTCATCCCTTTAGATGTTTGATAAATCAAACTTAACATGGATCAAATCTCTGAGGTGCAAACTTCTATTAGAGTGAAAAGAAATTTGATCCCTCTATATGTTTGATAAATCAAAGTTAAGATAGATCTAAATTAGCCTTTATATAATTTTCCCCCCTTTTAAATAGGCTATATTCCACATGAATACCATGTATCAATACCATAGATGAATACCATAAATCAATAGATCAATTTTATTTTATCATATAATTATTTATTTTTAGTTTTATTATTTTATTATTTTTATTTACATATAATATTTTTAATAAAATTTTCCTTTATTTTCTAACAATTTAGTTAAGACTTTATATCTTTATATAAGATCTACTTAAATAATTAATAATTTTAAATGGATCACAAAACAATTTAAAAAAAAAACCTTGTATAATCTATATCTATCTTATTCTTATGCATTAAATATATAATCATAATTAACTTCTCAATAAATCAAAATTAAATTAAATTGCACACCTTTAAAAACTTAAATATCTCGAACATTACAATATTTATCATATATTTATAATCGAAATTAATCAATACTAATTTTATTTTTATTTTAAAAAATATTTCAAGTATCCCATCAACAAACGAAGTATTATAATCAAAGTTTAATTTAATTTTTAAAAAACATTTTAAATATTTTATTAATAAAGTATAAATAAATGTTCATTCTTAATTGGGTTTGGAGAAGGTTCTAAAACTGAAGCTAAAATTGCTTCTGCTTGACTAAGAGTTCATCTTCCTCGGACTTAAAGAAACATATTAACGTCCCAAGATGTAGAGGCATCTAGTAGGAAGTTATAAATTGGGAAAAAAGAAAAAAGAGAAGTAACAAGCAAGAACTTGTTGAGATTGGCCTTGAGCTTGATTTGTTGTCTTTGCCTTCGGACCCTAGATTTTTCTCTGATAAATAGGAACAAAAGGCTTTGGACCTGGAGGCTAGGAAAATACTGATTTTAGCACAAGAAGAAGAGGAATGGAGGCTCAAGAGTTCAAGCATTTGGATAGCTGGGGGAGATAACAATACTAAATTTTTCCATAAATATGCCTCACGTAGAAGAATGGATAATACTATATGGGATTTGGAAGATGAAGAGAGCAGACATATTGTTTGGTCAATTTAATTGTCTTAAATCGATTACATAAATTATCTACCGGATTTGGTAAACTTGTGAAGTGTAAGTGCACAATATATGCTAGAAGCCGCTTTTATTCAGTAGTTTATTGGTGTGATGATTGGATTTGTAGAGATTGCTGCTAAGGATGTTTTTATTCTTATGTTCCTAACGAAATCAATTTGAATTACCACTAAGTTCCAAAAATCAACATGCTTTCTATTTTGCAAAAACTAAAACAAACCGTTCTCTATCTAATGAAGAAATCTTAACTAATTTGTTAGTTTCTAAAAATTCTACAGTCTAGTGTAGGAAGATAAAATCAAATTCTATAAAAGGGAATTTATACATTTTAATGTTTTTTAAATGAAATGTTACGGTAATGAAACTTGTAAAGAAATCATTATAACTCTTGAAAATAAAGCACTCATGAACTGAAAACGCACTCATATGTTGAAATAAAATTGCTCAATCACTAATGTTTTGCAAAGAAATCACTCATGTTCTTGAAAAAAACTTATCCATAAACTGGAAAATAAATCACTCAATGCTCTTGAAATAAGTAGAAACCCATAAAGGGAAAAACCACAAATTTTGGCTGAAGTGATGGGAAGACAAGCTCCTACTCCCCTTATTACATCAAAATTTCTGCAGACCACTACATGCAAGAGGCTACTACCTCGAATTTCTTCTGCAAGCTACAACTTGCAAAGAAGCTTCTACTTCCTCTTCTACAACTACAACCTACTCTTTTTCAGGCAACCCCCTGAAAGGAGACTACAATCACCTTATTAAAATACAAATTGATTTTACTGGTTACCTGGTCTTTCTCTATGTTTAGAACTCAATTTATGCTCTTTATTCAACTACTTATCATCTTTGCTTCTCCTTCTCAAATTTGCTCCACTTCTGCTCCTCTTTCTCTCTCTCTCCTTACGAGGTTGTTCATTTTCTCTCTTATAATATTCAATTCTCTAACCTTCTTATTATTCAAATATGCATATTTTTATATACAAGAGTTTGATCAATGTTTGTATTCCATGCATAAATTCAAATTGAAGAGTTACCACTTGGTATTTTAGGGTTCTTCACAATCTGCCTCTTCATTTCTAAATTTGAATGAATTTTGTAATATTGAAAAGAGCTGAAAATAATAGAAGGCAACAACAATAATTGCAATATAATGTTTATTCAACATATATTATTCAATGAAAATATCAAGTTATCTAGACTTTGTTCTCTAGTTCTCACGTGCCATGTATTTAATTTGTTATTAACAATCAACTACATCACATCACTTTAATCTATTTCTAGCTTTCATGCACATCACAATCATCAAACATGTAATAAATTTGTATCAATATAACAATTTGCAACATCAATATAATAGTTTGCAACATCAACATAACCCATGACCATTTGACATCAATGCGAGCATTGACGACACTAAGAAAATGAACTCTTAATCAATCAAATAGTTCATTTCTTTTTAAGAAGATGGACTCTTAACCAATTAAACACATTTGAAATCTTACTACAAAATTAAAAAAAATAAAATAAAATATTTCAACCAACATAATATCTTTAAATGAGCAATTATTCCATACTATAACATCTCATACATGAAACCTAAAACTATTAGCAATTTGCAATTTAACCTATAACCACAACATAAGGAATGCATTAACAATACATTCATTCACTAATTGAGCCCAATTTAATTTTTATTAATCACATACAAATTTATAAATTAGGCCGAATTTATTTAATTTAAATTAAATTGAAATTATTTATTTATATAGTAAATGTTGTCTAAATGTTAAATATTTTAGAATTTAACTTTACTGATTTTTTTTTTTGTTGTTGTTGTAAATTTAGTAGTTCCTTACCATTTTCTATTTATCAATAGAAAGAGAGCAGGTTGCAACATATATATATTTGGTGGCCTCAACCTTCCCGGAGGAAACCAAGTCTGTTGGCCACCTTAGAGCATTAAATGCCCTC
Organism: Pinus albicaulis; assembly: GCA_034641835.2. Taxonomy (NCBI): domain Eukaryota; kingdom Viridiplantae; phylum Streptophyta; class Pinopsida; order Pinales; family Pinaceae; genus Pinus; species Pinus albicaulis. Next base: position 1,071,415,147 of record CM076577.1, read on the forward strand.
CAAAATTGAAACATAAAAGCTATCCACAAAAATCATAGAAACTTAGAGCATGATATTTTAACCATCTGAAGAGTCAATCAGTGCCAGATCTTTTGCTATTGAGCCGGGCATGTCGACTTGCTGCACTTGTTGAAACTGCCTTTCGACTCTGCCAATGCGAGATGTGGCATGGTACTGTGACACCCTGATATCCTGAATTTCTTTTTTAATTTCCTGAAGTATTAAGATCACTTCAGGACTGCCTTCACATGGCTGTAAACTTTGCAGTGCTTTGGCCAACACACATTTTAGAGTCCAATATGTGTGGATGGATTGATGAAAGAGAGAGAGACGTCCTCTTGTATTCCCAGGATCAACAACAAAATCCATGTTTTCCTCCTGGGTCTCTATATCTTCTTCCTTACTACTACTTTCTCTCTCCCATCCCCAAATTACATTTCGAATCTGTGGAGGATTGCCTGCAGAGTAAACTTCCAAGAGATTCTCCATTATCTCTTTCTTCGTCTTTCTACCTCGCTTGCTTGGCTCAACCATGTTTTTTGAAAGCTTTTGCTTTCCTTTATCCCTAGGCTGACGTTTTGCTGATTGCCCTTTCACCATTGTTCTACCGAGGCTAAGGAGCTCGAACAACTGCTGAACTAAACCTGCGGATATTGTTAGAGGGCTTGTAGAAGGTGGTATATTAGTAACAAAGAACCCACGAAATTCAATGGGTCCCCCCGCCATAGTGGAGTGAGCCAAGAAGATATGCATGCATATCATTTTACAGAGACAAGTTGACAAATGCAACCGACCAAAGTTACCAATACGAGTATAATTCTCCCTATTTACCCACTTGATCTGGAGGAAAATAGACATAGGATAATGACTAACCCAATTTCTAAAATCGCGGGTTTTAAAATCCTGACAGACGCCTTTCAGTTTGTCATGGCGTTGCATACAGGAGACTTCATAAAATTGAGATGCCCAGCCGTGACTTATCACAAGGGCATGAAGAAAATAAGCCAACAAACTTTGAATGAGCAGTTGCAAAAGCCAAATCCTACAAGTGTTTTGAAACATGGCTCAATGTCCTTCAGAGGGATGAACAAGTTCTGATTTTTAAACATGCTACAGACGAATTCAATGCCTGAGATTACATTCCAGTGCTTGAGAGCAAAGCGATAATTTATCCTACCCTTCTCGCGACAACACAGATGCATGCCTTTTACCCTTCCTATACAGATACTAGTGGGTAAATTAACGAGGATATGAACCAGAACCATTACATACCACTGAACCTGAGAGCATGACTGTTACAGTGTTGGCGAGGCATGACCTGCTACAAGTCCTTCTGATCCTCCGCAATTGTTGCTGCCAGGAAGAACGCTATGCCATCGAGCCTTTGCATCTTTCCTTAACCTCCTCTGCCGCTTTTTCCCATGTCACTCTGACATGGTTAGTTGGCATTCCTTTGCTACCATTATGAACCAGCATGTGAAGGTACCGTCCCTCTCTTGTTGCAAGCTTAATGAATGACAACAGGTTGAGACACGTCGTCACCACATGCCTCCAATTGTTAGCCATCCTCCACCTGTCACACTGCATTTTGCCACTGCACACCTTAATCAAAAGTAACCTTACTGAATTCTTTTCTATAAATACTTTATTTTAAACCATATAATTTCTTTATTATATATTATATATATATAAACTCACTTGAAAAAAACCTGAATTTTCTGGAGTACTTCAATTGTATAGAGTTCATAAGTCAAATAGAATGATAAACCCTAGAGTACTTCAGTTGTATAAAGTTAATAACTCAAATTTGTAGTCCAATCACTCAAATTTATCATTACAGCCTTGTTCATAAATAACAGTCCGACATTGAGAACCAACCACAGATCAACCAGTTCCTCGAGGCTACGTTCACACCACATGCGGTCGCAGGCTTACACACCACAACATCACGTCCCGCTTGACTCGAGGCATCCGGATACCATGAATTAATGCACACATCAGATGCAGTATTAAAGAAATACCAACAACCCTAGAGGTTGCAGTAATGAACATTTCACCATCAGAATTAAATGGGGTAGGCAGAGGTAGGAACGATGCTCGAGAAGCCCCTAGCAAACTAAATAAATGGTTACAGCAACCCTTCATGTATACAAATATTCAGACATCAGCATCATCGGTCAATTACACGAATTGATTATAATGAAAGCCATCCATTCTGTTTTACTTCCTTCCCGGTCTCTCATGGTTGCCATCAAGCAACTCTCTTTGTAGTTGTAACTGCAGCTGTACCATTCACGTGTAAGTTAGTTTTTCTTAACCTCATTAACACGCCATTTTGTTGGGGCCGAAACGATAAATCGCTGTTCAAGCAATGCCTGTGATTATCACCTTTTAATCCCAACTCTCAGAAGGGAATAGCCAGAATTCTGGTGCAGGATCTAATGAACATTGTTAATCACTATCGAAATTTCAGGCCCTACAGCTACGTTCTGTTATTCTCGTGAGTTTCCGAGGAGCGCTGGACAGTACAGGTTGGGTTGGCTTTGGCTTTTGTTCACATGTTGGTGTTTGGTAAATTTATGACGTTCTTGCCTAGGTGGCTTCTATGGGTTAAGTCACCAGAGATTTCACCGAGTGTTTTTTAATGGATTCTGTAAAGGACTGATAGTCATGGAGAAGATTGAGGAAGCAAGACGGCGTTTAATGATGGCGGTTTGGTTTTCTGTGGTGTGATCTGGAGTTAACTCAGCTTCTTGTTTTTTAAATATTTTTTGGGTAAAAGCAGTCAACTCCACATGATCTCAAAATTTAAGATAAAGCTACTTTTCCTGAACTTTATGGGGAAAAAGCCAACAGAGCATGCAGGATCGTCTCTTTCAAAATCCATAGAAGGATTTGAATGTCTATTGGGAGGCACATAATAAATTTTTGAAAGAAAAGTTCTGTGAAAAAGGCAACAGAGGGGCAGAGTTGTGAGAAACGTACAGCGGAAAGTAGAACAGTGAAAGGAAGAATTATTTACAGGCTATGCACATTTTTTGAGTCCAATCTTGGCCCAATGTTTGCCTTGAGTACGTTTATTTCTGTGTCAAGTGGGCTGTTGTGGTCTAGGTTGTTGAGAAGGTCCAGGGTCAATTTAGGTTGTGGAGTATAACAATTAGCGCAGGCCCCATTTGATTTGGATTGGTGGGAATCGAATATAACCAGCCCAAGTTCAAATTTCAGGGCATGGCTGTATGGGCTATACCTGAAAATTATTAAAAATTCTTATTCGCAGTAGGTATCTATGATCAGTGATTCAGTCCCTTCATGCACTATCGATGAATAATAAGTGCCAGCATCCAGAAAAAAAGAAAATTGTGGGTGGTGCCAGTGATTAAGAATTGTCGCAGTTCAGTTAATGTTCTTTCCGGTTTCTAAAATGACATGCAATACATTTTGAACACAGGGAAATTACTAGGTGATATTTGCTAAAGATATCACTGGTACTTGGGGAAAACAGACCTGATCAGAGAGCTGTTGGGCTTCCTACTACTGGTTGCTGACAGGGATGCATAAGTTAGGGTGTTGTGGTAAAGAGAAGGAAAAGGAAAACAACATGGATCTAGAAGATGACGAAAGTAAAGATTTCTCTGAACTCAGTTCATTTGATGCCATTGTTTAGTTTAACATTAGCTCTGATTTATATGTTATTGACCACATTATGGTAATTCATTGGATATAAACTTTGGTATTAAGCATTGAACAACCATAGCAGTTTTCAGCAGTTAGAATGTATTTTTTAAGGATATTTGATTTTGGTGTGACATATATCTCAGTGAAATTGCATGACTCGCCTTTGTTCAGGGACAATGATGGGCATGGGAATGGTGGATGGATTGTTCAAGAGATGGAGTTTGGACAGTGGCAGTACAATGACACGGGTTGATGGCTTCTGTACAGATTCCTTATCCATTGGGGAAGATGATTCCAGCTGCTCTTCTAGTAAAGATGTCTTCGGCTCATTTTCCACTAGATGGTCCATTAGAAGACAGCAGGAAGATCAGTTGCATGAAGACTTATTGGATTCTCCGAGTTCTGTACATTGTAAATGTGTTTCAGATGGTAAGAGTGAGCGGCATATGCAGTGGGCTGATGTAGATATGATGAGAGAGAGATTCGCAAAGTTGCTGCTTGGAGAAGATATGTCAGGTGGAAGCAAAGGAGTTAGCACGGCCTTGGCATTGTCCAATGCCATTACCAATCTTTCAGGTTTTTGTTTTCATTAATATCTGTTTGATTCTGAAAATGGTCTGTTTTGCATTTTAATTCAACCCATGTGACTGCACATATTTGTTTCAGCATTGGACCATTAAAATTATAAAAATTTACTAGATCTTAGGTTACGCCATAATGGATCCCCAAGTGGTAATATAGTTTGAATTAAAAATGTTCTTTTACAGCTTCTGTGTTTGGGGAACTATGGAGGCTTGAGCCATTAGCAGAGGAGAGAAAGACCAAATGGTGCAGAGAGATGGATTGGCTCCTTTCCCCTGCTAATTACATGGTGGAGCTTGTTCCAGCAAGGCAGAATTATTCAAATGGAGGGAGCATTGAGGTAATGGGCATAGCTATGCAATGCTTAGAAAAACATTGTTTGGTTTGAAGGAAGGCTGTTTTGATTCAATGATGGTTTAGCATGCTTTTGCCATATTTGCATTGGTTGGTAGGGAGAGGGCTCTCTTGATATAATGATGGTATAACATGTACTTTGTGGGATTAATTTCTGGGATGACAACTCTGTGAATGGATTGGATGACAGTTGTATGGGGTTTTCGTAAAAATAAAATAGTGTTTTTAATTCGTTTTTCCGTTTCTCTCCCACACAAGTTATTGAAATCAAGGAATACCACTGGATTAAGCCATTTACATAACAGCTGATGAGCTTTCCAGTATTGTAGACTGACAGGTCTTCTATTTATATCTAGATTATGACACCCAGGCCTCGGTCCGACATCCATATGAATCTTCCAGCATTGAGGAAGTTGGATGCCATGTTGATTGTAAGGAAGTAACTATTTCGTTGTCATTGTATTTGTTTAATTATCAAGATAACTCTCTTTTGTAAAGCTGATCTTTAATGTGTTCTTACTTTTTCTGATGTGTGATACTTGAAGGAATCTCTTGATAGCATAGGACAGACAGAATTTTGGTACGCTGAAGGAGGTAATGCACTAGTAGATGACTTTGGTAATAGGAACAAGGTGCAAGGGAAGAAATGGTGGTTGCCAATTCCAAGAGTACCTGTGAATGGGCTATCAGATGAAACAAGGAAAAAGTTGCTTTACCAGAGAGATTGTATAAGTCAGGTCTTCAAAGCTGCAAAGTCCATAAATGAGCACGTTCTTTCTCAAATGGAGGTTCCTGATGTGTACTGGGAGACGCTTCCTAAGGTAAATCATCACTTTGTTGTAAAGGAGTTCCATAAAGAGGGAAACTGCATTGTGTTTGACAATGATTGCAAACTGCATTTCTAGAAAGTTGTTTTCTTTGGTTTTGAGATGGTGAAGCTCAGGTGTCATATGTAAATCCATGCTTCTCAGGCACTGTGGCTTGGAATCTGCTCCCCTTTTTCAGTCCATTATTGAACCCAAGTACTCACTCTTAAGTTCTCACCGCACACTCCTCAGTTGTAACTTCTCAGCAGTGCTCAATTGTTTTATCAACAACATTTGTTTTTTTCCGAAAGTGGAGATGCTCTGTGTGATCCTAATTTCCACAAGAGTGTGATTCATTATGCATTGATTTAAGCCTGGAAGCTTCTTCTTACACATGTTTGTTGCTACCACACATGAGGTGGTGTGCACGTCATTTTGTCTTGAAAGTTGCTAGTTGTTTTGGCCAGAGCTTCCACCCTCGGAGAACTGCAGCTGGTTTTGTTTTAAGAAAACTGCCCAATTTTTCTACAAAATGGGCCAAATCCCACCTTGATAACTATTGGGTTTCATGACACACTCATTAGTGAAATGGTGACTTAATTAAACTTTCTTCCCCTTTCAGTTTCCGAGTTCCAATTTTTTAGGCCATTTAGGCTTTAGCTACAAATGATCATTCTTGGCCAATTGAATTTTAAACAGAGAACCTATTGTTTCTTCTTGTTTCTCCATTTCAATTGTTGTAAACCTTCCCCGAATTGTCTCTATGTTCATTGTTATCCCATCCTTCTTGAAAAGATCATATGTTTTAAACACTTAGATTAAACTCTGGATTGGTTACCATATACAAGTTACGGAGGATCCAACATTTTAGAGTCTCGAATGTGCATATTTCCAAAGTTCATGTATCAATCTCTAATTATTTCTTTTTGCAGACTGGTAAGTCAAGCCTTGGAGATGCCCTTTATAGAATCATCACTGTTGATTATACATCTGCAGAAAATGTTCTCTCCTTGCTTGATTTATCAACAGAGCACAATGCTTTGGAAATGGCAAATCGATTGGAGGCAGCCATATACTCATGGAAAAGAAGAATACACAGTAGGCAGAACATGTTGATTGAGGATGGGAAAACCGGTGTTAAATCTTCATGGTCCCTAGTTAAAGAGTCTGAAAATGAACTGGGAAGAAAGGAGTTGTACATGGAAAGGGCAGAGAATATTCTATTGATCCTGAAGAACAAGTTCCCAAGCATTCCACAGACTTTCCTAGACATCACCAAAATTCAGTACAACAGGGTATGCATTCCATTGCCGCCCACCTTTTTTAATGGTTTTTCATATTTGTCATAGAAATCCTTCTTTGGATGATTTTAAACTGGGATATGGTCACGATTGTGCAGGTTATGAAGTGTTTTTGTGCTCTCCTATTTTATTGCATAGACATTTTCTGATTTTAAACGAATATGGCTTTGGAATCTAGCGTCACTTCTTTTAGTAGTTGTAATATTTGTTTGACTGGATTGACAATTAGGTTTGTTTGTTTTCTCTACATACATATATGAATCCAATTCATGATTATGAAATGCTTCTCTATGCTGTGTTGGTTTTGACTAAAACCAGCTTTAGACACTTGAGCATATAGAAGAAGGATGCAAGCTCATAATCTTAATGTTGCAACATTAGGAGCCACCTATTCATGATTTTTAATGGTTTTCTGTATTTTTCATAAAAATCTTTGGATGATCTGAAAATGAGATGGTTCCCATAATGCAGGTTATGAGGTTATTTTTTTGCTTTCTTATTTGTGCAGACAGTTTCTGTTTTTAAATTAACATGGCTTTGAAATTGATCTTCACACTTTTACCAGTTATGATGTTCGTCTCCATGGATTGACAGTTGGGTTTGTTTGTATTTTTTTGCATATATTTCCTATTCATGATTTTGGAATGCTTCTCTCTGCTGTGTTGGTATTGACTAAAATCGGCTGTGGGCACTTGGAGCATTATTCAAGAAGGTTGCAAATTTTAAGCTTACTGCTTGTTGGTCAATTGTGATGTCACAGGATGTTGGCCACTCAATTTTGGAAAGCTACTCCAGGGTGTTGGAAAGCCTAGCCTTCAATATCCTGTCACGAATTAATGATGTTATTCGCGAGGATGATTTTGTTAAGACTTCACAGAGGAATCCAACGGCTGTTGTCTCTGGAAATAATGAAATTAGGAAGCCCTCTGTGTTCCTTCCTCCTTTGAGGAAACCCAAAACCCGGAACCTAGACTGCTGCCATTTCCAATCAGAGAGCTCTTCACCTGCACTCTCCCCGAGCCCCATTGGGACACCCGAAGCCAAGATACATCACCAACCAGAGACATCCAGACTAGGTGCTCTTGTTGGGGAGGCTTTGCTCAACTATGTAAACAGAGATTCCTGCTTCTCAGAGTCAGATTACAAGGATGCTTCCGAGGAAATGCCTACTAGTACAAGGAAAAGCAATGTTCCTCCAATTTCTCCACGTTTAGCGAATGCCTGGTGCTATGGAAGAGAAGTTTGTAGGAGTCTGTCTTGTACTAATTCTCCCTGACAATTATATCTCTGGATGGAAGCATGTTAGGGTTCTGAATTGGGTGGGGTGCGGGATGTAAATAAGACAATATAACCTAACTTATGTTTTGCATTCTATTTTTTTTTTTTGGTATCCACGTGCTTTACCTTGATGACAGGAAAATTGTGAAATAAATGCCCCCTCCTTTCAGAAGTATTTGAACTTGTTTAATTATATGTAACAGGGAGGCAAACTACACTGTCATGGAAAAGTGTACTGCAGATCAGACTAATATGCATGATGTACAGAGACCACTAAGTTTACGATGGCTGGCTCTACTGATCTTAATTTTTAGTTCCTTTTCTGCCTTGTGGGTCAGGATAAAAGTACTTAGCAGCATTTGATGTGAGTACAATATATCCAGAGATTTGTTGAAAAGTGCACAATTTGGTCCTGAAACCATTTAACATGGTAGGGAACTCTCTGGGTCACTTTAATTGTAATAGTTGCCTATGCCATATAATTTATAATTATAATTTACAAGTTTCTTAAATTACAAACGACTACATTTCTGAAAAATACACAATTTGGTCCTGGCAGGGAACTATGATTTGTGCTTCTAAAGATACCATGCAGTTTTGTTATCTTCTTAGCTTCATGATTTGTTCTTCTAGTTGACTTTGTTTCAGTTTTGTTGTCTTATTAGCTTCATGATTTGTTCTTCTCGTTGATTTTGTTGGAGATGCACTTGGCTCCCAAATTTATATTTAAAAGCATTTACCATGCCACTGAACATATACTTTAATGTGTATAAAGTCATAATGGCTAGGGTATTTCATGAAGAAATATAAGATCTACCATGCTAGAATGCATTTGAAAGTTTTATTTTTTTAGATTTTTTTTATCATTCACTACATACGTTAAATTTAGTTTTAATATTAATGCATTTTAGTTTTAATATTAATGCATTTTTTAAAATTGTAGTGTAAATATCCACGAGGGATTTAAACCCTGAATCTCACAATGAGGTTCATGACATAACAACATAACAAGCCGATTTTATGGACTATATGAAATTTTCAATTGACCAGACCCTTTGGGCCATATGAAATGGTAAATTTAATTTAAAGCCTATAAAGTAGATAGATAAAAAGAAAAGTAAAAGTTGACTAGATTTTTAAATAGTTATATTTTAAATTGTTTATTATGTTTTATTTGAATTATGAGGTATAGGTGGATCTTTATCTCATAAATAAAAAAATTTCACACATTAATTTAATGCTTAATGTGATAATAACTTCAAAAATAAATTATTATTATTATTATTATTTTTTGTGAGCAAGCGAGAGACTTTTATATTAGCAAAAATAGATTACATATGATATAGTCATTAGATCATTGATAGATTGAGGGCCATAGTAATGATGGGAGTGGCTGAATTTGGACCATCTGCCCACCAAGGGGAAACAAGATGGTCCCTCATTGAGAGCATATGTTTGATAGAGCATAGTTCATACAGAATTCAAGTAAAGATTACAAAAATAATTACTTTCAGAGTTGCAAAAATGCTTGTGATTTTCCAAATAAGAGCTACGCAGAAAGCTAAAGAGAGATAGAGTAAGAGAAATTGGGTTGAGCATTTGTTCAGGCCACATGCTTTCCTTTGGAGCTTGATGAAAATGTCTGTTCCTTGTTCACTGTTGTCAGAGCAACATCGTCCTCCATATTTTTCTCCATGATGTGACATGCATATGAGCTTGATTCTTGCTGAGTTGATTCTCTCTTTGCATTCTGAACAACTTGGCCTTGGAGTTACATAGCACCTGTAAAGAGAGAAGGGGAATGAGATGTATGAGAGTAGGATTGGGTGTCAAAACCACCTAGGGCACTGGAGGAAGAGGAGGAAAGGGGGACAAGGGGAAAGGGAATGCCTATGCAAATGGATAGACGACGCAAATATTGATGAATGCTATTGACGTGAGCATTGGCTTTTGCCATTTTCTGTTACGCCCCTTCTCTGGCTTGCCCCTGAGGCCACAGGTGATGAGCCAACAAATTCCTTCGACCTAATGTACCATCTCCTAGGCATCTCCTTTCCTCAACTTCCAGTGAAGCAACTTTGCTATGGATGTGAGCTGAAATGTGAGGGTCGAAAAGCTCTGTGTGCTCATCTATCCAAGGAAATTCGAGGGGGATGCTCGTGGCCACGTCCACTACATCTAACTCTTCCTCGCTCACAGATCATATTAGTAGACTGATGGTTACAGAGTGAAGTTGAGGTAATTGAGGACAATGTCAAGAGGGACGTGAGAATCGTCGAGGCAAACAGAGTGGGTGTTGGGCACAGAATGAGACAAGGGAGGGTCATGAGGTCGATGAGTAAGGCAGAGGGAGAGGTGTGCGAAATAAATTGAGCATGAAGGCAAAGTAATTAGAAATCACAAGGTAGATATAGAGCAGGTGAGCTGGACAATTCGAGATTGCGGTCATACCTATTAACCTGTGGGCATTGAAGGTGCATGGACACCACTTGTAGCCGACAATCATGTTAAGAGTTTAAGGGCTTAGTTGACAGGGTTCGCCGCCGGCGTGCCACTTGGATCTGGGAAAATTATTATTGCAATAAAAAATTTAATTTATAAAATGATAAAGATTTAAAAACATTCATCCAAATGCCAAAGGACCATAGCATTAGTAGCTAGTGGGTTTAATCCCCCCTCCACCAAGGGTTCATTCTCGGGAAAAAAATTAAACAAGTTGAAAATGGTGATGAGTAATTCCTATAAGCTAGAAATGGCAAAAAAAATTTGAGGTGAACACTGACAACTATTATGATTAAAAAAAAATCATCCAATCAACTAAGATTTAAAACAATTATATGATACAAATAATAAATAATATTTCAATACAATGATATTTATATGGACTAAGCAATTACAACAATATAACCTAGGTGGGGAAGAAAACAACCATTTTACCCATCTATTGGAGATATATGAATTTGACATTTTTAGTTTGAAATTTATTTCATAAATACATTAAGAATAAAATTATCTACTAATAAAAATATATAGAATATTGTAATTTATTTTCATGTTTATATTATTTAATTTATTATCATGCATCTATTGATTTTATTTTATGATAAAATAAAAAACAGTTGAATTAAAAATGGTTGATATAATAGTTCAAAAGAGAACATGAGTGAGAAATGAAGTGTCTTCTTGTTAGGATAATGATTTTAGTTTACGATAAAATAAAAAACATTTGAATTAAAAATGGTGGATATAATAGTTCAAAAGAGAACATGAGTGAGAAACTAAGTGTCTTCTTGTTAGGATAATTTAGTGCTAAAATAAGAAGTAACCAAGTTATTAAGTAACGATTCCAACCCTAATCTTTTATGGTTAGATGAATATTTTATTTTAGTTAACAAATACAAGAGAATCTTCAATCGCTTGGTCCAAAATTGGTTCAAGGCTGCACTAATTAAGCTTTGCGCTTTTTAAAATATAATAATTTGTGATAATTTAACGAAGTAGTCTAAATCCGATTGGGTGACTTGAATTTGCTTTGGTAGTAATGTTGTAGATTTTATCTTTGATATCTCTACTTACAACCAAATAGAAAACTTTGACATTTTAAATGATCATGAGGTTGATTTAGGTCATAGACCTTTCATCCTAACTCTCACCTTTGTTATATACTAAAACTCCATGGAAGAGAATTTTGACAATTATAAGTATTTGATTTGGGGCAAAAATAAATTTGATATTTTTTTAAATGATTTGAATAACTAATTAAATCTCATATTAATCAACAACAATATTGAAGAACTATATCATAATTTTATGATAATCATCTCTACTTCCATTAACAACTATATCAAGGTATGGTGAACAGTAAATTAGAACACCTTACCCATGTTATGATAATGAGTGCGAAATTGATTAAAAAAACTATTTGGATGTCTTCATTTAATCCATAAAGTCTAACAAGATAAATAGATATGAAGTTCTAATTAAAAAGAGAAAAAGAAAAAGAAAAAGAGGGCACCATATAAATAGAAAGCAAGAGGAGCTTTTACATCTCTCTAAGCTAGATCCTAAGAAATACTAAAGGTAAATTTTAATTTGTAACATTAAGGAAAACTCTGTGATTCTTGTTATAGATTGGGAATCTTATCTTGAAAATCTTTACAGATTCCCTAATATCATGAACAACTTCAAATCCTTTCTACAAAGAGAAGTGTTTTCTTTAGAAGACATACAATTTGGGGTTAAGTTGTGCACACAAGGGAAAACTAAGGAGATGAAAGATCACTAATAATAAATATATTTGAGGGCTTACCTTCATCCCTTACATTAACAAACTCTTCAATTTAGTAGTAAGGTGAAGTTATCCCAATCTTGAGACTCAAAGCTTCATTTTTATTATTTTTAAAAGTGGATATAAAAACAATCTATTTAATTACAATACCATTATGATTAGCCCTCTTTTAGCCAAATTTTATGGGGATTATTTGAAAAAAGGAAATCAACATATGGCCTGAAAGCAATGGGAAAAGAGCTAAAGGCTAAAATTTGGGAGTTACCATTCAATTGTAGATCACTTTGTTATGCTTATAATGATTTCTGAGGAGTGTTGCAATGATAAAAACCAATTGTTTATGTTTCTTTATTGACTTATGAAAAACATTTGACATGATGTCTAAAATTAACCTTTGGACTATTTTATTTGAGGAGAGAAAATTTCCTTTCAAATTGAGCATCATTGTGATAAGGCTAGACTAGAACATTGGAGTTGGTAAAAAGAAATTAACTACAATAGACATGTTTAGCAAGGTTGTTCCCCATCTCTTGCTCTTTTTGGCATTATTGACAAGTTAAAGTGTTGCTTTGAAGAAACATGATGTGTTGGCATGTCTCTAGTTGAAATAGTCATCATCCTTCATCCTTATGCTGATAATATTGTTCTTATGGTGAGGAATCCCTCTGATCTCAACAAGAAATTGAAGATGCTCAAGGTTTTTCACTCTAGAATGAGTATGACTAATAACACTAACAAACAAAGGTTATAGTAATTAAATCCAAAATATTACTTACATTGGTTCTATATATGACTATAATAGCTAGAAGGAAGCAACTTCATACAAATATCTCAAAATTGATTTTCATCATAAGCTCAAGTGGCCATACCATTGAGAAAAAGATAAATGGGGGTGGAAAACTTCTAATAGACTTGAAAATGATTGTAAATAAATGAACCTTTGGCTCTTGGATAAGAAGAAATTCCTCATTGAGACCATTTTCACTCCTATTAAACTAAGGACATGAAAGGCAAATAACTATAAATCTTAAATATTTGAGGGCTTATCCTCATCCCCTACATTCACAAGCTCTTCAACTTAGCAGTCATGTGAAGTTTTCACAAACCTTGGACCTAGAGCTTCATTATTCTTATTTTTAATTGTGGAGATAAAAACAATCTCTTTAATTACAAGACCATTATGATTAGCCCTCTTTTAGCCAAATTGTATGGGATTTATTCTAAAAAAGAAAATCAACATATTGGTTGAAAACCAGGGAAAAAGAGCCAAAGGCCAAGCTATATTTAGGAATTTCCATTCAATTGTCGATTACTTTGTGACTCTTAGAATCATTGCAAAGGAGTGTTGCAACAATAAAAACAAATTCTCTATGTTGATTTGTTGACATTTGAAAAGCATTTGACATGGTGTCTAAAATTCACCTCTAGAATATATCAGAATAGAGCAAAAATCCTTTCAAGTTGAGCACTATTTTGATAAGGCTAGAGAAGAACATTGGGGTTGGTAAAAATAAATTAATTGTAATATACATGTGTAGCCAGGTTGTTACCCATCTCGTACCCTTTTTGGCATTATCAACAAGTTAAACGGTTGCTTTGAAGAAACATGATGTGCTGACATACCTCTATTTGAATTAGTCATCATCCTTCATCCTTGTGCTAACAATATTGTGCTTATGGTGACTTGATGAGTAGTCCTTATGATCTCAACAAGCAATTAAAGATTCTCAAGGATTTTTGCTCTAGTATGAGTATGACTAATAACACTAACAAAACAAAGGATATAGTAAACAAATCCAAAAATATTGCTTGCATTGGTTTTATGATTGACTATAATAGCTTCAAGGAAGTGACTGCATACAAATATCTCAAAATCAATCTTCATCACAAGCTCAACTTGGCACTTTAGCACTGAGAAAAGGATAACTGGAGGGTGTGAAACTTCTTATAGACTTGAAATGATTGTAAGTAAATGAATCTTTGGCTTTTAGATAAGAAGAAACTCATTGAAACCATCGTCACTCCTGTTATCTTATATGGGTGTGAATTTTGGGGTTGCAACAACTTCGTAGAATTTTTTAAAAAAGAGAGTAGACTTAAAAACATTTTATAAGTTATAATCTTAAAATTGATGGAAATGCACCCTATCCTATACTCCATTGAGAGCATCACAATCAATGTGTACTAAAGTACAAGAATAAACATGGAAGGTTTCCTAAGATTTGTTCAAATCCAATGAAAAACATTTGTGACTCAAGTGGAGTTGGCATAAAAATGCCAAGTCTTGGCTAAATCGTTGGGGTATTAAGGAAGATGCCACTCTATAGAATAATTGTATTACTAAAATATTGTTACATCTAAATTTAATGAGAGTTTATAGTCTTACAAACAATTAGAAGATTAAGATACTACAAAGAGGTGCTCGACCCCGATCTAGAAGGTCAAAGGTATCTTTCTAAGTCTAAAGAAGAAAATCAACATTGCTAAAATAAGAAAAAATTCTAATGAGCTCCATGATACAGAAATAGGCCATTGTGTGATTCCTCAAACATTGTGTGTTGAAAGAATTTGTCATCTTTGTGACAGTAAGAGGTTTGAAGAAGAAAAATTCTTAGAATCTTCTACACACATTGACATTAAATTTCAATTTCAAAACATTTGTTACAATAACCACCTTTCTAACTTTTGAAATCATCAAAATTATGGTAATTTAGGATCACTTCTCTTAAAATTGTTCATGTTGAGATTGCAACAAGATGATGAGCTTAGTGGAAAGAAGTCGCCTTCACTAAGTGGGCCCGCAGGCTATTTTTGGCGCAAAGTCTATTTTTAGACATATGGATCATGTTCTATGAGTTGCAGGATGCTCTTTGTGGATGGTTGGTCAAGTTGGAAAAATAGATGGACTTCTATTTTTAGACATATTGGGCGGAATCTATTTTTAGATTGCCAGTGTAAAAATAGATATGTCGAATATTATTAGCTCTTAATAATATTTGGACTACATTATCTTATTTTCTTCGAGCACTTTAGTTAAGTGCACAGATGTGGCACAGGCGCTGACAGAAGGAATTACGCTATTCCTGAGGGTTATGTGGAGCTATTGCATGGATACTTCAGTTAGAACTCATGTGACAGAGTTTGGTGGAGTTGATTGAGGAGTTAATGGAGTTGTGTTCAGTTTAACTAATCTAAACATAGTTGAGCTAGTTGTATTCAGTCTAACTGATTAATACACTAGTGAAGAGTGGTGTGAATTAATTATTAATTAATTCAATAATTATAAACTCATTAATCAACTAAAGAATACATCAGTTAACTTCAGTGCATTGACAGTTTCAGTGGAGACCAGTGCAGAGATAGGTGAAAGAGCAGGTTAACTATCAGTTGTGACTATACTGTTGCATATTTGCAACAACCAGTGATTGGAGGAGCCCATGAGGATTGCGCAGTACAAGCCAGGTGGTTCAAGTTATTTAATGAGCCATCCTACAACATTGATTACGCAATAGAGGTTGGCTATCAGGTGGCAGAGATTGGAGCATGTGTTTTGCTAGATCTAGCTTGATTAGTGTGTAGAAATTGGAGGTTGTGCTGAGAGCTTGTGATGAGCTTTGTACAATGATTGTTACATGATCTCTATGACATATAATATATAGATAGTTGGGGTTTTCAGCTTTAAGCTTTCCCATGAAATACTGTGTTCATATGTGTGATTTTTTATGGTTTTAATGTGCACATGCAATTGATTTTATTTTCCCAAGTAATGATCAATGGTAGAAGAGATTCTGTATTGTTCATGAAGCTCAAATAGTGTGTGATCAGGAGAATCTCGGTGAATAATATACCAGTTATTCAAATTTTCTACAGTTCAAGCATAGAAATAAAGTCAAGAAAACCAAAAAATGCTTTATCTTTTTTGGTCTTAGTGGATGGTAATAATCATCATCATTATCAATAAAAATACAAGAAAATATAATATTTTAAATAGGTTTTAAAAATATAATATCTTAATTAAACTTGGTGGAGGGGAATGATTTTTTTTTATTTTTATTTTTATTTTTATTTTTTATTTTTATTTTTATTTTTTTATTTTTTTAAATTATAAGTGGTTAAAAAATGATTATACACATGATAGAGAGTTTTAGGTGAGGTGCCTTAACTGGAAGTTACACGATTAAGTTCATAGTTCGAACTTTATCGAAAACAAAATTTATGATTTCTTTTATACTATTAGGTTTTAATGTCTAAAGTGAACATAAAATTTAGGGAAATAGAGTTTGTTATGTACTTATGTATGACCTTTAACAAGTATCATATACAAAAAATAATCTATTTGAAGAGAATTTGACCTATGACCTATAAAGTTTATACAAAAAAATGTAAAAGGTATAAAGGCAAAAGGGAAACTCCACTTAAGCCTTTGTTAGCAAGTTTGCCTCTTCATCCAATAAGATAGGGTGTTGGGTTTCTACCCCTATAGTTACTCCCTTTTACTACCTCATAGAATTGTATATAAGATAAATCTAATGATCCAAGTACAAACCCTAAAATAATTTGAGGATTCCACACTCATTATGACATCAATGGTCATTCTCCTCCCTTTAGGTTACTCTCGTTTGATATAAGGGGATATTATCTAATAAAATTCAAACTTGTTATTGTAAAGTTGACATAAAAATCAGATTTGTGAAATTATTATTGATTTTATGTAAAAATATAAAAAAGACAAGAAATACCTAGTGCCTTATCTTTCTAGTGAATGGAGTCAAAGTGTTATTTGATGAAGATGCTTGAAATACAAAAGAAAAATCACAAATTTATGTGATACATGAACATTACTAATCAAATTAATCACATTGATATATAAGATTGCACGATAAATAATCAAAATTAAATGAAATAGTGAGAAATAGGGTTTCCTTCTTGTTGGCTCGAGGGGTCCTGACCTAGGTTCAGAGGTTATGGTTTGCCAACAAACCCTTATACTACAGGCCCTTTTGGCAGTGACCTTCTTGCGCAGGCCAAAGTCTCACCCGAAGCAGTATAGGAGAGTGCTAGAACCAGGTTTTCGCACCCTGAGAGAGAGTAGGTAAATCAAGCAGATCTAAGTTTGCAGCCTAACCGGTTTACACAAAACAAATCTATTCGCAAGTTCGTTAATCAATATAGTCCACGGTTAACAGAGCTACTATCAGTCACAGACCTTAATCAACACCTTTGCATCAGAAATATCACATGTAATATCGTAAGCGCATGAACAATAGGTCATAGGAATACTTCCTATTATAACAAAGACATATCCACAACAAAAACATATAATCAACAGTAAGTGTAACAGATCCAAAAGTTCGCATCAACAGTAATACATTAACGCAGATAACGCAGAGCTACTCTAATCAGATTTGCATATATTAACATCCAAAACCCAATACAATCGAACACAGCCTGCGCACATAGCCAGCAGGGTCTGCACACAGCAGGACTGAGGATCTCCGTGCACACAGCCAACATGAGTCCTTACCCTAGCAACCCAAACAGATCTAAAAATTCGCAACTATCATCAATCTTTATTCTTTCCTGCCTATGAATCAAAAAGTTTCATCTATTTATACCGATTTAGCCTACACATCCAATGGTCCACAAACCGTGGTTTGCGGACTCTTGGTCTACCCTTGACCCGTTAAAATGCATTAGGGGCTTTGACCCACCCCAAAACCCCTGCGTTAGACTAAATATTACAAAAATATACAAAAATAGACAAAATTCGCAGCTTTTAGGAGACTCTGTTCCAACAGTTCCCCAACACAATCTCGTGACTCGTCCCGAGTCACTGTGGTCGTGGGTCCTCCATCTTTGCCTGAAGCTGCTTGACTGCATTGATCAATGGTGGCAACACTCCTTCGCTTTGCGCAACATCAGTCTGAGCTATCTCTACCAACTTCTATGAAGTTGGGCCTTCTGTAGCGACTGCGACGCTCTCTAATGTCTGGTTCAACTGTTTCACTACAACATCAACATCGTGGGACAACTTGAGGGCCTCGTCCGCCCATGGCTTGAGGTGATCACTCAGCATCTGCTTCCGCTGTCGAAGGGCCTCCATGTCGTCTCTGAGGGCCTGGTTGGTGCGCAGTCAGGCCAAGCGCTAGGCAGGGACCAACGTAGTCAAGGTAGCTTCCAATTGATCAAACTCCTCCTCCTTCTGGCGCAACGTTTGATTAATTTCCCATAGGAGAGGATCACGCTGTACTAGATTTTCCTTGAGTAGCTCAAAGCTCTTATGGCACTCATCATCCCAAAATAATGAAACATCCTTCTTAAGCATCTTTTACCCTGAATGAATTTTCTATAGTAGCCCGTATGTCCAAGGATCAAACACAACTGTTTCTTAGTCGTAGGCACTGCTAGATTGATAATAACTGCCATTTTCGCAAGGTCCACCATCAACCCTTGTCGACAAACTATATGTCCAAGAAAGATTTCGAAGGGTACGCAGAAGATACATTTTTTTATATTCAGGGAAATCTGGTGTTTTCGACAAGCGTCCAACATGATCATGCGCAGGTTCGAAACATGCATCTTTACTAAGCCGAAGACAATCCAATCATCAAAATACACTTCTAGAAATTTGTGGATGAATTCCTTGAACATTGCGACAACTACCCGCGAGAAGATGGCAGGAGAATTTTTAAGTCCACTTGGCATGACTGTATACTGGAAGGATCCCCATTCAGTGGTAAATGTGGTTTTTCTGGATCTTCTGGTGCAATTATGATCTGATGGTATCCTAAGAACCCGTCAGTGAATGAGCACGCTTCCTGGACTCCTACACTATCCAGGATCTCATTGGAGAATGGTGTCGGAAAGGGGTCATGTACGCAGGCGTCATTTAGCTTGCGTAAGTCCACACAGATTCACATTTCTCCCTTTGTTTTCTATTCTTGAACCACCATCGGACTTACCCAATCCGACTGCTCGACTGGCTCGATAATACCTGCGGTGAGAATTTTATCGATTTCTTCCTTAACCTTCTGCTTATACTTAGGGTTTAGCCGATAAGGCTGCTGCTTTACAGGGCGGACATATGGTTTTAGCGTGATGCACATAACCCCTAGGTCCCCTGTGATCCCTTTGAGCTCCGAAAACTTGGTTGGGAATAAGTCTTGATATTCTGTGAGAAATTCAAAAACTTTTCTTACAGTGTCATCATCCCAGTAGTCCCCAATTTTAGCCAACTTAGGTTGCTCTGTTGTGCCAATGTTGACTTCCCGCAGTTTCAGAGGCTTCGTCACATCCACAGTCTACGATGGAGGTCTCACAACTGCGCGCTCCCCCTCTAATTCTGGGATAGAGACATTGCACAGATCCTCATCGCATTCTTCTATAGTTATATTGCGATAATTGACAATATCCTGCATCTGCATTTCCCTTGTGGGTATTTTGTATGCTGTGTAGGGGATGGATTCACCAAATACAAAGGTATCGATATCCTGCAGAGCTTCATCAAGCGCCTCCGATCTTCCTGTTAACCCGAATGTCCCAAAAAATTCGTCCTTTAAGGTTTCCCATTGGTGGGTGCGTTGATGTAGCTCCGCATCTAGGTACCATGCGGTGGGAATTGGTCCCAAGGCATGAATAAACAAGTGAACCCATTCTTCTGTAGTATGATCACACCATTTCTCCATCCAGGTGAACAAATGTTCGCGCGGATCCCCTGGGCCAAGAAATGTCTTGACGCGCACGTTGGTTGGAGGCTCAAATCGTAGGACCATCATATCCTGACATTCCTCCCACTCCTGGAACGACCCCTTATGCGTGTCCCACCATTGCGCGCATGGCTAGATTAAGGGCCCATAACCTTCATTCTCTGGGCACATCAGCTTCGAATGTTCGCAAAAACTCTTTTATACTACCAGAACCATCAAATTAGGGCAGTTCTCTTACCTCTAAAGATATGCAGCGGAAGTACCTTGTAATTCACAGGCAGTGCAGTGTAGAGACATCATGCAGCTGATTTTTCCAATTTTCCATTTCCTTGTTGGAGTCGGAGAAGCATTCACTATCTCTTTCCCAGAAAAGCACACAATCGGCCATAGGATTGATCCAGTCTTCGTTCCTCATAGTTAACTTATAGATGTGATCCACCTCTTCTTTTTCACGCACTGGCTCTGTATACCTCTCTCCTTCTGCAGGATCTAGCGGTACTATCACCCGTGTTCCTTCACTTTCAAACACCATGCTCCTCTTTTTTAAATTGATAATACCACCCATATCTATGTCCCAGTCCAATCCTAGGAGCGCAAGATAGGGGTCCGCATCTTCTACAATCTGAATGACCTCAAAGTCAGCCCGAACCTTGACCCCTGCGATGTCTACCACGATCTTTGATAACCTTCCTAAATGTATGATCTTCTGTTGATTAGCAATGCGCAGCTGGATAGTGGACGATTCTAATTTAGGTTCTCCCATTCGCTACCAGGTTTGCTTAGGTATTAAGTTCACATCTAAGCCTAGGTCCAAAATAACCTGATCCATCTCATAGTCACCAATCTGCGTGGTTAACCACATCTCCCTACCAGTGTGTCTCTTATGCTTATACAATTTGTGTACGTCCTTAACCTCCATAGCTGGGGTTGTCTTTTCTACGTAGATGTCTATCAAGGCTTGGAGGTTTTCTACAGCCCTTTGGTTGTGTAACAACTTTATAATTCCTGCAGGAATGGTTTGACCTCGTCATCTGCTTTGGGGTTCGCAGGGGCGTGAGGAGTAGGTTCCTCAGCCCTAGCAAAGTCTTGGCGAGCTGCGACAAAGGTTTCCTTTTCTTTCTGTAAGTCAAAACCTTCTTGTTTAATGGCTGCTTTTCAGATAAGAGGCTCTACCTCAGATTTCTCCGCAACTCCTTCGGTGGCAATGCCGCTGCGTTTTATCGCATTGACACTTGGTCCTTCATCTCGAGGCTCCGCCTTGACCCTTTGTACATTCTGCGTAGGTGTCTGCTGCTTCTCCTGCATCTTGGCTATCAGAATCAGACAATCTTCAATCACATGATCTAGTTGTCTACAATATCTATAGGATTGTCTCACAGGGTTCACGCAATCCCTTGCAAAATGCCCTATCTCTCCATAGTATAGAAAATCAGTTGTCCTCTCCCCCTACCTACGCTTCCACCTCGGCCCCCTCCCCTGCCTATAGCTGGGGAGCCACCTATGCCTGAGGGGGATCTTGGCGAGGACGGATCTGAATGTACCCTATATAGATTTCCTAGATCTATCATCAGATCATATGTCTGGAAATTCTGTTCATTATGGCCTACAGATCTATAGAACCTGCACCATTGTTGCTTTATTTCTGGGACATATGCGGCAAGGCGGGGGCAGTGGTTGGTATCGTGCAACCAAACAACATGACAATCATCGCACCAAAGCACCGGTCCACTTGGTCCTGTAGCTTCCCTAGGTCGCAACGGACTAGGTCCCCCAGCCTGTATATAGTCTGCTAGCAGAGGATAGTTATCCTTGGTGTGTCCATTCATCGTGCATCGTATGTACCATCTTTCAGGGTTAGCCTCCGTTCCTCGCTCCTTCCACAGATTCTGGATCTCCATATGCATTGCTTCTAGCTGGCCTTGTATCTGTTGCACTCCTAACTAGGTGTCATCTCTTGGCACAACTTCTAGCTTCATCGCAATTTCCAAGGCCTTGTCTAGTGATTCAATGGCTTTATGTCCCATTGGCACGCGTAGGTGGGGCAGAAACATAGCAATGAACCACTCTGTGTGCTGCCTGTCATCGTACAAAATCCCTCCTTCTCTAATTACCTTATTTAACCATTGGTCAGCCTCCCATACAGAGTCAGATGGTCCTTGCTTAAAATGCTTTAGATCGTTCACTATCTGCGAGTAGGACTTGGGCTTCTTGAACTGTTGTTTCAAATAATTCTTAATCTTTTTGATGGTTGCATTCACATGCTGGTTGATGTATCCCATACACCAGTCCAAGGCCCTTCCTTAAAAGGTAAGGGATAGCTGCGCCCTTTTTGCCGCATCACTAGCTACATTCTGCGCAGTCCATACCGATCCTGCGACAAACCAGAACCAATCCATATCTTCATCCCCTACGCCCTTGAAAGTGGGTAGCTTCATGTGCGAGGCCATATCATCTTCCAGTGGTGGAGGCGGTGAGTTATTACCCCTATGAGGGTTCGATGGTGGCATACACAGAGAGCTATGCGCAACAAAATTTCTTACTAGACTGTAGAAAAATCGATCTCCTTCCTGATTAGTTATGTAGTATTTACCACTGCACGTTGTACCCTCACTTTGATCATAACTCATTCACTTCGTGTGACTACACAGGATGCTTTTTTCGCACAACAAGATCTTAATTAGTAATGGCAGAGTTTTTAGAAAATTACCCCGGAACCCCTTGAAGAATCTTCGTTCTGCCTCAGAGTAGGACACAAATTGATCAATTGAAAATTCTATAACGAACCCTCCTATCACACTGTCCACCCAATGATCTACCGTGTGAGTGATGGTGTTATCAGTCTTCTCTAACCGTTGAATCAGCTCTAGGGTCCACTGTGTGACTCGTTCATCCTTCCAGCACTTCTGGAAATCTATGAGCCTTGTGAGCCACTCCTGAAGCTCGATCGCAAATGTCAAAAAGAAAATTTCATAGATTTCTGTGAAAATGTACTTATTCTTCCACTTATATGTGGTTAGCTTTGCATTGC
This sequence comes from Pinus albicaulis, assembly GCA_034641835.2. Classification (NCBI taxonomy): domain Eukaryota; kingdom Viridiplantae; phylum Streptophyta; class Pinopsida; order Pinales; family Pinaceae; genus Pinus; species Pinus albicaulis. The sequence goes on from CM076577.1 coordinate 1,071,438,165, forward strand.
GATTCTCTCCTACAGCGAATTCCTGAATTTGTTTTCGAACCACTCGTCGATCTCTTTCTTCTCAGGTCTCTAGTGTGTTCTTGGCATTACCCGATCTCTCTCTCAAAATGCTCCCGGTCCTGGCAATGGAACCATTTGTTGGTTCTAGGGGTCCTGACCTAGGTTCGAAGGTTAAGGTTTTCCAACAAACCCCTATACTACTGGCCCTTTCGGCAGTGACCTACTTGCGCAGGCCAAAGTCTCACCCGAAGCAATATGGGAGCGTGTTGGAACCAGGGTTCTGCACCCTGAGAGAGAGTAGGTAAATCAAGAAGATCTAAGTTCTCAGCGTAACTGGTTTACACAAAACAGATCTATTCACAGGTTTTCTAATTAGTATAGTCCACAGTTAACAGAGCTACTATTAGTCATAGACCTTAATCAACACCTTCGCATCAGAAATATCACATGTAATATCATAGGCGCATGAAAAATAGGTCATAGGAATACTTCCTATTATAACAAAGACAGATCCACAGCAACAACATATAATCAACAGTAAGTGTAACAGATCCAAAAGTTCGCATCAATAGTAATACATTAACGCAGATAAAATAGAGCTACTCTAATCAGATTTGCATATATCAACATCCAAAACCCAATACAATCGAACACAGCTTGCGCAGATAGCCTGCAGGGTTTGCACATAGAAGGACTGAGTATCTCCGTGCACACAACCAACAGGAGTCCTTACCCTAGCAACCCAAACAGATCTAACAATTCACAACTATCATCAATCTCTATTATTTTCTGCCTATGACTAAAAAAGGTTCATCTATTTATACCGATTTAGCCTACACATCCAATGGTCTACAAACTGTGGTTTGCATAATCTTGGTCTACCCTTGACCCGTTACAATGCATTAGGGGCTTTTCCCACCCCAACCCCTGCATTAGACTAAATATTACAAAAATATACAAAAATAGACAAAATTCGCATCTTTTAGGAGACCCTGTTCCAACACTTCTCTTGCGAAGATTCAACAAACGTAAACATTAATCAGGAGCCTGTTACAAGAGATGAAAAAAGAGGGTTGTTTCTAACATTGACTACAGTGAAATAGCTAATCTTTCATAGTCCTACGCTTAAGTCTTAAGAGGGAAAGCGTCGGTCTTACTCTGTGGAAGTCTTATGCAACATGGATCGATATGAAATGAAGTCAAATATCGTTGATACAAAAAGAATATCCACTTTTTCAGTTTCAACATTAGTATGGCTCGTAAGGAGAGGCTTTAGGGCTACAACCTGAACTCATTTTGTTGGGCATTGGAAAAACCAATGCTCCCCGTGTGTTTCACGACATGGACTAACCGCCTCTCATGGATCCTTATCTCTAGCATTACGTTCATTGACTAACACCTGCAAGTTTTGGTCTCACGACAATCGTGATTCCCAACAAGTGATATCAGAGCATAGGTCACGAGTTCGATACACACCCGACTTGCGTTGGGGGGGATATTGTTGGACATTGGATAAACCAACACTCCCTATGTGTTTCACAACATGGACTAACCACCTCTCATAGATCCTTATCTCTGGCGATGTGATCATTGACTAACACCTACGGGTTTTGGTTTAACGTCAATTGTGATTCCCAACACATTTTTCCCTCAAATTTGGATTAGTATGTGGATAGTCACTGGAAAATCAAGAATATTGTATATTATGATTGAATTTCCTTTCTTGATAATTACTTGTGATGCCAGTTGATATTTATTACTTCTTTTAGTTCTTTTTCTTTAAGTAATTACCAAAACAATGAATATCACAAAGAGACAAAGTACACAAGATATAGGCTCCAAGCCAGCGAAAAACCCCATAAGGGGAAAACCCAGAAATAATAATTCTCTTCTTATAGAATCTGTTCAAAATGAGACTTCCAAGACCCAAAGACCAAAGCCCAGAATCCTCCCAAGCACCAAGTCGATCCACCATCAATATCTTCTTCAAAGAAACTTCAAAACTTTGATTTGATAGCTTCACTCTAGAATTTCATCCATGCAGCTACACTTCAGAAACTCGACCTTGCAACTTCACAACTTCACATAAACCCTAACAACTTCACATGTGTGGAAAAAAAGAGATATTATCCCAAGAGACTTTGACTTCTCCTTCTTTTTTTCATTCTTCCAACTCTTTTTCATCCTTCACTATAGCAGATCTAACTTGTGATGAGATGGTGCTCCAAATGAGTCGAGCTCCTCGTATTTATAGCCTTCTTGAGGGGTCAAATATCCTTCATTATGCCGACTTCATCTTGATTGGGCCAACTTGGTCTTGGAGGATGAAAATGATTTCTTTGACTCAAAAGAAATATTTTATTTTGTTTCAATGAGTCCAAATGAGACTCTAATACATTTCAAAAATTCTTCTTTGACTAAGATTTACCTAGAAAGACCTAGAAGTAGAAAGAACATGTTTTTGACCTAAAATAGAGCATGAAATCCATGCTTTTAAAAAACAAATTTATTTTTCTCTCTTTCTTTTTTTATAAACAAAATATACAATGTAATGATTACTGATCTGAGTATGAATGTTAGTTTTTCTGTGCTAATTTCATTTTCATATTTAAAATTTATTCACTGATCTTATTCTTGAGGTACATATGTTTCCTTGGTTGTTATGTGTGTGAAAAAGGTAAAATAACTAAGTTTTATGAGTGAATTCAAGAGCATAAAGTATGAAATTAAAATTCTGAACATCAGCAACATAAAGAACAACAAACCATCACAATTGATCCATCAACACATAGTTTCGATGAAGGAGTTCACCCCTCCTAGGCTACATCTCCTTGGTCCAACTTCCATGGCTCGGGCCTCTGTATTAGCTCAATAGTGAAAAAATTGATGTTTACATGCATCAAATACTGTTGAAACATACTCCAATGAGTTCATAATTGTAGGTTTTAACCATGTATAGAAATTAACTGCAAACGAATCTTAAAAAATAGAAAATAAACAATAGCGAGAGCATAAAACATAAAACAGATAAACACAGAGATTTTCCCCTGGATCCCAAATCGGGACGACCAACTTGATTTTTCATTATATTCCTTTTAGTGTTAAAAAACATATATATACATGCTAAAGCATACATAAACCCCAATCCATTAACCTTGGATTAGAACATAACCGTAGTTCCCTTGACCGGATCTACAAAATATCCGGGGCTAAAAACCATCGTACCCAAAAACCATATGCAAACCCATGCACAAAACCATGGGCGGATTCGCCCACCGGAAAATGAGAACCAAAATTTTTTTTCTGGGGCGCTGCCTCGAACCCCAACAGGGAGGGCTACTGCCCCCTCGTGAACCCCCCGACGTTGCACTCAGCACAACCTACAGGGAGGGCTATAACCCCCCCTGTGACCCCCCCCGCGCGTGATTAGTCGTGGAAAGAATATAACACATACCCAATATTCTCCCACTTGTTGTTTTCTTTCTGCAGGGGGCCACAGGAGAGCTTAGTCATTAGCCCAATTATGTAACACCCATTGTTTCTCTACACCAAGAGAACTTCTAAGTGCTTACAGACTTTGTCAATGCATCTGCAACATTCTTCAAAGTGTCCACCTTTATCAGAAACACCCTTTTAGCCTCAACCATATCTCTTACAAAGTGATATTGAACATCAATGTGCTTTGCCTTTGAATGATAAGCAGGTTCTTAGCCAAGTAAATTGCACTTTGGCTATCACAATCTATCCTTATAGCTTGCTGCACCAACCCGATACTTGAACACAATATCTGCAACCATACTGCTTCCTTGCTTGCATGAGTTGCTACTATGTATTCAACCTCTGTAGTTGAAAGAGCCACTACAGAATGTCTTTTACTCATCCAACTGACTGCACCTCCAAATAGGCTAAACACATACTGTTGAAGAGGTTAATCCCCTCTACGGACAGAGGTGATCCCTACTAGCCCAGATCGGGTCTAGCAACAATCAAACACGCTACAGTGTAGGTTCCTAATTGCAAATAAACCGACTTGCGATGAAGGCTTACCTGGAATCCAACGCTGTCGTCTGTAGAAGAGGTGGTGCTCCCGTTCCTTTGCCCTGGCAGATCACAATCCTCACGATCTCCGTGATCGGACACCTGCACATGCAAGAAACAACACAAACGCAAGCATAAAATCCAGTATATACAACTATATGTCAGTCAAAGAGGACATAACTCATGAACATAATTAAGAACAAGAGTGGAACCATAACCAATAGTCGCTTATCATTAAAGAGTCAAAAGAAGAATACAACCATAGCTTCGACGCAGCACTCTCCTTTGGCGGGTCGTCAGCAAAACATGTCTCGATAAAACCTGTCAAGGATGGAACAAGCCTATCTCTTCGGATACTTGAAAATAGTCTCCTTTCTTGGATTTGGCCTTAAGGGAATCAAGAAGGCTCTTGCAGCATAAGGATGTGAAAGCTCTTGGGAACTAGCTTGCAAAGGAGATGGGCAAGCTTTTATAGATGGAGGAAGGGGAGTTGGGATCCCTATAATTATGGGATTGGCCCTATCATTAAGGAAGCTTCCATGAGAGGTGTCAAACCACTTCCTCTCCATGGAAATCTGTAGCCAAACCTCCCAACTCAAGATAGATATCAGTCCAGGAATTTGTTAGGATGAAACTTCCGCCATTTAATTTTAAAAAACACCTCTTAATATGGTTGGCGCGGGTGCGACTCTATGACAGAGCGCCAATTGGCGCACCCTCTTTGGAGGATTTGCCCCCTTGACACGAGGGCTGAACTTTGGAACCGCGCCAATGGAAAAATAACTATTTTTAGGGTTTTTTGCAGGGAGATGTCTTCAGGCAATGGAAGCTCATCTTCAGAGGGATGCAATGAAAGTATTTTCAAGTCTTATTTCTTCTCACATGTCACGGAATGAGCCCTCCAATGTGCGGGATGGGGAATGGAAGGGACGGTGACAAATTGCTGTGTAACAGATGCCCCCTAAAGCATGAGGCCCGAGAGAGAGAGAGAGGGGTGAAATGCTTTACGAGATTATGTCGACTAAAAACACTGCCATCGAAAAACCTGCGAGCGAAGTACAACTGATATCTCAGATACATGATATATATGCGTGGTATGGGCGCATCCATCCATAACAGAGTATACAATAATCTAGATCCAAGGCATGGACGTAGCCATCCAGAGAGGATCGATAAATAGACTCAGGTATGGTCGCAGCCATCCAATCAGTGAGTCATGTAAATAATCGTCCACAAAATCGCAGCCTGGATTCCAACAGAAAAAATCCAGGGTCTTGCGCTCCATCTCGACCCGAACAAAGTACAAGTTCAAGCATGCGAATATGTGAGCTGAAGTCAAACATGCAATAACATCGTCTGATTACCAGCCAATGATGAAAGTTGTTAACAGACGCGAGAGGAACCACCAATAATGACGATGGTCCTCAAGGTACTGTAGGTACAATCTACGACATGTGAATCAATGAGTTGGTGTCGAACACCCGTAGAATCACTCGATCGGAGGCCAATAGTGAAAACCTCGCGTCGAATGCGAAGAACCTTCCATTGAGGCAAGAAGGCTCCAAGGCACCAGAAGGGAGTCTCTAGATCAGCGTCCTGGATAATGAGTTGAAGTCGACAGGAAGTGACCTTGATCGAAGGTGGGCCATAATGTTTCCCACATCATCGACACGAGACAGAGGAACATAATGTTTTTGTGAATCGCGATTAGATGAGAATCAGAGGAAGGTTGGTATTTGCAGAGGTCAACTTCTCTTGAACATATGAACGGCACGACAGTGGACTTGGAAATATTTGACATCAAAATATCAGAGGTCATAGTGACGAGGCAAAGAGCAGATGAGAGGTCAAAAGGGATCACCCAAACCCACGGAGGCAAGTGGAAAACGAGATGAGATGTCCCCAACCCGACACGAATGCAGACAAGTGCCATGTTCAAGAGCGACATACTGCCGACACGACGATGATACTGGTTCCATTTTTTCCCACCATTTCTAGCGAGTACCTCTTTATTTTTACACAAGCTTGAAGATGATACCATATGCTTGTAATATAAGTTCTTCCTTCGGATGAATCCATCCTAGTACTTTTAACGAGCCCTAGGAAGGAGAAACTTGAATATCGTCATTACGACTGAATCCGATGTCATTAGGGTTTAACGAGTTTGACAAAGAAATAACTCGGCATATTTTCATATTTAGAGAGTTTGAAAAGACAACAAAAAAGAAAACTCTAATAGTCCCTTTTCATAGATAGTTCCCCAGATCTGAAAAGGTAGAAAACTATGTTTGAGAAAACCTCCTAGTTGCGATAGGATAGGGTACCGAAGAGATAGCAGTATCGCGGGTAGATGTGGTTCGTGTTCACTTTAACGGGAAGTCCCGAAATGACAAGGGGCCTCGCTTAATCTTTACGCATATTGAAGAAGTCGGAGAAGAAATTTGAAAGATGACTCCTCCTGAAGGAACGAGTGGTATAAAGGGTAACAACTGGTTCCGGTAATGGTGGAACTGCTCAAAACAAATAAAGGTCAAGAGACTGGCTAACAAGACCACTCATCGCAGCGGTTCCTCAGGAACGGGTAAAACAACCAAGTGAAGGCATATGATCAGCCAAGCGGATAGTGACGATGGAGTGAGAAAACCAGAGCTCATACGGAAAAATAGGTGATAAAATGGCAATCACAAGAGATAAAAAGGGAAAGGTTTCATTTTTACACAAGCTTGAAACAAAGATAAACTATGCTTGAAACTGGTTTCATTTTTACACAAGCTTGAAACAAAAACAAACTATGCTTGAAAAAGTAAACATGCCCCCCAGCATGGTGACTCAATTCGAGGTGCATGCCCCCCAAGCTTCATTCCATGCACCTAAGTAAACAGATGGAGGGAGTGAAGGTTCAAGTTATGAGATCTAAGAAAGACTCGCTTGGATTTTACGAGATCTGATCGAAAACTCGAATTGAACAAGAACGTGTTTCATTATTTTAACGAGGTTGACACATTAAAAGAACTATCCTCAGGACACCTTGTTTCATGGTTTAAGGAGCTTGGCACAAGACAAGGAACTCTGCTCCAAAAACCTTGTTTCATTTTTTAAGGAGCTTGACAGAAAGCAGCGTATACGATGGGCTTGTTTCATTTTTCAGGAGCTTGACACAAAGAAAGGAACTTCTGCTCCGACCGACTTGTTTCATTTTTTAAGGAGCTTGACACGGGAAAGATATGCTCAGCTGACCTTATCATAATGAACAAGAAGTCATCAACTTCCAAGAGTTCCCTCCTAGATGGAAGGAAAACATCTTGGAAGTCAGGACCCAATGCCCCCAGCACACTATGCACGACGGCATCATCACTGAGTACAAGCATGGGGTAGGTAGCCACATAGTTGACCTGCGGTGGGGCAGATACAACGGGTGGATAAAAACCAGGTAGGGATGGTGGCAGGCCAGCTGCCACATCAGGACCAAAGAACGAAAGCTGATCAATGGTCACGATCTGTCCTTCATGTGGAAAACACATCACGCGAAATAGGGAGGAAACAAGTGCTCCCATGGCATAGGTGTAATCGCACCCCAAAAGCAGATTGAAATCCAAGGGGCCTGGAACAACCATCACGTCCATATGGATGGTTTACCTCCCAAAGTAAGAGATAATCGGAAGGATCCCTAATGGTTGACTCGTTCTTACGTTAAATGCCAGCAGTTAACGTAATAGGCACAAGCGGCGGTGAACAGCTTTCCAAGTGGTTGAGGATAGAACACTAACGAACCTTCATCTATAATGGTGCGAATACGACCGGACAAAATCTGCTGTCTTTGTGATCTCAAAAGGCACATAAGACGGAAGGCGATGTGCAAATTGATTCCAATCAAAGGAGACGACCAAACTACGGAGGGGCTACCATCGGGCCGAGATGGTCTTCCCCAGTGTTACGATAGAAGAAGGAGCATCCTCCACGGCCTCCATCTCGGAGTCGAGAAGAGTATCCTTCGGGACCTCCATCACGGGAGGCGGAGGAGCTGCTTTTTGAGATATAGGGACATGAGAATCTTTCTCCAAGTTTGAGGAATCTAAAGAAACAAGAAGAACCTGAGGGATGTGAGATCCACTCTCCACGGAAAAGACCTGGTACACCGTAGATGGGGCCAGCTCAACCGATCCCACGACCAAAGGTTGGTCGAGAAAAGATTCCTGAATTTGAATTTCCGAGGGAGCAGGATCGACCAAGGATGACTCTTGACCAATCATAGGATCAGCTGGTGGAGGACTCAAAGAAAGTTGTTTATAACCAGCCGGGAGGCGTGGTGTAGAAACATTTGAGTTGTCCAAAACTCGCTTGGCTTCATCCATATAAGGACAAAGGTGAATGGCATGATGCCTTTCACACAACTTACAGGGATTGGTAATCTTACCCTGCTTCTTAGGAGTCTTACCAGCACTAGCTGAAGATGTGCCCCCAACATGACTCCCAGAAGTCAAAGGCAACGGCGGGCGGCCGTTGGACCATACTTCGAGCACCTTGGGAATGCCAGGGCAGTCTCGAAGAAGATGGTTCCCTGTGCACAACATGCAGGGGAACTTGACTTTCTGTGGAGGGTTGGGAGGTTTATCAATGGAAGGCTTCTTAGGTGCAATAGCCGCAGAGCTAGCCTCTCCTTTATCGGACTTCTTCTTCTTTGTCTTCTTCTTCTTCTTCTTAGTCACCTAGTTACTAGAATCCAGAATTTCACCAGGCGAAGTAGAAGAGGAAAGGAGGGACGAGAAGCGAGTCTGAGAGGAGAGAGGTCCCTGGAATCAACATGATGTTGCTCGGAGTGGAGGAACATAGTCAGAACAGTGGCAGAGACATTTGGGATCACAGAGGTTGAGAACAACCAAACAGGAAACCCAACAGTTAACCCAGGAAGGGACAACGTTGCCATATAAAGAGCACCAACATTCCCAGAAGGAGGAAAATGACCAGGATTCCCATCAGAGGGGATTCCTTGGTTGGTGAACTCCGGAAAAGTTTCCATCAGAAACGATCTTGAGAACAACACCCTAAGGAAACTAACTTCAACCAGGAATATTTCGTGGGCAGTTAATTTTTAAAACATTGAAACAAAACTCTACCGTTTCATCTTTTAAGAGTCGAGAAAACAGGAAAAAGGTGACTCTATCACTTCCAGATTGGAAACAAGCGTGAAAGGACAAGCACTTGATGACCTTTTTAAATTTAAAGAGTCAGAAAATATTGAAATGACTACTCAGGAATGCTAGGCAAAGGGTGTACCAAATAACCGTGAACTGCAATATACACCTTGGTTTCAAAATGAAAGAGAAATCAACCAAGGACTTGCATCACGTGCGGAGCCAATCTCCCCGACGCGTAGCTCAGGTGTATCACGGGTATAGGGCGGCGGACTCGGCTTCCTATGGATAAAGTTGAAACCTAGTGGAGTCTCCCCTTTATATACGCGATAGTATGGGGGCACAAGTCAAGTACTAGCGTCTAAATCGAGAGGCGAGCAGCGGCTACTAGGTTTTAAGACACCAGAACACGTCTCTAGCCTAGACCTCCAAATGTGTTTCGTTAGATTTCAATGCTGCCTTAGTGTAAATTGAGTAAATTTTAAAGTTGATCTTCAATTACGTTTCATTTTTCAGGCCCTAACGAATGTGATGTCTCAAAAATCTCCTAAAATGCAAAACTACATGCAACAGTATATCATTTCGTTCGATGAAAGCTAGCTATGGAAGAGTTAAGAGCTTTTTACACAAACAAAATGATCGGAAGACAATCAGTGATATCTCTAATGCAACTAATGAAACTAAAACTTTTCTTTCAAAGTCACTAATTACTAATAACGCCGAAAATATTTTAATTTTCACTAATCAATCAAGCAAAAGAGATTTTTTATATTTTCAATGTTTTAGAGCTAGATGCACTAAACAAACCGAAAACAAATGATAAGAAATTTGAGAAATGATAATAATAGAGCAAAAATAAGCAGATTTCACTCAATGGCACAAACAATCAGATCCCAAATCGACCAAAAGTCTCTCAAAACCAAGAAAAGTCCCAAAGACACTAATGAGTCGTGTAATCTAGGCCCAAAACAAAGCAAAGCGAAATTCGAATGAAAACGAAATCAGTCACTCAAAAAGCGCTATAAAATGATAGACAGCTGTCAAACGAATGTAAGGAAGCAATCCCAAAGTCGACTGAACGAACGAAAACCAAAAAGTCCCAAGGGAGGTTCGACTCACAAAAGCACCTAGATGCCCTAGGTCTCGAATGCAAAATCGAAAGAAATAGGCAAACAACCAAAGGATGGAGGTTACAATCAGTCAAACTAGACTCCAGTGCACTCAAACAGCCAAAAAAACAAGATCAAAATCACAATTCAGTCCCAGAAAGCATGAAACACAGCAAACCCTAATAGCTCACAAGATTGGCGCGACTGTGAGCTTGAAATTAGCGCCAGAAAGGAAATGGCGCGGGTGAGACACAGGCAACCTGCGCCAATGGGCGCGACTGTCACACTAAAAAGCGCGCCAGCCGAGTTCACTATGGGAAAATGAAAAACAAGCAATCTCAGACACAAACAAGTGATGACAAGGCTAAAAAAAAGCCAAACAAACAGAAAAACCAGTCCAAAGAGCTGACCAAGCAAGCGAGGCCGAGAAATTGACCTAAAAGAGAAGACAACACTCCAAGTTGTTTAGTCCGTAAACTAAACCGGATATTGACTGAAGCAGTGTTGATCTACTCCGCTAATGCAGAGCAAAAGCGTTTCGAAGGCTATCTGGCTGCACTTCAGGCTCCGTCTATAGCTTACAAATCAAACAACAAGTTGAGTCCCCAGCGGAGTCGCCAAATTGTTGAAGAGGTAAATCCCCTCTGCGGACAGAGGCGATCCCTACTAGCCTAGATCGGGTCTAGCAACAATCAAACATGCTACAGTGCAGGTTCCTAATTGAAAATAAACCGACTTGCGATGAAACACGGAATCCAACGGCTGTCAAAGTGCCTTAGAAGAGGTGGTGCTCACAGTTCCCTGCCACTGACGAATCACAATCCTCCGATCTCACAGTGATCGGACACACACACATGAAAACAACACAAATGCAAGAATAAAAATCAGTATATACAACTATACGTAGGTGAAGAGGACATAACTCATGAACATAATCAAGAACAAGAGTGGAACCATAACCAATAGTAAACATCATTAAAGAGTCAAAGAAGAATACAACCATAGCTTCAACGGCACTCTCCTTTGGCGAATTCGTCGCCAAAGCATGTCTCGATAAAGCACGGCAAAGGATGGGACAAGCCTCTCTCTTCGGATACTTGACAATAGTCTCCTTGCTTGGATTTTTCCTTAAGGGAATCAAGAAGGCTCTTGCAGCATAAGGATGTGAAAGCTCTTGGGAACTAGCTTGCAAAGGAGATGGGCAAGCTTTTATAGATGGAGGAAGGGGAGTTGGGATCCCTATAATTATGGGATTGGCCCTATCATCAAGGAAGCTTCCATGAGAGGTGGCAAACCACTTCCTCTCTATGGAAATCCGTAGCCAAACCTCCCAACTCAAGATAGATATCAGTCCAGGAATTTGTTAGGTTGAAACTTCCGCCATTTAATTTTAAAAAACACCTCTTAATATGGTTGGCGCGGGTGCGGCTCTATGACAGAGCGCCAATTGGCGCGCCCTCTTTGGAGGATTTCCCCCCTTGGCGCGAGGGCTAAACTGTGGAACCGCGCCAATGGAAAAAGAGCTATTTTTAGGGTTTTTTGCAGGGAGATGTCTTCAGGGCAATGGAAGATCATCTTCAGAGGGATGCAATGAAAGTATTTTCAAGTCTTGTTTCTGCTCACAGGTCACGGAATGAGCCCTCCAATGTGCGGGATGGGGAATGGAAGGGACGGTGACAAATCGCTGTGTAACACATACCCACTTGTAGATCTTCTTTGGTCCAGATCTTCAGCCCAGTCTGCATCAAAAAAACCATGAATGTACAACACTCTTTCCAATCCTGGTATTCCATGGTAGCACAAACCATAATCACTAGTGCCATGTAAATATCTGAAAACCCGCTTCACTGTTGTCTAATGCTCCTTCCATGGGTTTGACATAAACTTGCTGAATACTCCCACCGAATGTGCAATGTCTGGTCTGGTACAGACCATTGCATACATCAGGCTACCCACTGCACTTTCATATGGAACATGGGACATATCCTACTCTTATTCTTGTGTCTTGGGACACCATTCAACAGATATATTTGTACCTACAGGAATCAGAACATTCACCGGTTTACTATCCTGCATATTGAACCTCCGCAATATAGTCTCGACATACTTCCTCTAGTTTAACCAGAGCTTCCTCTTTGCCCGATCTCTCTTAATTTCCATGCCCAAAATATAGTTTGCAGCACCAAGATCCTTCATGTCGAATTTGGAGAATAGTTGGGTATTCAAATCTTGGATAATTTCTTTGTCATTTCCAATCAAAAACATATCATCCACATACAAGACCAAATAAATAACACGATCACCAATTAATTTAAAATATACACAGTGATCCTCCTTGCTTCTGGTGAAGCCAAGTCCCCGTATGTAGGTATCAAATTTCTGATACCACATTCTTGGTGGCTGTTTTAACCCATATAGAGACTTCTTTAACTTGAATACTAGTTCTTTCTTCCCCTTCACCATAAAGCCTTTAGGTTGTTTCATGTAGATCTCCTCTTCTAGATCCCCTTGAACAAATGTTGTCTTCACATCCATCTGTTCTACCTCAAAATGAAATGCAATAGCAACAGATAAAAGTAATATAATAGAAGTAACTTTGGCAACAGGAGAAAAAATATCACCAAAATCAATTTCCGGCACCTGGGAATAACCTTTTTCTACCAAATGAGCTTTGTATTTCTCCACCTTGCCTTCTACATTCATCTTCTTCTTAAACACCCATTTTCTCCCGATGGGCTTCCTTCCAGCCGAAAACTCCACCAGATCCCATGCCTCATTTTTATGTAAGGATGCCATTTCATCAACCATGGCCTCCATCCAGAGTTTTACATCCTCTAAATCTAATGCCTTCCTGACAGTTCTAGGATCATCATTAGTTATAGTTAAAGGAAAATTTGAACAGAAAGCATATGGACTATACCTTTCTGGTTGTCTTCTTTCCTGAGCTGATCTTTTAATAGCTGGAGTTTGTGGCTCTTCCTCTTCAAAGTCTTCCTCTGTTGTAGAGTCTGATTCATCCTCCTTTAGCTCAAACTTTATCTTCTTAGGTTCCTTTAGTAGGACTTCATGTTTAACATCTTTCACCTCTCTAAACACCACATCTCGGCTGTACATAACCTTCATTGTTTCTGGGTTCCAAAGCTTGTAACCCTTTAAACCATCCTTATACCCAATAAAGATGCACCTTTCATATTTATTATCCAACTTGGTCCTTTTCTCCTTTGGAACATGTACATATGAATCACATCCAAATACCCTCAGATGTGAAAGAGAGGGTTTCTTACCGGTCCATACCTCATGTGGAGTCTTATCCTCCAATGCTGATGAAGGTGATCTGTTAACCAAGTAACATGCAGTCTCCACTACCTCTGCCTATAATTCTTGTCCTAACCCAGTACCACTGAGCATTATTGTTGCCTTTTCCATCAGCGTTCTGTTCATTCTTTCTACAACTCCGTTTTGTTGAGGTGTGTATGGAGTAGTCTTCTACCGTGCTATACCACACTTCTTACAGAGCTCTTAAAATTCCTTCTTGCAGAACTCCCCACCATTATTTGTTCTCGGCACCTTTATCTTCTTCTCTATCTGGTTTTTCACTAGAGCCTTAAATTCTTTAAATCTGTCAAAGACTTCAGATTTCTTCCTTAAGAAATATATCCATGTATTCCTTGAGAAGTCATCTATGAATGAAACATAGTACACAGACTTACCCAGTGATGGAACCGATACAGGTCCAAACACATCACTGTGCACAAGCTCTAATATCTTGTTCGCCCTCTTAGCACCATAAGGAAAACTCACTTGATTCTACTTCCCATATACACAATGTTCACAGAAATCGAAATCCAAAGAGCTATTAGACATACCTTCTACCATACCATTTCCATGCAGTATTCGAAGGCCCTTCTCCCCAATATGTCCAAGCCTTTGATGCCATAGCATGGTCTTTCTCCAGAGACCACTAAGCTTTCCTCTCCACTTTCGGGAACCACAAAACTGTTGCACCCAACAATAACAATGCTTCCCTGAAGCTTGTACAAAGTTCCAATCCGAACTCCCCACTTTAATACCAGTGCTCCCCGAACCATCTTACAGGTATCTTTCTCGAACATTGTTTTTACACTTGCATCATCCATCTTGCTTACAAAAATCATATTTCTGGCTAATGCAGGAATGTGCAGAACACCAGGAAGTGTTCTAATCCTTCCACCTTGCAGCTTCAGCTTGAATTTTCCACATCCGACGATTCTAGCCTTCCTATCATCACCTAAGAAGACATCACCGCCATCATATTTTTCATACTCGCAGAACCACTCCCTATGGGGAGTGAAGTGAAAAGATGCACCTGAGTCAATAAACCATGACTCATGATCTACATGTTTATTTGAAGAAGAAGCCAAATACACATCCCCACCTTCATCTGAGGTGGTTTTTGCCTCTGCAGAAGGAACATCATCAGATCCATTTCCTTTCTCAGGAGCTTTAGATCTGCATTCCTTTTTGTAGTGTTCTTCCTTTCCGCATTTCCGGCACACCTTTACAAACTTTCCAGGAGATTTAGATCTCCCTCTAGATTTAGATCTCCCACTCAAAACCTTATTCTTGTTGCAGTGGACCTTATCCACTCTGAGATAGAGCATCTCCCATTACAACCTTCCATATTGCTCAAATATCATTTCCTCAGGTAGGCACAACACAGACAATGTAATCAAAATTCAAGGTAGTTGTATTGCTACCTATTGCAATAACCAGACTATCCCATGATTCTGGTAGAGAACACAACAAACTGATGCACTTATCTTCATCTGATATTTTAATATCAACAGATGACAGCTGACTTACCATAGTATTGAAGGCGTTCAGATGCTCTGTCACCGAGTCTCCATCCTTCATCCTCAGGTTATACATCTTTTTCCGTAGGAACAACTTATTCACCAGAGACTTAGATTGGTACAAAGTCCCAAGTTTTTCCCACAAATTCTTCACCGTAGCTTCCCCAGATACATTCAACAATACTGAATCTGAGATACACAACCATATTGTTCTCTTTGCCTTCTGATCCAACTTCGCCCAGTATTCATCTAACATTGTCATTGGTTAAGTACTCGGATCTACCGCAATCCACTGATCTTTATCCACCAGCAGATCCTTCATATTGAGCTTCCACAACTCAAAAATATGACCATTAAATTTCTCGATCTTTATCTTTCCACTGCTTTCCATCTTCTTTCACTGCAAGAATCAATCCCGCAGGTCTCCCACTAAACAGGGTCTACCACAGGCCCGAGAAAAAAACCCCTCAGAAACAAAGGCATCCCCTTCAAGCTGAAACAACTCTGATACTAAATGTAGGTTTAACCCTATACATAACTTATTTGCAAACGAATTCTTAAAAACAGTAAATAAACAATAGCAAGAGCATAAAACATAAAACAGATACACAAAGATTTTCCACAGATCCAAAAAAATCGGGATGACCAGCTTGATTTTTCATTATATTCCTTTTAGTGTTACAACACATATATATACATGTTGAAGCATACATAAACCCCAATCCATTAACCCTAGATTAGAACATAACCGTAGTTCCCTTGATTGGATCTACAAAATACCAGGGGCAAAAAACCATCATGCCCCAAAACCATGTGCAAATCCATGCACAAAACCATGGGTGGGTCCACCCACCAGAAAATAAGGTCCAAAATTTATTTTTTCGAGGCGCGCACCCGGACCCCAACGGGAGTGAGCTACCGCCCCCTTGTGGCCCTAGACGTTGCGCCTGAGCGCAACGTACGGAAGGGCTATCCTTCCCTCTGTATTTACACGTGATTAGTCATGGAAAGAATATAACACATACCCAACAAGAATGTCAAAATATATTAGAAATGACTATTCATTTACTCATTTTTTCCTTCATCTGATATAAGCATGACCTTCCTTCCTCGTGGCCCTAAGCTTCAAAATTATTAAAAGTGAAAAAAACACTTGTATAATTGATCCTCTCCCTATGCAACCTATTCCAATGTGTTCAGAGCATGCAATCTGCTAGGAATGACTCTTTCTGAGCCAAAATTGGTCAAAAATTGCTTAAGATATGACCTATTCAATGTTTTCCTAGATTCCTCCTCCAAATCTAGCGAAGACTCCAGATAACCCCGCCAAAATGGCAGGTCTTCCAAAAATGGTGGTGCCCCTAAAAGTCCGCCAACCTAACTGAATTCCTAAATTAATTAAGTGCGATTAAAGTGGGATAAGTGCTGATTATTATGCACTAAGCGCATTTACATAAACTGGTTTAATTAGCACTAACCACCAGATTAGTGGATTAACCCGCCATTAATTAAAATCTCCGCTGTTTTGATTTTTCCGCGTCGTTGGTTCTTGTGGTAAGGACATATGGGAGGGGGCTAGCCCCCTCTTTTCCGCTGTCGGATCCCGCATTGAAGTTCAAATATATGTGGGGTACGTATAAGGTTAAGACCCAATAGTGTAGAGTGGTGGTAAGGTGGTGCGTTGGCGCAAGGGAGGTCATGGGTTCGACCCCGACCCTCGATTTTCCCCACAAGACATTTGCCCAAACCAAAGTTTCAAAATTTGGTTAATTTAACACATTTACCGAATATATATATATATATATATATATATATATATATATATATATATATATATATATATATATAGTTCAACCTTGGTTTAACTAAATATATCTGCCCGAGTTCATATAATGACACCTTCCAATGTTTGAAACTTAGGTTTAAAACCAAAGCTTCAGGCTATGGTTTAAAAATGCACCCATGCCATATAAATTAAATTCAACCTTAGCATAAATATGGATTTCAAATTTACCATATATCAAATGCGGACTTTGCATAAATAAATATGCCACCATTGAAATTCGATGCCAACTTTGGAGAGGGGGTCCACTAGAGGGGACACGCGGCGGTCCCTGGTTGGGTTGTCCTCCCACATAAAAAAAATTTGAATTCAACCTTAGGAGTAGATCCTTAAAAAAATTTCACTTTCAAACCAAACTAGCGAATCCAATTATGACACTTGTCACAATGCCACTAGGAAAAAACTGAAGAATATTCCCTGCATGTTGACTGGGCTGCCATGTCATCAACCTGTCACTGTTCTATTTTTTTTAAAAATTTGCCTATTCTGAATGACGGTTAGCCGGCTATAACTTCTTCATCCAAAGTCGGTTTTCAACGAAAAGAATTGCGGCGGATTCTTGGTGACGAGATGGTCACTGTCGTCCAATTTCCAATCAATCCTGATCACTTTAATTTTTGATCTAAATACCGAGCCTCTGATAATTCATTCCCACTATAAGCCTTTTGGACCCCAAAATATCTCTGATTAATAATCATGTGGATGAGTGTACTAGTCCCTCACCCTTCCAGTCTCTATCCACTAAATTTTTTCCATTTTCATCATTTGGAGCTTTTCACAAAAGGTTAACTTTTTCCTTGATTCTTGCGACCTTCTCTTGCTGTTATTGACACCTTCATGCTGCAATTTTTCTGAATTTGTAGAGAAGCAAGATATTCTTGCAGAAAATATCTTGTTCCTACCTTGGTCATTAATCAAAGAAAACTTAAAAACTGTCTCACCTTGCGCACTGTCACCATGGCGATTTTTTGCCGATCTCCCTTTGTACTTGCGTCATCTCTTGACCAAGTATCTTCACCATTGCCATGTACCTTTTGGAAACCATAAACAAGAATTTGTGGAACCAGTGCCTTCTTTGCCAAGCTTCTTTGTCTCTTTCTCTTTAACCTTTGAACTCTCTTGCACCGACATCTTGTTGCCAAACCTACTCAACACTGATGTTGACTGCTGCAATTGTTTTACATCTTGTTCACCTCCTTTAAAAGGCAACCTATTAGAATCCCGAAACATCTCATTACAAACATAAGAATATTTTTGAAAATTTTGATTCAAAACATATCTTTCTTTAATCATCAACAATGTCAAATTCTGACTTGCATTCACTATCCTCTTCATTTATCCTGCATTTATAAGAGACAAACATGTCTTCTTCTTATGCGCTCTAACTATGTACTCAATACCTTCTTTAAAAAAATGATAATTATTCTGATGGTGATGAAATACTGCTTTCATATCATACAAATAAGGACTTCCCAATACAATACCTAATATCTCAAGCGACACCACATCAAGTTCAACTTCATCAAGAAAGTTTGAATTAATGGCGAATCTTAGTTTGCACTTCCTTGTAACCCGCAAGTTTGCATTCTTTCATATCTGACCCAAAGGATATGGTATTGGATGTCTAACAGTTTCAAGGTCTAGCTGCTTAACCAAGTCTTTGAAAATCAAGTTAGCTTGTGACCCACTATCAAAAAGTGTATCAATCTTTGTATGTTTAGAGACAACTCTAATATGGTAAAGTTATATTCTTGTATCTTCATCTTGAGTGATATTTTAACAATTTGAAGAACTAGTGCTTGCAATATGTTTACCTTTCAAACCCATGGCTGTAATATTTGTCTCATCTCCTAAATATGACCCTAAGTCATGTTCAACTATAGCAACAATTTTACCCTTCTCTTCGGCTTTCAGTTTGGCTTCAATTCTGGATGAAGTTGCCAACAATGGTCTTCATCATGGCTAGTATTTGAACAATTTTTACATGTGAGTTTTTCTCTCTCTTTTTATAGAGCTATTTATTTTTCCTCTTCCATAAATTTTTCCCTTTCCTTTACCCTCACTTTCACTTTTCTCATCTATGTTTTGTTTCCCTCTTGCTTCTAAGTGTGTGGGTTGAACACAAACTTCATCTATGTTTGTGGGATTAAAAACGAGAATGGTGTGCCTAAGGTAACTGTGCAAAACCCCTGGTGTAGCTCCTAGAGACAACCTTGAGTTGTATAAAGACCAGTGCCTAGGACATCTTAAATGCAAGGAGCATATGACTCAACTGACTGCAGTTGGAAATGTTTGGCTCTCATGCAACTATCACTCAGATGAATGGTTTTAATAAGGGTGGAACCAAAACCTCAAATTTAAACAAAACAACTAGGAAAACTGCAGAAACTGAGTACAAAATGCAATAAGTAAATGCATCAGACAACTTTAAAACAGAATGCTATAAAGGGGGCTGACTTCTAAAATGAATACACAGTTATCAAGTTATATATGAGTGATGACTATGGCAGAAGATGGGGTAAGATATCAACGATAACCGGGCTTATTCAAGGATAAGAATCCATATATAATGGGCTTATTCAAAGATAAGAATCCATATATCTAGGCTCGTTCAAAGATAAGAATCCATTGTAGTTAGTA
Organism: Pinus albicaulis; assembly: GCA_034641835.2. Taxonomy (NCBI): domain Eukaryota; kingdom Viridiplantae; phylum Streptophyta; class Pinopsida; order Pinales; family Pinaceae; genus Pinus; species Pinus albicaulis. The sequence continues at coordinate 1,071,457,759 of CM076577.1, forward strand.
TCGGAAGAACGACGGAAGAGATAGAAAATGAAACAAAGTATCACGCCTGAGCCATATTTAAAGCGCTATAGATGAGTAAATGTGAGTATCTGCTATGATAAATTCACATTTAAGCATAGGAGTACTCACATTCCAGAGCATTAGATACAAGAAATGTGGAGAGATACAAAATGAACATTTGTATTAAAAAACATGGAGAAGAGTTACAAACTGTGAATCATCCAGAGCGGAATCCCCAATTCCAGCAAAAATTCTTATTACTGAATCCCTACGGGAACTTCAAACATCCGCTATCAAAGTTCATACAACATACATAAAGAATACTTGAGCTAGTGAGTCCTTCGGAAAATCTGGAACCTTTTGTTAGTGTTTTCTTCCTGTTTTTATAACCTATGCTTCCTATACTCGAGAAAATATTTTGGGAAAATATCTTCCCCGCGTGCCTGTATGCTGTTATAGGTCTAAATCAAAAACATAAATGATGATGAGGTAAAACTGCCTCTCATCATCTTACAACGCAAGCCTAACGCTGTTTCTAACTGAAATGTAAACAATTTACTAAACTGAAAGTGAAAACTACAAGAGTGAAATAAGGATTTCACCTGAAATGACAAGGCAGAAAGAACACGAGGTAAAAAGGCCAAACAGGCCCAGTTATGAATGATCATTGCTGATTGATGAGGCGAAGCCCCTGCTACTGCTGGCGAAGGCAATACCATTAATCGTGGGAGAGCTGGCCTACTGTGCTGGAGAATGCGGTACTACTAGTAGTGGAAGAGATGGCCTTCTGTGTTGGAGGTTCCTATAGAATGGCCAATGGTCATGATCCATTGACTTGGAAATGGAATTGACCCTCTTCATATTTTTTCTCTGCTTCTTGGGCATGGAGGATCGTCAACCTCGACCCTTTGTCACTGGTGTTTGGCTGTGGGAGGGCCTGCAACATTAAGCCACCATTTTAAATCTGCATACGATGATAAACTTGTTATGAAATCCTACGTTTATGGTTTGACTGCTTCATATGGCTCAAAGAGGGGTTATGGAGTGATGCGGAGGAAGTGCGAATGCAGTGATGGAAGGTAAAACCATGGCGGAGGCGAAAACCAGGGTTTAAATTAAAATATGGCGCAGAAATATGATGGGCGGTTTCGCGGGAAACCACGAGTGGTTTTCGCGCAGGGTCAAGGTGGTTAGCGGTAATGGGCCAAATGAACGTGATACAGCTTGGTGGCTGACGCGTGTCCATGGTAAAACTACATATTTCACGTTCAAAATGTACTATGGAGGGGTGTGGGAGAAATGAACGCGAAAATTAATGCGGACCGTCCAATTTGGGGAAAACAACGGTGGAGGTTGAACGGAAGCATGATGAAAAGCCCAGCGTGGTCGGGTGGGACCAACGGGATTATATGGGAGGAGAGCCGATGGCCGTCGGATCTGGAGAAGGTTGACGGCTGAGATCAAGTGCGTGGGGATGGAGGGTACAAACGGGTTTTCAGGCCGGGTGCCTCTGTAGTGAATATGGACCGTTGGATGAAGATCTTCCGCAGTCAAATGAGTAAACTGCAGGGGCACTGGGGAGTACGAGACACTTTGGTTGGGTGCCCCCGCAGTGATCCTGCATCGTAGATTCAGGTTAATCAGACGGTGGAGGACGCATCACGGAATCGCACAAAGGCATGAATGGTGCGAGGGGAGGGGTGAAAGGCGAATGCGGAAATGAAGTGATGACCGTCCGATCAGGAGGATTGACGGCTTGGATGGTTTCAGAGAACAACATGCAGAAGGGGCTTGGATGGGAGGAAAGTGATAATGCGATGGCGCGAGAGTCGTTGGATTGGGGACGAGATCAACGGTGGAGATGTGATCGGGAAAACGCATCGGCAGGGGAAAAAGGTTTGGGAAGGCGAAGTGCGATGGAGCGAGGACCGTTAGATCTGCGAGATAAACGATTGAGATTATCTCGGAAGATCGGCCTATCGGCAGAGAAATATAGAGTGGAAATGGATTACTGCAATGTACGATGTGCGATGGAGCGAAGACCGTTGGATCTGGGAGAGATCAACGGCTAGGATTCCATCGGTGGGGGATGATCATCGGCGGAGAAGGGAAGGCGGAAGGGAAAGGGCGAACCCCGATGCGATGCGCCGATGCGATGGAGAAATGCGATGGCCATTGGATCTTGGGGAATGGAAGGTCTAGATCTTATCGGAGGATCGACCATCAGTGAAACAGAAAACTTGGAAGCGGGAACTTGGAAAGAGTGATGTGCGATCGCCGATGGGCTTATTTCTCGGTCACGGGGCCCGGTCTCATGGCAGAAAAGGAGATCGGGCTTAAGCGAATTGGCTTAGAGGCCTGATATGTAAAAATGAGCACTTTTTAAAGCAAAAAAGGTGGATTTTAGCCTTTTGAAGGGTTCCAATAGGTGAAAAAGGGGCTTTGACAGTCCATGCAGTCCTTGTTGTATTTTCTTTGCAGAATAAAAGCTCCTTATCATTAGACATCCTAGATAGGTGAGGGATGTTATAAAAAAATTGGCTCCACTTGGGGACGACCCATTTGTCCTCGAACACGTCGAGAACGCAGACCATCTGTTAGCCTTATTCTTGCAAACACATTCCCTTGATGCCTTCTCTTATTTCATCATGAAAAATCAAAGTATAAAACATCATAATACAAGCAACTGAATAATGTACAATATCATACAGCAGACCTTTCGGCCTGAATCAATACTGGAAAAAGGGTTTTAAGAATTGTCCATTCACAGGGGCTTCGAGCAGATCACCTTGCAAATTTTCCAGTCTGAAAGTATTGTTTCCTCCGGCTTCTGCAATTTTGAAAGGTCTGAACCATAGACGATCGAAATTTCAATGCTTTCCTTTCTCAGCCCTTCTTATGTCCCATCTTAGCACCAGATCTCCAACCCGCATCTCTTTATCTTTAGCATGTTGATCGAACAGGTCTTTCATTTTCTCTTGGTACTCAGTCAACCATTGATTTAATCAACTTTGAGTCTCTTCCAGCTCTACTAACTGATTTATTCTTCTGGTAAGATCGTTTGGTTCCTCTTGACAATCCTGCATGAACCTAGCCATAGGTAAGGCCAATTGTATCGGGAAGACTGCTGCTCTACCATAGACCAATTCATATGGGGATTTGCCTGTAGACCTTTTACTAGTGATTCTATTTTCCCATAGTGCGAACTTGAGCTATGAATCCTAGTTCTTCTGGTTTTCATTTATGGCCTTTTTCAATGCCCTTTCCAAAGTTTTGTTTGAGGATTCTGCCAATCCATTTCCCTGTGGATAGTATGTAGTAGAGTGTCTTAACGCAATATTATACTGTTGGCAAAAATTGATAAATTTGACAGACTTAAAAGCCTGAGCATTATCTGTGACAATCTTAGCAGGGTAGCCAAACCTTGAGATAATGTTATCTTCTAGAAACTTGATCACCAATGTGTCTGTAGCATTCCTTGCTGGCACGACCTCTACCCATTTAGTGAAGTAATCAGTGGCTGTTAGTATCCACTTGTGTTTCCCACTTGAGGTAGGATGAATTTCACCGATGAAATCAATTCCCCACTGCTGGAAAGGTTCTTCTATGTGTACCGCGATCATAGGTAAAGGTGCGAACTTTTGCCATTCAGCAAATTTTTGACATTTGTCACAGGCCCTTACCCGAGCATGAACATCTCCGAAAAGTTTGGGCCAGAAAAAGCCTGCTTTCAAAATTTTGTGTGCCATAGCCCTCCATCTGTATTGGTCACCACAGATGCCCTTGTGGAACACTTCTTCTACTTCATTTTCCGTGATACATAAAAGTAGTATGCCCGATGGATCTCTCTAGTACAAATGACCATTTTCTACAATGAATTTCCGAGATTTTAGCCTCAGCGTTCTATACTTTATCTTGTCGCAACTTGGAGGAAATCTAAGAGTTAAGAGGTATTCTACAATTTCTTTGTACCATGCACTGAGAAGGTACTTCATATGGGTATTTTGTGTAGCGGTTTCTATCCTGCGCTGCTCGTCTGCTCTCCCAGGCTCTTCATTGGCCACCATAGACAAATTTATCCCCAAAGCCTGACAGTTTGATTATAAAAGGATCTTGGCTAATCCCTGTCCCTTTATTAGCTTAGTGGGGCGTATCTCCAACTCATACTCTTGTATCTTGGCTATCCATTTGCCTCTCTTTCCTTCAGTATCTCCCTGAACCAAGATGTCTTTTACAGCTGCCGTGGGTACGAATGCAGTTATAGCTAACTGCAGTACATACATTCGAAAAGCCTTCAGGGATTTGACCAAGGCATAAGCTTGTTTCTCTAGGATGTTGTATATTAGCTCAGCGTCGTGAAGCACTTGGCTGAAAAAGGCAATAGGTTGTTCATGACCTTCCTCATTTTTGTTCATGACCTTCCTCATTTTTCTGCAATAACACAGCTGCGACGGTCTGGGGAGATGTGAACGAAAATATGATGAAGGGTTTCACATAATCCGGTCCAGCTAATACTGGGGCTTCTGCAAAAGCATTTTTTATTCTGTTAAAAGCTTCCCATGACTCAGTAGTCCATTTTACTTCATTATCCTTCTTCAGCATCTCAGTTATGTACCAGACTATCTCCACATAGTTCGATATGAATCTTCTCAAGAATTTCATACGTCCAAGAAAAAATTGGACCTCTTTCTTGTTTCTGGGCAAAGATATACCATTTATGACGTCTACCCTTTTCGGGCCAATTTTCACCCCTGCCTTTGTCACGATATGCCCCAACATTTTACCCTCTTCTAAAGCAAACAGAGATTTTTGAGGGTTTAAATAAAATCTATACTTGCGGCACTTGTCAAAGGTTCTGTGCAAATGCTTTATATGTTCAGCATCATCCTTTGAGAAGACTGTGATATCGTCCAAGTACACCACCACAAATTTGTCTTGTTCTCCCACAAAAGCAATGTCCATGGCCCTTTGAAATTTAGCTCCCGCATTAATCAATCCAAACGGCATTCGAGCATACATAAATGTTCCCCAAGGAGTGGTGAATGCAGTTTTCTTTTGGTCCTCCGGAAGTACTGCTACTTGATTATACCCAGAAAAGCCATCCATCATAGACATTTGTGAAGATCCTACCACCTTCTGCAATATATGGTCCATCTTTGGCAGCGGATAATTGTCTTTCATAGATGCTCTGTTCAAGTTCCGAACGTCAACACACAATCTTATCTCTCCATTCTTCTTTCGGACTGGAACCAAGTTTTCTACCCATTCAGAATATCTTAATGGCACAATAATATTAGCCTTCAATAGTTTCTTGATTTCCTTTTCAATGGAAGGAAGGAGTAAAGGATTAATCTGTCTTAATTTCTGTTTGTGTGGCTTGGCATCTCATTTTAATGGAATCTTGTGCTGGATAATGCTAATATCAAAGGTCTTAAAATATTGATAGGACTAGGCAAAGATGTCTTTATATGCCTGAAATAGCTTCTGATATTGCTCTTTGTATTCTTCGGGTACCTTATTAGACAACTTCACCAGCTTGGGGTCAGCCTCCGTGCCAAGGTTCAGGTCATCTACCCGATTTTCTTCAACGATCTTGTTTGGTCTGATGGGGAGATCATTCTTATCGAACAACCTCTCCAGGGGGACCAGTCCTCTGGGTATTACATTCCCTTTGAGCTGCAACACCTTGTGCCTAGCCATGGTATCCTGCCATTTATTCTGAGGAAGGTCCTCAGTCTCTTCCTTGCCAACATCTATGTCCATATTGGAGAATTCCCCAACAGTCTCCATGAATATTTTCACTTGCTCTTCATCTTCAAACACCTGCCAGTGTTTGACATTGTCAGGGATGGAAGGACGGTAGCGAACCTCTATTTCATACCTCAGGAGGGGGTTCTGAGGTGGTCGAAAAGTGATTGCAGCTACTGTGAGAGAGTTTGCCATTATGTTCTGGTCTCTTGGCATGAATTGAATATTGAATGCTAGGAAGAACTTCTCTACCAAGTCCCATACCTCATTTCTGTAAGCACTCAGTCGTGGGTGCTTAGCTTGACACTGATTTCTTACTTGTCTCACCACCGGTTCTGAATCTCCCAAAACCTTCAAGTTCTGAATATTCATATTCTTTTCTGTTTGTAGCCCTAGAAGCAAGGCTTCGTATTCGGCCACATTGTTCTTGGCTTCATATTCCAATTTGAAAGATAATGGGACCATCTGTCCAGTAGGGGAGATCAGCAGACTCCCAGCTCCATTCCCTTCCTTTGAGTTGGCTCCGTCAAAGTGCAAGGTCCGAATCCCACCTTCTTCATTACTAGAAGACTGCTTGATCTTTACTTGACAGAAATATGGCTCCTGCAAGTAATCTTGGTCCTCCTCAAGCATTAGAAAAGAAAACTCACCCTCTTTGCTGTACATCGGTGAATTTACTGAATTATCGGCTTTAGTGAAAATCTTCAAAAAACTTGTTTCTCGGTATAATCTCCTTTCTTGGCCTCCAAACACAAGGATGGTTGCATAAGTTAGGTCTAGCTTTATAGATCCCCCGATTTTTGTACCCCATGATCTTGATAACAGCATCCCAAACCGAGCTGGGATGTCGGCCACTACTATGTCCATTACCACGCTCTTAGCTGGGATTTGGGCTAGATTTACCACCAAATCCTTGATCATCCCCAAACATTTGACTCTTTTAGAATCAAAGGAGTAGAGATATTTATATGGGTGAGTGATCTGCAGCCCCAATTGCTCCATCACCGACAGGGGTAACAGGTTATGGGACGCCCCGAAATACAACATACAGTTGTGCAACAACAAATCATGAATTACTAAAGAGACATAGAAAGGAGGAGTTGAAGCATATAACTCCTCAACATGAGGACCGAACATGACCATAGGTCTTTCTTCTTGGAGGTTTAAACTATCTGGGATTGGGGCTGCTCCTTGAGGAAGCATGAAAGAAGACACCTGAGATTGGTAGGCTGGCTATTTTAGTAGTTCAGTCAAAGGGACAGGAATTTTTACTTTTTCCAGCTCTTTTTGAAGGCTAAACACAGGAGGAGGCTTCTCTACAAGACTTTCCTTTGGCTCTTTACTCTCGGCTGGAGGTTTTTCTTCCCTCGGAATAGGTTTAACATTTATATTTGGATTAGAGGCCAACTTAGAAGAGGAAGGCATGGAGTCATTAGAATGTAAAGGTTCAGTTATAGGTATCTTACCTTTATCTTCGACTTTCTGAACAATTGTCTCCTTCTAAGGCATCTATTCTTCTTGTTCTTGTATGTGGGTTCTCTTTCTAGAGGACCTGAGATCATATTTTCTATGAAACTGTGCTTGCATGAAGTATACAAATTGTTTACAGTAATCATCGATCTCTGGATCTTCGGCAACACTTGTTTTTTCTTCTTCTTCTTGCAAGGAAAGCTCCACTCCTTCACCTTCTTGCAAAGAAAACTCAACTTCATCACCGTCTGAGTAAGAAAAATATTGATCATCTTTCCCATCGGGAATGTCTTCGGCAGGGCCATCCATCTGCCCTTCTAGATACAGCGGAGGCTGTATGTGGTCTTGCTGCTCCTTTCGCTCTCTCTACAATATTTGAAGAGGAGGATTTCTATACTGTGAGTTAAATCCTCTATTTGGAGCAGTTTGGAATGGCTTATAGGGTGAGTTCTTTGCCTCGAGCTCAAGCTTCACCAGCTTGCTCGAAAGGTTCTTGATCATTTTACTCATCTCCTCTATTTTGTAATCTGCTACCTCTCTATCTTGACCGGAGGTAGATGCTTCTTCTTTCCCTCTCCGTCTAGCATCATGGTTTGACCTCCCTTTTGATTTACCCATAGAAGCGAAGTTAGCTTCCACTTCCAATGCATCAGTCTAGGCTTCATCCAGAGTAGTAGACTTCCTTTCTCTTAAAGAGAATCCAAATTTTGACTCGAAGGCTACTACAAACACCACTTTAGCAGCGACCTGGTGAGGATTCATTTCAGCTGGGAGACTTGTATATAATTTATTAAACCTCTTGATGAATTCAGACACATCTTCATTATGTCTCTTTCTAAGTGCATTGAATTATGTAAGAAAATATCCGTGGTCCTTCTTCTCTCCCCATTTCTTGGTGAAGGAATTTTCCATTTCTTCCCAGTTATTAATGGAGCGGTCCCCCAAGGTCTTGAACCATTTTCTGGCCTCTCCATCTAGAGACTGGACAAACAATCTCAACACCACATTTGAGGCAATGCCAGGGGGAATATTTGTTCAGTAGGAAGCCAGGAACAACCATCGGAGGTTGTGGAGGTGGCAGGAGAGTCTGATGTGTAATAGGAGGTGGTGGAAGGGAAGTATGTATGACAATGGGGATATACAGAACAATGACTTGATGGGTTGATTGAACTGCTCGAATCTGAGGAGTGGAAACCTCTGTGACTTCTTTAACTTCTTTGGTTTCGGGAGTGGGATGCAGAAAGAAGCTCGTGGTGTCTACAGACTCAGCCTCATCTTTTACTTCAATATTTTCAAGGGAGGAGCTACTAGAAGTATAATCAAGGGTTCTTGCAGTAGAATCAGGATCTTGATCTTGAGCTAATTGAGAGGAGGATGGAGAGTCTTCCAGGGAGAATCTGGGAATATCTGTATAAGCTAATTGTCTTTCTCTCCAACTTCTCTTGTGAAAAATCTTCTCTGGATTAGACATTAAAGGTGTTCTCAACTGTGATGTATCTGACCTCAGGTGTGGCTTTTGGGAAGCCAGGACTCCAAATAGATTTATCTTTGAATGATAGTGGAGTCTCCAAGGTGAGGGATCTACAACTCCCAACCCTTCTTGCTCACCTATTCTGAAGGGTGGATGAATATTTGTCCAGGCCCAGGGATTTAGTTCTTTAAATTATTTCCCCGGCAACGGTGCCAGAAAGATGTTGTAGCTCCTAGAGACAACCTTGAGTTATATAAAGACCAGTGCCTAGGACATCTTAAATGCAAGGAGCATATGACTCAACTGACTACAGCTGGAAATGTTTGGCTCTCATGCAACTATCACTCAGATGAATGGTTTTAATAAGGGTGGAACCAAAACCCCAAAGTTAAACACAAAAACTAGGAAAACTGCAGAAACTGAGTACAAAATGCAATAAGTAAATGCATCAGATAGCTTTAAAACAGAATGCTGTAAAGGGGGCCGACTTCTAAAATGAATACACGATTATCAAGTTATATATGAGCGATGACTATGGCAGAATATGGGGTAAGATATAAACTATAACAGGGCTTATTCAAGGATAAGAATCCATATATACTGGGCTTATTCAGATATAAGAATCCATATATCTGGGTTCGTTCAAAGATAAGAATCCATTGTAGTTAGTATCGGAAGAACGACGGAAGAGATAGAAAATGAAACAAAGTATCATGCCTGAGCCATATTTAAAGTGCTATAGATGAGTAAATGTGAGTATATGCTATGATAAATTCACATTTAAGCATATGAGCACTCACATTCCAGAGCATTAGATACAAGAAATGTGGAGAGATACAAAATGAACATTTGTATTAAAAAACATGGAGACGAGTTACAAAATGTGAATCATCCAGAGCGGAATCCCCAATTCCAGCAAAACTTCTTATTACTGAATCCCTACGGGAACTTCAAACATCCACTATCAAAGTTCATACAACATACATACAAAATACTTGAGCTAGTGAGTCCTTTGGAAAATCTGGAACCTTTTGTTTGTGTTATCTTCCTGTTTTTATAACTTCTGATTCCTACGCGCGAGAAGATATTTTGGGAAAATATCTTCCCTGCTTACCTGTATGCTGTTACAGGTCTAAATAAAAAAACAGAAATGATGATGAGGTAAAACTACCTATCATCATCTTAAAACGTAGGCCTAAAGACGTTTCTAACTGAAATGTAAACAATTTACTAAACTGAAAGTGAAAACTGCAGGAGTGAAATAAGGATTTCACCCGAAATGACAAGGCGAAAAGAACATGAGGTAAAAAGGCCAAACAGGCCCAGTCATGAATGATCATTGCTGATTTATGAGGCGGAGCCCCTGCTGCTGCTGGGCGAAGGCAATACTGTTAATCGTGGGAGAGCTGGCCTACTGTGCTGGAGAATGCGGTACTGCTAGTAGTGGAAGAGATGGCCTTCTGTGCTGGAGGTTCCTATAGAATGGCCAATGGTCATGATCCATTGACTTGGACGTGGAATTGACCCTCTTCATATTTTTTCTCTTCTTCCTGGGCGTGGAGGATCATCAACCTTGGCCCTTTTTCACTGGTGTTTGGCTGTGGGAGGGCCTGCAACATTAAGCCACCATTTTAAACTGCATATGATGATAAAATTGTTATGAAATCCTACGTTTATGGTTTGACTGCTTCAGATTGTTTAGCGAGGTGTTATGGGGCGATGCGGAGGAAGTGCGAATGCATCGATGGAAGGTAAAACCATGGTGGAGGCGAAAACCAGGGTTTAAATTAAAATATGGCGCGAAAATATGATAGGCAGTTTCATGGGAAACCGCGAGTGGTTTTCGTACAGGGTCAAGGTGGTTAGCGATAATGGGCCAAACGAACGCAATATGGCTTGGTGGCTGATGCGTTTCCACGGGAAAACTGCCTATTTCGCGTTAAAAATGTACTATGGAGGGGTGTGGGAGAAATGAACGCGAAAATGAATGCAGACCGTCTGATTTGGGGAAAAAAACGGTGGATATTGAACGGAAGCACGATGAAAATCCCAGTGCGGTCAGGTGGGACCGGCGGGATTATATGGGAGGAGAGCCGATGGCCATCGAATTTGGCGAAGGTCGACGATTGAGATCAAACGCGGGGGGATGGAGGGTACAGACGGGTTTGCAGACCGGGTGCCTCTGTAGTGAATATGGACCGTTGGATGAAGATCTTCCGCAGTCAAATGAGTCAATTGCGGGGGCACTGGGCAGTACAAGCCAATTTGGTCAGGTGCCCCCGTAGTGATCCTACACCGTAGATTCGGGTTAATTGGACAATGGAGGAGGCATCGTGGAATCGCACAAAGGCATGAATGGTATGAGGGGAGGGGTGAAAGGCGAATGCGGCGATGAAGTGATGACCATCCGATTAGGAGGATCGACGGGTTGGATGGTTTCGGAGAACAACAGGTAGAAGGGGCTTAGACGGGAGGAAAGCGATAATGTGATGGCGCAAGAGCCGTTGGATTGGGGACGAGATCAATGTTGGAGATGTGATCAGGAAAACACATCGGCAGGGGAAAAATGTTTGGGAAGGCGAAGTGCGATGGAGCGAGGACCGTTAGATTTGCGAGATCAACGGTGGAGATTATCTCGGAAGATTGGCATATCGGCGGAGAAATACAGAGTGGAAATGGATTACTGCAATGTGCGAAGTGCGATGGAGCGAGGACTGTTGGATCTGGGAGAGATCAACGGCTAGGATTCCATTGGTGGGGGATGATCATCGACGGAGAAGGGAAGGCGAAAGGGAAAGGTTGAACCCTGATGCGATGCGTCGATGCAATGGTCGTCAGATCTTGGGGAATGGACTGTCCAGATCTTATTGGAGGATTAGCCATCGGCGAAACAGAAAACTTGGAAGCGGGAACTTTGAAATAGCGACGTGCGATCGCCGATGGGCTTAGCGCTCGGTCACGGGGCCCGGTATCATGGCAGAAAATGAGCTCGGGCTTAAGAGAAAGGGGCTTAGAGGCCTGATATGTAAAAATGAGCACTTTTTAAAGCAAAAAGGTGGATTTTAGCCTTTTCAAGGGTTCCGATAGGTGAAAAAGGGGCTTTGACAGTCCATGCAGTCCTTGTTGTATTTTATTTGCAGAATAAAAGCTCCTTATCATTAGACATCCCAGCTCTGCGAGGGATGTTATAACAACACCCCCAACATACTTTAACAAATTTTCTTGAGAATATAAATTAATACCCAAAATAAGAGCTCTTCTCCTAAATTCATGAGTATAATCTTGCACAATTTTCCCTTTCAACTCTCTAAAATTTTTCCAATCCATAATTTCCTTTTGCATGTAAGCTAAGGGATAGAATTTCCTTTTAATGGCAGCAATAAAACTTGACCAAGACATAGAGATCTTACCATAGTTTTTAATCTCTTCTTGAGTCCTTGCTTCCCACCATACAAGTGCAGATCCTTCCATCCTCAAAGAAGCCAATTGAATATTTATGTCGTCTTCATGAAGGTTCTGAATTCTGCAATACACCTCCAATTGACGTATCCAATTGTCTAATATTTCTGCATTTATCTCGCCATTATACATTGGAAGCTAAAATTTGACATCTAGTTTGATCAAGGGTGTTTTTCCTTTTGTGGCTTTTGAGTGAGTGTGGATGGTTTTTGTGGTGGAAGTGGAAGATGATGTTGATGTAGATGATGAGGGTGATGAAGATGGTGGATATGGAGGTGGATTTCCTTGACTACCCTTTGAACTCTTCTCTTCATCCTTCTTATCATCCAAAGTTATTTCTCCATGTGGAGTCTTAGAACCTTTTCCTGTAATCCCAACAGTAAATGCATCAAACATAATTTTAACTATCCTCTTTATGTAATTGAAGTCTCTCTTGAAATGATACTCTTCTGAATGACCTTGAGTCTCTCCAATACCTGACTTAATGGCTATGGATTCAAGCTCAGCTTCTGGTGCTTGTACCTATTCAATCAACTCAGCTTCTTGTGTAATTTGTACCTCTTCAATCTCAGCTTCTTGAGACAAAACTTGAGGTGCTTCAAGTGCAACTATGAGTGGAATTTTGGGTGAAGATGGTGCTCTTGTATCTCTCCTTCTTCTGGTCCTAATTCCAGGACTTGCAACCAACAATTTCCCTTCACCTCTCTGCAACTTTAACCTTGTCAGCATCACAAATTTGCAACCATTAAACTTGCACAAAACTCAAGCAACTATCAAGCAAATAACCTTTCCTTTCAACCAAAGATATGATACCAACTTGATCCGAGTATGAATATTAGTTTTTCTGTGCTAATTTCATCTTTAGATTTAAAGTTTATGTACTGATATTATGCTTGAGGTACATATGTTTCCTTGGTTGTTATGTGTGTCAAACAGGTAAAATAACTGAGTTTTATGAGTGAATTCAAGAGCATAAAGTATGAAATTAAAATGTTGAACAAAAACAACATAAAAAACAACAAACCATCACAATTGATCCATCAACACAGAGTTTTGATGAAGGAGTTCAACCCTCTTGGGCTACATCTCCTTGGTCCAGCTTCCATGGTTCGGGCCTCTGTATTAGCTAAATAGTGCAAAAATTGCTACTTACATGAATCAAATTCTCTTGAAATATTCAGAATGTCAAAATATATTAGAAATGAATATTCATTTACTCAATTTTTCCTTCAGATGATCTAGGCATGACCTTCCTTCCTAGTGCCCCTAGGCTTCAAAATTATTAAAAGTGACAAAAACACCTGTAGAATTGCTCATCTGCCTCTGCAACTTGTTCCAATGTGTTCAGAGCATGCCAATCTATGAGGAATGACTCTTCCTGAGCCAAAATTGATCGAAAATTGTTCAAGATATGGCCTATTCAATTTCCCCCTAGATTCCTCCTCCAAATCTGGAGAAGACTCCAGATAACCCTACCAAAATTGCAGGTCCGCTGAAAATGGTGGCGCCCCTAAAAATCCGCCAACCTAACTGCATCCTTAAATTAATTAAGCACAATTAAAGTAGGATAATTGCGGATTAATTATGCACTAAGCGCATTTACATAAACTGGTTTAATTAGCACTAACCATTGGATTAGTGAATTAACCCACCATTAATTAAAATCTCCGTTGTTTGGATTTTTCTGCACCGTTAGTTCTTGTGGTAAGGACATATGGGAGGGGGTTGGCCGGCGGGGCTACCCCCCTCTTTGCTGCCGTCGAATCCCGCATTGAAGTTAAAATATATGTGGGGTGCGTATAAGGTTAAGACCCAACAATGTAGAGTGGTGGTAAGGCGGTGCGTTGGCGTGAGGAAGGTCATGGGTTCGACCCTGACCCCAACACATATGTTTTTCCGCACGCGACATTTTCCCAAACCAAAGTTTCAAACTTTGGTTAATTTAACACATTCACCGCATATATATATATATATATATATATATATATATATATATAGTTGAACCTTGGTATAACTAAATATATTTGCTCGAATTCATATAAAACCACCTTCCAATGTTTTAAACTTAGGTTTAAAACAAAACCTTCAGACTATGGTTTAAAAATGCGGCCATACCATATAAATTAAATTCAACCTTAGCATAAATATGAATTTAAAATTCACCATATATCAAATGCGAACTTTGCATAAATAAATATGCCATCATTGAAATTCGATTCCAACCTTGGAGAGGGAGTCCACTAGAGGGGACACGTGGCGGTCCCTGGTTGGGCTGTCCTCCCACATAAAAAAAAATGAATTTAACTTTAGGAGCAAATCCTTAAAAAAAATTCACTTTCAAACCAAACTGGTGAATCCAGTTGTGACACTTGTTACAGTGCCACTGGGAAAAAACTGAAGAATATTCCTTTCATGCTGATTGGGCTGCCATGTCATCAACCTGTCACTATTCTGCAATTTTTAAAAAAAATATCCTTGTTCTTAACTGCGGTCAACAGGCTATAACGTCTTCATCCGGAGCCGGTTTTAGACGAAACGAATTGCGCCGGATTCTTGGCAATGGGCTGGCCGCTGTCGTTTAATTTCCAATCAATTATGAGCACTTTTATTTTTGAGCTAAACACTGAGCCTCTGATCAATTAAAAATCTCATTATGAAGCTATAACCCAGTTACAATTTCCAACACCCCCTCTTAACTAGGGAGATATTCATAATCCCATAATATGGTGCAAGGAATATCAAACTTGAAGTATTCTCATAATAAGAGTTGGATTGATAGACGATATTTCAAGCATATTTATTACAATCAACATTTTCAACAAGGCCTTAATTTGAAAAGCTCAACTTTTATGAGAGCATCATGCTGGGAGGATTTGCATGAGATACCACACTACCTCTAAAGGCACATACCCCATACAAATGTTCACTATGTATGTCCTTTTAGGACTATTCTTATATTGGATTTCCAATCCTCAAAAAATATCGATCCTCTTCAACTAATCTTATCTTGAATTCCCTACCTCATCCTCAAAGAGCATTAGTCTAGAAGCTCACTTTTATCTTGGATTTTATAATCCTTAAGAAGTTCCAATCTTAAATGCTTATCCAATGCTCTGAACCCCATCCTTTCCTTATTTACTTCACTAAGACTTATGATTGTTAGTCGTGGTCTAGTGCATGAAACATAAAGAGAAGAATATACTATCCATAATCCTCCCTCTTAATTAAAGAGGATATATCCACCAATCTAATATTTCCTCTTAGGTACTCAAGCTTCTTGTTTGGTAATTCTCTTGTCAGATTAAAAACTGCCTATTCATCTGTAGGAATATATTGTTGCTTCACCACCCGATCTCGTACCAAAATTCCTATGTAGTGGTTCTTATTATTTATATGTTTTGTCCTAGCATGAAACACTGAGTCCTTTGTCAACTTTATGAAACTTACATTGTCACAATGTATACATGTAGGGCTAATTGGTCCTTCAAATAAGTATGATAGAAGATTCCTAAGTCTAAGAACTTCCCTGCAAAATTCTCTTGCAACCATGTACTTGGCTTCAACACTATTCAAAGAAACAATATCCTACTTCTTTCTCATCCATGAGATCATGGAGGATCGCAAAATAAAGCATCCACCTGTAGTGCTTATTCCATCAGTCTCATTACCACCCCAATCAAGACTTGTATATCCTATGAGTTGTATTTCATCAACAACATATCAAAGGTAGTGATGTATGGTACCACATAGATACCCCAGAATGTGTTTGGCTTCTATCCAATGATCATGACTTGGATCCATCTGAAATTGACTGAGGACATTTACTGCAAAACAAATCTCTAGTATAGTATTTACTAGATCCATCAAGGATCCAATCAATCGTCTATAGAAAGAAGAATCCACTAGACTAGAATATGAACTCATCAACTTCTTTAGATTGGTAATCATGGGAGTTTTCATTGGCTTGCTATCCAACATGCCAAATTTTTATAGAACCTTGATCACATATTTTCCTTAACCAAGATATATTTCACCTGGTTTCTTCCAAACTTCTAGTCCCATATAGTAATGCATAATTTCAAGATCCTTCATGTCAAATTCAGATGCTAACTGCTTCTTGCATTCTTGAATTCGATGTTCCACACATGTAACTAGTAGAACATACACATATAATATTATGATGACTGGTTCATCCTTGAACACTTTGATATAGAGGTTAGGGTTTGCAGTACTCTTGGAAAATCCAAGTCTCAATAGGTATGCATCCATCCTAGCATACCATGCTCTAGGTGCTTTTTAAAATCCATATAGAGCCTTCTTTAATCCGTCGACATGTGTCTCCCTCTGATTGACTTCAAATCCTTAAGGTTGTTCAATGTAAAGCTCTTCATCAATCATCCAATTCCGATTTTTTTTTAACATCCATTTAATGGATGTTCCATCCCATAGTAGCAATGAAAGAAACATGCGATCTAATTGTTGTATATCTAGTTTTAGGAGAAAAGGTTTATTCATAATCAATACCTTCTTTTTGTGAGAAGCCTCTAGCTACAAATCTAGATTTGTACTTATCAATGATCCCATCCACATCATGATTTATCTTATATATCCATTTTGATGTGAATATACATTTGTCACTTGGTCTAAGAACAATTTCCCATACATCATTCTTCATAATTGTCTGGTATTCGTCCTGCATTACATTCCTCCAGTCTAGATGTTTCGCTGCATCTTCATAGGAGGAAGGTTCAACTTCAATGAGCTTATTCAGATAGGCTGCATAACTAGAATACCTCTTCGATATTTTAATTTATCTAAAGGCCCCTTATGCTGTGTGTCCTACTTCTTGTAGAGTTGTACTCAAATAAGCATGCCTCTTACAAATTTTAGGAACAATTACTTGCTGCATAGGCTCACTAGGACCTTCAACATATTCTTGGTTGATGTAGGATCTTGACCGTTGTTTTCCCTTGGGATATCCTAAAAAATGGGTATCTCTTCTTCATCAAAACCGACTGGAATATCTATGGATTTCTTATAAGCCAAATTTTCATCAAAGATAACACCCCGTATTACTTCAATACAATGGTACTCTTTAATGTATATTTTGTACACCTTAGATGAAGCACTATAGCCAAAAAATATTCCTTTCATATTGGTGGGATCCAACTTATTCCTCTTATCCTTTGGAATGTGTATATAGACACGAAATCCAAATATTCAAAGATGATCCACAAGTCTAGGCTGATTTCCTGTAAATTCCTCTTCCAGAGTCATGTTGTTGAGAATCTTACGAGGAATTCAATTTTGTAAGTAGACAATTGTTACAAATGCTTCTCCCAATAAGAATTGAGGGAGATCTTGATCATGTAGCATGGCCCTGATAAATTCTTCAATTTCTATGTTCTTTATTTCATTTATACCATTTTGTTAAGGATTATAAGGAATAATTAGCTCCATATTAATTCATGCTGCCTTGCAAAATGCTATAAGCTCTTTGGAGGTATATTCTCCACCATTATCAGACCTTAGGGTCTAAATATTTATTTCTATCAGATTCTCTACTTCATTCTTGAACTCTTGAAACTTCTCGAACACCGCATCTTTGTTCTTGAGGAGGTATAACAATGTTTTCCTTCAGAAATCATCGATGAATATCACATAATATTGATGACCTCCAAGATAATTTACTGTCATAACACCACACACACCAAAGTATATGAGATCCAAGATTTAATTTGATCTGGTATCACTTCTTGCAAAGAGCTTCTTTACATTATTTCCTACATCACATCCCTTACAAGTTCCTTCATGTTCTTCCTTTAATTCAGGGATTCCATAGACCATTTTATTTAGAGATGGAATTTTTTTGTAATGAAGGTGTCCATACCTTCTATGCCCTAGTTCAAAGGGGCTCACATATAAGTGAAATAAGGCTTGAGGGAGAGGAGTAAGTAATATATACAGAGTTCCCTCACGAATCCCAATTATCCTGGCATGATCAATACTAGAGTCCTTTCCCCAAACCAAAAATTTTCCATCAACAAAAGAAATTCTATCACCTTTATATTCTAGACAAGAAATAGAAATAGATTTTTCTTCAAACCTGGAACATATAAAATATTATTGAGGTGAATGCTCCCACCGGTCTTCAGCGCCAATGAGGTAGATCCAATTCCCTTCACTCGATAGCTCTTCTTGTCTCGAAGTTTGTTTGACTAAGAAAATGTTCCTTTTGATAGAGTATGGAGTTGACTACATTCACCTGTCATATGTATGGAAGCTCCACTATCTACAACCCATACATTATCATCCTTGAAAGTTCCTGAGAGAGCGAAGAAAAAAATTCCATCCATCACTTCTTTTGCTAGCTTGGAGATTACCTTCAAGATGCTTTCTTTTATAGTCACAATGAGGTTCCCAAGAAACTTGAAAACCTTATTCATACTCCTTGTCATTGAGAGAGAAATAACTAAAATGTGATCTTCAGTCTCTTTATTTTACCTTAGCTTTGAAACCATGTTAGAAACCATGAATTTTGTATATTATGATTGAATTTCCTTTCTTGATAATTACTTGTGACGTTAGTTGGTATTTTATTACTTCTTTTAGTTCTTGTTCATCATCAACAACCAAAACAATGAAGATCACAAAGAGACAAAGTACATAAAATATAGGCTCCAAGCCAGGGAAAGACCCCTCTAAGGGGAAAACCCATAAATAATGCTTCTCTGCTTATAAAGTATATTCAAAATGAGACTTCCAAGACCCAAATACCAAAGCATGAAATACTCCCAAGGATCAAGTCGACCCACCATCAAGACATTCTTCAAAGCAGCTTCAAAACTTCGATCTGGAAATTTGACTCTAGAATTTAGACCCTACACCTGCACTTCAAAAACTCAACCCTGCAACTTCGCACCCCCTCCAACTTCGCAGCTTCACAAAAACCATAGAAACTTCACATGTGTGGATAGAAAGATATCTTATCCCAAGATACTTCGACTTTTACTTCTTTTATTTGTTCTTCCAACTATTTTTCTTCCTTTGCTACTACAGATCAAACTTGTGATGAGACGGTGCTCCAAATGAGTCAAGATCCTCTTATTTATAACCTTCTTGAGGGGTCGAATAACCCTCCTTAGGCTGAATTCATATTAATTGGGCTGACTTGGTCTTGGAGGATGAAATGGCTTTCCTTGAATCAAAATAAATATTTTCTTTTGTTACAATGATTCCTAGAAAGAATTAAAAAGACATAGAAGCACGAAGAAAATACTTTTGACCTAAACTAGAGCATGAAAGCCATGCTTTTAATAAAATAAAAATTATTTTTCTTTCTCTTTATTTCTTTATATACAAAGTGTATAATGTCATGATTACCATAAGGTCATTATGAGGACCAAACCTAGTTACAATTTCCAATAGACAGAGCTAAGATGGGTTCTCGGATTCTGAAGGGAAAGATGTCTGCGCTTAAGGGTGCCCTGTTTGTTTACAATCTGGAGGAGGGTTTTCAAATTTTTGTTAGGACACTAAGAGAAAAATTAGTCCTTTAATGGGTGTATGGATATGAAATTGTGGTGGATATAAAAAAAAAGATAATGTAGGGGAGTGACATCTCTATGATTTCACAATGCCTATTTTTTTTTTTTCTAAGTTGGACTAATCTATTAATATAAAACATAATATACAAGTCGGGACAGACCTCCGGAATTGCTGTACTGGCCAATTCCGAAGGGAGTTATAATCAAAAAACCAAAAAAATGACCGCCCCTGATGGGGAAACCGGTCCAAAATATGCTTCCCACTGTGGGGAAACCAGCTTTGTTCAACGAATTACAAGAGTTTGACAAAAACATCATAATAGACAGCTTGCCTAGAAAATGCAACAAAACATAAAAAATGACCAAAACTAGATGAGGAAACCTGTCCTTGTGGTGGTTGTGCATCTTGTTAGGTGTCTTCATGTGTTGGAGGAGGCTCCTCCACAATGAGACATCTGTAGTCCTCAGAAGAGTCATCTTATTTCTTTGACTGTTGGGATGTAGGTTCGGGCATGGACGTTGTACGGACTTGAATGTTGCCTTTTCTCAGCTCCCCCACCATGTGGTTAGGGCTCCCGCTACAACTACCTTCATTGCTTGAGGATGACGAACCATATTTGACTAGTAGGGCGGCAGACTTCCGAGAGTCCTGTGGTGGCACCAAGGAGATTTTTGATTTCCGCATGCGTTTTCCCGAGCCTGAGCCCATGGAGCTGGGTTGAGACTCCTGAAATGTGACTGTAATTGTGGCGGTGACCCTTGGTCTATCCAGAAGACTGTCAAAGTGAAATAGAACTGTGTTTTCTTCCGGAGGCGGGGAGCTATTCTCATCATGAATGGAGACAGGTGGGCGAGAGCCTGCACCTCTTCCTCTCTTGCGTCTGCAACACATGTGGTGTCTTAGAGGCATAATGGAGTTGGAGAGCGAGCGAGGGAGATTGGCAGACTGAGGCGAGAGGGGCGAATGTGCACAATGGTCAGGAAATTGGCTTTCTACACATATGGGCTTCGAGGTGAGCTGGAGGTAGAGTTCAAACAACGACTCTGAGGAGCTCTGAGCAGGGGTGAGAGAGAATGACAGAGAATGACTACGGACAGAAAATGACAAAAACGATGGACGCGACGCCATTAAAGGGGATGAAGGACGGATAGGAGTTAAGACAAAGTGCGGGAGTGAGGAATGTTTTATACGCACAGCTGTGGGTGTTAAATGCCACAGGACAGGATTTCTGCGTGGCCAAGTGGCGCACATTGGGCCTGCCACCTTCCTCGTCCAATTAATCACCCGCATCTGGGAGATTTCACAACGCCTATTACATGAAGGGAAGTAGTTAAAAAATTTCTATCTGTAGCACATATATGGTATCTCATGAAACTCCAACATTGTCATGATTACGAGGCTGCGTGGTGGAGCTACAACTACCAGGAAACTAGACATCTCAATATCCTACAAGGAAGTTGCTCATTTTAGAAACCCTAGTGGATCTATCTCCTTAAAGGATGCAATGCAAGGGAATACTCACATCCCATCAAATCAAATCCAAAACAGCCCAAGACCCTACATCATAAAAAAAATGAGAAAACAACCAACATGGAAGTTAATCTTTCATGGGTATTGTCTTTTTTCTGATTTGCAATCCAAGGATGTTGTATGAAAACTCAATGGTTTCTAACCGAAATCTGATGCATTACACCAACATGTTTTCTCTACATGGACCCCCAACTGTGATATTTATTTATGTTCCAAAATTTTCTTTATTGTTCAATTCAATACACATAAATATTTGGATTACGTCCTAAATGAAGGGCCATGGTTTTGGGGTAGTTCTAGACTCTTAATTAATCGATGGCTCCCATATTTTGATGCTACAAATATGGTGGTTTCAACAATTCCAGTATGGGTGAGACTACCCAATCTCCCGCTTCCTTTATGGCAATATCAGTTCCATATGATATTGGAAATAATATTAGGAAATTAAAAAAGATGGACATTGACTAAACATAAATAGGTATCTTCACTTTTCCAAAATTTGTGTAGATATTATTGAAACATAAAAAATTCCAGTGGACTCAAGTATTATATTACGAGAACACGACATTCAAATGTCAACTTTTTTTTCAAACATGACACTTGTAGAACACATGCCCATAGGCAAAAAAATCCCAAAAAAGAAAAAAAAGGTAGGCCCATAAGACAAAAGGATAAAATATATCAAACCCTCACCTTTTTGAAGTAGAAGAAGAAGAAACCATGGAGAACCATCAAAATACAGATGCATGGGCCCAACATGGTAACCAAGCAGATGGGCGTGTTGTGGATCATTCTGGAACCACAACCCACATAAAGAAGGGTACCAAATTAGTAGAGATCCAAACATCAGAGTAGTAGAAAGAGGAAACACACAAAGAAAAGGGTATGGGGGGTATAAATAGAACTCATGTCTCTAGGAGCTCTGACTCAAACAAAGAAGTCACCCTACAAACAACTAGAAATGAATTGGCAATGATAATAGTTGATCCAAAATTTGGGGCCTGGCAAAAGGTTCTGAAAAAGAAAGGCAAAAAGGAGAGGCTAAGTGATTTTTATCACACTTGACTTCGACACAATTTAAGTAATTTTTTCAGTTTTCCTTTTTTATTTCTCATTATATGAAAGGCTTATATCACTAAATGCTTTCAACATCTACATAATGTAATTTTGTTCCTTTTTCAAGTTGAATAAAAATACGATTTTTTCCGAGGAATAAAAATACGATTGTATGAGGAACTCATGAATATGGAATTTCATTTTTAACTTGTCATGAACTAACATATAAAACATAGTTACCCATTCACGAGAACCTTTTAGATTTATCACAATTTTAGCTCTTACATTTAGTTTTTAACTTTTTCTCTATTTAAAAAAGTGGTGCTATTAGTTGCATTTTTTTGACATAGCCTTAATTATAGATGAAATGACCTTTTTCATCGGAATTCAACCATAGAATTTCAAGCAAGATTGTGATTTTTCATTGTTTAAAATACATTTTTGAATGCATAGATGGATTCAACACCCTAGAAAACCACTAGGGAATTAGAATTATATAGATTAAACAAATGAAACTCAAGTTTTTAAAAATCTCTTCCAAATTTTGGTTAAAATTCCCAGAAAAAATGCCCTGAAAATGACTATTTCATCTATTAGTTAGACTTAGCATGTCTAGTAAAAAGGTAATGCCTAGGCAACATTTCTTTTAAAGGCGCAGTCTAACTTATAAGCGAAATACATTTTTCACTAGAATTCACCAAAGCCTGGAAATACAATTTCAAAATATTTTGTTGTTTAAAATACATTTTTGAATGCATAAATGGATTCAACACCCTGAAAAACCCCTAAGGCACTCGAATTATGTAGATTAAACAATTTAAACTCAAGTTTTTAAAAATCTCTGCCAGAATTTGATTAAAATTAACCTGAAAAATGTCGTGAAAAAGGCCATTTTGTCTATAAGTTAGACTACACTTTTTTTTTTTTAATGTTTAAAACTATTGAGGTTGTAAAAATTAATTTACAACTGATTCCCTGTAACCATAATGATGCAGGGGCATTAGACACTAGCCAGCAATGTAGGAGGTTTTCCACATGTTGTGGCTAGGAGAGTTTGAGAACATTGAATTGTAACAGCTAGGTGTCAATACCTCAGTTGACTGTGTTATTTAGATCAGTTAGAATTTGTAGAAGTCGAACAGTTGGGTTCGATCCATCTGTCATATTTCAATTAGTTGAACAATTGTAATTAGGCTTTTGGATTTCTAAACCGGTCCTCACAGAGGAACCGAAGAGTCACACTATAATGTATATAATTGTATCCTTCGGATGTATAGGGAGTAGAGAGGAAGAATAGAGAAATTTATGCAATAAACTCTGTACATTGTCGATTGCTTCCAATTAAATGAATTCTGCTTTGTTGATTATCTAATTGCCTTGAAATGTTAATTTTGAGGAAATTCGTTTGATTGTGAAGTGGTTGAATTCTGTGCATATATAACTGCTGAGTCGAACCATTGTATCGATTCCGCAATTCCCTGTATATTTCCTTGAATTTGGTTAGATAAATCTCGTGAAGAAATCTGTATGGAGGCGAAATCTGTCAATAATGGTGAATCTCGTTTAATAAAGAGATGAATTCGTTTATTGCATTGAAGGTCGGAACCGAGACTAAACCCTGAGTTAGCAACCGGAGCAGATAAACGAATGTTATAAACTAGACTTGCAACCGTGGTCAAGCCCTGTAGAAAAACCACTAGCGGAATCACAAAAGTGGTTTGCCCATTCCGCACCACCTTTCGGGCTAAGTGGTATTCCCCAGACGAGGAGCGATTCAATTCATTGTACAACACGTGGCCTAGGTGAAGTTTCAAAACCGCCCTTTAAAGTGCGCCTTCGCGCGTTAACCTCCGACAGTGGACGCTTGGCGAAATCACGGAGAGCCGTCGATTTGGAAGAAGGCCATCTGATGGTGAATGTTTGTGGAAGATGTGCGAAGTCTAATAAAAGAGCCCAAAGGTTAACTAAGGTACGACGTGAGCAGTTGATTGGACGATCGTTTATATATGTGGGCCCGAACCAAAGGTCTGTTATAAATTTAATTGTTTTAAAAGGCGTAGCGTATTGATATGAAGTTGTAACTTGGGTTATAAGGGTGGCGGTGAAATATTAAGCCGGAAGCTATAATATAAGATTCGAAAGTCGAGAATATATGTTTGTTTGTCAATTTCTCTGAAATTGACAAATAAATCCAAAAGAAAGGAAGAAGACCACGAGGGAGAAAGAATGGGGTTGTCCAAAGGGAAATGCTGACCGAGCCGCGTAGTTGTTGACCATCCCTCCATCGAGGCTGACTTTCAGAGTTGTTGCGTCACATAACTTTATGTTTGTAAAAATATAGGACCAAAATTACTTTACACCTGATACTCATGTAACCCTAACTTTGACTCAAACTCATAACAAAAAATAAACTATTAATAATATTTGCTTTTTTCCAAACAACATGGCTGGATTTTTTTCCCACAAAGTTTTGGGCTTGTGACTTTCACATCATGGAGTGTCTTAACAGTACACCCCATCACCATTTATTCTACACCTCATGGGTAACCCAAAAACCACTATTATCACAAAAGCAATAATTAATTGAAAAATAAAGTGCTCTAAAAGCACAATTAAAAAAACGCAAGACAAAAACAAATCTCTTTTTCTTATGGTTTTTTGAATGTGTTTAAAAATATATTAATAAAAAAAGATTATATTATTTTTTATTAAGTTA
Organism: Pinus albicaulis; assembly: GCA_034641835.2. NCBI lineage: Eukaryota > Viridiplantae > Streptophyta > Pinopsida > Pinales > Pinaceae > Pinus > Pinus albicaulis. The sequence continues at coordinate 1,071,482,757 of CM076577.1, forward strand.
ATTAATGACTTTTTTGCTTTTCTATTCATATATTTTGGATTTTTTAAAAATCAAAATATCACATTTTAAATGAGTTAGGAATTTTTTACCATTTAAAATGTGTAAAATTAAATTAATAAAATTTATTTGTATGTAAAATATATGAGGTGCATTTTTAGAAGGGGATAAACCTTTGTCTAAACATTTTTTTTTTTGGGTAAATTTTGATTTTAAATTTAATTGGAATTATGTTTGAATTTTGATCTCCACCTTTGTGTGAGGGGAGTTTTTTTGAGATTTTAACAAACTTTAAAATGATTTAAACCATTGATTTATTTTTTTAATAATTAAAACATATAAAAATGAGATTCACTAAAAAGGTTGAACTCACTAAAAATAAGACATTGCAATTGCCCTATATTAAATCTCTACATGTAAATGATTTATTTTACCATTTTCAAATAATATGAAAGATGTGTATCTTTAAGTCTTGAGGGTTAGCTTAATTGGTCGAGTCCCCATTGCTAAAACACCCGATTATTGAGAGGTCACATGTTCAATTCTCTCGATACCTTCAGGGTCAAGCTTTGTGGTTGATTTGGTAGGAAGTGATCCCTTCACATAGGTTTGCTTGGGACAAATATTCTGTGGATGTCGCAATCACCGAGTTGAATCGGTAGGAAGTGATCCCTTCACATAGGTTTGCTTGGGACAAATACTCTGTGGATGTTGCAGTCACCGATCTCCAGAATCCTAAAACCACATAGGAATAAAAAAAAAATGACGTATATCCTTAAAATTTTAAACATAGAATATTTGTTCCCCATTTTTTATGAAAAAACATTTTTATATTTATTGTAAAAGAAATACATATATTAATCCCCACTCCAACATCTCAACAAATCCAATGCATTTCCTTTCTTGTGATCATAAAAAAATAAAATATTCCAAATAATATATCTCCGAGACCTCATCAAAGAAGATCAAATTTCTTGTACACAACCCAATACTCTAATGTTTTTCTTTGCTCTATTTTTGCTTCAGACTAAGACATCACCCTATAGAATTGATGCATCATTATAAGTTGTAATTAAAAGTAAAAGTATTGAATTAAATGATCCTCATAGAATTCATGTATGAGGAAAGATCCAACTTGAAGGGGAATAACCGTTTTAGATAGTTCATCTTCTTTGATATCTAATTTTTTATAGAGGTGTGAGAAGGATGTCTATTCAAATTTCAAAACGCATTCACAGGTTTGAAAAAGGATAAGTTGTAACCATATATTTTGTATCCTCACTTTGTTATTGGCTCAATCTATAGCAAGTTTGCAGTTGCCCAATACTTGTATTTTCTTACCAATTTGAAATTCCTGGAACAGAAGAATCTATAAAGAAAAATTAAGGGCTAATATTTGCACATGAGCTAATTTTCCAAGTTTCTTCCAAAAAAAAGATTCACCAATTTACATTTTTTCTAAAAATTATTCGCCCACAATTTATAGTATAAAATTATTTTAACTTAAAAATCGCCAAAAAATTATATAGAATAATATAAAAACATTAAAAAAATAAATATTTTTACAAAAATATTTCCAAACATTTAACAATTTGCATATTAGAGACTAGTAAGATTCACCAAGATTTCTAAACTTAAAGATAAACTTCCATCCTTAAAATTTTCCTTGGAATCCATAGAGAGACAAATTTTGCTTTAGTGTTTGAGTCTTATCTTGAAGAGTATTAAAGAAATAAATAGAATGAATTAAAGAAATAAATAGAATTATGGTAAGTGAAGAATTACTTTGGATCCATAGTGCAGGGATATGCTTGCCATGTTCTATCAAAAAAATCCTCAAGCGACCCCAATGTCCAAAGTAGGAAACACATAATTCTAACTTCATAATATACATCAATTAGTAATATATAACAATATTATTATATAACCCCTATTTACTTTAATCTCTCTTATGTTTTAGTTGTCCTTATCACCTTAAAACCTGCTTTCTCTAATCCTTTTCAACCACATCATTATATTCCTTTGATTACTTTATTGTGCCGAGACCTAGTATGTCAACAATGTTGTAAAACATTATATAATGTGTTATGTAATGTAATGTTATGTTGACTCAGTCAACATTAATATTAAAAATTAAAAATTAAAACAATAATAATAATAATAATTAATAATTATATATGATTTTGAGTTAGTCATTTGATGGGTTTACAAATGGAGGTTTACAAGCTCATGGTATTTGTTATGATGAAGCCTATTTAAAGGATTGAGGAAATCCATTATAGAATGAAAGATTATTAGCTTAGATACATTGTAACTCCAGAATAGACCCCATATGTACTTGATAGATTCAGATTTAAGATGCATCTATACTAGTTTGTTTTGTTTTTTTTGTTTTGTTTTGTTTTTTTTTTTTTCAGTGTTATTTACCTTGCTAAACCTAATATGATTCAAATTATATTTTTATCTAATATAATAATTTTATTATCAATTATTATTATATAATATAAATTAAATAATTAAAATTATTTTAACTAAGTAATCTAATTACTATCTTGGTCAACTTCATTTTAATATTCCAAATCATTTTTTTTTAAATTTTCTTTTTATTAATTTAGGTGACAAATATATTTTAAAAGATAAGGCTCAAATTATATTTTTGTATCTAATATAATTTTTGTACCCCTATATATTTGTATCCCTATTACAGAGAATCCAATGCTCTCGTTGCACCCTCCATAACCAGAAGTCGATCCACTAAAAGCATTGAAAACGCCACAAGTATTCCTGCTATTTACCCATAACTCGAAACAAGGCCAGAGACATGCTTGTAACGAAAGATGAATCACAAGCATTCATGGATGGTTGCTGGGTATGCTCCATGGAACTTGCCAAATTATTTTGTGCTTCCTTTTACATTTTGTTCTTATCTTGCATCCCGAAATGTAAATCTACAATGATTTGTTATGCTACTTTGATGTGAATTCACGTGCCATTTCCCATATCCCACATGAGTCCTGCATAGTAGTGACATTACTCTTTATAAATGCCCCGCCCTTAATGCCATCATAATCGAGTAGTTTTCAATTGTCGTCTCTGTATAGTGTCCTTCGATTTGTCTCAATCCCTTGTATAAGATGCGAGGTTCTGCCCTCTGCATGCCCCAAACTTAATGGGGGTGCCATGACATCCATCCATCTCTTTTCAATAAGGAAAAATAGCTCATAGCTCTTTAGATAAATCCTGCTCAAGCCTTTAGCATTAGGGTAGGTCCCACCACCCCAAATCTTCATTTACTTCTAATTTCCTTCCCTGAGATTCCACACCTTAAATCTCCATTTACTTCTAATTTCCTTGCCTCAAGCCGAAAAACTTGATTTCCTTGCCGGAGTTCCCACCACTCCAAATCTCCATTTACTTCTAATTTTCTTGTCTGAAGTTGACAAACTTGATTCACACATTTATCAACTTTTTTATTTTGACTTCTTAGTATACAAAATTACTTTTTGTGTGGACTGTCATCTAGAATCCTCTTTATTTGCTTCAATAGGTTCTCCAAATGCTTATCCCTAGGCGAGGTTCCTTTGCAGAAGTGTTGAATGATGATAAGCGAGTCCCCCAATATTTTAATGTTGGACACTTGTTTGGTTTTGGCCAATATCAGGCCTTGCAACAATCTATGCATTTTTGCGTCATTGTTTATGATTTGTCCCAATCCCATGCATATCTCTTAACATGATTTCCTTTGGAGCTATACAAGACCCCTTCCCCTCTTGCAAACCCTAAAATTTAATTAATTACTATTATTTTAATTAATTAATCTAATTTGGTCAACTCTATTTTAATATTTCATATCAAATTTTTAATATTTCTTTTCAGATTTTAATTAATCGATATATATTTCACAATATATGGTTCTAATTATAATTTTCATATCTAATTTAATAATTTTCTTATATATCAAGTGTTGGCTTGAGGTGTCCACAGCCAGGTTCAGAGTGTATTCGCGCAACTAACAAAACCCTCCAACTACTAGCCCTTTTGGTAGTGATCTTCTTGCGCAGACCAAAGTCTCACCTGAAGTAGCAATGGGGGGGAGGGGGTACTGGAACCAGGTTTCAGCACCCTGAGGGAGGAATATGATGTGGATATAACCCTTTCTGATCTGATCTAATCACTATTGTGTTGTGCTAGGGATCTTAACCAGATTCAAATCTAACTCTAACAAAACCCTTAACACAAATGAAGTTATCGTGCAAACACATATATTTGCTCTTGTTACGATTTACTTAACATAAAAACTTAATACATATATACTTTTTGCGCAAACACAGAGATATATTATTATGTAATTAACCTAGACATATGCGCATCGATTAACAACAATTACACCACATATCTATAAGAAAATCCTTAACTCATAAAGCATTAACACATAGAACATAATTAGATAAGTAAACCAGAGACTTTGCAAAACCTTCTCTTTATTAAGCATATCTTCAATGAGTACATTTCTTTCTCTTGCGCACACAGTCGCAGAGTCATCGCATACAACTTAGGGCTTAGGTCTCCGTGCACATAGCCGCAAGGTCCTTGCACACAACCCAAGACTTAGGTCTCCATGCACACAACTGCAAGATCCTATCTCTACTTAGACTAATCACAAAAACTTGCCCAAAATCACATTCACAAAAGATAAGACGATCTATCAAATATATGCTTGAATTGACTCATACATGCCTTTTTATATGACTTAAATGCGCAAAAACCATGGAATCAAACCGTGGTTTGAGCCCCATGTTTTATCCTTTTACCCGTTACAATATGAAGGAGCTTTGACCCGCCCCAAAGCCCCTTGATCCATGCGCTGTGCTTTTAATAAAAATGAACAAAATTGATTCAAGACTTGACCTAGGGAACCCTCGCCCAATAGGCCCCCAACACAAACTCGTGACTCGTCCTTGAGTCACTCTTCTACGGATTTCTGCATTTTGGATTTGAGTGCCTGGATGGATTTATGCAGAGGCTAGATGGCCTCGACACTCTGTGTTGCAGCGTTCTGCGCTTCTACGACTAATGTTTCTGTGGTAGGCCCATCCATTTCTAAGTTGATGCTACGTGGAGTTTAGCGGAGTCCTTTGAGCACAACCTCAATCGTCTGGGAAAGTTGAAGTGCTTCCTCGGCCCAAGGTTGGGTCCTTGCGGCGCAACACATCAATCTTGCCCTGTGATCCAAGATCTTTTGCTTATAGATGCATTAAATAATTACATATAACAGAGCACTTAAAACCATGAAACATAATTACATAAAACAAAGAGAAAAGAGAACATAACATGCATGAGATGAAGACACCAAAATTTTATTATGGAGTTCGTCCAATTTGGACTACGTCTCCAGGCCCTGCTCAAAAGTGGGGAGACCTTCATTTATTAAGTGTCATGAAAAGAGAATCAATACAATCAAGTTTACACAAGAACCCTTATACCTATAAGATGGAATATGGTCGAAAAATGGAGAGCCCAGCTGCAAAAACAGACATCCACATCGAACTCCTGTTGTCGAGAGGTGTAGAATCGACATAAAATTTTCCAAAAACTGACACTGGCAAGTTCTACACCTGAAGGAATCTTTCTGATTCCCTCAAGATTCCCTAGGGGATGATTTCACCCTCTCCTTAGCGTGTGGTTCCACTCTGCTACCCAAGTCTGCTCCTTCCTCCCGTGGCAAATGAGAAAACTTGGTTTTAATAATGTTGGATGGCAGAGTTAACTAGATGCTTGTTGGGCCTAATGGTAAGGTCAGTGGAGTAATTGGGTAGTGGGTCAGGTTCAAATCCCGTCCAACCCCATATTGGCATAGCGTTAAATTATTTTGGAACTGCCGCACTTAAAAAAAAAAAAAGTGGATGAAATTGTTGGCAGAGTTTAAGATGGTTGTTGCAATGTTTTGGAGCATGGTTTGCATGGTGGTCAACGCCGTTAAAAGTTATAACAATAAGTGGTTTGGAATTCTGTTGGGCCATCGTGTGGGTGGGCTGGCTCTCCCGGCCGACGTGGGTTCAAGCCCCACCTAACCATTTAAATATGGTGCCAATTTGTTTGGTGTCGGGTTACAACGTCGGGGGTTGTGGGGTTGGCTACCCCGCAATATTTTAATACATTATATTAATAATACAATGTGGTGGTTGGGGTGGGCGGGTCCAGCGTGCTTGCCCCGCCCCCTTTTTTTAATATTTTTTTGGTTTTATATGACCATTTGGCCATTTTTTATTTTTACGAAATTAAGGGTCATTGGGCAATTTAAAGAGGAAATAATTTTTCCCACTCTCAGGAGCTAGGTTGCACGTCCCAGTGTCGGTCAATTTGTAGGACAAATAAACCTGGCCCACTGCCCAATTTGACCAAAAATTTGACTTGCTCTAACTTCTCCATACGAGCTTGGATTGGAGATCCGTTCACACCGTTGGAATCAGGGTGACAAGAAATTCAGTTTTGGACCTAGTTCGAGAGCAATATGACCAATTTTAATTTTGACCTGTCATCAACCCTCTTTGACCTCTGAGTGTGTCTGGAGCCACCTAGATCACCTTGAATGTTGCGGCCTTCCTGTAGCCTGATCTATCTCTGTGCGGGAACTAGCGTTTGCACAATGACCCAAATTTCATCAAACTGTTGTTGCTTATCCCTCAGGTATGTCCGTAATTTCTAGAGCACTGGATCTTCTTCAATGGAGGACCATATCCCCATGGCGTCTTCAAACAAGTTGTTGCAGTCGTCCAAAATTGTGGTAATGCTGGATGTTGCTTGTTGAACAATGACATCTCACTATGCTCGAACCTTTGGTGGTGTTTCTGGATGTAACTTAGTCTTGAGGTTAGCAATATTATGCTCCAAGTCAGTGTGCACCGTCTCAATATCTGTCTTGGAATCCTTCAGTGCGGCTGCGAGGGTATCGATATTTGTGGAAGGTGCAGCATCAGATGGCACCAGAAATCCTATAATCTCATCGCAGAGATGGGTGATAAGTTCTTCAAGCTGCTGGTGCTGACTCTCTGTGATAGCTGCACCTATTTGGCCTGCTGCTGGTCCTGATGTAACTCCCTAGTCAGTTTTTCTGCTTCCGTTCTGGCGCGCGAAGCCTGGTACTCTCAATACTGAAACTTAGTTGTAATTGTGCCATGCATCATGTGCAAGTGGGCACTGGGGAGTGCAACCAGGTTGACTCCAATGTCTGACCAAGATCGGGATGTGGCACATTGCACTGGGTGTGATGAATGGAGCGCTCCACCAAGAATTTGTATTAATATGCTTTCTATGGTGGATTTTGCACCTAGAGCTGACTAAAAGCACGCTCGCTTGATTCAAACTCTCCTGAATCTCGTTCACTTTAACCCGCAGCTGTTGGAGACCTTGCTGAACATCATCGAGGACAATATTGTATTGTTGTTCAATGGTAATCCGAGCTTCTTTAGTGACTATATTGAATATCTTCCCTATTTCATCATATTCACCTTTGGTTAAAACGAGGGGCTCAGTCCCGGTCTTCTTGGAGGCTTTCCTCTTCCTACGCGATCCTATTGGGGACTGGGGTCCTCTCTTGGTACCTTGACGAGTGTCTGTCTGTGTTGAAGGGGCGTTTGCACTCTCTCCATCAATGTCCTCCAACTCTTCGTCACTGGGAACATCCACAATGTCCTTTGGATGTTCCTCTGTCTCCATGATGGTCGTAGGCTCCTGCGTATCTTTCTTTGATCCTTCTTGGTGCACGACTTTGATGCAGATGACTTGGGCTGGGTGGCAGAGGTGGCAACAATATCTGTTTCTATTGTCAACCAGGAAGGATGCCAGTTGGAGGTGACTTGGACGAGGTCATCCTCTGTGACTAGATAAGGCAGGTCATACCACACCTTCGACATATCTACCTTTTGACGAATGTGCACATTATGAAATGATGGTTTGAAGTCTGTGATGTGCTTATACTGGTTATACAATGTGGGCGAGAGGCCCGAATTTAGCTGAACGACTTGGTGAAGCTCCATTTGGAATAAAACCCAACATTTTTTTGTTTTTGGTCACTCGTGCTAGAATCTTGGTCGCCCATAACGATGCATAACGTGCTGCTTCACATAGACTAGGTTTAATCTCAGGGAGCTGTGACTGCGACGACGACTTGCATCCCACTAGTGCAACGAGCAAAAACAACCATGCATAGTGGAACAATTTCCCTTATTCCTACGCTTCCCATACATTCTCAAAGAATTCTTGGCACAAGTAATTGGCCCAGTCGCACTGAATCCATTTGACGCATTGCATTGCTAACGCAATGATCGATGTTGGAACTTCTTTGGCGCGCCATTTCTACGTCACCTTGCAGGCCAAGATCTCTGTGGCAAAGCAGACAAAGGCATTGTTGACGGTGTTGACAACAAATCCCTACGTATTTCTAACCACTCCATATGATTTTTTCATGTCATATGCGACCTTATTCTACTGACCCTTCCCTCGGAAGGCTTTTGCAGGACTTTCTCATTGGTATGGGAGGCTGATAATGTGGTGGATGAGCATGTCGTCAATAGGGATCCGTGTTCCCCACCACAAAAAAATTTCGTGCGCCAGAGCCAGCAACTGGTGCAAACATATATCGTTGATGTTGCTGCGACCAAAATGGGGGACAATCAACATATTTATGAGTTTGTACTTCTGCAGTCCTAGGGCCTATTTCATCAGTTCCACCTTGATGATGTCAACTTCTTCATAAGGGACCTGCCCCAAGTATTGTGACGGTGAAGTTCAGGGAAATTTGCGCGGTCTGCCAAATCCCAATCCTCCAGCTTGAGTGAAGGGACCTTATCCAATAGGTCACCCTCAAAAGGAACATCTTCAGGGAGAAAAGGCATATTGATTGTAGCCTTGAACTTATCAAGGTCGTTGGAAACGTTCACTCTCAGCTTCCGCAGGGCCATGTACGGAGGAAACTACAATATTGGCTCCACTTCCTCTACAATTTTTTTCTCCGGTGTAGTTACCTCTGGTTCGTCTTCCATCGGTTGCTTCTACTTATCAGCGTGAGGAGCCAGTTTTTACGTCGGGATCAGCTTGCGTGGAGACTTCCTGGTACTCGATTTTTGACCTCTCTTCTGTTTCTGCATGGCACTGGCACCAGGTTCTTGCGGCGCAGTTGGGGTAGGATTAGCTGTAGTCATGGTTTCTGGAATTAAATGGCCTAAGCCCTCTTGGCGCAATGTCTCTTCAAGTGGTTCCCAGGATGAAGACATAAGAATTGGCAAAGGGAACGAGAGCAGAGGGAACAAGTCGATCAGATAACTCAGAAAGAAAAGGGGACTTATGTAGACCTCCATGCCATATTTATAGTGACATAGCAGCCTAAATGGCCTTATGTCCATTGGTGCAGCTTCATTAATGCTCAAACGGCTCCAAAGATAGCGTAATCTCCTCCCTAAATGCAAGTTACCCGCTACTATAAATGGTAATAAAGCTGTCATGTCCAGATTTACTGTTCCAACGACTAGTTTCTAGCCTTTTTGCGACTACAACATCCTCCTAGAGTGGGTTCTGCGCTGGCTTCATAAATACCTATGCTCCCACAAGCTTCGTCGCTCCAAAGATTGACAAGAAATTTTATAACCTCTATCAGACTTCTTTAAAGTCCCGCACCCTCTCGCAACTGTTTGGAGCACTAAGACATTCTTCCGGCCATATAATCATTTAGCGCATGCAAGGGGGTCATCTCTGTAAGGTTTTAGGTGGCTACCATTAATATATCCAAGAAGTAATTCACCATTTAACTTAACCAATCGCAACACACCTCCCTCTGTAATTGCCTTGATAATATAGGGTCCATGCCAGTGCATCTTAAAATTCCTTGGAAAGCGCACAAAATTACTATCATAGAGCAACACCAAATCATCATTCTTGAAAGTCTCATGTCTGATATTTTGATCATGCCAAGCCTTCTCGCGTTCCTTTTTCACTTCCTGGTGAAAACCAACAATGAATCTATCTTCCTCGAGTGCAACAAGTTGCGACAGATGCTCCTTCATGATATCCTGGTCACCCATGTTCGTTATGGCTGTGATACACATAATAGGTAAAATGTATTCCATAGGCATAATGGCCTCTTGTCCGTAGACCATCCTGAAAGGTGTTTGTCCGGTCAGCTTCTTGCACGTAGTCCTGTATGGCCATAGAACACCATGTACGCACACATCCTAATCATTTCATATCTTTGTCAGCAAATTCTCTAGAATCTTGTTGAATGCTTCTATGGTTACATTCACCTAGGGATGCTAGGGTGTACTCTTCTGATGATGTATTCTAAATTCTTCTATTAGTGCCTGAACGGTATTATTTAGGAAATTCACCCTGGTCACTAATCAAAATTTTGGGGCATCCAAACCTCGTCAAAATATTCTAAAAAATAAAGTGTGCGTGTCTCTGCATTGCAATCCTTCATAGGTTGAGCCTCCACCCACCTAGTCAATTAATATGTAGTAGTGATGATGTATCACACTCCAGTATTCTTCCCTGGGGGGTTAATCGGCCCTATGAAATTAATTTCCCATTTGTCGAAGGCCTGCAAAGTTACCTATGGTTGTAGTGGCATCTCGTCTCTACATGAGGGTCTTCCAGTCCTCTGACATACATCACAAGCGCAACAATATTCCTTAGAATCATTGTGCAAAGTAGGACACCATAAAACAACCCTTAAGATCTTTTGCACGGTTAGTTTACTAGCATAATGACCGCCTGCAATGCTTCCATGTGCTTCTGCCAATATGCTCGGTCTCTCGAACTCAGGAACATATCGCCTCAAAACTTCATCAGATCCCATTTTGTATAATTGGTCTGCGATCAAAGTGAAATCTACTACACATAGGATCAATTCTTTCTTATTCTTGACCATATATTCAACAGGTGTACTGTCGGTGGTTATAAAATTGATGATATCGAAAAAATTATCATCAACTATCTTAATAGCAAACAACTGCGCATCTGGTAACCCATCATCCAAATTAGTTGGTTCTTCACCATTTTCAATGCGCGATAAGTGGTCTGGTCCCGCATTCAACCTTCCAAGCTTCAAAATCACCTCGAAATCGTATTCCTGGAACCACAAGGAGCCACCTAAAAATCTTCCCCCCCAACACAGACTTATTCGCCAAGTATTTCAAAGCAGAATGATCTGTGAACAACTTGAAATGACCTCCAAGCAGATAATGACGAAAATTTTGCAGTGCATACACCATGGCTAGCCCTTCTCTTTCTGTGGTTGAATAATTACGCTAAAAATTTGAGAGTTTCTGACTTGCAAATGCAGTCAGATGATCAATGTATCCAAGACCTGACTGTGCTAATCAGCCCCTAACGCGATACATAAAGCATCAACATGTACATGGAATTCCTTCGACCAATCTGGGAATACTAAGATTGGCTCAATCACCATCTTTTCCTTAAGTATGCCAAGATTCCTCTAACAATCCTCATCCCAATAGAAAGTGTCATCCTTCTTCAACAACTTCTCCATCAACACAGTGATCTGCACATAAGCTTGAATAAACTTCCGATAATATCCCGTATGTCCTAATATTGAGCACAACTGCTTCACACTCTTAGGAGGATCCAAATTAATAATGACAACAATTTTGGATAGATTGACCATTAGTCCCTATTTACAAACAATATTTTCCATCAATATACCAAAAGGGACACATATTACACACTTCTTCAAATTTCGAGAAATTTGTTACTTTCGACAAGTATCGAGCATTAAGCACAAGCTGGAGACATGTTTCTTCAACAGTCCAAAAACAATACAATCATCGAAATACACTTCTAATAACTTAGGGATATAATCTTTGAAAGCAGTAACTACTATGCGTGAAAATATGGATGACACATTCTTCAAACCAAATGGCATCACAGTATATTGGAAGGAACCCCATTCCGTCGCAAAGGTAGTCTGCTCCGATCCTTGGGTGTGATCCCGATCTGGTGATATCCCGAAAATCCATCAGTAAATGAATAGGCTTCACGCACTCTGACGTTGTCTAAGACTTCATCTAAGAATGGGGTCGGAAAAGGGTCATGTACACATGCATCATTCAGTTTGCGTAGGTCAACGCATATCCTAATTTCACCTTTTGTCTTCTTTTCTTGGACTACCATGGGAATTACCCAATTTGATTCCTCCAATGGTTCAATAATTCCTACAACAACCATAAGTTTTCAACTCTTCTTTTACCTTTTTCTTATACTTGGGATTCAATTTGTAAGGGCGCTGCTTAATGGGCCTAACTATAGAAATTATATAACTGATATGTTATACAACCGAGATTCTCCTGATCACACACTATTTGACTTCATGCACAATACATAATCTCTTCTACCATTGATCATTAATTGCGGAAATAAAATCAATTGCATGCACACATTAAAACCATAAAAATTCACACATATGAACACAGTAATTTAGGGGAAAGCCTAAAGCTGAAAACCCCCAACTATCTGTATATTATATGTCATAGAGATCATGTAACAATCATCATACAAATCTCCTCACAAGCTCTCAGTACAATCTCCAATTGCTACACACTAATCAGGCCCTGATCTTGCAAATCCATTGACCGATATTTGCCATCCTTTACCCTGCCTCTACTGCGCAATCAATGCTGAAGAATGGCTCATAATGAACTCGAATCCATCCTATATTGACCACACAATCCTCATTGGCATCTCCAATCACTGGTTGTTGCAAATCATGCAACAATATAGTCACAACTGATAGTCACACTACTCTTTCACCTACCTCTTCACTGGTCTCCACTGAAACTGTCCATGCACTGAAGTTAATTGATGTATTCTTTAGTTGATTAATGAGTTTATAATTAGTGAATTAATTAATAATTAATTCACACCACTCTCACTAATTGTATCAATCAGTTAAACTAGATACAAATAGCTCAACTATGTTTAGATTAGTTAAACTGAACACAACTCCATTAACTTCCTCAATCGACTCCACCAAACTCTGTCACATGAGTTCTAACTGAAGTATCCATGCAATAGCTCCACATAACCCTCAGGAATAGCGTAATTCCTTCTATCAGCTCCTGTGCCACATCTGTGCACTTAACTGAAGTGCTCCAAGAGAATAAGATAATGTTTAGAGTCAAAATATTATTAAGAGCTAATAATATTCGACATATCTATTTTTAGACTGGCAATCTAAAAATAGATTCCGCCCAATATGTCTAAAAATATAAATCCATCTATTTTTCCAACTTGACCAACCATCCACAAATAGCATCCTGCAACTCATAGAATATGATCGACATGTCTAAAAATAGACTTTGCGACAAAAATCACCTGTGTGGGCCCCACCTAGTTTAGGTGATCACTTTCCAACTAGGATCAGGAATGATGTTTTAGGATGCCTCCTTCACTGTTTCTTGTTGAAATCTTCAACACTCCTTCTCAACAAGAAACGACTGTCTTTGCATGCGACATGCAACTCCATGCATTCGCCCTGCAACCTTCACAAGCGCCATGCAACTCCATGCATCTGCTCTAAAACTCTTCTGAAACTAAATAGGCTCCAAACAACTCAATCAATCTGATGCATCTATCATCAAAGTCTTCGACTTCTTCTGGTACCAACTGCACATGTCTTCAGGAACCACTGCGTTGTTGAACTCTGCACCCATGCACTCTACACTTGCTGTCAACTTTTAACTACGCTCCAGTATCCGACACTGTCACTTTGATCTGTCTGCATCAATCCAACTGATCATGCTACTGCTGCTCTGTGGGAACCTCGTAGCCAAGTTCAATTCATGAGATCCACACCATATCAATGAATCCTGCCCAGAAATCTCCTCTTGGGATTAATAATGCATGTCACCCCACCTCTCACCTGGTGGTATAGCTGCATGCACTCCCTCTGCCCATCTTTCATGAAATTTCTTTGCATGAGTGGTTGCTCCCACTCCATGATCCTCATCTTGTGGCTGCTCCACATCCCGAGGTTCACTCTTACCTGCATGCGAAACTTGCTCCCTCTCAAGCATCAATTGCATGTCTTTCTTGCACTTCCCAACAGTAGGAAGCTCCGTAGAAATCCCATCTACTTCAAGTCTGTAGAGATTCTTTGCTCGAATACAAACCTTATTGAATTGTCCTTCTTCATCCACACTAACTCCTACACTCCCAATCTCATCTCTGCAGTGGACAAACTTTGTCAAGTATACCGGAATAGTGTCATTCTTCTCCATTTTTATATTCTTGAGTTTATCCTTGAGCGCCAACTTCCTCTGGTCGCTCTTGCTTTGGAACAAATCTGTCAAAGCTTTCCACATCAATAATGGAGAAACTTTACCATGAAGGCTGGACACTATGTGATCCTTCACACCTTCCAAAAGAATCCTTCGACACTTTGCTGTCTTCTTTTGCCATGCGTCAAGTACGGCAGCATCACTAGAAGTAGGTTTTGGAATTTATGCATCTATGAACTCCTTCAACCCATTGTCATCCAGCACCGCCTCCATTCTGTGCTTCCATGCAATATAATTCAAGTTGCCCTCAAGGGCATACTCCAATCGCAATCCGTTTAAAGACATCTCAACTTCAACACCAAGAAAACACTACTGCAAATTCGAATTCCACCAGCTCAAAAACTCAACCGCTTCAATGTTTTGCAATTGCTCCAATGATTAATATCGCTCTGATACCATGTATAAATTATATAACTGATATGTTATACAAATGAGATTCTCCTGATCACACACTATTTGACTTCATGCACAATACAAAATCTCTTCTACGATTGATCATTAATTGCAGAAATAAAATCAATTGCATGCACACATTAAAAGCATAAAAATTCACACATATGAACATAGTAATTTATGGGAAAGCTTAAAGATTAAAACCCCCAACTATCTGTATATTATATGTAATAGAGATCATGTAACAGTCATCATACAAAGCTCCTCACAAGCTCTCAGTACAATCTCCAATTGCTACACACTAATCAGGCCCTGATCTTGCAAATCCATGCACCGATCTTTGCCAGCCTTTAGCCTGCCTCTACTGCGCAATCACTGCTGAAGAATGGCTCATAATGAACTCGAATCCATCCTATATTGACCACACAATCCTCATTGTCATCTCCAATCACTGGTTGTTGCAAATCATGCAACAGTATAGTCACAACTGATAGTCACACTGCTCTTTCACCTACCTCTTCACTGGTCTCCACTGAAACTGTCCATGCACTGAAGTTAACTGATGTATTCTTTAGTTGATTAATGAGGTATTAATTAGTGAATTAATTAATAATTAATTCACACCACTCTCACTAGTGTATCAATCAGTTAGACTAGATACAACTAGCTCAACTATGTTTAGCTTAGTTAAACCGAACACAACTCCATTAACTTCCTCAATCAACTCCACCAAACTCTCTCACATGAGTTCTAACTGAAGTATCCATGCAATAGCTCCACTTAACCCTCAGGAATAGCGCAATTCATTCTATCAGCTGCTGTGCCACAACTGTGCACTTAACTGAAGTGCTCCAAGAGAATAAGATAATGTTTAGAGTCCAAATATTATCAAGAGCTAATAATATTCGACATATCTATTTTTAGACTGGAAATCTAAAAATAGATTCCGTCCAATATGTCTAAAAATAGAAATCCATCTATTTTTTCCAACTTGACCAACCATCCACAAATAGCATCCTGCAACTCATAGAATATGATCGACATGTCTAAAAATAGACATAGTCTAAAAATATATTTTGCGACAAAAATCACCTGTGTGGGCCCCACCTAGTTTAGGTGATCACTTTCCAACTAGGACCAGGAATGATGTTTCAGGATGCCTCCTTCACTGTTTCTTGTTGCAATCTTCAACACTAACATCTGGTTTTAAAGTGATCCTCATCACATCAATATCTCCAATAATCCCCTTTAGCTCAAAAAATTTAGTGGGGAACAACTCCTGATATTCAGAGAGGAGTTCTGCAATCGTTCCCATGGTATATTCATCCCATTAATCTCCTATATTGGAAAACTTATTCATCCCAGTAATCTCCTATATTGGAAAACTTAGGCTGCTCTTCTGTGCCAATATTGAATTTTATAGTCTTAACAAGTTCAGTAACAGCTGGAAATTCAATCTTAGGTCCAACAACTGTGTGCTGCCCCTCAAACTCAGGGATGTTAATGTTTCTAGGATCCTCATCATTTTCTTCAGCAGTCACATTTTGACATTCAACTGCATCCTTCATCTGTGCATTCGATTCTGGTAAGGACCGTACTACTGGTTCCCTTGGCACGTCAAAAACATCGTCTCAAATCTCTTGTAATGCCTCATCAATGCAATGGAATCCACTTTCAAAGCTGAAAGTCAAATTAAATCTCTCTTCCAGCACAACCCATTCAGTAGTACCATGTCGCAGCTCGGTCTCCAGATACCAATTCATGGGTATCATGTCTAAGCTATGATTGAATATGTGAACCCATTCCGGTTGTGACTCCTCTCCCCAAACTACAGTCCAATTGGCTAAATGTTGGCATAGATAATATGTGCCTGAATATTTCTCTTTCATTCGGGTATTGGGGCCTCTGAATCATAATCGCAACATTCGATGACATTCCCTCCAATTAGAAATATTTTCTTTGTGGGTTCCCCACTAGCACGCTGGGTCGAGCGCAAAGCTAGGTCAAGCGCTCGAAACCGTTGCTCTTCTAGAACATCCCTTTCAAACATATCTAAAAAGAGATTGACATCTCCTATCCCATTATAGTGGGGTAATTCACGTACCTTAGAGGATATACAACACAAAGATCTAGTTACCTGATTACATCGCATCATGGATACTTCATGTAAGCAGTCCTGCCAGTGTTCCAATTATTCATCTGAGTCTAATAATCATGAACTATATTTTTCCAAACTAAGCTGACCATCTGCCGTGGGATTGATCAAATCCTCATCCTTTGTGGTTAACTTGTAGACATGGTCAATATCCTCATCGACATATTCGTCGCGCACTGATTCTGTATACCTTGCTCCTTCTACAGGGTCCAGGGGGACCACAACCCTTGTCCCATTGTTTTCAAATACCATGCTCATGTGCTTGAGGTTCATAATAGCATCCATGTCAAAATACTAGTATATACCTAGCAACGTAAGATACAAATTTGCATCATCAACATTTTCAATGAATTCATAGTCAGAAAACACCTTGACTCCTTCAATGTCAACTACTACCCTAGAGAGCCTTCCCATTGGGATAATCTTCTGCTGATTAGCCATGCATAGTTGAATTAAAGAACATTCCAACTTAGGTTCTTCTATTTTATGCCATGTCTGTTTAGGTAAGACATTTGCATCGGATCCTATATCCAGGATAACTTGATCCATCTCAAATTCTCCTATCTGAGTGGTTATGTGCATCTCTCATCCAGTTCTTCTTTTATTCTTGTGGATTTTGTTGACAACCCTTTGTTCAACTTGAGGTTGATCTTTCTTGGTGCAGTTATCAATTAATGTTTGAAGGTTTTCAACCGCCTTCTTATTGCGCAAAATATTGATACAAGCCTACATGAATACTTTCAGCTCAGCTGGATCAATCTCATCTGTAATATTCACAAAAGGCCTAGTCGGTGCTTTTGATGTCGACGCACCGGGGTCCACAAAATTATTCTTAGATTTAGTAAAAGTATCCTTCTCTTGTTGTAAGTTAAATCCTTCCTTATTCTCAGGGGTTTTCCGAACCCAGACATTTGCAACAGGTTTTTTCCCTTCTACTTTTTCTACACCAGTTGTTGCACCACTTCTAGTCACAATATTAACACTAGGTTATTCATTGCACGACTCTTCCCTCATCATATAAACATTCTGTGTAGGTGTTTGAGTCTTATTTTCTTGAATTTTCACAAGAAAAATAGGGCAATCTTCAATTACATGGTCAAACTGCTGTAATATTCCCAATTAGCAATAGCTATTTGGAATATTAGATTTGGTCAATTTTGCCTTATGTAGTTGGATTATGAATAAAAGTGAGTAAAGGGAACACAAATCACTCTAAAATAAGGGGGTACTTCCTAGTAGACGCACGTTGTAATCAAGGGGGGGGGGGGGGGAATTGCGCACGCAGTAAAGGGAGGTGATGTTGGTAAAGGCGACCGTAGGGAAATTGCGCACGCAGTAAAGGGAGGCGACGTTGGTAAAGGCAGCCGTAGGATTTGAGAGCTGCCAACGCTATATAAAGATGATAGCCTCCTCATTTGGACATGATTGGAGTTTATGCATTTGAATCTGGTCATTGCGACTTTGAGCACGTTGGCTGTTTAGCATGTATGCAGCGCTGTTTAGCGCATTGAGTGTCTCCGTTTGGAGATCTTGCCCTCAGCCCCGGGGGACTTCGAGTGCCTGCTCGGGTGAGGTAGTCCCATCAGTGTTTTTATTGTAGGAGGATTGATTTGTAGCATTTGTGGAGGAGCAGCGCATCTATTTACTGCGCAGTCCTGAGTGGGAGGATGCAGTCCGTATTGTATTCTTGGAGGATCCTGGTCAGGAGGTGGAGTGCAGGAATAGTCGCGTCTATTGGGGATTTCTGGATGAGCGAGTGATCATATTATTGAGGATCCCAAACAGTGGCGGTGTGATCATTGGGAGGAAAGCACAGATCCGCAAGGAGGCATTCCCAGACAGCTACACGGCCGTTTTCAGCAAGCTGGAACACAGAACAGAAACACAACCATCTCATGCAGCGTTCTGAGAATATTTCTTAACTTGCCCTGTGCAAGTTTAGGTGCTATCGCTTTGATCACCTATTGTACTCCCCTATATTTATCAGTATAATAAAATGGCTCAACGTTCTCTTGGTATTTCTTGAGTATTTGTGCATGCTTTATATATACACGCTATTGTATGTTTGCATTACTGTTATTTCTTCCCTTTGCATTTCAATTTATGTACCACTTGTTGTGTTTTCCCCCACACTCTTAGACAGAGTCTGGAAAGGGCCAGGTAGCCTCCAGATCTCATCCTCTTTTCACAGGTGAAATATCTGGTAAATTCCCTCCCAGTCCATCTCTGGTTAGAGTTTGCTTGTGTTTGAGAGATATCCCTGAAAAGGGATATTACAACTGCCAACAATACCTACAAGATGAGTGTGTCAAGTTCTGGCAGTCGCACACAAAGTGACCAACTTCTCCACAATTATAACATATAATGTAGCCTCTTCCACAACCAGCTCCTCCTCCTCTTCCATGACCTTGGCCCTGAAATCCCCCTCGCCCAGAGGGCGACACAGGTGAATCCATACCTCTACCTTATGACGGTATTAGTATAGGAAGCAACTTGTTCAATCATTAGGTTAAGCCTGTGACAATTCTTATCATCATGGCCTATAGACCGACAAAATGTGCAATATAACTGCTTGGGAGACTGAATATATTTCTATAACCTAGGAAATATTCTGTAGGGTGCTGTCTGGTTACTTGACATAGTGCGCAACATATTGTAGGGTTCACACTTGGCCCTGCCCCTGTATTAGGCTTGATCGGAGTCGGTCCTCCAACTACAAGATATTTTCCATATAATGGCATTGTTCCTAGTAGTGTCCTTTAGCTTTGCAGCACACACACCATACCCCTGTGTGCCCGTCCTTCCTGTTATCCTTCCATAGGCTTTGCAGTTCTAAGTGCAGGGTAGCGACCTGGCTCTAAATATGCTGAACCAATTTTTTTGTTTTTTTAACTGGTGAGGCTTTCATTTTCATTTTGATTTCCAAAGCTTCGGCCCAGGTTGCGATCTTCTACTGAGATAAAGGCAGGTGGAGATGCGGCAACAACATTTCAATGAACCATTCCTTATGCTGATAATCATTAATGGTGAAGCCTCCATCCTTGGTAATGCGTTTTAACCGTTGATCTGCCTCCCATACATTTTCCTTTACTTCCTGGTGGATATCCTTCAATTCGATAACACATTGCGTGTATGACTTTGGCTTCCAGAACAACTCATTCAATGCTTTCTTTAGATCATCTATTGTCGTAGTTGGATTAGCCGCTACCTACCTCATGTACCATTCTAGCACACATTCTTGGAATGCAGTAGCAATTTGCACTTTCTTGAAATCATCGCCATTAATCTGCTGTGCTTTCCACACAACCTCTGCGACAAACCATAATTGCTCGGTGTCTTCATTCCCAACACCCTTAAAAATCTGCATCTTAATAGAGTTAGCCATATCGAATACCAGTGGTGGAGGTGTAGGTGGGGGTGGAGTGGATTATGAGGTGGACTTTGGAGTGGGGTTGACGGGATCTGGAGTGCAACTGTGTTACTATCTTTTGCGTGTGCCAAATCGCCTGAAATACTTGCCTCAAATTCGTTGTCGCTGGCAGACCTACCTTTGAGGGGAATATACACAAAATCTCCTTCTAGATATTCTCTATAAATTTTTCCATTGCACGTAGAACTAGGTGGACCTCTTCTAAACATTCATTCAGTGTGGCTGCACAAAGTATGTTTTTCACATAAGAGCATTTTAAGTCACAACTTCAAAGAGCGCAAAAACTTACCTCGCGGGCCCTTGAAAAACCTTCTTTTAGCTTCAGTGTAGGATAAAAAGGTATCAATGGAAGACTCAGTGACAAATCCGCCCAGAATGTTGTCGATCCAGTAGTCTATTGTGCGAGTAATACTATTGTCCTCTTTTTCCAATTGCTGAACCAACTCAGAAGTCCACCTGGTAATCACATTGTCATTCCAACAAGTTTGCGTCTCTATGAACCAAGATAACCACTCGTATATTTTTGTGTGAAGGAAGAAAATAATATTTCGTGTTGATCTGTATAAATGTATCTTTGTTCCCAATCTTCAGCTAATAATTGCAGGTTCTGGTTCTCTTGGATCATGAACTCGCACAACTTTTTATCCAACCAATCCCACAATTTGTTCTTAATTGGATGCCGCATCAAATTTCCCTCAAATAGATCCTGGTCCCGAAAATGGAACCATTTGTTGGCTTGAGGTGTATAGACTCAGGTTTAGAGTGTATTTGTGTAACCAACAAAACCCTCCAACTACTGGCCTTTTCGGTAGTGATCTGCTTGCGTAGACCAAAGCTTGACTCGAAGTAGCAATGGGAGGGTGCTGGAACCAGGTTTTCGCACCTTGAGGGAGGAATATGATGTGGATCTAAGCCTTTCCGATATGATTTAATCAATATTGTGCTGCGCTAGGGCTCTGAACCCGATTCAGATCTAACTTCAACAAAACCCTTAACACAGATGCAATTATCGCGTAAACACATAGATCTACTCTTGTTTTGATTTAATTAACAAAAACCATTAATACATATATAATTTTCATGCAAACAAAAAGATATATTATTATGTAATTAACCCAAGGAGATGCACACCGATTAACAACAATTACACCACAAATCTATAAGCAAATCCTTAACTCACAAAGCATTAACACATAGAACATAATTAGATAAGTAAGCTAGAGACTTTGTAAAACCTTCTCTTTATTAAGAAGATATTCAATGAGTACCTTTCTTTATCTTGCATACACAACCGTAGAGTCGTCACACACAACCCAGGACTTAGGTCTCCATGCACACAGCCGCAGGAGCCTATCTTTACTCAGACTAATCACAAAAACTTTCCCAAAATCAATTTCGCAAAAGATAATATGATCTATCAGATATATGCTTGACTTGAATCATACATATCTTTTTATATGACTTAGACGTGCAAAAACCATGGACTCAAACCGTAGTTTGAGCCCCATGTTTTACCCTTTTACCCATTACAATATGAAGGAGATTTGACCCACCCCAAAGCCCCTTGACCTGCGCACTACACTTTAAAAAAATGAATAAAATTGACTCAAGAATACCTAGGGGACCCTAGCCCAACATCAGTATTCTTTTTATTTAATCTTAGTCCTGTATTCTTTCATATTTTGGCCCATTATATTATAGGCTTGAGGCCATTACATCAAATATAATCATATCATTTGTGGGAATTGACTTGAGTGGGGATTTACACCCCATTATGAATGTATGATGTATATGGTATTTAATTTATTTCTCCATAATAATGGCATGCACTAAATATGACCTTAATGCCAGTCAAGGTTTGCTTTAATACTTTTGAGAGCCTTGAATGGAAAATGTTAATGGCATGTGAAAATGCAGCTGCAGTGGAGGGGGCTCTAAACATGGCCATGCCTATCTTGGTAAATGAAGTTACACGATTAGAAAAAACAATTTAGAATATGTACAACTTCCAACTTCCATGCACAGTTCTAAAAGTATATAGCCCAAATTCCAACTTTCATACAGAGTTCGAAAAGTACATAGCCAACTTCCAATTTCCATGAAAAGAGCTATCCAACAACTTTGGTCTCTGGAAATAATGAAATTACAAAGTCCTATGTCTTCCTTTCTTCTTGGACACCCAAAACCCGGAACCTGGATTTCTGCTCTTCACCTTTACTCTCTCCGATCCCCCATCAGTACAAACCCAGGGTGCATCACCAACCATGGACATCCATGCTATGTGCTCTTGTTGAAGAGGCTCTACTCAACTATTTAAACAAAGAATCCTACTCAGAATATGAGTACTAGTGGAAAAACAATGTCTCTTTCTAAGGCACATGTTTAGCCATTAACCATTTGGTGAGAATTAAAAACAAGCCACAAGCCTTTGTTATATGAAGAAATTTTTTCTCAACTAATTGTGCTATTAAGACCTGACTATATATTTTAACAATTAATAATAAAAAAATTGTGAAATAAATATCTCCTCTTTTTAAAAATATTTGAATTTGTTTAATTGTGTGTAACAAGAAGACAAACTACAATATCATGAAAAAGTGTACTGCAAACAATCAGACTAATCTACATGATGTACAAACACCATTAACTTTTAGTTCATTTTTCAGTGATGTGGGTCAGGATAAAAGTAATTAGCAATGTTTAATGTGAGTACAATATGTCATAGATTTATTGAAAAGTGCACAATTTGGTTCTCAAACCATTTAACATGGTAGGGAACTCGGTGGGTCACTTTAATTGTAATGGTTGCTTATGCCATATGATTTATAATTATAATCTACAAGGTTCTTAAATTATAAATGAGTACGTTTCTGCTTGAAGATACTAGGCCGTTTTGTTTTCTTCTTAGCTTTAATATTTGACTTCGTTTGTTGGAGATGCACTTCGTTCTTAATTTTACATTTAAAAACATTTTACTTTTCCATTGAACATATGATTTAATCTATAGAAAGTCATAATGTTTAGAGTACCTCATGTTGAAATGTAGGATCTACCACATTAGCATGCATTTGAAAATTTTAACTTTTGTGGAGTTTTCTATATTATAATATTATTTATTTTATATGTGAAATTTAATTTAATATCAATCTGAATTCCTTTCAAAGTCAGTGGGATTTTGAAAAATAAAATAAAATAATTATATTATAATAAATAAATATATAGAAAAATTTAATCCAAAGTTTATACAAAGTAAAATATAAGTGGAAAAATAAAGTTGAATAGTTTATTGTTTTATTAATTTAGTGTTATTCTTGATATTTCTGAGTTTTATTGAAATATATGTTTTTAATTTCTATTTTAATTTTAAAGATTTTTATTTATTTTTTAAAATATTTGAATATAATATTACTTATTTTTTAGTTGTTGTAATTTGATTATGGTATTTTTGTTAGATCTAAGATTTTTGTGATTTATAATTTATTTATTTTTCGGATTAATTATATTATTAGGATTTGGTTGACATTTTGAACTATTTAATATGATTCATCCTTATTGTATTTTTATTGTATTTATTTGTTCCTTGGGTTAGGCTATTCATCTTTGTCTTGATGATAAACCATAATAAGTGATTAGAAACACATCAACCCAAAAAAATATTTTGTGATTTTTTCTAAAAAGATTTTGAATAAAATAATAATAGTTTTTATTAAAAAAATTAAATAAAAATAAAAATTTTAAATTGTTTTATTTAAATTAGAGATAATATTTTTGTTTGTTTAAACAAAAAGGATTTATATATTAATTTAATGTTTTATTTGGTCATAATTTTAAAAATATATTATTATTATTATTACAATATAAAACTAATAAAAATTTAAAAGTATACATTAAATTATACCAAACTTAATTAATAAATACTTTTTCAATTTCAAAATTTCAATGCAAATCAGAATATGTAAAGGTTTTGGTGTGATGACCAAATTTTTTTAATACAAATTCTTACCAATTTCTTTGAAAAAAAATAATAAATCCTTAAATAATTTTTATTGAAATAATGATATAGTAAAAATAATAAATAATAAGGTCCCCTCCCTCTGTCGACCATTTGGAGGTTCCTCATGACAATCCGTCTCCTGACCAATGCGGTTCCTCTGTTATGTGCTCGCTCCGTAATTCTCCACCTGCGGACTTTAGCTTCCCTACCTCCAATCCCGCTTCCTCTAACCCGGTCTCACCTCCCTCTGGTCCCTTTTCATCTTACTCGGTTACCCCTCCTTCCATTCCCATGTCTTCAATTTCGGTTTCCCCACCCATGGACCCTAACTCCATTTTCGCCAATCCCATGTCCTCTAACCTCTCCTCCAATCACGTCTCCTCTAACTCGATTCCCCTTCCATCGATCCATGTCACCTTTTTCTCGATCTCCCCTCCCTCCATTCTCGATCCTTCGAACTCGTGCCCCCCTCCCTCCAATCTCATTTCGTATTACTCGGATCCCCCTCCCTCCAACCCATTTCGTCCATCCCTATTTCCTCCCCCTTGATAAAATTCCCTCTTCCTCGAATTTTCCGGCTCATGTTGATTTTGTTGTTCCTCCATCTCAAAATAAGAGAATTATTAATATCTTTAGCAAAATTTTGGATCCTTCGACGTTTCTTCTTTTGGATAAAGGTTTGAAATTCGCTTTGGCTCCTAGGAGAATCCCAATTGAAGACATTATTTGTAATATCGAATTTGGGTTCAAAGACTTGCTTGTTGACATCAAGGAATCCATTAGGTAAGTTTGCGTTGTAGTTCTTAAAAAAGTGGCCCCTCCCAAAAGCAACATCACTAAACAAGAATTTCTAGCTTTGAAATCCTTGAAGAATGATCCTGATGTTGTTGTTCTGAACGCTAATAGAGGTGGTGATGCTGTGATCATGGATAAAGTTGATTACTAGAATAAAATGATTTATCACCTTCTTAATAGTGGCTTCTATAGAAAGTTAAGCAAGAACCCTATTAAGAAAATCTCGAAAGATGTTGCTAACCCTATTCATTATAGTAACATCCCCAACCCTATAAAAAATAATCTTATCGTTAGTAACCCCATTACCCCTAGAATTTATGGGCTTCCTAAGACCCATAAAGAGCCCCCCCAGACCTATTGTTAATAGGATAGGTGGGCCCACTTATTTTTTTGCCAAGTTCTTAGCTCAAAAGCTCAAGCCCCTTGTTGGCCTTTCCGAGTCCTTTGTTAACGACTTAGCTTCCTTTATTAATGAGCTTAAGGGTACCAAGCTTGATCATGAGGATATTCTTGTCATATTTGACATTGTATCTCTCTATACAAATATCCCTATTAATGATGCACTGGAAGTTATTAACCACATCACTGAACCTGATACTGCCAAGTTGGTAGGTTTGTGCCTTACCTCTACTTTTTTTTAGTTTCTAAGGGGAATTTTATGAACAGTCTTGTGGATTATCCATGGGTTCTCCACTCTCCCCGATTGTCACAAACCTATTCATGGAAGACTTTGAAGCTAGAGAATTATCTTCTACTCTTTGCCCTAAGCTTTGGAAAAAGTTTGTTGATGATACATTCAATAATTGGCAACGTGGTCAGGACCAGTTGGATTCCTTCCTTTTACATCTTAACAGTCAGTCTGGTCCCATCAAGTTCACTATGGAAACAAAAGTTAATGGTTGTGTTCCTTTCTTTGATGTTCTTATATCTAATAAGGGGGATGGTTCATTTTCTCACCAACTTTTTCGTAAGAAAACTCACACGGAGCAATACCTCCATTCTAGTTCTTATCATTATCCTGCTCAAAAGTTTGGTTTCCTCGACACATTAGCTACTCGAGCTTTAAGGATCCCAGATGAGAGCCATTTTGAAGGATAAAAATCACATCTCCTAAGAGTTTTTGAAAATAATGGCTACAACAAGAAACTAGGTCTCAAGGCTTTCCAAAAATATAGCATAGGGCCTAGGCTTAAGAGAAATCCTAATGATTTGGTTAACTGTGTGCATCTTCCTTTCATTCTTGACACCACTGATATGATTGTTCGCATTCTTAAGAAAAATAAGGTGCATGTCACCTTTAAACCTATAAACACCATCAACAAGTCCCTGAAATATGTCAAAGACCATCTGGCACCCTAAAGAATCTAAGGGTGTTTACCTAATCCCTTGCTCCTATGCCCTATGTTGGGGAAATAGGTCGCTCAATTAAGTAGAGGATTCAAGAGCACACAATAGACATCAAGCATTGCAAGTCTCACTCATATGCCCTAGAAGAGAATGCATAAAAAACTAGACAACACATTTGTATTGAGAGTCTCAGGTCATTATGAAGATTGATCACTTCCATCATAGGAAGTTCAGGGAGGCTATAGAAATTAAAAAAACATGCTATTAATTTGAACAGGGACGGGGGATGGAAGATAAACATCAATTGAATTCCTTCCCTTCCATCTTAGTTTCCTCTTCCTGGCTATTATTTAATTTGTTATTATTAATTTATTAATTATTTTTATGAAAAAAAATAATTAAAATAAAAATACTTTATATTATAGTTTAGAAGAGAACATGGCTGAGAAATGAAGTGTCTTTTTTTAGGAGATTTTAGTGCTAAAATAAGAACCAAGTTATTTTTGTTAAGGAATGATTTCAACCCTAATATTTTATGGCTAGATGGAGACTTCATTTTAACTAGCAGATACAAAAAAATCTTCAAAGACTTGGTCCAAAATTAGTTTGCACTAATTAAGATTCACATTTTTTGGAATCTAATAATCTGTGATAGTCTATTAAACTAGGCTAAATATAATAAGATAACTTGAATTTATGGACTTGGTAATAGTGTTGTAAATGTGATATTTGATATCTTCATTTACAACCAAATAAAATTATATATATTAAATGACCATGAGGTTGATTTAGGTCATACACCTTTAATCTTAATTCTAGACTTTGTTATATACAAAGACCCCATATATGAGAATTTTGATAATTAGAATTATTTGATTTTTGACAAAAATAATTTTGATATTTTTTAATGATTTAAATAACTAAGTAAATCTCATATTAATCAATGACAATATTGTTGAAAATGGTTATTATTGATGTCAAAGGTTTTCCAAATGAAAGAGAAAGTTACATAGTCGATGTAATAGCCCTCATGAAAATTCCATATAATAAATTTAAAAATAGTAACCATGGTTGATGGGACACTTATTCCAAGTTGAATGTTGGGAAACAAATCCTAGTGGGTGTTCAATTCTGTTATTATGGCTAAAGGAAATTGGAAAAGGAAAAGGATTTGGAAAGGGAAAATGGCATATTTGGCACATTTAATTATGAAAGATAAAGGGAATTAGGAGAAAAGGGAGATGAAAGGTCACAGGTTGCCTGTGAGGAGGAAAATGAAGGAATATAACGGAAAATGAAGAAAATCGAGGCCTCTTCTATAAAAAGGCTTTTGAGGATCAATTGGAAAGATTTTGGATCAAGATTTTTCTCAAACTTATGGTTCTCATTCTATTCTCTCTCTCTCTCTCTCTCACTCTTGGACACTTAGAGTTTCTTGGAACATCTTGGAATTGGACCAAGAAAGGCAAGAAAGCAAGAAGAAGGAGGATGCAAGCAAGGAGGAGCAGGAATCAAGCAACTACAACATGATTCTTGGCAGATATTGATTTGCATGTGTGATTTCCTTACTAGATCTGGCATGTATGGTATTGCATGTGGTTCTTTTCTATCTTGGTAAGGGTTTTTTCCAGGAATGGAAATGTTTTTAGACTAGTCTTTCCATTTCTGGATAGCCTTGATGAGATGGGTTCTCATACTTCAGTTGAGATGGATTGCTAGATTGGATTCGAAGCCGAGTGAGGTGGATATCTGAATTGATATAACACATGTCCTAGTAAACCCTGAACTGAAATGTGGGTTGCGATAAAGCTGGATAGTGCGTTGCCTCAGTGGACCTAGAAATCCTTTCCTGTGAATGGCAGGATATACGGTAAAGCCAAGAGGTGGTTTTCCTCGGTTTAGGGCTTAGTGATATGGGATGGATTGCAGTAAAGCTTGAGAGGTGGGTGCTCTCCATTTTGTCCTAGTAGCCTTGGGATGGGATGCAAGGTAAAGCCTCGAGAGTATGTCTTGGTTTAGGTCCTAGTGATCCCTGATTCAGAATGTGGATTACAGTAAAGCTTGAGAGACTAGGAGATAGAAAAATTCCTCACGTTGTAGGCGGATAACTCCGGTAGCATTCATGCTCGTTTGGTTCTTTTTGGTTGGTTACGAGTCTCACTTTCATGATAGGAATATGGCACGAGGGTGATTGGATGAAGAGAGATTTGGCTCAGCCAATCTATGGTCAGGTGGAACGTGAAAATCCCATCTCCATTTTTTTTTACATTTAGTAATGAAAAGATAATTCCTTTGGTATTCGACATGCAAATGTACTAGTTATTATGTTGATTCTATTGCTGTTGTATCCACTGTATTTATGTTGTTATTATGCTGGTTATAAGCATGTATTTTATCAGTGCTGATGTATGGTTCTATCCATGTTTTTACTTGTAAATGAATGCACAATGTATCTATGGTAAAATAGATTGTTTTCCAGCTAATTATGTAAGGGAGCAATGCTTCTTAGCGATTCTCAGATAAGTATGAGACCCCTATGCTTAAACCTATTGTTTACACTTGTAGATTCAATGTTTGTGACATGTTTGATAAAATGCATGGCATGGATAAGAGGGGTCCAGATGAGTTCTTGTTGATGTGATTTATTCTGTATCATTGTCCTATTGTTATTTATCATCCATTAAATTTTCATGAAGTTATGGGCAGTGACGTGGGCTCTGGGCCTGAAAATGTGGCTCAAATCCCGGATCTACAGACACAAAACTAAGCAGTTTGGGCCCTAACCGTTTTCATGTAGTGTTATGCCTGCGACTATAGCCTCCTAGCTCCTGGAATGTAGTGTTATGCCTGTAAATATGGCTTAAAGGGGGTAAAAATGTCAGTGTAACCCAGGGGTAAGAGGCCTGAATGGTTGGCTTACCTCCAGGGGGTGTTGTGGTTGTTGTACAAGATATGTAGGTTGTGTTTTCCATCGGTTCCACTTCCTTAAGGTCACATAGGAGGTTAAATTTCATTATAGTAGCCTCTCGTCACATGTTTATCCCAGTTAGCCAATTACTTGGGTAGATGTGGGAAGACTGTGTTATAGAGTGGATATCAGAGCATGGTTCAACCCTCAGACTGGATGGGAAGTGTGTTGATCATGCATTTATGTTGGTTGCATATGTATTTAATATGCTTTTGGTCTATATGTGCTTGTTGCATGCATGTTGTGTTGGCCATGGTGGCAGTGGTGTCACCATGGAAATGATGATGGTGTTGTTGTCAACATGTTGTCATGAGTATATGACTGGTTATGTGTTGTTCACGCTTATGTATTATCTGTGCACGCTTACTTACATGTTGCTACATATTGTACATGCATTGCTTGTTTATGCCAGGTTACATATTGGTCATGCTTGTACAATGTCCGTGTATGCTTGATTATGTGATGCTATATGTTGAACATGAATTGGTCATTCATGATTGGTTATACATGTCAAGTGGGTGCATATGGTCAAATTTTCATTGGTTTGGTGAAGGTTGTGCATAAGGTCATTTTATGAAATTAGGTCATCATGATGATATTGGTATGTTATGATGCTAATGTGTTGGCTAAGGTAGAGTAGGAGATGCATACCATCAAAGTGAAGTTGCAACATTGGACCTCGGGGCAAGAGCATGTCGTCATACAAGTTTGGATGTTGGGCATGTAGGTATGTAGGTTAAGGATTGTTATATGCATCATGGTTATGATTATTCCTTTCATTCTATTGATGATATGGTTACGTACATTATAGGTGCTAGTTTATTAGTCTGGTTATATGTACATGTGTTGGATAGTCATGAATGATAGCAACCTATGGTGGTATGCATTGCTATTGTTATTTTATGTTAGATAACTTATATGTTGTTGATGAGCATGCTATGGGTTAACTTGTTGTTGTTGTATGATAGTTAGCTTGATGATTAGAATACATGTTGTTGATGAATATGATATATATCTTATTGTTGTTAAATTCTAGTGACTTGATGGTTAGGTTTATGACATTTAGGCATGAATCAAACTAATTATGATAGTGTGTTGTATTGTGTATAGACCGATTGAGCATATGTGATTGTATGCATGAATGACAATTGTTTATGAGTTTAGGGTGTGAAAATGTTAGCTATATACTGTTATGGATATCATGACCTTATTTATGATTGTTTTGATATTCAGTGAAGTTATATCATGCTAATCTATATTGATTGTGCAGACAAGATAAGGCTCCCCTTAAGATGCATTAAGGTATGAGCTTGCTTATGTCATCTAAATTTTTTTCTTGAATGTTTGATTATGTCATCTATTTGGTGTTGAGTTTTGGTGTATATTATGTCATCTATTTAATGTTGAATGTTTGATTAAACACATGATATTAGTATGTGTCTATAAGATTGCATGAAAGAATGATTTGGTCTTAAGATGGTTGTACTAATGCATTATGTGCTGATATAGCTGATACATACTTACGTGTAAATAGGTGACAACTGTAGCATTGTGTATTATGACTGATGAATGTGATTTGATTATTGATTATGACATGGTTGTTTTTTTTTTCCACAGAAAAAAATCGAACTTTCTATTAAGAATAGATAGTCACATAACATATGCAGAGCATTTTAGTGCAGCTCCATTCCCCTTTTTTCAAAGAGGAATGGTGGACTCAACTGCTTTACAATACCTAGGAGCATTGCCAAAGCAACCTGTATTCAAGAAGATCACAAAAAATAGAGGCACTCCCCATTATTCATCATCCCCCGGATATAAGCCTGAAACAGAGATGAGAACAAAAGGTATAAAGTGCCAACAGAAGCCCAAAACTTCCATTTCCCAAAAGAGAATTCGGCAGTAGAAACTATCACGGTCTCCAAATTATGACATGGTTGTTAGACTTGGTAAATGTTGATTTCAAATTTGTAGATATGTTGTCTTGATCTTTAGAACATGTGGCGACATGTGTGTTCAGTTACAAGGCAACGTGTTTGGCACAACAAGGTAAGATAACTGGCATATTGGTATATTTATTTATGTGTGGAAAATTATGTTGTTATGGAAGTATGATGAAGAGGATTTCATGGTAGGGGACTACCATGAAATCTTGGAGAATGACCAAGTTGAGCTTTCCTTGGGAATCATGTGGATTGAGTCATGGTGTTTGTTGCTAGTCATGTTCTTTTGTTCTTATGTGATTTGTTGTGCTTGATTGCAACCTTGTTTATGTATGGTGCATGATCATGCCACTTTTTTGTGGTGTCATATTACTTTTGGTTTTTCATGGTCTTCCTCTTGTTTGTTCTTTTCCTTTCCTTTAATGTTTTGAGTGTCTTGGGAATTGGTTCAAGAAAGAGGAAAGTTAATGGAGCTCGTGAAAAGCTGTGTGGTACCCAACAAGTAATGTAAGATATGGATGAAGCTCGACGCATGAGTAAGTGCAGTAGAAGGTAAGAATATAGTTAACTAGATTGGTTGGGCCCATTGAGATAAATGGGCGGTGGAAAAACAATCGCGAGAAAGGTACCACGAAAGGTAAACTGAATGGATCTGAGGTGTTAGATGCTTCGGCTATGTTGGGAATTGTTGTTCTCAACGTTGTGCATATTGTGCACGGATAAAGGAAGTTCTCTTAACCTTGACCTTATGCTATCTGGTAATTATGATGTGATAATGATTATGTTGGTGTTTATATATGTATACATGTATGTATGTATGTATGTCGTGTCTAACATGGTTGTCATGGATCATGGTTGTTTGATACTAAATGTTTATATATAGATATATGTGTGTATGTACGCTGTTTTCTGATAGGATGATGATTTTTTTATGCTAATGATTATATATGTATGTATCTATGTATCTATGTTGATGTCTGAAAGGGTTGTCAGGGATCATTCTTGTGGAAGAATGATTGCTTATTCAGGTGAATGGCATGAAGAGGTTCCTGGCTATGAGGAATCAAGTGGCAGAGTAGCCTTGATAGATCTATGAGGTGAGTATCATGTGGATATGATTTAATGTTATATTCTTTTACTATTCCTATGTATATGTTATAGACATGTAATGCTAAGGGGTACATAAGAGAAGTGAAAGTAGTGTGATCTGCGGCATGCTAGGATAAACATGGATAATGGAAAGACACTAGAAGCAAGGTTTCTTTGTGGAGTCAGTGTGTGGTCTATGGACGTGCAGTACTAACATGTGTATATGTCGTGCATGTCGCACATTTTGTATATTCAGTGATTGTACCTATGGTGATGTGTACATGTAACATATGTAGTATTGTGTGCATATGATGTTGTATGCATGTTGTATATATGGTGTTGTGTGTATATTGCAAATGCAGTGCTAGGTATGGATGGTGCTACATACATGTTGGACATGCGGTGATGTGTACCTATTGGACATGTTGGACATGCAGTGTTGTGTGCATATGGTGTTGTGCGCATGTCCGATATGCGGTGCTGTGTATGTATGGTGCTATGTAAATGTTGTATATGCAGTGCTATTAACATATGGTGTTGTGTTCCTGTTGTACATATGGTGTTGTGTGCGTGAATGTACATGTGGTGTTATGTGCATGTGGTGCTGTGTACATGTTGTACATGCGGTGTTGTTTACAGGTGGTGCAGTGTACATGTCATGCATGTAGCACTGTGTACATGTGGTGTCGTGTACATGTCGTGCATGCAATGCTATGTAAATGTGGTATTATGTACACGTTGTATAGGCGGTGCAGTGTACATTTGGAATTGTGTACACGTTGTGCAGGTGGTGCCATATACATGTGATGTTATGCACATGTTGTGCAGGTAGTGTTGTGTACAAATGGTACTATGTACATGTTGTGCCTATGGTACTGGTATACATGTGGTATCATGTGCATTTCGTACATGTTATGTTGAGGGCATGCTATACTATGTATGTGCATGGTGGTCGTGGTATTGTGACATGTGTATTCATCGTATTGTACTCTGTGTACGTATATGTATCTATATGTATCATGCCACTTTTTTGTGGGGTCATATTTCTTTTGGTTTTTCATGGTCTTCCTCTTGTTTGTTCTTTTCCTTTCCTTTAATGTTTTAAGTGGCTTGGGAATTGGTTTAGGAAAGAGGAAAGTTAATGGAGCTTGCAAAAAGCTGTGTGGTACCCAACAAGTAATGTAAGATATGGATGAAGCTTGACGCATGAGTAAGTGCAGCGGAAGGTAAGAATATAGTTAACTATATTGGTTGGGCCCATTGAGCTAAATGGACAGTGGCAAAACAATCGCGAGAAAGTTACCACAAAAGGTAAACTGAATGGATTTGAGGTGTTAGATGCTTCGGCTATGTTGGGAATTGTTGTTCTCAACATTGTGCATATTGTGCACGGATAAAGGAAGTTCTCTTAACCTTGACCTTATGCTATCTGGTAATTATGATGTGATAATGATTATGTTGGTGCTTATATATGTATACATGTATGTATGTATGTATGTCGTGTCTAACATGGTTTTCATGGATCATGGTTGTTTGATACTAAATGTTTATATATATATGTGTGTGTGTATGTATGCTGTTTTCTGATAGGGTGATGATTGTTTTATGCTAATGATTATATATGTATGTCTCTATGCATCTATGTCGATGTCTGAAAGGGTTGTCAGGGATCATTCTTGTGGAAGAATGATTGCTTATTTAGGTGAATGGCATGAAGAGGTTCCTGGCTATGAGGAATCAAGTGGCAGAGTAGCCTTGACAGATCTATGAGGTGAGTATCATGTGGATATGATTTAATGTTATATTCTTTTACTATTCCTATGTATATGTTATAGACATGTAATGCTGAGGGGTACATAAGAGAAGTGAAAGTAGTGTGATCTGCGGCATGCCAGGATAAACATGGATAATGAAAAGACTCTAGAAGCAAGGTTTCTTTGTGGAGTCAGTGTGTGGTCTATGGGCGTGCAATACTAACGTGTGTATATGTCACACATGTCGCACATGTTGTATATTCAGTGATTGTACCTATGGTGAGGTGTACATGTAACATATGTAGTATTGTGTGCATATGATGTTGTATGCATGTTGTATATATGGTGTTGTGTGTATATTGCAAATGCAATGCTAGGTATAGATGGTGCTACATACATGTTGGACATGCGGTGATGTGTACCTATTGGACATGTTGGACATGCAGTGTTGTGTGCATATGGTGTTGTGCGCATGTCCGATATGCGGTGCTGTGTATGTATGGTGCTATGTAAATGTTGTATATGCAGTGCTATTAACATATGGTGTTGTGTGCATGTTGTACATATGGTGTTGTGTGCGTGAATGTACATGTGGTGTTATGTGCATGTGGTGATGTGTACATGTTGTACATGCGGTGTTGTTTACAGGTGGTGCAGTGTACATGTCATGCATGTAGCACTGTGTACATGTGGTGTCGTGTACATGTCGTGCATGCAATGCTATGTACATGTGGTATTATGTACACGTTATATAGGCGGTGCAGTGTACATTTGGAATTGTGTACACATTGTGCAGGTGGTGCCGTATACATGTGATGTTGTGCACACGTTATGTAGGTAGTACTGGTATACATGTGGTATCGTGTGCATGTCGTACATGTTATGTTGAGGGCATGCGGTACTATGTATGTGCATGGTGGTCGTGGTATCGTGACATGTGTATTTGTCATATTGTACTCTGTGTATGTATATGTATGTATATGTATTTTTTGTGTTGTACATCAGGCGTAGGTGTATGCGTTGTATGTCGATGTAGGCATATGTGTTGTGTTATATTGTACACCAGGTACAAGTGTATGTGTCGTATGCCGGTGTGGGTGCGTGTATTGTATGGCATTGTATGTCATATGTGGGTATATGTGTTGTGATGTATAATGGGTGTATGTGTATGTGAGTGAAGAGAAGAAAGGTAAATGGGTGCTTTCCGTGTGTGGAAACCGATATGGTGTGGGTATAGATAGAACAAAGACAAAAGTAAGGACTGATGAAGGATAAGTATCTGTGTTTTATTTCATCTTTATTATGCATGTGATCTATGATACTAACTTATGATGGTTACATGTGATTTATCATTATGGTTTATGATGATTGTATGTGAGTCATGATTTGGACCTTTGGTGGTTTCATTTTGAGCTAACATGATGTGATATGTTTATGCATGATGATTTGATCAAACAACTAGTTTGATTTGTTGTGGCAGGAAGTGAACAAAATTGCAAGTGTACCTCAATGACGAGCTACCAATGAGGTATGATGTGAATTTATTTCAATTTATTTTTAATATAATTTCAGTTATGTGCTTGGTACAGGAAACATGAAGTTCACGGTTGGGTGGTTGAAATCTACTGCAATAATTAGAAGAAACAACAAAAGGGATGGAAATAGGTGGAAATATGTTGGTAAAGCACTTCAGGAACAGGGCCAGTGTGGGACACTAGTACCCAATAGTGTCCATTGATTTCCATGAGCATGATATGACTGGTTTTCTGGTTGAGGTAGGTATATGCCTTCGTTTTTATATCTTTCGATGTGAGGAAGCTTTGCCAAGGGATCAATCGCTCAGGATAGGGGATGTTGGGGAACTTGGAAAGCGAGTGACTGCACGGAAGGGGATTACCAGATTTCCACAGGGAGTGTGTATCAGAGAAGGGAAGGCTGCGGATGGATTTTTTCTGGTCATTAGCATTACCATATGGAATCATATGCACATTGGGAGTGTGCCCTGGAACAATGAGTCAATATCTTATCACTGAAAGTACAATAGCGCAAGATTGTAGTGCTGGACATTGGATGTAAACTTTGACTATGATAGTGGATTCTAGAATTCCTGGGAAGGAAGTGAATCCTGGTACTACTTTGAGGGTGGAGGTGTGAGCCTCTGGATTCCCTTATTGATTGATACAAGCATCGTATCCTTTTATTTGCTGGTTGAGAAATTATGTATATGTGTATATTATTAAATACCGTAATGAGATGTGTTATAAAGCTCCAATACATGGCATGAACGTCATAATTGTTTTTGCTTTTAAGCATGTTATTCATTGTAAATACTGCAACGAGATGTGTTATAAATCTCCATAGGCAATATGTTTTATTTTCAACGGTTTTCTGGTTTGTAGGTGTCATTGAACAACGAGGACGGTGTTCCCCCAAGGGGGAGGGTTCTGTAATAGCCCTGGTGAAAATTTCATGTAATAAAGTTAAAAATAATAACCACGACCGATGGGACACTTATTCCAAGTTGAATGTTGGGAAAAACATCCTAGTGGGTGTTCATTTAGGTTACTATGGCTAAAGGAAATTGGCAAAGGCAAAGGCAAAGGCTTTGAAAAGGAAAAATAGCATATTTGGCACATTTTTTTATGAAAAATAAAGGGAATTAGGAGAAAATGGAGATGAAAGGTCAAAGGTTGCATGTGAGGAGGAAAATGAAGGAAAATGAAGAGAATAGAGGCCTCTTCTATAAAAAGGATTTTGAGGATCAGCTGGCAAGCTTTTGGATCAAGATTTTTCTCACACTTATGACTCTCATTCTATTCTCTCTCTCTCTCTCTCTCACTATTGGACACTTAGAGTTTCTTGGAGCATCTTGGCATTGGACCAAGAAAGGCAAGAAAGCAAGAAGAAGGAGGAAGCAAGCAAGGAGGAGTAGGAATCAAGCAGCTACAACATAATTCCTTGCAGATATTGATTTCCATGTGTGATTTCCTTACTAGATCTGGAATGCATGGTATTGCATGTGGTTATTTTATGTCTTGGTACAGGTTTTTTCTAGGTGTGACAGTGTTTTCAACATAGCCTTCCCATTTCTGGATAATCTTGATGAGATGAGTTCTCATACTTCGGTTGAGTTGGATTTTCAAATTGGATTCAAAGTCAAGTGAGGTGGATCTCTAAATTGATATAACACATAGCCTATTAACCCCTGAACCAGACTGTGGGTTGCGGTAATGCCGGATATTGTGTTGCCTCAGTGGGCCTATGATTACTTTCCTGTGAATGACAGGATATATGCTAAATACTAGAGGTGGTTTGCCTCAGTTTAGGTCCTAGTGATCTAGGATGGATTGTGATAAAGCCTAAGAGGTGGGTGCTCTCTGTTTTGGCCTAGTAGTCTCGGGATGGGATGTACAGTAATGACTGGAGACTATGTCTCGGTTTAGGGCCTAGTGATCCCTGATTTAGACTATGGATTACAATAAATCCTGAGAGACCAGGAGAAAGGAAAATTCCTCACGGTGTAGGCGAAGAACTCCGGTAGCATTCATGATTGTTTGGTTCTTTTTTGTTTGTTATGAATCCCACATTCATGCTTGGAATATGGCACCAGGGTGATTGGATGAAGAGAGATTTGGCTCAACCAATCTAGAAGTCCCATCTTTGGTTGGTTTTACATTCAGTAATGAAGAGCTCATTCCTCTGGTATTTGGTATGAAAATGTACTGGTTATTATGTGGATTCTATTGTTGTTGTATCCACTGTATTTCTGTTATTAATATTCTAGTTATAAGCATGTATTTTACTAGTTATGATGTATGGTTCTATCCAATTTGTGACTTGTAAATGAATGCACAATGTATTTATGGTCAAATATATTGTATTGCAGCTAATGATGTAAGGGAGGAATGCTTCTTAGCGATTCTCAGATAAGTATGAGACCCTTATGCTTAAATCCGCTGTTTACACCTGTAGATTCAATGTTTGTGAAATATTTGATAAAATTCCTGTCACAGATAAGAGCGGTCCAGATGAGTTCTTGTTTACGTGAATGCTTATGTATCATTTTCCTATTTTTATTTATCATCCCTTAAGTTTTCATGAAGTTTTGGGCAGTGAGGTGGGCTTTGGGCCTGAAAAGGTGGCTCAAATCACGGAGGCGTGGGCACATAATTGAGCATTTGGGGCCCTAGCCATTGGAATGAAGTGTTATGCCAGTGGCTATAGCCTCCTAGCCCCTGGAATGCAGTGTTATGCTTGAGACTATGGCTCAAAGGGGGTAAAAATGTTAGTGTGATCTAGGGGTAAGAAACCTGAATGGTTGGGTTACCTCTTGGGGGTGTTGTGGTTGCTGTGAAAGGTTTTTAGGTTGTGTTTTACATCAGTTCCACTTCCTTAAGGTAACATAGGAGGTTGAATCTCATTATAGTATCCTCTTGTCACGTGTTTACCCCATTTGGCAGGTTACTTGGGTAGATGTGGGAAGAGGGTGTTACTGTCAAATAACATATTTCAACCCTCCAAGAGATATTGTTTTTGGATTTTTGATCCCTCATTTGGATATCATATTTTTTAATAAATTTTTAATCCGATTACCTAGCTTAAATGGAATCATAATATATATGGTTGTAAATCTTATTTTGATACCTTTCCAGCGATATATGGCATGCCTTCTAACTCCTCACAGTTGAGGAGAAATGTTTTTTTGAATATTCATTATACATTCTCCTAATTGCATAAGTCAGCCTAACCACTAGACAAATTTCCCCAGTCGAAACCCCATATGCACTATAAATAGGCATAATAAAGGAACATTTCTAGCCATTTCTGAAGCAATTTAGATATTTTTTTAGTAGAGCGAAGGAGTAGGCTTGAGGTTCATACCTCATTAACTTGCAAGAAGTGAAGTGAAGCCGGATTGGGGAAGCTTTTTGTGTAAGGGTTTTTGGTATAATTATTGTGAAGGGTCGTAATTATGTTGGACCTATTTGAGGTCGAGTTTCTATCCTGGTTTGAGATCAAGTTTCAATCTTTGCGGAGGCAGAATTCTAGTTTGACTTGGGTACAAGTAGTTAGGAGGATGATGTTAAATTTTAGACTGCTCTATGCTATTTCAATTACTTTAGCCTAATTAAATTCTTCAATTAGAAATATTTCATCAATAATTAATATTTTCAATATTTCCAATCAACAATAATTGAATATAGAACAATAAATGCAATGACAAAGGAGACAATCAACACATCAACATGAGAAACTATAATTTCGGTCAATGACCAGGGAAAAACCCAGTATGAGAAAAACCCTTTGAAATACTTCTTCTTATTAGATTTTCATAAAAATCCAACCCTAGAGCCCAACTATATAGAGGAAGAAGTATGCGTGAGGTTGATAACTTCTGACCAAATAGACGCACTTTCCAGCCTGCGGTTGTAGCCAAAAATCACTAGTGTGCATCATGCGGTTAGAAACCAAAACCCTAAAACACGTGCAAGCTTCAGACCCTGTAATATTGGATATGTACAAACCAATTTCCTTGAGCCAGCCTCAGACCTGTGCAAACCAAATTCAATGAAGAGGAGAAGAAGAATATGCTTGGTGATGTGAAAATGAGCTTGGGTTCTGTTGAGATTGCAACAAGATGATGAGCTTAGTGGAAAGAAGTCGCCTTCACTAAGTGGGCCTGCAGGCTATTTTTGGCGCAAAGTGAAAATGTGAAGCTGGGTTACACTTTTTGCCCTTTTTTGAGAAAAAAATTTCATTTTTTTTGGTTCTTCAACTTTCTACAAACTATAACAATTTTTCTGTGTAGAATTTCATTTTGCGATAAAAATAAAAGTTGTGAGAAATTTTGTTAGCTTTCTATTACTTATTTTTTGAATTTTTTTTATGCAGATTTGATATGTCAACTTAGCGTTTCTTTGAGTGTGTGTTTCTTAACAATCAAAGAATTCATAAGAAGTCATGTTATGTCGCAATGCTGTATTCATTGAAAATTTATGTTTTTGAAAAAACAAAATGTGTTACAACAATCTAGACAGAGTCTACTTTGTTTTCGTCATATTTACAAAGCCAATGGATGCATATCATAATTACTAGAATTTTTTGAACCGGTCCAATACGAAAAACTGCGTATTTTGGATATGTTTCGCGTCGCAAGAAATTTCTTAACATATAAGTTATAAACTAAAAATATAAAAGCTACCCATTAGAGACGACGGACCAATGTAATGCCCCATAATTTTTTCAATTTTTTTTACAATGTATTTTGGGAGATACAAAATTTTGATTTCACTAAATCACGATGACCCTCAGAAATTGTTTGCACTCATTTTATTAGAAAAATAATTAAAATTAATAAACGTTTACGAAATTCCATAAAAGTTATATTTCCTGAAAGTAGATTCAATTCTAAAAATGCTTGTCTTGGTTCCGACAGTTAATTAACAACCTTTCATGGAGTTTAATCAGTCCAAAGTTGCAGAACCGTTTTCAGAGCCTGGTTTTGCGTAATTGGTGACGCGTTAGTTTGGCCGAACTATTAGTAATAGTTCGGCCGAACTATGTTTTCCGGTTACGAGTCGTTAAAACTAACGTCTTAATAGTTCGACCGAACTATGTTTTCCGGTTACGAGTCGTTAAAACTAACGTCTTAATAGTTCGGCCGAACTTTTTATCAAAAGTTCGGCCGAACTATTGTGTAATTCTCCGTCGGCCGGAAACTTTTGTGGAGCCCCCTACAAAACACATATTTCGCGTCAATATAAATTTCCGCGAAATGATTCACAATTTTCGCACATTTCGCACTTCATTTCATTTTACAACTTGGTTTGAATTCAAAAAATTTTCTTCAAAGTTTGGGTTTAAAGAACTTTTTTGGAAGACATTTTTTGGAGGCGGCGTGATTTTTCTTGGAGGTTCAAAGTTTGAGTTTAAAGAAATTTTTTGAAAGACATTTTTTGGAGGCGGCGTGATTTTTCTTGGAGGTATGTACGTGTTTTGTGTTGAAATAAATCTTTTGAGCTTCTTTGTTCAAAAACTTTTCTTCAAATTTTGGATTTAAAGAATTTTTTTGGAAGACATTTCTTGGAGG
Source organism: Pinus albicaulis (assembly GCA_034641835.2). NCBI lineage: Eukaryota > Viridiplantae > Streptophyta > Pinopsida > Pinales > Pinaceae > Pinus > Pinus albicaulis. The sequence continues at coordinate 1,071,524,060 of CM076577.1, forward strand.
CGATGTGATTTTTCTTAGAGGTATGTACGTGTTTTGTGTTGAAGTACGTGTTTTGGATTGGATTACGTATTTTTTAGAAAAGATTTTTTTAAATTAAATCTTTTGTGATATTGTTTGTAATTGAGTTATTGTCTAATTTTTTAAAGGAAATTTTTTAAACCTCATACCCTATTATCATGGGAAATCGAAGAAATTGTGTGAGAAAATATGATCGAAAAAGAAAGCCCGAGGAACGTAGAGAAGAGACAAGACAATATCGCAAAAGAAAGTTAGAAGCTCTCTCAAATATTGAAGAGGAAAATCAACCTCAAGCAGAAATTGAAGCAGGTATGTAAATGTAAATATTACATGATCTATTGATATATATTTAAAATTTTCCTAATGTAAAATGTGAAGCTTAATTTTTATTCGATGAACTAGTTTGAAAAATATTTTGTTTGATGTAAACAGACAGAGATATTCCTCAAAATATTGAAGAAGAAAATCAACCTCAAGCAGAAATTGAAGCATGTATGTAAATGTAAATATTATGATCTATTGATATATTTTTAAAGTTTTCCCAATGTAAAATGTGAAGCTTAATTTTTATTTGATGAACTAGTTTGAAAAATATTTTGTTTAATGTAAATAGACAGAGATACTCCTCAAAATATTGAAGAAGAAAATCAACCTCAAGCAGAAATTGAATTGGGTATGTAAATGTAAATATTATGATCTATTGATATATTTAAAATTTTCCTAATATTTATTGACATATTTATTAATTTAGTTATTTATTGAATATGTACTATTTTTTCGAATATGCACAGATGAAATCACTATCGATAATGAGATGTTAGAAAATGTTGACACTCACACATATGGAGATAAAAAACCTGACCATGTTATACGATATCGTGTCGATAAAATTTTTGAAATGTTTTTCAAAAATGAGCAAGTGACAGTTCAAGCTCAAATGTTGAAAGGTATCCTATCATCAAGGAAATTAAAAGAAGCGACGACACTATTGGGTATTCGAAAATCAACCAAAGATAAAAAAATGAAAGAAGAGGTGATAAAAAATATGAGTAGTGCTATAGAGTCAATTAAGAGATCTAGAGATAAAGAGGTTTCAATATACGTAGAGGAATACAAATGGCAATGGTTTCACCAAGTACTCAAGAGAATCGTTTGAATCTAACATCTATGGCACGAGCACCGGGAACCTCGCGAAAAAATCTGCACAAACATCGAAAATTTCGACTGCAAATAGACGTAAATGATGAACTCGCTTGTTGGAGAGCTATTTGTAGGCAACCATACAAAGATAGACTTGGAGAAGATGTTAAAAAAATAATATATGAATATTGGAAGAACAATTCGCGTGTTTCACCGACCGCAAGACATGTGATGCGAAGAAGAATAGCACGAAATCAATACGAAGAACATGAAAAACATCTCTTGGAAACCACTCAAATAAAGTTATTCAACAAATTCAAAGAAGAGAATCGTCAAATTCAAGTTTCACTCAGTGCTTTTGTTCAACAAAAACCATGGTATGTAAAACCTATCACCGTACGTGACACTTGTTGTTGCCGTTATCATGTGGAATTTGAGTTATATTATGACACATTCCTTGATTTCGGTAGAATATTATGGAAGGATTCACCTCCTCCTTCCACTATCCGTGAATTCGTATCTCAAATTCTATGTGAAAGAGAAAGCGACGAACTATTTTACAAAAAGAAATGTGTTGGTGGTAAAAAATGCGATGATTGTGGAAATTTGACTAAATTTCAAAAAAAATATCGTATTGATATAAATGATCAATCATTTTCCAACATGAAAGTGAAATGGAAGAGATATGAATATATCGGTACATCGATTCAAGGTGCAGATAGTGTTAAAAGAATCGAATTACGAGAAGACGAAATTTTTTTGATAGACTTTTTGAGAAAGTTTGAGGCAGAAATTTACAAATACACCAAGCATTCCCATAGAGCTCGATGGAAAGACTTGCAATTCAAAAAATCTCGTGAATTTTTTCCACTAGGGACCATTTTGTCAGTGATTGATTTTGCAAAAAACTACACATTTGTTCCACAAAAAGAAATTCAGAGTGAATACTATCATTCTGACCAAGTCTCCATGCTCATCCATATTCTATATAGACATGCTGAACAAAATGTCGATCATATAGAAAGCACAAGTGAAAATCGACATATCATTAAAGAATATCACTTTTATATCAGTGACGATCGTACACATGATACATTTTTTGTACAACATTGTTTTGGAAGAATTTATGATTCATTGAAAAATCGTGGAATAACATTCAATGAACATTGGATATGGTCAGACGGATGCGCAGGTCAATTCAAATCTGCACGATCATTTTTTTGGTTTTGTCGTCTTCATAAGAAAACCTCCATTAAACATTGTTGGAATTTCTTTGAGACTGGCCATGGAAAAGGAGAACATGACGGTGCAGGAGCATGCATAAAACGAGTACTTCGAAGATATCAAATGAACCACTTTGCACGCCGACTTGCAAACGCCGAAGAAGTTGTTCAATGGTGCAAAAATGCTCTAAGCCATGAGATTAACCCATCACGAGAAGTGCAAAGGTACATTCAATTTAATTTATATTGGTAATCTAATTTTAAACATCGTACATTTATCATGCAATGATTATTTTTAATTGTATTTTGATATCATATTTACAAATTCTTTTTCTAATTTTCCATATAAAGGTTTTTCTGGCATATTGGAATCAGAGACGTAAATAGATCAATTGGAAATGACATTGAAACAATAAAAGGGACTCGAAAATTGCATTCAATTCAAACAAAGTTGTCCACAAATGTGTTTGCATTGGATAAAAGAAAATATTCTTGTTTTTGTGATGTTTGCATAGACAACACAAAATCCAATGACATCTGTGAAAACAAAATGTATGTGAACGATTAGAAACATACAGAGCTAAATACAAAGGGAAAAATTTCTGTTGCAATGTTTGAAGAAATGCAATCAGAAGAAACTACAATATCATCCGATGGTGATCGAGTTTCTGATCTTGTTAGAGAAGGTAACATTTGAATTACTTTCTAATGATTTAAATATCTAGAAATAAATTTAAATATGCATAATTTTGTTAAATTTATTTTATTGTGCAGGAGATGTTTTTGCTGTAATTGCACCTATTGAAAACGATGAAAATGTGAAGTATTATTTTATGCGTTGCACTGAACGAAAAATGAAATTATTACAAGACTATAATGATCACGGATTTCAGTATGACAGAGGGTCTATTATACTGAAAGGTTATTTTTTCAGACAAACTCATCAAAGTGGAGACTTTGTTTACTTTGAAGACTATGAACCCGATTCCATAAGTTGTCAATATAGTCACTTGGTGTGTGCAGCACGCATAAAGTTGATAGAAGTTCAATCAAAGAAAAAATCAAAAATTAAGAAATGGAAAATGTCAAAATCTGATCATGAACGAATTATTGAGGATGGAATTCCATTAGAATTTTTTTGAGTGAAGTGTCCAACAATTTATTATCTTTGGATTAAATATGTTTTAGAACTTTCAGTACTCAACTAAAAATTGAGTTGCTTATGTTATTTGTGGTTTGCAGATGTTACAAATTGTTTGGGTACAAGCACGTGCTCTAGTATCAACTGAAAGTAGTTTTTCTATACATGTGCATTGATTAAAAATGTTATATGTATTGGATATATATATATATATATATATATATATATATATATATATATTCTAGAATGAAATTAATTGTTCTTGTATATTAATTGTTCTTGTATATGTTCTCCGACCATATGGTACAAATTATTTCACTTTATTTTGTAAGGTCAGATTCGGTCCCCATATGGCCTATCCTCCAAGGGACGAGATAACAAGTGGTTGTCCCCACTTGCCCGAATCTCAGCTTTTAAGTAAAATTTTACTGTTTATGTCAGGCATCTTACATGATGTCCTAGCCAAAGATAGATTCTCTTTGTTTCAAGTTTCCAGTAAAAGTTGTCACCGAATGACCTGCTCGAACTCTTGTAGTAAACACCATACCTTATCTCTCTTGCTCTCCAATATTATTAAGTTTAATTATTATAACACAAAAATCGTTCTACATTGTCAATAATTTTTTGCGCTTACACTAAAATCAATGAACACTATTAATCCAATGTCTTTACAAGTAATGTACCATCATACATGCAATTATATCAAATTCGAAATCAACATATACAATGAAATCAATGGGGATTGTCTTGTTACAAGTAACATAATTTCAATTTACCATATGTGCAAATGTAGGTTGAAACCATCCAAAACTTTAAGTTTTAAAACCCTTTTGATTATATATTGTGCATCATTAAAACATTAAATATTTAAAGTTCATTAAATATCACATGCAAAATGTAGATTGAAACCATCCAAAACTCGAGTTTTAAAAAATTCACATGCCATGCCAATTATAATTCAAATATCCAACAAAAACATTTAACAGATTAAATATCACATGCCAAAGTTGTTTCAAGTTCCCGGTAAAAGTTGTCACCGAATGACCTACTAGGATATTATAAATACTAACTTTGTAAGATCATTTGGCATTCGGAAAAATTCGAAAGTCTTAGACTGTCAATCAATTTAAAGTATCATTCACCCTAGAGAGTGTAAAATATTCAATGTAGGTTGGTGACGATGCTCACTCCTAGCTTGAAGTAGTGCCAATGACCAATCCTTTAATGAATTCCAATGCACTAGACCAAAGTTGGTTCAACCTACTTGGTTTTTCACCCAAGAAATTCCAAGGATGGACTATCTGGACAAACTGCTGAAATTGAAAAGCTTGACATGGAGATACAACAAGGTGAACAAAGACTTCAAGAACTCTTTATGGAAAGGGCTCACTTGAAGGAAAGAAGCACCATGTTGCAGGCTAAAGTCAAGAACATGGAAGATAAGATCAAGAGGGACTTTCTTGATCCGAAACCTATTGGTTTGAAGAAAGAAAATGCATGTGTTGGCACACTTGGAAAAGAAGACGACCACACTATGAGGATTGGTGCACTTCGTTTGGAAGGAGTCAATATATGTCGTATTGGAGCAATTAGACAAAATTCGAAAAGGAAAGAGCTTGAACCAATTCAAGCAGACCCAGGATCGAATTGTTCTATGGAGCTTCATGAGAAGAGATATGTGAAAAGCACTGTTAAGCCAAGGGCTAGTTTGAAAGACATATTGGAAGAGGAAATGTTGAAGAAGATTGCGAAAGTAAGGCGCAAGACAAGGAGGAGGAATGATGATGAAAGTTCCTTGGACTTGAGATTCATGTCTACAACCGTACATGGGAAAAGGTTCTCTGCTTTGATAGACACAGGGGCTACCCATAGCTTCCTAAATCGAAAGGCAGCTTCATCTCTTAGAAAGAGGAAGGCTAGCATCGAGAAAGAGTTGAGTGCTTTCAAGGCAGTCAACTCGAGGATGAAAGCAGTGACTGGTGTCATGAAAGGTACACATGTGAGAGTAGGGTCATGGTTTGGAAAGATAGACTTAAGAGTCATTGACATGGATGATCATTCTATGGTGTTGGGACGAGACTTCATGGTTGCAGCACAAGCCATACCAATGATGGACCGAGACATTCTCTTAATTCTTGTGATCAATCTTAAACTATTTTCTGAAAGATAGATAAACCATTTAAATATTTAGCTCGAACTCTTGTAGTAAACACCATACCTCAAGTCTCTCTTTCTCTCCAATATTATTAGGTTTAATTATTATAACACAAAAATCGTTCTACATTGTCAAAAAAATTTGCGCTTACATTGAAATCAATGAACACTATTAATCCAATGACTTTACAAGTAATGTACCATCATACATGCAATTATATCAAATTAGAAATCAACATATACAATGAAATCAATGGGGATTGTCTTGTTACAAGTAACATTTCAATTTACCACATGTGCAAATGTAGGTTCACATTCTATCATTCATGTAGTTTTAAAAACTTCTCGTATGCCATGCCAATTATAATTCAACTATCCAACAAAAACATTTAACATTAAATATCTCATGTCAAATGTAATTCAGATGACAACATTACTTCACATTCACATGCCAAAAGTACTAAAACCATCCAAAGAACACTGAAATCAATGAACACTATTAATCCAATGACTTTACAAGTAATGTACCATCATACATGCAATTATATCAAATCAGAAATCAACATATACTGTAATGAAATCAATGGGGATTATCTTGTTACAAGTAACATTTCAATTTACCACATGTGAAAATGTAGGTTCACATTCTATCATTCATGTAGTTTTAAAAACTTCAGATGGCATGCCAATTATAATTCAACTAGATCCAACAAAAACATTTAACATTAAATATCACATGCCATGCCAATTATAATTCAACTATCCAAAAAAAACATTTAACATTAAATATCACATGTCAAATGTAATTCAGATGACAACATTACTTCACATTTACATGCCAAAAGTACTAAAACCATCCAAAGAACACTGAAATCAATGAACACTATTAATCCAATGACTTTACAAGTAATGTACCATCATACATGCAATTATATCAAATCAGAAATCAACATATACTGTAATGAAATCAATGGGGATTGTCTTGTTACAAGTAAAATTTCAATTTACCACATGTGAAAATGTAGGTTCACATTCTATCATTCATGTAGTTTTAAAAACTTCAGATGCCATGCCAATTATAATTCAACTATCCAACAAAAACATTTAACATTAAATATCACATGCCATGCCAATTATAATTCAACTATCCAACAAAACATTTAACATTAAATATCACATGTCAAATGTAATTCAGATGACAACATTACTTCACATTCACATGCCAAAAGTACTAAAACCATCCAAAAATTAAATAAAACAAATTATATAATAGTTCATTGTAATAAAATATGTCCAAAAATTGTAAATCTCACTTGAGTATCAAACTGTATCAAGTTTAACAAACTTTAAAACCATCTAAATTTTGAAATCAAATCTGTAAATCTTGTCCATCAAATGGAGGATCTAGCGTCTGGGTCTCGAGTAGCGCTCTGTCCTGTGAATAGGAAACCATCATACACAATGCACATGTACTTGAACATTAAAATTTGAAGTTATAAAAATGAATGAGAATATATATATCTAGAACTTCATGTAAAAAACAAAATATAACAAAAAAATCATGCAATACCTCATAAGGTTCCCTCTCCATTTGATGGACAGGTTCTGCCATAGAAACATCTGCAGTGGTAACCTGTACAATATACATGTACAGTTAAATATATATATATATATATATATATATATATATATACTAATAAATATAACTTATTTTAACAATAATATTAAAAAAAATAACTAAAGACAACTTGTTCAAATGCTGTGGATGTTCCTATCTCCGTCGCTAGAGTCCTCGGATTAAAAAAATCTTCTACACGAACCTAAATTCAAAAAATTTTAAATAACTCAAAATATAGATCTTTCTCTCTATATATCTCAATTTTTAATGGAACTTTTTGAGGTAACATAAATTTTGAACTTGTGAAAAATTGTCCATACTTGTACATCTCCCAATGAAGTAGAAGGTATATCTCCTAAGGAAGAAGAAGGTACAACCATCCCAAAAGCATCAGACGGAATCAGAATCTGTTAAAACATTTAAAATCAAATTATATATATACATAAATGTACATGTGTGGCAACAATTATTTATTTTAGAGTCACTTAAAAAACACTAACATACATGTGCCAACATATCATGATGGTCAGACCCATCTGCATCGTTTGAGCCAGAGGTCCCGAACGTAATATTAACATTTTCATCACGCATCATGCCTGAGAACTGCAAATGGTGTTTTAACATATAATCATACATTTTTTTTAGATTAATGTACACATACAAATAAATGTATACATGTACATACACATGTATTTATTACAAATTGTACACATGTATATGTAAATATAATTTCAAACCCTAAGGTCACTAACACATACCGTTCCGGTGCCTTCTTCCTCACGAAAAATTAGGTCTTGCAGACCATTGCGACAATTTATTGCATATGTTCGGAGATCTTCAACATTCATGTTGTAAATCTCCTCATCTATACGATAAACAAAATTGGCACGTGCATTTTCATGTGCTCTTTGTCGATTTAAACAAATATCGACTCCACTTAATCCGCTATGAACATTGTCGATCATAACATCTCTTGCTTCACGACTTATTTGAGAAGTCGCATCCATCTCTGATCGCAGGGTTTCGACTCGAAACGGTCGACTCACCAATGGCGGCTCAGGGCGAGGCAACTCCACATCTCGCTTAGCGCCCTTACGTTGATATAATCGACCTCTCCCCGGGCCAAAAAATTATGAAGGAAGGTCATTATAGTCGGGTTTCATACCCAAAAAAAATTCTGCATAAAACATTTGTGCAAAATAAAGAGGAACCTCATCGTTCCATGGAAGCCTTCCAAAGGCCGCAAGATGTCGATCATACAAATATTTTGCTTTGTCTGGGTGCTTGAAATACTGCACCTTCAACATTTTTCTTTTTGGCCCTTCCTTATAATTAAACATTGACTTAGCATCATCTCTTGAAAATCTTTGTTTTATGTCCTGCCATTTATCATGACCTATCATTGTTTCTTTTCTCTTTCTCATCACTTCTACAAACGAATCAGTCGTTGGCCCCAAATTTTTGTACACTTTTACCATTTCAATCAATGAATGTGTAACTATTTCGAGGCTTTGTCTACTCTCAGCAGGTAGAGACAAAGCCTCGAGATCTCTTTGCAATTTTGCATGAAGGCTTTGACACCTTTGTAAGGTGCATTCTGCCATGTTCGTTTCCCATGGTATATCGGTAATCTCAGCCGGATAAGTTGTGCTGGGTTGACAGCCTTCTTCTTCAATGTAGCGCGCTGCCCTGCGTCTTTTTTGATCACTGGCTCGAACATTTTCAGCCTCTGCATCAATATATATATAATTTCGTATATTAGAAAAAACACGTGTAAAAAAAGTTGTACAAATTTAATGAAAAAATATTGAAATTGATGGCAAACTTGATGTTGTTGGTTAACATCATCTCCAACATGACCCTGCTGAGAACCAACCCCAGAATGACGCTGCTGAGAACCAGACCCACAATGACCCTGTTGAGAACCAGCAGTCGTTGATTGGCCTTCGGGGGAATAAATATCACCCCCTTCCCGCAACTTGCTACCACTCATACCTCGACCGGTTGAACCTTGGCCACGCTCCATGGATGGAGTAGAAACCCTTCTCCTCTTGCCTCCTAAAAATTAAAATATGAAACTTATTAAAAACTAATTTCACTCACAAATTTAATAAAAAAATCAATTCCATATGTACACACATGTATGGAGATTTAAGATTATATTTAAATACCGTGAACATCCTCCGATCCCTGAACCTCCATATGGGATTCGGCTGATCTTCGTCTTTCATCCTCCATGATATATATCTATTGGTTGACATTCACAAAATAGATTTCAAAAAGTCAATTTGTAATTTAGTGTACACAAATTATGTAGAACACAACTTTCAAAACAATAATTGATCATGTGTGAAACATAGAACCAGTGGAGAAACCTAAGGAAAAACTATGTTTCCAAGTCGAACCTTTGTAGAGGTTCTAGTACCTGAGAGTAAAATCCAGTTTGGGGTTGTTAAATCCAGTATGTTCTATATTTCTTACATTTCTGCCCTCCTATTTTTCTTTCCAATCAAGGTTTATAAAATAACATGAGAAGCAACATGAGACTTGGAACAATCATTTTCATTATCTATATGGAAGGCAAGAAGGATTACTACAATTTGTACTTGGTTTTTTAAGAATATTTCAAATGAAGTTTTTGAGAAGAAAATATGGCTTGTTCCTCAGTATTTGGCACTTACAATTTCCATAACGCTTATAACCCCATCCTTACAATTTTTATAATTTCCATGATGAGACATTTGAATTTCCTTCCCCATATTTCTTGTTAATGATTATAACCTTAAAATGGCTAGTATTGGTTTGTCATCATCATCTCAAAATGACCCGGTAGATGAAAATTTACCATGTCCATCATCATCACTTCACACCATCTCATACATGACCCCTTCTACATATTATATGCATGAATTTTTGGCATGTCATCCTCTCTACCTATCCCATGAATGATTGTGACAACAGGTGAATAAAATACAATTTATAAGTAGAGGATAGTTTCTAGCTTGTCCTCCTCCATCCGCCCCATAGCTAGTGATTTCTCAATTTTCCACTTCCAACTTTCTATTCTCGAAATTCATTAGCAGCTAATTTTATCGATAGCCACACCACACTACATTAATGAACTCTACGTTGTTTGTTATTGTAAAGTCCAATAAAAAACAATGTTAATTGAGTTTAGTAGTGTATATAACAATTTCTTTGAATTCCAGGTGTGTTGTGACTATTAGTAGAATTAACTACCAAAATGAATTTCCAAAATAAAATGTTGGAAGAGAAAAAATAGGCAATCACTGGATATGGAGTGGGTGGAGGACAAACTTATAGTGATCCCTTCCTTATCAAATTTCCTTTATTCACCTAATGTCACAATCAATCATGGTCTAGGTAGAGGGGATGAATTCAATCATATAATGTGTAAAAGGGTCATATTTAGATGGTGTGAAACGATGATTACAAACATGGTAATTTTTCATCTACTAGGTCATTTTGAGATGATGATTACAAACCAGTGCTAGCCAATTAAAGGTTATAATCATTGGTGCCTAATGTGGGGTGGACAATTTAAATCAAGTTCGTATCAAAGTACAATTTAGCTCATTTTAGTCAAGGTTAGTTAGAAGAATTAGCTATTCGTTTCTGCCTTCAATTTCCTCTGAAAATGAATGTGTATGTGCTTTTGAGAGACATTAGAGGAATAAGGTCCAACTTTTTGATGAAAATGTGCTATGAAAGTAAAGGGTTTTAAAGGCAAGCATGTACAAGGCATAGTTGATCCAAATGTTCTTCAAGAAGGGCCTAATTATTTGGGTCTTGGTTATGGAAAACATGGAAAATGCTCCAAAGCCAAGGAGGCACATGAAGTTGTTCCAAGAAGGAATTTTATTTCGTGTTCATTACCTCAAGCTTGTGAAGTTTGTGTTCATGATGAATGGAACATGTACATAGTTTACCTTAGAGTTGTGTTTTACGGATATTAAAATGAAGAACTTCTATTTAGATCCATTCCAGAGATTGACTGCAGGGGCATTTACTAGATATGTCACCTTTCATAAAAGATGAGATCTAAAGGCTACCTGGCCCTTTACAGACTCTGCCTATAGAACTTGTAGAAGTAAACAATATAGGCATTAACAATATCAAAGAACGTTTTCATGCTCAGACATGGGAATGTGTCTCTTTCCCTACGCAAAAAAATAGATCTTTAGGTATTTAATCTTCATAGACATGTCATCAAGCAAGTCAATGTGATCATCCCTCCTTCCCTCCCTTGTAAAATAATTATGTTTTGCGGGTCAGAAAGCCAAAATATGGAGACAATTATCACCAAATCCAACATACGATTATGCATGATGGAGAATCTCTAGTGCTTTCCCTTGTTAATATATTTAATAATCTCAATATTTATTTAAAAGTATCAATAGTATTTCAACGACATCACATTGTTCAAATCTCATGGTCGAAATACTATTGATACTTTTAAATAAATATTGAGATTATTACATATATTAACAAGGGAAAGCGCTAGAGATCCTCCATCATGCATAATCATACGTTGATGCTTATAGAGTGAAAAAACTAAAAGAATCAACTTGTAGGGTCATTTTAATGGGGGGTGGAGAATTCAGGTCTAAAACCTTTTGGAGTCATTTTGAGGTATTAAATGACATTTCTGGGGGTCAAACGATTATATATAATTTAAGTTGAAGGCCCATGAGATAAATATGACTTCTATGTGACATTTGTAAATTAAATCATCTATTTGTTGTGTTATATGAACATCATTGGTACGCATATCTAAAGAGTCCAAATGCTCATTCAAGACCATATGTAATCCTCATCTAACTTAGCCAGGGATTTGCAATACTATATTTGAGTTGGCTAGCTCCATTTCAAGATATTATGGTTATCCAAGAGGGGATATAAAAAATGAAAAGAAGGATGTTGTTGTAGGTTATCCAAGTCAAACATAGAACCAGTGGAAAAACCTAAGGAAAACCTATGTTTCCAGGTCGAACCTTTGTAGAGGTTCCAGTACCTGAGAGTAAAATACAATTTGGGGCTGTTAAATTCTAACTGTACTGGTAATTGTGCTAGGGGGGAGAAATAGGATGCAATTTCCACTTCTCACGATTGGGAGTCTTGTTTTTCATGTGGGTTCAACCAAACATATTTTACATATTAAACGAGGACATAATTATTACACATTTTTAATTTACATTCAAATGCTTCTATGTGACATTTGTATTGAATCATCTATTTGTTGTGTAATATGAACATAATTGGTACGCATATCTAATTTACATTACTTTAATATGTCATGCTTCTTTAATTTATCTTTTATAGATGACCGAAGCATCCCTTTTTAATCTATCCCTTTTGACTTCGTATATGTGGGAAATATTCATCTGCATATTTTTCTATCATAAAGCAGTGAGTAAAATTGTAAATTCCATTTGTGTCAATGTTAAGGTTAAGCACATGGATTAAAGTTTTATATATTATATGAATACGCTATGTATTACATATGGTCTTGAATGAGCTTTTGGACTCTTTAGATATATATCTAAAGAGTCCAAATGCTCATTCAAGGCCATATGTAATCCTCATCTAACTTAGCCAGGGATTTGCAATACTATATTTGAGTTGGCTAGCTCCATTTCAAGATATTATGGTTATCCAAGAGGGGATATAAAAAATGAAAAGAAGGATATTGAACTGTAGGTTATCCAAGTTGGACATAGAACCAGTGGAGAAACTTGAGGAAAAACTATGTTTTCAGGTCGAACCTGAGAGTAAAATCCAGTTCGGGGCTGTTAAATTCTAACTGTACTGGTAATTGTGCTAGGGGGGAGAAATAGGATGTAATTTCCTCATCAAATTCACCTAGGACTAAAACCATTATTTTTAAATTTGAAATAGATCATGGTGTGTTGTTTCAATGCCTGAATCTGAAATCAAATTAAATCTATATTAATTAATTTAATAGTTTAAATTCCTATTTGTGGTGTGCCAAATAGAAATATTCAAAGCGAAAGTTACAATTTACAAATATTACTCAAATATATCACAAAAGGAAATAGAATAACAAACATAATGGACAATATGAACCAAAGTATTATACCTTTATTGATATGGATGGATTCTTAATTACAAACATTTGATTAAAATACGTTGAAGCTTTGGGGGAACTTTAATGAAACACTTTGTGGACAATATCAAAAGAGTTAAGAAAGTGGCTACTAACTAGTCTAAAAAGAAGGCAACAAAAAATAAAAAGGATCTTTTAGAAGTAGAAGAATTCATTTCTAGGCTTTTTGACAATAATGTAAATGCAATTTTTACTGAAAAAGACTTGCAGTCTTTGAAAATTTTGGAGGGGAGAAAGCAAGCATTATTAGAAAAGGAAACAGTTTGATGAAGACTTCAAAGTAGAGCCATCTAGTTCGCTGAAGGTGATAACAACACTAATTTTTCCAGAAACAATAAGAAATGTTCTTGGCATGTTTTCCTGGAATGTTCCTTCTTTCAAAATGTTTGGAATATGTAAAACTTGTATTAGGTCATTCAATATTGGTCTAGTTCAAATCTGGAGGTGACCTAGCATTTGTGGAAATCATATAAAGACCTGTAGGTCTTCAGAAGCTCTTCCGATGGGGGATTTTGACTCGCTAAGGAGAAGGTTTCCTTTCAAAAGAAAGATGTGATCCTTCACGCACTAACAATTTCTTAGCCATTTGCTTCAAGGAAAAGAGTCTAATGCCCCAGTATTAATCCAAATCCATGGAGTTACTTTAGTTAAAGTGCATCAATTGCGAATGGCCATAAAAAAGGGGGTCAAATTATTTTATTTTTATCTTCAAATCACCTGCAAAAATCGACCACTATTTACAAACGAAAAAGAGATTTCACAAATTCACATTTTTGGAAACTCAAAGTTTACAATCAACTGGCTATACAGGGGAAAAGGGAAAAGAAAAGAATCAAGACAAAGAATTTATCTAAAATTGACATGCATCTGGAAAAGGATATTTGAACAATGTTTGAACGATAGTTGAAGAGGAGGAGATAAAGAAGGATATGAGCCAAAGAAAAATGGACATATTGAAGGAGTTTCAATGGTGCATGCTACAAGTTTATCCCTCCATAAAGTAATGATAATGATCAATCAAAAGCCATGGAGTTTTACTTTGATTATGCATCAATTCAAATGACCTTAAAAATAGGGGCCAAATTATTTTATTTCTATAAAAGAATTTAGACATATAGAAAAGGATATTTGAACTATAGTTGAAGAGAGAGACATAGGGAAGGATATTTGAACCATAGTTGAAGAGAAGAACAATAGACATATTCAGATTTTTGGAAACTCAAATTTTACAAGCAACTAACTATTCAGGGAAAAAAAGGAAAAAGAATCAAGACAAAGAATTTAGAAGTTGGCATTTATGTAGAAAAGGATATTTGAACGATAGGAATTTAGAAGTTGGCATCCATGTAGAAAAAGATATTTGAACTATGATTGAAGAGAAAGATATTTGAACTATAGAAAAAGATATTTGAACTATGGTTAAAGACAAAGATATTTGAACTATAGATGAAGAGGAGGACGAATTTAGAAGTTGGCATCATTGTATAAAAAGATATTTGAACTATATTTGAAGAGAAGGGTAAGGATATTTGAACTATAGTTGAAGAGGACATAGAGAAGGATATTTGAACTATAGTTGAAGATAAGGACATAGTGAAGGATATTTGAACCATAGTTGAAGAGGACATAGAGAAGGATAGTGAAGAATACTATTAGAAACCTTCACAATATATTGCTCTTAAAAAGTTACATATTACATTAGAAACCATGATACCATGCTGATTAATCTATTTTATAAAGAAAATATGTCTATAATCATATTACAATGAAAACCATAATTGTTCATTGCTCTTCGAAAGTCAAAACATAGTATTAGATACCATGATGATATAACTAGTATTAAAAAGGTATAGTAAGTTAAGCACCGAGCTTACTATGCAAACATTTGAAATATTCCTGAAAATATGTTTATATTTGGGACTGTTTTCATACCTACTGGCTGGCATGTATCTGACTGTATTAGTTTTTTGGACTGATCGGTTGCGCTACACAGCTATATGTAACATGTAATCTCTCTCTAATGAAAGTTTACGAATTTTTTCTCTTTGAAAAAAACTAGTATTAAAAAGTTGAAAACTACAATAAAAACCATGATATCATTATACAACACCTACAAGGCAAACAGGAGAACTTTATATATTTGAAATATTCCTGAAAATATGTTTATATTTGGGACTGTTTTCATACCTGCTTGATGGCATGTATCTGACTGTATTAGTTTTTTGGACTGATTAGTTGCACTACACAGCTATATGTAGCATGATGGCTTAGCTAACGTGACAGTTGAAAGTTATTATGAGTTTTTCTCCTTACCTCACCCCTCTTTAAGAAAAAAAAAAGAGTATTCCCAATTTGATCTCTTGCCAAAATTAGTATCCACATTGGTGTAGACAACTTACTTTAGTCCTTGCATTAATTCAATAATTGTTTCATTGCAGTTGGTTGGTGTGTTTTGTTATTTTCCTAACGGACACGCAAGCTAGAGGAGGTTAAATACCATTATGTTTGTAGATGACTCAACATTAATCTTATTGTTGCTGCAGTGGAGATATACGCTAAAAATTATTAAGGTGTTAAGTTATTTGTGACTGCATCAAATATTTTGGGCCATGTCATAGTACTATTTACCTTGTAGAGAAGAATGTAATATTTCAAAAATATTTTTTTCATCAGTTTCCCAAATATTCATCCAATCTCTTTCATTTCACTACTGAAGAAGCTTAGCCAAGATTTTCTAGTATTTTCTGGTATATATCTGAATTAGAAAAAAATGGGATGTGATTGTGAACTGCCAAAGGTAATAAACTACTTACAACGCAAATGGAACCTCTAAACCATGAAAAACCTTTTGGTTGATTCATCCCTACTAAAAAATGCAAGTATCATATTTAGATAGAAAAATCCTAAAATAGAAATTTAAAATATATATATATGTGTGTATGTGTGTGTGTGTGTGTGTGTGTGTGTGTATTAATTTCACAACACTTTACATAGTTTTTTCACTTCCAAGAGGTTTCCCATCACTTTGTTATTTCAGGGAGACAAATGATATCATTTTAATGGAAGAGTGTGGATGATTCTACATACTACATACTGATTTTAGGGATGGCGGACATAACTACATACCCGGCAGATTTTCACGATGGCGGACGTAACTACATAACAGCAGGAACAGAGCCCAACTCGACCAGCAAGAACAGAGCACCAACTCGACCAGCAGGAACAGAGCACCAACTCGATCAGCAGGAACAGAGCACCAACGCGACTAGCGCGGAACAGAGCAACAACTCGACCAGCAGGAACAGAGCACCAACGCGGCAATCAGAAACAGAGCAGCAAAAATCGCACCAACAATGAAAACAGTAACCTTACAGCTTTCGCGGGCGATTTATTTATAGAAAATAGTTCGGCCGAAAGTAAAATTTCAGCCGAACTCCTGTTGCCGATTTTCCAAACCTCCGGCAAAAATTCTATTTGCTGTGCCGCCACTGTGCCGTCAATCTAAACGGACTCAAAATTTCGGCTGAACTTTATAAAATTTTCGGCCGAACTATTGCCGAAAAACAATTTCTGCCCCCGATTCTCACAAAAGTGTAACCCAGCTTCACGTTTTCGCCCTATGTCTATTTTTAGACATGTCGATCATATTCTATTTGTGGATGGTTGGTCAAGTTGGAAAAATAGATGGACTTCTATTTTTAGACATATTGGGCGGAATCTATTTTTAGATTGCTAGTCTAAAAATAGATATGTCGAATATTATTAGCTCTTAATAATATTTGGACTATAAACATTATCTTATTCTCTTGGAGCACTTGAGTTAAGTGCACAGATGTGGCACAGGAGCTGACAGAAGGAATTACACTATTCCTAAGGGTCAAGTGGAGCTATTGCATGGAGACTTCAGTTAGAACTCATGTGAGAGAGTTTGGTGGAGTTGATTGAGGAAGTTAATGGAGTTGTGTTCAGTTTAACTCAGTTAAACATACTTGAGCTAGTTGTATCTAGTCTAACTGATTGATACACTAGTGAGAGTGGTGTGAATTAATTACTAATTAACTCACTAATTATAAACTCATTAATCAACTAAAGAATACATCAGTTAACTTCAGTGCATGGACAGTTTCAGTGGAGACCAGTGAAGAGGTAGGTGAAAGAGCAGTGTGGCTATCAGTTGTGACTATACTGTTGCATGATTTGCAACAACCAGTGATTGGAGATGCCAATGAGGATTGCGCAGTACAAGCCAGGTGGTTCGAAGTTAATTAAGAGCCATTCTTCAGCAGTGATTGCACAGTAGAGGCAGGCTATCAGGTGGCAGAGATTGGAGCATGTGATTTGCTAGATCTAGCTTGATTAGTGTGTTGCAATTGGAGATTGTACTAAGAGCTTGTGAGGAGCTTTGTATGATGATTGTTACATGATCTCTATGACATATAATATACAATTAGTTGGGGGTTTTCAGCTTTAAGCTTTCCCATAAAATACTGTGTTCATATGTGTGATTGTTTATGGTTTTAATGTGCGCATGTGATTGTTTTTATTTCCGCAATTAATTGTCAATGGTAGAAGAGATTATGTATTGTGCATGAAGTTAAAATAGTGTGTGATCAGGATAATCTCGGTGGATAACATATCAGTTATTCAAATTTCTACAGGTTCACTTGTATTTATAGGCTTATAAGGGTGTCCATTTCTTGTTAGGGCCACCTTGATAAAATGTGACATTATGTGCTTCAATTAAAAAATACACTTTCTCTTGTCCAAATTGAGTGTTTCAATAGTCAAAATTGGCCCTCTCGAAAAGAGGAATCTAATACCATGGTTGGAAATTTTCATTGAGCTGCCAAATTAACACTCCCTCTCAGCTAGGGATAAATTCCAACTGCATCATTTAATAATCATATGTATGTTGTTGCCATATCACGTCCCATATATACTCAAATCTATATGCTGAAACATTCTTGAATCTAAAGAAGAAGAATCATCGTGGAGAATTATCTACCAACCTCTCAGGACAATGAGGAAGGTCCTATTGGACACCCTCACCTCATGTCTATGACAATGGGGAAGTCCCTATTGGACACTCTCACCCCATGTCCATGAATGTGGGGAAGGTCTTATTGGACACTTTCACTCCAATTAATCTCATCAGGCAATAGGGTAGATACAACTTACCAAGCAAGGATCAAAACCATCCCATGATGTAATGGGTGAGATACTACTTGTTATATAAAAGATAAGGATCACATCCATCCTATTGCTTGCTGATATTCCCAGCAATGACCCTCAAGAATCCTGTGGTATAAAACCTACATCATAATTAACTTAGGTGAGATATCCAACTTACCAAAGATAATGATCACACACCCCCAAGCACTCTCTCAACCCATTGGCTAGACGAGGAGCGGTAATCCTGACAAGCCCAAATTTTGGGTGTCATGCCAAATGGGGTATACTCTGCATAAACCAAGATAGGGGAGAAATATATCCAACCCTATGGGTAAAATATAGGGGTGATACCCTATTGTATAGAGATCCCTCAACCCCAGGAGTCCTCCATCTCAATTCCTCACCCTGGGATCTCATACAGGGGGGAAGAGCTAGGTCAATATTCTTGATCGGCGATGCCCCTTATCAGGAGGGGTCATATTCATTAGTCTAAAATGGTCTCTAAAGTCCAAGAACTTCTCTTTTATAAAAACCTTGGTTATAATATCTTCAATCTTCCCATTTTTCGATATATGATGGAGTCTAACTATTCTCTGTACCATGTCTCGAATGAAATGAAATCAGATCTCTATGCATGTGCTTGGAATTGTTGAAAATGCAGCAAGATGATGGAGCTTGGTGAAATGAAGTCGCCTTCACTAAGTGGGCCCCCAGGCAAATTCTGGCGCAAAGTCTATTTTTAGACATATGGAGCATGGTTCGGGGATTCCAGTTTGAGATTCTTGGAGCATTGGTCATGTTGGTAAAAATAGATGGGACTCTATTTTTGTGACCTATAGGTCGAAGAGGTCGAAGTCTATTTTTAGACTGCCTCTCCTAAAAATAGGGAAGTCAAATATTATTTACCCTTAATAATATTTGGACTCTAAACAACAGTTTACTCTCTTGGAGCACTTCAGTTCGAGCTACAGAAGTGGCTCATGCATCTGACAGAGGAATTACGCTATTCCCAAGGGTTTGATGGCATCATGCATGGTTGAATTCAGTTGGACTTCAGTGGCAGAAGTTTGGAGGAGTTAATGAGACAGATAGTGGAGTTGTGTTCTGTTTATTTTAGTTGAACTGGTTGAGATTAGTTTAACTAGCTAATCAATTAGTTATGAGTGGAGTGAATTAAATATTATTTAATCTATTAATTAGTAACTCATTATTCAACTCAAGAACACATCAGTTCACTACAGTGCATGATCAGTTCAGTGGAGACCAGTGAAAGAGGTAGATGAAAGGGTGGAGTTAGCTATCAGTGGCGACATCAGTTGTGCATGAGATTTGCACCACACTTGGAGGATTTGTCCATGAAAATTGCGCAGTCAAGCCAAGGAGATTCAAACCTTGGATCTCTATATAGACAGGCCTGGATTGTGCAATAGAGGCAAGGCAATTGGCGGTGAGTTTTGAACCAGTAACCTGTTCAAAACTGAGCTAGATTGTGGGTAACTGTATGAGAAAGTACCGAGTACTTGTGAGGAGTATTGTACTAAGTTTGTTACTTGATTTCTCCATTATAATATACACAATAGCTGCGGGGTTTTCAGCTATAAGCTTTCCCCATACATACTGTGTTAATGTGTATGATGATTTGATGTGTTATCGCTTGATTTTATTTCCGCATGTTTGATGATCTCAGTTGAGTGGAAGAGATTATGTGTTGCATATAAATTCGAATTGTATGTGATCAGGATAGTCTTGGTGGATAATTAATTATTATTCAGCAAATTTCTACATGGTATCAAAGCTATTGAAGCAAATATTGATCATCACAGTGATTACAAACTTATTTCGGTAGACAGAGTCTGCATGCGGGCCAGGTAGCCTCCGGATTCATCTTTCTTCGGAAAGTGAAAGGTTTGGTAAATGCCCCTTGCAGTCAATCTCTGTGCTAGAAATAATTTGTTCTCACAGATCTAGAGCGGTTGAGCTTTGAGGTGGAATTCGAATTTTGCAGCAGTTTTGTTTTCTTGGTGCCAGTGTTGAAAATGTCTTTCAACGGTTTGCGACTCGAATATGCTCTTGAAGGCAGTTCGAATTATGTTGCATGGAAGGATCGCATGGAAGCAGTATTAGAAGATAATGGTCTCAAGGAGTTCGTAGATACGAATGTCCAAAAGCCCACTGATCCTGCTGAAGTCGATGCATGGCAAAAGAAGATGGCGAAGTGTCGAAGGATCCTGTTGGAGGGCATCAAGGATCATATTGTATCCAGCCTGCATGGAAAGGCTACTCCATATTTAATGTGGAAAGCTTTGACGGATCTATTCCATAGTAAGAGTGACCAAAGGAAGCTGGCGCTCAAAGATAAGCTCAGGAACATCAAGATGGAGAAGGGCGACAGTATCGCCAAATACCTCACGAAGTTCACTCAATGCAGAGATGAACTGGGAAGTGTGGGGGTTACTGTCGATGAAGAGGACATGGTCGACCTGGCTCTCCTTGGTCTTCCGACGGCTTGGCACTCATATCAAGATAGTGTCAATGGTCGGGAGAAGCTGTCGGGATGGGAGCGCCTTTGGGCGGATCTCATGCAGGAGGAGATAAGGAGGACTACTCGAGATGGATCTTCATCAAAGGGAGCTGATGAAGAAAACTTCGCTTTGGTGTCCAAAGCTAAGAAAGGGAAGGGTAAGAAAACCTCTCATTCTGGAGCTAAGGGCAAGAAGCAGGATATGGCGAAAGTGAAGTGTTTTCACTGCCATGATCACGGACATTATGCTACCAATTGTTCAAAGAAGAAGAAGAACAAGCAAGCGGGAAGATCTGCAGATGGAGAAGCTTTGGCTTCACAGTTCGAGCTTGACTTTTCACTGATCGCATGCTTGGTTTCAAGTGTGTTGGGATCGGTATGGTTCTTGGACAGCGGTGCGTCATTTCATATGATGGGAGATCGGGATTTGTTCTCAGATCTGGAGGACAAAGATTTGGGTGTGCACATCGAGATGGGCGATGATGGTAGATACAGTGCGACTGGTATCGGTACCGTATCCTTTCAGAGGGAGTCTGGTAAACCCTTTGTCTTAAAGGATGTCATGCATGTACCCGGATTGAAGAAGAACCTGATTTCAGTAGCGATGTTGGAGGATAAGGGGTATGATGTGGTCTTCAGCGAAGGAAAAGCCTTCCTGCGCAGTAAGACTATTGGAGAGACCCCGGAAGATAGGGGTTCGAACTCAGAACCTTTATCAGTTGCAGGTAGATGACTGCGCAGCTATGGCATGCAAGGCTGGAGATGTGGTGAGCCGGGATGATGAGGGCGAACTATGGCACAGGAGATTGGGCCATCTTCACCAAGGAGCTTTGAAGATTCTGCAGCAGATTTCTACTGGACTTCCTAAGGGCACCCTTGCGCAGTCAGATCAGTGCAAGGGGTGTACTTTAGGGAAGTATGTGAAAGCCACCTTTCACGAGAAGGATAGTCGTGCCACGACGATCCTTGAGAGAGTTCACACAGACGTGTGTGGTCCTTTCTCGGTTGCTTCGACAGCAAAGCACAAGTATTATGTGATCTTTGTTGATGATTTCTCTCGAAAGTGCTGGATCTTCTTCATGTCGAAGAAGAGCGATACATTCGCGAAGTTCTGTGAGTTTAAAGCATTGGTCGAGAAGGAGTCGGGGAAGAAGGTGATTGCTCTAAGGAGTGATAACGGTGGTGAATTCATCTCGGCTGAATTCAAGGAGTTCTGCAGCGCAGAAGGGATTCCGAGAGAGCTCATCGCACCCCATAACCCACAGCAGAACGGGGTGGCTGAGCGGAAGAACAGAACGATCGTGGGTGCTGCACGGGCGATGTTGCATGATTAGGGCCTACCCCTTCACTTGTGGGCTGAGGCATGCAATACAACAGTGTATGTGCAGAACCGTTGTCCTCACAAGGTTCTTGGCATGAGTACACTGGAGGAGGCTTATTCTGGCAAGAGGCATGATATTTCCCATTTGCGGATTTTTGGTTCTCCTGTCTACATGCATGTGACGAAGGATGCGAGAAGGAAGCTGGATCCAACTGCTGAGGTTGGAATATTTGTGGGGTACACTGATACACCTCACAACTATCGGGTGTATTTGTCAGACAGTCGCAAGACTGTTGTGCGACTGGATATAAAATTTCAGGAGGAGAAAGCCATGCAGTGTTCGCTTGAGAGGGAGCTACACTTGCATGCAGATGAGGAGCTGTTAGTTCCTAAGGAGGAGCTTCCAGATGTGGATCAGCCATAAGAGGAGGTTCAAGAGGTGGAAGAAACCACCCAGGCAGTGCCAACCATCAGAGGGCGCATGCGCACTACAGAAGCTGAGCGACTGGCTCGGGATGCAGAGAAGGTTGTAGGACCACCTACAGCACAGCGCAGACAGAGACAGTCACCGGATCGGTACACTGGATACATGGCTCCTGTGAGTCAATGTGTTGTGACGGAGCCATCCTCTTTTGAGGAAGCTGTGGAGGAACCCGCATGGGTTGATGCCATGATCGAAGAATATGATTCGATCATCAGGAACAGTGCATGGGAGATTGTCCCAAGACCGGTTGGGAAATCAGTTGTAGGTTCGCAATGGATCTACAAAGTGAAGCAGGCGGCTGACGGGAGTGTGGAGAAGTACAAGGCGAGATTTGTCGCCCGTGGCTTCTCACAGATCGAGGGGATCGATTATGAGGAGACCTTTGCACCTGTCGCAAGGTACTCTTCCATATGGACGATCCTTGCTCTCTCAGCGCAGATGGGATGGCACATCCATCAGATGGATGTGAAGACTGCGTTCCTCAACGGAGTCATTGAGGAGGAGGTGTACATAGAGCAGCCTGAAGGTTTCGAGATCTTCAACAGTGAGTCGCATGTGTGCCGACTCAAGAGAGCACTGTATGGGCTGAAGCAAGCACCTCGTGCTTGGTACACTCGCATAGACAGCTACTTCACCGGGCTTGGATTCTCCAAGAGTGAGGCGGATCCTAACCTGTACCAGATTGTGGTGGAGGGGAAGCTGTTGATCATCGTACTGTATGTAGATGATCTGATTTTGACTGGCGATGAGCAGTTGATACTTTCATGCAAGGAGGATCTTGCACGAGAGTTTGAGATGAAGGACTTGGGCATCCTTCATTATTTCCTCGGATTGGAGATTTGGCAGCGTAGCGGAGGACTGTTTTTTTCTCAGGGCAAGTATGCCCGGGAGATTCTGGAGAGGTTCAACATGCAAGGCTGCAAGCCTGTTGACACTCCTCTTCCTGGTGGTTGGAGGAAGGAGGATGCTACTTCAGCGGAGGTAGTGGATGCCACCGTCTATCGACAGTTGGTGGGGTCGCTTATGTATCTGGTCAATACACGACCCGATATATGCTATGCAGTTAACAAGCTTTCGCAAGCTATGGTTAAGCCTACCAAGCTCTTTTGGAAGGCAGGCAAGCATGTATTGCGCTATATTAGAGGCACATCGGGATATGGTCTATGGTACAGATAGGAGGATGGAGCGAAGCTTTCTGGCTTCACTGATGCAGATTGGGCAGGGAGTCCAACGGATCGGAAGAGCACATCTGGAGGAGTTTTCAGCATTGGGTCGACAGCAGTTTCCTGGTACAGCAGGAAGCAGAGATCCGTGGCACTCAGTTCAGCAGAGGCCGAGTACATGGTAGCTAGCTTGGCTGCATGCGAGGCTATTTGGATGAGGAAGATCCTCGCAGGATTGTTCAGGTTGCATTTGGAGCCTACAATGATCTACTGTGATAACCAGAGTTGCATCAAACTCTCGGCTAATCCAGTATTTCATGATAGGTCCAAACACATCGAAATCAGGTATCATCATATCAGAGATTGTGTTCAGCGGAGAATCATGATGCTTTCATATGTTCCCACGGAGGATCAGGATGCCGACATCCTGACGAAGGCGCTCACCCGGAGCAAGTTCGAATTCCACAGAGGCAGGATAGGGGTTGCAGATAATCCATATCTTGCTGAGAGGGAGTGTTGAAAATGCAGCAAGATGATGGAGCTTAGTGAAATGAAGTCGCCTTCACTAAGTGGGCCCGCAGGCAAATTCTGGCGCAAAATCTATTTTTAGACTATGTCTATTTTTAGACATATGGAGCATAGTTCGGGGATTCCAGTTTGATATTCTTGAAGTATGTGTCATGTTGGTAAAAATAGATGAGACTCTATTTTTGAGGTCAAAGAGGTCGAAGTCTATTTTTAGACTGCCTCTCCTTAAAACAGGGAAGTCAAATATTACTTACCCTTAATAATATTTAGACTATAAACAACAGTTTACTCTCTTGGAGCACTTCAGTTAGAGCTACAGAAGTGGCTCATGCATCTGACAGAGGAATCACGTGGTTCCCAAGGGTTTGATGGCATCATGCATGGTTGACTTCAGTTGGACTTCAGTGGCAGAAGTTTGGAGGAGTTAATGAGACAGATAGTGGAGTTGTGTTCTGTTTATTTTTAGTTGAACTGATTGAGATTAGTTTAACTAGCTAATCAATTATTTATGAGTGGAGTGAATTAAATATTATTTAATTCATTAATTAGTAACTCATTATTCAACTCAAGAACACATCAGTTCACTACAGTGCATGATCAGTTCAGTGGAGACCAATGAAAGATGTAGATGAAAGGGTGGAGTTAGCTATCAGTGGCGATATCAGTTTTGCATGAGATTTGCACCACACTTGGGGGATTTGTCCATGAAAATTGTGCAGTCAAGCCAAGGAGATTCGAACCTTGGATCTCTATATAGACAGGCCTAGATTGCGCAATAGAGGCAAGGCAATTGGCGGTGAGTTTTGAACCAGTAACCTGTTCAAAACTGAGCTAGATTGTGGGTAACTGTATGAGAAAGTACTGAGTACTTGTGAGGAGTATTGTACTGAGTTTGTTACTTGATTTATCCATTATAATATACACAATAGCTGCGGGGTTTTCAGCTATAAGCTTTCCCATACATACTGTGTTAATGTGTATGATGATTTGATGTGTTATCGCTTGATTTTATTTCCGCATGTTTGATGATCTGAGTGGAAGAGATTATGTGTTGCATATAAATTCGAATTGTATGTGATCAGGATAGTCTCGGTGAATAATTAATCATTATTCAGCAAATTTCTACAGGAATTGTCATCAAATACGAGATTATTTGCTAGAAGAATCCCACTCTTATTTTCGCATTATATCACTATAGTTTCTGGAACCTTCTCAAATATATCTCCAAAGATATTCCTCAACCAAACTGGTTTGCAACTAGCCATGCTAGCGGCAATGTAATCTACCTTGACCATAATCAGTGCTACAAACTCCTGCTTCCTACTCATCCAAGATATCATGGTAGATCTGAGGATAAAACAACATCCAAACGTACTCTTCCTATCAACAACATTTCCTACCTAGTCAGCGTCAATATATCCATGAAATCGAACATCTTTGAAATAATATCTTAGACCAAGGGTAATGGTCCCACACAAATATCTAAAAATGTGTTTAGTAGAAATCCAATGTGAATGGAGAGGCTCGATCATGAATTCAATCAACGTGTTCACTACATATAATATGTCCAGGTGGGTGTTCACTAAGTACATCAGAGTGCCAATCAACTGTCTATACTCGGAAGGATTCACCAAATCGATTCTTGAAACTTCCGCACATAAATTCTTAAAATTCATTTCCCTCGGTTTGTGCAGGGACTTACATTCTATCATTCCAAGTCTCTCTAACATATTCATAACATATTTTCCTTCTGAAAGGAAAATCTCACCTGGTCTTTTCCATACCTCAAGGCCTAGAAATTACTACATGATTCCAAGGTCCTTCATCTCGAATTCAGAGGCTAACTCCCTCTTACAATCGATCATTGGGGGCTCACTACCTGTCAAGAATAGATTGTCAACATATAAAACCAAAATCAACAACATACCTTGGACTACCTTGAAGTAGAGGTTGGGATCGACATTGCTTCTTTTGAATCCCATCTGCACCAAATAACTTTCTATGTGGGTGTGCCATGCTATGAAGGATTGCTTCAAACCATACAATGCCTTCTTCAACCTACAAACATGTGTCTTTCAATCCTCTACTTCAAATCCTTATGTTTATTAAACATACACTTCTTTCTATAACATGTCATGGAGGAATGCAGTATTCACGTCCAACTGATGAAGGGTCCATCCTTGACTTGCGACAAGAGAAACTATCAAACAAATGGTTGTACATCGAGCCACAAGTGTAAATATATCATCCTAATATTCTCCGCCTTTCTGGGATAATCCTTGAGCCACACATATTGCCTTATATTTCTCAATGATTCCATCAAATTCATGTTTAACCTTGAATTACGATCATGAATTCACCATGGTTTTCTCCTTTGGTCTCAACACAACATCCCATATGTCATTCTTCATAATTGATTCATATTCTTCAACCATTGCATCGTTTTAAACTTGTTCTTTCATGACTTCTTCAAAGGTGTATGGTTCAATTTGAATCATAGTGGTCATAACTGCAACATATCCCTAGCACCTACAAATATTATTCCTTTCTCTAAATTATCTTGGAATGAGAACATATTTCTCATCATCCTGTAACGTGTCATGGAGCCAAAGTGGCCTCTTCCTGGCAGGAGGATCACATGGAGGAGGATCTAAAGGGTCCACGGGCTCCATGAGATCATTAACAATGGTTGTCTCAGTTTCAAGCACAAAAGGACCATCTAAAATATCCATATCATCATTGAACTTCTTTTCAGGGGGAGGAGGTGGAGGAAGGTCCCTTGCTTTCCCAAGGGAAATATCTTCATCAAATGTTACATCCATGCTAATTTCAACCTTCCTTTAACCAAGAATATATATTCTAAATTATTTAGAATTTTCACAATATTCAACAAACATACCTTTTCTTCCTGTGGCTTCCAACTTGTTTCTTTTGTTGCTCGGCACATGAAAATATACGAGGCATCCAAATATACAGAGATGGAAAACATCGGACTTGACACCTGTGAACAACTCTTCAGGGGTCTTATTTTCCAATGCTTGATGAGGCACCTTATTTTGAACATATATGACAACATTTCTTGCTTCTCATATACAACAACATATTCGTTGCTTGATGAGGCACCTAGTGTTGAACATATACAACAACATGAGGCACCCTGTTTTGAACATATAGGACAACATAAACCATAAACTATAATTTTTTTTGATTTTAACTCACCTATCTTGTGCTTTTTCTTGGATGCAGTGGAATAATTCTCTAGAGGATCAAGTACCTTTCCTTGAATGGATTCCAAAACATCATTATTATTAGCTATGGTCTCCAACCTGATTTTCCATGCAACAAAGTTAGATGAGTGACCCAACTTCTCACGTTCCTTGAAGAATGAGGAAGAAATCTTGACTTGAATATATAGGTTCCTTCAACTTTCCAAAGATCACTACTTCAAATATTGTCTCCTTTTGGGCTTGTCCTTCACCTTAGCTCTGATACCATGTTAAATTTCAGACCGCTCTATGCTATTTCAATTACTTTAGCCTAATTAAATTCTTCAATAAAAAATGTTTCATCAATAATTAATATTTCCAATATTTCCAATAAAAAATAAATTCAATGACAAAGGAGAAAATCAACGCATCAACAAGAGACTCCAAAATTTCAGTCAATGACTAGGGAAAAACCCACTACGGTGAAAACCCTTTTCAATTTTTATTCTTATTATATTGCCATAAAATGTTCACCAGAGAGTATAATGAGCCTAATACAAAATCATCCAAGAAATTCAACCCAACAACATTCATAAATATGTTCCCAACATCAATCCAGATCAAAGACAACTTTTCCTATCTGCGGTCATTTGCGGTCAACTACGGTCATATGTCAAAATCCAACCCTAGAGCCGAATCACATAGAGGAAGAAGTATGCATGTAGTTGAGAGCTTCCAACCACATAGATGAGTCTTCTAGATTGTGGTTGTTGCCAAGAATTTCCTGTGTGCAGCTTGCAGTCGAAAATCAAAACCCTAAAACACATGTGAGCTTCAAATGTTGTACTCTCGAACCTGTATGAACCACTTTCCTTAACCCACCCTCAGACTTGTGTGAACCAATCAATGAAGAAGAGAAGAATAATATACTTGGTTATGTCCACACAAGCTTGAGCTTACTTGTATTCATAGGCTTCCAAGGGTATCCATTTTTCTTGTTAGGATTGACCTGATTGTGGGCTTCAATTGAAAAATACACTTTCACTTGTCCAAATTGAATGCTACAATAGTCAAAATTGGTCCTCTCGAAAAGAGGAATCTAGTCCCATGGTTGGAATTTTTCATTGACGTACCAATTTAATAGGAGGAACTTCTTTTGAACAAATTCCAAGCCTAAATATTGTCTCTTGAATAGTAAAACAACTGTAGGTTGGTACTTACAGAGGATTGGTGTCCTAATAACTGGTTGTATTAAATTGAATATTGTTTGTAAAGAATTCAAGTCTTCTTTTTTCAATTTTGGATTTACACTCTTATATTTGTGTTCATGCATTGTGTTGATGTTATATTATGTGATGTTATTTCAGTATTAAGATTAATAAAGTGAAAATAATTTAAGTGTGTAATCTGGAGTCAACCCCCCCCCCCCAGTATCATTGTGCATTAACAATAATTGGTATTAGAGCATGCTTCTTCTAGAAAAGTCTAACAACAATAAGAAGATATTAGAGGGGGGCATGGCTAGTTGATAAGCACTAATCAAAATTCCTTTCTTTGATGGATATTTTTTTTCCTTTTGGATGATAATAATGAGAACACACTTGATGTCTCTTGGTGCTAAAGTTTGGCAGTTTTTTACAAATGGATACAAGATCCCATCATCTCCTCCCAATAATCAATATGGGACAAAGGCTTGTGTCTACTGGATTTTATTTAGGCCCTAGATTTGGTCTATGGCTAACCATGCACATAAAAACACTAGGCCCAACCACAACTTCCAAGCACTTCACACAACATAAATATAAAACAATGAAATCAATAAAGTGCACAATGAAGTTGAGCCCAAAGCCTGATTTTTTATTAGTCCATAAATACAAGAATCACAGGGCACCCGTACTACAGATCATGGCCCTTCAGATCACTAGTACAACTAGTATACACAATATAAAAATAGTTAGGGATTTAAGTTAGATATATTAGATCCTTAATCTACCCATCACATCAAAGAGAAAATTATTGACCTGTTTTAGCAGTCCCTCTATTGCAACCCTTTCTGTCTTCTTTGATATTTTATGTAGCTGGTTGTCCTTTACCTCCTTCACATAGAGAAGTAATACCTTTAAATTCTATGCATACCTAATTACTCACAATGAGTTTAGTCCTTGAAAAAAAATGCATAAACAACTCCATAAAAAGTACTACTCACAGTGGCTTTTATCTTTCAAGGTCACTGCATAATTAACCTTCAAACCAATTGTTTAATACACTTTTCATAAATAGAATTTATAAATCCATCTCAATAATTCATCTTCTCCAACATATAAGCTTTCCACACTATCCCACTACCTTCTTTCTCCTCTTGAGGTACTTTCTACCTCTGTTCCAAATTTGAGGTCAATTTTAGCCTCTCCTAGGGCCCGTACTTACCACATAAATTCAATGAACCATACTGAAGCCTTTAGGCCCTCGATAGTAAGTTTCTCTGAGGCTTGTTATGCCTCTTTAAAGGCTCGACCCTCCTCCATTGGCACATAACATAACCCATAATTCAAATATAATTTTGGTAGCCTTTGGCTCCCTATATTGGCCTCGAAAGAACCCTCTTATGGCACAAATTATCCACAGAAATATTAGCCTAGATTCCTGGGAAAAATTGACCTCTTTCCAAAATGAAATAAACCATAAAAATTTTCTCATTTTAGTTATGATTTCTCCTGAGGTTTTGTGTCTCCTTCTTGGGCTAATGTAGACACAAGATGAGTTGGTATTTTGGTTCTGTTCTTACTCATGGAAACCCTTCTATATTTCCCTCGGCAGTCCATAGAATTTTTACGCACAAGATGAGGCACTTGACCTCCTTTAAAGGTTATAGTGTCATGGTTAGATCTCATTTATTAGCCTTAGACCATGCCCTAAACCAAGCATGAACTTTATCTCTAGCCCTCTAATATCTCAGATCCCTTTCTCCTCCTCTAATCTTTGACCCGACCTTCTTAGAACAGGAGCTATGATCTTCTCTCAAGGGTGTATCTTCCTCCATGAGCAGAACTCAACCCTCCACTAGGGCACACCTTGGACAAGAGATGTTACATCTCTCTTGCACCCACTGAGCCTCTCTTTAGACTATATTTATACATTTCTATAAGGTAATTTATGAAACCTTTATATCTTTATTGTTTTATCCACTCAACCAATTAGAATAAATGATTAGTTTCATTAGGTCCCAAACCCACTTGTTTGGGTATAAAACCCCAACTCTGGGTAAATTTCCCAACCAATTCCTTTTTGTGGGTTTTACCTCTCGGAAATACCTTCAGAGCTTCCAAAAATTCTGACACCCCCTGTTAGTGAGGAAGGTATTTCCTTCACGCTTCTAGATCCATGCCTTTCCTTTCATACCCATGGTTATCCTCATATGAGTTATGCCATTCCTTGCATAGTGATATATATCCTTGTATGTGACACATAGTCTTTTGTACTTGGCCAAGTTTTGTCTTGCATGGTGCATCACTATCTTCACATGAAAGATGTCTTCTCCTTGAGACACCATGAATGTTCTCTTATGGTTTGTGACTGTCCTTGCATGGGATGAAAACTCCTCTATCTCATTAGAACCTGAAGATTAAAACTTCCATAGGGCAACTGATATCCTTCATAGTATCCCTTTGAAGCTAGACTCCCTTTGAGTCTACACAACCTTCACTGGCCCACTCTATATCCTACACATAGTCTGAGCCACATGCTCTTCAAAGTAGCTATATTACCATGTTAAATTTTCCTTGTACCCTAGATCTAGTCTATGGATAACCAAGCACACAAACACACGAGGAACCCAAAAATTACGAGCACTTTGTACAACATAAATCTACAACAATGAAATCAACAAAGTACATAAAGATGTTGATCCCAAAGCTCGATTTTTTATTATTCCATCAATAAAAGAATCATGGGGATCCTTTACCAAGGATCATAGACCTTCATATCACTAGTACAACTGGGATACATATTATACAAATAGGTTCGGGTTTGAGGTCTGATCCATTATATCCTCAATCTTCCCATCACATCAAAGAAAAAAATATTGACTTACTTTTTGTAGCGGTACCTTGCTTGCTTCCCTTACTGTATTCTTTTCTCTTTGATGTAACCAGTTGTACTTTACCTCAATGAAATAGAGAAGTAACTCCTCTAACTCCTCCACATACATAACTTCTCACAATGAGTTTATTCCTTCAAAAAAACTACATAATCAACTCCAAAACAAAAACTACTCACAGTGGATTTTATCCTTCAAGGTCATTGCATAATTAGCCTTCAAACCAACCAATCAATTCACCTCTCATGAATAGAATTCATAAATCCATCTTAGCAACTCATATTCTCCAACATATCAAATTTTCACATTGTCCCATTTCCTTCTCTAACTTCCTGAGGTACTCGTTCCCTCTGTTCCAAATATGAGGTCAATTTTGGCCTCTCGTAGGGATCGACGTTACCATGGAAATTTATCAAACCTTCTAAGGCTTTTCACCCCTCCACAGTAGGTTGATCTAAGGATTCTTATGCCTCTTTCAGGGCTCAACCCTCCTCCCTTTGTACATAACAAACCCATAATTAAAACAAAATATTGGTAGCCTTCTACTCCTTATATAAGCCTAGACAGAATCCTCTTTGGGAAAAAATCATCCACGGAAATATCAACCTAGATTCCTAGGAAAACTTGACCTATTTCCAACAAGAAAAAGACCATAAACCTTTGCTCCTTCTAAGTACAACTTCTCTAGATTTTTTTCGTCTCCTTCTTGGGCTAATATAGACAAAAGATGAGTTTCTATTTTGGTTATGTTATCACTCATGGAAACCCTTCTATCTTGCCCTCTGCCTTCCACATAACTTCTATTCGCATAGGATGAGGCACTCGACCTCATTTAAGGTTACAATAGCATGGAAAAATATCCTTTATTAGCCTTAGACTAGGACCTAAACTAAGATAGAACTTGCTCTTCATTCCTCCAAAATATCATATCCATTTCTCCTCCTCTAACCTTTGAATCGACCTTCTCAGAACATGAGTTCCAATATTCTCTTCAGGGTTCCTCAAGCTCCATGAGAAAAACTAGACCCTCCACTATGGCACACCTTGCAAAAGAGAAGCCACATATCTCTTGCACCCAATGATCCTATCCTTAGGCTCTATTTATACTTTTGTCTTGGGTCATTTAAGGAACCCCTATATATTTAAGGTTTTAGCCTCTTTATCCATTAGAATAAATGATTAGTTTCTTTAGGTCATGTTGACCACTTTGTGTCAACAACCCCATAATAGTACACCCCCATTTTTGAAAATGGGATTTACCATGTTCGAGGTGTTCATGCCATTCATATTTCATCATCGATCGAAAGTTTTTTAAAATATGTAAACCAATTCTGCATGTTTATAATGTAAATGATCTTAGTAAAACCATCATGTATGTAACAACCTAGGTAAGCCTAGTATTTTGGTGATGATTTCTATCCTAGGAGGTTTTTCATCTCATTGAGTAATTTGTGTTTCTCGACACAAATGATCAGCAAAGTTTTCCCCTCCAACCTCACCCCAAAGCTAGTGTGGATTTTGTCGTCAAGGTACTAAGTAAGTCCTAGTGTTTTCTATCAAGTCTTTATAAAAGTAATTTGGGAATAATCCTGGCTAATTGGCTAGATTATTTTATTACAGATTACTTGGTATGCTAGATCATATTTTGAGTCGCATAATTGGGTAGATATTTGAGGGTATATTACGAATGGGTTTTCCCCCTTCATGTGTTAAATTGTAATATCTTGTGTAAAATATTTTAGTGCATGGTCCCTCATAGTTAGACACATGGCTAAAGTATTAGAGGGTTGGAAAAATAATTAATCCCCTCATGAGTCAATTAATTAAATTTTTTGGCAAAATTAAATTAGAATTATAAGAAACAAATTTAATTAATTTGAGGTCCTAGGAAAAGTTAATTCTCCAAATTAAAAAATTTGTTAGTTCTAAAATTTTTTGGAGGTCCTCAACCAAGGGAATATTGAAAATTTCAAGAGATTTTGGACCCTTGGGCCTTGGTTGTTAAGTCAAAGTCAATATTTTGAGGTAATTAACTCAAAAATATTATTTTAGAGTTAATTGAGAAAGAAATAAATGAAGAATTCGAAATTCCTCAAAAAATAAGTAATTTCGACGGACGAGATTAAAATATGATTAAATATTTTTTTACGATCGATATTACTTCGACAGGGATCAAGCCAGCTAGCCGTTGGAGAATAAATCTATAAATTAGAGGTATCTGTCCATCATTTTCAACTAATGATTGAATTGTGCACTTTCTCTTAAAATCTCTTGTAAATTTTGTTGGTTAATAAAACATAAAGACTTTGGGGTTTCAAACTTATGTGGTAATATTGATTCTAAAACTATGCTACTTTTATTTGCATTTGCTGGTTAGTAGCCTTTGAGAATTGATCTGTGTAGAGGTATCTTGCACATATTTCTGGGTTTTTTAGATATTATTTTGGTTTGACAGAAGTGTTAGGCATCTATTCTTGATGATCTTATGGTTATTTTTGAATCTCTGTTAATGTAAAAAATCAGATCTGAGTGTGCAGAGGTTACTATTCGGGATTTGGGTGTTTGGGGAAATCCTCAGCTGGATCAACCGACTCTCAAATTTAAAAGTCTAAAAATCCCATTGTTTCTTAATTTCTAAAAATCATCTTACAGAATATTTTATTTGCAGGGTTTTTCTTAAGTTTGTGCCTCTTTAAATTCCAGTTTATTTCTCTTAAATTGTGCAAAATGTTTTAAATCTGGCTAATAGAGGGCTTTGATTTGCTAGATCTGTAGAATAGTACTGTAGATTTGTAAGTATAATTTTTTCTTCTTCACTCACTAGGGTTCAGGGTTTCATATTTCTGCACATGTGTTGGGTTTCTGGGTTTTCCTTGTTTCTGGTTTTCTGCAAGTGATTTTGGAAGGTCTTCAGAGAAATGTTTTTAGATCTGGGCTAGATCTAGGCCCTGGAGGGTAAGATATGGTCTAAAGATATGATTTCTTGCAGATCCTAGCAAGACCTAGGCTTCGGAGGGTAGGATATTGCCTCAAAGTTTAATTTTTTTCAGGAGCATCCATTTTAAATAAATTTTAAAATCTGAGTTTTTTGGTTAAAATTAAGCTGTCGGGCTAAAGGAAAAATTCAAAATTTTATGCACCAGTGTGCCTACATTTTTCTGCTGCTTAAAATATGCCTTTCTTCTTTGTGTGAATCTATTATCTCTTCTCACGCTGCTATCCTTCACGTTGTCTCCGTGTTTCTCTCACCCTCCGCAACTCCCTTTTCCACCTTCCCATCCGCAGCCTTTACCTATGTATTACCCTTCTCCTTTGGCTGCTCAAGCCTGCATCCTCGAGCTCCCTACGTCTTCGTCTTTTTCCATTTCCGACCTTCCATCCCTACGCAACCCTAATCTCTGTCGCTCATCTCTACCTACCATAGC
Source organism: Pinus albicaulis (assembly GCA_034641835.2). Taxonomy (NCBI): domain Eukaryota; kingdom Viridiplantae; phylum Streptophyta; class Pinopsida; order Pinales; family Pinaceae; genus Pinus; species Pinus albicaulis. The sequence goes on from CM076577.1 coordinate 1,071,559,418, forward strand.
CTTCACGTTTTCGACCCTCCTTCCTTTCTTTGTTTTGTTCCTATCATTGCCATATCCCTATACACTTTCCCTTCTCACACAGTTGCTTGACTTTCATCGAGGAGCTACTCTCCTCTGCATGCCTTTACTTGAGCTACCTTAGTGTTGTTGCGTCCCACCTCCACTCCTACGAGTTCCCACCCTTCAGCTTCGTTGGTGGCCCCTTCACACCTTCCCTTTCACTTTCCTTCTGCTCGATCCTAACCTACGCACACACAACACCAACATAACACAAAATTTTCATTAAATTTAAATTTCCTAAAGTTTAGGTTTCACATTTTCTTTTCATTTCAAAAAAATTATATACAGTTTGTTTTTGTTTAACGTAGCATTTCATTTTTTTGTTTTTTAAGTTTAGGTTTAGTTTAGATTTTAAAACATAACATTGCATTCTATTTTTTTTTTTTTTTTTTTAAAGTTTGGATTTTGTTTAAATTCCACTGGCATTTCAATTTTTTAGTTAACTTTAATTTTTATTTATATATTTTTTTTGGGTAGAAAAAAAACATTAAAAAACAACAAGGGGTTTTATTTTTTTTAATTAGGTTTTAACTTTTCAAAAAAATAAAAATAAAAAACTCAAAAAATATTTTATTTTTCTTTAGCCTTTGTGAAAAACTTAAAAAAATTTTAAATTTTCAAATTTTTGGTTGTCCCAGAAATATTTCTTTTCAAAATCGCTTTTGAGGATCATCATTTAGGTGTAAAGGTCTTAACCATCAGGGAAATTTTTCTTAGTTAAAGGGAAATTTAATTTTTAAACATCTCTAAATTATGACTATAGAGAATCTTTAAAAATTTTCAGTACTACAATGTTTTAGAATATCATTTGAATTTGGAAGTTCGAAGCATTTTAATTCCTTTCTCTTTCATGGAAACATTTTATTTATTTTATTTTATTTTATTTATTTTTTCTTCAGAATTTAAAGTGCTTAAGTTGTGCATAGGGTTTTGAGTTATTTCGTGCTTAATATCTATTGAGATCACTCGTCGATTATTTTCACTATAGTTGTGGTTTAAATTTACTTGGATTAACATTGCATGATAAACATTGAGAAAATTTTCAAGTAATTGTTACATGTATCTCATTTCCTGAATTGAATGTCTCTAATGCATTATCTTGAAGGTGATATTAAAGAGCAGTGAAGATGTTTTTGTTCTCTTTGAGCTATAATTGCATTGGAATACTAAGCTTGTGATTTGATTTAGAATTATATTGTGATATTTTTATACATTTTCGAAAAGCTTATCTTTAATTTTTTTGAAGTGAATATCTATTTGAGCAACTAAAAGACTATGGTATACATCTCATAGATAATTGTGGCATAGGCATTTTTGTCCCTGAATCTTGCTTCATCTTTCTCCATTATCTTATCATATCGCGCATTTGCATTTTAAGTTAGATCTGCATTATTAAAATTTACTTCCAAGCATAAGCTTGGTCGATAGAGAGATAGGTACTCATCTGTCCTTACTTGAAAAGTCTAGTTCTAGTAGCACTTAAAACAATGACCTTGCAGTCATCAGAGCCACATCTCTCTACAACGCTAGAGGCACTGAGTATGTTAGATTTTCAAGAGAGGTATCATTAATCACACCCTAGTGTGCTTCACCTTAATGTCTCTCTACTACTTCCTACAGAATCAGACTCAATATATTAAGGGTTGAAGGGTTTGAAACTTAGACATGCATTTAACTAAAATTAACCAAGACTCCTTGCATCCCACATTAGTCTTAGGATCTGCATTTCATATAGGATAGTTTTTCATTCTAGCAGCAGTTGTCTGATCAATTACATGGTCTTAATTTCTAATTGAGATAGATGACTCCATAAGGCACTGGTATCAAACATTTAATCTAATCAAATATGTTAGATCTTGTTAGATCTAAAACAAGTACTTGGTCGCTTGACTGTGTCTTCTAAACTGGTTGGTTTCCAACCAATTCTCTCTCATTCCATTTCCATAGGGTCTACCCCCCTTAGTCTACTATAGGGATACAACTTAAACGAAGAGATTGGGGATCAGAGTGACAACCCCCGATCTGAGTCGTTGTCGTGGTGCCTATAAATTCTGTGTGACAACAGGTCCCAAACCCCAAATTTGGGTAAATTTCCCAACCAATTCCTTTTGGTGGGTTTTACCTCTCGGAAATACCTTCTGAGCTACCCAAAATTCTAATAATTTCTCCATTGAAAAAGTTATGAAATCCATTTTAAGTGGATTTTCAGATTCATGCAGTGTGAATCAACTAAAGAGGCGTGGGACAAACATGTAAGCAAATATGAAGGAGATGACATAGTAAAGAAGGAAAATCTTTAGAATGTCAGGAGACACTTTCATAGCCTAAAAATGAATGATGAAGAAGATGTTGATGCTTATTTTCTTCGAGTAGATGAAGTGTTTAATTCTCTCAAATTATTTGGTGAAGAAGTTAAAGAAACAACAATTGTTCAAAAAAATTCATGGTATCTTCCTTTGAATTTTGATGCCATGGTATTTGCAATAGAATAATTAAGGGCTTTGGAGAAAATGGATGAGATTCACAAAATTATCATTGCATATGAAATGAGCATAGGAAACCCATCACATAAGTAAGCAACATTTAAAACATCTAAGAGTTCAAGAAAATGCAAGTCTAGTGACTGTTCCATTGATGAATCTGATACAAAAATGACTTAGCTAGTCAAGAAACTAAAGAGAAAATCCAAATTCAAAGGTAAGTTACTTATCATATGTTTTAATTGTGGTAAGGTAGAACATTTTGTTGCAAAATGTCCTTATAAGGAAGATAGTGATGATGAAGAAGAACCCAGAAAAATGATCTTCAAAGGAAAATATTTGAAAAAGAAAAATATCTATCCAAAGAAGATAATGATTTTTTTGAATAATAAGAATATGATTCCAATAATGATAGAAGAGAGATCCTATTTTTAGCCACAAATGAGGAATATAACATATACATATAAGAATATAAAAAAAAAGGAGAAGGAGAAAGTGTTGAAGGCATAGTAGATCTTGAAGCAGAACTTATCAATGCATTACAAGAAATTGATAACCCAACAAAGACAAAAAATATACTATTCAAGGAAATAATATTCATCATTACTAAAAGAGAGGAAGCAAAATTTGTGGAATAAGTGTTGATCAACAAACAAAAAGAAAAGGAAGAAAATTGTGAAAATCTTGAAGTAGACATCGTCTCATTAAGGAAAGAGCTAGATAAGCTCAACAAAAACATGAAAACTTATCAAAACCTAGAAGTTATTCTAAGCAATCAAATATCACCATATGAAAATATAGGTCTTGATTATGTGAGTGAGACATCATACAAAGAATATTTCAAACACCAAGTCACCAAGTGAGGAAGTTGAAGAAAATCCTGAAAGCTCCAATGTCAACAAGAGTAAGGATAGGAGACAAGAGGAGTCTAGAAACATTGTTACACCAAAAAGATATGTTGATTCTCTAAAGAAGTCCATTCACAATGCAGGTAGAAATCCAATAAGGGAAAAGGACCAAAAATCTTCTCTCAAGCAGATCAACTCTAGAATAACTGTTCCATTACAATGATTATATACAACTAGGTATCAAATTATTTTTCTTGGTGATTGTTTCTTATGCAAACATTTTGGACATCAAGTAAGAGAGTGTAAATATTATAATGATTATGATAGAGGTTCTCACCAAACGTATAAGAATATTCTTGTGGAAAACAAAATTAGATATATTGGTGGATTTAATAATAGAAATCATAATTCATTTGCTCCATTATCCAAGTCTACTATTATGTGTTACAAATGCAACAATTTTGGACATATGGCACGAGACTGTCCTACAATGTCAACATAAGGGTTTTGGAAGAAAAAATAGGATGAATCACCAAAAGAAATATGTGGTCTGGTTATGTATTCCCAAAATAATCAAAGTTAATGGTATATTTATAGCGGGTGTTGTAAACACATGACCGGAGATCAAAGTAAATTTATTACTCTAAAAGAAGACAAATGAGGAAATGTGTATTTTGGAGACATTGGATTTGAAAGAATTATTGGAAGAGGTACCATAAGCCTTGAAAATGGTAGGACTAAAGAAAAAAATGTTTTTTACACTAAAAGACTCAAACATGATATTTTAAGTGCCAATCATATTGTGATCAAGGTTATGATCTCACTTTTCGTACTAAAATATTGTGAAATAAGGAAGACTAATTCAAGAAGATTAGTGGGAAAAGCAATAAGAACCCAAATAAATGTATATATTCTTGATGAAATTGTTGTCAAGATAAATCCCCTCTGTGGACAAAGGTGATCTCTCTAGCCCTAGAGTCGGTCTAGCAACACGAGATACCTTCTAATGAAAATCTCTCTTAATTGACATTCACAATGCGACAAGAAAAGAGATAGAAGTACCCATTTCCCAACGTTGTGTTTGAATCTGTTAATTATGACCTTGATCCACGATCCTTTTAGGCTCATTCCCTACTACTGATGGCACACGAATACCTGCGGATGATCAAGTGGCAACAACAAGCGTAATCCAATATATAATAATCATAAACATTAGCTATCTAGTAGATCAAGGAGTACCAAAATATTTGCATAAACAATTAGACAAATATAGAAAGCAAACATCATATGTTTTATTGATAAATGTTGTTGAGATTCAACAAGTTGATGATCCTAGTGAAAATTAAGCACCTACACTAGGTGGGGCCCACATAGGCTATTTTTTGGTGTATGTCTATTTTTAGAATGGATGAGAAAATTGTATTTATAGTGGAATTCTATTTACAGATTTTGAGCAAATTCTATTTATAGATTATGTTCTATTTTTAGATGTATGTGCGAAGTCTATTTATAGATCGCATGTCTATTCATAGATGCATGTCGACTATTTTTATCCCTTAATAATAGTTGGACAATAAATATTAAACTATTCTCATGGAGCACTTGAAATTAGTTAAATGAAGTGGAAAACCAGTTAGCTGAAGGAATTTCGAGTTCAAAGGTTGGTTGGTGGGACATGCAAGTGGACTTAGTTGTAACTGAGTGATTCGAAGTTGTAACAGAGTTGGATGTGTAGTTATGTGAGTTGTAAAGTAGTTTAACTTAGTTAAGAGAGTTAAAATCAATTGTGCTAGTTGTAATTGAAGATACAATAGTGAGAGATCAGTGAATTAAATATTAAATTAATTCACATGTAGTGATCTCACATGCAACTAAATATTTACTACTGTTAACTACATGCATCTCAGATCCAGTGGAGACCCAATTGAGAGGTAGGTGAAAGGGACAGTCGACTATCAGTTGTACTATATTGGATTTCACTCTTGCGAGCCAAACACAAAATGGATATGATCATGAGGATTGCGTAGTAAAGGAGGGAATGATTGAATCAATTTGGTCTTTGTAATCAACTTGTATTGCGTAGTGGAGGAAGGCTGTTGTGAGGCAGAAAATTGGCTAAGGCATTTGCCAAATTTCTGCATAATGGCGTGAGATGATTGTATATTGTACTGAGAGCTCTTGGAGTAGATTTTTGTATGAGATTTTTTCATGATCCATGATATATACATAATATACGATAGTGGGGTTTTTAGCTTTAAGATTTCCTGGTAAATATCTGTGTTGTGTGTGAATGATCTTTCTTCATGTGTTTGCAATTGGCGATCGTGTTTTAAATTTCTGCAAATATTTTTGTAGAAGTGATTCTGTATTTAATAGTGGCATATAATTGTTAGATCATGATAATCCAGGAAATACATAATTGTATTAAAATTTCTACATGGTATCGAAGCACAAAAGATTGCATTTTTCAAGGAGGAGCTGAGTTTGTTGGTGGAAACAATTCGAATTTGTTGCAAGAATTTCTTGGCACGACAGTTGAGTAAACATCGAAATGTCTTTCAATGGCTTGCAGCTAAGTATGCACTCGAGGGAAGATCGAACTACATTTCCTAGAAGGATAGGATGGAGGTTGTGCTTGAAGATAATGGCTTGAAGGAATTCATCGACAGTGATGTTCGTAAGCCCACTTCGATGAATGCTGCATTACTTGACGCATGTCAAAAGAAAGTAGCGAAGACGAGAAGGATTTTGTTGGAAGGTGTACAAGACCATATTGTCTCAAGCCTTCATTGGAAAGCCACTCCATATGCTATGTGAAAGGCTTTGACGAATATTTTCCAAAGCAGCAGTGACCATAGGAAATTGGCGCTGAAGGATAAACTCAAAAAGATCAAGATGGAAAAGGGCGACATTATTCCAAAGTGTCTCACAAAGTTTCTCCAATGTCAGGATGAAATGAGGAGTGCAGGAATCACTGTTGCCGATGATGATTTGGTGAGCTTGGCTCTCTTGGGACTTCCTAAGAGTTGGCACAATTATCAAGACTCTATCAACGGACAGGAAAAACTGCCGGATTGGGAACGACTGTGGTCGGATCTAGTGCAGGAGGAGTTCAGGTAGAACACCAGAGATGGCTCTTCATCAAAGCATGATGATGAAGAGGATTGTGCTTTGGCTGCCAAGGAAAGGAAAGGGAAGGGGAAGAAATTCCACTCAAAATCCGAGTCTAAAGGCAAGAAGCTGGATTTGTCCAAGGTGAAGTGTTTTCACTGTCATGAACATGGGCATCTCGCCACTAATTACCCACAGAAGAAGAATAACAAGAAGGCTGTTGGAGCTGCAGCTGGTGAGGCCCTTGCCTCACGATTTGAACTTGATTTCTCTTTGATCGCATGCTTGGTATCAAGTGCAATGGAATCGGTGTGGTATCTTGATAGTGGTGCTTCCTTCCACATGACAGGAGATAAGGAGCTATTCAGTGACTTGGAGGAGAAACATCTCCAGATGCATATAGAGATGGGCGACAATGGACGATATAGTGCGAATGACATTGGTACCATTACTTTTGAGAGGGAGTCAGGTAAACCATTTCAATTGAAAGATGTTATGCATGTTCCAGGGCTGAAGAAAAACTTGGTCTCAGTCGCGATGTTGGAGGATAGAGGTTATGACGTTGTTTTCAGCGATGGAAAAGCCTTCCTACGACATAAAACAATGGTTCAAGCCAAGAGGATAGGGATTCGAGACAAGAATCTCTACAAGTTGGAGGTAGAAGGCCGCTGCGTTGCCATGATGGGCAAGACAGAAAAAGTGGTGAGTCGGGATGAGGGTGAATTATGGCACATGCTATTGGGCCATCTTCATCATGGAGCCTTGAAAGTCATGCAACAAATATCTACTAGACTTCCAATGGGAACACTTGCTTAGTTAGATCAGTGCAAGGGTTGCACCATGGGGAAGTATGTAAAGTCCACCTTTCATAAGAAGGAGAACGGTCGTGCTTCGGTGTTCTAGAGAGAGTTGATACAGATGTGTGTGGACCATTCTCAGTTGCTTCAACAACAAAACACAGGTATTATGTTATTTTTGTTGATTAATTTTCTCATAATTGTTGGATATTCTTCATGCAAAAGAAGGATCAAACATTCTCAAAGTTATGTGAGTTTAAGGCATTGGTTGAGAAAGAGTCGGGGAACCAAGTGAAGGCTCTATGGAGTGATAATGGTGGAGAATACATCTAAAACAAATTCAAATACTTCTGTAGCAAAGAAGGAATTCGAAGAGAACTCATAGTGCCTCATAACCCACAGCAAAATGGGGTCGCGGAGAGGAAGAACAAAACGATTGTGGGTGTGACATGAGCAATGCTGCATGATCATGGCCTACCAATGATTTTGTGGGCGGAAGCATGCAACATTGCGGTTCATGTGTAAAACCATTGTCCTCATAGAGTACTTGGCATGAGTACACCTGAAGAAGCTTTCACTGGTAAGAAACCGAATGTTTCTCACTTTAATATTTTTGGCTCATCTGTTTATATGCATGTGACCAAGAATGCCAGGAAGAAGCTGGAGCCGACAGCTGAAGTTGGGATATTTGTGGGGTACATAGAAACACCCCATAATTATCGTGTGTATTTGCCTAACAGTAAGATGACTGCTATGCGATGGGATATAAAATTCGATGAGGGGAAATCCATGCGGTTTTCACTTTAGAGGGATATGGACTTGCATGCGGAGGAGAAACTGCTGGTTCCCAAAGATGAGTCTCTAGATGTAGATTAGCCATAGGAGGAGGTTCATGGAGTGGAGGAGTCCACTCACGCAGAGCCAAACATCAGAACTCGCAGAAGGCATACCACAAAAGCTGAGAGGCTGAAACTTGATGCGACACAAAATGTAGGAGTCCCTACTTCACAACGCAGACAAACAAATTCTCCTGACCAATTCATTGGATACATGGCTCTCATGAGAAAATGTATTGTGACTGAGCCATCTTCCTTTCAGGAAACAGTGCAGGAAATAGAAATCCATGGCACTCAATTCAACGGAAGCAGAATACATGCAGCAAGTCAAGCTGCATGTGAGGCTATCTGGATGAGAAAGATATTGGTTGGTTTGTTTGGTTCTCATTTAGATCCTACAGTGATTCATTGTGATAATTAGAGTTTCATTAAACTATCAATTAATCCTGTGTTTCATGATATATCTAAGCATATAGTTATCCAATATCATCATATCAGAGATTGTGTGCAGTGGAAGATCATGTTGCTTCAGTACATTCCTACAGAGGATCAGGATGTAGATATTCCGATGAAGGCGCTCACCAGGAAAAAATTCGAATACCATAGAGACAGGATCGGGGTGAAGGATAATCCCTTTCTTGTTGAGAGGGAGTGTTGAGATTCAACAAGATGATGATCCCAGTGAAAATTAAGCACCTACACTAGGTGGGGCCCACACAGACTATTTTTAGAATGGATGAGAAAATTCTATTTATAGCGGAAGTCTATTTATAGATGTTGAGGAAATTCTATTTATAGATGATGTTCTATTTTTATATGTATGTGCGAAGTCTATTTATAGATCACATGTATATTTATAGATGCATGTCGACTATTATTATCCCATAATAATAGTTGGACAATAAATATTAATCTATTCTCATGGAGCACTTGAAATCAGTTAACTGAAGTGGAAAACTAGTTAGTTGAAGGAATTTTGAGTTCTAAGGTTGGTTGGTGGGACATGCAAGTGGACTTAGTTGTAAGTGAGTGATTCAAAGTTGTAACAGAGTTGGATGTGTAGTTATGTGAGTTGTAAAGTAGTTTATCTCAGTTAAGTGAGTTAAACTTAGTTGTGCTAGTTGTAACTGAAGATACACTAGTGAGAGATCAATGAATTAAATATTAAATTAATTCACATGTAGTGATCTCACATGCAACTAAATATTTACTGTTGTTAACTACATGCATGTCAGATCCAGTGGAGACCCAGTTGAGAGGTAGGTGAAAGGGACAATTGACTATCAGTTGTACTATATTGGATTGCACTCTTGCAAGCCAAACACACATTGGATATGATCACGAGGATTGCGCAATCAAGGAGGGAATTATTGAATTGAATTGGTCTTTGTAATCAACTTGGATTGCGTAGTGGAGGCGGGCTGTTGTGAGGCAGAAAATTGGATAAGGCATTTTCCAAATTTCTGCATGATAGTGTGAGACGATTGTATATTGTACTGAGAGCTCTTGGAGTAGAGTTTTGTATGAGATTGTTTCATGATCCATGATATCTACATAATATATGATAGTGGGGTTTTTAGCTTTAAGATTTTCTGATAAACATCTGTGTTACGTGTGAATGATATTTCTTCATGTCTTTGCAATTGGCGATCGTGTTTTAAATTTCTGCAAAGATTTTTGTAGAAGCGATTTTGTATTTAACAATGGCATATAATTGTTAGATATGGATAATCCAGGAAATACATAATTGTATTAAAATTTCTACAAATGTAAAAGGAAGAGCTTACAACCCAGGCCTCCTTTGGTGAAAATATGAGTTCTTCACCAAAGCTCTAAAGAATTCCTTCTCCTGAACACTTAGGCATTATCACAATGTGAGGATGCAAAGGGAATGGAAGTTCAGACTAGCGCGACAATGATCAACCAAGCTAACAATATTGGGATGAGGGATATGAATTTATAGGAAGGGAGAAGAGTTTGGGAGCCCATGAAAGGAGGAGGAAGTCCCACTTTCTAAGGTATAAACCCCCATGGATGAGATCAAATCTATAAAATTAGAGAGCTCAACTCTATCATCACCGTTTAACCACCAACTCATCGCCCTTGATTTTATAGAGGTCAAAGCTTCTCCTCCATTTGAGGAAACACTGCCAGAAGGGGATCAATTCAGTTTTCCAAGAAATAAGGGCGCTGGTAGTGCTAAGCCACAGCTCTGAATATGAAATCAACACGAGCATGAATCTAGGAAAAGCGCTGACCAAACAAACTAGGAATTTGACCAAGTTTCTTCAATAATATTCCAAGGCAGTTTTCTTTGGATCTCCAGGGGATGTATTAACATATTTCTTCATGGTGGAAACATTGCACATGATTTGTCATGGGGAATTTAAGGATCAGGGACGAAAAAATTAGCATGGTGAAAAATTATTGTGTAACAAATGCCCCCTAAAGCATGAAGGAAAAAAAAGGAGTGATGGTTTAAATGCTTTATGAACCAAGGCAAAGAACAAAGACCACCTCCAAAAAAATTTCCAAATCAAACATATTACAATATTTGACATCTCTAGTATGAATATACCTAACCACATAAATCTGCACTAGGCGTCAAATAACACATGAAGCCACGACATGGTCGCAACCATCCATCTAAAGAGATCATAGAAATGGAGCCGCAGTATGGATGCAACCATCTGTATAGATAAGATCATGTATACAATCATGAATTCTTAATAACTCCCCGCAACCTGGATAAAAAATCACATGTGACCCAGGGTCTTCACCCCGATCTCAATCAACCCAATGTACAAATCTAGGCATGCGAATAAATGTGTTGGTGTCGAAAATAGTAGAAACCACCTAATTACTGGTCGATGATGAAAATTTTTAACATGAACGAGAGAGACCACCAATAATGACGATGTTCCTCAAGGTACAACAACACAATCTACAAGTGTGAATGAAAGTGTTGAAGTCAAACACTTGCATAATCATTCGATCGAAGGCCGATGATGTGAACCTGTTTTTGAATACGAAGAACTTTCCATCGAGACATGCAAGCTCTAAGATACTGAAAGGAAGTTTCTAAATCACATTCTCGGATAATGAGTTGAAGTTAACAAGAAGTGATTCGTCAAAGCAGTGCCATGATGATTCCCACACCATCAAAACGAAACAATATATGTCTTAAGATGATAGGAGTGATTCGGGATTGTAACATAGGAGGTCAGATAAGCAAAGGATGTTTGACAAAAAGGACTTCTCTTGAACATATTGGAGACACAACCCTAGAGTGTGGCAACATTTGACTTAAATAGGAGCAGAGGTCATGTTGACAAAATTGGTAATCAAAAGAGAGGAAACGGATTTCCCAAACCCATGGAGGCAAAGTGATGAATTTAGGATGTCCCCAACTCAACACGAACTGCTGATGGATGTCATGTTCAAGAGCGAAAAGTTGCCCAAAATACACATAGGATGTTCACTTTCAATTTTCCCCCGTTATTGCTAACATGTACCTCTTTATTTTTTATAGCCAACATGAAGAGGACAGGATATGCTGAGCGTGTAAGTTCATTCTTCGAATAAATCCATCCTAGTAAGTTTAACGAGACCTAGGAAGGAGGAACTTGGTCTCGTCATGGTGACAAGTTTTTTGTCGTTTAATATTTAACAAGTCCAACGAAAGGGTAACTCGGTAACTTTTCATTTTTAAGGAGTTTGAAAAGAAACAAAAAGTAAACTCCATCATGTACCTTTTCATAAATCGTCTCTCGAATTCGAAAATCTAGAAAAAAATATTCGAGAGAACCTCTTGACCATGTTCGATCAAGGTATTCCTTTTTCGCAAATAGTAAATCTCAACCCAAAAAAGGGGTAAACGTATATTGAGATCACGTCAATTCATTCAATTTAACGAGTTCGAAATGCAAGTACTCAAAAATATTTTCATTTTTCAAGGAAGAAAAGAGCTGAAATTTGACTCCAAGGGGGTTCCTTTTTCACAAATATTTACTGAGCCCGAAAAAGAGAAAAAATACAACTCGTTTACATTAGAAAAAATCACCAACAGTGTGAAAGTCCTGTTACTGCACAAAAACGACAAATGTCACTGATATCGAGGAAAAATAATAAAATAATGGCAATTTTTTTTCAAAAATCTATAAATAGACTAAAAATTAAATTCAATTTCATGTTTCTATTTTGAGAAGAGAATTTTACCCATTTTCCCTCCAAAATTCAAATCAGTGGTGCAATCGATCCATGACACCATTGAGCGATTCGTTAGTGTTAGGTATGTAGAAATTTAATATAAAATGCAGGTATATCCTGGATTCTACTTATCTAACAATAATATGCTACTGTTAAATACAAAATCGCTTCTACAAATCTTTGCAGAATTTGAAACACAATCGCCAATCACAATATCATGAAGAAATATCAATCACACATAACACAGATAATTTACCGGGGAAATATTTTAGCTAAAAACCCCACTATATTCTATTATGTATTATATCATGGATCATGAAAAAATTACATACAAAGCTCTAATCCAAGAGCTCTCAGTACATGAGTTAACTGTCTCACATTGTCATACAAAAATTGGCAAGTTCCTTAGCCAATTTACTATCTCCAGATGTCAACTTGCCTCCACTACGCAATCCCAGCTGATAGAAATCCCTGAATGAGTGCAATCATGATTTCCTTGACTGCGCAATCCTCATGGGAACATCCAATGTGTGTGTGGTTGCATGTGTGTAACCGGATAATGTCACAACTGATAGTTTACTTCCCTTTCACCTAGAACTCAACTGGGTCTCCACTGGATCTGACATGCATGCAGTTAATAGTAGTAAATCTTCAGTTGCATGTGAGACCACTGATTTTGAATTAATTAATAATTAATTCACTTGATCTCTCACTAGTGTATCTTCAGTTACAACTAGCACAACTGAGTTTAACTCACTTAACTGAGTTAAACTACTTTACAACTTGCATAACTTCACTTCCAAGTCTGTTACAACTTTGAATCACTCAGTTACAACTAAGTCCACTTACATGTCCCACAAACCAACCTCTTAACTTGAAATTCCTTTAGCTAACTGATTTTCCACTTCAGTTAACTATTTCCAAGTGCTCATTGAGAATATATTATTGTTTATTGTCCAACTAATATTAAGGGATAATAATAGTCGACAAACATCTATAAATAGACATGCAATCTATAATTATAACTTGCACATACATCTATAAATAAACATGCATCTATAAATAGAATTTTTTCTCATGCATCTATAAATAGACATCCACCTAAAAATAGCCTATGGCTCCATCCTAGTGTAGGTGCTTCATTTTCACTAGGATATTCTTGTTGAATCTCAACAAGGCAAGAGCCCTAAGCCTCCTCTTCATTTTAATTCCATTCATTTATCATTTAGTTTTAGAAATAGGGAGATTGGGGGGAGGATTTCAAACCTCAAAATCACTCGCGACCATCGCGATTTCGAGATATCGGGGTTGCGCTAGTCGTGTTTAGCACGTTAGGAAAGCACGCCACCAACGCAGAATTAATTCAGACAGTCACGCTGGCCACGGGGAGGATTTTGATACAAGTGTTACACTAAAATTTGTCACCATGAAATTTTAGTACTCCCTTAGAAGTCTGCAATATCAAGGTTCCTAAAGTCAAGCCTTGAAATTAAGAGAAAAGCTCATAAAAGTCTTAAAACTCTTGTATCGTACTTTCTCTTAGTATTTCCTGCAGTGTTGCACTTTATGGCTATAAATCATGCGTAGCCAAACACACTTTCTGTTTATTAAAGTTGCAGACCCCTGTAAAAGATAAGAAAAGGCGCAAGTAAAATCTAGAAGCTCAATTTAATTCATTTTTGGAAGCTTCTAGAAACATTCCTGCGGTGGAAGTCCGCTCCTTTCAAGTTCATGCATCCCATCCATGAAGGAGCTAACCCCTTGATGTAAGGAACTAATCCCTTTGAAGGAGGATTTTATCCCTTCTTGTATGGAGCTGTAACCTCATCTCTTTCACTATAAAAAGAGGCATAGGGCAGCCTCAAGGGGTTACAATTGATAGTGAAATGCTGTTGAAACTCAGACCCTTTTAGCTGAGATTTTATGTGGGAAGGATTAAATACCTGTATGTATCTCGGTTGGAAGAGTTCAAGGCTTGTCGGAGTAAAGGAAACACCTGTTCCGGACCCCAGGAAGGCCTGTATGACATCAAGACAGACACGGTTGTAAGGCTCTTCTTATTTATGTTAATACAAATAAGTCTGTTTTTCTCAATAAGTTGTCAATTGATTGGTTTATTTTATGGATTCCTTGATCACCATAATATATATGATTTATGAATATATGCTATGCAGGTGCTATTTGATGTTTGCTTGTTTGTGATTGCAGATCTTCTAAGGCAACTCTTTCAGGCGACTGAAGGATTACTACTACAAACAAGCATTGGATCAAAGGTAGGATCGTTAAACTTTTATAGCATTTAATTATGAATCACACTATATCTAGAGAAAGATAGATTTAGTTGTCTGTTTGTTTCAAGCTGTCCGTAGGACACTTGGGAGGTCTGTCTTGTCCGAAAGAACGACTTATCCGTCCAACAAAATGGCAACTCCACTGGGGAATAAATCTTGAAATTTGATTTCTTTTATTTTTGACTTGTGAATTTATTTTTTCTGATTTTGATTGATTGATACTGGGTTGGGTGGTTTATCCCTGTAGAATCCCTGAGAAATGCTTGAGATTTTTTTGTTTTTTCTCTATTTTTCTTGTGTCTGCTCTTTTCTTTTAGAGACAGTGCGGGTAGTTCCGCACTTTTCCTGTACCCACAGTGCGAGACCACACTGGTTTGCACTGAGTCTTGCGGACCCTGTCAAAATTTTTGAAAAAAACTTAAAATCCTCTTTTTTGGATTAGTTTAGATTCTCAGTGAATACCCAGACCTGTGTCTTCTGTCAGAAAGCCTTGGTTAAGAGTTTATTTCAGCAATTTTAGTTTTGAATTATTTTTTGAAAGATCTACATGGTATAATGATTTTTGCTTTGTCTTATATCCCGCTCAAAGATTAGAAACCCTGGTATACCTTTGGATCACTGGCATTTCCTTGCTTTCTTGCTGAGTTTGACATCATAGCAGAAATTGTTTTATGAGATTTAGATCCCATTTTTCTCATTTGCAAATCTTTAAAAAAAAAACTTTTGTTTATAAGTTTGGAATTTCACTTAAAAAACCAAAATTTGATGTTTTTTGAGCTCTTGCTGATCCAAGCAAAGAATTTCTTAGTTAGATAATAAGTGGAGTAAGACATCCTCAAAATATTTGAAGTTTTAATTCAGATTTAGTCTTAGAATTTTTAGATGTCAAAAATAGTGTTTTTAGCTTTGAGTGTTATTTCTAGAAATTGTAGTGTTCTTTTGAAGAAAAAACTAGTTTTTAGTTTCGATCTTGAATAAAAGGGATTTCTTATTGAGCATTAGATCATTTTGAGTTCTCATTGAAATTAGATTTCTTTTCATTTATTCTTGTTTGAAGGAAATATTTATTTTTCAAATATTGCATTTCTCAACTCTTCTTTTAGATAGAGTTCATTGAAATAAAATGGATTATTTCTCATAATAGATGCATTTATAGTGTGTTTTGAGTCGGGTCACTACATATCATCAGTTTCACGTTCGCACCTATTGTCCTAAGAAACAGATTTTTAAAATCAACGCTTAAATCAAAATCAATCTAGTAATTTTTATATTTCTAGGGCTCTTTTCACCAATATAGCTTAGGCTAGTGTCTTGGAGTAGGGAGTAATTAACTCTCCAAGACAATTAAAACAAACAAGTAGTTGATCTTGCAGTAGGAAAAAATCCAATAGTTGCTTGTATGCTCTGAGAAGCTCCTCTTAAAGGAGTCAAGCACGAGGTCATATCTGAACCAGTGGGATAATAAATTCTATCTCATTGGGAACGATAGAAGATATGCGCCTATTAACAACGATAAACCTCAGATAGACCATTGTCGAGGAGCCTGGGGTCACTTTTCGATATACCTTGGATTATGTCAAGGAGCCTTCAAGGGGATTGAGCTTTGTTACTATGCCCTTGCACGTATGTTGGACCGTAGACTGTTCCCCCAGGTATATTAGTTCCTGTTGGTAACCATAGTGGCCATAATCTTATGGTTTTTTCCTAAGGTGATGGTGGAGGAAAGATACCACTGTACCTGAAGCCGACGTCGACTAGACTCACTTGGACTCTCCGGAGGGTTATCTTCACTCGAGATGGTTTAAGTGGAAAAACTTGCACCAGTCTGTTTCATTAAGCAGGTTGTCAGGGTAACTGTTCCAATTTCCCTTTCTACATTAAATACTACAATGTTGGATTTCATCACCAACTAGTGTTTTTAGTGTGGGAAGCTACTGTTTGCGTGTGGTTTGATCTCCTATATTTTTAGGCGTGTGGTTCATTTGTTTATTTCCTTAGTGACTCTAGGAGTTTTCATTGAAATTTTATTTGATTGCATGTGATTAATTTTTAATCGTGGCTGAATTAACAAGACAATCGCGTAGTTTCCAGGGGAAGCCCGCTGAGTATACACCAAGCCAACTTGAAGGGCTGCGAGCTCTAGTATCACCTAGTGACAGTAGAATTAGATCAACAGAAGCAGGAGAGTCATCTATAGTTGTTCATCCTGATTATCAATTACAAACAACAGAGCATATTCAAGAGCTAATTTCAGGTTCTGAAGTTACTGGTAGTATTTCTCCTTCCAGTGAATTAGCTGAAGAACCTGAAATTTATGAGCCCGACACTGAACCTGTTGTATTGGAACCATCTTCAGGATTTGTTACTCCAACTTCTAGTGATCCTGGTTCACATAGGGTAAGACATATCATTACTGAAAATCTTCCTTTTGACCTCATATCTATTGAAGAACTTGTTGGTCCAGACGAAGACGTAACTCTTCCTGAAACCCAATAGACTTTGAATCTTAGGGAGCATGAATCAATATTCTACAGTCCTTTTAGAAGTGACGCTTGGTATTTATCATTGACAGATTTTTTAGAAAACCCTGGTCTTAGTTTTTCACCACCCTGAATTCCTTTTCATCCTACACCAAGAGGTTATTATCCTTAATCAATTATGTCAGGTGAGTCATCTATGTTTTCTCAATCACCGGAAAATTTTTTATACGGTGGTCCTTCTGTTCCTTCGGGGTACCAGTCACTCTCTAGTACTTTCTCAGGAGCAACTCCTCGACCAACTGAAAAAGTGTTATCAACTGGTACAAATGGAGCTAAAACTAAAACTTTGAATGCAGAGCAAATTTTTATGATGTCTGGTAATATTCCAAATCCTCAACCTCAAGGGAGTCAGTTACTGCCTGGGGGGAAACCTCAAGGTAGTCAGTTACCGCCTGGGGGGCAACCTCAAGGTAATTAGTTACTGCCTAGAGGGCAACCTCAAGGTAGTCAGTTACCGTCTGGGGGGCAATTCCAAGGTAATTTTTTACTAGGACAAACTGTAGGACATTATTATTTACCTGGGGAATAACCTCAAGGACAGTACATACCTCAAGGTTATCAACCTCAAGAACAGTACATACCCCAAGGTCAACCCCAGACTCAGTATATTCCTCAGGGTCCTCAACAACCCCAGATTCAGCATATACCTCAAGGTTATAAACCTCAAGGTCAGTACCCAACTCAAGGTTTCCAACCACCTTTCGGTCAATCATTTTTACAAGGAACTGGAAATTTATCACTTAATTCTCAATCCTACATTCAACCAAGCTATGGTCCTTCATATGCAAAACCTTCTATGGGTCAATACCCCAGAATGAACATGGTGTGGAATCCATCTCAAATTCAACATACTATGCAACCTAATGTGCAGTTACCTAATCAACCCGGATAGCCTTTGGTTTCTGGTCCAACCCAGCAACCTTTCCAGCCTACTATTCAAGTCCCTGCACCTGGTTCTGTTCAGCAGCCTGGGCCTAGTACACCTCAGACTCCACCTCAAACTGCTGTAGCTACTGCAACTTCTATTCAACCTACAACACCTGTTTCTAGAGTATCTGTAGCTCCGGTTTCTTCTATCCCTGCATCAGTGCAAATTCATCAAACATCTGTGCCACAGTCGGGACCTACAGTTTAGACTACGATCCAGATGCCTACAGGACAAGCTGGTACCAGTATGATTGACTCTAGTCAACCACAATTTACTTATCAACCGTACTAGGGATAGTATCAATTTGGTCAGACTACACAAAATCTAGCGTATCAATATCAGCCGTACCCTGGGTATACTTATCAAATACCTCAACAACCCCAGTATGGTCTAGTTAATCCTGGTTACCTAGGAGGTTTCACGATTCAAAATGCACATCCAATTCCAGGGTATCCTGGATATCCTCCTCCTGGCACTGGTTTGATCACACAATGTTATCAAGACCCTAGCCATCGGTTACCATTCATAGCAACTTTAGATTTACCAGATCTCTCGCGCCTTATGAACGATCCCATTTTTTATCTTCCATATTGGCCGCTGATGCCTAACAAGTTTCCCAGTGATATTCTGAAATTTGAAGGTAAGTCAAGAGAGGACCCATCTAATCACGTTATGACTTATCACCTCTGGTGCACATCCAATTCACTAGTCGATGATTCGATTCAATTACTTCTTTTTCAGAGAACTCTCATTGGTATAGTTTCCAAATGGTACATTGAGTTACACGCTAGCTACTTCTTTCTTAACCCATTTTTCAGTTGCCTGTCAGATACGACAATGGCACAAAATTGCTGACTTCATTAAAATAGTCTATGTCTACATACATATCTGATCATATTCATGAGTGGAGACGTAGAAGGCGTTTAGTGAAAGTCTTTATTCTTGATCGAATTTTCGCTGAATGGTTTATTAAATCATTATTGCCAAAAATTACTGAAGATGTGGCCAAAGGAGGTGTTGTTACAGAAGAGCAAGTCATTTCTCAAGCTTAGTACCTTGACCTTGTATATACTCAGTCAGGTACTCTGTATGATAAAATCCTCGATTTACCAAGACCTGGAAATTTAACTGCAACTCCTTCTGGCTCTCATGCCGCTGATGGTGTAATTGGTTCTGTTAGCACTGGTAAAAGTAAGAAGAAGTCTTCCAAGACCACTTCTCCTATTATCACTTTACCCAATTCACCCAAAGAATATTCTTCCCAAGAAGCTTCCACCGATATTCACATTTTAGAGTCATCTACAACCAAATCTAAAACTGGTGGTAAGAAGAAGCGTAAGAATAAAAAGAAAAAATCTTCAAAAGAGAAAAACGATACAACTGAACCAACTGACGAAAAATGCAAACCTCGATATCCTTGTCTCATCTGTGACCAGGATCATTTTACAAAAGAGTGCCCGCATAGAGCTGAGGTATCAAAATTTGTTAAGGGTTCGCCTATACCTGCTGTCTTGAAGGATCCCTTTCCCAGTCAAGATAGTAACATGGTTGGATCTTCTTCCAATACAGTTGAGGATATCTTGATGGTTGCGACGCGGTCACAAGATTATGGTAGTAAAAAATACTGGTAAAGAAGCAGAAACATCCAATTCTGCATCGACTACATCTCCCTCAGTTTCTGATCCATTATAGATCGAGAAACAAAATCCTAACTTAGTGATTAAACTGCCTGCAAAAGGTGTACTTCGTAAATCAGCTTTCAATCCACATGCAAGAGCTGCTCAGAATTACAATATTATTGAAGATTTGGCCATTTCCCCTTCAGCAATGTTGGCTTTGGAAGTATTGCAATCATGCCCAGCCCAAAGAAAATTTCTTTTTTCAGCCTTAGGAGCCGTAGATCTCCAGGATTCGAACCTCATGATCTTCGATATAGAGAATTTTACACCCCGACTACCCCATCAAATGGATTTTCAGATTCCGGTAATAGTAAAAAACAAACGTATCTTTCGTACTGTTGTTGATGAAGGGGCTTCTACGTGTATTATGTCGTTAAAATGTTGGAAATCACTTGGTTCTTCGACAATTAACCAATCACCAACTATTCTCAAAGCTTTTGACGGAAGATTTTTTCATCCATATGGTATCTTACAAGATCTACCAATAGAGGTCGAAGGAAAAATGGTTAATCTAGATGTGGAGGTGGTTAATGACCCTCTAGATTACAACCTTCTCCTGGGTCGCAGTTGGTCTTATGCCATGACTGCTGTTGTATCGTCGATCTTTCGTCTCATCATGTTTCCTCACAAAGGAAAGATCGTTAAAATAGATCAGCTCTCATATTATTCATCCGACCCCACCTCTACTGATAGCATCCAACATATCAGAAAATCGACTATCCCTTATAAGGATGTCGGAGTAGGTTTGATTAAAGATTCAGCTTTACTAGGAACTTTTTCCATGCCTGCTCCCAACGTACAACTTCCTATTGCTAATATCAATATGATTTCGACAAGTACTATGTCCTTTGATGATCCTTAGATAGTACCTTCAGAATCAGAATTGGATTCATTCGATGGCCCGATGCCTTTGAGTCCTTTTGAGTTAGCATATCAAAATGTACAGTCATTTTATGATACTCCTTCAACTGAGTTTGATCCAGTGGATGTGATCAATCAGGAGTCATTTTCAATATCGAGCTTAGCTTCGACACCAATTCGGGATCCTGCTCAAGTATTAAATACTGATGACCATATTCGTGAATTCTTGTCGGTAGATGAGTTACCATGGGAATATATTCATCATAGGTCTTTGTTTTACCTAATCTCGATCATTTTGAGAATGATTTTTCCTCTATTTTTACCATTGATTACGTCAAAGAACCTTAGAATCGTTTCTCACATATCGATTCTGAATTGAATTTAGAAAATATTTCTGCGACGGTTCCTCTTGACATTTCAGTAAAACCTGGAATTGTTGAAAACATTCATATAGGTGCTTCTTGTACGCCAGATGAAATCCAAGCATATAAAGCCCTATTTCAGGAATTCTGTGACATTTTTTCCTAGTCATATGAAGAAATGCCAGGAATCAATCCGTCAATTATTGTTCATGAAATTAAGACATACCCGAATGCTAAAACCATTAGACAGAGATTACGTCAGATACATCCGAGAAAAGCTGCCACTATCAAAGCAGAAGTTGAGAAATTACTTCATGCATGTTTTATTTATCCGATCACGTTAACAGACTGGGTATCTAATATTGTTCCCGTCAATAAAAAACAAGGAAAAAACAATTTCTAGGGGGAAAATACTCCAAATGGATTGTTATCGTGCAGGAGTTTTATTTGGAGTTTGAAAAATCCAAATCCAAGAAATCATTGATATTTGTTGAACTTATGTGTGATTTCCCATGTACTGATACAGAAACTGTGGCGGAACAACCAATCGCGGATGAATATTTGTTTCTCATTAGTACCATTGATCCTTGGTATGGAGATATTATTGTTTATCTTCAAACCCAATATTTTCGACCTAAGCTTTCACAATTGAAACGACGGAAAATACGTTTCCAGTCTCAAAAATATCATATTGTTGGTGACACACTATACCTTCGTGGTGGAGACTCAGTTTTTCGACGTTGTCTAACCCATGAGGAAGCCGAAAAGGTTTTAAATGACTGTCACTCTAGAGCATATGGCGATCATATGTCTGGGTACACCACAGCCCAAAAGATATTGCGCACAGGTTATTTTTGGCCATTCTTGTTTAAAGATTGTATTTATGCAGTTCAAAAATGTCTTGTCAAATATTCGATCAAAAAATGCATGCACCACCTGCTCCTCTTCACCGTATAATTTATGTCGGTCCTTTTTCAAAATGGGGCATTGACTTCATTACATGTAACCCTCACTCGGCCGGGGGGCATGGGTATATTATTCTAGCAGTAGATTATTTTACCAAATGGGCCGAGGCGATGCCTACATTTGCGAAAGATGGAAAAAATGCAGCTACTTTCGTATTCAATCATGTGATTGCTCATTTCGGTCTACCCCAAGCGATAATTACTGATCACGGGAGCCATTTTTGAAATATCATGATGACCGAGTTAACAGACCAACTTGGCCTGTGCCATGACAGTTCTACACCATATTATCCACAGGCCAATGGTTTATTTGAAGCGATTAATAAAGTTTTAGTCACCATGATCAAACGAATCATTGAAATTCATAAGTCGAATTAGCATACCATGCTCTTTTCAGGACTTTGGGCATATCAAACCTCAGCAAAAACATCGACAGGCTTTACCCCTTTTCAACTAGTTTACGGTTTAGAAGCGGTATTACCCATTGAATGCGAGATACCATCACTCCAACTAGCCATAGAGTTACTACAAGACACTTCTGAAGAGGAGAAATGTTTTTTATACTTGTCTCAATTAGATGAGAATCAACGCACTGCTGCATTAGCTACTGAGTCTCATGTGAAAAGAATGAAAGCTCTGTATGATAGAAGTGTTACCCCTTGTAATTTTTCAGAAGGAGACCTAGTTTTGATTTATGATCAAGCCAATGATAAACTAGGGGCTGGGAAATTTGAACCCATGTGGCATGGTATTTATATTGTCAAGCAACAGCTTGCAAAAGGGGCATATGAATTAATCGATTTTGACGGGGTCTCTTTAGGTAAACCCATAAATGGACTTTATATGAAGAGATATTACGCTTGATTTTTTGTGTGGAGATCTTCTCTGTATATTAGTTACTTTTTAGTTGGTGTGCAATAGATTAGAAACATGTGCCTGGCTTAAGTGTGCTCTTACTATTATTCCTGCTTATCTGGATAATTTTGATATCGTAGATGTCGACGTCCTTTCAAACATATATTGGTTTTTCTGATGGCACTTGTTGTAGTACACAGAACATCTCTTCCACAGCTTGGGTTATTTACTCACCCATTGACGAGTTAGTATCGATGCATGGGGTAAGCCTCGGTAAAACAACGAACAATATTTCCGAATATAGTACAGTTATTGAATTATTATCAGAATCCATTTCATTTGGAATTCAGAGTTTGATCGTTAGGTTAGATTCTAAACTCGTTGTATTACAGTTAAACCGAGTATATGCCATTAGAAATCCAGTATTATTAAGATTATTTTTAAGGGTTCATATCTTGGAACGAGAGTTCGATTATATTGAGTATCAACACATTCCAAGAAGTTTAAATACATTAGTAGACACAATTTCTTCTAGTTTTATAAACATACATTTGCAATAACAAAGTAATAAATCAACATTTGATAAACATCATTGAACAGGTAACTGGAAATAATAGTATATCATAGTATAGATGTAGTGTTCAAAAAATAATACATCGTCTTCGATCATAGGCTCAAAACGCCTTATGATCGGAGAAAATTGATACAAAAAATGAGTCTACAAGTCAATCATCCACTATCTGTGGTGATGATTACGATAATACACTACTGCTCGTGCCACCCTAGTCAAAAACCTCCTGAATGGTCCAGGAACACCAATGACATATCTCTGTAGACGGAGTGGGATATCATCTATGGTGGTCTTAGGAATATCCATAGTGAGCCACTCCAAATGGTGCTCTAAATCAGTCAGGATCTTTGCAGTCTGATCCCGTGGGGGTGGTGGTGGTGCTGCTGCATCCCTTTGCCTCTGGTCAAAGGGGTAGAGAATGGCTGGTTGACTCGAACCCACATCTGCATTTGAAATTATTGTTATCAGTGTTGGACGATTTAAAAACAAAATAAAAAATTAGAAATTAGAACATGTCAGAAGAGATTTTTTACCTGACTCATCCCACTGAGCTCTTGGAGGAAGGGGCATATCCCGGTTGCCACGAAAATCCATGCCAGCATAAGGAAAATCCTCTATCACAAAATTTTGGTGTTCTAGCCAATGAAAATAAGTCAAGGGAAAAAAAACAATCTCCCCCCCTTGCTGTGGTGAGCCATCAAAGCAACCCAACGAACCATCCTAGGCCCTCGAGGTCGACCAGCATCAACAGGAATATGCTGCGGGGCTAACATAGGGATCCTCTCTAGAGCAAATGTGACAACGATGGACCCATATCCAAAGTTGTTTAACTTTCCATTATTTGCTTTGGTAAGTTGGCCTTTCACATTTGCCAACACTGCCTCGCACCAGTTGAATATGGTGCCTCAGAAGCAATCTAGTGCGATGCGCATCTGAGATCCAGTGGCTACATGCAAAGCTGTACTTTTGCACAACTTGACAATGGTAAAAGTAATCACTTTTAGCTTGGGATGGATGATAGTTTTTATGTCAATCCGTTTGTCTCGGGGATTGGCTTCATCATTACAAAACTCTAATTGCAAGCTGGAAACAGACTGGCCACTTGGCCTAGCCCTAAATAGAGATAGTGGTTTGCCTCTCCTAGACAAACCAATCAAAAAGTATATGTCTTCCAGCTCAATCTCGAGCCGGTGACCTCCGATCACGAAACACTGATCCTGAACATCCCATTTACTTACCAGCCAAGTAAGAAGATCCACTTGAGCTCTGATGCCACTGATAGCCCAAAATTTGAAAAGCCCGCATGCTCTTAAAACTTGCAAAGTAGGTTGATGAATCATTGCTGCTTCATCTACCTCCTCATGTTCCCGTTCTCGCCAAATGAGCATTGTAGATATCCTACAACAAGTAAAATGAAGGATTAGAATTATTTTGAAGAAATTTTTTTGGGTAATTTAGGAAGAAAATATGTTTTTAATTTCGTTACGGTGCCCCTGCACTTTACACTTAGGGACAATGCATAGCTCCACACAGGCCCTGTGTTAAAAGTGCGGGGCCCCAACATTTTCCTTTGTAGGAAAATGTCGGGGTCCGCAAGTACCCAATGTCTTACCTTCGGACCCCCGAGGGCGGATTTTTCAACCTATTTTCCTCCCAAAAATGAAATTCTGACCCTAATTAAAAAAATTGAACGGATGAAAAGCAAGAGCAAGAGGTTGTGGATTACCTGGAGCAGACGGTTTTCAATTTCGACGGTCGGTTTTCCCTGAATCTTCTCCGAAGCGTTTTTTTCCAAGAGCTCTAAAATCTTCACTCCAAACTCAAATGGTGAAAATGAACTTGAAAAACTCCTTTTTATAAGTTTTTTTCGGATAAATGAATTTTAAATTTGTTTATTTTTCACTTTAAAAAGTCGGTTTTTCAAAATATTTTATTATTATTGAAACATGTATGTTTAATTTTTCGAGTTTTTGTGCAGAATAACAGATTTTTCAGGCAAAATGATCATTTTTGACGAAGAGTAAACTTTTATCACTTTTTCGGGCTCTTTGAAATTTACTAAAAAGCGAAACCATGGAGTCCTCTTTTAAGCCCTTTTCAGACTCTCTAAAAATGAAAAGATTGTCAAGTACTTGACTATTCGAACTCGTTAAAGTAAATGAACGGTCGTCCCTTCAGTATAAGTTTATCCCTTTTTTCGGATTGAAATGGACTATTTATGAAAAAGGTATACGTTGACTAATCATGGTCAATAGAGTTCTCTCTTGCATTATTTTATCCTTTTTCGGGCCTGAGAGACTAAATTTATGAAAAAGTACACCCATGGAGTTTTCTTAAGTTTTTTTTTCTTTTGAATCCCTAAAAATGAAAAGCACTTAGTTTCTCCTATACTAGACTCGTTAAAATTTAACAGTAAAGGACCTGTCGATTTCAAACAGGAACGGACCACTCCTTCTTAGGGTTCGATTTTAAACTAAGTTGGACTCATCCGAAGGATGAGCTTATAAACAAGAAAATTTTATCCTCCTCAAGCTTGTCAAAAAATAAAGAGGTACTTGCCAGAAATGGTGGTGGAAAAGAGAGAAAACAGATTCATTTGTTACACTTTGATTTGTAAAAGCATTACACCACTCTTGAACATGACACTTTCTGTCACACTTCCACCTGGGTTGAGAAATCCTTTGCCTGTGAGTTAATCAAACCACATTGAAGGTCTTCAGCCGGTTTCTGGGTATTAGCTTAGGACAACTATCGCCAAACCATCTGCAGTGTCGTTATGTGTTCAAGAGGACAGTCAAACAAACCATTCATCTACAAACATTTGTCTCCATTCGCGTTGACCATTCCTGAGTCAGTCCTTGCAAAAAATTTATTCAAAACTTGATCTATTGTTTCGTGTCGTGAGCTTGCTTACGACGGATCACTTTCTATCGATGACAGCTCATCATCTAGGAAGTTGATCTAGAATCCGTCAGTACCTTGGAATCTGCATGCCTTAATGGCAGGTTTCTTGCCTTCGACGACAGGTTGCATCATTGACCTTCGATCGAACGATTTCGTGAAATGTTCGACTTTAGATCACTTATTCACATTTCATGGATTGTACTGAGTACTTTGAGAGCCATTGTCATTATTGGTGGCTTCCCTCACACTTGTTAACAGTTCACACCATTGACTGGTAATCAAGTCGTTTCTACCATGTTCGAATTCAACACATTTAATCGCATGGATAGAATCGTACTAGTTTGGGAAGTAGAAATCAAGACTCTGGATCTAGTTTCCACCATCCAGGCTACGAGGAGTTTTATTATTCATTATGCAGTAGAATATTCATTACAGATGGCTGCGCCCATGCTTTGTCTACACTATTGATGTAATATTAAAATCATTTCTGTATCAGAACAAGTTTAGTTAGTTTTGATTTGAGTATGGGATGCCTACCTTAGCAATGATATATATATATATATATGTGTGTGTGTGTGTGTGTGTGTGTGTGTGTGTTGCATTGAATGTTTTTACAGGTTTCCGACCGGGGTGTCCATAGGCTAATCCTTGAAATGATAAAGCACATCACTCTTCGAATACTCTTAGACTTCACACTTTAGGGGGAAATTTGTTACACTGAAATTTGTCACCATGACATTTTAGTACTCCCTTAGAAATCTACAATATCAAAGTTCCTAAAGTCAAGCCTTGAAATTAAGAGAAAATCTCATAAAAGTCTTAAAAATCTTGTATCGCACTTTCTCTTAGTATTTCCTACGGTGCCGCACTTTATGGCTATAAATCATGCGTAGCCAAATGCACTTTCTGTTTATTAAAGGTGTGGACCCCTGTAAAAGATAAGAAAATGCGCAAGTAAAATATAGATGCTTAGTTTAAGTCATTTTTGGAAGCTTCTAGAAACATTCCTGCGGTGGAAAGTTCGCTCCTTTCAAGTTCATGCTTCCCATCCATTAAGGAGCTAACCCCTTGATGTAAGAAACTAATCCCTTTGAAGGAGGATTTTATCCCTTCTTGTATGGAGCTGTAACCTCCTCTCTTTCACTATAAAAAGAGGCATAGGGCAGCCTCAAGGGGTTACAATTGATGAGTTGAAGTTTTGATATTATTGAAGTGAAATGCTATTGAAACTCAGACCCTTTTAGCTGAGATTTTATGTGGGAAGGATTACATACCTATATGTATCTCGGTTGGAAGAGTTCAAGGCTTGTCGGAGTAAAGGAAATGCCTGTTCCGGACCCCAGGAAGGCCTGTATGACATCAAGGCAGACACGGTTGTAAGGCTCTTCTTATTTAAGTTAATACAAATAAGTCTGTTTTTCTCAATAAGCTGTCAATTGATTGGTTTATTTTATGGATTCCTTGATCACCATAATAGATATGATTTATGAATATATGCTATGCAGGTGCTATTTGATGTTTGCTTGTTTGTGATTGCAGATCTTCTAAGGCAACTCTTTCGGGCGACTGAAGGATTACTACTACAAACAAGCGTTGGATCAAAGGTAGGATCGTTAAACTTTTATAGCATTTAACTATGAATCACACTATATCTAGAGAAAGATAGATTTAGTTGTCTGTTTTTTGCTAGATGTCCGTAGGACACTTGGGAGGTCTGTCTTATCCACAAGAATGACTTATCTATCTAACAACAATAAATCGACCAATATCTATGGATAATTTATAAAATTACTCCAGCAAAATCTCCAAAAATTCGTTTTAAACATGTTTTGCAGGTGTTTTCCTCAGAGATGGCGATTAAATGGAAAGAATGAGGCCATGAGGTGGAATATCACCAAGCAATGCAAGACCAAAATTGCATAAATGCATTGCACAATTGTGGTTTGTTGAAATTCTTCTAAACATCAGGTTTGAGATCTTAGCTAGAGCTGCTCCAATATTTGATTGGTTTATGGGATGTGGACCGACAAATATTTGTCATCGGGGACCAGGAATTGGAAATAGATGTGACGAAAATCTATTTCATTACTGTTTTTTCAAGGAGAGGGGAGAGAATCCAACTCTCTAGAGCTCGCACAGGGGGTGATAGTACCAATCTGCTCATCCAGAGACACTGTCCCGGGGCTCGAAAAACTGAGAGCGGGAAGATAGATATTTATTCCATCAGAGTGCTTTCCCTGCACATAATTATTCGTTTTATAACTAGAGTGGCAGGAGCCCAAGCGTTGCATGAGGCAATGAAATCTCAGTTCCAGTACGCAGTGGACTGTCTGGCCCCAACGACATTTAACTGGTCCGAGGGGTTACTGGCCAATACAAAGAACCAGTTGACTAAGTGCAATACAGGGTGGTTGAAAAAATTCGAGTATGGGTCCATCTTGGTGACCTTCTTCTTAAAGAGAGTACCATTGTTTTAGTACCAGTGGTTGGAGATCCATGATCCAACCCCAAGGGACTCGATTCTGATGAGATGGTGTGAGATCATGCCCTGACAGGGTGAGGGCCAACATATGAATTTCCTGACAACATTTTTAAGTTGGTTGTGTCGTAAAATTATTGTAGTTGAGGAATTTTCATATGCTAACATCAAATTCATAGGAGATCTGAATCTTCCCATTCCACCAAGCACACAGTGGACCGATGCAGGTATTTTTTTTTTTATTTATTTTTATTTTTTACATTTTTTACTTTTTCAATGTTTTTGTTATGTATTCTGAAACGTAAACTTATGATTTTTTTACATATATGGGTCCTTAGAGATTGCTCGACATGTCACCGATTGCGTGGAGGGTAGCTCACTCAGTAGATGATTCTCCTTATGAGGAGGGAGTAGATACACTAGCCGAGTTAGAGCGGAACCTGGTTGGCCTTACGAGAGGCATCCCAAAGTATGCTACCTTTGATGAGATTCCTCTATGCCTCTAGAGGCTTACGGTCGGGGTTCTGGGAAGACTACGTTGATTACTCTGGTGAGTGATTTGAGCACTCACCTGCTATCATCCATTCTTGTAACATAACACATATTTTTTGAGATTTTGGATGTAACACACTTAAAAGACCCGATATATATATATATATATATATATATATATATATATATATATATATATATATATATATATATATGCATGTTTCTATGGCTACTTGTGTATCATAATGATGTCTTGGTTATTAAATATTACACAAATGTATACCTAATACATGATTTGCTAATGTATCTGTTAATGGTTTTAAACGTCTTGGAATATGTTGATATGTGATCAAATAAAAATGTCTTTCCAATAATCTAACACACAAATACATACACAAAATTTGAGGATTTCGCACAAAATAATGGCCATTTAATTGTACCACAACAAGTTGTGAATCTAACTTAGCAACCAAATATCTGATCCCAAGATCAATGGCATCTGATAATAGCTCGATTACTGCACTAAATTCGAAAATATTGTTAGTTGTTTGACCCAAAAAAATACCTTGTAAATTAATCAACTCGCCATAAGGGGCAAAGAGTGCCCATGCTGCGGAAGACAGGTTCCATGTGCTACGGCAAGCGCCATCAGCAAAACCGACGTAATGATTTGAAGACATATACAAAACAAGTGGAAGACAAGGTGAGCAGAGGAAACATGTCTACAAAGAAAACAATCATACCAAAAATCTAATCAAATCACACTAATGAATAAAACAATAATGTACAAAGTATCACACTTATGATTAAGCGTAATATTTTTTTAGATAGAGCCCATTTTTGGGCTCAACCAATGGATTTCCTTTGTAATCTGATAGTTCATAGGCTCCTCATTCCAATACTCATTGAATGATATAGGGCCCAAGCCACATTGGCTTAAGTTTTTCTAATCCCAATTTATCATGGGCTTGGTCATAAAGTAGGATCAAGTCACCTTCAGAGAAAACGCGAGGGTTGACAGATTTTTCATATTGAAATTTAACTCGTTTTTTGTGTGCTTAAATAACTAAAGTAGCAAGCCTACTGGTCTCATCGAGACACTCGAGGTACAACAAACTTTCCTCTTCTAGCGAAGTACCAGGAAGTAGTTCGACAACTAGCTTCAGAGAAGGAATATCACACTTGATCGGGAGTATGACCTCTAGACGATACACATATTGGAATGATGTGAATCTAGTGGCAGTCTTAGCAAAGGTTCGACACGCCCACAAAGCTGATAAGAGCATGAGATGCCAATCTCGTTTGTGATTCCCAATGGTGCGCTGAAGCATAGTCACCAAGACTTTGTTGAAAAATTCAACCTAGCCATTGGCATGTGGATAATAGGGGGTGGAGCTATCGTGACGTAACCCCAAATGAGCAGCGAGCTCTTTCATCATATGATTTTGAAAATGAGATCCATGATCAGTGACAATTGATTTCGGGACACAAAATTGAGCTATGACATGATTGAACAGGAATTGCACTACAGTTAGACCTTAATTATCGTATGTAGGCATCGCTTTGGCCCATTTAGTGAAATAATCGACGACAACGATGATATAACCATGCCCCCTGACCGAGCGAGGTTCACAGGTCATGAAATCTATGCCCCATTTCGCAAAAGGTCCAATGGTCACAACTGGGTGCAAGGGTGAGGGTGGGGCACACTCTTTCCGAGAGTAGATCTGGAAATCATGGAATTTTCGTACTGCAACAATGCAATCTTTAAAAATAGACGACCAAAAATACCTTGCGCGAAGGATCTTTCAGGCAGAAACGTAATCAGACATGTGACCACCACAACCTGGAGTGGCAGTCTTTGAGAGCTTTCTCAGCTTCCTCGAGAGTCAAACATTGACGGAGGACATATTCAATACCA
Source organism: Pinus albicaulis (assembly GCA_034641835.2). NCBI lineage: Eukaryota > Viridiplantae > Streptophyta > Pinopsida > Pinales > Pinaceae > Pinus > Pinus albicaulis. The sequence continues at coordinate 1,071,590,607 of CM076577.1, forward strand.
GTGCGATATAGGGTGTCTCCAACGGTACGATAAGGTTGGGACTGGTAGCGAATTTGTCATCGCTTAGAGTGCGATTCTTGCCAAAAAATTTGGGTATGGAGATAAAAAATGATGTCTCCATACCATGGGTGAAGAGTTGTAATGAGAAAGAGAGTCTCATCGGTAATGGAATCGTCAATAGGAGTGGGATCATCCGCGGTGAGAATATCACAAATAAACTCAACAAATACCAAGGATTTCTTAGACTTAACAGTAGAGAATTCTAAGTTAAACTCTTGAAGGATGACAATCCATTTCGACTACTTTCCCTCAAGTAACTGATGTGTGAAAATGTAAGTCATGGGGTTGAAATCAGAAATCACCAAAGTTTTGCGCATGAGAATGTAGTGACGAAAATGATGAACAACATGGATAGCAGCCATCGCGAGTTTCTCTACATGAGCATAACAAAAATAGCTTTGGGAAATTTCATCCCATAAGAACATGATTCCCTTTTTCAATAATCAAGTAAATCCTTTGGCAAGCTCAACATAATTCAGTACAAAACAACATAGGAAATTTGTTTTCCCCTGCAAACTGATCCAGGTGGATATCAGTGGCCACCCCCCTATTCCATTTGGACCCACACCATCAATTCTTTTAGCTTTTCACATTCAACACCACTTACTATTTTTAGCAGGTTTTCGGGTCCTACACTCCTGGAGCCGTTTTGGGGTCTTAATGATCCAGGTGGATATTGGTAGCCACCCACCTATTCCATTTGAACCCCCACCATCAGTTCATTCAATTTTTAAGTTGCAGCACAACTTACTATTTTTGGCAATTTTTCGAGTCCTGAACTTCTAGAGCCGTTTTGAGGCCCTAAACGATGTTTTTTGGGAAAAATGGGAGCAACATGGGTCAATGGACTAATTTTACTCACATTGAAAGTTTTACTCCTCGGACATGTCTTTCTAACGAGCTATTGAGTGCATCAAACGAAGATCAGATGCCAAAGTTACGTCCTCGGGAAGTTGAAACACCAATTTACCTAAACGGGACCCACAGTGTTGGCGCTTCATCTCCTAGAGTTAGGTTTTTGGAAGTTTCAGTTTTTCCATTGTTTCTCAATAATAAATAGGTCCTCGAGCCTCATTGTAACATAGTTCAGAGGTCTATAGCCACCACATCTCTTCTTAGAGATTCGCTACTAGCACCCTAGCTATTTTATTTCCATTATGTCTGTAAGCATATTTCTGTTATTTGATATTAATGAAATGATGCATTATTTCCGCTGCATCTCTATGTTTATGGTTATTTCTGTTTTCTGTTGTGTTCCTACATAAATCTGGATCAGTGGTATCAGAGCGGTCTGGGTATAAATAGGCCCTCGAGCCTCCTTGTAACACAGTTCAGAGGTCTGTAGCCACCACATCTCTTCTTAGAGATTCTCTACTAGCACCCTAGCTATTTTATTTCCATTATGTCTGTAAGCATATTTCTGTTATTTGATATTAATGAAATGACGCATTATTTCCGCTGCATCTCTATGTTTATGGTTATTTCTGTTTTTTGTTGTGTTCCTACATAAATCCGGATCAGTGGTATCATAGCGGTCTGCTCTTTCTTTCTTTTTCTCTGCATGTCCCCAATGTGGTCAGGGTATAAGGAGTTAGGGCTCGATCTAGTTGAACCCTTGCAAGATCAGCCTCGCAAACCCTGACGACCTCCCATGGTGGAAGAAAAGAAAGATGAGGGAGCAGGAGATCCTATCAAAATATTGCTCGAGGAGGCCCTTGAGAAACAAAGGAACGCGATGATGGATAAATTTTCTTATATCCTTCAACGACTGCCCACCTACGGTGCATCTGCATCCAACAGCCACTCTGGAGGGGCCACTCCCTTCAAGGTATAGGTAAAATTTGATATTCCTGTATTTGAAGGCCAAATAGATGCAGACGCCGTAGATAGATGGTTGAATTTGATGGAAGGGTATTTCTCGGTCCATGGTTTCTCTGACCGAGAAAAGATTATTTTTGCACTCCTTAAAGCCGCCCCCATGTCAAAGACTGGTGGGAAACCTACCGTGAGCAAGAGGACGAAGGGGAACCCTCTCTGTTCTCGGCCACACCCACTTGGAATTCGTTTTGAGATGGCATCAAGGAACAATATTACCTCGTGGGGAGCTATGAGGACAAATACATCCAATGGACCACGTTGCGGCAACAAAGGGATCAAAATGTGCACGAATTGATGAATTTGTTCCATACCTTGCGCACAAAGTTGGGTATTAAAGATTCAGAGAGACAATTGGTGCTCAAGTACTGCGGTTGTCTACACAAACACATTCAGGAGGAAATGGAGTTCCTCGACATTACATTGCTTGGCACGGCATATTGTTATGCTGCCAAGATCGAGCATAAATTTAAGCAAAAGAAGCGAGATTTTGGATCTGCGAATTCGAAAGGTGTCCTCGAACCAAAGAACAAGGGGTAAGGCCAAAGTGGTGTGACTCAGAAGAACACCACAAATAAAAAGAAGGACATAGGGAAGTGGTGTGAATTTCATAACATCTCCACTCACAACACAAATGAGTGTCGGGCCAAACAGTGATTGGTGGCCGAACTAAAGGCACCCGAATCAGATGCATTTTTTGATCCTGAGTCAGAACCAGACAAGGCAATGACAAAGGGAAGAAGATCATTGATGCGTATCCGAGTGCCATTGTTTCCACCACCAAGATCCAGAGGGAGGACCCAAAGGATCCAGAGGAGGGGGAGTGCCTCTTTCATTCAAAAATGTAGGTGAAGGGTTCTCCGCTGCAATTTCTTGTCGATAACGGAAACTAAAAGAACCTCATTTCAGCAGAGATAGTGAAGCGGCTCGGCCTACTGACCGTAGCACACCCACAACCATATACCATCAGGTGGCTTCACCCTGGGAGAGATATCCGCATCCGCCAACAGTGTCCCCTTCCGTACAGCATCAAGCCATTCATAGATGAAGTATTATGTGATGTTGCTCCTCTTGATGTAGCTGATGTATTATTGGGCCAACCATACTTGTGGAGGCGACATGCTGTGTATGAGTCTAGGCCGCATGTTGTTATTATTACTTTGGGAAATAACTTGTACAGGATACCGAAGGTAGTACCGCCTCTTGTCATCTTTTTGACTACTGCAAAAAAAAGAAGTAAGATTGTTTCCCAAACTAGGAAATTCATTTTCCTTACAACTTGCTCATAGGGAAAGAAGAATATTGTGGCCACAACCTCGAAACAGGGCTCCCCTGCACGGCTGCAGTAGATGGACAAATTCATGGAGGAATACGAGGACATTTTCTCCTCACTCACAGAGGCTCCTCTACACTGTCAGGACAAGCACTCCATTGATTTGACCCCCAATGCACCGCCACCTGATGTTGCCATACCTCCTGTAAATACACAAACAAAATCCACACATGTACTGTATGAGGCTGATAATCTAGTATCCATGACATCTTCATCAAATCTAATATCCAGTTCAACAGAATTTGCTTCATCTCGGGGAGGATCTCAACGCAATGGGGACCATTGCTTCCTAAGGAGGGAGGAATGATCTAGGTGGATATCGGTGGACACCCACCTATTCCATCTGGACCCACACCATCAATTCTTGCAGCTTTTCACATTCAACACCACTTACTATTTTTAGCAGGTTTTTGGGTCCTACACTCCCGGAGCCATTTTGGGGCCTTAATGATCCAGGTGGATATTGGTGGCCACCCACCTATTCCATTTGAACCCCCACCATCAGTTCATTCAGTTTTTAAGTTGCAGCACAACTTACTATTTTTGGCAGTTTTTCGGGTCCTGAACTTTCGGAGCCATTTTGAGGCCCTAAATGACGTTTTTTTGGAAAACCGGGAGCAACATGGGTCCATGGACTGATGTTGCTCACATAGAAATTTTTTCTCCTCAGATATATCTTTCTAATGAGCTATTGAGCACGTCAAATGGAGATCGGATGCCAAAGTTACGTCCCCGATAAGTTGAAACACCAATTTACCCAAACGGGACCCACAGTTTTGGCGCTTCATCTCCTAGAGTTAGGTTTTTGGACGTTTCAGTTTTTCCATTGTTTCTAAATAATAAATAGGCCCTCGAGCCTCATTTTAACACAGTTCAGAGGTATGTAGCCACCACATCTCTTCTCATAGATTCGCTACCAGCACCCTAGCTATTTTATTTCCATTATGTCTGTAAGCATATTTCTGTTATTTGATATTAATGAAATGACACATTATTTCCGCTGCATCTCTATGTTTATGGTTATTTCTGTATTATTTGCATTCGTACATAAATCCGGATCACAAAATCTGCAATTGATGAAGATAAGGGGGAGGAGGAAAATTGATGATTGCCTCGACTTTAAGAGGATCGATGCAGATTCCTTCTTTGGACACCACGAAACCTAGAGCCAACCAATTATGTTGTCAAGATAAATCCCCTCTACGGAAAAAGGCAATCTCTCTAGCCCTAGAGTGGGTCTAGAAACACGAGATACTTGCTAATGCAAATATATCTTAACTAACATTCACAATGCGACAAGAAAAGAGACAAAATTACCTTTTTCCAACGCTACGTTTGAATCCGTTGATGATGACCTTAATCCACGAACCTTTTAGGCTCGTTCCCTGCTACTGATGGCACACTGATACCTGTGGATGATCAAGAGGAAACAAAAAATGTAATCCAATACATAATAATTGTAAACATTGGCTATCTAGCAGATCAAGGAGTACCAACATATTTGCATAAACAATTAGACAAATATAGAAAGCAAACATCAGATGTTTTATTGATAAATATAAAAGGAAGAGCTTACAACCTAGGCCTTGATGTTGGAGGCCTCCTTTGGTGAAAATATGAGTCCTTCATTGAAGCTATAAAGAATTCCTTCTCCCAAAAACTTAGGCATTATCATAATGCGAGGATGCAAAGGGAATGACAGTTCAGACTAGCCCGATAGTGACCAACCCATATAACATTATTGGGATGTGGTATATGAATTTATAGGAAGGGAGAATAGGTTGGGATGCCATGAAAGGAGGAGGAAGGCCCAATTTCTACGGGATAAACCCCCATGGATGAGATTAAATCTCTAAATTCAGAGAGCTCGACTCTATTACCACCGTTTAACAACCAACTCGCCGCCCTGGAACTTCTAGAGGTCAAATATTCTCCTCCATTTGAGGAAACACTGCCAGAAAGGGATCATCATGGTTTTCCAAGAAATAAGGGCACTGAAAGTGCTAAGCTAGAACTGTGAATATGACATCAGCGTGAGCATGACACCAAGAAAAGCGTCGACCAAGAAAACTAGGAATTTGACCAAGTTTCTTCAGTAATATTCCTAGGTAGTTTTCTTTGGATATTCAGGGGATGTCTTAACATATTTATGCATGGTGGAAACATTGCACAGGATCTTTCATGGGGCATTTTAGGATCAGGGACGGGAAAATGAGCATTGTTACAAATTACTGTGTAACAGAAATTGAAGGAGAAAAATGCTACACTAGACAAATAGATGAAAATTGGTTATGGCATAAAAGGTTAGGACACTTGAGCTTTGAAAGTTTGGTAAAAATAAACATAACACATGAAGTGAGAGATATGCCCAAAATCTCAAAACTAACAAGCGTCATCTGCAAATATTTCCAACATGGGAAACACACAAGAGTGAGCTTGAAGTCAAAGTAGCATTCAACATCAAGACCACTAGATATTATTCACTTAGATCTATGTAGACTAACAAGAGCACCAATCTTGTAAGGTGAATGGTACTTTATGTTGTTTACTTATTATTATACTAGAATGGGTTGGGTCGCGTTTCTTAAAGTAAAAGTAATAGCACTAGATGCTTTCAAATCATTGAAATCCTTAGTTGAAAATGAAAGCGATCTAAGAATCAACTGTTTAAGATCAGATAAAGGAGGTGAATTTACCTCTAATGAGTTTAATGAATTATGTGAGAAATATGGAATTAAGAGAAAACTTGAAGAACTCCACAAAAAAATGGAATCGTATAAATAAAGAACAATTCAATGCAAGAAACAACAAGAACAATGTTGTTAGATGATAAATTACCAAATAAGTTTTATTGCAGCAGTTTACATTGCGAAAAAAGCATAACTTCGAATTAACATCAACATGACACCATATGAGCTATGGAAAGGTAGGAAAACTTTAGTTAAGTATTTCAATTTTTTTGGAAGCAAACGTGACATGAAGATAAATGCCGATAAATTGGGAAAATTTGAATCTAGATTAGATGAGGGAAGTTTCCTTGGATACTCAACAAGAAGAAAAGATTAAAAATGCTACAATAAAATAATACAAAAAATTGTGGAATGCATTGATGTAAGAATAGATGAGGGAAGTTTCCTTGGATATTCAACATGAAGAAAAACTTAAAAATGCTACAATAAAAGAATACACAAAATTGTGGAATGCATTGATGTAAGAATAGATGAAGTTTGGCCAAATAAATAAGCAAAACAAACAATGATAATTTAGAATATATTATCAACATGGACCAAGAAAATATTACTACAAAGGAAGAACAAGAAAATGAAGATCAATCTCCATCCAAGACAACTTTTAAATTTGTGCAAAAACATTACCCATAGAACTAAATTATTAGAGATGTTAATATAGGAATACAAACCCAAACAAGAACAAAAAATTCACCAGGGAAAGACAATCCTTCTTTGCTATCCAAAATAGAGCCAAAGGATTTTACACATGCGAGTAAGGACCAACATTGGGTAAAAGCTATGGAAGAGGAATTGAATCAAATTGAGAAAAATGGAACTAGGGAACTTGTGCCATGATTTAAATATAAAACATACTTGGGACTAAATGGGTATTAAAAAAAATGAAAAAATATGGACAAATTATTAACAATAAGGTGATACTTGTGTGTAAGGGCTATACAAAAATTGAAGCAATTAACTTCGAAGAAACATTTGCTCCAGTTGCCAAATTAGAAGAAATACAAATGTTTTTTGCATTTATGTGTTCTGAAGGATTCAAATTTTATCATATGGATGTTAAATCAACCTTTCTAAATGGAGATCTAAAGGGAGAAGTATACATCAAACAATTAGAAGGTTTTGACTTGTTCAAAAATAAAGACTTTGTGTGCAAATCGAAGAAAGATCTTTATGGGTTAAAATAAGCTCCAAGAGTCTGGTATGCTATGCTCACTGGGGGAACAATACCATACCACATGCGTTCATATTGGGGGATACATATTGAGGAAAAAATGAAATAATATATTGAGCATATAATAGGGGGTAAAGGGTTTTTATATTGGCAGGAATAAATAATGGCGCTCAAAGTTAATGAAAGAATATAGAGGGGTATAAAAAATATTAATGAAAAAATGGATACCTACAATATCGAGTGAAAGTAGGGGTTTTTTTAAATTGGGAAGGTGTATTGGGTTCATATTGGTAGGGGTTTAAATAATGTGATTTTTAGAGGTATTTTCCAATATGTAGTCAATTTAAGGGTATTGTTTATTATGCCACGAGCACACATGATATGTTATAGGTTCATTGAGTGAATCCCCTGTGGCCAGACTGAACCACTATCTTCAATAACAAGATTTTAAAAGCTAGCTCGCTGACAAAAATTTATACATCAACATGGAAAAGGAAAGCTTATTAATTACACTTGTATATGTGGACAACTATCTCATTTTTGGAAGCAATAATGGTAATACAAGTAATTAATTTTCTTAGGAAATGTCAAAGGAATTTGAAATGTCAATTATTGGAGAATTACCCTTCTTCCTTGGACTATAGGTTTCTCAAAACAATGACGGAATATTCATTTTCCAAACCAAATACCTCAAGGAGATGCTCACGTGGTTTGGAATGGATGAATATGCACCAGTTAGTACCCCTATGATTACATGATGCAAGTTAAGTAAGGATGATGAATCTCTTGAAGTAAATTCAACTCTTTATAGATATATGATTGGGAGTCTACTATACTTGATAACTTCAAGACTAGATTATGCAGGCACTAGGAATGGCTACAAGATTTTAATCAACATCGAAGGAATCACATATGCAAGTAGTAAAGAGGATATTTCGATACTTGAAGGGCACACTTGATTTTGGGCTTTGGTATCCTAAGAGTACAAATTTCACATTAACTATGTACATAAATGTTGATTGGGAAGGTAGCATTGATGATAGAAAAATCACCAATGGGAGTGGATTTTTGTTAGAATATTATCTTTTGTCTTGGTCAAACAGAAAGAAATCACCAATTTCTCTTTTTACAACTGAAGCTAAATACATAGCAACATCATACTGTTGTACCCAAGTTTTCTAGATGAAGAAAACATTGCAGGACATGCGGGGACTTCACTTGGGGATAAATACCATACCACATGCATTTATATTGGGGGATATATATTGAGGAAAAAATGACATACTATATTGAGCATATAATAGGGGGTAAAGGGTTTTTATATTGATAGGTATAAAAAACGGAGTTAAAATTTAATGAAAAAATATAAATTGGTATAAAAAAACGTTAATGAAAAAATGGATACCTACAATATCTAGTGAAAGTAGGGGTTTTTTTAAATGGGAAGGTGTATTGGGTTCGTATTGGTAGGGGGTTAAATAATGTGATTTTTAGAGATATTTTCCAATATGTATTAAAATTAAGGGTATTTTTTAGTATGTCATGAACACACATAATATGTCATAGGTTATGTTAGAGTCGGCCCTTGCAGCCCTCCGTCAGTGATCATTTCGTCTTTTGCATATTCATTATTAGGTGTCTTGCTTGTTCCACTTCGTTGCATTTCACTAGGATCATGCCATGGACTGACGAAGGGGTCTGTCGTCTTATGTTTCCTCATGTTTACACCTGCAGTGCTATTTTAAAAAAAAATTCCTCAAAAAATCACTCAAAATAATTGTCATTACATTTATAGTCATCAAAATGTCAATCAGTGTCTTTGGTCCTAGTGTCTAGGGTTTTTGAGTCATTTGTATATTAGTCATAAAGCCTGCAAGGTGAGGAAGGTTTCGCATTTTTGATTTTTATTTTATTATCATCAGCATTTAAAAAAAAAAAAACATTTCTAGTCCAAAACTCTGTTTTGGAACTAGAAACTGTTTATTATTATTTTTGTAATAAATTGTAATTATTCCGCCAAGAAGACATTGTCAAAAGCAGACCCCTGGTCTTTTCCTTAGCCGAGATAGCCATATCCCTGCAAGAAGACAGCAAAATCATTAAAGTCGACCTCAAAAAAGCCAAAAGAAGATTGTATTTGAAAAGCCAAAAGTGAAATTACAAATACATTGTAATATGGGTTTGCAATTAGATTTGAAACAAAATCTGATTGTGAAGATATTTGTATCATGTATAAAAGCCAAAATAGTTTCATTTTCACAAATCCATAGCACCCAAATCGTGTTTTGAAGATTGGAGGGCCGATTTCAGAGTTTTAAACTGCGTGGACAGAGTTGTGGGGCTCGAGCGACCCACCTGGGCGCGAGCGACCCACCTGGGCAGAGCGACCCATGTAGGTCATTTCAGCAGTGTGAAGTTACAAGGGGCGCGACCCACCTGGGCCGAGCGACCCACGCAGGAGGTGAGCGACCCACGCAGACACAGAAGTTCAAAAATTCATTCTGAGCGCCCAGTCTTGCTTGGAATCGATTCAACTGGCCTTCAAACAGGTTTCTATCAATTGCTTGATGTTTTTAGTGCGTTGGTGGCATCATTGGTGGTTTCAAATGTTTCAAACGGAGGATTTAAAACCCCACAGTCATAGCATTATCGTTTTCAGGGTTTTAAAATGAAAATGAATGGTTGCATGAGTTTGTTTTCTATCTTATGTCAGTAATACATTCAGCCTTGCCATATATTATCAAAACCATATTGTTCTCATGCCCATTATGCCATTGTGACCATTGCTATTATTATACCATGTTTAAAACCTTTGTTCCATGGTGACTGTGGTTGTATTATGTCTCACTGCCCAATGTAAAAACATTCTCATGACTTTGTTCCAAATTTCCCATTGACACCTTTGTTGTTATTACTCATAGACAAACACATTCTATTGATGCCATGCTCTCCTTTGATAAGATTTGTTCAATATTTTGAAAGTTGCCCGCTCCCTTTGATCAAAGTTTCACTTGCATTTAAACACAGAGATTGTGCCTCTTTTCCAATCCATCTAAAACAGAGATTTTATCCATGGTTTGTTTCCTTATGGTGCTTTGACGGTGGGAATATTGGTTGGGTGTTGAAACATACATCCTAACTTTGTTTGCACTGCTTTCATATCAGTATACACAGTGCCAAAAGCTTGGTCAGAGTCATGTCGGAGACAGAGTCAGAATATGAGCTAGGGTCAGGCAGTGATTCGGTGATTGAAGGTAATGTGCCACGGGGGTCCCGCAGAGATCATAGAAGTGGTAATCATCGCAGAGAGGAGCCTACTTCTTTGGCTCGGTTGCAGGCATGTCCATTAGCTATGGATTGTTTCCGATATTTGTCATGTTTCAGATTTTGTGAGATGGTTGCAAAAACCCGGCCTCATCGTGAATTAGCCCGTCTGTTTGTCCTTCATTTACGGGGTGATTGGGTAAGCCTTGCTGGGGTTGATTTCATTGTATCACCCTTGACTATTGCTCAAGCCACTGGTATACCGAACATGGGCGAGGAATGGAACAAGGGTCAGCAGTTAGAGAAATTTCACTATGAGCCATACATTAAAACTGGATATGTGGCTTACTTGAGCAGAGTTTTTCCATTCAGATTCTTGAGAGATGAGTATGCAACACTCATGAGGCTCATCATTCAGTATTTTAGTTGTGAGGGCAGGTATGCTCGTCTTTTCTCATATCATGTTCGTTTGCTGATGCACTTCACAAGGGTGCGTATGCTGAATATTCCGTATTTCATACACCGCAACATAGAGAGGATGGTGACATTTGTGCAGAAGAAGACGAGCCCAGTGCAGCAGTACAGGAGTATATACCATTTCACTTTGATCAAAATCTTGGTGTCACATCAGTTGGCAGAGCAGGGCATTACTTGGGAGGATTTCATTTCTAGAGACTTTTTCAGAGTGCCACAGCAGCCTCCCGAGACAGTTCATGATGCAGGAGAGCCTTCACACCACCGGACATGCTTGAGGTTGAGCATATCAGCACTCCTTTGGTTCAGACATATCAGCGAGGCCACAGGGCCTTATTTGCAGCGACACGACGAGTACTATCTCCACGTGAGGTGGAAGGGGTCTTGCCGACTTCATCGACACGGCGAGTATTATCTCCACGTGAGGTGGAAGGGGTCTCGCCTTCTTCTTCAGTGCAGGTACAGGTACAAGACAGGGGCAAGAGGCCCATGCATGATGAGGGCCCATCAGGAGGCCGGGACATAGATTTGACAGTCATTGATGTTGATACGGGCTCTCCTAGCTCGAAGCTGAGGGAAGTCATCCAGGAGCAAAGGGCCGAGAATGACCAGCTGAAAGACCAATTGCAGAAGGCTCAGTGGGTGATTAACTATTTGGAGCAACGCAACAAACAGCTTGAGGATGAGCTCACATTTTATGAGGTGCGCCAAATCCGTGAGGACAGACAGTGGAATCGAAAGAGACCCGGTGACATGACACCAGCTGACAGAGATACTGTACTCACGCGGGTGAATATACATCTGGAGAAGTTGTTGGCGAAGGCCAATTGAGACAAAGACCCGCTTCGCCACATGAAAGGCCATTACTGGGCTCGCATGCATGTTTGCAAAGCGAGGATGAAGATCATGAAGAGGAGGTTGCGCAAGGCACTTAGACGGCGGAAAAGGCCTAATCCACTTCGGATTTTGGCCGAGGCTTCATTGACTGGGTAGGACACATGATGGAGGACCTCCGCTCTGAATTTGGGCAAATTCTGAGAAAATTTTGTCATTTTCAAATTTTTGGGTCAAAAAACAGGTTTTGCAGTTACGTGGGTCGCGCGCTCATGCGCTCACTTTTTTTTGGGACACTTGCTGGAGGAAATTTTTACATTTTTGGATTTTTCATGGTTAATTATGCATCCTCTGAAGTCAACTTAGAATTTCATTGAAATCTGGATGGTCAAAAAGCTCAAAAACACCATGAAAATCACCTTGCTGCCACCTTTTGCACCAGCAAGGAGTACCTCTGGGAGAATGAGGTTTTGGAGGGTCAAATCAACTCCAAATTCAGAAATTACACTTGGGTTGGAAAGTAGACATCCAGGGCGTTCCAACGAGCTATCATGAGCTCAATTTGGATGCCGGGAAGTACCTCAAATTCAGCCTGGAACATGAGCGACCCACACAGTTCAGGAGCGACCCACCTGGAATTTTTTCTGAATTTTCAACTGCCAGCTCAGTTTTTCGCCTAGTATGGACCAGTTTTGCTTATGGATAGAATTTTTGGGTTTTTATGATTAACCATGCCAGTATAACTTAGTTGTTTTTTATCTCCTAGAAGATTCACTCCTCAAATGAGTAAAAAATCATGTAATGGATCGCCCACTCTTGTGAGGCAAGTTGTTAGCCGCCTAGAGATTGTAGTTCCATGATTAGAATTGGGCTGAAACTGATCCCCGAAGAGGGAATTGACCCTCAGAGGTGGGGAAAGGTGTTAGAGTGATCTATATATTGTATTTTCGAGGCATTCTACAGGTTGGACTCTTGGGATACTTTTGATATCATTGTACATACTTTATTTCGCTATGAAAGACTGGGGGTTTTGCGCACTCTGTTGGGATCCTTGTGGTGTTCGTTCTTGATGGTGTTTCTTCTTTGTTTACCGTAAGTTTCTTCATGTTTAATGTATGCTATCCTTTCATATGCTTCTGAACTAAATTGAATGAGTGATTAAGGTTGAATCCATTGTTTACAGTGCTTAGCCTTTGAATTCAGTTAGTTCTGTATGTTTTCAGCTGTTTGGAGAGGATCCAAGTTCTTCTTTGCCCTCTTCAGCTCCTCCTCGGTCTTATCTATCCATATATCCAATTTAAAGCATCAAGATCATCACCTACCTCGCCCCAGCTTGAACTCTGCAAAGGTCTGACCTTATCCCCGGACCCAAAACTTGTTTTCCCATTACTCCAGCGAAAACCCAAAAAACCAAAAATCAAACATACCTATCTCTTTACTAGCCTAAAATCAGTTCCTATTGTAAGTCATCTCGCATCCTACTTGCTTATTATCTCGAGATTGACAGAGAGAGCCCTCTCCTGTCCTCGTAGGGCTAGCTACGAGGCTGAGCGTGGTTTGATGTAGCCTTGAGTTTTACTTCATTTCAGCCTGAGGTAGATTTGAGTGATAACATAGTGGCGACCATACTGGGGAAGATCTCAATGGTTTGCTTGTTGATGTGTTTGTCCCACGAGTCTTAGACGGAGTCTGAAGTCACGCCAGGTAGCTTTCGAAACGCTTTTGTTATGCATAAGCGGAAGTAGATAAACACTGCTTCAGTCGATCTCCGGTAAGCTTGTGTGTTCAGTACTTGATTTGTAAATCACCCCAGTATACTTATTCGTTCTAGACCTTTTGGATGATTGAGTCTAGAAGTCGAAAGGCTGAAAATAATTGACTGTGTTCCTTGAAATTTTTCCCGAGAAGATCAATACACTGGCTTCAAGAAGGAATACTAGGGCGAATCCTGACCCTGATCCACCAACAATATTCGAAAATCCAAATCTGATTCCGAGGACCCTAAGAAAACAAGGAAGTCAAGAAAGTTCTGAAAGAGAAAGCCAATTGAGTTTTGAGAGTTCCAGAGTGCTTACCCGATCTGCATCCTGTCCTGTCAAAATCATATATGTTGATGAAATTCCTTTTGATGCACGGTTTGAAACATCCTTGTTTGTAAATTTTTCCGAAACCGAATTGTCAAGATTAGTTCCAGATCCATTGTTTACTGAAGATTTGCAATATAGATTTGTTTCACATTACCTGGATAAACAGTTGCAAAGTTCTATTGGGGATACTAACACTCTTGAGTTTACTGAATCTGCTTCACAAATTCTTGACCCATCTGAAATTGCATCAAGTTCACGGATCCCTACTGAGCCTCCCTTTATCCCTACCATTCCGGTTCAGCCTGAGCTTGCTGATCAGCAATCAATAGTAATTTCTCCTCCGTCTCCATTGAATACATCTCGCAGACCTACTGCTCCCACTCCTCCTGTGTCTCCTCGACAACAGATTGTCTTCAATCCACCAAGAGCTATGGCTGCTCGTTTTGCACCTCTTGTGTTACCACAACAGTTGAATGATATGCCCGCAGACTATCAGAGCAAGATCCCAACATTTGATGGCACTCCACAGAGTCTTCCTGCACAACAGCATGTAGACAATATGGCAGATTTCTTTGATCGTTTCGAGATTGATGAAGAAAATGTGAGTATGAGGCTTTTTGTGCAAACTTTTGGAGGAGAGGTAAGAAAATGGTTTAGAGCCTTGCCGCAAAGAAGCATCGATACATTGGCAGAACTCCAGAGGCAGTTTTTAGATCGATGGGAGATGAAAAAGGATCCGCTGCAGATTACTTCAGAATATACAAACCTCAAACGTAATCCTGGTGAGTATGTTCAGGATTATATCATTAGATTCAATACAGTGTATAATGCTATTCCAGATGACTTGAGACCGTCTAAAAAGTCTGCTCTCCTTAAATTCCCGGATGGCTTTGATCCGGAGATGGTTTATTCCCTTCGTGATAGAGATCCACCTACTTTAGAAGATATGCAGAAGGTCGCTGTTAGTGTTGAGGCAAATCTGAATGATAAAAGAGCACGGTTGAAAGCGGAGAAAAGAGTGACAATAAAGGAAGAGCCTTCCACATCTATATCAGAACAACACTTGGCTCGTGAGTTGGAAAAGGTTTTGAAAAGAATGAATCTCGACAAATCAGAAACACAGTTTCGAAATCCAAATTTCCGTGGCCAGCAGCAGCCACAATTCAGAATTAAGCAGCGTGAACAAAGAGCTCAAGAACCAGCAGCCCAACAGCAGATTAAGACCCCTCTTTTGCAGAATTTTGTGAATCATGATTCCGATGATGATGATGATGTGTCAGGTGAGCAAAATCATTTCTTCACTTCCGATGATTTGCCTATCTATATCACTGAGGACGAGGAGTATGGAGAAAGTTCAGTTGTTCAGAAAGATGAGGATTTCATCCTAACAAATGATGCTGATTTAGAGGAAGAGTCAGATGAATACCAGAGAGGATATATGAATGCGTTGACTGCCCAACAGAAACAATATTCATTGAGAAATCGAGATGTGCCCATAAATCCCATTCAGAAAAGAAAAGAAGCTTCAGCACCGAAAACAGATTCACCGATACCACAGAAAAGAGGAAAAGAGACAATTGATCCAGCAGCTACTAAAGTATCATCAGCTGAGAAGGTAAATCAGTCAAACATAGTGAAAGACAAGGCTGAAAAGAAGGAAGTTCCAGTTAAAGAGGTTGAGAAGGTTTCAGCATTTAGTTTGGAAAATGAAATTTCCAAATTGAAAATATCCATTCCTTTGACGGAAATTATGAAGAACAGCAGCTACCGTAGTCAAGTCTCCAAAATTCTGAACTTTGATCCAATGATTGACACAGTAAATGTTGAGGATGATAAGCCGGAATTGATTTTTGGGCCTGCATTAAATGGTGAGTCTCCTGACAGTAATGTTCCTCCTTTTTACATCAGTTTGAGGTTGCATGAATATATATTGCACAATGCTATGCTCGATTCAGGTGCTTCGCACAATTTGATGCCAAAGGAAATCATGGAAAAGTTGGGATTAGACATTACAAGAGAGTATCATGATTTGTATTCATTCGATTCCAGCCGGGTAAAGTGTATAGGACTCATCAAAGATTTGGTGGTAAGTTTAGATCAAATCCCAGCGAAGAATGTTTTGATGGATGTGGTGGTTGCCGACATTCCTCCTCGATTCGGGATGCTCCTTGCAAGATCTTGGGGAGAAAAGTTGAAAGGTACACTTCAGTTAGATTTCTCTTATGCTACAATTCCAGTCTTCGGTCAAATGAGAAAGTTATATCGAGAGCAGAAGATGAAATACATGATAACTAGCAAAGAGAAGCCAATCAATCATCCTGTGAATTATGTACATACTGATTTAGAGTCGTTTGTGTTGCTTGCTGATAGTTTTAATGATGTAGAAATTCAATTAGTTCAGGCAGAAGACATACCAGAAATAAATGAGAATTTTAGAGAAGTTTTGCAAAAAGAAAGAAGTGAAAAACAAGCTGTTATGGAGCAATCAGCTGAAGACAATGGGCAGCAAACAGGAAAAACAGAGCCGGCACAGTTTCAGCATTTAGAGGACGATGAAGATGGTCTTTGGACCATGGATTTTGATGGTGCAGTGGGCAGCGATGGTGCTGGGATTGGTGTTTGGATTCGTAGTCCATTTTCCGCTCCTGATAGAGTTCCGAGCAATGTGAGAGTGTGTTCTTACAAGCTTGCATTCGATTGTTCTAATAATGAAGCGGAATACGAGGCTCTTATTGCTGGCCTTAAGATTCTTAAGAAGCTGAAAGCGAAGAGGATTGCAGTATATGGTGATTCAGAGTTAGTGATAAAGCAAGTTAAAGGTGAGTTTCAGGCTAAGCATCCTCGCATGAGGGCTTACCGAAATGCAGTTTTGGACATTTTGAAGTTATTTTCTGATCATACTTTGACATGTGTGCCCCGCATACAAAATGGTGTTGCTGATGGATTTGCTAAGGCAGCAAGCAATCTTAAGATTCCAATGAATTCCAGCAACAAGTTTGAGATACATGTGAAACACCGGCCCACCGTTCCAGACAATCAGCGATGTTGGCAAGTCTTTGAGGATGATGAGGAGATTAGTGAATTTCTGCAAAATAAGGGTAAGTTTAAAGATACCTCCATAGATACAGAATTTGATGATGGTAGTGATGACATACAGATAAATCAAATGGATGTGCTGCAACTGAAGGATAACATCATTCCTAAGGGATTGATTCCTCTGGAAGAGTTGTTTGATCAAGATGATGTAGCCCGTAAACCTACATTGAGGCCAACAGAAAAAGGTGTCGAAGAGGTAAATATTGGGACAGCTGAGAATCCCAAGATGGTAAAATTGTCAAAGTCATTGTCACCAAAGGTAAGAGCCGAATATGTGAAATTGTTATCTTCATTTTCTGATGTGTTTGCATGGGATTATTCAGATCTTAAAACATATGATACCAACATCATTCAGCATACTATTCCCATCAAACCAAATCAGACGCCTTTTCGTCAAAAGTTGAGGAGGATCAATCCAAAGCTGCTACCATCAATCGAAAAAGAGGTAAATAGGTTGTATAAGTCAGGAATCATTGTGCCTATTCGATTTTCAGATTGGATATCAAACTTGGTGCCCGTAAGAAAGAAGACAGGTGAGATCCGTTTATGTATTGACTTCATAAATCTGAATAAGGTATCATTAAAAGACAATTATCCGCTGCCAAAGATGGACCACATATTGCAGCGAGTAGTTGGAGCATCAAGGATGTCACTACTCGACGGATACTCAGGTTATAATCATATTTTAGTGCAGGAAGATGATCGTGACAAGACTGCGTTCACCACTCCTTGGGGAACATTTCATTATGCAAAGATGCCGTTCGGTTTAAAGAATGCAGGCGCTACCTTTCAGCGTGCAATGGACATGGCTTTTGCCAATGAGAAAGATGTGTTTTTGGTTGTTTACCTTGATGATCTAACTATGTTTTCCAATTCTGATGAGGAACATTTATATCATTTGAAAATTGTTTTCCAGAAGTGCAGAAAATATGGCATTTCGCTGAATCCAAAAAAGAGCCTTTTCGCCATGGATGAAGGAAAGCTCCTTGGCCACATCATATCGAAAGATGGCATTCGAGTTGATCCTGCACGTGTTGAAGCCATACAGCAGATTGAACAGCCCCGGAACAAGAAAGAAATACAATCATTTAATGGTAAAATGAATTTTCTGCGTCGTTTCATTCCAAATCTTGCAGAACACCTTAGAGAAATCACGAACATGCTGAAAAAGGACAGTCAGGTAAGATGGACAGAAGAGGCGGTAAAGTCATTCAATTTGGTAAAGATAGCTCTTTCCTCAGCCCCTATTTTAATCAGCCCGGATTACACACAAGACTTCATTTTATTTTCTTTTGCTTCTGAGCACACATTGGCAGCTGTTTTGATGCAAAAAAGGGACGGAGTTGAGAAGCCCATTGCTTTCTTCAGTCGGATCATAAGAGATGGAGCATTGAAGTATAATATCATTGAGAAACAAGCACTTGCGCTTGTAAAGGCTTTGAAGGATTTCCGTGTATACATATTGCATTCTCACATTACAGCATATGTTCCTAACGCAGCAGTTAAGGATGTTTTGGTACAAGCAGATCCAGAAGGAAGAAGAGGTAAGTGGATCGCTGCGTTGTTAGAATACGATGTGGAGATTAAACCAACCAAGCTGATCAAAGGACAAGGACTCGCCAAGCTCATGGTTGAAACAAATCTGCATGCTCTAGACATAAATTTGATTGTTGCCATGTCTAATGAAGATGAGGAAAGTACGTCAGTTCAGGTATCCGATATTTTTGTTTCTTCTCCTTGGTATGCTGACATTTTATATGTGCTTCAGAATTTGTCTACACCGCCCGGGATGCCTAGAAATAAGAGTAGAACATTGAAGTTAAGAGCTGCTAAATTCTGCATTCTAAATTCTGCATTATATTGGAAAGACCCTGGAGGTATGTTGTTGAATTGTTTGGTAGAGGAGGAAGCTCAAAGAGTTTTGGAGGATTTTCACAAAGGTGACTGTGGAGGTCATTTGTTTTGGAAGACCACGGCGAATAAAATTCTAAGGGCAGGGTATTATTGGCCTTCTTTGTTTTCTGATGTGTTCAAGGCTGTTAAAAATTGTCATGAGTGTCAAATTTTCGAAGGAAAGCAGAAACTACAGCCTTTGCCTCTAAAACCAATCGAAGTTAGTGCACCATTCCAGCAGTGGGGATTGGATTTTATCGGGGAAATCCACCCAGCATCTTCCGGACAGCATAGATGGATCTTGACAGCTACAGACTACTTCACGAAATGGATTGAGGCAATTCCCACTCGACAGGCCACTGATGCGGTAATTATTTCTTTCCTTGAAAACAATATTCTGTCACGCTTTGGGTGTCCTAGTAAAATAATCACAGATAATGCAGCAGCCTTTAAATCTAAGAGGATGGTTGATTTTTTTTTAAGTACAATATTACCTTGGGACATTCGACCGCCTACCATCCGCAAGGAAATGGCTTGGCGGAATCTTCAAATAAATCCTTGGTGAATATCATTAAGAAATTGCTGGAAATCAATAAAAAGGCCTGGCACAAAAAGTTAGTAAATGCATTATGGGCTGATAGGGTAAGTCAGAAAAAGTCTATTGGCATGTCTCCTTTCGAGTTGGTGTATGGGACGGATACAGTTTTTCCTACTTCACTTGCTGTCCCGGTGGTCAAATTGCTTCAAGAGGCTGGAAGTGAAGAAGATCCTATGCAGCGGAGGATTAATCAGATGATTCATTTACAGCAGACACGAGAGGAGGTATTTCAAAATACTTTCAAGTTGCAGGAGCGCATAAAGAAGATCTACGACAGAAAGGCAAAAGCAGATAAGTTTCAGTTGGATGAAGTAGTTTTGAAATGGGAAGCTCGGAAGGAAGATAAGGGAAAGCACGGCAAATTTGAAAATCTGTGGAAGGGACCTTTTAAGATTGCAGCGTATCGGGGTCAGAATGCATTTCTTCTCAAAGAAATGAATGGAGATGATTGTCCTGGAGGACCGATCAATGGTCGGTTGCTGAAGCGTTATTATTTCTGAGTACTTGCTGCTGATCTCATTGTCATTGTATATATCATTTTACTTTTGTTTCGCTGCAAGTGTGCTCTGATCTCTCATTTTCAGTCTGGGGCCCGGAGCGAAGGCTATAATTCTGGAGATAGAGGTTGGTTGGTTTGAAATTGTCAAGTTAAGTTTTATCAGTCTTTTAGATTGAGTCATGTCAGTTTGAGTCATGTCAGTTTGAGTCTTGTCAGTTTTGGTCAAATTGCAGTCCGTCGTTAGTCAAATCTGCAATCAATAAAGTTGTCCAAAGTTTGTTTTATCAATTGAAATAACGATTCCATCGCCCAATGGATGAGAGGCACTGTCTGACTCCCCCAGAGATCTGCCGTTCTTGGCATCTCCATGGAGCCACCATCCCCATTGGAGCCAATGTTAGAGTCGGCCCTTGCAGCCCTCCGTCAGTGATCATTTCGTCTTTTGCATATTCATTATTAGGTGTCTCGCTTGTTCCACTTCGTTGCATTTCACTAGGATCATGCCATGGACTGACGAAGGGGTCTGTCGTCTTATGTTTCCTCATGTTTACACCTGCAGTGCTATTTTAAAAAAAATTTCCTCAAAAAATCACTCAAAATAATTGTCATTACATTTATAGCCATCAAAATGTCAATCAGTGTCTTTGGTCCTAGTTTCTAGGGTTTTTGAGTCATTTGTATATTATTCATAAAGCCTGCAAGGTGAGGAAGGTTCCGCATTTTTTATTTTTATTTTATTATCATCAGCATTTAAAAAAAAAAACATTTCTAGTCCAAAACTCTGTTTTGGAACTAGAAACTGTTTATTATTATTTTTGTAATAAATTGTAATTATTCCGCCAAGAAGACATTGTCAAAAGCAGACCCCTGGTCTCTTCCTTAGCCGAGATAGCCATATCCCTGCAAGAAGACAGCTAAATCATTAATATCGACCTCAAAAAAGCCAAAAGAAGATTGTATTTAAAAAGCCAAAGGTGAAATTACAAATACATTGTAATATGGGTTTGCAATTAGATTTGAAACAAATCTGATTGTGGAGGATATTTATATCATGTATAAAAGCCAAACAAGTTTCATTTTCACAAATCTACAGCACCCAAATCGTGTTTTGGAGATTGGAGGGCCGATTTCAAGTTTTAAAACTGCGTGGACAGAGTTTTGGGGCTCGAGCGACCCACCTGGGCGCGAGCGACCCACCTGGGCAGAGCGACCCACGTGGGTTATTTCCGCAGTGTGAAGTTGCAAGGGGAGCGACCCACCTGGGCCGAGCGACCCACGCAGAAGGTGAGCGACCCACGCATCAACAGAGGTTCAAAAATTCATTTTGAGTGCCCAGTCTTGATTGGATCGCTCTCATCGGCCTTCAAACAGGTTTTTTGCAATTGCTTGATGTTTTTAATGCGTTGGTGGCATCATTGGTGGTTTCAAACGTTTCAAACGGAGGATTTAAAACCCCACAGTCATAGCATTATCGTTTTCAGGGTTTTAAAATGAAAATGAATTCTTGCATGAGTTTGTTTTCTATCTTATGTCAGTAATACATTCAGCCTTGCCATATATTATCAAAACCATATTGTTCTCATGCCCATTATGCCATTGTGACCATTGCTATTATTATACCATGTTTAAAACCTTTGTTCCATGGTGACTGTGGTGGTATTATGTCTCACTGCCCAAAGTTAAAAACATTCTCATGACTTTGTTTCAAACTGCCCATTGACACTTTTGTTGTTATTACTCATGGACAAAAACATTCATATGATGCCATGCTCTCCTTTGATAAGATTTGTTCAATATTTTGAAAGTTGCCCACTCCCTTTGATCAAAGTTTCACTTGCATTTAAAACAGAGATTGTGACTCTTTTCCAATCCATTTAAAACAGAGATTTTATCCATGGTTTGTTTCCTTATGGTGTTTTGACGGTGGGATATTTGTTGGGTGTTGAAACACACATCATAACTTTGTTTGCACTGCTTTCATATCAGTATACATAGTGCCAAAAGCTTGGTCAGAGCCATGTCGGAGACAGAGTCAGAATATGAGCTAGGGTCAGGCAGTGATTCGGTGACTGAAGGTAATGTGCCACGGGGGTCCCGCAGAGATCATAGAAGTGGTAATCATCGCAGAGAGGAGCCTACTTCTTTGGCTCGGTTGCAGGCATGTCCATTAGCTATGGATTGTTTCTGATATTTGTCATGTTTCAGATTTTGTGAGATGGTTGCACAAACCCGGCCTCATCGTGAATTGGCCCGTCTGTTTATTCTTCATTTACGGGATGGTCGGGTAAGCCTTGCTGGGGTTGATTTCATTGTATCACCCTTGACTATTGCTCAAGCCACTGGTATACCAAACATGGGCGAGGAATGGAACAAGGGTCAGCAGTTAGAGAAATTTCACTATGAGCCATACATTAAAACTGGATATATGGCTTACTTGAGCAGATTTTTTCCATTCAGATTCTTGAGAGATGAGTATGCACCGCTCATGAAGCTCATCATTCAGTATTTTAGTTGTGAGGGCAGGTATGCTCGTCTTTTTGCGTACCATATTCGTTTGCTGATGCACTTCACAAGGGTACGTATGATGAATATTCCGTATTTCATACACCGCAACATAGAGAGGATGGTGACATTTGTGCAGAAGAAGACGAGCCCAGTGCAGCAGTACAAGAGTATATATCATTTCGCTTTGATCAAAATCATGGTGTCACATCAGTTGGCAGAGCAGGGCATCACTTGGGAGGATTTCATTTCTAGAGACTTTTTCAGAGTGCCACAGCAGCCTCCCGAGACAGTTCATGATGCAGGAGAGCCTTCACACCACCGGACATGCTTGAGGTTGAGCATATCAGCACTCCTTTGGTTCAGACATATCAGCGAGGCCACAGGGCCTTATTTGCAGCGACACGACGAGTACTATCTCCACGTGAGGTGGAAGGGGTCTTGCCGACTTCATCGACACGGCGAGTATTATCTCCACGTGATGTGGAAAGGGTCTCGCTTTCTTCTTCAGTGCAGGTACAGGTAAAAGACAGGGGCAAGAGGCCCATGCATGATGAGGGCCCATCAGGAGGCCGGGACACCGATATGACAGTCATTGATGTTGATACGGGCTCTCCTAGCTCGAAGTTGAGGGAAGTCATCCAGGAGCAAAGGGCCGAGAATGACCAGCTGAAAGACCAATTGCAAAAGGCTCAGTGGGTGATTAACTATTTGGAGCAGCGCAACAAACAGCTTGAGGATGAGCTCACATTTTATGAGGTGCGCCAAATCCGTGAGGACAGACAGTGGAATCGAAAGAGACCCGGTGACATGACACCAGCTGACAGAGATACTGTACTCACGCGGATGAATATACATCTGGAGAAGTTGTTGGCGAAGGCAAATCGGGACAAATACATGCTTCGCCACATGAAAGGCCATTATTGGGCTCGCATGCATGTCTGCAAAGCGAGAATGAAGATCATGAAGAGGAGGTTGCGCAAGGCACTTAGACGGCGGAAAAGGCCTAATCCACTTCGGATTTTGGCCGAGGCTTCATTGACTGGGCAGGACACATGATGGAGGACCTCTGCTCCGAATTTGGGCAAATTCGGAGAAAATTTTGTTATTTTCAAATTTTTGGTCTAAAAAACAGGTTTTGCAGTTACGTGGGTCGCGCGCTCATGCGCTCACTTTTTTTTGAGACACTTGCTGGAGGAAATTTTTACATTTTTGGATTTTTCATGGTTAATTATGCATCCTCTGAAGTCAACTTAGCATTTCATTGAAATCTGGATGGTCAAAAAGCTCAAAAACACCATGAAAACCACCTTGCTGCCACCTTTTGCACCAGCAGGGAGTACCTCTGGGAGAATGAGGTTTTGGAGGGTCAAATCAACTCCAAATTCAGAAATTCCACTTGGGTTGGAAAGTAGACATCCAGGGTTTTCCAACGAGCTATCATGAGCTCAATTTGGATTCCGGAAAGTACTTCAAATTCAGCCTGGAACATGAGCGACCCACACAGCTCAAGAGCGACCCACCTGGAATTTTTCCTGAATTTTCAGCTGCCAGCTCAGTTTTTCGCCTAGTATGGACCAGTTTTGCTTGTGGATAGAATTTTTGGGTTTTTATGATGTAAATTCATGTTTGGTATGTAACTTTGGCTTGTTTTTATCTCTTCTAGAAGATTCACTCTCAAATGAGTAAAAAATCATGTAATGGATCAGTTTCCACTCTTTTAGAGGCAAGTTGTTAGCTGCCTAGATTGTAGTTCCATGATTAGAATTGGTTGAAACTGATCCCTGAAGAGGGAATTTGACCCCTAGAGGTGGGGAAAGGGGTTAGAGTGATCTATATATTGTAATTTCTGAGGCATTCTACAGGTTGGACTCTTGGGATACTTTTGATACTATTGTACATACTTTTCATATTTTGGCTAAGGAAAGATCAGGGGTTTTGCGGTACTTGTTGGGATCCTTGTGGTGTTCTGTTCTTGATGATGTTTCTCCTTTGTTTACTGTAAGTTTCTTCATGTTTAATGTATGCCATCCTTTCATTATGCTTCTGAACTAAATCGAATGAGTGATTAAGGTTGAATCCATTGTTTACAGTGCTTAGCCTTTGAATTCAGTTAGTTCTATATGTTTTCAGCTGTTTGGAGAGGATCCAAGTTCTTCTTTTCCCTCTTCAGCTCCTCCTCGGTCTTATCTATCCATATATCCAATTTAAAGCATCAAGATCATCACCTACCTCGCCCCAGCTTGAACTCTGCAAAGGTCTGACCTTATCCCCGGACCCAAAACTTGTTTTCCCATTACTCCAGCGAAAACCCAAAAAACCAAAAATCAAACATACCTATCTCTTTACTAGCCTAAAATCAGTTCCTATTGTAAGTCATCTCGCATCCTACTTGCTTATTATCTCGAGATTGACGGAGAGAGCCCTCTCATGTCCTCGTAGGGCTAGCTACGAGGCTGAGCGTGGTTTGATGTAGCCTTGAGTTTTACTTCATTTCAGCCTGAGGTAGATTTGAGTGCTAACAGGTTCATTGGGTGAAGCCCCCGTGACAAGACATGAAAGTGGAATATGATCAACCATTTTTCATTTTTTGCTAAATATTGGTATAGTCAATATCTAAATAAATCATGTCATGAACTCAGAAACAAAGAAAATTCCAATCAACTATCATTTCCTCAGAGAAAGATTCACCAAGCAGAATGTCAAGATATAATATATTGACACCAAATAACAAATTAGTGACATCTTTACCAAACCTCTGCCCAAAAAAACCTTTGAATATCTTAGGAATAATTTGGAAGTGATCACTCTTTTATCTCAGTAAATAAAGCACTAAATCAAGGGGAACATCCCTTTGCTATTGACGTCAAAGGGGGAGAGAATGCAGATAGGGGGAGAAAATGACAAGAAGTATGGAGAGAATACAAACAAGGGGGGAAACTATTAGAAGAAATAGATATCAAAGTATTTCCATTAAAAAAATCCATCAATAACAAATTGGAAGATTATTGAAAATGGTTGTTATTGATGTCAAAGTCTGTCCAAATGAAAGAGAAAGTTACATGGCCAAATAACATATTTTGAGCCTCTTGGAAGTATTGTTTTTGGATTTTTTATTCCCCGTTTTGATTCCCTATATTTGAATTGAATTTTACTCCAATTACCTAGCTCAAACACAAGCATAATATCTATAATTGGAAATATTATTTTTTCACCTTTCCAACAATATATGGCATGCCTTCTAAATCCTCATGGTTGAGGAGAAATTATTTTTTGAATATTCATTATATATTCTTCTAGTTGCACTAGTCAACCCAACCAGTGGAAAATTTAGCCTAGGCAATGGAAAAGTTGACCCCATATAAACTTCAGTTGCACTATAAATAGGCATAATAAGAAGCGCTTATATCCATAACTAAAGCAATTCAAATATATTTTTAGGAGAGTGAAAGAACAGGCCTAAGGTTCATACCTCATGAACCAACAAGAAGTGAAGTGAAGCCAAGTTGGAGAATATTTTTGTGTAAGGGTTTTTGGTATATTTATTTGGAAGGGTTTCTATTGTGTTGGACCTATTTGAGGCCAATTTTCTATCCTAGTTTGAGATCAAGTTTTAGTTGTTGTGGAGGACGAATTCTAGTTTGTGTTGGGTACGAGATGCCATAAGAGAAAACCTTCTTTTGAACAAATTCTAAGCCTATATACTATCTCTTAGAAAATTAAAACAACTATGATTTGGTGCTTACTGAGGATTGGTGTTCTCATCTTCTTGAAAGGTTGGAGCCTACTATTTTTGTAAGTTGGTGATTACAAAGGATTCGTGTCCTCACAAATGGTTGTGGTAAATTGATGACCGTTTGGAAAGCATTCAAGTGTTCTTTCTTCAAGTTTGTATTTCCACTTTTATATATGTGTTCATGCATTGTGTTAATAATTCATTATGTGATGTGATTGCAGTGTTAAGATTAATAAAGTTAAATTAATGTAATTTTTGTGATACTGATTCACCCCCCTCTCAGTATCACTGTGCATTTCCAATAATAGAAGACCTATATCATAATTTTAACATAATAATCTCTACTTCTATTAACAAGTTCTATATCATGGTGTTGGGTGAAAAGGATAATAAATCACCTAACCCATGGTATGATAAAGGATGTAAGATTGATAAACAAAACCATTATGGATGTTTTCAATTAGTCCATAAAATACAACAAGATAAATAGATACAAATTCCTAATTTAAAGAAGAGAAAAATGTACCATGTAAATAGAAAGCAAGAGGAACTTTTACACCTCTCTAAGCTAGATCCTAACAATTCCAAGAGGTAAAATTTAGCTTGTAACATTGAGGAAAACAATATGATTCTTTTAAAATATTGGAAATCCTATCTTGCAAAGGTTTTTGAATCCCCTAATATCGTGAAAAACATTCAAATCCTTTCTATAAAGATGATTTTTTTTCTTTAGAAGACAGACAATCTGGGGTTAAGTTGCACACATAAGGGAAAACTAAGGAAATGAGAGGCTACTAATTGGATATCTTAAATATTTGAGGGCCTATCTTCACCCCTTACATTGACAAGCTCCTCAATTCAAAAGTCATTTAAATTTTTCTTAAAACTTGGACTAAAAGCTCCGTTGTTCTTATTTTTAAAAGTGGAGATAAAAATAATTTATTTAATTACAAGACAATTATGATTAGCCCCCCTTTAGCCAAATTTTATGGGATATTTCTAAAAATGAAAATCAACATATGGATTGGAAGCCATGTAAAAAGGGTTAAAGTCTAATCTATCTTTGGGAGTTACCATTTAAAGGTGGATCACTTTGTTATGCTTAGAATCATTTCAAAGTAGTGCTGCAATGATAAAAACCAATTCTCCATGTTCCTTTATTGAAGTATTTAGAAAATCATTTGATATGGTGCCTAAAATTAACCTCTAGAATATGTTACAAGAGAGAAAAGTCCCTTTCAATTTGTACAATGTTGTGATAAGGCTAGACAAGAACATTGGAGTTGGTAAAAGAAAATTAATTGTAATATACATGTTTAGCAAGGTTGTTACCAATTTCCTACTTTTTTGGCATAATTGACAACTTAAATGGTTTCTTTGAAGAAACATGATGTGTTGGCGTGTCTCTAGTTGAAATAATTATCGTCCTTCATCCTTATGCTGAAAATATCATTCTTATGGTGACTTAGTGAGGAGTCCCTATGATATTGATAAGCAATTAAAGATTCTCAAGGATTTTTTTCTATAATATGAATAATAACACTAATAATAATAAAAAGGTTCTAATAATCAAATCCAAAAATATTACTCATATTCACTTTATATATATGACTATAATATCTTGAAGGAAGCGACTTCATATAAATATCTTAAAATAGTTCTTCATCACAAGCTCAAATGGATATGGATTTGAGAAAGGATAAAAGGAGGGTGGAAAACTTATTATATACTTTAAAATGATTGTAACTAGTGTGGAAATTTTATCAGAGAGAAAAAAATTCACTAAGAGAAAAATAATTTGGCCAACAACCATCATAAAACATAAACAAAATTTGCACAATATTTACCCTTGGGAAACCTCAACTCTGTGGAAAAACCAATCTAATGTAATTTCACTAGATACCTTGGCCAAAACCATGCCAAGTCGACCAAGTGAGCCTTCACTACTCACATCTTCGGACTTTAAAATAGAGTTCCTCCTAACATTTTAAAGGCTCCATTACATGAATTCCACGAGAAAAAAACTATGGGCAACAAAAATTCCATGGGCCCAAAACCACTACTGTAGAACCATTCAACTTTTACTCTTTCCCCGAGTCAAGTTTACCTAACAACCCCCCCTTAAATCTTGATTTCGAGTTTCCCTTGACCAAATCTGGCCAACTCGGACAAATGAGACAACCTCGCTCACTCTAGCCCATACCCCCCACAAATTGTATACCCAAGGTATTCTCATGCCCCCTATCACCTAGGCATAGCACCAGAATTTACTAACAATTTCCCAGGGGTACACATGCCTTACTAGGTATTGCATCAGTATACCCATTTGCATGCAATTAAGTTTAAACTCCATTATAACAATTTTTGTTGTTGTTTCTATCATTACCCATCCTCTCACCTTGTTCCATTAAAATATCCTCTCACCTTGTCATTTCTTTGACCTTGAACTATTTTCATTTTCTTGAATTTTTGTAGTTCCTCCTTCTCCAAGCTATGATCCCATGACCCAAATATTTCTAGGGTTTTTCAATCTTTGAGCCTTCCTCACCATCAAAAATACCTTTACCCATGTGATCTAAGGCACAAGCCTCCATTGGAACCTAAGCTTTGGCCACATTCGACTACTTCAAATATACCACAAATGCCAAACCAGATAAAACAAGGTTTTCTTTCATCTCTATAAGCCTCATTTGTTAGGCCGAGATGGCCACACAACTAACGAAATTCCAGTAGGTCCCTTGGAAGAAAGTAGGCCAAACCAACCAAGTGAGTATTCAATACTCACATCTAGACACTTTAAAATAGAGTTCCTCCCATCATTTTAAATCATCCATTACATGAATTCTAGGAGCACAAAACCATGGGCCCAAAACCACTACTGTAGAACTGGTCAGCTTTGACTCTTTCCTCGAGTCAAGTTTACTTAACAAGTAAATGAACATTTGGATCTTGGATAAGAAGAAATTCACCACTAAGAACATTGTAAATATCGTTAAACTAAGGACATGAAAAGCTACCAACTAAATAAGAACAAACTCTAATGAGCTCCATGATATTAGAATATCCCATTGTGCAGTTCCTAAAACATTATGGGTTGCAAAAATGTTCATCTTTGTGACACCAAGAGGTTTGAATATGAAAAATACTCTTATAATTTTCTACATACATTCACATTAGAACTCAATTTCAAAGCATTTGTTACAATACCAACCTTTCTAAGTTTTGAACCTATCAAAATTATGGTGATTTTGGATTGCTTCACTTAAAATTGTTCAAGCATGGAAACAAAATTCTCAAGCGAACCATGTAATTATTTGCCTTTTCTCGGTCCAATAGGAAAATGTTTGTCTTAGTGGATGCTAATAATCATTTTCATTTCGGAATTGAGGTTTCTATGATTTGAATTGTGATGAACTTCCTTGTATGGATCCATCACATTGGAAATTTTTGTGTTGACGTTTTGAACCAGCAAATGTGGTTCATCTCTCACCACACTTACTCGTTCAGAATGTCAACACAAAAATTAGCAATGTGATGGATGTGGAAGAATAAGCTCAATCATCATCATTATCGATAACAATACAATAAAAATTTAACATTTTAAATTGGTTTGAAAGATATAAGATATTAAATATTTTTGTTGGTGGAGGGGTAAGAATTTTTTTCTATTATAAGTGGAAAAAAAATGATTACACATATGGTAGAGAATTTTATTTGAGGTGTCTTAACTTGAAACTACTTTTTTATGTTCATAGTTTGAACCTTATCCAAAACATAATTTATGATTGTTTTTACACTATCATGCTTTAATGTCTAAAGAAAAAATAAAATCTAGGGACATGGAGTTTGTTATTTCCATATATATGACCTTTAACAAATATCACATACAAAAAATAATCGATTGGAAGAGAATTTGGCCTATGACCTATAAAAAATATACAAAAAAATGTAAATATATAAAGGCAAAAGGGAAACTTTTCTTGAGCCTTTGGTTGCTAGAAGGTTTTCCTCTTCATCCAATAAGATAGCGTTGGGGATCTACCCCCTATGGTTACCATTTTTTACAACCTCATATATTTGTATAAAAGATAAATCAAATCATCCAAGTACAAACCCTAAAGTAAATTTAGGATGCCACACTCACTATCATGACAATGGTCATCCTTCCTTTAAGATACTCTTGTTTCGTACAAGGTGGCCTTCCCTAATAAGATTTCAAACATGTCTTTGTAAAGTTGACATAAAAATCATATTTGTGGTATGAAATTGTTATTTAGTAAAAAGATAAAAAGACAAGCAAGATCTACTGCCTTATCCTTTGGGAGAATTGGATTGAAGGGTATTTGATGGAGAAGCTTGAAATACAGAGAAATCACAAAGTTATGTAATACATGAAAATTGACAATCAAATCAATCACATTGATATATAAGATTGGATGGTCCCCAGGGGGAAACTCAATTGGTGATTGCCTTGATATGAAGTCTATGTGAGGTATGTGGTTCGAGGTTGAAATCCCCCCTGACTAGCCATGCGGGCCATGTGTTAGGACATGAATGGGTTCACCTAGAGGTGTAATGGGAGTAGTCAGAATATACCCCATATCACATGAATATGAGCGTGACCCAATTGTCGATTATCTCTCTCTCTCTCTCTCTCACTCTCTCTCTTTCTATATATATATATATATATATATATGAGATTGCATGAGGAGCACAAAAATATGCGATTTCATTTTCACTTTATTATGAACTAGCATATGAAATATAGTTACTGACTATACAATAACTTTTTAAACTCATCACATTTTTAAGTGTCACATTTATTTATTAATTTATCTCCATTTAAAAAAGTGGCGCTATTAGCAACATTTTTTCTTTTATTTTTTAATTTATTAAAAGTACACACACACACACACACACACACACACACACACAAGACTGCATGAGGAGCTAAGAAATATGTGATTTCATTTTCACTTCATTATGAACTAGCATATGAAATATAGTTACTGACTTGACGAGAACTTTTTAAAGATATCACATTTTTAAGTGTCACATTTATTTGTTAATTTATCTCTATTTATTTTTTATTTTTTCTAAATATGTCTAATTTATATTATATGGTACAAAAGAGGTACATTTCAAAACATTCCCACCAGAATTGTTGTACTAGCCAATTCCAGTAGGAAAATGTTCAAAAAACAAAAAATGGACTGCCCCTATTGGGGAAGCCAACCCAGAAATTAGACCCAATCTTAGGAGGAGTGTTGCCCTAAATGGGGAAACCAACACATGACATAATCATCCAAAATTTAAACATATTGTGCAGAGAATGATAAAGCAAAAAAACAACTATAGAGCTGTGACTGACAAAAGAGAGAGGCACCGTGGCACTAATCCTTCTATGGCTTGTCATTCTGAGCATCATCAGGAGGTGGCTCTTCCACAATGAAGCAGCCATAGTCTTCTGAGAGGTCTTTGTATTTCTTGGACAGTTGGGGAGTTGGCTTTGGCGTGGAGGCGGAGTGTGCACCCAAGGCTGTTGCGTTGTCATCTTCAGCTGAACTGCTACTGCTGTCGCTGCCTGAGGAATTCGCCACATATTTTATGGGAAGAGCCATAGATTTCCTGGGCTGCTAGAGGATGGAAGGCATCATGGTGGAATTACGCATTCTTTTCTGATACCTTGAGCCAAAGGAGTTGGAAGGGGCTTCAGGAATGCACAGAGAGATGAGGGCTGACACTCTTTGTTGGTCTGGTGCCTCCATGGAATTCACGTTGAGATTGAGCTCAGTAGGGAAATCCTCGCGTAGGGGAAGAGGAGTACGGGAGGGCTGGCTATGGCCTTTGCCTCAGTGACATTTCATTCTATGGCGTCACGGCATTGAGGCGTCAGAATGCTCAGAAGGCGAGGGAGTGCAGGTGGAATTGCAGACAAAAAAATGGCAGGAGGCCTTGAGAGGGAGAGGAGATAGTGGGTGGAGGGCCAAACACTCAGCAATGAGGCCGACCAACTGAAACGAGAGGCAAAGGAAGAAGAATGACGAAGAGGCATCTCCGTTTCCCATGAAATAACTCAGCAGGTGACGACAAGGACGACTGTTAATGCCAATGACAAGAGGGAGTTTAATGGCGCTAGGGTGGTAACTGGGAGCTTTAAAGGTTGCCCCGTGTGAGCCATGCGCAACCATGTGGCTGTGATAGCTACCGCGCGGAGGAGGAGCTAGGTGAAGGTCGATCCCACGATTAGACACCCGCATCTAGGGATTTTATCTCCATTTATTAAAGTGATGTTATTAGCAACATTTTTCTTTTTCTTTTTTAATATATTAAAAGTATCTCCTTTGGAAATGATTTTATTAAAAACCTCGTAATGTTTTCAATGAAATAATCAAAATCAATTACAAAATTGAAAATTTATGCCAACAAAACATTAAATTCAACCACCCAAATTGAAAACTTGTGCCAAAAAAAACATAAAAATCAATCTCAAAATTGAAATGTGATGCTTATAAAGCACCTTTTCTTTTGTTTGAGGGTGTTGTGGTGGTAAAAATTACTTTACAATGGATATCCATGCAACCATGACTTTGACTCAAATTCATTGAAAAAAGGATTATCAATAATAGCCCTTTTTTCGACGTTGGTCGATCTCGTTGCTCCCAAGTTTGATGTTACATGGAAATTCTTGTCTCATACCTTCATAATTTGCAATTAAAACTCATTGCAGATGTTGAATTTGACAGGCAGGTAGTGTTGGCTCCAAGGTGGCATGACCTGTATGTTTGGATTGTCAAGGTGCAAAACTGCCGGAATGAAAATTCCAGTTGTGTTAGCATTCTTGCTATTTTTTGCTGCTTTAATTCAATGGTTCGGAAGGTAATTAATTCATGTTGGAAGACACATTGGGTATCGATTTTACCATGGATGAGTGTTTTGTGATTTGATATTCTCTAGGCTTCCCTTAGGGGGATGCATAGGGGCGAACATGCACCTTTTTCTATCTAGCCTTCGCTTAGTGTTGCAATTGTTAAAACAACCTCATTGTTGGCTAAAAGTGACAATTCTTTTCTCCTTGGAATTTGCGATATGGAGTCTCTTGTTACTTGAATTCATAGGATGGAAGAAAACTTAACTCTCCTACTCACGAAGCTAAATCAACTATTTGACTCAGTCATGATGATAATGGAACTCATGGTGGAAGATAGGGATTGTGACAACAAGTGGAGGATTTTGGCATTATTATCAAGTCAATGACCCTTCATTCCCCCTCTAATCGAAGCAAGGAAATCATTGGTAATGTGGTTAATGTTGATCTAAATGTGCCTCTCCCAAAGGAGGGTATTTCTAAAGCTTAGTTTATAGGTCAATTGTAACAAACTTGTCTTATGTTTTGTAAATTTTGTTGGATTTTACAAGTATTTTGGAAATTCTTTACTTCCACAAACTTGGCTCTTATTAGGTAAGTAAGTTGTCAGACATGTATCTTAGATAGTTTCTTTGATGATGTTTCAGTTTCATCTGTCATCAACTTACAAACAAATGTAGTCACCTTATATATAGGTTGCAATCCAGGCACAAAGTTTTTGCTTATTATAAAATTCTCATTATGATTAAAAAATAAAAATAATAGTAATTCTTTTTTCAAACATCAATTTAAAACACTTTTAAACCATGACCCAAAAACCAGTGTTGTTATAAAAAAAATAATTAGAAGAAATAAAAATAAAAACATTTCAAAATATGAGAAAAATATAGAAGAAGAAAAAAAAATACAAGAGAAAAACAATTATATATATATATATATATTAAAATGCATAGATAATTTTAACATTTCTTTTGAAAACAATACCACATAGCTGGTACTCCCTGTCGCTTAGTTTAATTATTGAACTTTGAAAGATATGAACAAGTTCCTAGAACAAGAGCTATAGAGTAGCAACTCCCCCTTAGTTTAAATATAATTAAATTAGATTGAAAAACAATAAATACATACAACTTTATATTAATAAAAAATATATTTAAAATAAAAAGTAGAAATAATGTTTTTTAATATATATTTCACATGAAGTTGAAGTTAATCCCGGTCAACATGAACTTTAAAATTAAAATAGAAGTGAAATAAGTTAATAAACTAGGACTATGGGCCATATGTGTATTATATTAAAAAAGACCATGGGGGCTTTTTTGTTGAAAGAGAAAATAGAAATTGGGTGATAAAATTTAAAGAAGACATTCAAATACAATTTGAGTGGGCCTAATGGTTAAGAGCATGTGTTTCTTCCTAGGAGGTCATATGTTCAAAACCAGAGGGGGTAGAGTATGTATAAGGTAAAGTATGTATGCCTTACTAAACTTAGCACTCATAATAATAATAATATGTATAATATGTACCCCTTGTCCCACTATATATAATATTATTAAGAATTACTTAATATTTATTAATTGTAGTTGAAACTTTAATTTTAATTTTAGAATTTATTTTTATATATTAAGATATAAACTTTTTCAACAATACAATATATTAAATTTTATTTCAGTTATATAATATAATATGCAATTACTTTATTACGGTTAATATAGCCTATGTTAGCTGGTTTGGTCCAGAAAATTGATAATTATGAACTAATATTCCAATTTGAGTTATTTAATTCAATAATTTTAACAATAATTATTATAGTTATTATTTGATTTATCATTTAAATATTTTTATCTTTCTTTTCGGCCATATGATATATTATCATAACATTCTAATATAAAAACCAATAATTTTTTTTTTTTTAAATTGTTATTAATGATTATAAAAATAAGTACATTAGTTGCAGTCAAGTAATTACAGGCTTGTGAAGTAATTAGAGGCTTTTGAAGATCGAAATAGTTATAGAAGTTGAAATGATTTAAAACATGGATTAAATTCTTCTAGATTATCAATATAAAAATATTTTCATTATTAATAATTATAATCTTAATATTATATATATTTTTTTATTTATTCATTTTAATAATTAAAGTAATGGTCATATTACTGATGTATTGACATCATGTTATCTTACATCCAAGGTCCAAGTAACTTGAATTTTTTTATTATTTTAATAATCAAACCAAAAGTTAATGATGTATGCATAATAAGAACTAACCAAAACCAACTAATAAGAATTTAAATAAATAAAATTTAAATATAAAAAATATATATATATTTTCTTTTTATAATGTTAACAGTATGCATTGCATTTGGATTTTTGGTACAATGAAAAATCCAACCTCAAGGGTCCCTTCAGCTTTTTAGATAGTTCATCCATTTTGACATTCACTTTTTAGTATATATATATATATATATATATATATATATATATATATATATATATATATATATATATATTAATTAAAAAAATTATTTTAATTATCATTTATGTTATTAGAACTTAGATTTTTATAATTTATAAAAAAAATATTTGTAAAATTAATCATATCATGAGAAAAATATTTATCTATAATTTATATCTATATTATTTTGTTATAACAAATTTCTTTGTTGTAATGCAGATGTATTTCACAATAGTTGTTTTTAGTGTGATTTTTTAAGGTTTTTTCTGTGATTTTTTCCGGTCTAATTTCTTTAAAATCCGGTAATAATTTATTGAAAACATAAATATGATGGATAACTTGCACAATCTAAGTGTCCTAGAGGTTTTTAGGATGCTAAATTTATATTTTTACAGTAAAAAAAACTAGTTTAAATAACAAAAATCAAGATTTTATCTCAATTTTTTTCAACAAATTCAACACGAAAAACTCCAAAAAATGGCACTAAAAACTACTCCACTAATGTTCCATACGAATGTCTTTACTTTCTTTCCCAATAATAATGGCGCGCACTGAATATGACCTTAATGCCAGTAGTGTTTGCTTTAATACTTTTGACAGCCTTGACTGGCAAATATTAACGGCATGTGCAAATGCAGTTGCAGTGGAGGGGGCTCTGAACATGGCCGTGTCTATCCTGGTAAATGAAGTTACACGATCAGAAAAAATCAATTCAGAATATGTACAACTTCCAACTTCCATGTACAGTCCAGAAAGAATATTCTCCACTGTAATGTGTGCTGAGAATCCGTGGATGTTTCAACGATTATCGCTAGAAATGAACGCTGCTGACATTGCGGTTACTGCCAGAAGTGAATGCAGAGGTTACAACTGTTCGTTGATGGACTATAATGCACTTTGCCTCCACCTGCCAGGACACCAGAATTAATTAAGCAAGTAGAGGTATAATTGCAGTAGAGGTATTCAGGTATTGCAATATTATGATGATGGTAAATCAGAAAAAATGAACATCATCTCAGGTTTAAGTTTCTGGGTATTTATATGCACATGCACTCCCTCAGAAGGTGCCTGATGAAAATATCACATTTATTGGCTTCAATATGGAGGACGCTCAAAATTGTTGGGTTCAGTGTGGAGGGGCTCAGAATAGTTGGAATCACAATTGCAGTAATACGTTGGTGTTAGTAAATTGATACATTGTTAAAG
Source organism: Pinus albicaulis (assembly GCA_034641835.2). Lineage (NCBI taxonomy): Eukaryota > Viridiplantae > Streptophyta > Pinopsida > Pinales > Pinaceae > Pinus > Pinus albicaulis. Next base: position 1,071,627,306 of record CM076577.1, read on the forward strand.
TTTCTGGATTCTCTAGAGGCTGTTAATTACATGTTATGAAACATAGGGTAGTGTTGGATTATCTAATGCCTAACACCAGTTGGAGGTGTTGGAGGTGTTTGAACTCAAGATCTTTGATTAGAATATCACTTGTTGGAATCACTATTGTTGTTATTGCCTGTGTTAGTAAAGGGACACATTGCTAGAGTTAATCGATTCTCCAGAAATTGTTAAGCACATGTCATGAAACACACTAGAGTGCTGGATTATCCAATGTCTTACAATTTCCCACTAACACCAGCTGGAAGTGTTTGAATTCGAAACCTTTGACTGTTAGAATTACTATTATTTTGTTACACCAAAACCAACAAGTGTTACAACTATATCTGTGGATGAAAGCATGTTGGAGTTCAGAATGGTGGGGATGTAAATAAGACAACATAACCTACCCTACCCTACATCCTTTGATGCCCAGGTCCTTTACCGGTTAATTACAGGGAAATTGGGAAATAAATGCCCCTTCCTTTTCAAAAATATTTGAATTTGTTTAACTATGTTCAACAGGGAGGCAAACTACACTGTCATGAAAAAGTGTACTGCAAATCACACTAATCTGCATGATGTACAGAGACCACTAAGTTTACGATAGTTGGTTCTACTGATCTCAACTTTTTGCTGCTTTGTAAGTCATAAGTACTTAGTGAGTACAATATATCCAGAGATTTATTGGAAAGTGCACAATTTGGTCCGGAGACCATTTAACATTGCAGGTACCTATATGGGTCACTTTAATTATAATAGTTGCTTATGCCATATAGTTTATAATTATGATTTACAGGTTCTTAAATTATCCATTTAACATTGCAGGTAACCATATGGGTCATTTCAATTACAATAGTTACTTATGCCATACAATTTATAATTATAATTTACAAGGTTCTTAAATTATAAAAGAGTACGTTTCTGGTTGGAGATACTAAGCAGTTTTGTTGTCTTCTCAGCTTCATGATTTGGGCTTCTATTTGACTTTGTTGGAGATGAACTTCGATCCCAACTTTACTTTTAAAAATATTTACCTTGCCATTGAACAAATGCTTTAATCTGTAGAAAGTCATAATGTTTAGAGTACTTGATCGTGGAATATAGGATTTACCATTTTAGATAGCATTCGAAAATTTTAACTTTTGTGAACTTTTTTATTATTTATTTAGGATATGTTAAATGGGAAGTGTGATGAATTCCCAAGTCAGTGGGACTTTGAATAAGACTAGATCACTTCTTTAATGAATCGCTTAGTGGGGACAACTATTAACCCCCTTCCTTCTCTTATCAGGACCAGGATGGATCAACCAACTTACCCCCTTCCTGTATTACTTCCTTCACCTAGGATATGGGATGGAGTGATTCATTTGCCCATTCATTCAGGAATCGAAATTTTATTATAATAAATTAAATATATAAAATAGTAAATCTAATTTAAAGTTAAGAAAAAGAAGATATATGAAAAATAGTTAAAGTTGATTGAGATTTTAAAATAGTTATAATTTTAAATAAAAAATAATATTTTAAATTGTTTATTATCTTAATTAGGCCGATAGGCCTTCTCTTATGAAAGAGATACAGTTTTTGATCGTCAACACTTTTAATCTCAGACTGACACTTGTTCCCGTGACACCTGTTCCTGGTTTCCGATCTGTTGGCAAAAACCACTTATTGTTATCCGGCGGCCTCCACTCTTCGTCCCTGTAGACTCGCTTTGGCACGCAACTTGAAACCTCGACCGACCTTTGCTGTACACGATCGCTCCAAAGCCTTAAACGACGGCATTCTGGTTCACCCACTCCTTCGTTGCATTACCGACCGGCCACCGCACTGAAGACGCCGAAGATGAACCATGGTAATTATATTTTGGTCCGATGAAGATGATGCCATATTTGAAGTCCAGCTCGCTGTTGCCATTACGAGCCAAGAAAAGTGGTCTGTAATTTGGGATTTTCTCTTCATTTCAGCAATATTGACATGGGCACTAGCAGTAGAGGAGATGAATCAAGGATGATGAAGACCAAAAAGAAAAAGAAGCAGCCTCTAGGGTCGCATCAGAGTCATCAAACAGGTAAGGGTAGAGGTCGTTTGTCCCTCACCTGGTGGGATTCATGTTTATTATCTTCTATTACAAGTAACTGGTTAAATATTTACAGTGTAATCGGGAGTGAAAATTTTGAAAACCCCTTTGTTTCTTGTACACTCTCTTGCTACGCAAATTTCATAGTGTATGTACCAATTTGGTTTCTGCACATTTACATATCTTACTACCCACAAACCCTCAAAACCAGATGTCCAAGTGGAACTGGAGAAAAGCATACACACCATCCTTACTATACACCTCTGGGAATCTCTCAATAGGATGCCCTACCAACTGGCACCTCTTAAGGGGGTACATAGGAAACTTGCCCTCAAATTTCTGGGAAGGCGGGGCAAGCAGCCTGGATTTGAGCACATGATCTACTGCTATTGCACAACAATCCACATATTGTCAAGGGCCAAGATGTATGAGCCTCCTAACGATCTTCCCAAAATTATCTCCCAAATTGGTTGTATGGCCATTTTTGACACATTGATGAATACTTACAGACAGTGTAACTCAAACCCTGCTGTGTTTGATATGCTAATTAAGATCTATGTTCAGGCAGGGATGACGGGGGATGCTGTAGAAATCTTTCAGCGGATGAAGACTCATGGTTTCAGACCATCTTTGTACTCTTACAACTATATTCTTAGTGCCTTCATAAAGAGGAACTGCGGGTTTTGGTATGGGTTCTCTTCAGGGACATGGTGCTTCACAAAATTTGTCTCAATGTGGTCACTTTTAATATTCTTATTAATGCGCTTTGTAGGGAGGGCAAGCTTCAAAGGGAAAATTACTTCCTCAAGAAGATGGAGGAGGCTACACCCCTACGGTTGACACATACAACACTTTGATTGATGGTAACTTCAAGGAAGGAAATCTTAATCAATCTCTCGAGCTTTTGGCTGAAATGGAAGTGAAAGGCTTATGTCCTGATTTACGCACTTACAATATCATAATTTATAGTCTATGCAAGAAAGCAAAAAGTGATCAAGCTTATAACTTGTTATGTAAAATATGTGAAAGAGGGCTAATGCCTACCGAGGTTACTTTCAACTATCTGATGAATGGGTTTTGCAAGGAAGGAAAAATCGATCATGGAAATCAGCTTTTCTGCAAAATGTTACAAATGAATTTAGCTCCAAATGTAGTCACTTATAACATACTGCTTGATGGGCATTGTGAGAAAGGCGACTTGCAAGAAGCTTTGCGACTTTGGTATGAAATGCAAACAGTAGGCCTCAAGCCCAATTTGAAAGAACTCTGCAAGGCAAACATGATAGATAAAGCAAAACAAGTCTTTAAGAAAACTAAGAAAATTGGTCTAAGCCCGCAACATATTACATACACAATCTTCATTGATGGGTTATGCAAGGTAGCAAATCTACGTCCGGCTTATGATCTTCTAGATGAAATGTACAAGCACAAATTGAAGCCAGATGTTGTCACTTACACCGCACTGATAAATGGATTTTGCAAGCAAGGTCAGTTGGGAGTAGCAAAGGAAATTTTGAAAGTAATGGTAAAGAAAGGTGTTACCCCTGACTTTGTTACTTATGATACAGTAATTTACGGTTATTGCAGAGCAGGTGATTGTTTAGAAGCTTTGAATGTGCGTGATGAAATGGTTGAAAAGGGTCACTCACCTAGCATATTCACATTCACTGCCCTTATTAAAGGTCTCTGTAAGGAAGGAAAACTACAAGATGGAAATAGGCTTCTGCAGAAAATGCAAGAAACGTCTTTGGCTCCTTATAATGTTGTTTACAATACGCTTATTAATGCTAACTGCAAGGCTAAAAATTTTCAGAAGCTTTGAGACTATGGGATGAAATGGCACAACAAGGCTTGTTTCCATATGCTTACACATATACAATTCTCATCAATGGGTATTGCAAGGCAGGCTATGTCTTTCAGGGAATTGAACTCTTCGAGGAAATGCAGGATAAAGATTTATTATCAAATCATATTACCTACAACTCTTTGATAAATGCACTGTGCAAGGAAGGCAAGGTCAAGGTAGCATCATACTTACATGATGAGATGGCATCAAAAGACATTCAGTCTGATGCTAGCACATACAATACTCTCATTGATGGATACTGTAGAGTAGGAAATTTAGAAAAAGAAAATGCACTTTTCAAAAACATGTTACTTGGAGGTATGGTTCCTAACATAGTTACTTACAATAGCCTCATACTTGGACACAGCAAGAAAGGACTGCTGCAGAGGAGTTCCTACTTGTATAACAGAATGGTGCAAAATGGCTTTGTTCCTGGTCTTTTAACATACAAAGCCCTCATCCTTGGACTTTGTGAAACAGGCAAACTGAATGAAGCAAAGGAGAAATTGGAGCAAATGATATAGAAAGATATTATTCCAGATCACTTGATATTTAACATGATGATTGATAAGTTTTCTAGTGTTGGTGATATGAAGACTGCTACTAAACTCTTTAGTGAAATGATAGGTTTAGGGCTTTCACCTAATAATCTTACTTACACTACGCTTATTTATGGATTTCACAATAAGCAAAAGATACGAGAAGCTTGTCAACTGTTTTATACAATGTTGCAGCAGGGACTTGTTCCTCACCATAATATCTTTGTTAGGTTGGTCAATGGGTACTGCAGAGCCGGTGATTTGCAGGGAGCTTTTAGACTGAGGAATGAAAATGAGATATTGCGTGTGGTTCCTCCTGAAGTTGCTCTAGTGCTGTTGCAAGAGGAGTTTGTAAGATTGGCAAGGTGGAAGAAGCAAATGTGCTTTTACATGACATGCTTCAGATGGGTTTACTTCCAACTATTGCTACTTTCACTACTATTATTGATAAATATTGCAAAGCCGGTAAGATGGATGCAGCTTTAAGGTTAGCAGATCTCATGATGGACTGTTGGCTTGAAACCTGACGTTGTTACTTACAACGTACTCATCACTGGACTTTGCAAAGAAGGCAATGCACAAAGGGCCTTAAAGTTACAAGATGAGATGAAAGAAAGAGGTCTTTGGTCAAATGTTAGTACGTACAGGTCACTCATCAATGGGCTTTTCAAGGAAGGAAACCTATTTGGTGGGGACAAGCTCTTGATGGAAATGCACGATAGGGGCCTGATACCAAACAATTTCATTTATAAAACTATGAATGCTGGAAGCCATACATCAGGGAATTTGGAGGACTGCTTAAAGGGGGCCTTGAAATCATTGAATGACTTACAGCGTAACTCAAACCATTCCATGAAAGTGAAGCAAACTGCAAGATACAGACCTTTACTTTGACAACTGTTGAACAGATTTTGACTAAAAGGAAATATCAGTTTCAGAGAGAATATAATGTCTTTGAGGTTTTTTATGTGGTCCTTGAGGTGAAGAGTGATTCCTAGAGTTAGGGAAACACACTAACAATATCACAATGTACAATGGAGGCACCTGAGTAGACTAGACTGGACCAGAAATGAATATAATTCAATGCAAAGTTCTAGAATTTGTTGAACGGGAAGCAATGGAATACGAAGGGATGCTTTTAGCTACTTGACATCATCATGTTGTGTTAGATGAAGACTTCCATTGCATTATGAAGTGGGCAAGAGTTGGCACAGGTATCAAATTTTTGTTAAAAGTAGATTGTTGAGAGGGTGGCCTTTTGAAAATTGTCAAAAGCTGGGAAGCTGTAAATTTGCAATGCATGGACCACGTAATGATAGAGGTGCCAAAATTGTGGACTTCCATCAATTTGGCTCATAAAATTGTTCTAGTGGGATAACCATTCAAATAAAATATGTTATTGGCTCTGCTGACCATTCTGTTCAGATGCACATGTATAGGAGCAAAATGCTACATTTCATAATTTAGATTTTGTTCATCTAGCCGTAAGTGAATAGTGCTGGAATTGAGCTAAACTTTTCTGGATGTACACGGTGGGTGTTGTAAAGAGATGTCCGTGGATGGTTCTCAATGAGTTTTCCAGTCATTATTCTGCACAGTACTGCAAATTATATCTGTATATTCAAGAAATATTTTCCACAGCTGCAGTATCTGTAATTTGTGGGATAGTTGTAAATATGTACTTCAATTTGGTAGGATACTCAAGTGATTTGCAACAAAAAGGGCTGAAATGTCTACCCATGTGACACCATCCCTCTGATGTGGATAAAAGTAAATATATTGGATTTTTATCATCCATTAACAGCCCGTGGTTCAAATATGATACAGGAGGTCACCGACACCCAAAAATATCCTCTGCATCACTTTGCTGAACACATGAGAAGATTGTTCTCTTCCCTTGTGCTTGAGGGTTGCCTCTTTATTTATTTATGTGCTTAACATCAAAGAGGATAAGAAGAGGAAACATTGAACACACATCATATGAATGTTGTATCACCTTCAGTACATGCCAACTGCATGAATAATAATACTTCTCATTAATCTGTTTATTAAACTCGTGTTTTTTCTTTCAATACACATGCATGATATATTTCATTAACGTACAAAAAATATGTTATATAATCATACATTTTTTCCATAGTAGGGGTATGCTCATTCCCTCTTCCTATATAAGCAAGGAGGTCTAGCACCTCTGCTTTGGCTTTAACATCAAGTGATTAAGCACCCTTTCTAAATATTTCTATATTTGTTGTACGCTTTTCTGCAAAAACAGATTTGAACCTAGCAACTTCCTGTATAAGCAAGGAAGGTAAGCATCTTTGGCTCCTACATCAAGTGAATAAAAGTCCCTTTGAAACATTTCTATCCTTGCTGCAAAGTTGCAATCTGTACTTCCAAATCAATTCGAAATGGCAACTTTCTCCAAGCGAAGTGGTGTATCTTCTCCATTAGAAAGTATTTCCACACAGAGGGAGATACCCTTTAATATTATAGCCTGGTGGAAGGAGCTCATCCTTGGGGATAAATATACTGTCTATTAAACTTATGTACAATAATAACTGTCTATTAATCTGCAACTCTTTTTCTGAGCTCAGCAATGGACTTATGGAATGGGCTTGTAGAGAACTCTACTCTTCATATTTGCAAAGTAATTGTGCACTTGGAAATATTTCCTCAGCTCTATTCTTTTAATTATTTTCTGTCATCATAGGTATCTCTACAAAAAATGAACCCACAATTGTTTTCCTTTCTGAAATAGCTTTGGTGATGGCAGAACAACTCATAGACAAAAACAAGAGTTTCAGAACTTGCTTCAAGCACCTGTGAATCTCTCCTTGGTCATCATAATTTTCCCTTTGTTTCTTTTTGAGTTTCAACAATTGTATGATGGAAAACCTTCTTTCTTTGAGAGAAATATAAACTTGCAGCAGCAAGTCCCTTTTTAAGTCGCTTTTCTGCTGCTTTTTAACTTTTCAGAGATATTGTATTATGGAAAACCTTTTTTTAACAACTAACAGTCATCAGTAATCTTAGATCAGTTTTGGATCACAGACTGTATTGGTTAGTTCCAATCACAGAGATTTCTCAAACTACAGAGATTGGTTATTTTTCCACATTTTTCAAATTTCCTTTCAAATGGTCATTTCTTTTAATTGACTAAATAAAAAAATAAATTAAATTCTACTTCTCCTTTCAGGATTTCTGTTTCCTTCTTCCATAATTCATTATCACAATAACTGAGAATTGAATAGAATTAGTAAATTGAAGTAGAGCTAGGTTACTTACAAATTTCTTGCTTTGTTTATAAACTCAATACTTTGCTTGGCCCATGAGAGATGGTGGGTTGCCCTCTTGATATTTATTTTGTATGGTTTAGATTTATTGCCCATCATCTTTGTGCAAAATTCTACAAAATCTCCTTCATCTCAAAAACTATAATTACTTCAAATTAATAATTCACAAACAATACTCCTATCGGCCTCTCCTTGCACCTTGGGGCAACTGCTAGTTTAAATTATTGTGTGGAGGTGGATTTATTAGAAATTGTAGTAAGAAAGGCTCAATTTTGACTCGTGCCTTAGTTAAATTGAGTAAATTTCAGCAAATGACTTGTATTGTAGTTATCTTGAGTGACATGACCTTCTCACTTAGTTAACTGAGTAAATTGGAGTTAGAGGCTAGAAGTAGAGTTGTGCATGTAGTGATTGTTGGTTAAAGGTTAGTTGAGTAGTATAACTATTGTTAACTCAATGAAATATAAGTTAACTAGTCAATCAACTAAATATAGTCTATACATGTATGGAATTCAAATTGCATGACTAGAGTGGAGGTCAAAGGCACATTATAATTATCAAATTTATATTGGTTGAGTGTATAGAGTTTGACAATAGTGTGAGGAGTTCCTTAGGAATTGCACAAGGAAATAGGAGCTTGCAGAGTCACGAAATTGGCTAAGTGTTGGCCAGTGCCGAACATGAAGCGAGAGAACAAGTTTGCAAGTGCTAAAGCAACTTCTAAAGCATGCAATTTTGATAGGCTCTCAGTCTCATCTAATTATTTCAATCCGAGATAAGGGTTTTTTCGAGTTGGGTTCCCTAAGAAAACATTGTTGTTCTTATGTTTTTAATGTATGCATGTCAGTGCATGTGCTTCTAGATTGCTGATGTCTTTCCATAGTAGTGTAGAGGAAGGTTGTAAACTTTTGTTTTCTGTTTGATTACAATATTAGTAGCAACCTCCATTAAAATTCTACATGGTATCAGAGCAAAAATCACAATAGAAAACAGTGAAAAGATATTTTCCTTCACAGTTTTTGATTTACAGATTTAGTGAATTAGGCGGGAAGATGTCTCTATCGGGTTGAGATTGGAGTATGCCTTGGTGGGCACCACTAACTTTTGTGCTTGGAAAGACATAATGGAGACAATCCTGGATGACAATGGGGTCTGGGAATATACTCAGACAAATATTCCCTAGCCAACAACTGCATATGTTCAAGCTCTTGCACAATGGAAGAAGGATGTCGCAAAGGCAAGGAGGATCATCCTCGAGGGTGTGCGAGACCACATTGTCTCGAATCTACATGGCAAGGAAATTCCATTTTCCATGTGGAAGGCACTCACTGAATTATTCGAGAATAGTAGTGATGTCCAGAAACTAGCATTGAAGGACAAGCTCATAAATATCCACATGTAGAAAGGAGAAATCATTCTGCATTGCCTCTCTAGGTTCACTTAATGTTGAGATGAACTTGGAAGTGTGGGAGAAATTGTTCCCTCTTTAGGACTTGTGAGCCTAACTCTTCTAGGCCTTCCAAAATCCTGGCATAGCTACCAGGACTCTGTAAATGGAAGGGACATATTTTCTGATTGGGAGAGACTTTGGGCATATTTGGTACAGGAAGAAATCCGGTGGAACACTAGATATGGACTAACATCCAAAGCTGAGAAGGAAGAGGACTTATCTCTAGTTGGCAAATGAAATATCACTAAGGGAAATAAGGACCAAGGTGAGGTTGATTCTAGTAAATGGGGTAAGAAGAAAGACTTGTCCAAAATAAAATGCTTCAAGTATCATGAATTCATGCACTATGCTACAAAGTGTCCACACAAAAATTCTAGCAAGAAGGAGCGTGCAGTAGGAGCAATAGGTGAAGAATTGGATTCACAGTTCGAGTTAGAATTCACCCTAATCGCATGCATGTCCAAAATTGTGATGGGGAGTGTGTGGTACTTGGATTCAAGTGCCTCTTTCCACATGAGAGGGTGTAGAGAGTTTTTCAGTGACATGGAGGATAAAGATCTCCAAATGCATATTGAATTTGGGGACGATGGAAGGTTCAGTGCTACTAGGATTGGTACAATAACCTTTAAGAGGGAGTTAGGCTCCCCTCTTCAGCTCAAAGATGTTATGTTTTTACCAGTCCTGAAGAAGAAAACCATCTCTGTAGTAGTTTTGGAAGACTTTGGCTATGGTGTGATCTTCAGTAAAGGGAAATCCTTTTTGATATACATAACTACCGGGCAGGTGAAGCAGATAGGTGTTTGATTTAAGAGCCAGTATAAACTTGAGGTGGGAGAATGTGCACCCTTGAGGAGAAAGGCAAAGATTAGAGATGTAGTGGTTGAGAGGGAGAAAGATATAGATCTCAAGAAGGAGACTCAACCAGTTGGAATTTGAGCTGGCCAACAAGATGTTGGTGACGATGACCAACTAAATATCTCTAATACAGGGAGAGTTCAATCCAAGTGGGAAGAATAAGCAATTGTAGCTATACGTCCAAGAGTGAGGTGGAGTGATGTTGATCCTTAGTCCCAGAGTTGCATAAATTTGGGCAGGGTCCATTGAGGTGTTCTCCTAATGGATCATTACCTTGCTACAAGAGCCCACAATATTCAGTAGCAAAAGGATAAAGATTAGTGAGATACTAAGGAGTGAAAAGCAATGTTTACAGTAGAGCAAGATGTTCGATAGCAGAGTCTGCAACAACACAATTTTCCCAATAGACAATTGCAGACACAGTTGGTTCAATGTTTTTTCTTTTTATGCTTCTTAGTTGCAATTTTTGCAGTAGCAACAAAAATAGTGAGAGGTAGTTATACAAATCATTCCAAAGGTGCAGGATGGGGGTGGTCAAAAAATCCCATTCTTGTTGAGAGGGAGTGTTAGAAATTTTAGCAAGAGAGGCTCAATTTTGACTTGTGCCTTAGTAAAATTGAGTAAATTGATTTTCCACATCAACCGATGACTTGTATTGTAGCTTTCTTGAGTTACATGGCCTTTTCATTTAGTTAGCTAAATAAATTCGAGTTAGGGCTATAAGTAGAGTTGTGCATGTAGTAATTGCTAATATTTAGCAATCTAATTTAGTTATGTATAGTTGATCTTAGTTAACTGAGCTCAAGTCTTCAGTTGAGTTAGTAAAAGGTTAGTTGAGTAGTAGAAATATTGTTAACTCAACGATCTATCACTTAACTAGTTAATCAACTAAATATAACTTATGCATGAATGGAATTCGAATTTCCTGACTATAGTTGAGGTCAAAGGAAAGTTGTAATTATCAAATATATACTGGTTGAGTGTATAGAGTTTGGAAATTGATCGAGTGAGTAGTTCCTTGGTAATTGCACAAGGAAATAGGGAATTCCCTATTATTTAGGAGCTTAATTTCGCCTGAATTGCGCATGGAAATAGGAGTTTGCAAGTGCCAGAGTTTCTTTATACTTTATGCCACTAATTGTAATAGGTTCTTAGTCTCATCTAATTAATTCAAAGCTAGGTAGGGGTTTTCCACGGTTGAGTTCCCGAGGAAAACATTGTTGTTCATATGGTCTTGATGTGTATGTTGTAATAGGTTCTTAGTCTCATCTAATTAATTCAAAGCTAGGTAGGGGTTTTCCACGGTTGAGTTCCCGAGGAAAACATTGTTGTTCATATGGTCTTGATGTATGCATGTGAGTGTATGTGCTTCAATATTGTTGATTTCCTTACATTGCTGTTCATATGGTCTTCATGTATGCATGTGAGTGTATGTGCTTCAATATTGTTGATTTCTTTTTGCAATAGTGTAGAGGAAGGTTGTAAAATTTTGTTTTCAATTTGATTACATTAGTAGTAGAAATCTCCATTGAAATTCTACAACATTCTTGTCTTATAAATAAAAAGGTTTGATATACTAATTTAATATTTATTTTGGTAATGAATTTAAAAAGAAATAATAATTATTAAAAAATAATAATTTAAAAACTAATAAAATTTAAAAATATTCGTAATTAATAAAATTTGAAATAAAAATTTTAAAAACAATTATATAATACAAATAATAAATAATATTTCAAAATAGCATAAAAATATATATATATAAAACAATCACATATATAAATTTCACTGAAATTTTAAAATAATTAAAATATTTAAAATATTTAAATTAATATTCTATATTTTAAAATAATTTAATTATGATATATTTCATTAATAACTAATTTAAAATTATGGTAAAGGTAAAAACTTAATAGTATTAAATATTTATAGAATTTTGGCAAGCAGTCCATAGTAAAATTATGAAGAATTTTTTTCGGTAATAATCACATTAAAATGAACATTGTCGACATCAGTGGGCTGGCAGGGTAAGGCTTCCTTTTATCCAGGGAACCACCGATAGGATTGCTAGGATCCTTAAGAAACACAAGGTTTCTTCATCCTTCAAGCCTCTTAACATGATTCGTAGCTCTCTTAAATCGGTTAAGGATTCGGTAAGCCCTAGGGATGGAAAATGTGTCTATATTATTCCTTGTTCTTGTGGGACTCCTTACATTGGTGAAACTGGTCGATCTATTAACCAAATGATCAGTGAACATGCTGCTGACATTAAGCATGGAAGATCACACACCTCTGCCCTAACTGAACATGCAGAAAATACTAACCATCATATCTGCATTGAAGAGGCCAAGGTCATAGCTAGGATTGACCATTTCCATCATCGGAAGTTAAGAGAGGCTTTAGAAATCGAAAAACAACCCGTAAATCTCAATAGAGATGATGGGTGGAATATAAGCAGATGTTAGATCCTTGCCCTATATTCTTAGTGGTAAAAAAAAAAAAAAAATTATTTATTTATATATATTTTTAATTTTATTTATTTATTTATTATTTATTATTTTATTTCTATTTTCTATTTTATATTTTATATTTATATTTATATTTATTTATTTATTTATATTTATATTTATATTTACTTATTTATTAAATTTATTTATATTTATATATATATATATATATATATATATATATATATATATATATATATATATATATATATATATATATATATATATATATATATATATATATATTTTTATTTATTTATTTATTTTTTCTTTCTTGAGAAATGAGAATAACATATTATAATATAATAAGTAATAAATAATTAAAATAAATAAAATAACAACAACAATAATAATAATTAATTAACTAAAATATAAAAGTTTATAAAATATGTTTTTTTCCTCGAAAAAAAGCGTAATTTTATTACTTCAAGTGAGTATAAAATTACAATGAGAAACACATAGTTGTGTGTTTAAAGGGACAAACCCAGAAGTTTGTTTACAAGAAAGATTCATAGTGGACCTATGCAAAACCAATAGCTGGCAAATAACAAGGCTGTTCGTAAAAAAGCACAAGCTGATCATCCTTTGGAGAACAGGCAGAACCTTAAAACTGGAAGCACTGCACTGCTATATACAATCCTTCAAGAAACTCTGCCTAGAAAAAAGAAAATAACTGATCTTCATGATACAGACAACGATCAGTCATTCAATTAGAAAAATCGAGCCATCAGGATGTACCCAACAATTACGCTGTGTCCAGCCCACATTTGAAGCCCACCCAATGAGAAATCCAGCGAAAAACACATTCTTCAAGCGCTATAGAGAACAGGGGATACGCTTTACCAAGAGCACATCCAGAAAAATCAAAATACAAATGAGCAGTTCGGTCCATTGCAGTCTGTCCACCGATCAGAAAGAACCAAATAATAATCGTTGAAGTTCAAGACCATCTTCAGCATATGTAATAGAGGAAGAGCGCACACCCTGTGTATGCATCCAAAGTCAAAAGGTTGTCCAATCAACCAATGTACACAGAAACCTCTCAGCCTATAAAATGTGTGAAATCGTAGATAGCACCATTTAGACTTTCTCTGGTCCCCCTGAAAACTGATTCAGCAGGAAACCCTCTCAAAAGATCGATCAAAGAAAGCAACCCTCAGAAATCATTCCTGTAGAGGCAGCACATCTTTTGTGAATGAACAATTGGCATTTTGTTGACCTACCAACAAAAGAGAAAAGTTCCATCCATCCCCATAAAAATGTAGAGACAACACACTATCTGTTTGAAAGCTGTTGGCAAATTTTGATAGGCCACTACATAAACCAGAAGCCACTTAATCAAATAAAGATGGATGGAAGTATTCAGAAGTAACACCATCCAAGTGTTCTCTGATCCTCCAAATACCTTCGTCCAACAACAAACCCCTCTTTGAAGCTTGATCAGCCTCCTCATTATTTTCACGATAGATATGCTGGCAGGAGAAAGAGACTAAAGAACGGAGGATCTCCCCGATAGAGCGAAACAGATTTTGTAAATGATGAACTCTGCAGATCTGTGTTCCTTTTATCCAATTTATCACATTTAGGGAATCCCCAAAAACATTTAATTGCCTGCAACCTTTCTCCACAGCGAACAATAGAAGAAGCTTGAGGCTCAGCAATTCAACAAAATTATTTGTCCCTTCCCCAAGCCCAGCAGAGATCTTGAACCAATGAGATTCCGAGAGAAACAGCAGAGCTCCACCCCCACAAAAATTTTGCTGCATGGCACCATCAAAAAAACCCCAAGGGTTCCTCCTATCAATCTCCAGCATGAGGACCTCCCTCTGATTGGCAGCATGGATATGAATAGGGAAAGCAGAGTGCAAACCAACAGTCATGGCACCGACAATCTCAGGAGTACTGATAGAACCATAAAAAAGAAGCCGATTACGCGCCAACCAACAGCCCCAAATAACAAGGAGCGGCAGAGCTTTAAGATTCATCTCAGCAGTAGACACCCACCACGAATCCCAGGCATGTGATACAGAATTGCCCTCCCATCTGCACCGGATACCCAATAACCTGGAGCACTCCAGCCAAATACCTTTGATGAAAGGGCAGCTAAGGAAAAGATGGTTAACTGATTCAACATCAGATTTGCACAAGCAGCACCAGCCAGGACCCTGAAAACATCTGTTTTGCAGCACATCCCAGGTAGGGACTTTATTTTCAAGGACACACCACATAAAAAGTTGAGTCTTAGGAGGACAATTCAGTTTCCATAGTTTCTTCCACCACCACCGCTCCTCTCCCAGGACAACCCCAGCACTAAGTTTTGTATATCCAGCCCGGGGAGAATAGATCCCCGAAGGATCAAAATCCCAGGCAATCTTATCCTCCCTATCCAAGAGCACAAGATGTGCCTGTTTTAAAGCACGAATATATACCGCCAGAGCCCTCTCATCAAAATCCTCCAACCCAAAGGAGGAGGCTAGTAACCAAGACTGTATGCCCAACCTTCTCCGAACCGGATCAGCAAGTTGGGAAAGAAAAGTAATCCCCTGCTGCCTTAAGGCCTCAACCGTACGCCAAGGAAGAAGGTGTTGAAGAGAACAACCCATCCAAGGATCCTCACCAACCCGGAGCTTCCTGCCATTATCCACAACCCAAGCCAGGCTAGATTCCAGAATGTGAAATGATTTGACAAGAGCCTTCCAAATCACCGATCCCCCAGCAAAGGATTTCCCAGGATTCCTAATCCAGTCAATAATAGAAGAAGAAGCAATATACTTCTGAGATATCACCTGAGTCCAAAGGCTATTACCATTGATGAGCCTCCATCCACCCTTAGCAGCAAGAGCCTGAGCAAAAAGGAAGATATTTTTCAGCCCCCACCCACCCAACGCTTTTGGGACAACAATCTTCTCCCACCGAACCCAAGGGGTCACCAAAGAATCATGTTTCACACTCCACAGAAATCTGAAGCAAATCCTCCTGGCAGCCTCCAAAATACCCTTAGGGATCCAAGACATGGACAACCAATAAACCGGAACAGCCTCCAAAACCGACTTTACTAAAGTCAACCGCCCAGCTCTAGACAGCCATTTGTGAGACCAAACTTTTAAACGTTTTTCCAGCTTTTCCAATAACCAGTTCCAATCATTTTTCCTATAATCATTGGGTTTTAAGTGGAACCCCAGATAATTCAGACCAGCATCCAGACCAACAGTATTATAGGGAAAGATCCTCATGAACTCACGCCTCTCCTCATCCCTCAAAGAATGTGTAGAGATGGAAGACTTCCCAGCATTCACTTCCATTCCCGTAGCCTTGCCAAACAAATCCAAAATCTCACTAATGGAGATAGCATCCCGAACCGACCCAGAACAGAAAATTAAAACATCGTCAACAAAAAGAAGGTGAGTAATGAAAAGGTTTGGAGCAACCTGAATGCCCTTCAAAGAACCCTGTCTCCTAGCCTCATGTAGAGCTCTACTCAAACCTTCAGCAACCAATAAAAATAGAAGGGGAGAAAGGGGGCAGCCCTGGCGCAGCCCCCTTTCAGCATGAAAAAATGGAGATGCAACCCCATTGAGCAGAACAGAAAAAGAGACAGTTGTAATACAGCTCATAATCCATCTAATGAAGCCGATGCCAAACCCAAGGTGAGTCAGGAGCATGCAAATATATAACCAGCTTACCCAATCATATGCTTTGGATAGGTCAATTTTCAGCACCGTCCCTTTGAGGTTCTTGGTCTTCATACTGTGGAGAGCCTCTTGTGCAGTCCCGATAGCTTCATGAATTTGACGACCTTCCAGGAAGCCAAATTGTTCACCGGAAATGTGAGTATATAAAATGCCTTTGAGTCTTCGCGCAACCACCTTGGCTATCACTTTATAGATACAGTTGCACAAAGAGATAGGACGGAAGTCAGCCAGAGAAAGAGGGTTGTCCACCTTCGGTATAAGAGCTATGAACGTGGAATTGAAGCAAGCAGGAATCCGCCCTGAAAGCCTGGTATCCTCCACAACTTTCAACAAATCTGTCCCTAAAATGTCATAGAGAGCCGAAAAAAATTCGATCGACCACCCATCTGGCCCAGGACTTTTATCTTTTTGGAAACTATGAAGAACCTCCTTTAATTCCTTCTCAGAGACCCCAGCCATCAAAGATCTGTTGTCAGCCTCTTCCACAAACCTCGGAAAATACTGAGCAACTCTTATCACTTCCGCAAGTGAAGCCTGAGCTGGGGCCTTAAAAAGATCCTTGAAGTGGTCAACCCCCAATCTAGCTTTGGCCTCAAATGAAGAATGCTCAATGCCCTGACCATCTCTTAAACTCCAAATAGTATTAGCCGCCTTCCGGCCGTGAGCATAAGCATGAAAAATTTTTGTATTCTCATCCCCACTAGCTAGCCAAGTGGCCCTACTCTTAAGCCTCCAAGATTCCTCCTTATCCATAAGAAGGGAGTTCCTTCTTTTTTCAAGAGAAACAAGAGTGTCTTTATCAACTTGAGATTGATAGCCACCACCAATGCCCTCATAAATCAAGCGAAGATCCTCTTCCACCTGTTTCAACTCCACATCCTCCCTCTGTCTCTTAGCAGCCGACCAATCTTTGACAGCATCCTTGATGCGTTTTAAATTTTCAGCAAATTGAAAGGCAACAGAAAGATGACTATCCACCCTAAAGGGAATCCATCTATCGAGAACCAAAGCTTTGAAAGAATCATCCCTGAGCCAAAAAATTTTGAACTTTAAAGGGCTAGGAGGCTGCCTAGGCCCGATCTTTAACTCAATAAAGATGGGAAAATGATCAGAAGCACCCCCACGGCCAATCCATTGCCTAATCTGAAAAGGCATGTCCACAATCTGCTCAGCCACCAAGAAACGATCAAGTCTCTTTGCTATTCTGCCTTCAGCACATCTATTATGCCTCCAAGTAGGTTTCAGCTTGATGGGCTCAATGTCCAGCAAGTTATTCTCCTCCAATTTTTGAGTGAAAAAACCAGTCAGAGAATCAATTTGTGCATGAGGTCCCCAAACCTCCGACTGGCCCAAAGAAAAATTCAAATCCCCACCCAAAATCACCGAATCACTCTTTATTAAAGAGTTACTCAAGAGGGAATCCCAAAAAGGGATCCTATCCTGATAAGGGCCATAAATATTAAACAGATTAAAAGCTTCACTAAGCTCCAATGACAGGAAATTTATTCCCAGGACCGACTCCATACCCTAGAAATTTTGAGATTTAATTGTTTTTTCATTCCATCCGATAGCCAATCCACCCGACCAACCTCTAGCATCCAAAGACTCAAAAGTCCAGCCTGGCAACCAACCTTCCAATCTAGCTTTGACCACAGTTCCAACACCTAAAGTCTCTTGAAGCAGAATGATATCCGGACAATCCAAGAAGATTATTTTCCGGAAAGCAGCTTTCTTATGGGGACCTGCCAAGCCCCTGCAATTAAAAGACATTATCTTCATTAAACACCCAGCTTCAGGGATTGGCTTGCTCTAAGCGCCATGTCAATCGAAATCTGCCTCCCATCATGAACATCCAACATAGCTCGATCCTGAGCTTTTGCCAAAAAAGAGATCCTGCCCCTGCCCCGAGCAGAAGGGGATTTTCCCCTCCCAAGCCCTCCAGCACCTTTTTTAGCACTAGATCTCAGATTATATCCAGTGACCAAAGGGGCTGTAGCAACCACCGGAACCAACAGCTTTTCACCAGGGTCAAAAACCGAGACAGAATCCTTCTCTTGGAGAGCAGGCAAAGAAACTCGCTGAGAAGGGATATAAGGAACAGCACAAGAAAACTTACCGCCAACATCCTTCCAGGCCGAGACTATAGTCAAGACAGAATTTGGAAACAAGGTTGATGAGAAATTGAAGACTGGAGAGAAAGGAAAAGAGCCCATAAGTGAAATATTCAACATAGATAATACTTCTTTCAACAAAACATCATCCTTCAGTTGAAAATCTGCTCCATAATGTCGACTGTGAACCTTCACAGCATCAAGCGCTCCACACCCAGCAATCTAATATAGAGCCTCCTGCCCAGAAGATGGACCAGAAACCTCACTCAACACCTGGAGATCTACAGCAGGCGGCATGCAAGAGCCAATGACATCAGAATGCACATCGCTAGAGAAGGATGAACAAGGTACAGAATGTAAATGGTGAGGACCGAAGCCAGCCTCCTTCACCAGAGGTGCCTCCACAAGTGGACCAGACCCCCGGCTTCTGGCAGATCAAGAGGGAGAACCACATTCATATGCAGGGTGTCCATAAACATGGCACCGACGACAGTGAAAAGGAACCTTCTCATAGTCAAGGATCTGCTTAATATCATAGTGACCCCACCTGAGATTCATAAATTCTGCAAGGCCCTCTCTGATGTTAATCATCACAAGGATTCTTGCAACCTGCCTGAGATTAGTCTTAAAGAAGGATAGGTATGCCTCTAAGAAAACCCCAATCGTATTGCCTATACCACATAGGTGCTCCTCTGTCCAGTAATGAAGAGGCAGACCAGGTAAACGTACCCACAATGGGACCGAGTCCACCCTTTCCCTGCTAGCATCAAAGAGCGGATGCCAAGGTTTTAGGAGCAGAGGAGAATGATCTACAGACCAACACTGTTGAGTCACCCACTGGAGATGTTCAGAGCACAAGAAATTGAAGGCGAACCACCCCTTAGAAAGGGACACCACCTCAAGCACATAACCAAAAACATTCTTCCAATGTGAATCAGCCCAGGAAACTACAGTTTTCAGGGAAAAATGTCTCCCCACAACCCTGCCAACCAATGTTCTACTAGCCAATAATGAAACCTGTTCCCAGCGTATGTCTTCACCCAAGACATAGTTATACTCAGCTTTTTTAATCTTGGTCCATTTTTTCTTTCTACCTCCCTTCTTCGACGCTTCAGCCTCTTTACCAATGTTTGGGCCAGACTCTTTAGTTGTTTCAGGCTCAATAACCCCGCTTTGTTCTTCCCAACTAATAGGATTAGAGGATGTTCTCCCGCTCTCCTTCTCACATAACCCCTCCACACTTTTGGACGTGAGCACAGTGGGATCTAGTTCGATGCCAGAATCTGTGGAAAAAGCGCCTAGAATGTCACCCAGAAGTGAGTCCTTCCCATCCTCGTTCAAACACTTGCGAAGACCTTTCCCCTTCAGAACTTGAAACTTATTCAAATTCGAGCTGTTGTTAACAGGCATACAACCTCCCGCCCTCCCATCAAAACCTCCTTTGAAGACCAGAGGCGACAGCCTTCCATCCAAGAGAATTGGGGGCTCTACCTCACCTTGAGAACTAAAACCTGACTGCCCTCCGGACTTGGTCCAAACAGGGAGAGTTGAAAAGCACCTCCCCTGCACAGAGTCAAACAGATCCCTAGTCAGATCATCGAAAACGTTGTCGCGCCCATCGTCGTTCAAAAACCTTTACTCCCACCTAGAATCTACGCTCCGTTCCTTAATCAATTAAATAAAACTAGCCGTTATAAATTTAAAAATTTTATTTAATAATTAAGTAAATAATTAATTTAATTAAAATGGAACTAGCATTCTCAAAGTCAAACTAGTTGTTATCCTAACGGCTAGCTTAGCCATTTCTGCATCTATTTAAACTCAATTTTCTTATCTGATCTCTCACTTATTCTTGATGATGAACCACACTGGTTGGTTCGAAATGCGTCGACAATGTTCATTTTAATGTGATTATTACCGAAAAATTCTTAATAGTATTAAATATAACTAAAAAAAGACCAATAAATTTTTAGTTTGAAATTTATTTTTAAAATACATTTAAAAAAATATTATCTAATAATAAAGCTCACAAAGCATAGAATAGACGGTGATGGGGTGTATTGTTAAGTCACTTCGTGATGTGAAGGTCACTGGTTCAAAACTCAGTGGGAAAAAATCCAGTCATGTTAAATGTTGGTGTTGCCCAGGCCAGGTGTGATCCCTCGATGATTTTGATGGCTTAGATGCTTCTGGGTCGTGGTTTCTCAAGCCACTGGTCAATTGATGGCTTAGATTCTTCTGGGTCGTGGTTTCTCAAGCCACAGGTCAAATCTGATGTAATATTTCATGAACTCAGACCATTTGAAAAAAATAAAAATTATCTAATAATAAAAATCATATAGAATATTGTGTTTTTTCATTTTTATGTTATTATACATATTTTATTAGGCATTCGATTTTTCTTTTGATCGGGCATTACTTAGTTTTTGGCCAAAAACATTTGTAGCTTCTCCATAGTTTAACATTATGGATTGAATTTTATTATTTTTTATTAATATTTAATATTATTTATCTACAAGATGATTCGTTCAATCTTAGTTTAGTATTATTTTGTAATGATTTTTTTTTAACACAATGAGTATTTTATTATTAAGTTTGCGCCCTGTCACAACAAATACACGAGGGTTACATTAGCATTTTTAGAACCAACCATAGATCAGAAAATTCACAAACCCATCACAAAGTAAGACCCCAAAAGACTAACTATAGACCCAATTACATCTGATTACAAAACGAGACAAAAGACGCAGGTAGCAACAACCATGCAGTTTAACCATTCTCCATTCCTAGCCGGTTGAGATAAATATCCATCTTTCTTCACTCCTCTTGGTGTTGGTTTGGACCTATAGGTGCTTCACTATTCAGTTTTAGATCCATGATTATATTCCAGTGTGCATCTACTTAATCTTTCAGACGAGAAATATGATACTAGAGTGATACTAATTTATCAATATGTTCCACCTAGATGTGATACATTTGAAAAAAATTCACCTGTAGATCATAGTATACCCTGTGGAGCACTTCGTGGGTTGATAGATAATGAGAGAAGAGGATATATGTTGAGGAGTCCTCCGAATTAGAATCTGTATTCATGAGAGAACGCTAAACAAGTTTTCGTAGTAAACAAATAGAAAAAGGGAGTGACACATGATTCCCCACAAATAATTCAGGGCCAGGTCGAAGAAATTGAGAGCATGGGGACTTCAATTCGACCTTCCCAGATTTATAATTTTTTCACGTCTTTGTAGTGGAGACAAAATATGGTTGAGAAATAGGGAACAAGAAATTGCAATGACACCCTTGAACTGAAGACAAGCATAAAGATCCAAGTGAGTAAGGCCATGTAGAATTTTAATTGTAGATTCAAACTGCTCAGGAAATTTACAAGACATAAGACTCAAATCTACTTTACCAATATGCGAAAGTAAATTCATGATCAAGAACATAAATCAATAACATGCATCAAGATTCAACATACACACAAAAAGATGTATCTAGGGGAAAGCAAATTCTCAAAACCCCTTACTATATGTATTGCATTAATCAAAGAATATGTATTAAT
This sequence comes from Pinus albicaulis, assembly GCA_034641835.2. Taxonomy (NCBI): domain Eukaryota; kingdom Viridiplantae; phylum Streptophyta; class Pinopsida; order Pinales; family Pinaceae; genus Pinus; species Pinus albicaulis. The sequence continues at coordinate 1,071,649,262 of CM076577.1, forward strand.
ATAATATGCTCTGCTAAACTTTGAGCTCAACCTACAAAAGTATTTTCTATCCTCTACTTGACTTGCTGCCTTTGGCCAATAATTAGCTAATTTTCGAACCCTCCAAGCTCCTATTTCCTTTTGTCACTTCCTTGGGAATTAGGCCCCTATTAATGAGGAAATTCCTCAATGAGAACTGCGCAATACCTTTAGGCCTTCCTTTGACTGCATGCATGACCTGTTCAATTTGGAATATTCTACAACTCATAGTACACTACCCTTGAACTCCAATATCAACTAGGTAACTCGAATTTCATGCATGCATGAATTAATTTAGGTTGTTTGATCAATTAAATAGTTAAACATTGAAGCTACACCCCACTGCTAGACCTCCAACTAGTTCCTCCAACAGTTGGAACTAGTTTAACTGACCTTAACTCAGTTTAAGTGAATTAAGTTGTTACAACTGAAATTAACACAACCTAGGCTCCTAAAATTTAGGGACATTATACACAACTCAAGTTCTCCCTCCAACTTGAATTAACTATGCTAACTAAGTGATCATAACTCAGTTAACTCATTCAAGTTGTGCGCTGATATGGAATTTCGATTTTCTCCTAATTTAATCAAAGGAAAAATCAAATTAGGAATTTCGTGTTACATTTTCAACACTCCCTCTCAGCAAGAAAGGGATTATAAGATATGCCAATCCTACTTCTATGGAACTCGATTTTTCCTCTTGACAAGTCCTTTGTAAAAATATCTGCATCTTGTTCCTCTATCGGGATGTACTACAACAACATGATCTGTCTCTGCACACAATCTCGTAGATGGTGGTACTAGATATTGGTGCTTGGATCGATCATGAAAAACTAGATTCTTAGAGAGTTTGATACAACTCTTATTGTTATAGTGAATCATAGTAGGATCCATCATTTTACCAAATAACCTAACAAGAATCTTTCTTGTTTAGATAGATTCATAAGTTCCTTGACTAGCAACCATGTACTCTAATTTTTCTTAACTGAGTGCTACTCATCTCTTCTTCTTGTTGTACTAAGAAAATTTTGTTGATCCAATATTGCAAATTCCTCCTGAAGTGATCTTCTGATCTGATGGACTACCTGCCCAATTTTCATCTGTGAAGCCTTGTAGCTTCACTCCCTCTATTCGTATGTACCAAAGTCCAAAATAAGTGGTGCCTCTGAGATACCGTATTACATGTATATCATACCTCCAAAATAATTTGGTCAATTGAACCATGGCTTGGCTTAACTAATTGACTGCATAACACATGTATGTTCGCGTGTTCACTAAATAAATTATAGAACCCACAAACTTCTTGTTCACGGTTGCATTTGCTTCCTCACCTGAAGTGGCATCTTCTTTCCTCTAGTTGGTCGCTAAAGGAGTCTCCATGGGTTTTCATCTATCCATGTGGAACTTCTGAAGTATCTCATTGGCATAATTTCCCTAAGAGACAAACAATTCCCCTTCTTTCTACCATACTTCCAAGCCAAGGAAATATTGCATCAACCCCATGTATTTCATTTCGAACTCTCTTGCAAGATCCTCTTTGAAATATTTTATCAACTTATCATCACCGATTAGAATCAAATCATCTACATATAATACTATAATAAAAAATTTGCCTTATACTAGAATGTGGTAAAGGTTTGTATTCAATTTTGGTGAAGCCCAACCCGATGAGGTAGCTATTGATCATGGTGTACCAAGCATAGGGTGCTTTCTTCAGCCCATACAACGCTCTCTTGAGTTGAAACACATGTGACTCTCTTTCGAAGGACTCAAATCCTTCAGGATGTTCAATATACACCTCTTCCTCAATCACTCGATTGAGGAATGTTGTATTCACATCCATCTGGTGGATTTTCCACCCGATCTATGTAGCTAAAGAGAGAATTGATCTGATGGAAGAGTACATTGCTACAGGAGAAAATATATCTTCATAGTAAATCTCTTCTACCTGAGAGTACCCCTTGGCCATGAACTTGGCCTTGTTCTTCTGGATGCTTTTTTCTACTACATGCTTTACCTTGTAAAGCCATCTTGAACCCAACATTGGCTTGTCTGCAGCTCTTGGGGCCACTTCCCAAACACAGTTTATGACAATGGAATGATATTCCTCTACCATAGCATCAACCCATACCAGCTTCTCTGCTACTTCATCGAATGAGGCTAGTTTTGTCTCTACTAGCTCACTCATAAGAGCCATGTAGCTTTTGTACCATTCTGGTGACCTCCTCTGCATGTGTTGTGATGTGGGTGCTCCCACATTCTCTCTAGAATCCTTCAATAATCTGTTAACTTCCATGGTATGCTTCCTTCCTTCCCAAGATGTCTCTGTTTGAGTGGTTGTCTCCACTCTATGCTCCTCTGCATGTGGTTTCTCCAAATCTTCTTGAGGTTCTTCCTTTAGAGTCAAAAGCTCCTGATCTTCCTGCAACTGAAGCTCCCTCTCAAGGGAACACTTCATTGCCTTCTCTTCATCGAACTTCACATCTCTATGAACAACTGTCATCCTGAGAGATGGAAGGTACAACTGATATTTTTGAGGTGTATAGTGTACCTCACAAATATTCCCAACTCAGTTGTAGGCTATAACTTTTTCTTTGCATCCTTGGACACATGGAAATATACTTATGGTCCAAAGATTTTGAAGTGTGACACATCTGGTTTCTTCCCTGAAAAAATTCTTCTGGTGTACTCATCCTGAGAATATGAGGGTGACTCCTATTCTGCACATATACCGATGTGTTGCATGCTTCAACCCACAAGTACAGAGGTAGGCCATAGTCATGCAACATCTCCCGTGCTACTCCCACAATACTTCTGTTCTTCCTCTCAGCAACCCCATTATGTTGTGGTTAATGGGATGTTGTAAAATCCAATCGAATTCCTTCCTTTGAACATAATTTTTTAAACTCATTCGACACATATTATCCATTGTTATTGCTCTTGAGAGCCTTCACTTTGCTGCTAGTTTCTTTCTCAACAAGTTCTTTCAATTCAAAAAATTTGGAGAATTTCTAGTCTTTCTTCTGCATGAATAAAATCCAACACTTATGTGAGAAATCATCTACAAATATAACATAATACTTGTGCTTGGTCATGGATTCTATCGAGAAAGGTCCACAGACATCAGAGTGGATCCTTTCAAGGATTGCATGTGCCTTGCTATCCCGATCATTGAAGGTGGCTTTAGTGTACTTACCCAAGGTACACCCTTTCATGTATTCTTCTGCTCTAGTGCTCCATTAGGAAGGCATGTGGTGATCTACTTCATGATATTCAAATATCCATGGTTTAGATGGCCAAGCCTTCTATGCCATAATTCGCTGACGTCTCGGCTCTGCACCTTCTCCACATTTGTGCTAAAATAAGAAAAATCCACTACATCCAACCTGTAGAGGTTGAGTCACCTGAACCCAGGTCTACTTCACTTGTCCTGTGGAGATGTGCCTCAAGGATGCATTTCCTTTGTTGAATATCACATCGTAGCCACGATCTTCCAACACCATGATGGAAACCAAATTATTCTTTAGACCTGGAACAAACATCACATCCTTGAGCCTGAGAGTGGAGAAAAAATCCCTCTAAAAAGTAACTATACCAATATTGGTTGCGCTATACCTCCCATAATCTCCCATCTCGATGTGCATCTGGAGTTCCTTCTCCTCCAAGTCACTGAAGAAATCTCTATTCCTCATCATTTGGAATGAGGCATCGTTGTTGAGATAACAAACACTTCCCATCACTGTAATTTAAATGCATGAAATGAGGGTAAAATCAAGCTCGAATTGTGAAGCAAGAGCTTCACCCACCGCTCCTCCTAAGGTTTTCTTTCTTGTTTGATTGTTTGGGAATTTTGTGGCATAGTGCCTAAATTCATGACAATGAAAGAACTTGATTTTTGAATTTGTTGCCCCCTTGATTGGAATTTCCCTTGGATTGAGATTTCTTCCATTTCCCTTTCTGTTCCTTTCCAACCAAGGCACGATTCTCCTCATCCTTAACCTTGGATGGGGACCCATATTTGTTGCTCTGCCTTATTTATTCATGCACTATATCCAACTATAACTGCTCCCACTGTGGTAGTTTATCTCTACCATTTACGAAATCCTGATAACTATGCCAACTCTTAGGAAGACCTACCAGAGCTAGAGATACCAAATATTCTTCAGGAACAATAATGCCAAACCCTCCAAGTTCATCATGACAATGTGTAAACTTGATTAGGTACTACGAAATTGGTTCATTATTTTTCATATTTATGTTACAAATGTTGTCCTTAAGAGCCAACTTCCTATGGTCACCACTATTTTGGAACAAATATGTCAGTGCTTTCCACATAGCATACAACGTCTCTTTCCCATGGATATTCGAGACAAAGTGATCTCAAAGTCCCTCCAATATGATTCTCCTTTCTCTAGAGACACACTTCTTCCACTCTACTAGATTCTCAGCATCAATTGTTTCCGGTCTCAGAACATCATTATCAATGTAGTCCTTCAACTCATTATGCTCCAGTACTGTCTTCATCTGGTCCTACCAAGCAACATAATTTGAGCTACCCTTAAGGGCATACTCGAGCCTTATTCCTTAAAATTCATCTTCTTAGTCTTAAATAAATCCTGCAACCTTGAATCCTTCTGCAATGATATCTTCAAATTCTCTTCTCTATTGTGAATCTAGCTCTGATACCATGTATAATTTTAATTTTAGATTCAAAATACTTATGAAATTTACTAAAACATAAGACTCAAATCTACTCTACCAATCCGCGAAAGTAAATTCATGACCGGGAACATAAATCAATAACATGCATCAAGATTCAACACACATACACAAATATTTATCTAGGGGAAAGGAACTACTCAAAACCCCTTACTATCTGTATTGCATTAATCAAAGAATATAGATGAATAAAATATGTTTTGCGCAAACTTGAGCTCAATTTGCACAAGTATTTTCTATCCTCTTCCTGACTGACTTCCTTTGGCCAATACTTAGCCAATTTTCCAACCCTCGAAGCTCCTATTTCCTTGCGTTGTTTCCTTGGGAATTAGGTCCATATTTATTAGGAAATTCCTCAATGAGAATTGTGAAATACCTTTAGGCTTTTCTTTGACTGCATGCATGAACTGTAAAATTTGGAATATTATACAACTGACAGTACACTTCCCTTGAAATCCAATCTAAACTAGGTAACTCTAATTTCATGCACGCATGAGTTAATTTAGGTTGATTAATCAATTAACTGGTTAAAAACTGAAGTTGCACCCCACTGCTAGAACTCCAACTAGTTCCTCCAATAGTTGGAACTAGTTTAAATGACCTTAACTCAATGTAATTGAATTAAATTGTTACAACTGAAATTAACTCAACCTAGGCTCCTAAAATTTAGAAATCAGTATACAAAACTCAAGTTCTCTCTCTAAATCAAATTATCTAATATAACTGAGTGATAGTAACTCAATTAACTCATTAAAGTTGTCTGTTGATGTGGAATTTCGTTTTTCTCCTAATTTAGTCAGAGGAAAAATTAAATTATGAATTTCTTGTTGCATTTTCAACACTCCCTCTTAGCAATAAATGGATTATCAAATATCCCAATCCTACTTCTATGGAACTCTAATTTTCCTCTTGACAAGGCCTTTTTCAAAATATCTACATCATGTTCCTATGTATGAATGTATTGCAACAACATGATCTGCCTATGAACATAATCTCGTAGATGGTGGTACCATATATCAATGTGCTTGGATTAATCATGAAAAAATGGATTCTCAGAGAGTTTGATACAACTATGATTGTCATAGTGAATCATAGTAGGATCCATCATGTCACCAAATAACCCAAGAATAATCTTTCTCATTTAGATAGCTTCACAAACTGCTTGACTAGCAGCCATGTACTCTGATTCTACTAAACTGAGTGCAACTGATCTCTGCTTCCTGCTATACCAAGAAACTATTGTTGACCCAATATTTAAAATTCCTCCTGAAGTGCTCTTCTGATATGATGGAATACCCGCCCAATATGCATCTGTGAAGCCTTGCAGCTTCACTCGCTCTATCAAATTTGTTCCAAAGTCCAAAGTGAGTGGTGAATCTGAGATACCATAGTACATGTTTAGAGTCCCTCCAAAATAATTTGGTCGGATGAACCATGTCTTGGCTCAAATGATTGACCGCATAACATAGGTTTTTTCATGTGTTCACCAAATACATGAGAGAGCCCACCAACTTCCTAATCATAGTAGCATCCACTTCCTCACCTGAAGTGGAATATTCATTCCTCTATTTGGTCGATAGGGAAGTCTCCATGGGTTTGCATCTGTCCATGTGGAACTTCTGAAGTATCTCGTTGGCATACTTTTCGTGAGAGACAAACAATTCCCCTTCTCTCTTCCATACTTCCAAACTAAGGAAATAGTGCATAAATTCCATGTATTCATTTTGAACTCTCTTACAAGATCCTCTTTATAAGATTTTATCAACTTCTCATCATTGGTTAGAATCAAATCATTGACATATAATACTTTAATCAACAATTTACATTCTACCAGAATGTGGTAAGGGTTTTCATCTTCTTCACTTTTGGTGAAGCCCAACCCAATGAGGTAGCTATTTATCCTAGTGTACCAAGCACGAGGTGCTTAGTTCAACCCATACAACGCTCACTTGAGTCAACCCACATGTGAATCTTTGTTGAAGGTCTCAAATCCTTCTAGATGTTCAATGTACACCTCCTCCTTCATCACTTCATTGAGGAATGTTGTCTTCACATCCATCTGGTGGATTTTCCACCCCATCTGTGCAGCCAGAGCTAGAATTGATTTGATGGAAGAGTACCTTTCTACAAGAGAAAAGGTCTCTTAATAGTCAATCCCTTCTACCTGAGAGTACCCCTTGGCCATGAACCTGGAATTTTTCTTCTCGATGCTTCTGTCTACTGCATGCTTTACCTTCTAAAGCCATCTCGAACGAGCCACTGACTTGTCTGCAGGGCTTGGGACCACTTCCCAAACACAATTTCTAACAAAGGAAACATATTCCTCTACCATATCATCAACCCATACCGAATTCTATGATGCTTCCTTGAATGAGGTTGGTTTTATCTCTACTAGCTCACTCATCAGAACCATGTAGATTGTGTACCATTCTGGTGACCTCCTCTTCCTGTGTTGTGATGCGGGAGCTCCCACATTCTCTCTAGCATCCTACAATAATATGTGAGCTTCCCTGGCCCACTTCCTTCCTGTTGAGATTTTGAGGTAGCATCGGGTGTGATCTAGCCCTAAAATTTTGTGGAAGGGATAAGAAACACGAGACCTCCGAAACCCAGAAAGAGTTTGGAGAAATTTCATCTGGTGTATGAGATATTCAAATAATTAATTTTTTTTTAATGAGGACCCTAATTCTGAATTAGGGAATTAGAAAAATTAAAGTGAATTAATTAAACACGTGTGATGAAATGTCCTAAGTGACGTGGATCAAGCAGTCTTTTAATTTGAGCTGTTGATTAGAGATTAGATCACGATTGTTGGTTTTCCAACGAGAAAAGTATAAAGGAAAGGCTTGGGGTCATGTAGAGACACACACATTGGCAGAGCACTGAAGCTAAGTCAAAATTCTGGGGCAGAGTTTTGTTGAGAAATTCAAAATGAGTTGCAGTGCAGTGAGGGGCAGAGATAGACAAGGGATGATCTGATCCAAGGCCGAGAATACAAAATTAAGTGAGTACCAGTCAGCGTAGAGCTAGCTAGGAGGACACATTTCAGCTAGCTCCACACAGAGACTGTGTAGAGGCTACGTAAGCCAAGCCAAGGTGATGCAAACCCAGCCAGTACAGCGCAGGGACAGTGCAACACCAGCTAGGGTGATGCAGTCCTAGCCGGGGCAGCGCAACACCAGTCAAGGTGACGCAGTGGGGATGCTAGCCAGTTGAGGGCTAACGTAGAGGTTGCAGAGGCAACGTTCAGGGTTCCAGTGGGCCAGAAGGGCCTCATGATTTGTAAATCCTGTTTGAGGGTGTGATACAACCATATCTTCTATCTTTGAGTGAAAGGTACTTATTGCCGTGTAATTTCTCTGTAGGGCCAACCATGTCTAGTGCCCAAACTGTTGTATTCAGATTCTGCATAATAATATAAACCCTCTAGAGCTGCTGCACCGATTTCCCCTCATTGGGTTTTTTTGGGGACATATGTCTGAAAAATCGTTTGTAATCTTGTCACATGTGTGCATTGTTTAGTAAATGGTATGTAGATGTGTAGGCTACAGTTAGTGTCTACTTTAGTGCTTTTATGAATATTTCAGTTAAATAACATGTTAATGTTAATGAAACAAGTAGGTGAAGTAGATCTAGATACTACAGTAGGGTTTCGATTTTGAAACTTTCACATGGTATCAGAGCATTTCAGATCAAGTTGATCCACCAATAGAGTGGTTGGAGAAGATTGCTGCAGAGAAGGCGGCTGAAGCAGCAGAGTTCCAGAGAGTGCAACACAGCACCAGGAGGACGCAGTCCCAACAGAGGCCATGCAGAGGCTGACGCATACCCAACTGAGTGACGCAGAGGCAACATAGAGCCTTCCAGAGTGACACAAATGTAGCCTACGCTGTATTGATCTAGGCTGCTCACGTAGAGTCCAGCCAAAGGGACGCAGTCCATTTTTTGAGGTTGTTGTGTAGATTTACCGTTGTCTGGAAGTGGAGCTTCAGATCTTCAGAGGTTGTTGGTGCGACAGAGGTTCTGTCGGTGTAGAATCATTCCTAACAAAGGTGACAAGAGTGGGAGGAGAACATTTTCTCAGTAGATCTGCGTCAAAAATATCTGAGATTCAATTAGGAGGGTGATTATAGAGAATTGATTCAGTTTTTTTTGGTTGAGGATTTCTGGGAGGGAAGTCAGTTGTCAAAGGGAGCAACTACTATAGAGGGTTTGTAATCGCCAAGAAATCCAGATCCAATTTTCTATTGAGTGTTGCAGTAAAAAGAGGGAGAGGAGTATTTGTTCTAACATATTTGAGTAGAGATGGTGTCTCATGGAATGAGAGTTCAGGATAGGTTGGAAGACATGTCAAACTTCGTTATCTGGAGCGCCAGGATCCTGATAGTCTTGGATAAGTATGGAATCAATGACCATGCTGAGAATGTCCTAGTTGTGCCTACGGTTGCAGAGCCTATGAAGAAATTCAAGGAGAATCAAGCGCGGGAAAAGCGCTTGATCATGGATAGAGTCAAATATCACGTGGTTCCACATATTTCCGAGAAAAACACGACAAATGAGATATCGAAAGTTTTGGACATGATGTATCAGGGAGGCTCTGTCCAAATAAATGTGCTTCTGGATAATCAAATGAGGCTGTTCCAGATGTAGAAGGGTGAAGAAATATATCCCTTCCTCTTCAGACTTCAAACTATCCAGGATCAACTAATTTCCATGGGTACGACTCCGGATGAGGGGCTCTTGGTGAGGATTTCCCTGAATCCAGTCACTGAAGAATGGGAAACTTTTGTCCAAAGCATCTTGGGTAGGGAAGTATTACCATCCTGGGCGGATACGTGGGAAATCCTTCGTCAGGAGGAAATCGGGAGAATTACCAAGATGCAAAGCAACAACAAAAATATAGTCAAAGTAAAGAAAGAGGAGGAGGAGGATGCAACCCTTGCATCAAAGGGAAAAAGGTAGTAAGGGATGAATAATAGGGAACTATCCAAGGTCTGGTGGTTTAATTGTGGTGAACTGGACACATTTCCAGCCATTTTCCTAAGAATAAGGACAAGGGATCTTCTGAATCAAAGGTTGCAACAGTAAAGTGGGACGATGGTAGTGATGATGACATAGCCATGAGTGCTCATGAGCCACATAAGCAGGGCGATATTGATCTGTAGAGCAGCTATATATGGAGGCATGCAATATCCTTGAGGTGCCCAAACTATTGGATCACATACGAGCTACGTGAGGCTTAAGACGTTAGCGGGACAAGTGGAGCAGTGGGTGTAGGAGATCACAGTGAAGCAGAGGAAAAAGCTGGGACGCTATCGATGGGAGCAACACAGTGTAGAGGCAGAAACAACATAGAAGCAACAACATAGAGGCCGATAGGACTTCAGTAGTGCAGAGCTGCAGTAGCGCAGTGGATTTAAAGAAATGTCACAGCGCAAGAGCTGAGGGAGATTTAGGGATGAGGTGCAACCTGACTGACTTGTCTATTAGTGATTGGGAAAGGGTCCTTCAGTTGCTTACTTCTTAGCAACTGGGTTGCAGTGCAGTAGTTAGTAGTGGCAGTGCTATGGGCAACATGATGCAACAAATTGAGAGGGAGTTGCAGTACAGATGTAGCAGTGTCAGTGGTAGTGAGATGGGCAGTAGTACAGAAAGAATCATCGCAGTGGATGGAGGGCAACAGGCCAAGCATAGAAGTGTAGAGAACAATGCTTAGAGCTATAAATAATTGTTGTGGATTTATTGCTAGATAACACTCCTTGCTAAGACAGAGTGTTGATATTTTGAGGTAGCATCGGGTGTTCTCTAACCCTAAAATTTTGTGGAAGGGATAAGATACACCAGACCTCCAAAACCAAGAAAGCATTTGGAGAAATTTCATCTGCTGTATGAGATCTTCAAATTTTTTTTTTTTTAATGAGGACCCTAAGTCTAACTTATGTGATTAGAAAATTTAAAGTGGATTAATTAAACACATGTGATGAAATGTTCTAAGTGACATGGATCAAGCAGTCTTTTAATCTGAGCCGTTGATTAGAGATTAGATTACGGTTGTTGGTTTTCCAATGAGAAAAGTATAAAGGAAAGGCTTGGGGTCAGTTGGAGACACACACACATTGGCATATCACTGAAGCTAAGTAAAATTTCTAGGGCAGGGTTTTGCGGAGAAATTTGAAATGAGTTGCAGTGCAGTGAGGGGCATAGATTGGCAAGGGATGATCTGATCCAAGGCCAATATATCGCGAGAGGGGGAAGGGGTGAGTACCTACTTCACCATGGGAGAAGCAGTCAGGAGGATGCGGCTCATCCGTAACCGCAGAAGACTGTGTAGAGGCTACGTAAGCCAAGCCAGGGCTCAACACCAACCAGTGAACGCAACGCCTCCCGTGCAACCTTTGCACCACAAGTGCTGGCAAGGCAGCGCAACACCAGTCAAGGTGACGCAAGCCCATGTCAAGCGCTTGATGGCTAACGTAGAGGTTATAGAGGCAACATAGAGGGTTCCAGTGGACTAGAAGGGGCTCGTGATCTGTAAATCCTATTTGAGGGTGTGATATAGCCATATCTTCTATCTCTGAGTGAAAGGTACTTATTTCCGTGTATTTTATCTTTAGGGCCAACCATGTATGGTGCCCATAATTTTGTATTCAGATTCTGCATAATAATATAAACCCTTTAGAGCTACTGCACCAGTTTTCCCGCATTGGGTTTTTCCAAGGACATTTTTCTGAAAAATCATTTGTAAAATTTTCACATGTTTGCATTGTTCAATAAATGATTTGTATATGTGTAGGCTGCAGTTAGTGTCTACTTTAGTGTTTTTCTGAATATTTCAGTTAAATAACTTGTTAATGTTAATGAAACAAGTAGGTGAGGTAGATCTAGATACTGCAGTAGGGTTTTTGTTTTGGAACTTTCAGACTTTCTTCCCTGCATGTCTCTTCTTGAATGGATATCTCCACTCTCTGCTCCTCTACATGTGGTTGCTCCACATCTTATTGAACTTCTTCCTTTGGAGTCAAAAGCTCCTAATTTTCATGCAACTGAAGCTCCCTCTCAAGGGAAAACGTCATTCCCTTCTCTTCATCTAACTCCAGATCTCTACGAACAACTTTCATCCTGAAATATGGAAGGTACACACAATAGTTTTGATGTGTATCATAGTACCCCCAAAAATATGACCAAATCAGGTACAGGCTCTATATTTTACTTTGCATCCTTGGAAACATGGATATATACTGATGATCCAAATATCCTGAAGTATGACACATTTGGTTTCTTCCCTGAAAAATATTCTTCTGGTGTACTCATCCCAAGAATTCGATGAGGACTCATGTTCTGCACATATATCGCTGTGTTGGATGATTCGACCCAAAAGTGCAGAGGTAGGCCTTGGTCATGCAACATCATCTGTGCCGCTCCCACAATACTTCTATTATTACTCTTAGCAACCCCATTCTATTGTGGGTTATGGGGTTCTGTAAAATCCCATAGAACACCTTCCTTTTCACATAAGTTTTTAAACTCATTCAACAAATATTCTCCATTGTTATTGCTCCTGAGAGCCTTCACTTTGCTGTATGTTTCTTTCTCAACAAGTGATTTAAATTCAACAAATTTGGAGAATGTATGGTCTTTCTTCTACATGAAGAAAATCCAACACTTATGTGAGAAACCATCCACAAATATAACATAACACCTATGCTTGTCCATAGAGGTTGTCGAGAAAGGTCCACAGACATCAGAGTGTAACCTTTCAAGGATTTCATGCGCCATGCTATCTCGATCATTGAATGTGTCTTTAGTGTACTTCCCTAAGGTATACCCTTTGCATGTATTCTGCTACTCTAGTGCTCCATTGGGGAGGCATGTGGTGATATGTTTCATAATATTCAAAGCTCCATGGTGTAGATGGACAAGTATTCTATGCCATAATTCATCGACATCTTGACTCTGCATCTTCTGCACCTTTGTGCTCAAAGTAGCACGGTCCACCACATCCAAGCCGTAGAGGTTCTTCACCCGAACCTCGATCTGCTTCACTTGTCCCATGGATATATGCCTAAGGAATTCCTTTCCTTTTCCGAATATCAAATCATAGCTAGAGTCTTCCAAAACCATAATGGAAGCCAACTTACTCTTTATACTGGAACAAAAATCACATCCTTGAGCATGAGAGTGGAGACAGATTCCCTCTGAAAAGTAATTTTACCGATATCAGTCGCGCTATACCTCCCATCATCTCCCATCTTGATGTGCATCTGGAGGTCCCTCTCCTCCAAGTCACTGAAGAAATATTTGTTCCCTATCGTATGGAATGAGGCATCGACGTCAAGATACCAAAAGCTTCCCATCATAGCGCTTTCCATGCATGCAATGAGGGTAAAATCAAGCTCGAATTGTGATGCAAGAGCTTCAAGTTCCACTCCTCCTAAGGAATTATTTCTTGTTTTCTTGTGTGGGAATTTCATGGAATAGTGCCCGAATTAATGACAGTGAAAGCTTGATTTTGGACAAGTCCTTTTTCTTGCCCCCTTGACTGAAATCTCCTTTGAATTGATGTTTCTTCCCTTTCCCTTTCTTTTCCTTTCCAACCAAGGCACAATTATCCTCATCCTTAACCTTGGATGAGGACCCGTCTCTGTTTGTTCACCTTATTTTTTCTTGCACTAGATTATGCCATAACCTCTCCCACTATGGTATTTTCTCTCTACCATTTATAAAGTCTTGATAACTATGTCAGCCCTTGGGAAGACCCAGTAGAGCTAGAGCTACCAAATCTTCTTTAGGAACAGTAACACTGACCTTTCCAAGTTCATCATGACACTGTGTAAACCTTCTCAGGTACCGTGGAATTGGTTCATTCTTTTGCATCTTTATGTTAAGAAGATTTTCCTTGAGTGCCAACTTCATGTGGTTGCTACTATTCTGGAAAAAATCTGTCAGTGCTTGCCACATAGCATATGAAGTATCTTTCCCGTGGAGATTCGAGACAATATGATCTCGGGCTCCCTCCATTATGATTCTCCTTTCCCTAGCAACACACTTCTTCCATTCAGCTATATTCTGAGCATCAACTGGTGCTGGTCTCAAAACATCATTATCAATGTAGGCCTTCAACCCATTATCGTCTAGTAATGCCTCCATCTGGTCCCTCTAAGAAACATAATTTGAGCTACGCTTAAGGGAATACTCGAGCCTTAGTCCATTGAAAGTCATATTCTCAGTCCTGAAGAAATCATGTAACCTTATCTGTGACCTCGGATCCTCCTACAATGACATCTTTGAATTCTCCTCTATTGTGAATCTAACTTTGATACCATGTATAATTTTAATTGTAGATTCAAACTGCTCATGAAATTTACTAAAACATAAGACTCAAATCTACTATACCAATTTGTGGAAGTAAATTCAAGGTTGAGAACATAAATAAATAGCATGCATCAAGATTCAACACACATACACAAATATGTATATAGGGGAAAGAAAATTCTCAAAACCCCTTACTATTTGTATTGCATTAATCAAAGAATCTGAATGAATACAATATGCTATGCGCAACCTTGAGCTCAACCTGCACAAGTATTTTCTATTCTCTTCCTGACTAACTGCCTTTTTCCAATACTTAGCCAATTTTCCAACCCTCCAAGTTCCTATTTCCTTGGGAATTAGGCCCATATTAATTATAAAATTCCTCAATGAGAATTGCACAATACCTTTAGGCCTTCCTTTGACTGCATGCATGACTTGTACAATTTGGAATATTATACAACTGATATTAAACTACCCTTGAACTCCAATCTCAACTGGGTAACTCGAATTTCATGCATGCTTGAGTTAATTTAGGTTGATTGATAATTTAATTTGTTAAACACTAAATTTGCACCCCACTGCTAGACCTCCAACTAGTTCGTCAAACAGTTGGAACTAGTTTAACTGGCCATAACTCAATTTAACTGAATTAAATTGTTACAACTAGAATTAACTAAACCTAGGCTCCAAAAATTTAGGAATCATTGTACACAACTAAATTTCTCCTCCAACTCGAATTATCTAAGCTCACTGAGCTTGAAAACTAGAGAGCCTTGACCTCCAGAATTCCCATGTACTGGAGTGAAAAACCTACAAACTCACCCCTCTAATAGGGAGCAACTGAGATATGAAGCAAAGTTGTTCAGAGAGCTGTCGAAAGGATGATTGCATCAACGCCACAATTGAAACCAAATACTGAACCAAAAATGAATTCGTAGACCCCCGAGGATATGGAGAAAACAAAGATGCGCACATAGGCATGATTGCAACTGGATCAAGGCACAATCCAACTTTAATGTTACTTCCCCTGTCAATCCACCCAATTCACATCATATTGTCATTAAATTTATCAATAATTCTTTTGAAGAGAACCATATTTATCCTAAAAGGAGGGTGATTCCAAATCTGGAGCAGAGAAATGCAATTACCTTGAGCATGTGAGGGGAAGAACATTGCCACTGCATGGAATTGGTTCACAATATCCTACACATCATGGAAGGAGAACATGATGACATAGGGCCAAATTATAGAGAAATTAAAATGATTACGAGGATGATACGGTACAAGGCAACGAAGGGACGAGGGATTATGAGGGAGGTGGAAGGTATTAAGAATGATTCTAGGGGAAACCATATTAAAATAAAGGGAGCGCCTAAGGGAAAACCAAATACTTGGGACCATATAACAATTAGGGGATTGTATAGAGTTTATTAGAGCCATTAATTTCTAACATGGCCTCTTCTAAGGAGCATACCTTATTAGCTTACAGATCAAATTCAAAATTGTTTGTTATGAGAAAGTACCCGATATTCTAATTCTTTGGAGCACCAATGAAAGAGAGTTATCTTTTAGTCTGTTCTCACTATTGAAATAATATATTGGAAGAAATGAATCACCTAAATCAATAATATCTTCCACACCTTTGTCTTTAGAAATGCTTAGTCCTTGTAGGAGTCTATACATCTCTTCTTGGTTATTGGATTTCCTTCTTAAGCTCCATGCGAATTTTACTTCCCTTATTCCATAAAGATTAAGTTAAATCCCTCCACCTCCCCCCACCCTTGGATTTATTTTGGAGGCCCCATAAAATTGAAATATCCATTTTTGATGTTGTTTCTTTGATTCTACCAATTCCATGGGAGATAAGCGTAACTTACAACTAATATGAGGGAATTTATAAGGGGGGATCATAATGGAAGGAGACAAGGGAGAGAGGGATCCCACCCACTTATCTTCAAGGTCATGAAGGGAAGGATCCCTGTGGATATGGTTGTGCTTAAGGCAGAGAGATAGGGCCTTTAGAGGAGTAGATTTAGCCGAGAAAGAGGAGCCTTTAAAGATCACAGAGTTACAATATAGCCATATCTGCCAACAAATATATTTTGGGAGGGCAAGCCAAACTGATTTAAAGGAGGATTTGGATTGAATAGAGCTAAAATAGTGTATATTCCATTAGGAGAAGAAATCCTGGATTCCTATAGGCTAGAAAATTCTATGAGATAGAGGCCCGAGGAAAATAGACCAAAAAATCTTCGCGTAAGGACACTCCAGAAATAAATGAAGGATAAATTCCTCATGTTTTTCACAAAAGGGTCATCTCGAGGGACCCTAGATTCCCTTCTTTCTAATATTATACAAAGTTAGAATCTTTTGTGGATTTTAAACCAACATAAGATATTTACTTTGGGAAGGGAATTTGGAGAGATTATAGATTGAAAGAAGTTCCATATATCCACCCTTTACTGAATATGATGAATATTTTTAGCTGATTTTATCGTGTAGATGCTAATTTATTGGGCACATCAAACCAACTTCTTTTTTAATAGACATGATGTGGTTTGGGATATCACCCAAATTCCACTCCATAAAAAGGTCTGCATTATTCCTGTTACTTGGGAATCACTCCCAAAATCTAGATTAGTACAAAATAAGGTCTATCATACTCTAAATTAGTTGCAACATGCCTTAAACAAGTCATCTCATTGTTGGTTCTCTTCCATGAAAGTTTCATTACTTGAAGTCCAGTTGAAGTGCTTCATTGAGCCATCAACGCACCCCTAGACTGCAGTAAGTTCTTTGCAGGGAATCTACTTCCATGCAAGGCAGCGTTGCAGAGCATCTAGGCCCACTTGATAGTGCGTTGGTCGATTGGGAGAAAATTATTCATGGGATTCTAGGAATCTTCCCACCATCTAGTGGCTTCTAGAAGTTGTTCCAGCTATCACATCATCTGATAACTTTGAATATGACTACCATGGATCCATTGAACCTCTTATCCTCCTATTCCAATGAACAAGGAAACCTCTTCAACCATTTTTGGAAAATCCATTCAATAATCCATTAATGTCAAACTACCTTCACTACTTATAAATTGAGCACTGATCATAGTGCATAAGAGAGCAAGAATTTGAATTAGTAGAGTTACGTTGGTGAGATCACAGTTCTTCGAGGTTTTTTTCATGTAATGTTATGCTTCTGGAGTGATGCTACTGATGTGATGAGGATAGGACTGAAGCTAGAGCGAGTTGACATCAAATTGATCCAACTAGTTGTAACTTCTCCTTCTACTTCATAATAAAAATATTTTTTCCTTTCCTAATGCATGTGTTTATGATTTAATATGTGTATTTTCAAATATAATCGATTCAATTTGATTAAGATGAATAGATCGTATGCCTTTATGTCATTTTCTATTTTTTGTTAGCCATTGTAGGTATCAATCAAGCGAGTTCAGTTCGATTGAGAGTGATAGAAGTGATAAAAGGGAGACGAGGAATGGAGAAATATTACAAGTAGGTATTCTTCTCTCATTTATTTATCTTAAGGAAAAGGGTTTTGGCTTCATATTTATCTGTCTTTTCCTCGTTTGACCTACTCTACTGTTATTGATCATGCTCAGTCTCAAGTTCCCATAGATTCTTTAGAGTATTTACTGGGTTATTTAACCATGGATGAGACAACATCCCAGACTATACCATCTGTTACAGTGGCGACAACATCTATTGTTGCTTCTTCTTTGATGTTTTCTACGACACCTGAGTCTCATATTTATGGTGGTTCGTTCATCTGACTGGGTTACCAAGCTTTAAATGGAACCTACTCTAGTGTCTCCTCTAGTCCATGGACTTTGCCCATGTCATCATCTGGAATTTTATTTGGTTCCTCTCTTACGAGTACTGAATGACTTGATCCTTTATTGACATGATCAAATCAATATCAGGTTGGTCCATAAAATTATCGTCCATCTTATCCAAATTCTGCTGGACTCCCATCATATGAAATTCAGTATGTGCAATATCCTTATAATCCATATGCTGGGGGGCAACAGATATTTACGCCATATGGCAGTACTTCGTTCTTATGTCAATCTTATGTTGGAAGTCCTCTTTTTAAATGGAATCCTACCTTGCCTGTTCAACCATAGACAATTTTGTATCAATATCAACCATTTCAACCTGTTGCATCTGAACCTACTCTGCCTATTACTACTTCCTTGGTTGTTTCTCAGTTTTCTCAGGTGGGTCCTTCAACCCTTAACCCTCAAGTTTCGGGTCTACAGACTCTATCTTCCCAGGTTGGTTTAAAAAAACCATCTCTATCAGGAGTTTCACAAGCATAAGCTATTTTAACCTTGTCACGGGCTTCTATTGGTCCCATTTGTTCACAACCTGGTCCAAATTATCCTAGCGGGAAACAACAGTATTATCAAATCCCATGGAAACTGCAACAACCATTCCAACAGTTTCAAGCTTATCTAGGTCTGTGTCAACAAGCCTATCAAGGGTTTGGTCAGCAAACTTACCCGTATCTGGGTTACCAGCAACAAAATCCTTATGTTGGTGCACAATGACCTATTGCCCATGGAATTCCATCTTACCCTGGTTACGCTCAACCTTATCTAAATCAAAAGTTTTCATTTGTTGCAACATTAGAGTTACTTGATTTAAACCAGATCAATAATGGTCCCATTCATTATTTACCTTGGTGGCAGATGATTCCTCATAAATTACCCTATGATATTCTGAAATTCAATGGAAATTCTGGAGAAGATCCTTCTACGCACGTTAGGACTTATCATTTATGGTGTTCATCAAATTCCTTGAATGATGATTCTGTTAGAATCCGTCTTTTCCAGAAAACACTCACTGGTCTGGTTGTGAAGTGGTATATTGAATTACCACGAGATTCTTTCGATAACTTTACATCTTTAGCCACTAATTTTTTAACCCACTTCCAATGACCCATCAGATATGAAACTGGAATAGAGATTTTGACCAACTTTAAATAGACAACTGCTACTCATATATCATATCATATAAACGAGTGGCATTGTCGTCATCGAATGGTTAATTTTTTTTTTCATGATCAACTTTTAGCTGAGTGGTTTATAAAGTCCTTGCTGCCATCTATCACCGAGGATGTGGACAAAGGCGGTGTTGTCACTAAAGAACAAGTAATTTATCATGCCCGTTGTTGTCACTAGTCATACAACCAACATCAAAGTGATCAAAATTACTCTTTTGCATTTGCATATTAGGTGTCTCATACCGAATAAATTTCACCATTCCACTAGGTCATGGATTCATTGATGGTAGTAATTTTTTATCAGTTTTCCCTCATGAGGTACTTGATGTTTCTCCTTCCTATGGTCTTTAGTCATTAGTCACTTTTATTCTCAAAATCATATCAGTAGGTCATAGGATGGGTCTCATTAGTTTCTAGGGTCTCACCATGGTCAAATTAATGAGTCAAATGTCAATAATATCAGCAAGGTCATGAGGAAGTCAATAAAATCAGAAGTCACAACACCTGAAAGATCAAAAAGATATGTTATTCAGCTTGATGTAATTTTCACCTCAAGACCATGTTTTGAGTTGAAAACGTGATATTTTTCCTTTATTATTATTCATTATGTAATTCTATATCATCATGTGTAATAAGTCACAATTCAGAAGTTGTTATCTCCACAGAGTGATGTCCTTGTCTTCAGAGAAGTTTTCTGCAGCATGTTTAGCACCAAATCATCTTCCAAGTAGATCCATTAGAAAGAGCCTGGAAAGAGCTTTCCAACGATATACTACACTCTCAAAACTGACTTCTGGATTGAAATTTATGCTTAAGTGAAGTAAAAGCCCTTATATCCTCATATACCCCCTATTTCCCATTTTTTCCCTTTAAAATTTATATTATTAAAGTTTTATATTTATTTAATATTTACAGTTCCCCGACCACTTCCCCTCCATTTCCCGTAGAACTTTATAATAAAAACCTTTGTATTATAAAAGTCCCACTGTTATAAACCACTTCCCCTTTTCATGACCCCTTAAAATTTATAACGAAGTTGAAGTCTTACATTATAATATCCTGCCGCAACCACTTCCCCTTCATGCCTTTAAACCTTATATCGAAGTTCAAAACTTTATGTTATATAAACCCCGACACTTTAATCGCATCGCATGTTTTATTTTCATGTTCCAATCGGCCAATCGCAACTTTATCCGATTGCAATCAATCGCAAGTCCCTTCTCCGATCTCCCGATTGCATCCCTCCTTCCAATCACCCCATCGCACAAAACTTCGATTGCGATCAATCGCAAGTCCTTTCTCCGATCTGCCGATCGCAACAACCCCCGATTGATCTCCCCACCGTCGATCTTCCTCGCCGATCGGACGACCCACATCCAATTGCGCCATCGCAATCGGCGCTTCCATAAGTCTCCCTCCGATTGAAACCTCCGATTGGTGTCCCCATCGTTGATCTGTCCCCACCGATCGGACGGCCCACAGCTAATCGGGCCATCGCAATCAACATTTCCCATATGTGTCACCCCGCTCCCCTCTGATTTACGATTGCGATTAATCCCTGGGCCCACCATACAATACTTCCACTCGCGCATTATAAAGGGTCTTCCCCTTTGTTAAAAGAAAATTTTGGTTTTATTTTATTTATATGAAAGACCTCCCCCAATCGCATTGGCGATTTCATATAAATCACTCCACCCCGCTCGAGCGGTGCAATTGCGGTCATCAATCCACAGGTCCTCGTTGTCCGGTGTGATGGCACCATATTACAATGTATTTATTATATTATATCTCTCCCCCACGTCTGTTACAATTGTGATTTTTATGTGATATCCGCCTCCTTCCCTTCCCTTTTTCCCATTTAAAATTAAATTTTCCCTTCACAAAAGCATATAATTTCATTATGTTTTATTTCAACGACAGTTTATTAAAAGAGTCAGTCCTGTCCAAAAAATTAGTGGAAAGCAAAGCGACAGTCAAAGGGCTGAGAGCTTATTCAAAACAAAGATTGTTACAACAACAACAAAATAGGAAATCTGTTCATCGGATTACCTATTTTATTCCATACAGCGTAACAGCAAAATCTCCAAGTAGTCAAATGCAATGGTGTCCCTTATTTTCAAGGGCAGATTGTTGTATTTCTTTGCTATGGTTGTATTTCAATTCTTCAGCTGTTAAAACAACTCCTCTTTTCATGGATCTATGTTCCCACATTTCAGTCTATTTAATGTAATTGTAAATCATTTGTAAAGCAGTTTGAATAGTCTGTAACTCAGAAAATAGGGGAATAATGTGGAAGAACATCTCTGTATCTTATGTTGTACAGTTGTGAGGAATTTTTATGAATTGTTTGTTATGTGTTTCATTCATCCATAAACATTTCCTTTTGAATGCTTTCAAGACAGAAAGGTAGAATCCATTTTATATGCTCTGCCTTGGGAAATCATTCATGCTCTGTGTTTTTCCTTCTGTTTGAAAAGGATCCATTTGTTGTGCCCTTTTCAGCTTCTCAACTGCCTTTTCATCCCATCCTCATTAAATTTTAGTTACTAAGTTTCCTGCCTATCTTGCCCCATGAAATACCCTGTGTCCTGATTTAATTCCCGGTTTCAACTGTCCCTTTTATCCCACACATCCCTGAAATTCATTCATTCATTTTATTAAAACCTTTTTCCCATCATTTTATCTAGCCTAACATCAGTCCATTTATTGTTTTCCATTGAATATTCCTTTATGAAGAGAGCCCTCTCCTGTCCTTGTAAGGCTAGCTACAAGGTTGAGCGTGGTTTAGTTTGTTACCCTGTTTTGCCTTTGCAGCCTGGGGTCCAATTCAGGTGCTAACATTCTCTGGCAACCATATTGGGGAATAATTTCAAAATTGTTTATTTGTTAGTGTTATTTGTTTTACAAACTACAAACAGAGCCTAAATTTATGCCAGGTAGCCTTCGAAACTGCACATTTCTTTGCAGGTGCATAAGTAGATAAATGCTGCTTCAGTCAATCTTCGGTCTAGTTTTATAAACATAACATCTAACTTGCAAGATTTTCCCCAGTATATCAAATAATTCTAGAATTTTGAACGATGATGTTCAGATTTTGCTAGGCTGCAAAATAAGATTTTGTAAAATAGACATTCAACCACACTGGCTTCAAGAAGATACAACAGGGCTAATCCAGATCCAAATCCTCCCCCTGTGTTTGAAAATCCAAATCTTATCCCAAGAATTGTTAGAAGACAAGAAGGATCATTAAGCCCTAGACCCGTTTTCAGATCCTATACTTGGCCCAGTGAATGGTTTTTTGTAGAGGATATTTCATTTGACGAGAATTTCAAGCTTTCTTTATTTAGGAATAAGTCTGAAAATGACATTGATGATACATTTTTAGATCTTGAATTCCTTGTAGATATTGAAGTCCAAAGAGAAAATACCTTCATTGATGATTACATTTTGAATTCTCCTCAATCCATCACTGTAACTAATATCCCTGAGCCTTCAAAATCATCAGGAACGACATTTCCCCCTCCCAATTCATCAGCATTCCCATCAGTCAATTCCCAATTATCATCTCCTCCATTAACACCTCCCTCAAATCCTTCAAATCCTGTCGTAAATCCACCTAGAGTTATGGCTACCAAGTATGCACCTCTGGTCTTACCCCAGGTCCTCAATGATATGCCTGCTGACTATCAGAGTAAAATTCCAATCTTTGATGCCACTCAAAGCATCACAGCTCAGCAGCATGTTGATAAAATGAATGACTTTTTTGATTTGCATGAGGTAGAAGTGGAGAATGTAATGACAAGGTTGTTTGTTCAAAGTTTCGGAGGTGCAGTCAGAAAGTGGTTTAGAGCCTTACCGCCAGGCACAATTCACACTTTGTAGGAGTTTCACACTCATTTCCTGGACCGGTGGGAGGTAAAAAAGAACCCACTTCAAATCTTATCTGAGTATGAGAACATTAAGAGGAATGTGGGTGAAACCGTGCAGGATTATTGTTTAAGATTCAATGTTGTATATAATGCTATTCCAGCTAATTTGAAACCTCCTGTGGGACTAGCATTGTTGAAATTTCCCGACGGTTTTGATGCCAACATGGCATATCAGCTGCATGAAAGAGATCCATCTTCACTTGAAGAAATGCAGAAGATAGCGGTAAACGTTGAAGCTAATCTGCTGGCTAAAATAGCACGAGCCAGAGCCGAGAAAAGAGTCACAATAAAAGAGGAGGCCTCTACTTCAGACAGTAAAATGGACACTCTGATCAAAACAGTGGAAAAAATGGTTGATAGGTTAACCATTGCTGATAGACCTGAGCCTCAAATAAGAAATCAGAATTTCAGAGGGTAGCAGCCACAATTCAAAATTAAACAGAGAGACCAAAGAACGTAGGACCAAGTTGCACCACCACAGCAGCAGATTAAAACTCCTTTGTAGCAGAACTACGTGCAAGGGACAGATTTAGATGACAATGATCTTGTGATTGAGGCTAATCACTTTTTCACAGTGGACGGTGTGCCCATTTTCCTTACAGAAGACGAAGAATACACAGTGGCGACTCCAGACATTCAAAAAGACCAAAATTTTATTTTGGCCAATGATACAGTACTAGAAGAGGAGTCTTATGACTATCAGAGAGGGTATATGAATGCTTTGTCGGCTCAGCAAAGGCAGTACTCTTTAAGGAACAGAGAGGTTACGATCAGTCCCATTCAAAAGAGAAAGGAACTCCAAATGAAGAACGATGCACAAAAGAAAGCCAAGGAGTCGGTTGATCCTTCCTCTAGCAAAGCACCTGCAGTTGCTAATACAAAAAATAAAAAGAACCAGCAGAACACAGTGAAGGAGCCAACAGAGAAGAAAGACCCGCCCATTAAAGAGGTAGAGAATGCTCCCTCCTTTAATCTAGAAAATGAAATTTCTAAGTTAAAAGTGTCTATGCCCCTCACAGAGTTGGTAAAGAATAGTGTGTATAAAACTCAGGTGAACAAAGTCTTGCAAATAGATTCTATCTCTGATATGGTCAATGTAGAAGACAACTACCCTGAACTTATTTTCGGTCCAGCCACAGAAGAATCTAAATAAAATGAAGTCCCTCCTTTTTACTTGAGTCTTAGAGTACATGAGTTTATCCTGCATAATGCTATGTTGGACTCCGGGGCCTCACATAATTTGATGCCCAAGGCTGTGATGGAGAAGGTAGGCCTTGACATCACTCGTAAATATCATGACTTGTATTCCTTCAACTCAAGTAGGGTCCACTGTATTGGTTTAATTAAATATTTGGTAGTGTCTTTAGACCAGATTCCAGCAAAGAATGTCTTGATGGATGTAGTCGTTGTTGATGTCCCACCAAGGTTTGGAATGCTTCTATCTAGGTCTTGGGGTGAAAAACTTAAGGGAACCATGCAGCTTGACTTCTCTTATGCCACTATCCCTGTATTTGGCCAGTTGAGGAAGTTATATAGGGAAAAGAAAATGAAATATATGATTACCAGCAAAGACAAGCCTGTAAATCATCCCATCAATGCTGTCCATACAGACTTAGAGTCTTTTGTCTTGTATTCTGATGGTGGTTTAAATGATGAGAATGTTCAATTGGTACAAGTGGATGAAATACCTGAGATTTCAAAGAATTTCAGAGAGTTCCTCAAACAGGAAAAGGAAAAAACAACAAACACTTATGAACCTCCTGCCTACCAGCAGCAAAGCGACAATGACCAGCCAAAAATCAGTCAAGGTAAAGAAGAGAAAGAAACAAATTTCCAGCATCTTCAAGAAGAAGAAGAAAGCCTGTGGAGTATGGATTTTCATGGAGCTGGCATTGGAATATGGATTAGGAGCCCTGTTTTTCAACCTGAGAAGGTTCCAAGTGATGTTAGAGTTTGTGCTTATAAGCTAGCCTTTGATTGCTCTAACAATGAAGCAAAATATGAGGCTTTGATTGCAGGTCTCAAAATTTTGAAGAAGTTGAATGCAAAAAGGATTTCTGTGTATGGCGACTCTGAATTGATAACCAAACAGGTGAAGGGAGAATATCAAGCAAAACATCCAAGATTGAGGGCATACAGAAATGAAGTATTGGACATTTTGAAAACATTCCCAGAGTATACTTTGACAGCAGTGCCCAGGATGCAGAACATTATTGCTGATTCTCTTGCCACTACTGCAAGTAAATTGAAGATTCCGCTGAAATCCAACAATAAGTTTGAAATCTATGTCAAACATAGGCCTTTTGTTCCAGACAATTTAAGGTATTGGCAAGTATTTTGGGATGATAATGAGATTAATGCATTTTTGCAGGGTGAGGGAAAATTCAAAGATACTCCCATAGAGGGTGAGTATGAGGTTGATGATCAGGAGTTGGAAGCAAACCAGATGGACATATTGCAGTTAAAGGATAATGTAATTCCTGGAGGTCTCATACCTCTAGAGGAGATTTTTGATCAGGATGATGTCGCAAAGAAACCAAGCTTGGTGCCCATAGAGAAAGGAGTTGAAGATGTGAATATTGGAACAGCTGATCAGCCCAAGTTTGTCAAATTATCAAAGGCATTATCCCTTGAGGTAAAGGAGAAGTATGTTAAATTTCTTTCTAAATTTTCTGATGTATTTGCATGGGATTATTCATATTTGAAAGTGTATGATAAGAACATAATTCAGCATACAATTCCTATCAAGCCGGATCAGAAGCCTTTCAGACAGAAGCTGAAAAGAATCAATCCAAAGCTGCTGCCATCAATTGAAAAGGAGGTAAATAGGTTGTACAAAGCAAGAATCATAGTTCCTATTAGATTTTCTGATTGGATTTCGAATTTGGTCCCAGTGCGTAAAAAGACTGGAGAAGTAAGACTGTGTATTGACTTTCGGAACTTGAATAAGACATCCTTAAAGGATAATTACCCACTTCCGAAAATGGACCATATTCTTCAGAGAGTAGTTGGAGCATCTAGGATGTCACTACTTGATGGCTACTTAGGCTACAATCAGATCTCGGTGCATGAGAAGGACGAAGATAAAACTGCCTTCACAACACCTTGGGGAACCTTCCAGTATGCCAAGATGCCCTTTGGACTGAAGAACGCTGGAGCCACCTTCCAGCGTGTAATGGACATTGCTTTTGCAAATGAAAAGACGTTTTTCATGTTGTTTATTTGGATGATTTGACAGTGTTTTTAGGTTCAGATGATGAGCATTTGCACCATCTAAGAGTGGTTTTTCAGCGTTGCAGAAAGTTTTGGATTTCTCTCAATCCCAAAAAGAGCCTTTTTGCCATGGATGAGGGAAAATTTCTCGGGCACATCATCTCTAAAGATGGCATTCGCATAGATCCAGCCAGAGTGGAGGCAATCCAGCTCATAGATCTTCCACGGAACAAGAAAGAGATTCAGGCCTTTAATGGTAAGATGAATTTTTTGCGCAAATTTATACCTAATCTGGCTGAGCATTTGAGAGAAATGACCAATATGTTGAAAAAAGACAACACGGTTAAGTGGAGTGAAGAAGCTATTAAATCATTCAATCTGGTAAAGTTTTCTTTGTCTAATGCCCCAGTTCTGATCAGTCCCGACTATACTCAAGATTTTATTATATTTTCGTTTGCATCTGAGCATACTATGGCTGCTGTTTTAATGCAAAAGAGAGATGAAGTAGAAAATCCAATTGCCTTTTTCAGTAGGACTATTAGAGATGCTGCTTTAAGATATAAAATTATTGAAAAGTAGGCATTGGCTCTTGTCAAGGCATTGAAAGATTTTAGTGTCTATATTCTACATTCACACACTATAGCATATGTCCCTAATGCATCAGTCAAGGATGTGCTCATGCAAACTGATCCAGAAGGTCAAAGAGGCAAATGGATAGCAGCTACGTTGGAGTATGATCCGAAGATCAAGCCCACGAAATTGATCAAAGGCCAAGGTTTGGCGAAATTGATGGCCCAATCAAATCTGCGTGCCTTAGATATAAACCTCATTTCAACAATATCAAAAGAGGAAAATGAGGGTTTGCTGGTTCCTATTTCAGATATTTTTCTGCAGTCTCCTTGGTATTAAGATATTGTGTATGTTCTTCAGGACCCGTCACCTCCTCCAGGCATGTCTAAGAGTAAAGGTAGATCTTTGAAGCTTAAATCTGCAAAATATTGCATTTTGAACAGTGCTCTGTTTTGGAAGGATCCGGGAGGCATTTTGCTAAATTGCCTGGTTGAAGAAGAAGCTCAGAAGGTAATGCACGATTTCCATAAAGGTGACTGTGGTGGTCACCTATTTTGGAAAACTACAGCGAACAAGGTATTGAGAGCCGGGTATAATTGGCCCACATTATTTTCTGATTTATATAAAATAGTGATGAATTGTCATGAATGTCAAATTTTCCAAGGGAAGAAGAAATTTCTTCCACTTCCTTTGAAACATGTTTTAGTGAACGCGCCCTTTCAGCAGTGGGGGCTCGATTTTATAGGAGAAATACATCCCGCTTCCTTAGCACAACATCGATGGATATTGACTGGGACAGATTATTTCACGAAATGGATCGAGGCCATCCCTTCCAGGCAAGCGACTGACACGGTAATTATTCAATTCCTGGAATCAAATATTTTATCTCGTTTTGGTTGCCCATGTAAAATTGTGACAGATAATGCAACTGCGTTCAGATCAAAGAAAATGATCGATTTCTGTGATAAATACAACATCATGCTGGGCCATTCAACAACGTATTATCCACAAGGAAACGACCTGGCAGAGTCATCGAACAAATCACTAATCAATATAATTAAGAAAATGTTGGAGGCAAACAAAAGAAATTGGCACCGAAAGCTTATCAACGCACTGTGGGCAGACAGAGTCAGCAGTAAAAAATCAATAGGTATGTCACCTTTTGAGCTGGTTTATGGTATTGATGTTGTCTTTCCTACTTCTCTTATGGTTCCAGTTATGAGATTATTACAAGAAGTTGGCAGTGAAGATGATGACAACTAGCGAAGAATCAACCAAATGATCCACCTTTAACAAATAAGAGAATAAGTGTCACAGAAAATGAGTCAGTTGCAGGAAAAGATTAAAAAGATCTATGACAAGAAGACTAAAGCAGAAAAGTTTCAGTTGGATGATGTAGTGTTGAAATGGGATGCAAGAAATGAAGACAAAGGCAAGCACAGTAAATTTGATAACCTTTGGAAGGGACCATACAAAATTACAGCATACAGAGGTCAGAATGCCTTCTTGCTTTCAGAAATGGATGGCCAAGATTGTCCTGGAGGAGCAGTAAATGGTAGGCTACTGGAGCACTACCATTTTTGAAGACATGGATCAGAATCTATCTCATCATCATTGTATATACCATTTTATTTTTCTAAAATAAAAGTTCAAAAGGCACAATCATTCAAGTTTGGGGCCCGAGGTGAAGGCTATAAAACTTGGATGATATGTGTATGGTTTGGTTTTATTTCAGTTTTCAGTCTTAGTCTAAATTCAGAGTCAGTTTGCATTTGTGTCATTTTTCAACATTTTTGACTCCATGCCCAATGGATAAGGCTACTTGGTATACGGTGTTCTTGGCACCTCCAAGGAGCTACCATCCCCATTGGAGCCAATGTTAGTGTCAGTCTAGTCATACTGTCATCAATGATCAAAACTGCTCTTTTGTATTTGCATATTAGGTGTCTCATACCGAATAAATTTCACCATTCCGCTAGGTCATGGATTCATTAATGGTAGTCATTTTTATCAGTTGTCCCTCATGAGGTACTTGCTGATTTTCCTTTCTATGGTCTTTAGTCATTAGTCACTTTTATTCTCAAAATCATATCAGTAGGTCATAGGATGGGTCTCATTAGTTTCTAGGGTCTCACCATGGTCAAATTAATGAGTCAAATGTCAATAATATCAGCAAGGTCATGAGGAAGTCAATAAAATTAGAAGTCACAACACTTGAAAGATCAAAAAGATATTTTATTTAGCTTGATGTAATTTTCACCTCAAGACCATGTTTTGAGGTGAAAACATGATATTTTTCCTTTATTATAATTATTCATTATGTAATTTTATATCATCATATGTAATAAGTCACAATTCAGAAGCTGTTATCTCCACAAGGTGATGTCCCTACCTTCAGAGAAGTTTTTCGTAGCATGTTCAACCCTAAATCATCTTCTAAGAAGATCTATCAGAATGAGCCCGGAAAGAGCTTTCCAATGGTATACTACACTTTCAAAACTAACTTTTGGATTGAAATTTATGCTTAAGTGAAGTAAAAGTCTCAATATCCTCATATACCCCCTATTTCCCATTTTTTCCCTTTAAACTTTATATTATTAAAGTTTTATATTTCTTTAATTAAATCCCTTTTCCCCCTTTCCGATTATAAATCGCATTATAAATATAAATGCGATTATGCCAAACCACTTCCCCTTTTCATGACCCCTTAAACTTTATAACGAAGTTTAAGTCTTACATTATAATATCCCGCCGCAACCACTTCCCCTTCATGCCTTCAAACCTCATATCAAAGTTCAAAAATTTATGTTATATAAACCCTGACACTTTAACCGCATCGCATGTTTTATTTTAATGTTCCGATCGGCCAATCGCAACTTTATCCGATGCGATCAATCGCACCCCTTCCTCCGATCTTCCGATCGCAATCCATCTTCCGATCATCCCCCTCCGATTAACTTCCATCGATGGCCTGCTCCCGATTAACCCACAACCGTCAATCTTCCCCCTCCTATCCGACGACCCATAATTAATCGCAGCCCCTCCTCTGATTGCATCGCAAATCCCTTATGCTCTGATGCGATTGTATAGCTGACACCCTCCGATTACACCATCACCGTCGATCTTCCCCACCGATCGGATGACCCACAGCTAAATCGGGCCATCACAATCGGCATTCCCCATATGTTTCACTCCGCTCCCCTCTGATTTTCGATTGCAATTAACCCCCGGTTCCACCAATTAAGCCTTCTGCCCATTCATTACAAAGAGCCCTTTTCCTTTGTAAAGGTTTAAATTTCTATTATTTCATTATTACAAAGTTTTTTCCCTCTGGTTCCACATCCCCAAATCGCATCGGAAGATTTTTGTTATCCTTCCTATTCCCCGAAGCTTTGATTACAATTTCACTATTTTCGAACTATTTATTATATTATATCCCCTTCCCCGGTCCTTCCGATTCCAATTGCGACGACGCCATATCACAATGTGTTTGTTATATATTATTTTTCCGCCCCGTCTATTGCGATTGCGATTTTTATATGATTTCTGCCTCCTTCCCTTCCCTTTTTCCAATTTAAAATTTATTTTTCCCTTCACTGAGGCATAATTTCATTTCATTTTTCCAAAATATTTTATAAAGGTCAGTTCTCTTCAAAAGAAATAGTGGAAAGCAAAGCGACAGTCAAAGGGCCGAGAGCTTATTCAAAACAAAGATTGTTGCAGCAGTAGCAAAATAGGAAATCTGTTCATCGGATTACCTCTTTTATTCCATACAGCATAACAGCAAAATCTCCAAGTGGTCAAATGCAATGCTATCCCTTATTTTCAGGGGCACATTGTTGTATTTCTTTGCTATGGTTGTATTTCAGTTCTTCAGCTGTTAGAACAAATCCTCTTTTCATGGATCTAGATTCCCACATTTTAGTATATTTATTGTAATTATGAATCATTTGTAAAAACGATCTGAAGAGTCAGGTAACTCGAGAAAGTAGGGAAATAGTGTGGAAAAGCTTTCTCCCAATGCTTCAATGTCTGGTTGTGAAGTATAAAGTGTAGCTCGATTTGTGGGATCCATGTGGTATGAGAGTTAGCATTTGTTTTCTTCTTTGTTTCATATGTGAATTTTTATGTGTTTTATTCATCATCAAACATTTCACTTTTGAATCTTTCAGATCAGAAAAGTAAAATCAGTGCCTGTACTCTGCTTAGGAATCATTCATACTCTATGTGTTTTCTTCTGTTTGAAAAGGATCCATTTATTGTGCCCTTTTTAGCTCCTCACCAGTCTTTCCATCCCATCCTCATTAAATTTTATTTGCTAAGTTTCCTGCCTATCTTGCGCCATGAAACACCCTATGTCCTGATTTAATTCACGGTTTCAGCTGTCCCATTTTTGTCCCACACATCCTCGGAAATTCATTTCATTTTATTTAAACCTTTTATCTCTATCATTTTACCTAGCCTAATATCAGATTTCTATTGCACTTTATTGAATATTATTTTATGGAGAGAGCCCTCTCCTGTCCTTGTAGGGCTAGCTACAAAGTTTGACGTGGTTTAGTTTGTTACCTGTTTTGCCTTTACAGATGAAAATAAGGGTCCAGACCAGTGCTACTACCATATCTGGATTTGATTTATATAAAGTTGGGCACGCTCTATGAAAAGATTCTAAATGCACTGCGATCAAATTTTACTGTTCCTCCTTCTCCATATAGTAAGGAAATTCATATCAGCGATGGTGTGCGTTGGTTCACTGCTTACCTCCATCAATAGTGACCATCTAGTTCTACACTTGTTGTTTCAAAAAATCAAAATCTGTTGCATACGATCCGCGTCTTCTAGCCGTACATGCCATGTCATCGACAGGAAAAAGCAAGCCTAACTTCCCCGAGAAGTAAGAAGAAGTGGAAAGATAAGAAGAAACAAGAATTATTCTTACAAATTGGAAAAATGCTGTTGATTATCCCAGGTCTTCTCAACTTTCTGTTACCCTTGTTTGATGGCAGTGAGGAGCATTTTCGTGAGGATTTCCTCAATGCTCAGATGTCTCGAATATTCTTAAGACTTCTGTCGCATCTACAGTGTTGAAAAATACTTTTCTGAACCCAGAAACACATATGGTTGCTACGGATCCCGGTTCTAGTTCGCAAGTGCTTATGATATCCACCACTAAGCCCAAAACTGATGTTTTGTTGTCAACTCAAAGTAAAGATTACAATAATCCTCTGTTGTTGTTGAATGGTCAGGCTATATATCAACCTACTACTTCGACTTCGACTTCATCGGATTTGGCTCCACCGCCTATTATTCATGATTTAGCAATAAAGTTGCCGAAGGGAGTTGTTCATAAATCGACTTTCAACCCTCGAGCTCGTTCAACTCAAAATTATAACATAGTCAAAGATCTGGATCAATCACCTTCTGTTATGTCAACGCTTGAGGTTCTTCAGAATTGTCCCTCCCAAAAGCAGGCTTTGTTATCATTGATTGGTGGAATCGATCCGACAAATTCTAATCTTGTAGTCATTAACCATGCAGGCTATGTGCCACAATTACCAACACCATTATCATTTTTTATTCAAGTACATGTCCTAAATCACCTCATTCATCCGACTATTATTGATGAAGGTGAATCTACTTGTATCATGTCTGTGAGTTGTTGGAAGTCACTTGGCTCGCCAAATTTATCACAATCACCTATGACGTTGAAATATTTTGACAGTCGTACATATAAGCCTTGTGGAATTCTCAGTAACCTATATGTTGAACTAGGGGGGAAAATAGTTACTATTGAAGTTGAGGTCATTGACAGACCCCTTGAGTACAATATATTACTTGTAAGACCGTGGGTTTACGCTATGGTTGGAGTTGTATATACTTACTTTTGTATCGTCGTCTTCCCCCATAAGGGAGGCATCACAGTTATTGATCAACTCTCCTTCTTTGCCTCTGGTTCCCATGCAACAGGAAGCGTTCCATTTGCTCATAGACCCCCACCATCTCTTCATAACATTGGTGTAGGAATATTTAAGGATTATTCCTTAATGGGCACCTTTTAGTTACCGTCGCTTGCGACATCAGCGGAAATCACAAAAATAGAAGCCTGTAATATGATATCTTCCACTTCATCTGATTTATGGAAGGTTCGCAATAATTTTGAAATAGATAGGTTGGGTGAATCAGGTCATGAGGATAGTTCCTTTTACTATGTCAACCTCATTAAAAAAATTAATTAGTTCATCTTAAGGATAGTTCTTTTACCGTGTCAACCTCATTAAAAATTAATTAGGTCTTGAGGATAGTTCTTTTACTGTGTCAACCTCATTAAAAAATGAATTAGGTCTTAAGTATAGTTCTTTTACTGTGTCAACCTTGTTAAAAAATGAATTAGGTCTTGAGGATAGTTATTTTACTGTGTCAACTGCGTTAAAAAAATGAATCAGGTCTTGAGGAAAGCTCCTATTACTGTTTCAACCTCATTAAAAAATGAATCAGGTCTCGAGGATAGTTCTTTTACTGTGTCAACCTTGTTAAAAAATGAATCAGGTCTTGAGGATAGTTCTTTTACTGTGTTAACCTCGTTAAAAAATGAATCAGGTATTGAGGATAGTTCTTTTATTGTGTCAACCTCATTATAAAATGAATCAGGTCATGAGGATGGTTCTTTTACTGTGTCAACCTCGTTAAAAAATGAAACAGGTTTCCATGAACATAGTTCCTTTTATTGTGTCAAGCTCATTAAAAATGAAACAAAGTTGTATGAGCATAGTTCTTTTCATGTGTCAAGCTCGTTTAAAAAATGAAACAAATCCTCTCCTAATTAATTCGAGTCTTTCATCTGATCTCGTAAATGAGCCTTCATTCCATCGAGCTATTAGTAACCAGTAGTCTACTTAAGTGAATGAAATTAAGCTTGGGGGGCATATGCTCTTCTAGGTTATGCTTGGGGGGCATTGAAACAAACTTGTTTCAAGCACACTTTTCTATGTTTCAAGCTTGTGTAAAAATGAAACTACTTTCAAGCATGATTTTTCCTTTGTTTCAAGCTTGTGTAGAAATGAAACAAACCTATTTCAAGCATAGTTTTCTCTGTTTCAAGCTTGTGTAAAAATGAAACTACTCTCAAGCATAATTTTTCCTATGTTTCAAGCTTGAGTAAAAATGAAACTACTCTCAAGCATAAATTTTCCTATGTTTCAAGCTTGTGTAAAAATGAAACTACTCTCAAGCGTAATTTTTCCTATGTTTCAAGCTTGTATAAAAATGAAATCTATCTGGAGTCCATTTCAGTTATTATTTTCAAGACTCATTAAACTCATGAAAATCCCGAGCTTCTTTTGCTATTATTTTCATGCTCATAAAACATACATGAAAATGTCGAGTTCTTTCACTCTTTTCTTGCTCATTTAGTAAATTGAAAGTCGGTTATAGGAGTATACTTTTTATCACTTTTTTGAACTCGTTAAAATTTGCGAAAAAGCGAAACCATGGAGTTATCTTTCAGCTCTTTTCAGACTCCCAAAACATGAAAATATTGTCGAGCATTTGCCTTTTCGAGCACCTCGTAAAAGGAATTGAAACAACATCTACTCAGTATAAGTTTAACCCTTTTCCACACCGAGATAGAATACTTATGAAACAGGAACACCCTAGTCAAAATGGATAGGAGGTTCTCTCAGGTATTATTTTACGCTTTTTCAGATCTGAGGGACAATTTTACGAAAAATAACTTGTGGAGTTTTCTTTTTGTTCCTTTTTCAAACTCTCTAAACATGAAAAAGGATCGAGTTTTCACTGTCGTTAGACTCGTTAAAACATCAAATAGTGACAAACTTTTCCATCATGACAAGATCAAGTTTCAAATTCTCTAGACTCGTTAAAAAATCACATAGCAATGGATTCACCCGAAGGGTGGAATTACACATCAAGCATATGTTATCCTCCTCAAGCTTGTTAAAAAATAAAGAGGTACTGGCTAGCAATGACTAGGGAAAATTGGAAAGGGATAAAACACTTTATGGTTGCAAGTTGCTATTGAACATGACATTTATTCACTTCATCT
This sequence comes from Pinus albicaulis, assembly GCA_034641835.2. Classification (NCBI taxonomy): domain Eukaryota; kingdom Viridiplantae; phylum Streptophyta; class Pinopsida; order Pinales; family Pinaceae; genus Pinus; species Pinus albicaulis. The sequence goes on from CM076577.1 coordinate 1,071,684,110, forward strand.
TCGTGGCTTTTGGGTTGGGTTATCTACTTTATGGTATATCATACCTATGGTCTATCACACCATCCATCACTTTGGTTTTGGGTCAATGTTGTCAACTCATTAAGTGTCTCTGATATGTTTAAGAGAAGTCACTCAGTAATTCCTCATCCTTTGCAATACTCATAAACTTTCATTTCATGACCGCCATCCCTGAACATTGCTTCATCAATTACATTTTTTCTATAAAATCATTACTCCCATTTCGTGTCGTTGATGGGGGATACATCAAGGCCCTCCTGCGATGACTCGCTTCCTGTAGACATCAACTCATCATCCAGTAAATTGACCTAGAAAAAACCTTTCAGTACCTTGGAGCTTGCATACATCAATGGCAAGTTTCTCGTTTTCGGTGATAGGTTCACATCAAAGGCCTTCGACCCAAATTATTTGTATGGTTTTTGACATCAAATCATCTATTCACACCATGTAGAATGTACTATAGTACCTTGAGAGCCATTATCATCATCAGTGGTTTCTCTCGCGTCTGTTAATGGTTTACATCATTGGCTGGTAATTAGGCAGTGTCTTCCCATGTTCGACTTCAGATCACATATTCACATGGTTAGACTCATACTTAAGTGATTGAGTAAATGAGATAGAATACCCTGGATCTAGTTTCATATATTTGGGTTATGATTTAAGGATTGGTACCACATCATTTGTATGATGGTATTTACACATATGGTCATCCTATCATGGGTCTATATCGGTAGACGAATTTATGATGTTATGATAGTTTATGTGTTTATAATGGGTATGCATCCTTCAACAATTCATGTACAAGATGAAAATATATCATGATGTAATGTATTGTAATTGATGCAGGTCACTGTCCACTTCAGATCCTACTCATCACATCGTAAAGATCATTCAACATTATCATTTTCGACTTCATGCTTTAGGGGGCAGATGTTACAAGTTAATTTGGGCATCACTCTCAAAAACCATATTAGTACAAATTAGTGTCTATCATACTCTAAACTAGTTGCTACATGCCTTAAAAAAGTCATCTCATTTTTGGTTTTCTTCCATGAAAGTTTAACTGCTTGAAGTCCAGCTGAACTGCTTCATTGAGCCATTAATGCACCCCTATAATGCAGTAAGTGCTTTGTAGAGCATCTACTCCCATGCAAGGTAGCATTGTAGAGCATCTAGGCCCACTTGACAGTGCATTGGTCGACTAGGAGTGAATTGTTCATAGGATTCCGGGAATCTTCCCACCTTCTAGTGGCTTCTAGAAGTTGTTCCAACTATCACATCATCTGATAACTTTGAATATGAACACCATGGAGCCATTGAACCTCTTATCCTCCTATTCCAATGAACAAGGAAACCTCTTCATCCATTTTTGGAAAATCCATTCAATAATCCATTAATTTCGAACTACCTTCACTAATTATAAATTGAGCACTGATCATAGTGCACAGGAGAGCAAGAATTTGAATTAGTAGAGTTATGCTAGTGAGATCATAACTCTTCGAGGTTGTTTTAATGTAATTTTATGTTGCTGGAGTGATGCGGCTGATATGATGAGTATAGGAATGAAGCTGGAGCGATTTGACTTCGAGTCAACCAACTAGTTGTAACTTCTCCTTCTACTTCATACTAAAGAGATTTGTTCCTTTCCTAATGCATGTGTTTATGATTTAATATGTGTATTGTCAAATATAATCGATTTGGTTTGATTAAGATGAATATATCATATGCCTTTATGTCGTTTTCTGTTTTCTATTAGCCATTGCAGGTATCAATCAAGTGAGTTCAATTTGATTGAGAGTGACGGAAGTGAAAAAAGGTAGAGGAGAAATAGCGAAAGATCACAAATAGGTATTCTTCTCTCATTTATTTATCTTAAGGAAAAGGTCAAGTCTCTTTCATGTGTTGTTCTAAGTGCGGCCACCACATTTAGGGAAACATATCTATCTCTAGGTTTGATTTTCGTAAAACAATTCCAGTGAGAAATGTGAGCCTAAGTAATTATCCCTCTTTGACGTAGATTAGCCATAATGGGGTGTAATTCCTCCAATGATTTATGATGGATAATTGAATCCTCCCATAGCCTAATAGATTCTCCATTCCCAAGGATCTAGGTCAAATGTGAGTTGATCAAGAAGTATGAATTTGAAATGAGCTTCCAAATAGAGGAGCATTGCATGTATCACTGATCTACCTCAAAGTATTTTTGATATTTTTCCTTAAATATTTTAGCCCACCATGAATTTGATTGAATCCTCATTTTCCAATCAAGATTTTCCCCAAAAGTAATATTCATCAAAGATGAGTCTCTCATACCCAAGCCTCCATGAAGCTTGGGAGCTCTAATAGAAGCCCATTTGATAAGATGAAATTTTATAGTCAAAGAATCACCTTCTTCCCACAATTTTTTCTGCAAAAGGACCCATAATCTAAGGAGAATATTTTTGGGAGCCAATAGAGTGGAAAATTGGAATAGAGGAATAAATGAAAAAAATTATTTGGATATAACCACTCTAACAGGTAGATTAAGCCAACAACCTCCCCAATTCTCCATTTTGATTTTAATATTGTCCATGATGTTATTCCATGGTCTAGAGGAATATTTATTTAAACAAATTGGAATTCCAAAATAATGGAAATCTATCTAGTCTGCCACCACTTTGAAATCCAACGCATTTGAAATTTTATTTTGACGAATTATGCTGATGTTCTAAGAGTAGACTTTGGATTTAGTCTCATTTATCAATCCTCCATAAGAAATAAGAAATTTTTCTAGGATCTTTTTTTATCTTTTGGCTATTAAGACTAAATATCCCCCTAAAAGAATCATATCATCTACGAATTGGCCATGATTAATACTTTTGATGCCAACCAAGAATTGGATCCCTAGTAATCAATCAAAACTTATTTCATATTATAAATGCTTTATTAGGGAATCAACCATTATGATATACAATAAAGGAGAAAGAGGGAAACCTTGTCTTCGACCCCTAGAGTCCTCGAAGAAATGATATACCTTGCCATTCACTAAGGGTGTGATCTAGGGACAGTCAAAACATATGGCCACCCATTGAACACAATTTTTATGAAAGCCTATAGTTTTCATTACTTTGAAGATAAATTTGTGTTGAACCCTATCGAATGCATTTTCCATGTCAAGTTTAATAGTCATGTCCTGATCACCTCTTCACCATATGGAGTTAACTGCTTCTTGGATCTTAATTAGGTTGTCAAAAATATGCCTTCCTGGGACAAAACCCTTTGATTTTCAGAGATGATGAAAGGGAGAATTCTCTTGAGATGCATCACAATAAATTTAGAGATTATCTTATAAGAGGCATTACAAAGTGAAATTGGCCAGGACTTGGGAAAGGAAGAAGGATTGTTCTCTTTAGGAACAAGAGCTAAGAAGGAGGTGTTTATTCCTCCTCCCATGCAAATTTTCTTGAGTGAATATCCAATCATTTTGACCAGATGCTTGTGAATTAAATCCCCAAAAATGCTAACAAAAGAGAGTGGGAAAGCCATCCGAGCCCAGAGCTTTGTCTAGGTGGAATGAGAAAACAACTTGGTTTATTTCTTTACAGAAGGGGGGGTTATGATAAGATCATTCATCTCTATCGAGACCATCTCTGAAACTTTATTCAACATGACGAGTTATGCCTCTTCATTTATTTGGTCAGGAGTTCTATACAAATTACTTAAGTGATCATAGGAAACCTCTTGGATTTGGTGGAAATCATCAATTTTTTTTCCTTTGTACCCAGATCTCTGAAATTTTGTTTTTCCTTTACCTTTTATTTGATTGGTTATGGAAAAAATTGGGATTTCTATCCCATCATTTTAACTAGACACTTCTTGATTTTAATCTCCAAAATTCCTCTTCCTATTTTAAAATTACATGGTAAGATTGGAAAGTTTGTACTTCTTGATGCAATAGGTCCTATGCGATATATTTTGTTTCCATCTAGAGCTAAATGCGTTCAAATTATTTTTCCAAGGCTAGAAGAGAGATCTGGCTGTTTATTTTTTCTTTCTTAATCCATTGCTTGATATCCCATTTGAGTCTCTTGATTTTAGTTTCCAAAATTCCAATTGGGCTGCCATCCACCCACTCAGACCAAGTGGCAACAACTACCTCTGAGAATCCTAGAGATTGGAGCTAGAGAGCCGAGAGTAAAAAAGGGATGGGTCCATAATTTTGAGGAGGAAATATTTTTACCAATAAGGGCCAGTGATCAGATCCTTTCCAAGGGAGGATGTGAGATTGAAGAACTAGATTCAAAGAGAAGAAATTGTCGAAAGTTAAGAAATTGTCTAGTCATGTTGACTTTAGTCAAAGCAGCTTCATTTTAACTTTGTTCATACATGGAGGTGTTTTATTTTTCTAGAAAGAGTGTCTCCTTTCATATTTGGAGTATTATCATCCTCCTTAGGATACTTATGGGCTTTTCTACCCATTTATTTGCCGGCTATAGCTGCTACTAACTCTAATGTTCCATTTAGCTTGGAAGCTAAAATTTTGGAACATTACAGTCCTCCCCTCCAAAATATTTTCTTGTCCTAAAGAAAATGCATAAGGAGAGAAAAATATCTCCCCTCCTCCTCATGTGGCCTCCATCAATAGCCTCCATCACTGCATCAAGAGAATCTGCAAATAAATTGTCATTCAATGCTCCTCCCCAAGTGTGCATAACCAAAGTGTCTGCATCAATAAAAAGTGGAAAGTGTGAATGGAAACATGTTGTATGTCTCATGGCCTCCATAAAGTAGGAGTGATGATCAAAATGGTGAATTATTTCCTCCCTCATCCATGCAATCATCCAAATGAAGTGAGTCACCCTCCAACATGGTAACTCTTGAAAAGCCTCTTCCACCTCGTGCTCCTGAAATGAAGGTGGGCTGAATAAGTGAACATGATAGGAAAGAGGGCCTATCCCACGCCATCCTCCCCTCCACTCATGATAAGTGTAGAGGGTATGCTGATATTGGGCTGAAACATGATTTCCCTCCAATGGCAAGAAGAAGATTGAGCCTCCAAAGACTCTTCCTCCAAGATCATGAGTCATGCCAACCCAAACTATTCCATTCAAGATGAATGGCACATCATCACCACATGGCATTCAAATCAGAAAATGGCTGAAATTTATGTGCAATTTTGGATGATACATATGGTCTCTCTGGTGGATACTGCGCATTTCTCCCAACTGTTGCTTGAGAATGTCATATGGCAAGTGTTCCTGCAACAAGTTACAAGTTGAATATGTATGTTCTCCCAACATGTGGAAGTAAGCATAAATGTATATCAGCTGTACATATAAAAAATAACAATACACCTGCCCAATGTCATGTATAGATGGGCTACTGTCATCATAAGCATTGGTCCTAAAGTGACCGTGAAACCCAAAAATACTCCTGCTCTTTTGGGGAGCAATGCACTGTGCAAACATGGTGAGAAGGTACAAATACTCAATAGAGTAGTCAACAAGTACAGGAATGCATTCTATACCATACATAGTGAGTGGAATGAAAGTGAGATCCTCCCCTGAGAATATGCTCATAAAAATCTGCAGAAGAAGGGATACCTTCTCCCTTTGGAATATCTCATCCATAAGAACATGCTCCTATGTGACAGTGTTGTAGGCCTTTGTAATAAGGCTCCATGACTTCTCCCTTTGACATTCCACATGCCAAAGCCATCCATAATTATGCTGCTATGTGAGAAGATCTCCTTCCAACATGGAAATCTCTCACGATCCTTCAATGCTGAAGGGTAGCCTCCTTGCACCATGAATGCGCCTTTCTTCTCTTCAGAAATATCATGAAAAGTATGGGAATAATTTTTCCCATACTCTCCCAAGTGCAACCATAGCAACAACAACCTTTTTTTCTGCCTCATCTCTCCCTCATACAAGCTTCCTTTGAACAAGAACACATCAGCAATACATGGAAGCAAGATACAATATAAACAAGTTGTCAGTTGACAATTGGGGAGTGAATCTTGGTCCCTCTCATGGAACCAACGCAGTGCACCCTTGGCCTACATCAAAATAATAATCAACGAGCACTTGACCAGCCACTTGTTTGCTGCCATAGTCATCTCATAAAATGAAAACATGAAGTCACAATATGGTGTCATTGGTGCACACCAAGAGACATATGGCTTCCCCCACAACTCATCAAAAAGATAGCCAAGATCAATGATACAAGTAGCTGCAAGTACATCATCATATAACATGCAGGAAGAAGCAACTCTTCTTGGTACATCATGCTGCTCAAATAAGGAAAAGAAACACAATACAGAATGTGAAATTATACCTCCTCCATCATGTACTTGAGGTCTTGAGCTGAAATGGCCCAACTGGAAATTCTCTCTCACTCCCAATGAGTAGGAAGGTAGCTGTGACATCCTCTCTATCACCATCCGGGGTATGCATATTTCCAAATGCTGATATATGTCATGCTGGACGCCCTCCCTAGTGAACTCCTCCATCAACTGGAAATATGCATCAAAGTGCATAGAAGAGAAGTCCTCATGTGCTGCATGTAGCAGCTTCTCCTTGAGACTAGAAGATCTAGTCAAGAAGATCCTTCCATAGGAATAGATGACCACATCATCCACCATGTATCTGTCATCTCCATCTGGTCATCAAGAATCATGCATGCACCAAGATCCTTGGAGTACTTTACAAAAAGCTGAGACCTCCAATAAGGATCAATCTTCCTCAGTGACAGCGCTGGTGATCTGGAATGTGAAGCTCCACTCATGCTGCTACCTGTTACTTTGACATCACCTATGCCAAATTTCTCCTCAAAACTCTTCACCTCTCCAAAATCCAAGAGTGGTAAACCCAAATACAAGACATCTCTCATCAACTAAAAATCAGGTGGCCTCCTAGGTGGAATGCCTCCATGAAGTGAGATATCAATGTCAAGAGTGGATTGCATATGTGATTGGGCAACCTTTCCCCTGCCCTGACTGCACAAATCATTCTGCCACTTTCTTGCATTGGCTCTCTGAAATAGAGAAGGGTGTGTGCTTCTCATCAACTGATGTTGCTCTTCCTCCCTCTCCCCTTCTTCCAGCTGAAATGCTGCACAATCATGTTGCTCACTGATTGTGCTTGGACCTCTATGTATGAGATCTTGGGGAAATTCTTGCAAAGGCACAATAATCCCTCCTATTGGAGCATGTGCTCCTCCTCCCTCTGCATGAGGCACTAGATGTGCTCTAGATGTGACAACACTGTTTCCCTCTTCTTCATTAATGTGTGTGGGAAACATCTCAACCAATGGATCCCTTGGTGAAAAAGTGATCCCCATACCCTCTTGTTCAATAATATGAATTATAAGTGTTGCTTCCGGCAATGTGTAATGCAAGACATCAGCTCCTCCCATGGTTTTTTGAAATGGAGTTTCCCCCATCACATGCAAGGGTTTTGTTTTCTCAAGTTTTCCTTGCTCATGTGTCTTAGGAAGTTTTTCACCAAACTCTCCATCAATGTTCTTATGAATATTGCAAAAAAGAAAGTATTGGAATTCTTTAAGGAACAAGATTCAAAAATCCACCATGCATGAGCCTTACCTTTTAAATGCAGCGCTGCAACTCTAATAGCTTCATCTCCGGAAATATGGTGCAGCTGCAAATAGGAGTTTAGCTCCTTCACCCAAGCTCCAAATGAACATGTAGGTGATCCGACAAAAGTAGATAGAAGAAATCTATCTTCATCCTTCTGCTGTCTCTTCTTCATTTGGATCTTGCAAAACTCTTGGAAATCAATATTATCTCTAAACCTCTCAGTTTGAGATTCATTTTCCCGCAACAAATCACTAAGAGTCATTCTCTTAGGCATTCTTCCTCCCCCCATCCATCTCGGGATAGCTCTGGGCATTTGACTGCACTATGCATCATGGAGTGCAGCTGCATGCTCACACTCACCATGTGAAAATCTAGATTTAGCTCTAGAATCAATCTCCTTTGGAGATCCTATCTCTAATCTCCACTTTTTCAGCTCTCCTTGAAAGCTCTTCATCGATTTTGGAAGAAGCTTTGTGAGCTTGTCTTCCTTTCTTTCTACACATATTGAAGCTTTCTAGCTTCTGTCCATCTCTCCTTTTTCTAATAGCACTGGAAAGTTTCCCTTCTCAGGAATATCGAAATTCTATTCCAGAGATTGACTGCAGGGGCATTTATTGGATATGTCACCTTTGAAAAAGGATGAGATCCATAGGTTACTTGGCCATCTGCAGACTCTATCTATAGAGTTAGAAAAATTCCCCTTTAGGGATTCAGTACTTTGGCTTGAAGCCACAGGCTGAGCCAAAGATCATGCTATGATACAACTGTAATGATCCTTTTTCAAGATTGCCCAAGAAACATGCATGAAAAACGCTCTTCCAGCAACATATGCAACAAAATACTGAAATTTACTCTTGGATCCCATAAATTAATCAATATTCAATGTAAATCCAAGAATAAAGCTGAAACAAATCAAATTAGGTGGGCTAAACAGACCTCCCACACTAGTGTAGCCAAAACTAGTGAAAAACCCCAAGACTGCAAAATGCTGGAGCAACTGTTCAAGGGACTGCGCAGTCTAAGAGAGGGTTTACACATAAAACAATCAAGAACAATAGATCTACTCATGTATTGATAAACAATTTTGGATAACAGAGATCTAAGATCCCTTTACAAAATACAAAAGAAACCGGCAAGGGTTTCTTGTCAAACACTCTATATATAAAATGTGATATTCAGAAAATAGCTAAATAATCACTTAAAAACTAAAGTACAAGAGTGAAATAGGCTGAAATATGTATTATATGATGTATAACCCTCAAGGGATTCCTCTCATGAAAGGATTAACCTCTCAATCACAAGGAAACTCAGTAATGGAGCCACCAAACCATGCAATAAGTTATGCCTCCTGAAAAATGCACTCCCTAGAAGAAACAATGTTGAGAGGGTGAGAGAAATGTGTGGTATGATACCAAATATCTGAAATAAGCTCTGCAGCTCTCCAAATAGATCTCTCAAGTGAAGGAAATCTTCCTCCAATGAGAAACTAGCTCAGAAGCCGGGATTCCAATCCCTTCCACTGTTGCACCCAGCAACACTGCACAATCTCCGGAAAAGCTGTGCTGATGAAGATGGATAAAGCTTGGCCTGAAAACCTGATGTGGAATGATAAATACAAACTCTCCAAATGAGCTCCTCAAAGGAAAGAGGTTGGATTCCCGCCCGGGAACACCCAGTGCTAAACAACACTGCAACTTGCTAAGCAGCAAGCAACAACAATTCTTGGCAGCCAAGAATGAGAATAATCTACAACATAATGAACAATGCTACCATACTCTTCCTTATTTCATAAGTGAGTTTTCTTGCATTTGGCCCCACTCACTTAGGTTGCTTCTAGCCCAAGCTATCTTTCCCTCCAAAATTGCATTTTCCAACCTAGGATTCCTCCACTAAAATTGCACTGTTGACTTTAGTCAAAGCAGCTTCATTTTAACCTTGTTCATACATGGAGGTGTTTTATTTGGCTAGAAAGAGTGTCTCCTTTCATATTTGGAGTATTATCATCCTCTTTAGGAGACTTATGGACTTTTCTACCCATTTATTTGCTGGCTACAACTGCTGCTAACTCTAATGTTCCATTTAGCTTGGAAGCTAAAATTTTGGAACATTACAACAAGTTTTCCTTGTTGATTAGGTTGTTTTATATTGGAGCCTTTTCACCTTTTAAATTTTTGCCATTGTTCCCCTTGACCTCCCTGATTTTCTTGGGTGACTAGTGATTTGGTGTAGTTTCTGTCGAAATTCACATGTTAATGGACAACTCAACATTTGAAGGGGAGTTGATCATAATCAAATTCCTGGATGTGAGTCTAGTCATCCATGCACATATTTTTTACTGCCAATAGCCCCATTTTCCAAATCGAATTCCACACAGATTCAAGCACAAGGAAACAAACCCTCACGGGGTTCTGCATAATCATTACATTTTCCCAGAGACTTACGAATGAGCCTGAAGGTGGCATCATTCCAGAAATGGAGAGAAAGATATGGCAACTTAACCCAGAATAGAACGACTATGGGGATATCTAAAATAAGGTTTAAATTTAGGCTCCAACGGTCCAGATAAAGCCCTTGAGGCCCCATAAAATAAGGACACTTTTGAATATCAGATCCTGATCCTCCTTAAGCTCAAAATAAAAGGTGAAAAAACCCATCCCTACAAAGGAAGAAACCAAATCCCCCTTCATCTTGGGATTCCAGTTGGTCTTTATCCAAGATTTAAAATATTGAGGTTTAATTTTCCAATCAAACCTCGATTTTCTAGCTCAAGAGCCCTCGATCGGGCTTACAACACCGAGATCTCAATTTTTTGGATCTCATTAATATTATTAACGAACTTGGAAGGAGGGGTATTTTTCAAATTAGGTCCATTTTCCATAAAGCTATTGAAAGCCACGACCTCCTGAGAGAGCTAGGAATCCTGGGCCCGACCATCCATAGCGACTGCCCAACTAGAATGGAACAATAAAAATTTAGAATGTACCTCTATGAAGATTAACCTTTTGACATTTGTTGACCTGTAGGTCCCATGATCTTGATTGGATCATGACGCCTAGGGTTGGAGTAGATAGAGTATCATTCCCTATATCTAACCCAGTCACAAATAATCTACATGGTTGAAAATAACAAAAATATTGTTGGTAAGTGACGAAAGGCCTGAGGCCTAGGCCTTGGGGTCTAGGGTCATTGCTGGTGAACTTCGACCATCTTCGCACCTACCACAAATATGATTAAAGGTTACTTAAACATGTCAACCATGAAGAATATTACATCCATTCATACTTCTCATGAGATTATATGAAGATGAATTTGATCAATGGGATGAGCTTCTTATTTTGTAATGACTTTTATTGCAACCTTTGCACAACACAATGCCATGTGGATAAATACATTATATTTTTGATGTCGTTGAAATATTTAAGCCATGATTTTTAGATACTTTTAGATTTTTCATTATTAAGCTTCATAGGAAACCACAAAAAATTAAAGTCCTCGAAAATAGATCATACTTAGGTAGATTACTAACATATTTATCATCAATTACTACCCACCATAATTTAAGCTAGTATTTACATAAAAAATGGACAAATGCAAGATGTCAATAAATACACTTACTAGGACCTACGATTGTTTATGTTTTTTTTAACACTTTAATAAATAGGAGTAAATGTTTTAGTAGTTACTACCCACCAAAATGTATGCAAGTCTTTGCCCCTTAGTAGGAAATTAATTTCAATTTCATATAATAACAAAATGAAATCTTATTAACCATTAATTAATTAAAATGTAACTTAATTAATTTTTAATATTAAAATTACTTTTATACATGTGTTGTCGTTGAACTCAAACCTAAGTAGTAATTATAAATTTATTCATTGAATATACATATGCAACCATTGAATCCAGCCCTAAGTAATTATTATAAACTTTTGCGGCCTTCGTTGAATATACATTTGCGATCTCGGCCAAAATAACGATCTAATACCATCGTGGAATATACTTCTGCAATATCTCAAACTATCTACAATGCTTGACAACGACTACAAATAATTAGAAAATAAAATGATAGCAAATGATAGCACTTCAAACTAAACTCCAAGGAATGAAAGATAAGATGAAAGAAATAAGACAAAAAAATAATTGGTTGAAGAAAATTACTAATAAATTAGATATCAAACCCATAAAAGAGGAAATGAACAAATTAATTGAACTCGATCATGAGCAATGCAAAATATCCCCGAACCTTATAATTGCTGGTATAAAAGAGAAAAATGATGAGGACACATTAGAAATAGTAAAAGAACAATTGAAAACAAAGTCACAAATTGAAACAACTAATCTAATAGAAGAAAAAAGGGTGGGAAAGATACTTGAGCATAAATATAGACTTATTTGTGTTAAGGTAGGTTGTAATTAATATAAATTTTATATACTTAGTAAATCTCCAAGCTTAAAAGGATCAAGAATATTTATAAATGAATATCTTATTCCACAAGACCAAGTTGAACTAAGGAAACAGGTCCAAAGGGTAAAGGAGGCAAGAAAGGAAGGGAAATGGGAAATCATTAGAAATATGAAAGCTATTATTAGAGATAGAGTCCAAAATAAAAGTGATAAATATGAATTAGGAACACTTTGGATCCTCTTCTAAAACTGTTGCAGTTTTACATGGTGTAAAGGTCTTATGTTAAGTAGGATCCTGAGTGATATTGATCTTATTTTCTTAGTGAAACTTGAGAGCATGATGAATCTAAGGTCCCTCGCATAGATGGATTCATTCTCTAGTCAACTTGGAACAAGAAATCCTCTCACATATGTTTTGGTGGTATAAATTGTTATATAAAAAATCATATTTCTTCTCACATTGGCTTCATAAGATCGACCCCCTCAATCAATTCATTTGGATCAAATTTTCTGATTCTAACACCAATAGGATTTTTCTCGCAATTTATTATTTCGCTCCTACCAACTCTGCCTCGTATAAGAAAAACAACTTGGATAAGAACCACCCCTTCAATACATTAGAACATGATATCCACAATATAAAGAATGAATTGAATATCCTTTTGCTTGGGGAATTCAATACTAGAACCGCTACTAGTCAAGTTACTCTCTTAAGCAATAACCCTAATTACCTAACCCTTTATGGCTAGATGAGTATTGCGACTCAACTAATAGATTCAAGAGAAATTCATAAGACATAACCGATAAACTATTTGGTACAAAGTTTACCAAGCTTTGTAGTTCCCAAAACTTGATAACAATATAATGGAATTAATAAGTGTCCAGATGACTTGTATTCATGGGATAGTTAGTAGTGTTGTGGATTATGTGATATGTGAAACCCATGTTATCAACCATATTGTAAATTTTGACCTCCTAAATGACCACGAGTATGATTCTGACCACAAACCTTTACCCTTAACTCTAAATATTGACATGATCACCAGCCACATGCAAGAGAATTATTAGATTCAACGACATATTTGTTTTGAAAAAAGTAAATGGATCTCTTCTTAAATGATTTAACGAGGGATTTGGATTTCTTAACATATATTGATAACCTTGATCACATCTACGACATTTTTACTACTACCCTTTCCACTACCATTAGAAAATTCTCTACCGAGAAGTCATATAAAAATAATAATATAACTTCCAACCCTTGGTATGATAATTATTGTAAAATTTCTAGGAAAGAGATTAGAGATGCTCCTTGTTGTAGCCTAATTCGACTCAGCTAAAAGTCAAGAGAGGTTCTGAGCAATTCAAGGTTATTGAGGAACAATTGTTAAAATTTCAAGAAGACTTGTAATATGCTCGAAAGGATTACCACAAGCTTAACAAGGATTCTTCATCACATGTACACCAGAACCAAAATTAAGGAAACAACAAAATTTGAGGTGTAATATAATCCAGAGGAGTGGCAAAGAGAAAAGCATGTAGAAGGGGTCAAGTCAGGCTCATTCACGTGCAGAACCACTCAAGAGCCAGACCGATGGGCACGTTTAAAACATTGCACACTAGAGAGGGTCGAGTCGGGTTCATTCGCAAGCTCAGGAGGGAATAGTGCGGCAGAACACCTCATAAGCTTAGGAGGGTTACACCGTGGAGAAAAAAAACTAATTTCCCGAAGGAGGAGAAATGGTGCATTTCCCTTAAAAACTTAAGAGTTTTGGAGGAAGCGCAAAGGGAAAAACAGATGGTCAGGATCAAAGTGTAGAACTGTAATGGAGAGATGGAAGGTGGAGATCGTATCACATATCACATTTGGTAAAGGATACGAGTTTGTAATATGGTTAACTTGCAATATTGCGATGCGATGCGATCACAAATTGCACATCACAAGGTTTGGAGGAAAGGCGCTAAAGGAATATGTTATGATCGCCGAAGTGTGGAGTGTGGTAAAGCTCCATATCGCTGATTGAAATTTGCGATTGGCCCCACCTCTACTTGCCACATCACCTTCCGCCCATCACACTTCATACATTTTAACACTTAACTTCCATGTATCATAACAAATCTGCGGATTTGTGATTGCAATTGGCCCCACCTCTGCTTTCCACGTCACCTTTCGCCCGTAGCACTTCACAAATCGCACACTTTAACACTTAACTTCCATGTATCATAACAAAACCCTTGATCTGTGATTTGCAGGCAGATGCAATGTAGTTTCAAAGTTAAACTCCAAAGGTTTTCAAATACGGAGGTAAGGCATTTCTTCTGTTAAATCAAATCGAAGGAAGAAAGGAGGATTATAATGTAAAGCCGGTGAAACACCTTGATAATGGAAGAAACTCTGAACGTGGGCAGAGAGACTCAGGTAAGTGACCCAACTCAAAGAAAAGGAGAATAGAAGACTAAACACAGCAGGCATGCGCAGGAGAGGCAGATTCGGGTAGTAGGTGACATGATGATATCGTTCGAAACGCAAAACCATGGGCAGAGTCGGGTGGAGATGCGTTTATATAGACTGTTAGGACATCACAGCCGAAACGGAAGGAGACACATCAACAAAAAATTAGACTCAGCAAAGGGATTATATTCGAAGTGTATTTTGTTTTCTTTGTTAAGATCGAAGCTACAATTGTGTCCTCAATTGCAATGTAATAAGTAGTTTAACAGTTTAGGCAGTTTAGGAGTTTTCAAGAAACTTGAGAAATTACAAACTTCTTTTGTTTGTATTTAAGGAAGAGAGAAAGAGGGAATGAGGGTTTCGAGTTCTGGACCTCTTGGGGGATTACATTTTGTACTTATTTTTCTGATGGCTAAATAAAATAAGCAGTAAGTTTCCTGCAACTGTTGATGGTGATTCATGTTTCTTGCGCCATTTTGTGTCCCTTCTTTTTTGAATGAAGTGAAGTAATGTAGCAGCTAGTATCTTAATTACATCTGTGAGTAAGAGTTAAATAACCTTAATTTGTGCTCCTTCACTCCATCTCTTCTCCCTTCACAAATTCTTTATGAAACTTAAAAGTAATAGATTCTATGTTTACAACATATTATTTTGAGTTTCCCCTCTCTTCACAAATTCTTGATGAAACTTTAAAGTAATAGTTTCTGTGCTTAAAACATATTATTTCAAGTTTCCTCTCTCTCCATGAATTTCCCGTGAAACTTAAAAGTGGTAGATTATGTGTTTTCAGTTTATTACTTTGAATTTCCCCTGCAGTTCTTATTTTCATTCAGATATCAGCAGTGAATGACATCATGCAATCTTTTATTATTCCAGATCATTAAGGGTTTTAGAAAAATAGTTTCTAGAGGGATAGAACAAAGACCTCATGATAAAATCATTTCTGTGACACACTTTTAAAATGTCTTAAGCACTGATTCCTTCCACAATCAAGGGGTTGTCTCTTAAGATACAACATTTTCTGGCGCCATTACCAGGGACGAAGGCACGAAGTTATTTTTCCCTGGGTATTGAAATCTATTTCTTGATGGTGAACAAGATTTAGATACAAGTTTGGTTGTTTATTATTCACCTGGAAACTCCACTGATGAAGGTTTCATTAGATGAGGAATTCTGCGGGCAAGAAAATGAGAAAGCACCATGGAAAATATGGATATCAGAGTTTGAATCTTTTAAAGGAAGTTTTATTTTTCACTATCAGTTTGGTGGCCTATTTTCCCTTACATATCAAGAATATTGTTTCCTGTTTTTTTTCTCAGAAGACTATAAGGCCCAAAATTTACATTCTTTATTGGAGAAAGAAGATTTTTCTTCCAATTGTAGTATTGATCTTGACACAACTTTATCTCCTAAATATGAAAGGAGAGATGATTGTTGCATTACTATTCCTGAAGGTAATCTATCACAGTCTGGGCATAAAGGTGAGGATTCATCGTCTTTGGGTGATAAAATTCTACCTCATAAGCAATTCACTTCTTTCCACCTTGGAACCAAGGTGATTTTCAAACCCTTGGTGCTCCCGACAATCCTCCATCAATATCCTTCAAAAGGATTCAATTTTTTGCCAAGTTTTTCTAGATAGGAGGAAGACATTTTAGTTGAACGAAATATCTTGGAGTTTGAGCACTTTCTGGACAAATTTCAAATTATTTATGAATACGTGGCTTTAAGGATGTTTTGTCATTCATTAAAGTAGGGTGCTCAACAATGGTTCCAATTTTTGGAAGCAAGTTCAATTAGTTCCTGGAAAGGTTTTCAAGATATATTTCTTAGAAATTGGGGTGAGCATAAGTCATATGAAAAACATATTTTGGAATTATATTCTATCCAGAGGCAGAGAAATGAATTAATCGTTGAGTTTAATAGGAGGTTTCAAAAAATTTATTTCAGCATGCCAAAAGAGAACTGACCTCCTGAAGCTGTAGCTATGGTTTACTATTTAAGGGCTCTTTCTGTTGTCTTGGATTTTAATATCAACGAGATAAAGCCTTGCACTCTATATTTGATGTTTCTTTATGCATAGGAAATCGAAGATAATGTGTGGGCTTGTAGAAATTTCTCCTTTCATTTTGAAAGAACAAGTTTTGTTGAATACAAGAGGGTCTGTCAAGAAAACATTGGAATTTCCTTACAAGAGAATGAAAATTCAGAGATGAACAAGGATTTTCAAAAAGGGTTAGGGGATTCCTATATTTCTAAAACACAAGAATTCAAGCATTATGAAGATTCTGGTCGAAAATTTGTTGCAACAACTGAACTACATGCTAAAAGCCTAGAAGATCATTAAAATTTTCATAATTTTGATGATTTTTTGAATAGAGGAAAAACTAGTGGAGCTTCTTAGGTGTGTTTCTAGGAGGAGGAATATTTTTGTCAAGAGTTGGCATTATACGAAGAACATTAGCATGATGAGAAAAAAACCTTAGATTTCTCTTTCCAGCTTAAATGGTTATTAGCAAAAAACAACAATCAATATTTTCGTATACAACCTCAAATCGAGGGGTCAAACAGTGAAGGAAGTTTCCCCATTGAAAGAAGTATACATCAACAAAATTTTCAAGAAAAGGAGGCAACAAAATTTTTTTCTCATCAGTTCTATGATCAAGTAGCAGACTATATGGAAATTTTCTTTTGTCAGCAACAAACATTTATGCAAAGGTACATGCAAAGCTTGGTATCTGGAAAAATTTCATGGTATCTCCCTATTATGATCTTAAAATTTCAACAGTATGGAGGCATTAGGCCTAACATGCAGATGTTGGATTGGTAACATTTGAAGGCTGACTTCACCTGATTGAGTTCAGACATGAATACATATGTAGGATTTGTGCATAAATAAGCTCCGAAGTTAAGAATTTTCAGTTGTAGTATTTTCATTTGGGTATTTTCAGTTTAAGAATAAAGGAAGGAGTCCAAAGTGTAGCAGGTTTATGGAGGTTTTCATACTAGTTCATCTCCCATTTGGGATTGAATGTATGCCCAATAAATTCTATTGATCTACACGTTCTCTTTGACTCCATGCCCAATAAAGGCTACTGATCTACAAGTGCTCCTTGACTCCATGCCCAATAAATTCTGTTGATCTACAAGTGCTCTTTGAATCCATGCCAAATAAAGGCTATTGATCTACAAGTGCTCCTTCACTCCATGCCCAATAAAGGCTACTGATCTACAAGTGCTCCTTGACTCCATGCCCAATAAACGCTACCGATCTACGAGTTCTCAGCACTTTACTACCAAAATTTTGTCCCCAATTGGAGCTAAATGTTGTAGCCTAATTCGACTCAGCTAAAAGTCAAGAGAGGTTCTGATAAATTCAAGGTTATTGAGGAACAGTTGTTAAAAAAATCAAGAAGACCTGTAGTATGCTCGAAAGGATAACTAGAAGCTCAACAAGGATTCATCATCGCATGTGCACCACAACCAAAATTAAGGAAGCAACATCATTTGAGGTGTAATCTAATCCAGAGGAGCAGCAAAGAGAAAAGCGTGCAGAAGGGGTCAAGTCGGGCTCATTCATGTACAGAACTGCTCAAGAGCTAGACTGATGGGCACATTTAGAACATTGCACACTGGACAGGGTGATCGAGTCGGGCTCATTCACAAGCTTAGGAGGGACTAGTGCGGCAGAGCACTAGATAAGCTCAGGAGGGTTACACCATGGAGAAAACAAACTAATTTCCCAAAGGAGGAGAAATGGTGCATTTCCCTTAAAAACTTAAGAGTTTTGGAGGAAGCGCAAAGGGAAAAACAGGTGGTCAGGATCAAAGCGCAGAACTAGAAAAGACAGATGGACGACGGAGATCGTATAAAATATCACATTTGGTAAAGGATACAAGTTTTTAATATGGTTAAGTTGTGATATTGCAATGCGATGTGATCTCAAATCACACATCACAAGGTTTGGAGGACTGGCGCTAAAGGAATATGTTATGATCGTTGAAGTGCGGAGTGCGATAAAGCTACATGTCGCTGATTTCGATTTACGATTGGCCCCACCTCTGCTTTACACATCACCTTTTTCCTGTCGCAATTTTCACATCACACATTTTAACACTTACCTTCCATGTCTCATAACAAATCTTTCGATTTGCGATTGCGATTGGCCCCACCTCTACTTGCCACATCACCTTTCGCCTATTGCACTTCGCACATCACACAGTTTAACACTTACCTTCCATGTATCATAACGAAATCCTAGATCTACGATTTGTGGGTGGATGTGATGTGGTTTCAAAGGTAAAATCCAAAGGTTTTCAAATCTAGAGGTAAGGAATTTCTTATGTTAAATCGCATCGGAGGAAGAAGGGAGGATTATAACGTAAAGACGGTGAAATGCCTTGATAATGGAAGAAAGTCTGAACGTGAGAAGAGAGACTCGGGTAAGTGACCCGACGGAGAGAAAAGGATAATATAAGACTAAACACAATAGGCATGTACAAAAGAGGCAGAGTTAGGTAGCAAGTGACATGATGACGACGTTCGAAACGTAAAAGCATGGGCAAAGTCGGGTGGAGATGTGTTTATACAGATTGTTAGGACATCACAACCGAAATGGAAGGAGACACATCAACAACAAATCAGACTCAACAAAGGGATTATATTCCAAGTGAATTTTTTTTCTTTGTTAAGTTAAAAGCTACAATGGTGTCCTTGATTGCAATGTAATAAGTAGTTTAACAGTTTAGGCAGTTTAGGTGTTTTCAAGACTCGAGTAGTTACAAACTTCTTTTGTTTGTATTTAAGGAAGAGAGAAAGAGGGAAGGAGGGTTCCGAGTTCTGGACCTCTTGGGGGATTACATTTTGTACTTCTTTTTCTCATGGGTAAATAATAGAAGCAGTAAGTTTCCTACAACTGTTGATGGTGATTCTTGTTTCTTGCACCATTTTGTGTCCCTTCTTCTTTGAATGAAGTGAAGTAATGTAGCATTCAATGTCTTAATTACATTTGTGAGTAAGAGTTAAATAACCTTACTTTGCGCTCCTTCACTCCATATATTCTCCCTTCAAAGATTCTCTCTAAAACTTAAAAGTAATAGATTATGTGTTTACAAAATATTATTTTGAGTTTCCCATCTCTTCAAAAACTCCTGATGAAACTTTAAAGAAATAGATTATGTGTTTACAACATATTATTTAGAGTTTCCTCTCTCTCCATGAATTTCCTTTGAAACTTAAAAGTGGTAGATTATGTGCTTTCAACATATTACTTTGAGTTTCCCCTGCAGTTCTTCTTTTCATTCAGATATCAGTAGCAAATGGGATTATGAAATATTTTATTATTCTAGATCATTAAGGGTTTTAGAAAACTAGTTTCTAGAGGGATAAAACAAAGACCTCATGATAAAATCATTTTTGTGACACAATTTTAAAATTTCTTAAGCACTGATTCCTTCCACAACCAAGGGATTGTCTCTTAATATACAAAATTCCTAGTGAAACTTTAAAACTCAAAAAAATAAGTGTACAAAGCTCTTATAAAAAAGGAAGAAAAGGTCCTATACTAATAAGAGACAAAATTTTCTTCTTCACCTCTCTAAAGACGATCCTATAAAGTTTTGGAGGAATATAATTGTTCCTAAAATAAAAGAAAATAATTTGATCCCCTTAAAGACCTGGGATATATATCTTAAGAATATTTATGACTCCCCTGACACCATGGAATACATCTTAAACAGTCCTATAAAAGAGGATATCTTTTCTTTGGAAGAAGTGGAGTTCGGGATTAAGAAGATCGGTAATGAGAAAGATAGGGATATGGAAGGACACCAAGATGAAATATTCAAAATTGAAATCTTTATTCTCATCCCCCATATTCACAAACTTCTCAATTTGGCTGTAAAAAACGACTTCCCTAAGCCTGGGATACAAAGCCTTATTGTGCCTATCTTTAAAAATTGATCAGGAGCTCAAATTTAATCTAAAAAATCAAGGTTCTTGGAATCGTTTGAAACCTAAACGCTCATGTAGTGCTCGTCGTCCTGATTCTGGTGCACTTCATTTCATGAAAAATGGTCGTCGTATGCTCCCGAAAACGACTTTTGTCCACTTTGCCAAACAAGTAAATTTAAAAAAAAAAGAGATAGTCAGATGCCAAGTCAGCAGTTTGTACTAATGACGTGGCATCTCACTGTGCAAGGTAAATTTTGGTCAATGTCCTCCATCGAATGGCAGGATGCCACTTTTCCACCGATGATTGGTTCAAAAGTTTTGTTATGTGTCAAAGTTTGGTTGGTTTGAAATTGGGAAAATCAGGTGACAACACATGGCAAGCCCGGAGGCCACCATGTGCCCCCATGTTGGATTATATAGTGGTGAAAATTTGATATATCAGAGGCTGGGTAGAGGTCAGGTTTGACTCTGCGACCTCCCCCAAAACACGCGCAACGCTTACCACCTCGACTACACAATATTTCTTACCAAACTATGCAAACGCTTTATATTTGAATTAACATAGTTTGTATGGTGGGGGTAGGTAGTGGCCAGCCCCCGTTCCATAGGACCCATGTGCCAGATCATCGGTGGGGCTAGAGTAAAGCGCGGATGGTTAATACCATTAACCACATTTATGCAACAATTAAACATGTTTAATGAGCGCTAATCCAAATCCTTAATACATATTTCATTAAGTGTGGAATTAGTGTGTTAAGCACGCTTAATTAACACATTAAATACCTATTAAACTTATTGACATGCTAATTGGCGGACCTCAAAATTCAGGGAAAGTTCCAGTTGAACCCCAGTTAACCCTGGTTTCCCAAATTTAGCAGATATTTCCTAGGAGAAATTGGAAGAAGTCATAACTTGGGAATTTTTCGACCAAATGAAGCACAAGAAGAGGCTAGATAGCCATTTTCAAGCATTCCTGACTCATTGGTGTAGGCTTCAGAGGCAAAGGAGCACTTATGGAAGGGAATTTTCCAGATTGAAGATTAAAGATGCCTAGGGCCACCAGAAGAGGAGGCCATATCTGCTTCACCTGAAGACCAATTGAAGAGCCATAAGAGGCTACTCAAGGATTTTTGGATGTTTTTAATCCATGGGTAACCTCTGTTTACTGATTTGAGCACATATTCAGGGTCATATTGTAGGTTTGAAAAGTAAGTTTTATGGATCAATAATATGTTTGAAGCAGTTTTGGAAGCTGTTGAGCATGAAGGAGATCTTGTAGGGGTTTTCCCACCTCCAGAAATCTTTTTGCATTATTTGTGACCAGCATGGTTTAACTCTGGTTTGACTTCTTTATTCATGAAGTTGTTTATTGTATTATTCAGTGTGGAATTGAAGGGTGTATGTGAGGGGTTTCTAGCTCTCACCGATAAAAGCATGTCATCTTTGTATGAGATATGTTGTGTTACTGATATTGTGAGAGTTGTTTGCAAGAGAAAATTACCTTGAAGGGGTAATAGCCACATGTTATTGGTAGCAAACTGATATGTACTTTTGACACCGAATGCAAGAGTGGTCCAGTCATGTTGACAGACACAGAGATGTAGCCCAGGAGGGGTGAACTCCTTCATCAATGGATTTTTTCTTGTGGTTTGATGCATAATTATTTTCAAGCATTTGATGATTTCATGCTTTACAATTTTTTCATGGAATTATACCTTTGAAGGACTATTAAAATAAACCATTGAAGTAGCATGTTTTTTAGTTCAAATATATGCAGATAAGAAGAAAGCATGTTTAAAATCTAAAAGAGGTACTTATCATAGCATTTACTAATACTCCTCCATTTAGATCAGTTGGTATCAAAGCTACATGTTTATTGTTAACTTGTGTTGCTTGTGCAAAGAGGGTTTGACTATTTGCAGGGTGAAAATGATTACAAGGTTGAATCTCCAGAGAGGATAAGGAAAACTTATTGGTGCAGATTCCGAAGTTGGAACAAGGAGAAGGAGGCCAAAGTTTCCACAAGCTCCACCTCAAGTTTCACCTCTAGAGATTTTTGAGGCTTCAGTAAGCATGTATCAAGGAGGAGAGTCTACAAGCCTGAAAAAAGATGAAATCTTCAAAAAGGATTTTTGGGACATGTCAGAGATGGTGATGGTCCTCTATGAAGAAAGGAACTCACAAATGCAAGGTGAAGGCTCTAGATCTTCAAGAGGAGAAGGTTCTCCAACAAAGGAAGAAGGTAAAAAGAATGGTGATAAACCACCATATTCTCCACAAACTTCATATTTTTCTACAGATTTGATGAAAAATGTTAATGTAGAAAGTCCTTCCAAGATGTAATATGGAAAAGTTTGTGCCTTTTGTCCACACGATGTGGAGGATGAGGTTCAATCAACACCTCATGTTAAGGAGCTGAAAGAAGAGAAAAAAATATTCCAAGAGGACACCTTCATAATCAGAAAGGATTATGAAACCAACTTTGTGCCTCAATCAAGAGATGATACAAATGGTGAGCATGCATATGCTCCTTATTTACATGCATCTATTAATGTAAATTCTTTTGCAACATTTGAAAGACATAATAGAGGCATTGGGTCCAAGCTCTTGGAAAATATGGGTTACAAGGAAGGCTTAGGTATTGGTGTGAATCAACAAGGCATCAAGAACCCAATAGAGGTGAAATAGAGACCTAAGTATGAAGTCTTGGGTTATGTTGCACCATAAGAATGGTCTTCTAATGACAACTATTGTGTATCATGTACCTTCTATCACAAAATAGGACATGAGAAGGCAAGGTGTTGGAATTTTCATCCAGAACTAGTACCTGCTTGGTTCTCCAAATACCAGAGAGGCTTGAAGGTATCTCCAGAGAGAGATGAAAAAGTTGAAGAAGAAGTTGATTCAAGTTCTTCTTTTCATGCAAGTTCATCATCTAGGAAGCATAATCCAAGGGACGCCAAGAAAATTTATACTCATCCTTTTCATTTAAATGCTTCTCCTAAAGGAAAACAACATGTTGATTTGAGTAACATGTCACAGGAGAGTGTATCCATGCACTTTTTTCATTTCTTCTAACCATTGTGTAGATGAGCCTGACAAAAGAAAAGCCATCATCAAGAAGATGTTTATGTATCTTGAGATTGAGAACGAGAAGAGGAAATTTCAATAAAAGAAAAAGGCATGTGAGCTAAGAAGAGCTCAAATGAACTTTTGCACTCACTGCAATATCAATGGGCATTGGGTTGAGAAGCGTTGGAAATTGTTTCCACAACTTCATGCTGGTAAGGGCAAGCAAGTCATGCGAGCACCAGAAGAGGAAGCAACGAAAGAAAAAGTGTCACAAGATGCGACCATCCATGAAGTAGCTTAAAAAGAAGGAAAAGTTCAAATAGAGGGTTCAGTTACCATGTTGGGTAAGAACTATTCGGACTATTTGTCCAAGTGAAGATTGTAAGTCTTTGTTTGCACTAGTCACATATCCCCATAGGGGGTAATTTGTAAAAGTGATTTGATGAATAAATCAGTTACATGTAACAATGTTTTCTTTAGCATGTTTGTGCTAGTTTGGCTTGGTTGTTAGTCAATTGAAATGGGAAAATTTGGGGTGGCAAGTTTCTCCATGTTGTAAAATTCATTTCTCTTTCATTATGTCGGAAAGAATTTTTGAAAACGGTTATATGAGTAGTGGCAGCATATTTTGTATGTACAAATGTGTTCAACACTCAATTTCTACAAGTATTTTCCATGTGCAGCTTGTATTGATTTATGTCAAAGAATTTTGGATTTTATCCTCGGTAAGGATTTTTGCATATAAACGACATTGAATTCTTCTTAGAGAGGATGTTGTTATACATGGTTAAAGGGACATGGATAAGTCAAGAAGAACAACCAACTTGAAACCTTTGGTCAAGTTACAATTCAATATCAACATGAAAAAAGATCCATTAGGGCACTTCAAACTTCGATTGGGTCAAGTTTAGAAGAATGAAGGAACTGTACCTTCAATTGATAAATAGATGAAAATGAGCTTTTGGAGACCACAAGTCTTTTAGTAGGGAGATATGATTAGGAGCTCAAATTGAAGCTCAAAAATAAAAGTTCTTGGAATCTCTAAAAACTTGAATGACCACGTAGTTCTCATCGTCCTGATTCTCGCGCACTTTTTTTCACGAAAAATGGTCGACATATGCTCCCGGAAACGACTTCTTTCCGCTTTACCAAATAGGTAATTAAAAAAAAAAAGAGACAGTCAGATGCCCAGTCAATAGCCCGTACTACTGACGTGGCAGTTAACTGTGCAAGGTCAATTTTGATCAATTTTTGGTCCATTTCCTCCATCGAATGGAAGGATGCCACTTGTCCACCGATGATTGGTTCAAAAGTGTGGTTATGTGTCAAAGTTAGGTTGGTTTGAAATTGGAAAATAGGGTGATGACATGTGGCAAGCCCGAAGGCCACCACGTGCCCCCCTGTTGGATTATATAGTGGTGCAAAATTTATATATTGGAGGCCAGATGGAGCTTGGGTTCAACCCCGCGACCTCCCCCACAACACACGCAACACTTACCACTTCGTCTACACAATATTTCTTACCATACTATGAAGATGATTTATATTTGAATTAACATAATTTGTATGGCGAAGGTAGGTGGGGGCGAGCCCCCGTTCCATGGGACCCATGTGCTAGATCACCGGCGAGGCCAGAGTAAAGTGCGTAGGGTTAAGACCATTAACCACGTTTATGCAACAGTTAAACATGTTTAATAAAGGTTAATCCAAAGCCTAAATTCAGATTTAATAATTAAGTGCGGAATTAGAGCACTTAATTAACGCGTTAACTACTACTTAAAATTAATGACATGCTACTTGGTGGACCCCCAAATTCAGGGAAAGTGCTAGTTTAACCATAGTTAACCCCATTTTGCCAAATTTAATAGACTTTTCCTAGGAGAAATTGGAAGAAGTCATAACTTGGGAATTTTTCAACTAAATGAAGCACATGAAGAGGCTAGGTAGTCATTTTCAAGCATTCCTGACTTAGTGGTGTAGGTTTCAGAGGTATAGGAGCACTTCCCGAAGGGATTTTTACAGCTTGAAGATTAAAGATGCCCAGGGCCACCAGAAGAGGAGGCCATATCTACTTCACTTTAAGACCAATTGAAGAGTAAGAAGAGGCTACTCAAGGGTTTTTGGATGCTGTGAATCCATTGGTAACATATTTTTACTGATTTGAGCACATATTCAGTGTCATATTGTAGGCTTGACAAATAATATGTATGGATCAATCAGATGTTTGAAGAAATTTTGGAAGCTGTTGAGCAAGGAGGAGACCTTGTAGGGGTTTTCCCACCTCCAGAAAGATTTCTGTAGTAGCTGTGACTAGCATGGTTCAGATCTGGTTTGAATTCTTTATTCATGAAGTTTTTTATTGTATTCTTCAGTGTCATCTCTGTAGGAGATATGTTGTGTTGCTAATATTGTGAGAGTTCTTTGTAGGAGAACATTACCTTGAAGGGGTAATAGCCACATGTTATTGGCAACAAACTTATATGTACTTTTGACATCGAATACAAGAGTGTTCTAGTCATGTTGACAGACACAGAGATGTAGCCCAGGAGGGGTGAACTCCTTCATCAATGGATTTTTTCTTGTGGTTTGATGCATAATTCTTTTCAAGTTTTTGATGATTTCATGCTTTACAATTTGTTCATGGAATTATACCATTGAAGGAAAACTAAAAGAAACCATTGAAGTAGCCCACTGTTCAGTTCAAATCTATGCACATAAGAAGCAAGCATGTTTAAAATCCGAAAGAGGTACTTAGCATAGCATTTACTAATAATCCTCCATTCAGATAAAAAATGGGGATACAAATGTTCCTTCTAGCTATAGGACCATTATGATTATCCACATTTTAGACAAGCCATATGGGCTCATTTTTAAAAATAAGATTAGCCTCTGGCTTGAAAACCATGGTAAAAGAGATAAAGGGCAAGGGGGTTTTAACAGATATCACTCAATACGAATGATGGCTATAAACTTAGCCACTATTGGAAACCATTAATCCATATCCTTACTTCATAAATCCTCATCCGTCCCCCTCACCCTTAATTTAAATTCCTTTCATCACCTCCCCCTTTTTCCCCTCTCCACTTTCAATATTATATTACCCCTCCCCCCCCCCCCCCCCCCCCCCTACACACACACACACACATATATATACCTTTAATTCATTTATTACATAAATATATCACAATATCATATATTTAAATATCATAATATTATATTAAAAATAATTTTAAATTACTAACCATATAATAATTCATCTAATAAATATAAATTAGTTTATATATATATATATATATATATATATATATATATATATATATATATATATATATATATATATATATATAATCTCATATTTCTCTTTAACTTAAGCCCTTTATGTTCCTTGATTTTCTTAAATTTTCGCATTTTTAACCCTTTTATTATTTTCTCAATTTCATTCTTAACAATTTTATTATTTTTTTAAACATTTATTTTAACCATATTTTTACATTTAATAATTTATTTCCTTTTCCAATTAGTAATTAATTCATCTCATTTGACTGTTAATAGTTTACTTTAATTTTTTACACCCTTATGACCGTTAATCTAGTCTCAAGGTTCTAATTACTTAAAGGTTTGATCAACACTAACACTTACCATCTATTTGTTTTCTATTCCTTGATGATGGGTTTGAATGTCCACTTGAAATGTTGGACATGGAACATATCTACAAATTTCATATATGAAAGATTAAGACAATATGAATAACTTTGGAAATCCTCACTCTCAATCTTGGCCATCTTGTTACTCTTAGGACCATTTTCGAGGAATGTCGCAATAGTAAAAACGATCTCTTCTGTTTTTTTGTCTACTATAGAAAATATTTTGACACAGTACCTCGAGATAAGATATGGAAAAGGCTTGAAGAGACAGTCATTCCTCTTGAGTTGAGGGTTCTCGTGATTCAACTACATGAGAATGTTTTTCCAAGCTTAAGACCACTGGGAATTGATCTCAAGAAATTAAATGCAATATCACAGTAAGCAAGGGTGTCCCATATCCCATATGCTTTTTGGAATTTGCATTGATAAGTTAGAGAATGTTTGGAAACTGCGGGTTGCGTTGGACCCAATCTCGCTATCATGGCCATTACTCTTCTCATTTATTATGATGATATTGTTCTTCTATCTAGAAGCCATGATGATCTCGACAAGCAACTTAAAATCCTCCATGATTACTGCCCAAGTTGGGTACAACTGTTAATATCGACAAGACTAAAGTCATGATAATTAAATCCAAAAAGGTCAACCATGATAATTTCATCTATGATAACAAGTACTTGGATTAAGTTTCTTCATAGAAATATTCAGGTATTTTCTTTCATCATCAGTTCAATTGGAATTGTAGCATTGAGAAAATGATTATTAGAGGTTGGAGATCTTATTATGAACTTGAAAATAATTGTAAGAGTCAATATATTTTTGGGTTTGGAGTATGAAAAAGTTCCTCTTTTGAGACTCTCGTTACCCCTATTATTTTATATGGATGTGAAATTTGGGGTTGCAGTATATCTAGAGAATCATTGAGGCAAATCGAGTTGATCCAAAAGAAATTTATAGCCTACAACCTCAATATTAGAGGGAATACTCCATATCATATCCTCTTAATTGAAGCTAACCTCCCCCAATTGAAAGCATGCCTATGTTTAGGTATTTTTATGTATAAGAAGAAACTTTACAACATTGAAGCCAAGAGGTTCCCCAAAATTACTTCTAACTCTAGCCAAAACCCCCACCTCTAGATCATGTGAGGCTGGCATAAGGATGCCCAACCTTGGATCGACCATTAGGGGATAAAGGAGGAGATCATCTTGGAGAATAAGAATAATATTAAAAATACTATTACTTCCAAATTTAAGGATAAGTTGTGGGATGATAAGAAGCTAGAGGGAAAATGAAGCTAAGATATTATATGGAGGTGTTCAACGCCACTCTTGCTAACCAAAATTATCTTTATGTCTTTACCAGTGTTAAGAAGAAAATGAGAATTGCGAAGATAAGAACTAATTCTCATGAGCTTCAAAGTGAAAATGGGTGTTGGTCTATTCCTAAAACACCTTGGGATGAAAGAATATGTCACCTTTGTGATACTAAGAGGGTTGAAGGTGAAAAACACTTTCTCTTGGATTTTCCGACTTTTACTCACATCTGTTTTCATTTCCAAAACATTTTCCCTACTTCAAATCCTCTTGACTTGTTAGGTAAGAAAAACTATAATGATCTACGAACACTTTTTTCCCTTCTTTTTGATCATAGAAATAACATATTAAAGAGTCCCAATTAATTTTCTTACTTTCTTAAGGTACGATAAACCACGTTGTTCTTAGTGGATGTTAATCATCATCATAATAATAAATATTATTAATTATCAAGCTCAAAATTAATAGATATGATTAGTTAACAAGTTTAATTAACAAATTTAAAATTTTATTAGTTGAATTAAATAGCATTATTCATCAACAAATACAATGGGATAAACTCATTAATAATTAAGTGAAAATTGATTAAAACCATAATTTTTTATTTAATATATATTAAAAATAGTTAGACACCATGGATATTATTAACTTGTAAATAGACTTTGCTACAATACCATGGCTTATTAATACCACATGACCAAAAACCATAACTTATTTCATAATAAAAACATTTTATAAATATTTTATTTTAATTTAATTTAATAAATTTGTTTTAATTAAATTTAAAAGAAAAAAATTTATAATTACTTTTGAAATATATCTAAACCCTCTATCCTCACTATTATTAAGAATATTCCATGAATGTTCTATAGATATTAAATCAAACTTTTAACAAAATAAAAAATGAGAATACTTCTATATAATATAAATAATCTTAAATAATGTAAATAAATAACTAAATAAATATAAATAATATAATAAATAACCAAACCAACATAGATCCATCTTAACTAAAGATCTACCAATGGATGAGAGGAATCAAAGCACTCTAGGTATAAACCTTTCCTTAAGTTTTACACTAAAAAAGAAGTGTGTAACTTGAGAGATTTGATCCCTCTTGGCGCTTGGTATATTTGGAGTTAATATGGATCTATATTGGTTTAATTAACATGAAATTAAATTACTATTTCAATTTAAATCTGATTTAAAAAATATTAATATAAAATATGTTTTTTGTTGTTGTTTTTAATTATGTTTTATAATTAATATAAAAATCTAAAATACCTGATGCGGGTGGATGAACCAGTACTACGGGAAGGTAGATGGTATTATGAATATAACTAATATGCAATACAGCTTAAGCTTTGGCAGTAGCCAAGCTAAGTGGAGCGGGTTGATGAGAAACATTGAGAAAGTCTTGGTGGATTATATAACAGTGATGGATGGCGCTCTCAACGTTGTTTAGTGTATTGGTATTAGAGGGAGGGTAAGTGAAGGAACTTCGACTGAGTGTGCACATGCCCCCTAGTTTGGGCGGTTTCTATTTGCTCTGTCTGACTGTGGGAGGTATGAGTTTAATGAGATTGTGTTTGGGGTGACTAGCCGGATGGTGTGGGATCCAGGAGAAAGGAGTAGGGGTTGTTTGTCGACTAAGATCACATTGAAGAGGGAAACTCTTGTTTCACAGACCCGAGAGAGTTTGTTTAGCCCTAGACGCAATTCACCATTTAATGGTGGTACCTCAGTAAGTGGTGGTTTCTTCCTCGGCTATAATTTCGCTCAATTCTCTGTTCTTGGTTTTTCCCGGAGGTCCTGCTCTTTTTTCTCTATTGGGAAGGCGTCTCTCTATGTTATTTATTTCTGGGAGTTTGGAAAAGTGGTTCGATGTGGCCCCATTTTACAAAGGACCTGGTTAGGGCATTGTTGGTGTAGGGTGGCAACATTTTGAATTATATCAAAATAAATATGGGTGTTGGTAGTTGTTATGGGGAAGGGATAGCTGGATTTTTTTATTGGAGTGGCATTACCTCATGGCCTAGCATCACAAAGGGGTTTTGTGGTGGCCTTCTTGAGAATCCTTCTTGACTAGTCAGGAAGTTATTGAGGGATTGAGCTTTCAGGTGCCAGTGTGGGTGTCAGGAGGCAACACACCAGCTCAAGTGTTGGAATAGAGGTGGGTGACTGAGTGCAGGTGACTTGGGGTTTCTGACCCCTTAGCGATGTGTAGTAGCAACAAACATGAACCACTAGAGGGTGTATAAATTTGATATAAATTTCAACTACTCAAGAAATTAAACTAAAATCAAGAGACATAATTCAACTCTACTAATATGCATAATAGAAATCACAATTTAGAACAACACACATAGACATGAAATAAGAAAAAACACAAATACAGAGTGATTTATAGGGTAAATCAACTGGGATTAACCCCTCAAGCCTCTTTGCATTAATCAATTTAATAGAGAAACTATTACAATTTCCTGCTCCAACTCAAAGCACAACCTCCAAATTAATAATTGTTCTCACTACCGACTTAGGAGCTTTGGCCAAAACTTAGCCACTTTATGCCTCTATCAGCTTCATATTTCCTTGCGTAAATCTTGAGGAAATTATCCTCTAAAAAATAGGAATTTCCTCCTAATTACTTGCGCAATTCCCAAGGATTGATCATTGACTTCATGCAACACGTGTACACTCAAGCTAGTTTACAACTGATGTTACATTGCCTTTTCATCTCCACTTCATATAAGGAATTCAAATTCCTTACAAGAATTAACTATTTTGGGTTGATTTATCAATTAACTGACAGATCTCTGATTTAGACTGTTGTCCCATTCCACAACTGACCTTCAATTGACTCTATCAATAGCTAGAGGCCAGTTAACTAAGTATAATTGAAAAATAATTGAACTGCAATTTTCCCTCTAGCTCAAATTTACTAAGCTAACTGAGTGACAAGATCCATGTCAAACTGATTAAATGCCTCCAATTTGTCATGCTGATGTGGAAATTAGATTTACTCAATTTGACTAAGGCTAAAGTCAAATTGAGCCTTTCTTGCTACATTTTTTCAACACTTCCTCATAGGAAGAAAGGGAATTTTAACCACCCCTATCCAGCACTTGTGGAATGTATTGTAGCATCAACTCTCACTATTTTTTTTGCTACTGCAACAACTGCAACTGAGAAGCATAAAAAAAAAACATTGAATCAAATGTGTTTGCAACTGTCTACTTGGAAAATTTTGTTGTTGCTGACTCTGCTACTGAGCATCCTGCTTTTCTCTCAACATTGATATGCACTCAGTATATGATTTCCATTTATTTTTCTGCTACTGAATATTCTGGACCCTTGTAGCAAGGTAATGCTCCATGAGGAGAACACCTCAATGGACCCTGCCCAAATCTCCACAACTCTGGGACTAAGGATCTACATTTCCCCACCTCACTCCTGGAGGTATAGCTGCATACAAAGTGAAAATTGATACACTCATATTGATGTTGCTATTGTTCTACTACTGCTTCCACATTTCTACTACAACTACTACAATAATGATTCTGATCTTCCCATATTTTGAAGTACTAGCTTTCATAGGGCTACTCCGTATGAAACTAGACTCCCTTTGAGTCTCAATCTCCTAGTGGGAAATTAGTTGAATAGAGAAACTATTACAATTGCCCGCTCTAGCTCAAAGCACAACATGCAAAAGAATATTTTTTGTAACTACTAACTTAGGACATCTGGTGAACAAAACCACTTTATTCCTCTATCAACCTCCTATTTCGTTGCGTAATTCCTAAGGAAATTAGCCCCTAAAATATAGGAATTTTCTCCTAATTTCTTGTGCAATTCCCAAGGATTGATCGATGACTTCATGCAACACCTATACACTCAAGCTAGTTTACAACCGATGTTACACTGCCTTGTCATCTCCACTTGTTCCAATGAATTCAATTTCCTTGCATGCATTAGCTATTTTGGGCTCATTGATCAGTTAAATAATAGGTCTCTCAGTTAGACTATTGTCCCATTGAAAAAAAGACCTTCAAATGAATCTATCAATAGTTAGAGTCCAGTTAACTAAGTACAACTAAAAATAACTAAACTCAAATCCCTCTAACTCGAATTTACTGAGCTAACTAAGTGACAAGATCCATGTCACATTAGTTAGTTACCTCTAAGTTGTCCTGCTGATGTGGAAATTTGATTTACTCAATTTTACCAAGGCTAAAGTCAAATTGGGTCTTTCCTAATATATTTTTTCAACATAAGAGTCGTGCTCGGCGGGTTGGTGGCCTTAAGGATATGTCGGGTGAGTGGGCCAACCTAGGGGAGAGGAATGAGGAAATGGATGGCAACACATATGAGGAGGGTGAAGTCACCGTAATTTAGCCGCTAGGGCAAGTGGTGCAACCACCCTAGATTTCCACAATTGCTGAGCAGATGAGGGAAATTGCAGCTAGGTTGCATGTCATGCGTGAAAAAAGGTATGAAGAACACAATGAGACCATAGCCTACATTAATGAAATGCAGTTTATCCAATGGGAAGTCTTATACTATCTTTCCTCTATGCGTCAGAGCCAATGCCACACCAACGAAAGGCTTGATGAAATTGAAACGTGACTAGCTCACATCGACTTTAATGTTCATGAAGTTCGGGGCCACCCTATGGGCCAAGGTGCTTCCAATGCACCAAATCCTCCCTTGTAAATGCTCTCTTCTGGATTTTTTCTAGTTCTGCTTGTGTTTTGGGATGTATGGATTTTTTGTCTATGGAATTCATGTAGATATTATCAATATATTTTATGTTTTGATGCTGCTCTCATAGCTAGCAAATCTGATTAGAGTGAAGCCTAGAGAGTGGGGACACTAGGAAAGTGGGGACGATCTAGACTATAGGATGTACTACTTTTTTGATGAATTAATTGAATTTCTTTGAACGATAAAAAAAATATAAAAATCTAAAATAATAATAATAATAATCTATATTTAGCTTACCATTAAAAAAAACATCAAATTAGTATATGAAATCCTTTTATTATCCGTTTTGTATGTTAAAAATTATGTATTTCAATTTTCCTTTTCATCTCTTTAACATTTATTAAACATTAAACTAGTTGAGCTATATAAATTAAAGGAGCAGTCTAACTAATAGACCAAATGACTTTGGATAGTAAAAATTTGAGCAAGATTGTTGGAATCACGCAATAAAATTTGAGCAATATTATGAGAAAGATTGTGATTTCTTTTTGTTTTGTAGAAATTATATAAATTATGTGTTATATATCTAAGATTCTCTTGATCACACACTATTTAACTTCATGCACAATACAGAATCTATTCCACCATTGATCATCACATGCGGAAATTAAATCAATTGCAATGCACACATGAAACCATAAAAATTCACACACATTAACACAATGATTTAATGGGAAATCCTGAAGCTAAAAACCCCAACTATTTGTATATAATATATTTCATAGAGATCATGTAACAATCCTCATACAAAGCTGAACATTTCAAGCTCTCAGTACAATAAAATCACTACACACTAATCAGGCCCTATCTAGCAAATCCATGCACTGATCTCTGCCACTTGCTAGCCTACCTCTACTGCGCAATCCCTGCTGAAGAATGGCTCTGAATGAATTCGAATCCACTTTGATTTCACTACGCAATCCTCATTGGCATCTCCATTGAGTGTTGGATGCAATCAATGCATCACTATAGTCACAACTGATAGTCTATCTTACCCTTTCACCTATCTCTCCACTGGTCTCCACTGAAACTGCCATGCACTATAGTTAACTGATCTATTCTTCAGTTGATTAATGAGTTATTATTTAGTGAATTAATTATTAATTAATTCACACCACTCTCACTCGTGTATCAATCAGTTAGACTAGATACAACTAGCTCAACTGAGTTTAACTGAGTTAAACTGAACACAACTCCACCAACTACTTCTATAACTCCACCAAACTCTGTCACATGAGTTCTAATTGAAGTCCTCATGCATTAGCTCCAGTAAACCCTCAGGAATAGCAGAATTCCTTCTGTCAGCTGTTGTGCCACATCTGTGCACTTAACTGAAGTGCTCCAAGAGAATAATATAATGTTTAGAGTCCAAATATTATTAAGAGCTAATAATATTCGACATATCTATTTTTAGACTGGCAATCTAAAAATAGATTCCGCCCAATATGTCTAAAAATAGAAGTCCATCTATTTTTCCAACTTGAACAACCATCCACAAATAGCATCCTGCAACTTATAGAATATGATCGACATGTCTAAAAATAGACTTTGCACCAAAAATAGCTTGCGGGCCCACTTAGTGAAGGCGACTCTTTTCACTAAGCTCATCATCTTGTTGAATCTCAACACTCCCTCTCAACAAGATAGGGATTATCTACCACCTCGATCCTGTCTCTATGGTATTCGAATTTGCTCCTAGTGAGCGCCTTCGTCAGAATATCTGCATCATGATCCTCCGTGGGAATGTAAGAAAGTAACATGATCTTCCGCTGCACACAATCTCTAATATGATGGTACCAAATGTCAGTGTGTTTAGATATATCATGAAATACTGCATTAACCAAGAGTTTGATGCAACTCTGATTATCACAATATATCACAATAGGATCTAAGTGTGAACCGAACAACTCGACCAGGATCTTCCTCATCCATATAGCCTCGCATGCAACCAAACTCGCCGCCATATACTTGGCCTTCGCGGAACTGAGTGCCATGGATCTCTGTTTCCTGCTGTACCAAGAAACTGCTGTAGACTCGATGCTGAAAATCCCTCCAAATGTGCTCTTTCTGTCCGTTGGGCTCCCTGCCCAATCTACATCTGTGAAACCATGCAGCTTCACCTCATCCGATTGTCTGTACCACAATCCATATCCCAATGTGCCTCTGAGATATCTCAATACATGCTTGCCTGCCTTCCAAAAGAGCTTGGTAGGCTTAACCATAGCTTGTGAAAGCTAGTTAATAGCATAGCATATATCGGGTCGTGTATTGACCAGATACATAAGCGACCCCACCAACTGTCGATAAACAGTGGCATCCACTACCTCCGCTGAAGTAGCATCCTCCTTCCTCCAACCACCAGAAAGAGGAGTATCAACAGGCTTGCAGCCATGCATGTTGAACTTCTCCAGTATCTCCCGGGCATACTTACCCTGAGAAACAAACAGTCCATCACTGCGCTGCCAAATTTCCAATCCCAGGAAATAATGAAGGAGGCCCAAGTTCTTCATCTCAAACTCTTTTGCAAGATCATCCTTGCATGAGAGTATCAACAGCTCATCACCTGTCAAAATCAAATCATCTACATAAAGTACAATGATCAGCAACTTACCCTCCACCACAATCTGGTATAGGTTCAGATCCACCTCACTCTTGGAGAATCCAAGTCCGGTGAAATAACTGTTTATCCATGTGTACCAAGCACGAGGTGCTTGTTTCACTCCCCATACCCAGCTCTTTGAGCTTGCACACATACTCGCCATCAACATTCTAAACTTTCAGATACTCTATGTACACCTCTCTCAATGACCGCTGAGGAACGTACTACATCCATCTGACGAATGTGCCAACCCATCTGCGCTGAGAGAGCAAGGATGGTTCGTATGGAAGAATACCTTGCGACAGGTGCAAAGGTTTCTTCATAGTCGATCCCCTCGATCTGTGAGAAGCCTCGGGCAACAAATCTTGCCTTGTACTTCTCGATGCTCCCTTTAGCAGCTTGCTTCACTTTGTAGACCCATCTCGAACCTACCACTGATTTCCCTTCTGGCCTTGGGACAATCTCCCATGCACTGTTTCTGATAATCGAATCATACTCTTCCACCATGGAATCTACCCATGTAGGGTCCTCCACAACTTCCTCGAAAGAAGATGGTTCTGTCACGATACACTTGCTCATCATAGCCATGTATCCAGTAAATTGGTCAGGTGACTGTCTCTATCTGCGCTGTGATGTAGGTGCTCCTACATTCTGCGTTGCATCAAGATTCAATCGCTCATCTTTTGTAGTGCGCTTCCACCCTATGATGTTTGGCACTGCATAAGTGGTTTCTTCCACTCCATGAACCTCCTCTTATGGCTGA
The DNA here is from genome assembly GCA_034641835.2 of Pinus albicaulis. Lineage (NCBI taxonomy): Eukaryota > Viridiplantae > Streptophyta > Pinopsida > Pinales > Pinaceae > Pinus > Pinus albicaulis. The sequence goes on from CM076577.1 coordinate 1,071,720,670, forward strand.
TCCACATCCTGAGGCTCATCTTTAGGAACAAGTAGCTCCTCATCTGCATGCAAGTGTAGCTACCTCTCAAGTGACAACTTCATGGCTTTCTCCTCATGAAATTTGATATCCCGTCGCACAACAGTCTTCCAACTGTCTGGAAAATACACACGATAATTGTGGGGTGTTTTTGTGTACCCCACAAATATCCCAACCTCTGCGGTCGGCTCTAGCTTCTTCCCGGCATCCTTCATCACATGAAAGTAAACAGGTGAGCCAAAAATATTCAAATGAGAAATATCAGGCTTCTTACCAGAAAACACCTCTTCAGATGTACTCATGCCAATTACTCTATGAGGACAACAGTTTTGCACATAAACCACAGTGTTGCATGACTCAGCCCACAAGTGTATGGGAAGGCCCTGATCATGCAACATCGCCCGTGCAGCACCCACGATCGTTCTGTTATTTCTCTCTGCGACCCCATTCCGCTGTGGGTTAGGAGGCGCTATGAGCTCTATTCGAATTCCTTTTGCACTGCAAAAGTATTTGAATTTTCCAGAGATGAATTCACCACCATTATCGCTCCTTAGAGCTTTCACTTGCTTCCATGACTCTTTCTCAACCAGTGCCTTGAACTCACAGAACTTTGAGTATGTCTCGCTCTTCTTCTGCATGAAGAAGATCCAGCACTTACGAGAGAATTCATCAACAAATATCACATAATACCTGTGCTTTGCTGTCGAAGCTACTGAGAAGGGTCCACACACGTCAATGTGAATTCTCTCAAGGATCGTCGTGGCATGACTATCCTTCTCATGAAAAGTGGTCTTCATAAATTTTCCCAATGTACATCCCTTGCACTAATCTGACTGCACAAGTGTACCCTTGGGAAGCCCGGTAGAAATCTACTACAAAATTTTCAAAGTGCCATAGTGAAGATGGCCCAATCTCCTGTGCCACAATTCGCCCTTATCCCGGCTCACCACTGCTTCTAATTTTCCTGCCATTCTTGCGCAGCCATCTACCTACAATTGATAAAGTTTCTTAACTCAAACCCCTATCCTTCGAGTTTCACCAGTTGCTTTACTGCACAGGAAAGCCTTTCCCTCACTAAAAACAACATCATATCCCTTGTCTTCCAACATCGCCACAGAGATCAGATTCTTCTTCAATTCTAGAACATGCATGACATCCTTCAAGATGAAAGGTTTTCTAGACTCCCTCTCAAAGGAAATGGTCCCGATACCAGTCGCACTGTATCTACCATCATCGCCCATCTCGATGTGCACTCCAGGATCCTTCTCATCCAGATCACTGAACAAATCTTTGTCTCCGGTCATATGAAAAGACGCACCACTGTCAAGAAACCACACTGATCCCATCAAATTTGAAACAAATCATGCGATCAGTGAAAAATCCAGCTCAAACTGCGAGGCTAAGGCCTCTCTCTAGGCTACCAGTCCAATGACTTTGCTTATTTCTATACGCTGAACCAATTAGTGGCGTAATGTCCGTGTTGGTGATAGTGGAAGCACTTCACCTTGGACATGTCATGCTTCTTTCCTTTTGCACTGGATTGAAAAGCATTCTTCTTGCTCTTCCCCTTCCTTGCTTTGGCAGCCAAAGTGCAATTTTCTTCATCTTCATTCTTCAGTGAAGATCCATCACAGTACTGCCCATGTCTCCTCCCCACCGCCCACGAATCGACCAAAGTCGCTCCCATCCTGGCAATTTCTCCCGACCATTGACAGAGTCCTCGTAGCTATTCAAACTCTCGAAGCCCAAGGAGAGCCAAGCTCACCAAGTCTTCTTCATCACTTCGTGCCCCACACTTCCCGGCTCATCCTTACGGTGAATGACTTCGTGAGGTATTTTGGCATACTGTCGCCTTTCTCCATTTTTATTTTTCTAAGCTTGTCTTTAAGCGCCAACTTCCTCTGGTCGGTTCTGCTTTGGAACAAGTCTGTCAAAGCTTTCCACATTAAGAATGGACTAGCTTTACCATGAAGGCTGGACAATATGTGATCCTTCACACCTTCCAACAGAATCCTTCGACATTTTGTTGTCTTATTTTTCCATGCGTCAAGTGCGGCTGCATTGCTAGAAGCAGGTTTTGGAATTTCAGCATCTATGAACTCCTTCAACCCATTATCATCTAGCACCGCCTCCATCCTGTCCTTCCATGCAATATAATTCGAGCTGCCCTCAAGGGGATACTCCAATCGCAATCCATTGAAATGTATTTCAATGAATGCTCAACTTCGACACCAAGAAAACATTGCAGCAAATTCGAATTCCACCAGCACAAAACTCAACCGCTTCAATAATTGCAATCTGCTCTGATCAATATCGCTTTGATACCATGTAAAAATTATATAACTTATGTGTTATATATCCAAGATTCTCCTGATCACACACTATTTTAACTTCATGCACAATACAGAATCTATTCCACCATTGATCATCACATGCGGAAATTAAATCAATTGCAATGCACACATGAAACCATAAAAATTCACACACATTAACACAGTTGTTTAACGGGAAAGCTTGAAGCTAAAAACCCCAACTATCTGTATATAATATATGTCATAGAGATCATGTAACAATCCTCATACAAAGCTGATCATATCAAGCTCTCAGTACAATACAATCGCTACACACTAATAAGGCCCGATCTAGCAAATCCATGCACCGATCTCTGCCACCTGCTAGCCTGCCTCTACTGCGCAATCCATGCTGAATAATGGTTATGAATGAAATCGAATCCAGCTGGCTTGCATTGTGAAATCCTCATTGGCATCTCTACTGAGTGTTGGATGCAATCAATGCATCACTATAGTCACAACTGATAGTCATCTTTCCCTTTCACCTATCTCTCCCTTTGGTCTCACTTCCAGGTACCATGCTGCTTTGTAGTTAAGCGATGTATTATTCGGTTGATTAATGAGTTATTATTTAGTGAATTAATTATTAATTAATTCACACCACTCTCAACAGTGTATCAATCGGTTAGACTAGATACAACTAGCTGTTTGAGTCTAGCGAGTTAAACATGAACACAACTCCACCCGGCTTCTTCTATAACTCCACCAAACTCTGTCACATGAGTTCTAACTGAAGTCCTCATGCATTAGCTCCGATAAACCCTCGGGGAATAGTGTAATTCCTTCGTAATTTCTTCGTGCCACATCGTGCACTTGTGAAATGCTCAAGAGAATAAGATAATGTTTAGAGTCCAAATATTATTAAGAGCTAATAATATTCGACATATCTATTTTTAGACTGGCAATCTAAAAATAGATTCCGCCCAATATGTCTAAAAATATAAGTCCATCTGTTTTTCCAACTTGACCAACCATCCACAAATAGCATCCTACAACTCACAGAATATGATCGACATGTCTAAAAATAGACATAGTCTAAAAATAGACTTTGCGCCAAAAATAGCCTGCTGGCCCACTAGTGAAGGCGACTCTTTTCACTAAGCTCATCATCTTGTTTAATCTCAACATGTTTAAAATGCACTTTTGAATGCCTAAATACAATCAATACCCTTAAAACCCCAAGACACTTGAACTTTCCATATTAAACAACTTAAGCTTATCTTTCTTAAAAATATCTACATGATTTTGGGAAATTTTGACAAGGAAAAAAACCCTAAAAAGGGCTATTTCCTCTAATAATTAGATTAGCTTATGATTCTTAAAAATATCTATGGGATTTTGGGTGAAATTGACCAGGAAAAAAAGTGCAAAAAAAAGGGCCATTTCTTATAATAATTAGAATACATGTAAGTTATTAGCCTGATAGTGATAGACATCAAAACACTTACCTCATGATACATCTCAAATTTCCAAAATTAAAAAAAAAAAAAAAAAAAAATCCTAAAAAATAACTAAATTATATATTTATTTTGAATTATTATTATTGTTAATCATAAAATATTAGTATATATGTTAATCATATATACATATGAAAAAACACGTAACAAGATTCTTAACCTCCAAATAAGCTTAGTCATAATATCATGGACGAAATACCATGGATTACTAGTACGAGATGCCCAAAAAACCATAACTCATGTTCATATGACATTTTTTTAATTAATCAATTTAATTAAAAGACAGAAAACACATAACTACTTTTAAGATAAAACTCAACTTTTGAGTTGTGACTACTAGTAAGAATATTTTAAAATATTTTATGTAGGTTAAATACCTATCATCCACCTAATAATTATTGCTAATTAAATTAAAATTCTAAAACCTTATTCCAAAATAAGCATTTCTACCAACTTAATTAAAATGTTAAAAAACATTCCATAATTGTTAAATTAAATTTTTATAACTATATTTTAATGCAACCATAGTAAACAATGATAAACATCAATCCATAATAAGCATCATGATACTCACTTCATGATGCATCTTAAGTTGTTAAAAATAAAGAAATCATAAAAAATAACTAAATTATAACTTTAGTTTAAATCATTATTATTATTAATGATAAATAATTAATATATAAGTTAAAGATATATAGGGTGGAGGGTTTTTGCGGTGCTCAAAGGTTTTTTAGGTGAGGAAGGTATTTTCCTTAGTTCCTTCCTGGTGGTTGTATCTCGGCTAGGATAAGTTATGTTGTTTTCACAACCCTTAGTATCTATGGTGGTCTATTTGTTGGGTTTGTCGTTCTCCATTTCATCTTTCTCTCTCTATCTTCTGCCATCTCATACCTACCTTCATGGATATGTCATTTTCTCACTAATATTGGAGCCCCCCCTGTCCTCCACCAGATGGATTGTTGGGAGGATGAACAAGTGGATTACAATATGAATCCCCCACAGGGCTTGATATTTCATACCCAAAAAAAAGAATTTCCTCTCATGCGACCAACCGATAGTTTTCAATTCAGAAGTATTTTTAGTCTATTCGAAGTTCCCTCCAAAAGTTTTAGATGCCCCTCCACATGGTTCTCTCGGAGCTCCCCTGACCAACTTCCCTCCTTCAGTATATTCATTTATTTCCCCCTTTGTTCCTCCCTCGTTCCCTTGATACCCTTGTTCTCCCTCCCTTGGATGCACCCCTGGATCCTTGAAGGCATCCCCCCCCCCAACTTGAATGTTCTTTGAGCCATTGTGACAGAGGGGAAGATGTATCTCTAAGAAAAAATGAGTAGTGAGCCTTTTCATTGTAAAGGATATTACAATTGAACACATCATGGATTATGAAGGAGTAACCTTGGTGGGAATATTCTAAGTAAAATCTTACAAGGTATCATCACTTAGGTTGTGGGCTTATGTGTCATGGGTGCCTCTTCTAGGTCATATTCCTTCTATTATTCTTCTAGTTAGGGAATGGATTGCTTTTGGTTTTCAGTCAAAGGTTGATAGTACCAGGATTCTCTCACAAAGTTGGAATTTGGATAGGGATGGTTTACTGCTTAAACCATGGATTGTTGGATTCGACGCGATAATGGAGCTTGTTGTCAATCCTAGGGTTCGGGCCATCTTGACTAGGCTACCCCTTCCCTTTTAGAATTTGGATGTATTTAAAGTTATTGGAAATAAATTGGGCTCTGTTTTTAGTGTTGAGGATGGTTGGTAGTTAAAATAGGATCAAAGGATGGGATGGATACAAGTGGATGTTAGCTGAAGAGGAGGATTGGTGGTGGATATATAGTTATCCATGTCTAACTTTTATTGGACCTAGAAGATCGATTACTGGAAGTTGTCATTCAAATGTCACTAATGTCATGAGGTTGGTCATATTTAGATGAATTACCCAATTTTAGGACCTATTAGTTCAACTCAGCTCCTCTCTCAGCCTTTAATGGATCCCCCTATTGGAGCCTCTCAGGTGACAGGTTTTGAAGGATCCCTTCAAGCTTAGGAATTACAAAATCCTATGCAAGTTTTGGAGAGATACACAATTATTGGCAGTGATCTCAATTTCACTCTATCCCTCAGAGAAGTTTGGAAATATTGACCCCATTTGGACCCTCAACATTAGTTTTTTGTAGAGTTCTTAGTAATTAATCATATGTTATATTTTGAGTCATCCAAAGTCTTTATGACGTGGATGAACAAGGGCTCTAGGGAAAATGGATTTTAAAAAAGATTTCATAGAGTTTTAATCTATGAAACCCTCATGAGTTTTGGGACTTGTGTCAAAACTTTATAGGTATCGATGGGCTTTCAAATCATAGGCCAATTCATTTTTATATTTCTCAATCTGAAAGGGCGAAATCTATCCCCTTCAGTTTAAACCCTAAATCGTTGGAAGTGGAGGATTATCGTTCTTTGATTACCTCACATTGGAGACATCTTAGTTGCCCATCTTCCTCACTATATATGTGCAAATTTACTAATAATTTGGCCTCCATCAAATAGGTTTCCAAAGCATGAGATAAGGATTATTATGCTAAAAAAGAAGCCAAGTTCTTTGAGGTGGAACACAAACTTGTTAAAATCTATTCACTATTATAGTCTTCTCATCATTATGTGCAGTGATTGGAACGTCTAAAGTCTATGTATGTTGAAATACATTGTCTTATTTTGGATGAAGAGGAGTGATGGAGGTTAAAAATAAATGCCATATGGCTATCATTTTGAGACAACCATTCCAAATTCTTCCATCTTTATGCGAACTTGAGGAAGCAGAGAAATACTATTTGGAGGATTGTGGATTCAAATGGTGGCTCCTTGCATTATTTTAATGACAAGGTAGAGGAATGGGTGTGTCATTTCCATTCTTTCTTCAAAGCTCCCTAAAGATGTCCCGTCCAAGAAATCCTTTCGGTGGTATTTAAATCTTAAGGGGAAGTTTCAAAACAAGAAGTATTGACAACTCTAAATTCTATGTAGAATTCAAATTGTCTAGGTCCTTATGGGCTCCAAGTGGAGTTCTATTTATGTTTTTATGATGTGATCAAGGAAGATTTGCTCTTGACAATTTGGGAATTTCAAAAAAAAATCAAGGTATTGAGATCTTTTAATTCAACCTTTTTATGTCTCATTCCCAAATATTGAGAGGGTGCCCCTTTCACTGATTATAGACTGATCACATGTTAAAAATGATATACAATTTGATCTTGAAGGTAATTTCCAGGAGATTGTATATGATTCTTTGTTACTTTATCTCCAAAGAACAAGTCGACTTCCTACATAACATGAATATTCACAATATAGTGCCAGTTTCCCACGAGGTGTTCCACTCCATTAAAGTCTCAAATATTAAAGCAACAATCATTAAATTGGACTCGTTCAAGGACTATAATAGAGTGGATTGAACTATCCTTCGATTGGTCCTAATCTAGATGTGTTTTGTATTACAGATGGTCAACTAGATTATGGGGGCATCCAATCAGTTTCATTTTTTATACTAACAAATGGATCTCCATTCCGATTTTTTTAAGATTCCATGGGGATTTGTTAAGGTTTTCCTTCCCCCCATCCTATTCTTAATTATGACTAGGCCTATAGTAGGTTCTTAATTATGACCAGGCCTATAGTAGGTTGATTGCAAACTCTAGAGTCAGGGTCTCCTTCATGGCATTAAAGTGTCTTCTTTGGTAGAAGTGTCTCCTTTTTTATTTTTTGACGACATTATTTCCTGCATCATGGGTGAGAGGGGATTTATCTTTTCTCAATAGCTCACTAGACCTCTTTTGAAATCCAACAAGTATGGAGGTCAATAAAAATAAATCATGTTTCATTCTCACAGATGTCTATGAGGACTTTGTTGCTCAGGTTAGACTCTCTTTTTCTTTGCCCCTTAAGTCCCTTGATGATCGTATGAACTATTTGGGATTCTTTATTAAGAAAACAAGTATCATGTTCTTGATTGTATATGGTTGGTAAAAAAATTAAAGGCTCGTATCTCCAACTAGGCCAACATATTTTTTTCTCCTGGTGGGCATCTTATGCTTTTGAAGTCAGTGTTGGAGATTATTTTGGTGTATTGGACATCTATTGCCACAATGCCTAAATGGGTTCTATCTATGATTAGGAAGGTGTGTTTTCATTTCCTATGGGTTAGCGAAAGTAGATCCAAAAGTATTATTCTGGTTAGTTGGTCCCATCTTGCTACTCCAAAGGAGTTAGGAGAACAGGGCATCAAGGATGCCCATTTATCTGTAAAAACATTGGTAGGTAAAAATCTATGGAGACTCACTCAGGAATCCTCCCTATCGTATAAAGTTTTTCAATCAAAATATTTCCTAGGGAAATCAATGGTGGCTTGTTTATAGATTCTAGATAAATCATTTATTGGTTCAAATGTTTGGAAACCACTGGTCAGGGAATCTCTTATAGTCAGCGAATGGATTTCTTGGTGGGTGGGAGATGGTAAGAAAGTCAAGATGATCATCAAACTTTGCTATCGTGCGGACAATGACTTCATAATTTTGAATTCCTTGTTTCATGCACTTGAGTGCCAAAACATCTTCGTTCTAGCTGACGTGAAGGCACAAGCCCCTCAAATTAGGGGTTGAGATGGGTGGAAGAAAAACTGATGCTTGTTGGTGCCCTTGTTGAAGAATGGGAAAGCTATGTTAACTTACTAGTTTTTAGTCATGTATATATTATAGATAATATTCTTGATCATCTATATTGGTTAAAAAAGTCCTTAATCAATTTCATAGTAAAACTTGGCTACAAAGCAAATATTGAGGATCAATTTGATACTTAGAAGATGTTGTGGTTGAAAGAAATTTGGGGAGTTAGTGCTCCACTAAAGGCCAAGCTCACCTCTTGGTTGGCTCTCAACAATCAACTCTTCACATGGGACTCTCTTCTCAAGTGGGGTTGGGTAGGGCCAAATAGATGCTTGTTGTGCGAAAATGTTGAATAATTTCACGATCTTCATCTTTTTGTCAAATGTAATTATGTTTCTCAGGTCTGTGAATTGTTATGGAGAGAATTCAAGCATAAATCCAAGTAGACGGGCGGTATTGTATGTGACGTATTCAAGGCCTAAATAATGGGAAAATAGGTAAAGTCCTTTAGTGGTTTTCCCTCTCTCTTAACTACTTATATATGGAGAGCCATGAACCTATATGTGTTTCAGGATTATATATGTCCCCCAACATGTGTGCAACAAAAGTGACAATGCTCGCATATGAATTCAAATAAAATAAAAAACAGAATAAACAAAGTATCCATATGATGCCACATGTTGATTATGACACTTCGTGGGGATATTTTGACGGTTCTAACTAGAGGTGTAGGTGTGGTTTTATATTGTAGGTATGTTCTTAGGAAGGGGTTAAACAATAAGGCCAATTTCACAGCATTATGGTTATTATTGGAGTTGGCTAGGAAAAAAGGTTTGTCAATACTTTAGGTGATGGGTGATTCAAAACTGGTTATTGATTGGGCTAATCACAGGGCTGAAATCTCTAATATCATATTGGACACCCTTCTCAGCAACATTCATGATGTAGCAAACTCCTTTGAGCATATCTCTTTATGCCACATCCTTAGGGGATTAAATGTGCAAGTTGATGGACTGTCAAAGGAAGATTCAACTCTTCCAGTTGGTTTGGCATAATTACATGAATTTGCACACGAAAATGAGATCGAGTCTATCTCAACCATTCTCTCTTTTTAATTTTTTATCTATTATTAGCTATGTTTTCACAATGAACAAACTATGAGGGCTTACAAGGTGTAGATATAGTGGAGAATCCATCCCTAGAGTTTGGATGTAGTTTTGTTTATTTTTTTAGTTTCAGCTACCCAATATGGGCACATAGGTTCATAGTGAATGATTTTTCAGACTTTCATGAGTGTGAGATGGGGAACAATTATAGGAATATATATATATATATATATATATGAAGAAAAATAAAGTAAACATATATACATTTTGAAAAATATGTAATAAGATTCGTAATCTATAAATAAGCTTTGTTACAATATCATGGTTTACTAATATGAGATGCCGAAAGAATCATGTGTCATGCTCATAATACACATGTTTATATGACAATTTAATTAAAAGAGAAAGAGTATAACTATTTTTGAAATAAATCTCAAGAATTAATATATAACTATTGATATAAATGTTTTAGAATATTTTATGGATGTTAAATTTCTACCATCCTCATTATTAATTATTTTGGTGTAACAACTATCTCTGGTATTTGTACCTGCTCCCAAAAATAATGATACGACCATGAAGGGCATTGACTATGAACTTAATGGGGGTAAGGTTTGTCTTTAATACTTCAAAAATAAATACTGTTCCATCTGCAGGTCTGTATGTATGTGGTATTTTCTTTTGCAAAAGTCTTTCTCCATAATAAAAAGTGCACTGAATATGACCTTAATGGGAGTAAGGTTTTGCTTTAATAATTTTTAGAGCGTTGACTATAAAATTTTAATGTCCGGGTACCTGTACGAGAATAACAGCGTTCGCACATGCAGCAACAGTGGCGGGGCTCTGAACATGGCCGCCTCTGTCCTGGCAAGTGAAGTTACATGATCAGAATATGTACAAAATTCCATGCACTGTTCGAAAAGGATATGATCCACTGAGTCAGTTCAATGTTTCAACGATTAACGCTAGAATGCATGCTGCTGACATTGCACTGTTACTGCCAGAAGTGAATGCGGAGTTTACAACACTTCCTTGATGAACTATGATGGCACTTTACCTTCCGCTGCCAGGACACCATGATGATGTTAAGCCAGAAAAAACCAAGTAGAGGTATAATTGCAGCAGAGGTATTCAGGTATTGCAGTATTATGATGATGGCAAATCAGGAAAAATTCAACATCATCTTATGTTTAAGTGCCTGGGTGCATCAGACTGAGGTTGATGAAATGATCACATTTATAGCACAGCAAACAAGAGGATATGTTATGATAACATGGCCACGTCAGACCTGAGGGTTCAGTATGGTGGAGATTCAGAATAAAGTGAGGAATTAATTGGGTGTTGACAGAGAAATCTTAGGCCTTTCACATTGGCCTTGAAAAATAGATGGGCACTGAAAGGCATTACTAAGAAAAGGTTAACAGTGTGAGATGAGCTCATAAGACATTACTCGTTAAAGTTAGTATATTGATACACCATGAATTTTCACAGTTTTGTTTTTGAATTTTTTTTTTGTTTTCCGCATAGCTAAAATATATATATACATCAGGAATTCATATTATACTTAGTGTTGGTTTGTCTTAGTTTGTTACGTGGGAAATTAGACTAGTGGCAAAGTCAAAGCTTTTTCAACATCTAAACATTAAAATCATGAGTCTAGCAAAAAAAACGTAGAGATTATGGGTCTTTACAACCTCGCCTAATCTACTCTCTAACATTTAAACCAAACCAACAAAAGGATTTAAAGAAGTAAGAGGAACGATAACTCATCATTTAGACTTAGAAAAGTTTGAATGTTTTCAGTGTGATTGGTTTGTTGCCACTGCTTGGCAAACACTTTAGATCCAAAGGAACGACTAGATGGACTTCAATTTGATTCATACGTTTGTCCAAGTGTTCCATGGAAAGATGTAACTTGCCTTGAGAAGAATTTCCTCCTTAACCTCATTACAATCCAACAAGACATGACCCAACAAAATTTTCAAATGCTAGTAAAAAATATCAACAATATACATGTACTAGTTGTATCTTCCTTTGGTGACCACCCATTGTGCTACCTCTCTAGCCACTTTAGTATTGTGAAACATTTGTGCTCTCCCACAATATCACATTGTACCATTGTTATTTCATTTTGAATATTCAATGAAGTGTGGGTGCGATACAAACACGTTGAAGTTTCAGCACTCTGTTAGGTGCAAGAGCCTCCCTATTCTTTGTAGTAGGTTGCTCCTTACTAGCTTTGTGTGCATTGATGAGGAATTGTAAGCCTTAATCATGTATGCTTAGGAGAAGAAAGTGAAGGGAAAGGGAAGCCAAGGAGGAGAGGAGCTTAGGATATCAAGGTTTTTCTCAAAGATGGATTGGTTAAGGGAACTCAAAAGAGAAAGACAATGACAAGAAAAATGAATCCAAAGTGGAGAAGCAACTTAGCCAAACTCAACTGCAACTGTCCAAGGGAGGGACCAAGTGTTAACACAACAACAAAGAAACAATGAAACAATGTCACCAATGCTCGAGCGACACACTCGGGGACAACACCACAAATAAAGGAAACAATGAATGAGATCAAGTTGTCCACTACACATACTTAAAGTAGTATACCTAGAGGAAACCTCTCGCTATGTTATCATAATCGAAGAAAAAATTCCCATGAATTCTAATAACTCACCACACTGAATGGCCATGTTCCCCAAATTAACATCTACCTCATGCACATTACATCCACTCGCTGGAATGAATAGATGCATATGCAAATTACGTGTTTTATACATGGGTGGATGGGCTGAGAATGAACTCGATGATGACTCCTTAAATCCATACTCCAATATCATAATAGCTATTGATATCCACTCAACCACAACCATTCAACCAATACTAGTTCTTGAGGCATCCAACATCAAATTGGAGTGATGTTACACGATCTTCTATACAAGTACATGATGGCCTCTTAATGACATCGGGGAGGGTGCATGGCCACATCCTCATCCATGAGTGCTTGGTGGCAGAACAACCATGCATGCTCCCACCTAGTGTGTCTCAATCACACCATCCGAGGAGGCTATTTTTGAGATAGTTTATTAACATGCTATGCTTTTTTATAATTTTGTTTGTGAAGAAAATAGTCATCTTAGGTATTTAATTCGGCATGCGTTATGACAAAGCAAATGATAGGAAAATTATTGTCCTTAACTCTGATTAACATATTGTTGTAGATGTTTCTACTAAAAATTTATAGCTAAATCAAGATGAATTGGCATCATAAATACCATTTGCAAAGAGAAAATGCTAAGCAAACAATTGCAACATTTTTGTAAGGTAAAACTGTCTCTTACAATTTTCTTTTTCATTAAATGTTTGGTAACAATTAAGGTTAAATTATAGACAAAACTCTTTTACATATAATTTATAGTAAATTATTTTTAACTTATTTCAATTGTAGCATATAAAGAAAAATCAACATCCCTGTAAATCCACAAGGGAGCCCCTCCCATTTCCAATTTGAACAACAGTTGTAAAGAAAATTGTTATCAGTTCGCTTGAGATATTTGCTCTGCAAAGTTGCCACTCTTTCCTTGCAAGATCATTGGACACTGCTATTTTCAAGCGCAAAACTCACTACGTGAATGACTATGGTATATCCTAACCTTGGACAAAGCATCCACCACCATGGAACAACTTTGTACTTGTCAATGTGTCTTTTTCTTATGCACGGTCATACTTCTTCCTTTCTAGTTCCTTATTTGGTTTCCTATTCATAGTATTATTGCTTGGATTGTCAACCCCTATAATTTCTTAGTGTTGTCACTCTGGTTGATTCTATATGCATTACCTCTTTGGGCTCCTCTTTCTCCCTCATGGCTCTCCTTCTCTGAAAGCACATCCCCCACTAGACACCCTTTCTCACGATATCCCCTCCAATATCACCTGTTAGTCATTAACCTCACTCTTTTGTCTAGCCCATATTCGTGGCTCAGTCCTACTCACCTATCTCTCCTATGTGTGAGTCTTTGTCTTCTGCCTTGCATCCATCTTTCATTTCTTTGTCCTTGTCTTCTTTCTTGTTCTCCCATCATGCCTTGTTAGCACGCCCGTGTCTCTAGGGGAGCGATATATTTCCATGAACGGGCCAACCGAGGTAGTACATGTCCTAATCACTAATTGGAGGAAATTGTTGTTCGGTTAAGAGAGATTACCCCAGGCCCTATTCAGGATGAGCTCACTTATGCCGAGAGAGATGGTACCTCCCAAAGGCACCACCTCTCAGATACTGAGACGTGTCTTCGTTGAGTTGACTGATTGGGTGTCAGACATCGGGCATACATGTGGGGGCTTTAACCAATACATGCACATGGAAAATTCGTATTAACACATGAAGTTTCTCTTAGGCAGGGTTCTCCTCGAGTGGTATGAGCATAGAGTAGATCTTCTCCACTCTGTGAAACACTTGCACCAACACATGAACGAGCAACACCTTGGCATACCTACCCTAGTTGGAGGAACACCGAGTGACAACAAGGATACCATATAGGTCGCAACTACTGATTAAGACCACTCTATTTAGTCTCATGCTATGTCCCGAGTTTCTTCTTCCCTCATTTTTTGAAAAATTTTGTATCTTAGTCTCTGTATGGTAAATTTTGAACTTCTAGACACCTTGTATCTTAGTCTCTATATAATAAATTTTGAATTTCTAAACACCTTGATGTCATCTACCTCTCCAAAAAAAATTGAATTTTCAGATATATTCGGATTTTCCTAATAACCAACCAACTTAAAACTTTAGTACTTTCATGTAATTTCTTGCTGAAAAGAAAATATAAAATTTAACCCAAAAAAACCAAAACAAAAAATTATAAAACATTCAATAAACATTAAATTAAAATTTTATAACTATATTTGAAATATAATTTGTGTTATTTTCGATGTCACAACTGTCTTTGGCCGTATTTGTACCTTCACAATAACGTCCTTGCGCAAAAATAATATTAACAACCATGAAGTGCATTGAATATGACCTTAATGGGGGTAAGGTTTCTCTTTTATACTTCAAAAATAAATACTGTTCCATAGAATGTCTGATGCATGTGATATTTCCTTTTGCAAATATCTTTCTCCACAATAAAGGTGCACTGGATATGACCTTAATGGAAGTAAGGTTTTGCTTTAACACATTTTAGAGCCTTGACTGTAAAATTTTGATGTTCGGGTACCTATACGACATTAACAGCATATGCAAACGCAGCAGCAGTGGAGGGGCTCTGCACATGGGCGTGCCTATCATGATCAGAAAATAACAACTCAGAATATGTACAAATTTCCATGCACAGTTCGAAAAGGATATTCTCCACTGTAATGTGTTATGAGTCAGTTAAATGTTTCAACGATTATCGCTAGAATGAACGCTGCTGACATTGCACGGTACAGCCAGAAGTGAATGCAGAGTTTACAAGTCTTCCTTGATGATGGCGAACCAGAAAAAAACAAGTAGAGGCATAATTGCAGTATTGCATTACAGTAGAGTTATTCAAGTATTACAGTATTATGATGATGGTAAATCAGAAAAAATCAACATCATCACACGTTTAAGTTTCTGGGTATATATGCACATGCAATCCCTCCCAAGGTGCATCATCAGAATGAGGTTAATGAAAAGATCAAACCAGACAATATGTTATGAGAACATGACCACGTCATACCTGAGGGGTTCAGTATGGAGGAGGTTCAGAATATCGTGAGGAATTAATTGGGTGTTGACAGAGCCTTTAAGATTGGCCTTGAAAATATAGATGGGCATTGAAAGACAGTACTAAGAAAAGGTTAACAGTGTGAGATGAGTTCTTAAGACAATAAGTTGGTATACATTATCACAGTTTAGTTTAGTTTTGTTTTTGGTATATATATAGAGAGGGGATTGTACATGATTGTTGGTTTTGGTTTGTTTTATTTGGGAAAGTAGAATAGTGGTAAAGCCAAAGTTTTTTCAACGCCTTAACATTAAAATCATGAGAGTAACAAGAAAATATGAAAATATGGAGAGATTATCTCCATATTTTCTGGATCTTTATAGTCTAATTTACCCTCTAACATGTAAACAAAAAAATAAAGAATTTGATGTTTTCACTGTGATTGGTTCCTTATTGCTGCATGGTGAATAATCTCGATCTAGAGGAAGGCCCAGATGATCTTCAAGAGTCAATTCAAGCCTTTGTCCAAGTTCTTCATGGAAAGTTGTAACTCATCCAACATGAGGAGGGTTTCTTCCTTGGTCTCATTGTGATCTAGCGATACATGGCTCAACAAAATTTTCAAATGCCAGTTAATTTCAATAGTATACAAGTATTGGTTGTATCTTCCTTTGGTGTGCCCTATGTCAAGCACCCATTCTGCTATCTCTCCAGCCAATTTAGTATATGTAATCATCCACGCTCTCCTACAATATCGTGTTCCACCACCACTATTTCATCTTGAATATTTTGTGGAGTGTGGGTGCAATACAAATGAAGTTTCAACTCTTTATTGGGTGTGAGAGCTTCCATATTCTCTATAGTTGGCCACTCCTCGCAAACTTTGAGTGCATTGATGAGGCATTGAAAGCATGAAGAATGTCTTCTTACGAGAAGGAAGCGAAGGACAAGGGAATCCAAAGATGAGAGGAGCTTGGGATATCATGGACTTTCTCAAGAGTGGACTGGTTCAAACAAGAACTCAAAGGAGAAAGATAGTGACCAGAAAAATGAAAAATTTAGGGCTTTTCTCTACCTCCAAAGCCCTAAATTAACTAAATGCTATAAGAAATAACTATCTCCATTGAGGGGTGGTAAATTCCCATGTTGGGTTGTGCAATGGACAAGAAAGGAATTTTAATGACTTGAGGGGGGTGTGCTGCCACATCCCTCTACTATATTAGTTGGTGGGATGGCGACAACATGCCTCCCTACATATCCCTTTGCAAAAACTCCATCCAGGGAAGTTGAGTATTTCTGAGCAAGATTCCAACATTCTTGTTTTAGAGTGAGTGTGGGTACGCTTCCCAAGAGGGTAAAATCAGGGAAGCCTAAGTTGAGCATCCCTCATTGGCAAACCTATTTGCAAACTTGTTTTCCAACTTGCAAACATGACAGGGTATAATCATCGAGGTGGAGGAAAGGATAGTTGTAACTCAATCCAAGAGGCTTTCAAGATGCTAGTTGTGAGAGATTTTTCTTAGAGGGGTGTCATTGAGGACTTTAAAATTCATGTTAATTACCAAGTGAGAGTCCCCTTCCACCAAAACTTTGGTGTAGACTTAGGGATTGTGAAATTTGAGTTCCTTCTTATAAGGCCCTCAATTCAGCTACATTGTTATTGTTATATCCTAGTCACCCTAAATAAATGTATGGAGGTTATCTTGAATGTTCTCCAAGGACTCCAACATAACGTACATGATTTGGATTTCCTTTGGAGGCTCATTCAAAGTTCAAATTGTAAAATCGCATTGGAGTTTTGTTTATCATCCATAATGTTATGCAATTCAAAATATTTCTCTTGTTGGTTCACCTAGATAAAGACCTTTTTTTCCATCAAACTTCTTTAATTTGACATTGGGAAAGTTCACTCCCTTTGGAAACCATCCATAAATAGCTCCATTATTGGAGTTAAATCCCCCTAAAAAAACTATTATTGTCGAAAATTTGTTCAACCTGAGTAATACCTTTATTTTCATGTGTCCCTTTAGTCATATTTTCAGTTTTAGGAAGCCTCCCATCTAGGGATTGTATGATCAATTAATTTCCCATATTTAATTAATTTAATATTGACTATGTGATGTTTAAGGTTGTTTTTTTTTTTTTAATTGATAATTATTTAATACTTTCTATAACTTTATTGGTAAAAAAATTCCATGTTGTTATAAAAACAATCACTCAAAATAAAATAACCCTTTTTCTAAGGAGTTGGGATTAGGTGACATAATTGTATAAGGTAATTTTGCTACCCATAGTCAAAATTTTATTTGATTAAAATTTATTAATACCATTTCATTTCTCTATTTGTGAAATTCTTTGAATGCGTCTATTTTGTACTAATGAATGACTGACTATTTTGTTTAAATATAAGACAATGCCAACTAAATTCTAACTCTAACATGGCTGGCATTGGTGCACCCCACGAGTTGACTTATTTACAACCTATATTCAATGAAGCATTAGCTCACTATGGATGCTAATCTTGATGAATGCAATTATTTTGTCGATGCAAAAAATAATACGAAACTATCTCATAATCATATAAACTTCATGACACTGGTGATGGAAGTGTAATTTCACCTACACAACAAGTCAACAACTTGGAAACATAGCTTAGAGCATCGCCATATAGAAGGTGGAACCCACTATCACCCTTTAGTAAGAAAACCAAAATTATTAATAGTTTTTAATTTTCTAAAATTATTTCAACCAAGGAGCTTCCAAGTATTAAGTCTAAGTACCAATAAATATCCACTGTGTAAAAATATTGGTTGTAGCATCCTGTAGTGTCTCCCACATCTATGATCCAATCTACTACCTCATCCAAGAATTTTGTATAAGTTATATTATGCCTCTCATCAACTAGCTCTTCTTCCGCCTAAGTGATTTCTTCTTGGGATGGTTGGAGAGTGAGGTTGTGGTACTTGGAGGTCGAGCTCTCAACTCATATATGAGCCTGGAAATACCCACTCTCTTGATAGTAAGTCAAGCCATGTTAAACACTGGATTTTTAACAAGGCACTCTGACTCGAATGGAAGGATAATTGACATGTACTCCTACTAACACCACTACGAGCTGCAAGCACAAGGGAGAGACTGAATAGAGGGGGCAACACGACTGTAAGGATACAAACACAAAAATACAACCAGACCATTGTAGAATTAGGTTGGAGGAGGAGTTATGAACACATAAGATACCTATGGAACATGAGATGACCCAAAATGAATAGAAACAACAATGTTGATAGGGAGGGATGAGGAAACAACTTGGCTATGTCAGCCCGGACTTTGCAACCATAATAAGGAAACAATGAGCTTGGCATTTGAGACAATAGAATAGAATGAGAAATGGTAGGACCCAAAATCATTAACCATCTAGAAAATGATTGCAATCCAATATAGGGATGAGGTATAACGAGTTTATTCCAACCCAAATTTAAAATATCAAATCAAATTCACTTGTAGAGCCTCATCATAATTCATCGTGCAAAGGGTGATACTCTAATTGGAGTGCCAACCTCCCACCTCCAAAAAATCCTAGTACTGATAAGTAAATCTCTACAAATGGCTCATTCCAGAATCGAGGATGTATCATCATGGTTTCTAGAGATTTGTTTTCTCTGCCTCCAAATCCCTAAATTAACTAAAAGCTGCAAGTACTATCTCCATTGAAAGGTGGAAAATTCCCATGTTGAGTTGTGAAATAGACAATATAGGAATTTTAATGACTTGAAGGGGGTGTGTTACCATACCCCTCTACAATGTTTTTTCTAGTGGTATGGAAACAATGTGACTTCCCATATATCTCTTTGCAAAAATACCATATAGGAAATTTGGGTGTTTCTGAGAAAGATTCCAATATTCTTGTTTTAAGGGGAGAATTAGGAAAGGTTTCCTAGGAGGATGAAATCAGGGAATCCTAAGATGAGCATCCTTCACTGGAAAACCTAATTTCAAACTTTTTCCCCCACCTATGAACATGGGAGGGTATAATCACTGAGGTGGAGGAAAGGAGAGTTGTAACTCTATCCATAAGGCATTCGAGATACTAGCTATGAGAGGTATTGCTTCGTGGGTGGCATTGAGGATTTTAAAATTCATGATAATTACTAGCTAAGAAGTCTCCTTCCACCAACACTTTGGTGTAGCCTTGGGATTGCACAATTTGAATTCCTTTTTCTGATGCCCTCAATTCAGATACATTGAAACTGCTTATCCAAATCACCCAAAATAGATGTATGGAGGTTCTCTTGAATGGTCACTTAGGAATCCACTATAGCCTACATGTGATCAGGTGCTCAGTGTTAAAGCTAAAAAATTGAAGTGCTCAGAATCGATTGGAAACTAAATGACAACGAAGAGCTCGTCGCCGAGAATCTGGCCCAATTCATTTCATCAAAAACTAACTCAGGATGAGGAAGATAGGGCATGATGTTAGTTTTCCTAAATAGTTAAAAAAATTGCACAAAAGGACAGAATGGTGACATGGCAGCCTAGTCAACAAAAAAAGGATATTCTTGGAATATTCCTTCAATTTTGCCCAATGACACTATGCCAAGTGTCAATTTGTGGTTGGTTGTCTAAGTGGTTGAATTGTTGCATTCTTCTTGGTTTGGGAGAGAACCAATGGCATGAGGACATGTGGCTAGCCCAGAGGCCGCTACATACCCCCTTCCAAGGTTCAAATTTTAACTATGATATGAATTTTATATATATGGTTGAAATGTCATATATGTCCAAAGTCTAAATTTTATTAATTTTCAAAGGTCGGATTGATATGAATTGGCTGACAAAATATTATACCGACGGAAGGGCGGAGGTTAGGGTTTGACCCCACAACCTCCCCCGCACCAACCACCATACCTACCACCAATCCGCGCCAATGATTCTTATAAAACTATGGTCGCGGCGTATATTTGAATTAATATGTATTGACCGGCGGGAGTAAGGAGGGGGCCAGCCCCCTCACCACAGGACCAAATGCGAAAACCAAGAGCGGAGCACTTAAATTTTAATGCGCGAGATTAAATTTATAGCGAGGTTAATTAAGCCATAACCTTTGGTTATTTGCGCTAATCCATATTGTTAATTTAGATTATGATAAACGTGCATTTAGCGCTAATCCGATAATTAAAATCCACTTAATTTAATTAAACCTGAGTTTAATTCGGTGGTTAAAATGGCGGAGCCCCCAAATTCGGTGCCAACTCCAAAATTAGCGGCCCTAACTAGAGTTTTCTTCAGTTTTAGTCGGGTTTCCTAGGCCAGAATTGGGGAGGCCATAAATTTTGCAAAATTCGACCAAATTGGGCTTAAGAAGAGTCTATTCTAGATGATTTAGACATTATGAACTCATTGAATTGGGTTTCAGAAGCAGTAGAGGATTGTAAACAACACTTTTTGCACATTTGTAATAATACAGAAGCCCAAGCCATGGAAGCTGGACCAAGGAGATGTAGCACAAGAGAGGTAAACTCCTTCATCAAAGCATTGTGTTAATGAATCATTTGATGGTTTGTGTACATTTTATTGAAGTTGTTCAATGTTATGTTTTAATGTTTAAATTGCTCATGAATTTAACATAAAACTCAATACATTTACCTGTTTTAACACTCACAAACACCTCAATAAACTTATGCACATGAAGCAAAATATCAGCAAAATGTTTATAATTTTGAAGATGAAATTAGCACAGCAAAACTAACATTCAGATTCAGATCAAGGTGGTATCATAGCAAAGGTTGAAAGGTTATTTTCTTGATATTTTCTTGAGTTTTGTGCAAGTAGGGTTTTAATGGTTGCAAATTTGTGATGCTGACAAGGTTAAAGTTGCAGAGAGGAGAAGGGAAACTATTGGATGCAAGTCCTAAGGTTAAGACTAGAAGAAGGAGATACACAAGGGCACCATCTCCATGCAAAGTTTCACTCACAGCTGCCCTTGAAGCACCTTAATTTTTATCTCTAGATGAGATTGAAGAGGTACAAGTTGCACCAAAATTTGAGCTTGAATCCGTAGCCATCATGTCAGGTGTTGGAGAGACTGAAGGTCTTTCAGAGGAGGAATCATACAAGAAGGATTTCTATGAACTAACTGAAAGGGTTAGGATCCTCTTTGAAGAGAGGGACAAAAAGGATGAAGAGAGGGATTCAAACGTCAGTGGAGGAAATCCTCCTCCATCTCCACCATCTTCATCATCATCCTCATCAACACCATCAACACCATCAACATCATCTTCCACTTCCACAACCAAAACCACCCATACTCACTCAAAAACCACAAAAGGAAAAACTCCCTTACTCAAACTTGATGTCAAATTTGAGCTTCCAATGTATAATGGCGAGGTAAATGCAGAGAGGCTGGATAATTGGATTTTTCAATTGGAGTCTTATTACATATTTATAACCTTCAAGAAGATGACATAAATATTCAATAGGCTTCCTTGAGGATGGATGATCAGGAGATCATGTCCAAGTTATGAAATTTTCTCAAAAAGGAAAGTGTTCAAAAGTGGTTGCAAGCTGAACAACTGGAAAGGTCTTGTCGCTACGATTTTGGCACCGTGAGCGGTTCTCAAAACCGAGGTCATATGTGAAAGTTATTGAGGTTTGAAATCATCCAATAACCTCCAAAAATTGACCTTTGACTCAATTTGACCTTATGCGAAATTTTGTAAAAAAAAAAATATTATGCAAAAATTATTTTATATTAAGGTTGGAGGGCCTATTTGCGAGCGCCACGTGGCCTGCCCGGAGGCTTCCACGTAGCCCCAGGCTAGAGTCAAGTGCATGTTAAAATTTTTATGAGTCCATGGGTTTCGAACCCCAGATCACACCACCGCGGGCAAGAGCGCCCAACCAACTCGCCTACACTGTGTCGCTTAACTTGTATGGGTGACATATCACATTTAAAGTTTAAGTTAAATTTGGTTGGGCGGAAAAGGGGGCCAGCCCCCATACTCCACGTGACCAGAACTTTGGTGCCCAGGAGCTAACATACGGCGGTTACGGTGGTGGTTGGAGTCACCACATGTGACTGCTTAGAAATTTAATGCGGAGGTTGGTGGTCAAGATTATCTGCGCGGTTAAGCCGGCGGGTCCGAAGGAGGCCACATGTGAATGGCCCAACTGACATTTAATGCCAATGTTGACAATTCTGCCCGATTTGGAGCGCGCCACCATTTTTGGCGGGAACTCCTATTTTGAAGGAGTTAACTAGAGTTCCTCCAGTTTTGGAGGAGGTTTTCTAGTGACACTGGGAAAAAATTTGTTTTGGTCATAAATTTCTCAATTTTCAACCAAACAAGATAAAATTTTAGTCAATTTTGGGTCTCTTGGACATTCTGAGCAGTTTGGAATAGGTTTTAGAGTGAATAGAGGTGATCTGCAGTAGCGTTTTATTCGGGGAAGATGAAGGAGCCATCAGGGCCATCATAGAGAAGGCACTGTATTGGGTAATATTTCACTGTTTAGTGTGAAACAAAAGCCATTTCTAGCGATTTTATATCTTCTGAAGCTGAATTTATAGCTTTTTTTTCCTATTGAGGCATATTTTTACCTGTGTAACCATTTTGAGCAAATTAATAGAGCAAGGACATGCCATTGGTGAGCCTTGGACCGGAAGATGTAGCCCAGGAGGGTTGAACTGCCTCAACAATTTGTTGTGTTGTGTGATGGTGAATTTTCTTGCTGTTTATTTCTATTTTGATATATTAAACAGTAAATTTAATTAACAAATCCTCACACATAAAACTTAGAAACAAACCAAAACTACTTTGTTTAACCTGCAAGTGATGGAGAACACTTTGCACACTAAATTATATCAGAATGGATACTTTGCATAGCATTACAAATATTTCCATTTTCAAATCAGTTGGTATCAGAGCTATATTTTTACTCTGCATTTGTTCTTGTGCAAAGATATAGTTGATTGTTTGCAAGGTTTTATGCTTACTAGGCTTAAGCTCAAGAGAGGGGGAGGATAATTGGTTAGAGCTCAAAATAATCCTCAACCAAGGAGGGCCAGAGTGCCATTAACTCCACCTTCTAATTCACCTCCAAGAGCCACAAAAGAAGCCTCAAGAATTTCTTCAAGAGAAGGAGAAGTTCCTGAAGACATTGATCCCAAAGAAGAAGAACGGGTGTTCAGAAAGGCAATCTTAGACATGACTGAGATGGTGAGGATACTCTACCGAGAAAGGAATGAAAGGCTTGAAGGAGAGGGATCTTTAGGAGGAAAGGAAAGTGATGATAAGTCAAAGAAAGTACATGGAGGAAATGGTGATCCACCATCCCCATCTTCATCCTCTTCCTCTACATCGTCATCCTCAACTTTAGTGAATCAATCTCACAAATCCAAGAACACTGGTAAAAGTTCATTTTTAAAGCTTGATGTTAAGTTTGAGTTTCCTATGTTTAATGGTGAGGTAAATGCAAAGAAACTTGACAATTGGATAAGGCATTTGGAGGTTTACTTGAGGATACAAAACCTTCATGATGACGACACCAAGATTCAGTTAACCTCTTTGAGAATGGAAGGTGCAGCTCTTGTTTGGTGGGAAACGAAGACAAGAGAAGAGATCAAAAAATATGGTAAGATCATCTTATCATGGTCTAATTTCATTTCTTCAATTAAGCAACAATTTATCCATTAGCTCATTTACAAAAGGCTATCATGAATTGGCAAAAATTCACACAACTTAAGGGACAAAATGTACAAGACTACACCCAAGAGTTTAGGAGAAGAGCACTCTTATTATGGGTAGACTTATAAAGTCAAGACACTTTGCTGAAATATATAGGTGGTTTGCACAGCTACCTTAGACATATTATCCTTATGTTCAATCCTACTAGTCTAGACGAGGTTTGTGTCCAAGCCACGCATTTAGAGGCTAGAGGTAAACAATATTTTGATGGGAATGAGGATAGTGAATTTAAAGGCAAAGGGAGAAAGAGAAATGCAAACTCTAGGAAAGAGAATGGAAATTTTTTTTTTTTTAAATGTTCCAAAACAAGCCATGATGAAGACCATTGCTGGAAACTTCATTCGGAGTTAAAACCAGAAAAATTCAAAACCAAAGACAAGGCCAAGGAGAAAGGCAAGATGGTTGCAATAGCTAAACAAGAATTAGGGTCTGAATCAAGATATGAAACTAAAAGCATAGCTATGGCACTAAATAACATAAAGGGGAAAGAGATTGTAAATGAAACAAATCCCAGTTCTAGCATTTCAAACTATCACATAGAAGCTCCAAATGAAGAGAGGAGGATTGAGTTGTTTCATGTGAGGATCATTTCAAAACACACAAATATAGACACACTATTTGATAGTGGGTCACAAGCGGACCTCATATCAGAATACTTAGTCAAAAATCTGAATCTTGAAACCATTCCACATCCTAAACCTTATCCTCTTATTTGGATTTGCAAGGATGCAAATTTACAAGTTTCAAGGAAGTGCATGTTGCGCTTCGCCATAAAAACTCATTATATTGACATGGTTGAATTAGATGTGGTACCGCTTGACATTACAGGTGTGGTGTTGGGCAGTCCTTACTTATATGACAGGAAAGTGATCTTCCATCACCATGAGAACAAGTACCATATATTCAAGGATGGCAAGGAGTTTATTGTGAGAGCACATCAGTAAAAGCTAGAATCTTCTTTAGTGAATGTAGGGCAGTTGAAAAGGCTTGTCAATGCAAGTCAAAATTTGAATTTGTTGATGATTAAGCAAAAATAATTTGTACATAATCATTTTCATGTTATTTCTGATGTAAATGATGAGATGTTTTAATCTGAAAGCAGGTCGTCTTTGGAAGAAGATGACAAGAAGTTGCAACAAATTTCTTTGGTGTTGATCGGTGCAGAAAAAAGTGTGTCGGTGCAAAGTGGTGCAAAAATCTAAGAGAGGGTAAAGAATGCAAGCAAAGAGGGCACAAAGTTCAGCATGGATCAATGTTGGTTTCAGAATGGCAGGGTACTATGGCAAGAAAAATTGGTCGGGAATCGACACAAGTACATGGCTCATTCGG
Source organism: Pinus albicaulis (assembly GCA_034641835.2). Taxonomy (NCBI): domain Eukaryota; kingdom Viridiplantae; phylum Streptophyta; class Pinopsida; order Pinales; family Pinaceae; genus Pinus; species Pinus albicaulis. The sequence goes on from CM076577.1 coordinate 1,071,746,008, forward strand.
CAAAAATTCGCCATAAGGACAGTTGGCAAGGTGAATCTTATTTTCAGTTTCCTTTGAAGGTATACCATTGTAGGAGCAGTATGTTTTCTGCAAATTTTAGTTGTTGTTCTGCAAGTTTCAAAAATTTGCATCATGACACAGTCAAAGTTAGCAACAATCGGTCAACACATTCAAGGAAGAATTTGTCATTTTATGAGAAGCTCAATTTAATGAAATTAGGGAGATTTCAGTGGATCAAGGTTGGAAGAGTGGAGAATCGGTCTCCTCATCTTTAGTTTCATTAGTCCAAAGAGATTTTGGGGTCCAAAAGCTTCCCATTGGGGAGGTGTGATCAGGAGATCATGTCCAAGTTATGAAAATTGCTCAAAAAGAAAAGTGTTCAAAAGTGGTTGCAAGTTGAACGACCGGAAAGGTCTCGTCAATGCGATTCTGGCGCCATGAAAGGTTCTCAAAACCGAGGTCGTATGTGAAAGTTATTGAGGTTTGAAATCGTCCAATAACCTCCAAAAATCGACCTTTGACTCAATTTGATCTTATGCAAAATTTTGTAAAAAAAAAAATATTATGCAAAAAATATTTTATATTAAGGTTGGAGGGCCTATCAGCAGGCACCACGTGGCCTGTTCGGAGGCTTCCATGTGGCCCCAAGCCAGAGTCAAGTGCATGTTAAAATTTTTATGAGTCCATGGGTTTCGAACCCCGGACCTCCCAGTCACGGGCAAGAGCGCCCAACCAACTCGCCTACACTATGTCGCTTAACCTATATGGGTGACATATCATATTTCAAGTTTAAGTTAAATTTGGTTGGGCGGAAAAGGGGGCCAGCCCACATACTCCACGCGACCAGAACTTCGGTTCCCAGGAGCTAACGGACGGCGGTTACGGTGGCGGTTGGAGCCACCACACAGTGACCACTCAGAAATTTAATGCAAAGGTTGGTGGTCAAGCTTATCCACGCGGTTAAGCCGGCGGGGCCGACAGAGGCCACATGTGAACGGTCCAACTGACATTTAATGCCAATGTTGAAATTTCTGCCAGATTTGGAGCGCGCCACCATTTTTGGCGGGAACTCCTACTTTGAAGGAGTTAACTGGAGTTCCTCCAGTTTTGGAGGAGGTTTTCTAGTGACAGTGGCAAAAATTTGTTTTGGTCATAAATTTCTCAAATTTCGACCAAACAAGATGAAATTTTAGTCAATTTTGGGTCTCTTGGACATTCTGAGTAGTTTGGGATGGGTTTCAGAGCAAAAAGAGGTGATCTACAGTAGATTTTTCTTCGGGGAAGATGAAGGAGCCATTAGGGCCATCATGGAGAAGGCACTGTATTGGGTAATATTTCACTATTTAGTGTGAAAAAAAAACCTTTTCTAGCTATTTTCTATCTTCTAAAGCTGAATTTACTGCTGGTTTCACCTATTTAGGCATATTTTTACCTGTGTAACCATTTTTAGAAAATTAATAGAGCAAGAACATGCCATTGGGGAGCCTTGGACCAGCAGATGTAGCCCAGGAGGGTTGAACTGCCTCAACAATTTGCTGTGTTATGTGATGGTGAATTTTCTTGCTGTGCATTTCTGTTGTGATATGTTAAACAGTAAATTTATTAAACAAATCCTCACACATAAAACTCAGAAACAAACCAAAACTACTTTGTTTAACCTGCAAGTCATGGAGAACACTTTGCACACTAAATTATATCAGAATGGATACTTTGCATAGAATTACAAATAGTTCCATTTTCAGATCAATGTAGGGATCAACACTTGTATGTGAAAAGCAAGGACTCAAGAAGAGATTAAAAGCCATGGTAAGATCTCAATGTCTTGGACAATTTTTTATTGTTTCCACTAAAAGGAAATTTTATCCTCTAGCTTACATTCAAAAAGCCATTATGGACTGGAAAATTTTTAGACAATTGAAAGGGAAAAGTGTGCAAGTTTATACTCATGAATTTAGGAGAAGAGCTCTTATTTTGGGTATTAATTTGTATTCTCAAGAAACTTTGTTAAAGTATATTGGGGGTTTGCACAATTACCTTAGGCACACTATTCTCATGTTCAACCCCACAAACTTAGATGAGGTTTGTGTTCAAGCCACACATCTAGAAGCAATAGGTAAATAGAGTGTAGATGAGAAAAGTGATAGTTTCCTTGAGTATGAGGGTAAAGGAAAGGGCAAGTTTAATGGAAGAGGAAAGAGAAATAACTCTATAAAAAGAGAGAAAGAGAAACTCACATGTAAAAAATTTCGAATAATGGAAATGATGAAGACCATTGTTGGAAACTTCATCCAGAGTTGAAGGAAAAAAAATTGAAAGCCAAAGAGAAGGGAAAAATTGTTGCAATGATTGAACGTGACTTAGGTTTAGATTCAGGAGATGAAACAAAGATTACAACAATGGGTTTGAAAGGTAATAACATAACAAGCACCAGTTCTTCAATTTGTTCCAATGTAACTCAATATGAAGATATAAGAATTGAACTCTTTCATATTAGAGTCGTTTGTAAACATACCAAGATAGACACACTGTTTGATAGTGGTTCTCAAGAAAATTTGATTTTTGAAGACTTAGGTAAGAAGCTAAACCTTGAAACTATTATACATCCAAGACTTATCCTTTAGAGTGGATATGCAAGAACGCAAACTTACAGGTAACAAGGAAGTGCATACTAAGGTTTTCCATCAATTCAAACTTTCTTGATGAAGTTGAACTTGATGTAGTGCCGCTTGAGATATCAGGTATTGTTTGGGGAAGTCCTGATATTTATGATAGTAAAGCAATATTTCATCGCCATGAGAATAAGTATAACTTGTTTTAGGATGGAATTAAGTACATAGTTAGAGCACATTAGAAGAAGACAAGTTTTCTCTTATACATGTAGGAGAAATGAAGAGAATAGAGAATGCAAGTCAAAATTTGACTTTGTTAATGATCAAGAATAGGAATGTTTTGAATGAGACCTTTCAAAAAGATGTATCGAAAGAATAAGTTGATTTCATTGAAGTTGCTTATGCTTGTAATGAGATGTTTCGGGACTCTAACAGGTTGCCTTTGAAAGGAGTTAAACAAGATATGAAAGCTTTACAGTAGTCAACATCAATGTTGAGCAGTGTTGGAAACAAGATGTCGGTGCAAGAGAGTGCAAAGGTCAAAGAGAAAGTGCCAAAACAATTTAACAAAGAAGGCATAGGTTCCGCAAGTGCTTGTTTTTGGTTTCCAAAGGTTACATGGCAATGGTGAAAATACTTGGTCAAATGTTGACGCAAGTACAAAGAAATATCAGCTAAGAATCGTCATGACGACAGTGTTCGAGGTGAGACAATTTTTAAGTTTGCTTTTATTGAAGACCGAGGTGGGAACAAGTTTTTTTTCTGCAAGAAAAAATTATTGCTATGCAAATTCAGGGAAATTTCAGCATGATGGTGTCTACAACAACAAGAGAGGGTTGCAAGAGTGAAGGAAAAAGCTTATTTTTTGTGAAAGCTCCAATTGATGAAAATGGGAAAATTTTAGTGGATTGAGACTGGAAGGGTGAGGTAATTGTACCTTCATCCATATGTTCAGAATCAAAGAGATTTTGGGGTCCAAAAGGCTTCTAGTGGGGAGGAATGATCGGGTGCTCAATGTTAAAAGTCAAAAATGTAAGTGCTCGGAATTGATTGAAAACTTAACGAAAACTAAGAGCTCGTCTCTAGGAATCTGGAACAATTCATTTCATTGTAAACCGAATCTGAATGAGGAAGATATGGCCTGTTGTTTGTTTTCCTAAATAGTTAAAATTTTTGTAGAAAAGGACAGAATGGTGACATGGAAGCCTAGTCAGCAAAAAAGGATATTCTTGGAATATTCCTTCAATTTCACCCAATGACACTATGTCAAGTGTCAACCTGTGGTTGGTTGTCTAAGTGGTTGAATTGTTGCATTCTGATTGGTTTGGGAGAGAACCAATGGCATGAGGACACGTGGCTAGCCCGGAGGCCGCCACGTGCCCCCTTCCAAGGTTCAAATTTTAACTATGGTCCGAATTTTATTTCTATGGTAGAAATCTCATATAAGTCCAAATTATGAATTTTATTAACTTTCAAAGGTCAAATTCATGTGAATTGGGTGGAAAAATATTATATCGGTGGGAGGGTGGAGGTCAGGGCTCAACCCTACGACCTCCCCCGCACCAACCACCATACTTACCACCAATTCACGCCAATGATTCTTATAAAACGATGGTCTCGTCGTATATTTGAATTAATATGTATTGACTAACGGGGGTAAAAAGGGGGCCAGCCCCTTCACCACAGGACCAAATGCGAAGAATAGGAGCAGAGTGCTTAAAGTTTGATGTTCGAGATTAAAGTTAAAGCATGGTTAATTAAGCCATAACCTTTGGTTATTTGCGCTAATCCATATTGTTAATTTGGATTATGATAAATGCATGTTTAGCTCTAATCCCGTAATTAAACTCCATTTAATTTAATTAAACCTAAGTTTAAATCGGTGGTTAAAAAGACGAAGCCCCCAAATTCGGTGTGAACTCCAAAATTACCGGCCCTAACTGGATTTTTCTCCAGTTTTAGTGGGGTTTCCTAGGCCAAAATTGGGGAGGCCATAACTTTTGAAAAATTCGACCAAATTGGTCTCAAGGAGAGTCTACTATGGATGATTTGGACATTTTTAACACATTGAAGCAGGTTTCAGGAGCAGTAGAGGATTGTAAACAACACTTTTTTCACATTTGAGCTAATACAGAGGCCCAAACCATGGAAGCTGGACAAAGGAGATGTAGCCTAGGAGGAGTGAAATCCTTCATCAAAACACTGTGTTAATGGATCATTTGATGGTTTGTTGTACATTTTATTGCTAATGTTCAACGTTATGTTTTAATGTTTAAATTTCTCATGAATTTAACATAAAATTCAATACATTTACATGTTTTAACAATCACAAACACCTCAAGAAACCTATGCACATGAAGCAAAAGATCAGCAAATTGTTCATAATTCTAAAGATGAAATTAGCATAGCAAAACTAACATTCAGATTCAGATCAACATGACTTGGATTTATTTTGGAGGTTCCATCACAATTCAAATTCTAAAATCCCACTAGAGGTTTGTTTATCATCCATAATATTATGCAATTTAAAATATTTCTCTTGTAGTTTCACACAGGTAAATATCTTTGTTCCATCAAACTTCTTTAATTCGATGACGGGGAAGTTCACTCCATTTGGAAACTATCCATAAGTAACGTAATTATTGTAGTTAAATCCCCTTGAAAATTTATTATTATTGAAAATTTGTTCAACCTGAGTACTACCTTCATTGTCATGAGTCCCTTTAGTCACATTGTCAGTTTTAGGAATCTTCCCATCTAGGGATTGTACGATAAGTTAATTTCCCATATTTAATTTATTTATTATTTCCTATGTGATGTTAAACGTTATTTTTATTTTTTAATTGATAATTATTTAATACTTTTGGCTAAATCTATTGGTAAAAAAAATTCCATGTTGTTATAAAAACAACCGCTCAAAAGAAAACAACCCTTTTTTCTAAAGAGTTGGGATTAGGTGGAATAATACTATAAGTTAATTTTTTTGCCCATAATTGAAATGTTATTTGGTTAAAATTTATTAATACCATTTTATTTCTTTATTTGTGAAATTATCTGAATGTGTCTGTTGGAATAAGGAACTACTGAGAGGGAGGGTGAATTAGTAATTAGTACTATTTTAACACTTTAAGCTCAATTATTTACTCTCATTCACTCTTGTCAATTACTTATGTGAGAATTATTAATACAATAAACATACAAAAATGTAAACCATTCAAATGAGCATACAATCCATCAATTTGAGCAGTAGACATATATTGACACAGGTATGTTTACGTGGAAACCCAAAGGGAGAAAACCCACAATATGTTTGTTATTATGATGTAAATTAAGCACCTACTTAATTACATCAAGTTGTTTGTGAGAACCCACTCACAGGAGGCCCTAACCCCCTAAATATAGAAAGCCACTACTTTCCAAGAGGCACCAACCTCTTATGAATGCAGGTGACCACCTACTCTAGTCATTGTTATACCTTTCATACAATTTTCAAACTGAAAACAGAGGCCTCAACAAAGGCTCAAATTGTAAAACTGATCAAATTCTTCACCCAACACTTTCCCTTCAAATATGCAGTTCCTCTTTGCACTACTCTCTTCACTGCTCAACCAACTCTAGTATCAGACCTCAACTAATTTGTATAACTATTACCTCTCGGCCCTAGTCACTCTTCGTCTCATTCACTCCCATTCAACACTTCACACTCAATACTGTTGCACTCAACCACTCTTCATCCCCACACAACACAAAAACAATCCCCTGAGTTTTGTTTCATTGCAACGCAATGGAAAATTAGCTCTCTATTGACATCTACACTGCCCAACTATGTGCACAATCATGGCTACCCATATAATTATACAACTGACAATACACTTCCCTTTAAATCCAATCTCAACTGGGCCTTCCTTAGAACTTACATGCAACAACTATTTATAATGAATTAGAATTTATCTGATTGATCACTGTATGTGAATTAAATCTAATTTAATTCATGGGACCTCTCACTAGCTCATCTCTCAGTTAGAACTAGTTAAATTGATTTTAAATCAATTAATTGAGTTAACTAATTACAACTCACAAATAATTGTAACTGGGCCCCCTAAAATCATGGGATAACTCTACATGCCTCCTCTATGACCCTCAACTCGAATTTCCTAAGCTAACTAAGTCTTATTGACTCAGTTAACTAATACAAGTTGTCATGAGATGAAATTGCAATTTCTCTTCAAATTTGATTAAGCGAAAATTAAATCAAAAGCTCCCTTGGGTGTCGTTTTTGGGTGCCATTTTTTCGGTTCCATTTATGGATGCCATTTTCAATGTCTCTTGTTGCCAATTGCAACAATTATTGTAATATTATGATGATGGTAAACCTAAAATGATGAACTATAATGCACTTTACCTCCAGTTGTCAGGACAACATGTGTTGAAAATGTAGCAAGGAATGGCTTCTTTGACTTGTGCCTTAGTCAAAGATGCCAATTTGAATTAAATCTCATAGTTGCTTATCACTGAGTTATAGTCAGTTAATCTGAGTTAGATGGCTTTCAGTGAGTTTTGGACTAGTTGATGGCTAAAATTAGCTATCTACTGAAGTTAAAATCTAGTGTTTCTTAGTTAAAAAATCTCTAGTTCTAGAATAGAGATAGACTTGATTTTAGTTAAGTAATTGAATTTATGGAAACTCATCTTACTCTCATTTAACTGCAACAATTGATATTCTTAGCCCCAGTAGGTCGTGCGTATTGAGATTAAATGAAGGTACAAATTGTATTTATTATGGTACACAGTTTTTTGTGTGTAGATATTGAGAAGAAAACAAAGCAATTCTCTTGGGAATTAAAGGAAATAGGATAAATTCCTATTTTTTAGGGGCATAATTCCACTATGAAATAGGAGCTCCTATAAGGCCTTATTTTCCTAAGTTTTGGGCAAGTATTGTAGAGATTTAATCATTATTGTAGGGAGATTCAGGCTCGAAGAAAATTATGTGTAATAGATCAGATTGCTCAGTTGATTTAATACAAGCAAGAGGGGCTTTTCCTAGTTGGGTTCCCCAGATAAATTTTGTGTTCTATGTGTGATTATGTTTTTGTTCATTGTTTTCTTTCCACTGATTTTTGGTAGATAAATCTTGTGTATTTTTATATCAGTTTGATCTCATTAGAAATTGCAATGTTTCAAGGATTTTCTACACTATGATGATGGTAAGCCATAATTAAGCAATTAGAGGTATAATTGCGGCATTGCATTACAATAGAGTTATTCAAGTATTGCAGTATTATGATGCTCACAATAAGTATACCCTATAACTTTTGAGATGATAGATTCAACAAATCTCAGTTGAGTTACCAATCCAAGGACAAAAAAATAGGGGATCAAAGGAATACTATTGCACTAAGGGCTCCTTTCCATTATTTGAAGCTCAAGATCTCCAAGCTGAGGTAGTGGATTGTCAAGGAATAAGGATTGTGATTTTGACTCATGAAAGCAAGTCTTACGGGGATATTATCTGTGTTGGGCATGTCCCAACTTGGTCCATTTTGGGTCAAAATACTGCACAACTCAAGGAGCGGAGTGCGCAGTTCAGCAAATATAATTTAACCGTGTGGAGTTTAAGGGCTTTGGGGCGGGTCAAAGCCCCTAATTTTGTAAAGGGGTTGGGTTTATTTTGTTAGTTTTGAGTCTTCCCATGGTATGTGGACCATGTTTTTTGTATGATGTAAAGGCTATATAAACAAATGAAGCATTGAGTCGATGAGAGAAGTCTTGTACTTGTGATGAGAACAAATTCTTGAATATATATCTTTCTGTGTTTTGGTCCAAAGGAAGGCTCCGTAGCTGTGTGCACAGAGGCCTTGAAGAGTCTGCAACTTTGTGCGCATACCACCTACAGCTGTGTGCCTAGGTTATAGAAAGTATATGTAACGAAGAGACTTATCCTAATAAAATAAGAAGAGTTTGAAGAAACATTTGTGTTTATGCATTGTATTTGCTTATTATCAGTGATTGTAAGGTTATTTATATGCTTTATGTATGTTTTAAAGATAAAGGAACAATGCACATAAGTATCGGTAGATGAACGAAGTATAATCTGTTAGAGTAGATAAATTCATCTACGCAATTCCCAATAAGGATAACTAGAATTTTAGCAGAAGATTCACGTCCTATTGTCCCTTTAGATGCATAAACATGGTTCTGACATCCCCTAATATTGCCTCGAGTGAGACTGTGATATGCGCTGCAGGTTGTTGCCCAAAGGGCCGGTAATAAAGGGTTTTATTGGTGCACAACTAACTCTGAACCTGGGCCAAAGCCCCCTTGAGCTAACTAATGGTTCTGTTGTATGGACCGGGATCTGATTGAGGGATATATGGATGTGGCCTCCAACCAAGAAGGAAATACAAGATTGGGTAGAAGTCAAATAACGGCAATTCATAGTTCAATAAAATGGAAATATGCAACTGTTGATTGAAGCTTGGTTGCAGAGGTATATTTTCACAAAACAACAAGAGATTTTCTTCATGACGCTTGCTAATGAACTACATGAATGGTTATCAAGGATGACTGAGAATAAGACTTGTTTTAAGAACAACGATCCTACTGCGTGGAGCCTTGAATAACAACATAACAACACATAAGGGGTTGTTGATTTTTGGATCGACGGTAGCCTAGGAGGATTCATTATTGAATTTGTAATAGACATATTTGTATCTTATAATGAAGATGAGTGAGTATTTTTCAAGGGTCCATAAGGTAAGTATATGAATTCTTTGAAGTTATGTATTAAATGCTTTTATGTGAAAAGGGTGTACTACAAATGCAGTTAGATTAATGTTTGAGCTTAAGTCTAGAGGCAGATCTACGTGAAGTGGAAAAAGATTCAGATTAGATCGCAAAAATTACATTCAGACTGATTCCAGTCTCTTGTTGAGTGGATCTGAGAGCAAAGAAGAAAGAATTAACCTCACAACCCCTAAAGCTATGTCGCAGTTAGGACTTGAGAATAATCAGGGCACCTTTGGGATTCCCCATGCCACAACACCCCTCAGCCCCCATCCCACTCCCTACACTTTCCCTCCACCTCCACCTCCACTTCCACTGCCCCCACCCCCAGGAAACATGGCTAACGATATCAAGCTACCGATATTTAGAGGATTCAGATCATAGGAGCCTAAGAAATTTTGGTTTGTAGTTGAAGTTTTATTGAAAGAAAGACATATCATTGATGAAGATATAAATAAGGTGCAGATTGTCACTGTGTTGCAAGAGAGAGTGATGAAATGGTATATAAAGTATTATGCGATGAATCAGGGTGCTTCATTGGATGATACAGAGAAAGCACTGGCTACAGAGTTTAAGAAGCCAAAATCACAATCGCAGTGTATTACTAAACTAAAGGGGATTATGCAATTAGTAGCTGAGTCTGTTTGGGAATTAGATCAAAGGTTCAATATGTTAATGTGTCAAGTAAGCTTTACAATCCCTGAAGAACAACATAAGCAGTGGTTTATAGATGCATTATTTCCACATATTAGGCTGCCTTTGACACAACAAAAGATATCAACACGGGTTGAAGCTCTGGAAATTGCAATGAAGATGGAAGCTTCATTGGTAGGAGATACTCATTCAGGAGTATAGAAAATTCAGAGCCAACTAGCGATAATAAATTTTGGAGCTACAATATTTGAAGAAGGGTAAGGAAGTTAGGTTAGAAATTTGATCAGAAGTATGGTGCATAAATTGTAAGGCAAAAGGCCACTATAAGGATCAATGTCCTGTGTTTAGAGAATACATCTATAGTGGAGGTCCTAATCCATTGCACCTAGGATCAAGTGCATGGTGTGACTTATATAAATTAGCAGGTTGACATCGCACAGAAGAATCATATTTGTTGAAAAATTATGTGCAAACCCTAAAACAGTTGTTTTGTAACTTCTGTAGCTTGGTGGGTCATGACGAGAAGAAATGTTGCAATTATGATATGATGATAGAAAAAAGTGTGGGTGCTTATAGAATGCAAGATGAGGGATGTCCACAGGAGGATCAAGGTTAGCGTATTGTTTGAAGAGGAGTCCAAGAATGAGGATGCAGATGATGAGGAGGCACTAGTTGAGGATGTGGCCAGCTCATTTGTTACAACTGCGGTGAAGTAGGACACTTCGTGCAGGATTGTCAGAATCCTACCACCACCTGTAAGTACTGTAAAGCTTTTGATCATGTGATAGAATAATTTCCAGTCCTTGTGACAAAGATGTAGGAGAAAATAAACCAACAACCTACATATAATTTTCAAATGATGACCGCTGAACCAAGGGAAGATGACCCATGCATTAACATAGTTACGTGAAGTGGCGCAATGAAAAGAGATGATATAGTCAAAGGTAAAAAGCCGATGGAAGACACATGGGTTAGGAATACTGGAGAAAGAACCCCTGGGTTTAGTATTCAGGTGGAAAAAGAATCATTCATGGAGGTGAAGTGAAGTTTCATTGATCCGAAAGCTTCAACCTCTAGCACGCAACCACAACAAAAGTTGATACCAAAGAAGGAAAATGTTAAAGTAGCTACTCAGTTGAAATAATTTGATTCGGCTATATTGAAATCATTTTTATAGACTTGCATGAAGTTTTTGTGAGATCATAAGGTTTTTCAAGGACTCTGGGAGCTAATATACTCCTGCGTTGGTAAAGAAGAACCAAAAAATGAGTTGTGCGCAATCAACAGAAGAAGAGAACATGAAGGGAGATGAGACAACCTACGCAGATCGAAGAATATGACATGGATAAGGTAATCATAGATTTAGGATCTGATGTCAATGTATTGCCTAAGAAAAATTTGGAGCGAATGAGAAATTTGAGGTTGCAATGGTCGTCGATCCATTTGAGAATGGCCAACCAACAAAATATCATCCCTATGGGAAGGCTATCTCGAGTTGTAGTAGATATTGAAGGATTGTGCGTTGTTGCATGTTTCGAAGTAATTGATATTGTAGATGATAGAAACCCATATCCAGAGCTGCTTGGATTGGATTGGGCTTTCGATACTGATGTGATACTCAATCTGAAAAGGAGACATATGGTGTTTGAAAATGGCGATCTTTGGTTCATTGTTCCTCAAGAGCCATTAGAAGGAGCGTTGTATACAGAGCCTGTTTGTGATGAGTATTGTGATGCCGACATTGATAATATCTACAAGATAATAGCTAAGGAGGAAGATTGGATTAATTCCACTATAGATGGAAGGATAAGCTGGGAATAGGAGAGTTCCTGTATTTTGGACTCTGACGAAGAATTGAAAAATTTGCAGAATAGGTTGCATGAAGTCTCTACAAGACAATGTAATAGAATTACCAGATCACATCGTTGCATAACTTCAAAGGTCTGTAATTTTCCTTATTATCATGGGATAGGAGATGTTTGTGTTTTTCTTGATGAATTTGAAAAAGAGGCTTTAGAAGAAAAAAGGTTCCAAGCATTGCATGTAGCCCTCAGATCTACACCTACTAGATGGTGGGGTACTCATAAAGAAAATATCGAAAGTTGGAAAGAGTATTGCAGATTGGTGAAGATTATATTTGGCCATGTAAATAACAGAATCGAAGAAAAATATGATGGCAAGGATGATCCTCGGGACCATATGTCACCGCTAAACTTCGGTTTGGGGCGAAGATCTAGAGCCAAAGTGGGTACATATATTTTTTCACACATTGGACCTGATACCTATGAACTGGTCTCTTGAGATAGAGCCGCGCCATGGAATGATGAGTTGGAAAGATTTGGTTGAAGGGTTCCTCCTAACATTTAGTTTTGAATATGATAGTCAATGCATTGATGAAGCCCTTCAGGAAGTAAGAGTGGGTATTTTTAAGGCTACAACTATGCTAACTTGGACGCAGCCCGATTGGGTCGCGTAGTTGCATCATGCGTTGGAATGCTACAATGTGACAATGGAAGAGGATGATGAGGATCAGCGCAATATTTATATCCCATTGTTAGAAGGACATCGTGAAGTTGTTGGACCAGAGCCTAAAATCCCATACATAACACAGCTCGTGAAGACAAATAAGGTGAATATTGGGTCAGAAGAAGAGCCAAAATTTTCACTAATTGAAGATTATTGGGACGAAGACATAGTTAGCAAAGTTGCAGAGCTACTGCATGAGTATCAATATCTCTTCCCCATGAATTTTTCTGAGTTAAAAGGTATAGTAGGAGACCTAAGAGTTATGTGGATTACTCTAAAGCTAGATGTGAGGCCAGTAAATCAAAGGCCCTATCGACTGAACCAAAATACAAGGAAAAAGTATAAGCGTAGCTAGAAAAGATGATCAAGGTAGGGATCATCGAACTGGTCGAATAATATGAATGAGTAAGTCCTATGGTAGTTCAGGAAAAGAAGAGAAAGGGTGAGATCAAAATATGTGTGGAATTGAGAAAATTGAATGATGCATGTGTACATGACCCTTTTTCCACACCATTCACCGACAAAGTGTTGGAAAATGTAGGAGGACAGGAGGCTTACTCTTTCACAGATGGGTTTTTGGGTTACCATCAGATTAGGAATACGTCAGAAGATCAACATAAGACAAATTTTTCTACAGAGTGGGGTTGTTACCAGTATATTATGATGCCTTTTGGATTGAAGAACACTCCTGCTATATTTTCTAGAGTTATAGTCACAACTTTTAAGGAGTATATACAAAAATGTTTGGAGGTTTACTTTTAATGATTGGACTATTTTTGGGTTATTGAAGAAGCATGTTTCAAGCTTGATATTGATGTTGGATACCTGTAGGAAGTATTATATATCGTTGAATTTGAAGAAGCACGTAACTTTTGTACCTTTTGGTATACTATTGAGGCATGTTGTTTGTAGGCGGGGATTGATGGTAGACCCCATGAATATAGCTACTATTGTGAACTTGGAGCCACCTAAGACAGTGAAGCAATTGCGCACAACACTTGTACACATTGGCTACTACAGGAAGTTTATAAAGGCATATGCACAGATAACTACGCCGATGGAGAAGCTTTTAAAGAAGGATGTTACTTTTTTTTGGGATGAGGAATGCGAAAAGAGCCTCAACATACTAAAGGAAAGTATGGTAACTATGCTTATTCTAGTTTTCTTGGATTGGATCTAAGGAATTTCATGTACATGTTGATGCATCTTGCATAATAGCATTGGGTGCAGTATTGGCGCAACTAGGAGAAAGAGATATTTATCACCCCACAGCTTTTGCAAGCAGAAAATTGTCCAAAGCAGAGAAGAACTATTATATGACATAAAGAGAGGGGTTGGCTATGGTTTATGCATTACATAAGTTTAGGAATTATTTTTTGGGAGCGCACTTCAAGATTTTCACTAATCATTCCACGTTGAATCATTTGGTGAATAAGCTTGTTTTAGGAGGAAACATTTGTTGGTGGTTGTTATTATTTTAGGAGTATGACTTTCAAGTTATAGTCAAGCTATGGAGATTGAACGTTGGACCTGATCATTTTTCAAGTATAGAAACAAGCGAATAACCCACGAGCATTGAGGAGAACTTGCCTGATGCACAAATGTTCACAATAAGGGCTTAATATGATCACTTCATGGATATTATTCAGCTTTTGGCCACAGGAATGGCACCCGCGGAGTACACTATGTAGCAGAAGAAGAAGTTGGTAGTTAAGGCAACTGATTTTTCATTGATTGTAGGACATTTGTATAAAATGGGACCAGATGAAATACTGCATAGATATGTCTCTAAGCATGAAAGGAAGCATATACTGGCAGAAGCTCATGGAGGAGTTGGAGGAGGCCATATGCAGGGAAGACCACTGTGTAGAAGATTTTGAGAGCTGGATTATGGTGGCCCACGGTGCATGAGGATGCAAAGGAGTATCTTAGATCTTGTGATGTGTGCCAAATAACAATAAGATTGACTAGAAGGGATGAAATTCCCTTGAATCCACAAGTAACATTGCATGAATTTGATAAGTGGCGATTGAATTTGTTGGACCTATCAATCCACTAGGAAATAAGACTAGAGCAAGTTATATCATCACTGCAACAAATTATTTGACGAGGTGGGCCGAGGAAAATCCAGTGAAGGATTGCAATGCAGATATTGCCGCTAAGTTCATATTTGAGTATATTTCGTCCATATTTGGGTGTCTGAAGATATTGATGAGTGACAGGGGTTCGCATTTCTTGCACAATACTATTGAGGCTTTAATTGAAGAATTTCACATATACCATAAAAATATTACACCATATCATCCTCAGGTGAATGGGATAGTCGAAGCTTTCAATAAGATTCTGGAGAATTCACTCACAAAGGTATGAAATGTGAACAGAAATGACTAGGATCTGAGAATTCCAGTGGTGTTATGGGCATATAGGACAACATGCAAGAAACTGACAGGAAAAACATCTTTTAGGTTAGTCTAGGGATAAGAAGAAGTCGTGTATATGGAATATATTGTGCCCAAACTAATAATTCCAACATTCACATAAGTGGTGGACCGCGACACAATGGAAGAAAGGATGAAGCAATTGCTTGCTTTGGAGGAAGATAGGGTCATCGTCAATTATCATTAGCAAGTGAAAAAAGAAAGGGAAAAATCTCGGCATGACAGGCATATCAAGAAGAAAAAATTTAAGGAGGGAGACCTTGTACTATTATATGATAGAAAGTTTGTAAAGTTCCCAGGAAAGTTCCAAACACATTGGTTGGGGCCATATATTATCAGGCACGTCTTTGAGGGAGGCGTAATTCAAATTGAAAAGTTGGAGGGTTAGTTGATTCCAAGATGAGTGAATGGGAGAATATTGAAGATATATAGGGACAACTTTATCCCTGGAACTTTGCACTAACGATATGAAAGGAGGAAAGTATTAGTTTCACATGCAGTTGAAAGTGGGCATAGGACTATAAACTACTCTGCCAAAGACGAACTTCGCCAAAGATGGATTACTGCGCGAAACTCAGGAGGATGTCAAAGTCTGATGGAACTGCGATGAGGGAGGAATTTATGCAACGTAAGAGAGGATCCATCTAATTCAATAAAAAATATGACTATTGGAAGAAAAAATATTGATTTAACAAGAAATTTTTCGTTAAAACGAGCGGGGGAAACAAATTTTTTGGGCATAGCTCGGAAAATATGTCACCAAATATGCATCAATGAGTTGAATATAAAGACAATCGTGGGGTCTAAAATTCAAATGTCTTACAAATATCGCATCTCGCTCCACAGTTTTCCACTTTTCTTCCTGAGAATTAGATTTGCGAAATTGTGACTAAATGTGAGTAGAGTTTTGAGCTTTATGTCCGAGAAGAGTTTTCAAGATATTGCTAGTGAGTTTCTCAGGAGAGGATTAGCAAGAATCATGACCAATACACCACTACCAAGCATGACAGGGCCAAGATCGCCAAGAAAACAATAGATTGCAGGAGAAACATTGTAGCCAAAGAAAAATAAGGTTAAAATACCAGTTGCATCCCCTAGTGTTAGACATCTCCCAAGGAAAAAAATCACTAAGGAACAAAGGCCTAAGCAATGGTTAGACAAGTAGAATAAACGTATGGAGGTCCAAGAAAATTATGAAGAGGAGATTTCAACAGACATTCCGGAGGATATTGTAGCAGAAGAAGTAGAGCCTATTTCTTGGTTGTCACCATATGTGACACCTAGGAAGTTTGGTGTCAAGTCAGCGAAGGACCCTGATGTTGCAAAGTTTGTTATATTCACACGGCTTCTTCCTGATGATTTGTTGTTTAAAGGAGAATCGTTGGTAAAATTACCACACCTAAGGATAGATGATTGGGACTTCAATGATGGAATAAAATATCCCCAATTTGAGCCTAGTCGATACCTGAAGCAAGTTCATTACCTAACAAGCGATGTCACCATATTGGAGCCACACAGGCGGGATAGATGAATCCAAAAAGCAAGGTTGCTCAACATGTTGTACATTCCACACTTTGGGCGAAGTAATATCAATACCATATGTGTCTGAAAACTATTGGTGTTAGTACATGATGGATCCCTCATCTGGGAGAAAGGATACCCATAGATGATATGTTGATCAAGAGGATCACAATGTTGACATACCAAGGAAAGAACCCCACCAAGGAGTTCGTGGGGAAAATCCAGGATAAGGCAGTCGTTGAGGAAATTAAGAAATAGTTTAGTATAGTAAATAATTCAAGGGGCTATGACATTAGCTCCATCAACGATCTAGTTGTGTGCTTCATCGCGAACATCCTTGCCAGAAATATCATGCAAAAATTCCGCGCAAACAAAGTACTAGCACCTATGGTATTTTTGGCTGCCCAGTGTTGTAAAGGGGTGCAATATAACTGGGATGTTTACCTGTGTAAAGAGTTTGTTGACGATTTCTGCGAAGCACGAGAGGAAGGGAAACAATTCCACTATGCATGGTTTCTACTAATTATTGTGATGATGGCTTGGAAGGAACCAAAAGAGACACAATTCCCTACTATGGAACCAAACGTTTGTGAAGCTGCGAGGTATGCCTCGCTCTGGTTTTCTAAGGACCTGAAGCGCACAATAGAAAACAAAACTTTCTGGGTGTTAATGGAGATGAATCTGCACACAGTGGTGAGTTAGCGTCCCAGGTTATCACCAAATTTATTTGAAGATTATAGGGGAGTTACAAACTTCAAATATGATTTCCATAGAGTATACATCAAGGCGCAAAAGGATACAAATGAAATATAGTACCATTTTCCATACCTAGTTACTAAATTTGATATTGTGAAATTCACAAAGACTTGGCCGCTAGACTGGTTGGCTCCATCCACTGGAGGCACTGCAAAATAAAATGTAGGTACCAGTGGCAAAGACACACACACAAGAAAGGACACGGGAAAAGAAACAGAGAAGGATGGTAAAGAGTTCGAAGGCACAGAGAAAGAGCAGGGTGGCCGAGACCCTTTTACAGATACAGAAGCGGTTGATTCACCTTTTATTGTGAAGAGAAGGATAGCTACTGCATCAGGCTCGAACAAAAATCATAAGTTAGACAAATCAAAAGGGTACAAACCCAATGGTCCTCATTGAAGGGGACATTGATGAGATCGATGATAAGGTGTTGCATTTCACTAAAGATATATGGGGAAAGATAGAGGATCAATACAAGGTTGTATTGATAGAAGTGCAACAGGGCATGCAAGATCTTAAGGTGTTGGCATAGACAAGGCAGCCATAGGAACAACCATTAATTCAAGCGAGCTAGCAAGCACAACCAATGCACCTATTGGACACTTTGAATATTTGATTTTTGTAGGTACCTAGAGGAGCGTTGTAGTTTGAAGCTGCAGAGGATCGAGAGTGAGCAAAGAGGTGGGACAACATTAACCTGAATCTTGTTACGCTGCCCATACCAACTGTTGTAGCTCCTAGAGACAGCCTTTTGTTTCAAAATACCAGTGCCTAGGACATCTTAAAATCAGAGGTTAAAGTAGACAACTGTGTAAAATGCCTCTGAAAAAACATGGAATGAGGGAACAATGGTTTTGGTGGTTCATGGATGGAGAAGACCTTGGAGTCTATTCATGTGAATTCCTTATACTGTGAGAGGGCTCAAGAGGCTACAAGGCTTAGTGGCTTTTAAATGGGCCAAGTATAAAACAATGAGCATAAATCTTGAAAATATGTAGAGGCGTTGAGAGAGAATGGAGAAGGAACCCACGAGAGACAGGCATAAGAGATTTAAGAATTTGTCCCCTATGAACTCAAAGGAAACACATATAAATGAAATATGGATAGCAACAGAGGTTCATGAAGCGCGAATTAAGGTAATACAACAAGCTTAATTACATTAGCGTTAACACCTACGCGTTATACATATACGAATTCATGAATAAAATTGCAGATCACTGGCAGCTACATTACACGAGCCATCAAAGCAGAATAGCATGAAAGATAGTTACACATGAAGAGGATATTATTGATAACCAATGAAAACAAATACATACTTCTCATTACCCCATTTGGAATCCAAATATCAGCTTTGTATTATATTGAGTTCAAACAGCTCTCCCAAATATGTCTCTCAGAGCACAGGGAGCACAGTCATACAACTTACAACAAAATTCTTCCAAAATTCCAGAACCCTTATTTCATCTTAGAACTCACTTATACATATAGGTTTCTCCTTGAGGGCTTCTGACTGAATATTCTATCATGATTGACCCACACAGTTGAAACCAAAATATCCTAACAAACTATCAGAGCGTGCTTCAAGCAATCGCTCCTGCAATAGAAAAATCAATACAGAATGGGTAAAATTAGGATTTTACCCAACAAAACATCACTATCTAATAGTAATAAGAAACAAAAATAGTTGGCCTGGGAGGCAAAAATCCAGAGTCTTCAAAGGAGTGGCGAGAAGTGGTTGAAAACCAGTGAGCGTTATGATTTCTACCACTTGATTTCAGCTACTGAGGAAAGGCCTTCACTCCATGTTCTCATGATTCGCATTAACCGAAATGGAAATTCCATTTGTGCCGCACATGCTCCACCCTTTAGCAGAGGTTAAGGGACAAACTGAACAATCATAGCCGCGATGTTCCATCAAAAACTCATGTTGTGTTTTAACTTGTGAGAACCGGAGACCGGGCTTTAGAAGGGAATGTGCAGCACATAACACACGGTAGAACGATTTTAATCACTGCAAAGGGTGAGGCAAAGGCCATGGGGAAGGCTTTGATGACGTGGCGAGGAAGTGGGGCCCAAAGCGCATCGCAAAATCGCAATCAGAACAGGGTATGCCTCGGGAATATGATTTGAATTCAAAATTTGCAAGGTGCGGTGGAGCATAAGTTTATAATGTGCGCAATGTGATATTGCACACCGGCGATCGCAAAAGATAGAGGTTGGCGGAGATAAAAAAGTTATAATTGTCGATTTGCAATGTGGTATTCGTTGCGAAGTGTGATGTAAATCAAGTCATATTGCAAGCTAAAATATTTAATCTTGTGGGCGTTGTAATAGGTAAGTTGTGCAATCCGCGAGCTGCGATATGCGACGCGCTAAAAGCTAGTGAGTGGGAAAAGCGGAAGGTGTGAAAAATGCAGAATATGAAGGTTTGCATGCAGATGCGGGTAGTGTATCAAGTTTGGATGGGTCCCACCAAGTCGTATCGGCGACAAGATAAGTTTTGGTGAGTCTTTTAAGATGTAAAGGTTAAATCTTACGGGGGGCGGTGTTGCTAGTGAAGAAATGCAACGCGGGGCTTTATAAAAGGGAAAGTGAAGGATAAGAGAGGGGAAATGTAGGTAAAGAGGGTAGATGAGATGAGGGATTGTGGAAATGGAGGTTTTCTCACTATTTAAGCCTTATCAGCTACATTTTTCCCCATTTCTACTGAATTGAGATGCAGATTGATTCCTTTGAAGCTCTTTGATAGTCAAGACTGGCCTTCCTTTCTCCCTCTCCCCTTCGTGTGTGGTCACAGGCCAACATTGGCTCCATCTCCAGAAAATGTTTTGTTCTTCAGTGCATTGAGAACCTGCAAACCTACATGCCTATGCTTTTATTGGGAACATGGAGTCACAAATGCACACTGATTAGGCAAAGTTTTAGACCAACGGTCAAGTGGACACAAAATGGAATATGAAATGGAGGATGATATGGAAGATGAAATGGAAAATGCAAACAATGGATGAAACAAAATGGAAACAGTGGGATATGATGTGGAAGATGAAATGGGAGAAATGTAAACAAAAGGGAGTACAGCGGAATGATATATACATTGAGCTAGATTAGCCCTCATCAGTGATGAAAATAAAACTTGAGGAACTGCCCATTTACGGGCGCCTCCAGTATGTCTCCTTCCAGGTTCTCCAGCGCGAAATTATTGTTGCCTTTGTCCTCTACCACCCTGAATGGACCAAACCAGAGGGGGTCGAACTTCCCATTCTTCCTTTTGTCTGCTCTCCTGATATCCCATCGCAGCACCAAATCCCCAACTTGGATTTCTCTATCTTTAGCTCTCTGGTCAAATAAGCCCTTCATTTTTTCTTGGTACTCTGTTAGTCTAAGGTTTACTTGTTCGCGGGTTTCATTCAACTCTACCAACTGATTCATTCTTCAGACGAGGTCATTTGGCTCCTCCTCACTTTCTTGTAGGAATCGTGCCAGAGGTAATGCAAGCTGAATTGGGAAGACCGCGGCTCTGCCATACACCAGCTCATAAGGGGACTTTCCCATGGATTTTTTAGTGGTGATGCGATTTTCCCAAACTGCGAACTTGAGCTGGGAGTCCCAGTTCTTTTGATTTTCATTAATGGTCTTCTTCAGAATTCTCGTTAGTGTCTTGTTAGAGGATTCTTCCAGCCTATTTCCCTGTGGGTAGTATGCAATGGAGTGTCCCAGTAAGATGTTGTAATGCTGACAAAATTTACAAATTTATACAACTTGAATGCCTGGGCATTATCTGTAATGATTTTAGTTGGGCATCCAAACCTGGCTATTATGTTCTCCTCCAGGAACTTGATCACCACTGAATCCGTACCATTTCTTGTGGGCACGACTTCTACCCACTTGGTGAAGTAATATGTAGTAGTGAGGATCCATTGTTGTTGATTGCTAGAGGTCGGGTGAATCTCTCCTATGAAATAAATTCCCCATTGCCTAAAATTTTCTTCGACATGTACTGGGATCAACGGGAGAGGTGCATACCTTTGATTTTCAACGAACGTCTGACACTTCTCGCAAGCTTGGACACAAGCATGTACATCACCAAATAGTTTAGGCCAAAAGAAACCTGCCCTCAGGATCTTGTGTGCAGTGGATCACCAGCTATAATGTCTGCCACATATCCCTTCGTGGAATTTAGCCATCACTTGGTCCACTTCCTGCTCTGTTAAACACAATAGTAGGATCCCCGCTGGGTCCTTCCAATAAAGCCACCCATTTTCCACGATA
Source organism: Pinus albicaulis (assembly GCA_034641835.2). Lineage (NCBI taxonomy): Eukaryota > Viridiplantae > Streptophyta > Pinopsida > Pinales > Pinaceae > Pinus > Pinus albicaulis. Next base: position 1,071,767,567 of record CM076577.1, read on the forward strand.
TACTTTTGAGACTTGAGCCTTAGGGTGCAGTACTTGGCCTTATCATAGTTAGGAGGACATCTCAGTGATAAAATATATTCCACATATCTTTATACCATGGGGAGAGAAGGTACTTCACATGTGTTTTTTGAGTGGAGGATTCTATGCCTTGATGTGCACCTGTGCCCTCTTGTGCCTCTCCTCCTGTCATGGAAAGATTTATCCCTAGAGCTTGACAGTTGGATTCAGATAAGATTTTGTCCAACCCTTGGCCTTTAATGAGCTTGGTAGGCTTTATCTCCAGTTCATACTCCTGAATCTTGGCTATCCACTTGCCCCTTCTTCCTTCACTGTCGGCCTGTATCAAGATATCCTTCACCGTCGATGTGGGAACATAGGCAGTTATAGCAGACTTTAATAAATATACCTTAAATGAATTTAGAGATTTGACCAAGGCATAAGCTTTCTTTTCCAAGATATCATATTTCAGCTCGGCGTCTCGCAAGACTTGTCTGAAGAACGCAATGGGTTTCTCATGTCCTTCGGTATTTTTTTTGTAAAAGTAATGCAGCTATTGTGTGAGGAGATGCAAAAGAGAAGATTGTGAATGAATTCCCATAATCTGGATCAGCCATCACTAGAGCTTCTACAAATGCCTATTTGATCCTGTTAAAGGAGTCCCTGGATTCATGGGTCCATTTAACTCATTGTTCTTCTTCAGCATCCCAGTGATGTTTCGGACAATTTCGGTATAGTTGGGAATGAACCTTCTAAGGAAAATTATTCTTCCAGGAACGCCTGTATCTCCTTCTTGTTTCTTGGTAAGGGGATGCCATCTATCACCTCTACCCTCTTCGAATCGATCTTCACTCTTTCCTTAGTTACTATATGCCCTAGTAACTTTCCTTCCTCCAAGGAAAACTTGGATTTCTGAGGGTTTAGAGACAGACCATACTTACGGCATTTTTCGAAGGTTCAGCGAAAGTGCTCGATGTGTTCAACATCAATCTTTGAAAAGACGGTGATGTAATCCAGGTAAATCACCACAAATTTTTCTTGCTCTCCTATGAAATCAATGTCCATCGCATGCTAAAATGTAGCACCGGCATTTATCAGGCCAAAGGGCATTTGGTCGTACATGAAAGTTCCCCAAGGAGTGGTGAATGTCGTCTTCTTTTGGTCTTCCAGGAGCACTGCCTCCTGATTATATCATGAGAAACCATCCATCATGGACATGTGGGAGGATCCCACCACCTTTTGCAGGATGTGGTCCATATTTGGGAGGGGATAGTTATCCTTGAGTGAGGCTCTATTTAGATTGTGAAAATCCACGCAAAGTCTAATTTCACCATTCTTCTTCCTTACCGGCACTAGGTTCGCCACCCACTCGGAATATCTTAAAGTGACAATGATCTTGGCTTGCAAAAGCTTCTTTATTTCCTTCTAGATAGATGGGAGGAGAAGGGGGTTGATCTGCCTCAGCTTCTGCTTATGAGGCTTCGCATCTTCTTTTAGAGGTATTTTATGTTGTATAATATATATATTAAAAGTCTTCAAATCCTGGTATGACCAGGCTAAGACGTATTTGTATGATTGGAACAAACTGATATACTGACCTTGGTATTCTTCAGGAACCCCTTTCGACAGCTTTATCACCTTCGGATCTTCTTCTGTCCCAATATTTACATCCCTAACAGGCTCATCGAGGGTCATTTTGCTGGGATTTATTGGAATTTCATTCTTGTCAAAAAACCTCTCTAATGGCACAAGCCCCCTCGGGATGACATTTCCCTTTAATTGTAGAACACGATTTCCGGCCAATGTTTCTTCCCACCTAGTTTTTGGCTCTTCGTTGTTGTCCTCAGGGACTGAATCGATCACCATATTTGAAAATTTTCTTATCGTTTCCATGAAACTTTGGACCTTCTCTTCATCTTTGAAGACTTTCCAATGCTTTATGTTGTTCGGAATGGAAGGGTGGTATCGCACTTCAACCTCGTATCTGAGCAGAGGATTCTACGTGGGGTGGAAAATACTAGCAGCCATAGCCAATGAGTCTGCCATTATGTTCTTATCACTTGGCATGAACTGAATATTAAATGCAGAAAATAAGTTCTCAACTAAATCCCATACCTCGTTCCTGTAGGCTCTGAGCCATGGGTGTATGGTTTGGCATTGGTTCCTGACTTGTCTCACTACAAGCTCTGAATCTCCAAACACCTTGAGGTTTTGTATGTTCATATTTCATGTTGTCTGCAACCCCAGCAGCAGTGCTTCATATTCAGCCACATTATTTGTGGCTTCGAATTCCAACTTAAAGGAGAGGGGAACCAAGCATCTCTCTGGGGATATCAAGAGTACCCTGACCCCATTGCCTTCTCATGAATTAGCTCCATCAAACTTCAATGTCAATATCTTATTTTCTTCTCTTCTCATGGGATTCTTCTGTATTATAGGGAAAATATTTGTTTCTTGCAGGAAATATTTGTCCTCCTCAAGCATGAGACAATAGAATTCGCCCTCCTTACCATATACCTGAGAATTAATGGAACCATTTTCTTTGGTTACTATCTTCACAAATCTGGAATCACAGTATAACCTTCTTTCCTCTCCACCAAATAATATAATAGTGGCATAATTGAGGTCTAATTTTATGGACCCTCCAATATTGGATCCCTAGGATCTGGACAACAACATTCCAAATCGAGCTGGGATATCAGCTACAACGATGTCCATCACCACACTTTTTTCCAGAATCGGGGCCAACTTTACTACCAGATCTTTGATCATGCTTAAGCACTTTACCCTCTTCGAATCAAAATAATACAGATCTTTATAAGGTCTAGTGATCTGCAACCCCAACTGCTCCATGACAGACAATGGAAATAGATTATGTGAAGCCCCGAAATCTAGCATGCAGTTGTGCACTAACAGGTAATGAATAACTAGAGACACATAGAATGGGGGAGTGGCTAAGTCCAACTCTTCTACATGAGGTCCAAAGACTCCCATGGGACTTTCCTCTTGGAGATTGAATTTTTCAGGGAGAGGTCCTATGCTATGGGGTGGCATGAATTGAGACACCTGGGCTTTGTATGAAGGCTAATTTAGGAGCTCGATCAGGGGAACCGTGATCTTGACCTTCTTTATCTCGTTCTGGAGGTTAAAGGTCATGGGAAATTTTTCTGCAATGACTTATTTGGACTGATCTTTAGGGTGATCAGGCAGGTTCATGGCTACATAAGGTGGCTTCTGGTTTGCAGGAGGATTGGAACCATGCTTTGTGGAAGTGGACATTGTGGCTTTATGATGTGAAAATTCTTCTAAAGGATTCTTCCCCTTGTTGGCAGAACTAGAAGCAGTCTGTTCTCTTGGTATTGATTCTTCATTTTGTTATTGCATTCAAGTTCTCTTTCTAGAGGACCTGAGGTCATAATTCTTATGGAACTGAGCTTGCATGAAGTCCACAAACTGCCTGTTGTAATTATCAATATCCTGATCCTCTAGGGGGACTTCCTTCTCTTCTAGTTCTTGTTGAAAGGTGAGTTCCCCTTCTTCATCTTTTGAATAAGCGAGGAATTGATCTTCTTGGATGTCAATGACTTCCTTAGATTTTCCCTCCATTTCCCCTTATAAGTATAGAGGAGGTTGGATGTGATCTTGCTGCTCCTTCCTTTCCCGCTGTAACAATTGTAGAGGGGGTTTCCGGTATTGGGGATTAAACCCACAGTTTGGAATCATTTGGTTAGGGCGAGGGGAGGGATTATTAGCCTCCAATTCAAGCTTTACCAGCTTATTCAATGGGTTCTTGATCATATTATTCATTTCTTCAATTTTGTACTCCTGTGAGTCCCTATCCTGATTAGAAGTGGAGGCTTCATCCCTACTATTTCTTCTTTCTTCATGTTATGTCTTCCCTTTGAATCTACCAGTAGAAGCAAATTTTTCTTCCACATCCAGTGCATCAGTCTGGATCTTATCCAGAGATGTGGACTTTCTTTCTCTTAGTGTGAACCCAAACTTAGGTTCGAAAGCTCCTGCGAAAACCACCTTACCAGTTGCTTGGGGAGGCTTTATCTCATCAGGGAGATTGTTGTAGAGCTTATTGAACCTCTTTATAAATTATGTAACATCCTCGCTATGACTCCTTTAGAAGCAATTAAATCTGTGAGGACATATCCATAGTCCCTCTTCTCTCCCCATTTTAGTGTGAATAAATTCTCCATTTCTTCCCAAGTGGTGACTGCATTATTAGCAAGATATTTGAACCAATTTCGAGCCTCTCCATGCAATTGGACGAAAAGCCTCAACACCGCATCTAGGTGATCCACATTCACATTCTTAGCAAAATCGAAAAAGTATTCAATATGTTTCTACGCGGAAGTACTATCCTCCCCGGTAAACCGAGGCACTTTAGATAATCTTGAGGCATGTCATTCAATACTTGAGGTAAAGCCAATGGAGCATATTTTTTGAGGAGGAAACTAGGTACATCCATGAGGGGCAGTGGTGGTAAGTTCTGAGGATGATTTGGCTGCGGTCTGACAGGTGTATGTTGACTAGAGGTTTGTATATTTATCTGTGATGAGCTCTGAAGTACTGTAACTTCTTTGACTTCTTTAGCCTCTAGAGTAGGACACAAGAGAGGCAAAAAAATATCAACGGATTTGGCTTCGTCTTTTATGTCTGAACTAAATAAAGCAGAGGTCTCTGGAGGATACTCAAGTACACAGGTTGTGGAGCCAGGAGCGTATATATCATCTTTCTGTGAAGAGGAAGGTGAATCTTCTAAGGAAAATGAGGGTAGGACATCCTGGATGGGTTGCTTCTCCCTCCATATTCTCCTGAATATAATCTTTTCAGGATCATATACAGAAGGGGTTCTCTGCTGAGAAGTATCTGATCGGGTATGAGGTCTAGTGTAAGCCATGATTATGCTTGACTTGAAATTTGATAATAATGGAGTCACCAAGGTGAGGGCTATGCAACTCTCAACCCTTTGTGCTCACCAGATTGAAGGGTGAAGATAATGTCGTATCCCAAGGAAAGGTTTTCTGATTCGTCCCTGGCAACGACGCCAAAAAGATGTTGTAGCTCCTAGATACAAACTTGAGTTTCAAAATACCAGTGCCTAGGACATCTTAAAATCAGAGGTTAAAGTGGAAACCTACGTAAAATTCCTCTAACAAAACATGGAATGAGGGAACAATGGTTTTGGTGGTTCATGGATGGAGAAGGGTTCAAGCAATCGCTCCTGCAACAGAAAAATTAATACAGAATGGGTAAAATCAGGATTTTACCCAGCAAAACAACACTATCTAATAGTAACAAGAAAAAAATAGTTGACCTGGGAGGCAAAAACCTAGAGTCTTCAAAGGAGTGGCGAGAAGTGGTTGAAAACCAGTGAGCGGTATGATTTCTACCACTTGATTTCAGCTACTGAGGAAAGGCCTTCACTCCATGTTCTCATGATTCGCATTAACTGAAATGGAAAGACCATTTGTGCCGCACGTGCTCCACTCTTCAGCAGAGGTTAAGGGACGAACTGAACAATCATAGCCTCGTTGTTCCATCAAAAACTCATGATGTGTTTTAACTTGTGAGAACTGGAGACCGGGCTTTAGAAGGGAATGTGCGGCACATAACACATGGCGGAACGATTTTAATCATTGCAAAGGGTGAGGCAAAGGTCGTGGGGAAGGCTTTGATGACATGGCATGGAAGTGGGGCCCAAAACGCATTGCAAAATCACAATCGGAACAGGGTATGCTTTGGGAATATGATTTGAACTTCAAAATTTGTGAGGCACGGTGGAGCATAACGTTATAATGTGTGCGATGCAATATCATACATTGGAAATCGCAAAAGATAGAGGTTGGTGAAGATGAAAAAGTTATAATTGTCGATTTGCGATGTGGTATTCGTTGCGAAATCTGATGGCGATCGGTTCATATCGCAAGATTAAATATTTAATCTTGCGGGCACTGTAATAGGTAAGTTTTGAAATCCGTGAACTGCGACGATGCGAAATCCGTGAAAAGGCGGAAGGTGCGAAAAATGCAGAATATGAAGGTTTGCATGCGGATGCGGGTAGTGTATCAAGGTTGGATGGGTCCCACCAAGTTACATCGGTGGAAAGATAATTTATGTGATTCTTTTAAGATTTAAAAGTTAAATCTTGCGGGGGGTGGTGTTGCTAGTGAAGAAATGCAACGCAGGGCTTTATAAAAAGGAAACTGAAGGATAAGAGAGGGAAAATGTATGTAAAAAGGGTATACGAGATGAGGGATTGTAGAAATGAAGGTTTTCTCACTATTCAAGCCTTATCAGCTACATTTTTCACTCTTTCTACCAAGGAAACTTTTAAGGATGGAAGTTTATCTTAAAGTTTAGAAACCTTGGCGAATCTTACTAGTCCCCAATATGTAAATTTTAAATTTTTTTATGATATTTTTGTAAAAATATTTAGGTTTATAAATATTTTATATTAGTATATATAAAATTTTAGAAATTTTTAGGGTAAAATAATTGTATACTATAAAATTTGGGTGAATCAATTTTCAAAAAAATGGAAATTGGCGAATCTTTTTTTTGGAAAAAATATGGAAAAATAGCCTACCTGCGAATATTAGCCCCTAAAATTTTCCATGCTTTATACTGATCTGAGATGCAGAATGATTCCTTTGAATCTTTTTAACGGTCAGGACTGGCCTTCCTTTCTCCCTCTCCCCTTTTTGTGTGGTCATAGGCCAACACCAACAATGCATGATTTCCACCAAGGTGTCACGGATGAACTGAAGGTGCGAGAAAAATGTGCCTTGCAGATAACCGAAGAAGTAAGAAGAGACAACACTAATACCATGACGAAACTAAATCGAATTATCAAGGAGAGGGACAAGGAGCGACAACAACACATGCAATAGAAGGATGCCATAGGCCAGACTTGCAGCAAGATTCCATACATCAAGGTCTGCGCAGAAGAAGCCCTAGCAAAAACGGTTGTGAAGCTTGCCCTCACAATTAAGGAGAACAAAAACAAGATGGAAAAGATCAAGTTTTAGTACCAGATGCATATCACTGAGCTGCAAATGAGGCTGCAGCTGACCACATTGCCAGAGTATGCGAGAAAAGGGAAGCAGATCTAAAAACCACCTTAGAAGGAATCTCCACCACAGTGAATGACTTTGGAAAATTGTTAGATGACACAATGGAAATTTGGACCTCGCTACAAGAGGATCCCGACTTTTATAAGATTGAGCATGAGGTACTACAAAAGCAAAAGCAGCTGGACGAGATCCAGGTCACTGTGAGGACTTTAGCACCTCTGTAGTGGCTTGCTCGTATGACAGAAGGGAAAAGTCTATAGAGCCATATCGATGATCTACGTAGGAAGGAGAAACTTATTACAGCGAGGACGGAGTCATGGCAGGATGAAGCCATTCAACTATCTTAGACAATTGATGAGAAGTTGAAAGAGATGCGAAAGAAGCAAAAAGATGTGCTTCAAAAGATCATTGGGCCAACATTAGAAAAGTTGCTAGAGGAAGTGCGCCAAGAAGAGAAGAAGTTTGCAGAAATGATTTAGCCTTTGAGTACAGCCTACACCAGCATCGTAAAGAAGGTTCAAGGCGCACTAGGTGAGTGACTCAAGATGAGTCACATGTGAGTATTGGGGTATGTTGGGCATGGCCCAACTTGGTCTATTTTGGGTCAAAAGACCGCGCAACTCAAGGAGTGGAGTGCATGGTTCAAAGAATATAATTTAACCGCTCAGAGTTTAGGGGCTTTGGGGCGGGTCAAAGCCCCTATTTTTGTAAAGGGATCGAGTTTATTTTGTTGGTTTTAAGTGTGTCCATGGTTTTTGTATGATGTAAAGGCTATATAAACAAATGAAATATTGATTCGATGAGAGAAGTATTGTACTTGTGATGAGAAAAAAATGTTGAATATCTATCTTTCTGTGTTTTGGGTCAAAGGAAGGCTCTGCAACAATGTGCGTGAAGGCCTTGAAGAGTCTGTAGCTTTGTGCGCATACCACCTGCAGTTGTGTGTGCAGGTCGGAGAAAGTATATGTATCGAAGAAACTTATCCTAATAAAAGAAGAAGAGTTTGAAGACATTTCTATGTTTATGCATTGTATATGCTTATTATCAGTGATTGCGAGGTTATTTTTATCTTTATGTATGTTTTAATGATAAAGGCGCAGTGCGCATAAGTATTGATAGATGAACGAAGTATAATCTGTTAAAGTAGATAAATGCATCTTTGTGGTTCTAAATAAGCATAAGTAGAAGTTTAGCAGAGGATCCACATCCAATTTTCCCTCTAGATGCAGAAACCTGATTCTTACCTCCCCCAATATTGCCTTTGGGTGAGACTGTCATTAGAAGAAATTTTAGTCTAAAAGTGGCCTCCTAAGGAAAAATCAAGAAATTAATAAAAAATGCCATGTAGACATTTTTTTAATTTTAATTTACTTTTATCTATATTCCACAATATTTATTATCACAAGATTAAACTCCAGGTGGTATTAGGATTATTCCTAATCCTAATGATGTGATTTATCCGAAAGACATTTTATCTAAATATTATTTCTAATTTTTTACTTTTATCGAAATCCCTAAATATTATTTCTATTTTTTTACTTTTATCGAAATCCCTAAATATATGGCACTTTTATTAAAATAATTGTCTATATATATTTTATATTTAAATATAACTATCTATATTTATATTTTATATTTAATTGTGTATATATAGTTTATATTTTTTTTAAAAAATATGTTTTTTTAAACTATTTTGTTTACTGAAACCACAATTTCAATCTTAAAAATATATTTTGGTCGGAATCCAGTAATTTTTCCTTTCTTGAATAAGTTTTTTTAAGTATTTAATTATTTTATATTCAATTTTTTTTAACTATTTGACTATTTTATATTTAATTATATTTAACTATTTAACTATATATTTTTATATTTTTGGCTGGAATCTTGTAATTTGTCCTTTTTGGAATACTTTTTTTAACTATTTTATATTTAATTATATATAACTATTTACCTATTTTATATTTAAGTATATATTTTATATTTTTTTGCATGAATCGGATAATTTTTCCTTTCTTTAATTAATTATATTTATTTTTAACGATTTAATAAATTTTATTTTATATTTTATATTTAACTACCTTTTAATTATTTAACTATAATTGTATTTTATTTTTAATTATTTAACTATAATTGTCTATATTTATATTTTATATTTAACTATTTATATATATTTTATATTTAACTAATTTTTTTGGTGTTTTTTTGACATGATTATTAATGTCAAATGGGCCTATATTTTAATTTACATTTTTTCACTAATATCGATAGTTACATTGCATTAATAACTTTTTCAATATTCTAATTCAAATGGGTAAGCTAGGTAAATAACATTAATAAAATATTTCTAGAATACCCAAATTCATAATAAAATATTTGATCAATTCCTAAAATAATAATAAAATATTTCATGGATAACAAAATTAAACAATTTAAAATTATTTAGGACATGTACCTATTTTTAAATTTAAGAGATTTTGATTGGTTTAAAAATTATGACATGGAAGGTACATGAAAATATCATGGGCACTTTTAGGCTGAAATTTCCTCTAATTCGAATCTACAAGGTAGGTGGTTGCCTAAAGGACCGGTAATAAAGGGTTTCGTTGGTGCACAACTAACTATGAACTTCGGTCTAAACCCCTTTGAGCCAACAATCTTCCAAGAGAAAGTGAGTGGTTTGAAGTTGCAATAGATCCATAGCCTAAATGTATATGGATCTCCTTCTAGAAACACAGTTGTTTAAGTAGTTAGTTTTACATAAGTTTGATGATAGTATCATATATATAACAATAAAACCAACTCTAATCTACTGAATAGTAATTAGTCTACTTGTTGGAAGTTTATAGGATGATGGAAACAATCATAAACCTACATAGAGACCTAGGACGCTCAGATCTGGAGCCAAGCTACCCACTCCCGTTGCAAATAGTGATGTCATTTACTTTGACAAAGAGGCAGAGTTTCAATCATCTTGAAACTCGATCCACCTACATTTGAATAGGAAAATCGATAGCAGCTAAGGATTACCTAACCGTCGGGAAAGGAAACAGTGTCCTGGATTTGTGTTGTTACTACCAAACAATTCTTGGAATCACAGTATCAAAGCTTATCCTCCTCAATCTTCACACAATCTTCAGATGTGAAAGAGAAGCCCTTGAAAATGTGAAATATTTTCTTCTAAGCACAATTTATTGTAGAAAATATTCTGATGGTTTAATGGTGAAATGGTGTCCAAATCCTGCAAAAGAAAAATCGTCGGATAGCGGAGGAGGCAAGCTCGAAGATGTGAATGTGAATGGATTCGAATGACCTGAACGAATTTCCACAATCTTGAAGCTCACAAATCGCTGACTGAGAAAAGCTGAGTAATAATCCTTAAAAATAGGAATAAATGATTCAATATTACCGAAAGCAGTGACAAGATAGATTCGAAGATGAAAAACCTCCTACAATCAGTTTGGTTTTAGTCAAAATTTTGTCTTTGTAGTGGGTTTTAGTCAAATTCTATCTTGGTCATGGAAATTGGTTGGGGTCTCCGAGCAACATGAGGATCCCCTGAGTTAGAATGGAATTGCTTGAGGCCTTATTGAACCAGCTTGAACCAGACATGTGAGATTTGTGTGCGATTTGGACGGATTTCCAGAGGGAACATAGCTTCTAGGATCCGGATCAGGTGAGGAAACACTGGATTCGCAAAGGCTTGTTTCTTGAACCTTCATGACTTTGAAGGTCCTCATGAATGGTCGAAATATTCCTTCTCCAGACTCCACTGAACCCTTTTCCGCTAGTACACTGCATCTTATCGCTAACAGGTGCTGCCTCCGAAATAATTCACAACTGTGACTCTACACAGCCGACCGGGAAAGAGCCTCTATGGAAGGTAGAGGGGTGCATGTCTTTATTACTTTCTAGCTATAAGCTACAAAAAATGGTGGAGGATTGACGAGAGTGGAACCGGTTTATGTTTGTTTTCTTTGTTGCATATGATTTGCTCTCGAGCTTAGTATTTATCTTTCTTTTGTCCATTCCCTTTCTTTGAGTAAAGTGAGGAGGATGAGAATTGATCTTCTATATTAATGAAGATTTTTCTTTGTGCAGTTTCCTTTTTATGATCTTTGGACATCCTTGAGCTACTTTGATGGTAGGTGGATGTTCGACTATGTGACATTTGGTTTCTATCTGGGTGGGTGTGATTTTTTCTGTGTTCATAATCTATGGAGACGGGGCACCTCTAACCCTCCAGGTTTTTTCGATGTAGAGCCTCTTCTCCGGGCGGGAAGTATCAGATTTTTTCAATTTTCCTGGCGGGGGAGGGTACTCACTCTTGGCGAGCCTTATTTCAGCTGCCATAGGCCCATTAATGCGCCCATGCAGGAAATGCCCGCCGCACGATCTTCTACAACTTTAATCCGATGGCGGGCATTTCTTGCCTGGGCGCATTAATGGGCCTATGGTAGCTGAAATAAGGCTCGCCCTCACTCTTTCGGCGCTACAACGGTTCTCATCATAAGGGGTATATTGGACAGTACCATTATGGGTTGGAAGTGATGCTTTGTACTTTCGAGGTAGCACTTTTAGATCAGGGTAGAAGGCCACCTTTTTTAATTTTCTAAAAAGAAGTCGTGGGAATTTTCCCTTTCACTTAAAGGAGGAAGGCTTAGTGTGGTTTAGGTGGCGCCTTGTAATTCCATCATATCGTTGCGCTATAAGTTGGTTGTCAGAACCGTCACACTTTGGGTTGTTAAGACTCTAAGGGAGTTAGTGTACCTGGTGTAGACTTTTGGGTTTGTATCAGTGAGACTTTATTACACACAGTTTACGAGATGGGGGAGTTATAGTTGTATATCGCCAAATGTGACTTAGACATATCGGATGTGTCCTTTCTTCATGTTATCGAGGTGGCAGAAGGTGGAGAACTATGGCGCCTAGGCAGGAAATGCCTGCCGTCAGATCAAAATTGTAGATCATCGTGCGGTGAGCATTCCCTGCCTGGGCGCATTTGTGGGCCTATGGCAGTGGAAATAAGGCTCGCCGAGAACTACAGCAGAATGATAACTCAGTGGTTTCCCATCTGCTAGTTTCTACTTTGGGAAATTTGAGGGGCGAGCCGCTGAACCTGTATCCTGTAGTCTCCAAGGACCAAATTTATTTGCACCAGCCCGTATCACAGTCCACAAAGGGAGATTCTAAGAAGCATTTTTGTCCGAGTGATGAGTGTCAGCTGCTCAGCTTTAGATGTGATTTCATGTGGGATTGTATTGAGAGTTTATATAACAGGGCTTTGGTAAGAAGGTGGAAATTCGAAAGCCACGAGAAGGGCGATCTTATGGAGTGGTTGTTAGGTGCATGTGAGAAGGCATTGGGGTATAAACTGAGAGTCAACAAATTGGAAATGGGGTGGTATTTTTTCCACCTTATCAAGGATGAGGATGTCGCTCTGGTTCTGGTCAGGACTTGGGTCACTAGTAAATGTTTCCTGGCGCTGCACAGATGGAATGCAGGATTTCACCCCTAGCTAAATGCGCCTGTAAACCACATGATGTGGGTCAAGTTATATGGGTTGCCATTAAATTTCTGGAGCACAAAGGTATTAACAATGATTGGTGACAGCATAAGCAAATGATGTTATGTGGATCCAAAATGTTTTGGGATTTATGATAAACGGGCAACATGGGTCTTGGTGAAGGCTCCATTCACTGGTGGGCTACCGGCTCATATCGATCTTGCTTGGGATGGGAAAATTCACATACAAGCAATCCATTATTGGAAGATGCCTTATAGGTGTCATTTATGCCATGAAACGGGCCATCTGATGAGAAATTTCTCGAGGTGGTGAGATCACGCAAAGATAGCAAGGGCATCAGACGGATAAAAGAAAGGTCACCCTGCTTTAAGAAATGGTTGTCCAGAAATTTCGGCTGATTTTTCTGCCTTACAATCCGGTAAGTCATCTAATCATAGTCTTCCTATTTCTGTTGATGATGGTATTATTTCTTCCTGTCCGGACAAGCCTAATGACTCTGGGGATCAAAAGTCGATTTCCTCTTATGCTCTGGGTTTGGGGAGTCCTCGGGAGGGTTTATAGTTTTTCTTTCCTAAGGGTAAGAGACTTCCCCGGGTCATGAATGGGATGAGCAATGTGGATTTACCTCTGGAAAATCCCTTGACCGATAGTGTGGAATCTCCTTCATAGACCACTCCTACCATTGCGACGGTGGAGACCTGCCCTCTCCTGGATCCTTTGTCTCATGTTCCCGCTTCCCCGACTATGGTAGATGAGGCCCTGTTAACCCCGAGAAACTCCATAGAAAGCGATATTGAACTATTGATGATGGGCCAGGAATCTCTGTTGGAACCTTTGTTGGTGGAAACAGGAAGTTCGTTGTCTCCAACAATTGTTATTAACCCCTCTTCGTGATCAAATGTCACGACTAGGAGGGGAAATTTTAGGCTAAAAAAAAAAAAGTTGGCAAACATTTCTACTGTTCAAGATATTTTCTTGGAGGGTAACTTTCAGGATGTTCTGGTATCCCAAGCTATTTTTTGGGCCCTTAGAGCGTTGATCCCTACAATTGTGAATCCATTATGAAGCTTGTGTCCCTAAATTTGCGGGGTCTGGGGAGGGACAAGTTATTTTCGGTTAAAAGTTTCTTCTTTTTGTGCAAGCCTTATTTTATTTTTATTCAGGAGTCTATGATGCCTGTTGACTGTTCGATTTCATACTTTTGTGCAATGCAATCATATTGGCACTTGGTTGCAAAAGATGCAGAGGGTCGCTCTAGAGGGCTGGTGGCTTTATGGGATCCCAGATGGGAATCCATGAGGGCTTACAGTTTCTCCGGTGGCATCCTTCTCATGGGTTTTATCAAAGGCTTCCCCCACAGGATTCATTTGATTAATTTATATGCCCCATATTTGGATAGACTAGCTTTTTGGAAAAGGATGGAGGACAGTGGGATACTCTTTCTTCCAAATTTAATTCTTGCAGGTGATTTCAATTGCTCCCTATATGATTTTGAAATATGGGGTGTGAAGGGTAGATCTGATCCTTTAGTGGATGCTATCAAAGGAATTTTCTAAAATGTTGGTTTAAGTGACTACCCTTTCACAGAAAATAGCCTGACATGGCTAAATGGAAGAAAAGGGGAAGAGTTTATTAGGAACCATATTGATAGGTTTGTCATAACCAATGACCTAAGATCGAGAATGGTTAACACATTGGCTCAAGTGGAGGATCTTACACTATCGGATCACAGGCTGATTTCAATTATCTGGGAGTTTGAAGAAAGAAAAGGAGGTATCCCCTTCAAATTTAATAGAACTTGGTTGGAAAATGAATCTTTCAATGTTATGATCAAGGAATACCTGAAAGAACACAAAAGGATGGAAGGTACATCAGCCATGACCTATTTATCTGACACGTTGAGGAGTTTGAAGAAAGTGGTTAGAAACTGGGAAAAGGGGTAGAAAGCTAAGAAAAAGGACAAAATCAGAGTCATATGTATGGAAAGAACAACGATTTTAAAGGAAGTGGAGGAAGGTAGGAAATCTATAGATTACTGGTAAAGATTAAATTCCATTGAGGATGAATACAGATCATACCTCCTTATTGATGAGAAGTTCTGGAGATTGAAGAGTAGAGCCACATGGCTCAAATGTGGTGATAAGAATACAAAATATTTCCATAAAGTTGCTTCTGGCAGAAGGATTTCCAATACAATATGGAATATCAAGATAAATGGTGAATCTTTTTGCACAACGGAAAACATAAAAAGGGTTGCGGTGGATTTCTTTGGGAAATTGTGTGAGAAACAGGAGGATATGGATATAGCAACATAGATGGATTTCATTGAGGAATATGTTGTAATGTTCATAGAGGAGGATCTGGAAAACATGAAAAAGAGAGTAAGCCCGGAGGAAATCAAACACGTTCTAAAATCATTTGCTGTGGACAAAATTTCGGGTCCGGACGGATGGACCCCATATTTTTTTCTCCATTTTCATGAGGAATTTATCCTAGATATAACTGAGATGGTGGAAGAGGTAAGGAGATCAGGGAGGATTCAAGGGGAAATAAACTCAACTTTTATAGCCTTAATTCCAAATAAAAAAGGAAAGATTTATTTCGATGACTATAGACCAATCTCCTTGTGCAATAGTTTATATAAGATTAATTCCAAAATCATAGCGGAGAGAATGAAAGGAGTTCTATCAAATCACATCTCGCAAGAACAGGCGGGTTTTCTAAAGGACAAAAGTATCCATGATGCAGTGGCCATCACTCAAGAAGTAATACACTCTATTCAGGGAAAGAAATTGAAGGCTGATGTCATGAAAATTGATCTAAATAAGGCATATGATAGATTTTATTGGACTTTCTTAAGACTGGTTTTGTATAAAATTGGCCTTGACAGGGAGGTGGTGGCATGGATCATGGGTTGTATTACTCATACATCAATGGCAGTCTTAATTAATGGTTCAGAGTCAAGGTTTTTCCATCCGGGACATGGTTTAAGACAGGGATGTTCCCTATCTCCCCTACTTTTTGTATTGATAATGGATGCACTTAGTTTAAATATTAAATGTGCGGTGGGGCAGGGGATCTTTCGGTGTGTAGAAGTATGCCCGAGAAAGGTTGTTTCACACAGCCTATTTTTCGATGATGTTTTGATCTTCAGTGCTATGCAGAGAAGTAGCTAGGAAGGGCTCCAAAATATACTAAACAATTTTTGCAAAGCTACCAGAATGATGATTAGTAATGGTAAATCATGCATTTACTATGCTGAAGGTGAAATGGAGGATTTTAAAGATTTGGGAGCCCTTTTCAATTTTAATATTGCTCCCCTCAGAAGAGGGTTGACTTACTTGGGCTTCAGGATGAAGCCAACGAAATATAACTTGAAGGACTGGAAATGGCTTGTAGAAAAATTCTAGAGGAAAATTAATATTTGGTCAACAATATGTTTATCAAAGGGGGGAAGACTCATTTTGACACAGGCGGTACTGCAACAGTATACTGTATACTGGATCCATCTCCACTTAATTCCAGACAAGACGCTAATGGAGATAAAAAAAACTAGTTTCCAGATTCATCTGGAGTGGGGGAACAGAGCAAAAATCCATACATCTGGCTCGGTTGGAGTGTATCACATTGCCAAAAGACAAGGGGGGTTGGGGTATACTAGAAATCGAGACTTCCAGCATGGCACTTATCTTCAAATCTATTTGTAGATGCTTACACACAGATGGATTATGGAAGGGGATTATAAGACTAAAATATCTTGATCAAAAGGATCCAGAGGAAATCTTAAACACCAGATTGGTTGTCAAAAGATCCTCGGCTTTGATCGAAACACAAATCTGAGTAGAGAGACCACTGAATAGATAAATCATATAGGTTTCTTTTACATAAGCCAGATAATAAAAGAATGGGAAAGTGATGTCCCGAGGTGGATGACTCATAAGGAGCTGGGAATGGAAGAGAGGAAATAGGAGGAATGGATTAATTACATAACCTCCATAAAAAGTCTAGGGCTGAGGAGGGTTGTTGGGGGAGACAGGATAAGGTGGGGAGGCACTCTTATGAACAAGCAGATTAGCACAAAGGTGGCATATACAGAACTTATAAATAAAAAATTGGGGAATAACTCAACCTGTTGGTTCAAGATCATGTGGAAAGTTAATGTATAGATAAAATTGGTTATTTTCATGTGGCTTGTTTGGAAAAACAAATATCTGACCTGGAGTAACTTACAGAGAAAAGGGTGGCAGGGTCTGGGTATATTCTCTTTATGCGGGGAACAGGAGGAAGATAATATCCATTTATTTTATAGTTGCTCTTTTTCAAAGGAGGTCCACAACATTCTGTGTACCATTATCAAGCTCTCGTTGCCACAGTACAGCTCTATTGTTGATTGTATCAGGTGGTGGTTCCGGAAAGGGAAAAATTTAAGAGCCATTCCCTTTTTACTCCATTGGCATATATGGTGCAGAAGGAATAGGAAGATTTTTGAGGGGTACCCATGCACACCACACAACATCTATGTAAAGATCATTAGCCAAAGGATATGTTGAAGTTAAAGAAGAAGCCCCCATGTGATGAATCTAAGAGATTACGGCCTTTTGAGATACACTATCCAGCTGGTTCCTTTGACAGCGCCTCACAAAATCATAGATGTGGGTGTGGTGCTTGGCTCATGATCTCGCCGGACTGTCATTACAAAATATACTGGAATGGGGGAAGAGGTACGAATCTGCGGGCTGAAATCTTGGCCTTGTGGGGGTTGTTATGGTTTGAAAATCAACTCTATTTGGAGGAGCTTTGGGTCTTTGGAGACTCAAAGGTCATTATTGAACATATGAATAGGGGAACTCAACTAAATCCAGGATATCTAGCTCATTGGTTGGATCGGATTCATGCTTTGAAACGGTCATTCATTTCCATAACTTTATGTCATGTTTACAAAGAAAAAAACCAGGAAGTGGACAGATTATCCAAAAGAGGATTAAGTGCCAAATTTGGGGAAATGAACTATGAATTATATAACTCATCTGGTCTAGGAGCTGTAGGTAAGGTAAATTTTAATTGAGAGTCACGAGGCAAGTTTCTTTTTGTCAGGTAAAGGAATGAAAAATCTACAAAATAGAGGAAGTCACTATGAAATTGGAAATTGCAAGGATAACAATTTGTAGGCCTCCATTATAGTTTTTGTTTTTGCTTTTTTGAAAACAATTAGTGATAGAATCCCTCTGCACTTTAATCAAATAGGATTAGAATTAAAATATCAGCTTATGATGACTTGTACAAAAAGATGAAGATGTATTTTGGAACCACCTGTAAGTACTTTGAAACACTATAAGTTTATATGCTCTGGTACATAATATAAACTAGAAAGTATTTTTCTTGCTGAAAAAAGCACAATCTATTGCGTGCAATCCATGCAAGAAATCCAACCTTCTCTCCCTCCATTGACACTTCTTTGCACATTGGGTTCAAGCCGCCTCCATTGCTAGAGTAATCTCCGACCCTGGCCCAACAATCAGACCCCTGCATGTCTCAATATTTTTCCCTTTTCGTGAAAACCCTTATTGACATCTCTCTATGCTTCACCGTCAGCAATGAATCCTTAGTGGCAGATAACAGGTTCCGGGTTTCCTTCACTACATGCATCCCCTACTCCAAGTTATATCTCGTGCATAACAACAGGTTGCTGCAGGACAACTACCTTCTTTGAGATCTCAACATTTGCAAGGACACCTCACTCCTAATCTCGTCAAACTTGCTTAGGTGTGCTAATGGACAAACCTATCCTTAGTATTTAATCAAGAAAGAACTCCAACTTGTTCAGTTAATGACACCACCTAGAAGAAATCTTTCAATGAAGCAGCAAAGACAATAACCCCATATTTAGCTCCCAAATCCCTCTCAAGCCCCTCCTTCATCATTGAGCATTCAAAGGAAGAATCCTCTATTATGCATGCATATCAATTTTCTAAAAAATAAATTATATGTCACTTTAATGGGTTTTGACCCTTAGTTCCAGCTCAAAGAGACTGGTTGAACAAGACTTGAACCATAGATTACTCTTTCTTACTATGTTGTATACTTCAATAATTTGGAGGATCATCTAAAGGCTCTCAAATAAGGGCTCTAGTTTTGGGGGCATTCGGGTCTCTCTCTAGAACCTTTGTTTCATACCTTTAACCCTCTAACCATGGAAGAAATGAAGATGCCTATTTGGGTAAGGCTACCCAACTTGTCAATCCCCTTCTGCAACCCTCAGTATTTGTAGGAAATTTTCTCTACTTTGGGACACTTCTTCAAAATAGACACAAAAAGATTCCAAAAAGGCTTCTACTTCTTTGCAAGAACTTGTGTAGGGATAGATCTAAGTGATGGTCTTCTAGAAAAAATCAGTATAGACTGAATTGATGAGCTTCTTATCCAACCTTTGGAATATAAGAACATTGCCTTTATTTGCAAGCCCTTTCTAAGAGATTGGACATCTTCTGCATAATTTCCCCTCTTACCCATCCTCAAGACTCCCTAAAAGAAATTAAAAAAAATTGACATGCTCCTCAAGAAACCAGAAAAAACCCTCTTCCTTCATACTTTCCAGATGATCCTTTCCTTCATACTTTCCACTCTAAAGACACCCTCTGCAAGTACCCAGGTCCAACAACCTCCCGATGTTGCTCAACATCCATCAGAAGAACGTGATCCCATGCACTCCCACCAACTGTACAATAAATCTTAGCCTTTTTCCTAGCTAGATAGACTGCAAGTTGTGTCTTCCTCTCCTATGGTGGAGCCATCTAATTATATGGAATTATCCATAGATCAGTTTCATGGAGGGAAAAAGAGGCCTTGTGAATTTTACAATTTAGACAGTGACAAAAAAACAACCGCCAATGCAGGTAGAGCACCAGAGGAAACCCTAACAGACAACTTGGCTATGGTGATTTTCTCATCAGTGCCTCCCATCTCTTCTAGTTGGATAGATGTTGGGTAGAAAAAGGAAAAAAAGAATGTACTAGGGCCACTCAGTGAGCACAACTTTATCTATATTATTTTGTCTTTTTCTTAGCTTTTTTGTTTTTGTTTTAGGATGCTCTTAGCAAGAGCTTCACAATGTTTTAGATAATCATTAATAGAAATTATTTGCTTACAAAAAAAAACTAACTCAAATCTAAAATCTATATAATTAAAAACTTAGAAATAAGAAAAAAAATTCTCTAGACCTTTCTTTAATAAGACTTTTATGTTTAAGATAGGTGGTTCATGATATGCAAATTGTATTGTGGGCCTACATTTTTTACAAAGTCCATTTTTCAACAAAGGTTGTATGTTTAGCTTAAAAAACATAAGAGTTGAAAAATGTAATAAAACCGTATTTGCTTTTATATATTTTCAATTTATTATTTTATTTTGAAGTTATTCAAAATGATTATGAAATTTTTTTTTAAAGCTTTATAAAAACATTGAAACATTTATTGTTGGCATTACCAAGATTCATAAAATTGGTATATTAAATTTTGCAATTGACATAAATTCTCTAAATTTATTTGTATAAAAGTTCACACATAATAAATGAAAGTGAAGTAAGTATGAAATGTTCCCATAGACTATCTAAATTTGCAAATGATATATGAAAGTTTATAGATATTTAACTATCCAACTCACATTCTAATTAAATACACCAGATTGAGCGCGATTACAATAATCAATCATTGTCTTTTGCCCCCAAATGCTCTCCATTTATACTAGCAAGAGCCTAGCGTTGAAGAGAGAATAATTTGAAATTTTATTTTGATTTTCCAAAAAGAAAATGGTCCATGCCTCTAACTTCAACCAATACGATCTTTGTGTTAGTTATGACATTTTTCATAAATACTTAAATTTATTTATAATATGAGATTTAGTTCCAATCAATTTTAATTTCAAATTTAAACTTTATAAAATTTTGAAATTTAAATTTTATGAAATTAAAACAGCATATATATATATATATATATATATATATATATATATATATAAGTCTAATTCTATTTATATAACATAAAAGTACAATACTACCACAGCTTCAGCTAAGTGAGTCTGACAGCTGGGTTTGATAGTAAAAAAAATGCATGGTTTTGGACTGCCCTCGAAGGGGAAACCAGTCCCTTAGAAGTTTGTCTTGCCACCCTCACAGGGGAAACTGGCTTTGAGTTCAGATAATCTAACCATATAAACAAAAATTGACCTATGAAGGTAACATTCTTCTCTTTCAACAAAGGAGATCTAAACAGAAATACAAAAAACAACCCATTAAACCTAGGCTTCAGAACTGTGTTCCAGCAGAGGTTGTCGTGGTTACTTGTCATTAGCAGGAGAGGGGAGTTCCTCCACAACGCGGCATATGTATTCGTCGCTGCTGCCATCTTCGTCTTCAGTGGTTTCACAGGTGGCTTTACCAGCAACCTCCTTCACCTGTTCTTGATGCTTATCAGCTCGTTCCATCTCCAACGACGCCCTTGTATCCTTAGCAGCATCTTTGTCCAGAGGGGACTGAGGAGCGGGAGCAGCAGGGGGGTTGAAGCCAACAGCTTCCTGCCGAAGGGTGACGGTGATATAAGCAGTTATTACAGGCTTTTCCATAGTGCATTCAAATCGGAATTCAGCTCTTTGGGAGGTTTGTCAGAGGGCAATTTGAGCAGACGGAGTGGAGACAGGGGAAACAAAGGGTTGGGAGACCAGTAGCCAAGGAGACGCAACATGGTGAAGCTGGGAGCCCTGGGTAGAATGTGCTTTCCCAGAAAGGCTGGCTCTTCCACTTTGGCTCCTAGTTTTCTGATAATGGCCACGAGAGAAATCCTTAGAGGAGGAATCAGTGCTGGAGGAAGACTGGGAGAGAATAGCTTGGCCCCTGCTACTGCCTCGACGACTTCTCATCCTATGTCTAAGCCAAGGCATTTTGGCAGTGGAGAGCGGGCTATGGGGACTGAAATGCAGACGGGAATGAAACTGAGCGGATAAGAAAGGCATGGCAAGCTCAGCACAGGGCCGAGACTTCGTGCAGCAAAGTGCACTCTGAGTGAAATGAAAATCTGGCAGAGTTTCAATGCAACAGAACAACAAACAGCGCCTCCATGTGTGTGTTCGAGCACTTGGCTCGGCACAAGTAGGAGAACAGGAGCTACTCTGCGGAGCAAGAGACCTACAAACGAGGTGGGCATGAATCGAATTGTTGTGTTTTGACGCCATTAAAAACCAGAGGGGCGGCACGAATTGGCAGTGGAGCGAATTGAAAATGCAAATGCTGAGCAGGTTGGCCACATTTAATGAAGAGTATATGCACCTGTGGGTGGCCATATGGCCACCCCATGCGGTCAACATTGGGATCCTCCTAGGGATGAACATCCTATCCGTTTCAATAAACATCTGCATCCTGAACTACAATGTCTTTGTGCACCAGTGTGATGCAGTCCTGTAGAATAGCACTCTCAAGGATAATGTTGAGGGGGCCATGTTTGAGAGTTTCTACACTTTCCACTCCAAGATTGGCCAAGAAATCTGCAACTTTGTTGCCATCTCGTTTGATGTGAGTGAATGAGACAGCTTTATGAATCTTTAACCAATGATCCATCATTTCGAGCCGTGTGGCTAGTCTCTAGCTGGTAGCCACTTTGGCAGCGTTGGTTCCCCAGAGTCGTTGATTAGCCATGTTGATTAGCACCTGTGAATCTCCTTCAATTACAATGGGAAAGTAATTATATTGCTGAGTTAAGTGTAGACCTTGCCACAAACCTTTCAATTCAGCTGAGTTATTGGTTTCCCAACCAATTGAGCCAAAGTAGATTGCTAGAGGAGCGCCCCTGGAGTCTCTGAAAATGCCCCCAAATCCTGCTTGTCCGAGATTTCCTTTTGAAGCGCCATTGAAATTCAATTTGACAAGTCCTGTCGAGGGAGGAGACCATTGATTAGGAATTCTTGGAATGTTCCTTGCTGTGTTGGTTGGAGTGTGAGTAATCTTAAGTTTCCAGTTCTCCCAAATGGCTCTTTCCCGTGGATTTTTTGGGATATATTCTTCCTTCCATTCATGAAGAGCCAGGGATTCTTGAAGGTTATTGCTAAAGATGCTCCAAATTGTCTCCAACGTAGTGTTTTGGCTTCTGAAGATTCTCTTGTTTCTCTCCTTCCAAATTGACCATAGGAGCAGGCCTGGAATGAGTCGCCATAGAGTGTTGAGAAGAGCGCTACTATAAGGATGCTTTGGCCAATTTCGTATGGTATTAATTATATCCCCGACAGGTTTTCTCCTTTGGTAGCGAAAGCTTAGTTTCTCCCAGAGTGTATTTGCTAGAGTACAGGAGACCATGAGGTGTTGAATTGTTTCATTGCTTTGATTACAGTTGGGACATCGATAGGGTCCAGAGAAGCCCCTCTTGATCAAATTGTCCCAAGTGAGAATTCTTTTGTGGCTGAGAAGCCATAGAAAAGTTGAAACTTTGGGCCAAATACCAGGAGACCAAATAAGCTGCCAAAGAGGATCAGGAGGATCAGTGGTCGGGTGCATCAAAGTGTAGGCTTCCTTTATGGTGAATATTCCTTTTGTCGTGTAGCCCTACCTAATAATGTCTGAGATCTCCGAGTATCTGATCTTCCTTTGCTGTAGTTCTGAGCTGAGAGCTTCCCAGGTGTCTTCCTGTGCCTGGGGGGCGATTTGAGTAGAGTGCTTCCATTGCCTGAACCCATTGTTGCTTGTGGGGAGCCATTGCTGATTTACCTTGTCTTCCAGATTAATGGTTGGATCTCCCATATTGTGAGGATTGAGAGTGTCAACAATCTTGGGCTTTTGTTGCCATGAGTCCACCCAAAATCTAGCTATACCACCATTGTGGACTTCCCAAAAACTATGTTGTTGTATCAGTGCGCTGTGTTGTTTAGCAACATTCCAAATTAATGAACTTGTTTCCTCAGGGGAGAGTCTAATTAGTTCTTCTAGAGGTCTGTTATTGGCATATTTTGCAATCCATAATTGGCCCAAGGCGTGTGTGGAGCCGACATCCATTTCCACCATATTCGCGCTCCCATAACTTTATTGTTGTGAGTCGGATGTCTGAGTCCGAGTCCTCTGGATTCTTTTGGGGTGCACACCGTGCTCCATTTGACTAGAGCCCATTATCGATTATGACAGAAGAACCCCATAGGAACTTACATTGCAAAGATTTTATCTATTTGAGAACCCATTTTGGCGCAGCCAGTACTAAGAAAAGGTAAAGAGGCATAGATTGCAGCACTGCTTTGATGAGAATTAATCTGCTTGCCATGTTGAGGGCTCTATAGGTCCAGGAGGAAAGGCGAGCTTCCAATTTTTCTAGGAGTAGATTCCATGAAGAGTGCTTGATGGCAGAGTCGATGAGGGGGGCTCCTAGGTACTTAGCAAGAAGAGTAGCTATAAAGAAGCCTAGGATACGAGCAATATTAGCTTGGGTTTGGACAAGGGTATTAAAGAAGTAGATCTGAGATTCGGTAGCATTAATGGAGGTTCTGGAGGCTTCAGAGAAGAGGTTCAGAATGGATTTAAACGAATGGGATTCTTGCACAGAAGGGTGGCCAAATAACATATTATCATCCACGAATTGTTGATGGGTGGTGGTTGGGGAGCCATGGAGGGAGATACCTTTCAATTTCTGGGTTTGAAAAGCATTTTGAATTAGCCTTCCTAGTCCTTCTGCCATGAGAACAAAAAGAAATGGAGATAGTGGATCTCCTTGTCTAATGCCTCTCGAAGGAGAAAACGGATGAGAGGGTATCCCATTAACCAAGATGGAGGAGAAGGTGGAGGAGATTAGGTTCGTAACCCATCTTATCCACATTTGATTGAAACCAAAAGCACCCAGAATATGTTGAATGTAATTCCAACTTAATTTATCAAAAGCCTTGGACAGATCGATTTTAAGAAGCATACCTGCCTTTTTGCTAATCTTTAAGGAGTTAATGACTTCATGCATTAAGATGATCCCATCCAGAATTTGTCGACCTTCCACATATCCAGTTTGTTCAGGCGATATGAGCAGTGGGAGAAGTGGCTTGAGTCGATTGGCAATTACTTTTGAGATCACATTGCACAGAGCTATGGGGCGAAATTTTTCTGGCGTGCTTGGTTGATCTTCTTTTGGTACAAGAGCAATGAAAGTGGCATTAAGAGAAGGGAGCAGCCAGTGCATTGATCTTGATTCCTCCACTAGTTGCCAAACTTCCAGCTTAATGAGATCCCATAAATGGTGAAAGAAGTTTGAGGTAATGCCATCCGGACCTGGGGCTTTCCCATCCTTGGATTGGGCCATTGCAGTTTCGACCTCCTGCAGGGTAATTGGCCGTAGAAGCATTTGATTGTGCTCCTCCGTTACGATTTTAGGAATATGCTGAATAATTTTGTTGATAGCTGGTTGTGTGTTGATTGGAGGTTCTTGATGGACACTTTTGAAGTGCTCTAGGAGCACTGGCTCGATGTCATCATGATTTTCCAATCGCTCTCCTTACTGATTTGTGATATGGGCGATGCAGTTTTTCATTCTTCTTTGAATGGTGGAACGATGAAATAACTTTGTGTTTCTTTCTCCTTCCTTTAGCCAACGGATTCTGGATTTTTTCCGCCAAAGTATTTCTTCTTGTTTTCTTCTTTCATCCAACTGCTCCTGGAGTCTCTGTTCCTAAGCTGCGAGAATCTATGTTCTTCCATTGTTAATGATTTCCTGTTGAATTTCTACCATTCTATGTTCAAGGATCTTTTTCTCCTGAAAGATGTTCCCAAAGATTGAGTGGTTCCAAGATTTGATTTGAGATTTGAGGTATCGAAGCTTTAGCTGAAACTGATACATTTTGGAACTAGTGGGTGGAACAAAGTTCTTCCACACTGTGTGAACCAGGGTTTTGAAGTTGGGATGGTCAAGCCAGAAGGCTTCAAATCTGAAGGGCTGCTTCGATTGGTTGCAAGGTATCTGCCATTGAAGAGAAATGGGCCAAAGGTCTGAGCCCACGATTGGTAAGATAGAAGCAAAGATGTCTCCCCCCAAATGTATAGCATTATCAGAAATTAGGAAGCGATCCAGCTTGGAAGCTATTTGCTGATTTCTAGATATTTTTTTGTTCCAGGTGTACATTCCATTAGAGAAAGGCAGATCAATAAGCCAACTTCTGTTAATGAATTCTTTCAAGTGGGAACTTTCAGGCTCCAATCTTGGTCGACCTCCTATTTTTTCTTCAAGCTTGGTGATCATGTTAAATTCCCCTCCTATTATCCATAAGGGGTGTGTTCTGTTGGAATTTAGAGCCTCCATTGTGTTCAAGAGCGCCATCTTGCTTGTCGAATCTTGAGGAAAGTAGACATTTGACAGGTGCCCATGTGTATTGGTGCCTATAAGGTGGAAGATTTCCTGAATGATATTATGCGAGGCATGGTAGTCTGCGAGTGAGATAGTTTGAGTATCCCACGCTATAGCTAAGCCTCCTGAGGAGCCTGAGGCATCAACCACTACTGAGTGGCATCCGGGCCATGCTTTGGTTAGGATAGTGCCAAGAGTTGTGCTATTGCATTTGGTTTCTTGAAGAAAGATGATTTGTGGTCTTTCTTGCTGAATCATGTTTTTAATCATTATGTATTTCCCAGGGCTGTTTAACCCTCTTACGTTCCATGAGATGAGCTTCATGAGGAACAATTGGGAAGCAGCTTGAAGAACCGGGTCAATTTGGGGTATCTTCCTGACTCCACCAGCATCTCCCCTAAGGTGATGGTGCGTTGCCAATCTGGTTTTATACCTCTTTTCTTGGACTCATTTATAATCTTTAGACCATCCCAATGACTTCCTAGTTGAATACCCAGTTTCTTTTGTTGTTGAGCTCAAGAAAGGACCACTTCTAAGGTCTCAATCTATTGAGGATTGATTTTATCAAATTCCTTTCGTCTGCAGGCATCCTCCAATCCCAGAAGATCAAGCTCACCCAGATCGAAGCTCTCGAGATCCTCATCCATGTGGCTCGGCTGATTGATTTATGGGGTTTCCTTGTTGGAGAGGTTAGGATCAAGCAGAAGACTGTCAATATCCATACTATTAGGCTTCCAAATGACAAGTTATGTTTCTAGGGTTGGCTTGGGACCCATGGTCTCCATATTTTGTGATTCTGTCAAGCTAGGTTTAGGGCCTGAGGGATCTGGAATTGCGGTTGAGGATGAGGGCTTGGAAGAGGGGTCGGAGGGGGCTGAGGGAGTGGCAGCCGTGTGGTTAGGCTGAGACAAGAGATCAAAACTGTTGCTGGTAGAGGGGGCATTAGCTTGTGTGTTAGCTTTTTTTCATACTGATGTAGGTTTCTTGTTATGCCTTTTGCGATTAGAAACTTTGGTAAACCCATCCTCTTCAGGCTTTTCTTCAGCCTCTTTATTCTTGGGATTATTGTTGAGAGGGCAGTCTCTAAAAAGATGCCCATGGGCATGACACCTACGACATCAAAAGGGAACATGTTCATATTCGATGGGTTGGATCCACTCAAAATCATCATGAAACAAACTTACTGCATCTGGAAGAGCTTTTTCGAGGTGCATGGATACACATATCCACGCATATGAGGTGTATCTTCGGAGCTTTTTCTCTTCCGCTATCTTGATGAACTCGCCCAACCCTTTTCCAATAGCAGTGAGCGATTCTTCATCCCAGTATTCGAGCGACAGCGAATACAAGCGTATCCAGATCGGAGCCCAGTTGAAGTTTTCTTTGTTCGGGTTGAAATCTCAATCCAATCTCTTAGGTATAAGCCAACAGAGTTGAAGAAGTAAGGTCTCCCGTCCAGTACTCTGTTTCGGTCCTCGATACAGTTGAATACAACGTTGAAGAAACCCTTTGGCCCGAGCTGTAGGGTGACATGTCCTTTGGGCTTCCATTTCGAGGCAATCCACCCCTGCAGAGCTTTCTCAGTTGGCCAGAAGCCAATAAACTTCCCAATGAGAGCATGATCTTTCATGAACTGAATCTGAGCATTTATGCGATGACTGGGCAGATCAATCTTAGGTCTTTCGGCCACAATGGGTTTCCATGTTGCAGAGGTCGCAGCAGGTGTTTCCGAAGTATCCGCTGAGGCCTGCGCTTGTGGTACTTCATTCCTCTATTCTGTGGCTTCCTTGTCAGAGGTCATCCTGTTCTGTTCAGATGAGGCGTTATTCCTTTCCTCGTTTGTAGGGGGAGGCTGGCTGCCTCCCCCTAGTGCAGATGCCATAGCCCGTGCACAGGACTCCGTTGAATCACTTGGCTGAGAGCATGCAACTCCAACAGTCTTCCGTTAGCGATTAGGGCAACGTCATTGCAGAGGTAGTCAGAACCCTAGCAGAGCGCTCGACAACGTCGAAATTAAAATAGCATTAAGAGAAGTTGAGTTAAATTAATATATTTTATATTCTTTCAAAATAACTTTTATATAAATTTATTAATGTATTTTAATTTAAAATGATTTGATTAAAATTAATAAAACAATAAATAAATTTATATAGCATTATACAGTGAAATGGAATAATGACAAACATCTATTCCAAAATCATCTCATCAACATTTTTATTTTCTTGAACTATATTTATTTTTTATAACTTTTTCCATTGTTTAAATGTATTTGTAACATGAGATTTTTATAAAATTTTGAAATTTAAATTTTACAAAATTAAAATGGGAATAGGATTCGCTAAATTAAATAATTTTCTTTTATATTTTCCAAATTAAATTTTATTTAAATTTATAAATATATTTTCATTTAAAATAATTTGATTAAAATTAATAAAATAATAAATAAATTTATCAATAAACATTTTCATTTTAAAAATTAAATGAGTTTAGATCCATTTTAACTCCAGATTTACCAAGCATAGAGATGGATCAAATCTCTTGAGGTGCTAATCTCCTTTAGAGTGAAAAGAGATTGGATACCTCTGAATAGATTGAGAGTTAAAATGGATCTAAGCTCATCTATAAAGTTTAGCCCTTTAAAATTTTCACTAATCTTAAAATGAAATATGTAATTTAAAATTTTCAAAAATAAAATTATATATATATAAATACTAGCAATTGCACCAGATGTTGCAAAGGAAACGCCGTAAGGCATAAAATCGAGAAGAATCATAAGGCATAAATTCATAAGCTTTTGATTACAAACAAATTCAAAATTAAATATGTAGTTCCTTATGATATCTTGTTAAGTGAAAAGGGGATGCACCTATTGAAGCAATTGCTATGGTGTGAGTCATAAGGTATTTAAAAAAATTGAGCAAATGGAAGAGAGTAGATGGCCTAAGGTTGTGTTTAATGACATATTGTGCAAAATAAATAAGACTTGGATGCGGAAAAATACCAAATGGTTTAGTAGATGGGGTACTTGCTTGAGCATGTGTCCCACAAACAATATAGAGATAAATTTTTTTGTTATGGATAAGTTCCACAAACATACTTGGGAGAAAGAGCTAGGGAGAAAGAAGAAGTGCTACATTAAAGAGTTTAACCCCACTCATAATCATCAACAAAAAGCAGGGCCAATATTTATTGGAGAACCAAAATTCTTATTGCTCAATTAAGGAATAATTCTCATCAACTCAGTTATGAAACATGGCACTGGAAAAAGGCCAAAAGAAATGTGGGAGGAAAGAGTATGTATTTTTTTCTCTTCTCGAAAAGTGGAAACATAAAACTATTTCATTTTAGAATGTGAGGCATTTAAAGAAAGAAAGAAAAATTATGCAGATATTCTGGCAGGTAGCTCTTGGTATAATCTATTCAGTGAAGAGTTTGTCGAGAAGCTGAGAGCATGTATTGTAAGACTCCACAAGAAAAGGGCTGAATACAAGAACCAGATGCAGAAGAAATCTGTCCCATAGGCTATTTTTAGCCTCGTGGACATTAAAAATAATTTATTTCTTTATTTATTTCTATAAAAAATAATTGAAGATAAAAATTAGTAAACAAAATATCATTCAAGAAAATATTCAATCAATAAGGCTCATTAGGTACAAGGGATGACAATTTGGTTTTGAAATGGTAAATTTAACTTTTCCTAACTCTATTTTGGCATTACATTCACCGATATGAAACATGATAATATTTGAAAATGTAGTCCAATCAAACCTATGGCTTTATCAAGATTATTTATATAGGCAAGTCTTTCAATTTCTTTAGTAAGATGACCAACATTTTACATAGACCTTTAGATTGTGTAACATGTTTGTCTTTGAGTTTCCAAATGTAATATATATGTGTGAGAAAGGACAATTTATGAAAAAAACAACTGAAGAGGAAAAGAGAAAAGATTTTTCAATATGTGATATCGGGATGTTTAGATTTGAAATGACAAAGAACATTAGATATCTAAAAATGCATATTTACAATGATGACTGACGGGTATGAAATTCGGGCATGTAGATGTAAAGTTTGTGCAATGCCAAAAAAATAGTCAATCTACATACTAAGTTCAAGATTTTTATTAAGTCCATTTTAAATTCTTCAAAAAAAAATTTATTACTATTACCATGGATGTAATTTGAACACTACAACATAAAATTTTGATACAAATTCTTAATCTTGTTATTAAGTCCATTTTAAATTCTTAAAAAAATAAAATACAACTTGAGTGGGCGTAATGGTTAAGAGAATGTGTTTCCTCCTAAGAGGTCACAGGTTCAAAACCAAAAGGGGGTAGAATATGTATGCCTTCGTAGACTTAGCAGTCAAATCGTTGCGCGGAGGTGGGTCCCTTGTCCCGCAAACAAGGGGGTCTCATACATCAATTTGGTGTATGTTTCCATGCCCACCAGTGCTTAATTCAATCCCTATGTTAATCATGTTGATGTCAATAAGTTTTGGGATAACATCCATCGATATAGAAAACATCCCTTCTCAATTCAATCCCTATGTTAATCACATCGATTCCAATGATTTTTGGGATAACATCCATCGATATAGAAATCATCCCTTGTCTTTTCCCACAAAACATTCCTATACTAACAGTTTCAGGTTTACAGATGAAGTTATAACTAATTTATTTGCAATTTCTACATTAAAATCTCCTAAATCCACATTTAACCCCAATTTTTCAAGCATAAAAAAACTTACAAATTTGTTTCTTTTTTGTCCTTGAATGCATAATAAATGTGAGATTAAGATGAATCCATATTGACACTTCTTAAATTCCGTAGAAAGAGATACACTAACCCCTTTCAATAATTCCTAAGTTCAATAAGAAAAACATTGGTTTTTAAAAACATTGAAAAATACATTAAAAAAACAAGGTTTTTTTTTAATGATAAAGATTGCATTCTTAAATATGGTATCCATACAAAAGGATTTTCTGAAATACTATTAATAGCTGAATAAAATTTTTCTAGGCACCCACATCGTAGAATCATTGTTCACAGGAACAGTGAAAACACAATTTGTATGCTTACAATTTTTACAAATCAGCAAAGGACTCAAACTCTCCCAACCAAAAAGATTACCTGACCAAGGAGCCTAATCGTAGTACATCTTACTATTTAGGTATGGCTTGGAAGAAGATGGATTATTTTCCAAATATCATTTTCCATATAACTACAGTATCAAGCCGAAATATTTCAGATGTTGTACTTATACATTGTCTCGATTGACTGGAGCCTCTGCACCTTTTCACGTGAACAATTGAACATTTTTGCATGAACAATAGGGAGGTTATACACATGTTTGGTTATTTAACAACTTGCTTGGTGAATGAAATATGTTATTTAACAATTTCCATAGTGAATGCAATATGAAAGCATGCTTCAAAAAAACCTTACAATCATGAGTCACAAAAATTAAGTAACACAATAGAAATTTCAGAAATTAAAAAAAAGAAAAAAAAGATAATAGATAATACCATACAAATTTCCCAATAAAAGAAAAACATAACTTCCAAAGCATGAAGCCAATATTAATACAGAAATAAAAAGGAAAAAGAATCTAAATTTGGTCCCAAAAGGAAAAAATCCATAGTTAAACAATCCTTACAAATCCCAAAGGAAAATATAACCAAAGAGGTTCAAAGTTATATTTACAAAGTAAACACACAACATTGCAACATGCCCCATTGTTACACAGTAATTTGTCACCGTCCCTGCAATCCCTCATCCCACACATTGGAGGGTCTTTTCCGTGCCTGTGAGCAATGACATAACCTGAAAGCAGTTTCATGGCATCCCCCTTGACAAGGACAATCATTCCTCTGAATAAAGTCTCATTTGAAAAACCCTAAAAACTGATCTTTTGGCCTTGACGCGACTAGCCAGTTCAGCCCTCGTGCCAATGGGGAAAATCCACCAAAGAAGGTGCACCAACTGGCGCTCTGTCCCAGTGTATTGCCCGTGTCAAGCTTAATAAGGATTGTTTTTTAAAAATAAATGGCAGAAGTTTGATTCCAACCAACTCCTGAACGAGTCTCTAAAATGAGTTGGGAGGTTTGGCTCCAGATCTCCATGTATGGGAGGTGCTTTTCCACCTATCATGCAAGCTTCCTTGAGGATAGGGCCAATCCCACAATTGTAGGGATCCCAACTCCCCTTCCACCATCTATATAAGCTTGCCATTTTCCCTTAGCAAGCTAGTAGTCCTAATAGCACTAGAAGCAAGAGCTAAATCTGTGGCAAGGAGACTATCGCCAAACAGCCTTTGAGAGCCAAGCCGAAGAGAGAGAGCTTTGTCCCATTTCCGATGAGCTTCATTGAGAC
The DNA here is from genome assembly GCA_034641835.2 of Pinus albicaulis. NCBI lineage: Eukaryota > Viridiplantae > Streptophyta > Pinopsida > Pinales > Pinaceae > Pinus > Pinus albicaulis. Next base: position 1,071,799,899 of record CM076577.1, read on the forward strand.
GTGCTCTGTTGTCGACCCCGCCGAAGGAAGATCCAGCGTCAGAGCCTTGGGTTGTATCTTTTTTTTTTCGTTATTATTAATGATAAGCGACTTTGATTATGGTTTCATTCATGTGTCTTTGTTTTTGATGCAATGAATTACATCCTCTCTGACTGATGTATGGTTACAAGATTTAGATTCTATGTTGTGTATCATTGTGTTTCTTCACATGTGTGCAGGTGTTCGGACGTGTTAAGCAGAAGGATCGTGATCTGCCAAAGCGGAGGACGGGAAGCGCCATCCTTTCTTCAACGGCCATTGCGTAGGACCTGAGGTAGGAAACTTGTTATGTTTTGTCGTTTTTGTAACTAGAGACCTGCGTCACTACGTGTCTTTTTTGCTAGACCCGATCTGGGCTAGTAGGATCGTCTCTGTCCGCAGAGGGGATTTACCTCTCCAACAAACTGACGACTCCACTGGGGAATTGATTGGAGTTTGTCTTGTCTCTTTCGGTTGCTTTTGGCTTCTATCTGCTTGATTCTCTCTTTTGGTCTGTCTCTTTCTGGTGTAGAACCTCTGTTCAGCTCCCACCATACCTGATCTACTCTTTGCTTGCTGGGGAATTGATTGGAGTTTGTCTTGTCTCTTTCGGTTGCTTTTGGCTTCTGTCTGCTTGATTCGCTCTTCTGGTCTGTCTCTTTCTGGTGTAGAACCTTTGTCCAGCTCCCACCATACCTGATCTACTCTTTGCTTGATCTTTTTCATTTATGTCATTGGTAAACTCGAGTGGCGCGCTTTTTAGCATGACAATCGCGCCAGCTAGTGCTTGTTGCTAGTTAGGCGCCCGCGCCAACCCTATTTTGGCACTAGATGCAGCCAAACAGTCGTGCCAACCCTGTGTGGTGCTAGGGTTACTTTTTTTTGAGCCCTCTGAGTTTGATTTTTGGTTTTGGTGTTGTTTTTCCAAATATCTGAGTGCCTTGAAGTACTTGTTGACTGTGTTTGACCTCCATCCTCCGGTTGTTTGCCCTCTATCTTCGGTTCTAAATTCTAGCCCTAGGGCATCTAGGTGTTATTGTGTGTTGAGCCTCTTGTAGGAGTTTTTGGTTTTCGTTTGTCAAGTCAACCTTGTTTCCACTTCCTTGCATTCGTTTGGTTGGTTTCTATCGTATCATTGCGTTATTTGAGTGATTGCTCTCTCTCGTTCGAGTTTCGCTTTGTCTCATTTTGAGCCTAGATCACCCAGTTCGGATGAGTCTTTTGGGATTCCTCTTTGTTTTGAGGGATTTATCTATCAGTTTGAGTTATGATTGTGTGTTTTGTGTTGAGTGAACTTGCTTGCTTTTACTCTTTTGTTGTCATTTCTCAAATTGGTCTCTTATTATTTTTCATTTCGTTTGGTGCATTTTTCTCTAAAACATTGAAAATACAAAAAAAAACAAATTATTTTTGCTTTTGATTAATTAGTGAAAATTGAATTTTTTTTTGCATTATTAGTGTTATATAACTCTAAAGGAAAGCTTTTAGTTTCATTAGCGTGCATTAGGGATAGGAGTGGTTGTTTTGTGATCATTTTTTTATTGTTTGAAAAAGCTCTTAACCTTCCCGTAGTTAGCTATTCATCAAACAAAGTGATTTGTAGTGGCATGTAGTGTGCATTTAGAGGATTTTCGAGACATAACATTCGGTAGGGCCTAAAATTGAAATATAATTGAAGATCAACTCTAAAATTTATTCAATTTACCTTAAGGCAGCATTGAAACATTAACGAAATATTTAGAGGTCTAGGCTAGTGACGTGTTCCGGCGTCGTTAAACCTAGTAGCTGTCGTTCGCCTCTTGGCTTTAGACATCACTAGTATGGACTTGTGCTCCCCGTACCATCGCGTATATAAAGGGAGACCCCACTAGGTTTCTATCCTTTATCCGTAGGAAGTTGAGTCTGCCGCCTTATACCCATGATACACCGGACATAGCATTCGGGGAGATTGCCTGCACGTACGTCAAGTCCTTGGTTTATTTCTTTTTCATTTTTTAACCAAGGTGTATATTTCAGTTCACGGATATCTATTACACCCTCTTGCCTAGAGTTCTAGAGTAGTCATTTCGATCTCTCCTGACTCATTAAATTTGAAAGGATCATCAAGCGCTTGTCCTTTCATGCTTGTTTCCAAATTGAAAGAGATAGAGTCACCTTTTACTCTTTTCTCGACTCTTAAAATATGAAACGGTAGAATTTTCAAGTTTCAATGTGGTAAAATTAATCACCTATGATCACACGCCCTTTTACAGATTTTTTGTTGTTCGTTTGATTGTTTGCCTTGGTTTTAGCCCATGTGCTTTTGTTTTGATCTCTTCCTCTTTTCGTTACTGTCACAGTGGCAAAACCCTCAGTTTCGTCTACTGGTAGGCCTTACACAGATGATTCGTCAGAGGTCTCTCAGTCCTCTGCTGAACCTCAGCAGCCTATTGTCTCCAAGTTTCCTGACAGGGGACTGGTTCTATCTGAGCTTCCCTTTGGAGGACCAGTTGAGTTCAATTGGCCCTTATCCAACGCTTGGTTTTGATTTGGAGTAGGGGAATATTTCCCTCCTCTTACATCGGGTTCGCCTTTTTTAGCTACTGTTATACCTCCTATTCCTCGCCGTCTTCTGTAAGATCTTGCGGCAGGGTCAGATATGGACTCACCTAGTCCTTCGCCTAGTAAAGAAATTCCTACATCTGGTGAAGATTACCAGCTTTTCCCAGAAAAAAAACCGGAGTTTTCTGTCATGTCTTTGCCTGGTCCTTCGCTTCCAGCGAGATATAGATCCTTAAGTCAGATAGTGGCCGCTGTGGCTTCAATGGGAGTATCGATTCCATCCACGAGGCAGGTTATACCTTCGTTAGGGATGTCGCCATCGACACCTCTCACGTCATCTCCTCAAGTCACATTAGTCCCTGTTAGGCCTACCGTCTGCATAGCTGCATCTACACCCATTGTTACTACTCAGTCGTCAGGACCACGTCACTTCCTGAAGACGTCTACATCGCATCTGCGATTCCGAAGAATATCTCTCCTAAGGAGTATTGGTTTTATTTACAGCCGTCGAAATTCGAGGTTGGTCAGTCCTCCCAAGATCCCAACCGTCCTTATTTTTCCCATTATGGACCATATGGTACCCCTGTTTATGTTTTTCCATATCAGTACGATGAGCAAGGAAACCCTCTACGTTTTCCTACTCCAGAGGCTTCTCAGTATGTCTAAGGTTTTCTATCGGCCCAGGCTGGGAAACCTTATAACCTGCAAGGACAACCCTTCCAGGGCCAACCTTCGGGCCAGCCTGGTTATCTATATGACCCGCAAAGACAACCCTTACAGGGCCAACCTTCAGGCCAGCAGGGGTTGTTGTATGGTCCGCAAGGGAAATCTTACAACCGTCAAGGTCAACCTTTATAGCCTCACTCTGTGGTCCAACCAGGGCAACCTCAAGGACCCACAGGCCAACCGGGGTATCAACCTGGACCGTTGTACGGTCCTGGGGGGAAAATCCACCCTTCCCAACCTATGGTGAAACCTCAGCAACCTCAGTTTCCCATCGGTCCGAACGTTGCATAGCCAGGGCCATCTTATGGTCCTACCACTGGTCAACCTAGTTATCAGGCACAACCTAGCCCCATCCCGCCATCAGGCCAACCTGTTGTCCTCTACCAGCCAGGTCAACCTGTTCAACCAGGACAACCTGTTCACCTAGGTCAACTTACTCAACCAGGGCAGCCAGGTCAACCTGTTCAACTAGGCCAACCTGCACATCCATTCAACCTTGCTCAACAGCCGATTTATTCTATGCCGCAGTCGAATCCGTCTGTGCACCCAACTTATCAGGCTGAGCAGGGTCCCACTTACCAATAGCTCGCTCGACCCCAAGGCGGTTATTACCTTCAAGGTCAGTCTCGACCGGTTTACAACCCGCCCCGAGGTTCTAGTTATTACCTTCAACAACCAGGCTATACCTATACTCAACAATCAAATCCATACACTGCTCAAACGGGGCCTACATATAATCAGGGTTACTACTCTGGTTATCAACCCCCTTACACTGGTTATCAGCAACCGTATCAACCCAATTATACGGCTTATACCCCCTATGATCAGAACCCTCAAGGACAGAACGAATGGGGGAAAATTTACACTCAACCAGGGTGGAGTACAGGTACAGGTCCTTATCAGGGCCTGGTATGCCTTTCAATCCTCAGTTATCTTTCCTCGCCACGTTGGAATTGTCGGACGTATCTAAATTGACCAATGATCCGATTCTTCACAATCCTTATTGGCCTCTAGTTCCCACCAAGGTTCCTGGTGATTGTCCTAAATTTGAAGGTAAAGTTGGAGAGGACCCCCAAGCTCATGTCATGACCTACCATCTGTGGTGTTCTTCGAACTCTTGGGTGGATGATTCAATCCGTCTGTGTCTTTTCTAGCGCACTCTTACTGGTGCTGCCGCTAAGTGGTATATAGAACTACCCTGCAGTATCTTTCAAGACTTTAATACGTTAGCTATGGATTTTCTGACACATTTCCAGTTACCGGTTCGTTACGAAGCCGGGACGCATCTCCTGACTTATCTCAAGCAAGATAAAGCCACCCACATATCTGATCATATTCATGAGTGGCAACGTCGTCGTAGATTGATCAAGTTTGATATTCCTAATCAGCTTATAACTCATTGGTTCACTACCTCCTTTGTTAACAAGATCACTCAAGATATTGCTATGGGGGCATGTGTGACCGAAGAACAAACCATCGCTTGTGCCCAGTATCTTGATTTGGTATAATCTCAGTCCAGCATGCTATATGATATCTTGACTAATGCCCCACAGCTAGGGACCTCTAAAGCACCATCTACCTCATCGATGGACGGTGTTATTGGTTCCGTTTCTCAGACTTCTTGGAAGTCCTCTAATGGGAAGCAGAAGTAGAATTATTCCAATAATTCTGCTCTTCCCACCCCTACATATTCTGGTAAGACTGCAGAGGTCAATGTCGTTCATGCCAATCCTACGGAAAAGGCCTCCAAAGGGAAGAAGAAGGGCAAAGGCAAATCCAAACCCGATGCCCCAAAACCAGAGTCTTCTAAACCTCGTGCTGACGATGGTTCCCAACGCAAACCGAAGTACCCCTTCCTTATCTGTGAAGGAGATCATTATACCAAAGATTGTCCCCAACGATCTGAAGTTAGTCAACTTCTAAAAGGCTCCAAAGGGACTCCAGCAGTTCTCAAAGAACCGTTTCCATCTCAGTAGACCCAGATGGTCGAACAGCCTTCACCATCTACACCATTTGGGTCCCAAGTTTTTATGATGAATGGTGCTGCACTTGTTTCGATTGCCACGCACTCGAAGGATTATGTTGGATCATGCCAGGAAGCTGGGAAGGAATTCGTTGATGGCCCACCTCCCCCACCTATCTCTGGTCCCTTAGAAATTGAGAAGCCCAGCGCTGAACCTGTTGTAAGGCCACCTTCTAAAGGTGTTCTGCGAAAATATTCTTATAATCCAAACGCCCGTGCCGCTCAACACTACATCATTGTTGAGGATTTGGCACAGGTGCCTTCCGCAATGTCTGTGTTGGAAGTGCTTCAAAGTTTCCCATCGCAACGGAAAGCTCTGTTGTCCGCAATCGGTGGAATTGATCCTGCCAATTCTAGTCTTCTCACCTTCGACATGGAAAATTTTGTTCCCCGACTTCCGCATAAAATTTCTCTCGTTATACAAGTTGGTATCAACGGCCTCAACATCCACAGAGCCGTTGTGGACGAAGGTGCTTCCACCTGTGTTGTGTCATCTACCTGCTGGAAGGCCATTGGCTCTCTATCTCTTGCTTCAGCCCCCAATGCCCTAGAGGAATTTGATGGTCAGGAATCAAAACCCCTGGGTGTTCTCGAGAGTTTACCAATTATGTTACAGGGTAAAACAGTCAACGTAGAAGTAGAAGTGGTTGACGCCAAGCTCAACTACAATCTTATTCTTGGTCGCAGCTGGACTCACGCCATGCTATGCATTCTGTCCACCCTCTTCCAACTTCTGAAGTTTCCTCATGAGGGCAAGATCATCATTCTCGATCAGTTGTCTTTCTTCACCTCATCCTCCGAGAAAAAAGTACCTTACATGGATCAGATCCCCAATCCCCCCGACAGTGTAGGACCCGGTCTTTTCAAAGACCCCGTCCTCATGGGTATTTTTCTCGTGCCACCACCGCACACCGTTCAAGTTAACATGATCTCTAGATCAGATGACCCTTGGATCATCCCTTCGTCTGAACAGGTGACCTCTTTCGGAGAATCGATGCCTTTAACTCCAGTTGAGATCAATTATTGCGAGATTGTTGCTGCATCAGATCCTCCTCCTCCTAAACATGCTCCTTTGAGCATGGATATAGATGTATATTCTCAATCCCCTTGGCTCGGCGATGCAAATTCGCCTGATCCTTTAAGAGAAGTCTTCCCCTCTGATGAAGCTATCATTGAAACGATGTCTCTTGAAGATCTGTCATGGAGCGATGGACATCATTGTTCCTCATTCCTGCCTGGCCTGGGGGCAATGTCTAACTGTCTCGAGCGTGATGTATCTGGTTATCCCCCTCCTGAGCCTCCTCCTTTGAGCTCGTCGGAGCATAGTTCCTCTTCTCGTGTAAAGCTCCTAAAACAATGAAACAAGCTGCTACGAGGACAGTTCTTTTAAGTGTGTCAACCTCGTTAAAATAATGAAACACGAGCCCGTTCAATTCGAGTTTTGTTAGATTTAGACCAAATCTCTTGTGTTTTCAACCTTCACTCCATTTCCTATGGACTGAAGATTGGGAGGCATGTACCTCGAATTGAGACACCATGCTGGGGGCATAATCGTTTTTCCTCATTTCCAAGCATAGTTTGCATGTGTGCTTTTAAGCTTGCGTAAAATAAAATGTGATTTGTCTTGTAATGCATTTTGTGAACTTTTTACTTTTCCATTGGGTCATGTGTTATGCAATTAATGCATTAAATAACATTGCATTGGACATTTGCATGACATATTAAAAAAACATCCTCATATGTAAAAAATATCCATCCAAATATATATATATGTGTGTGTGTGTGTGTGTCGAAATGTTTGCAGTTTGTGTGCATCACATAAAATTCAAAAAATACACATGTATGTTTTAATAATAGTCGGAGACAACATGTCTCTCAAAAATGTGCAAATGAAAAGCCTAGATGACTAATTAGCATGGTGCTCATGGTAGCATGTCACTTCCCACACCAATCGTCTCAGTAAACGATGAAGGCGACTAGGCACCCCCACGGTGTGCCTCTGATAAGCCAATGGGACATCTGCGAGATGAGCATAATCTGGAATCCCACGGGAGATTCCCTCCAATCTCTGCACTAGCTCACTCCCCTCGCCACCCTCGCCTTGAGGGTCATAGGCAAGCGGGGTCCTCCATGCGATCGGAGACATCCCGGCGGGCCTCTCTGGGCCAACATCTGCATACACATAGGATTGTTTGTTAAGACATGCATGTATATCCCAAAAAATCATAAAATACACAAAATCAAAAAGAGTCTTACCCAGCTCCTCATCCCAGTATTCTCCCTCCGGGAGTGGAAGATCTGGGTCTCCCGTGAATTCAATACCGGCATAAGGCCAGTCCTCTACGACGATTAGCTATCACTGAAGCCATACAAAGAACTCGAGCCTCCATGACATTTTCTGGCCCCCTCCTAATCTGGGCATGAGTGCTTCCCATCGAGCCATCCGTGGCTCCCTCAATGGTGGCTCGGCGACTATCGCCCCCTGGCCCTGGAAGATTGGTAACCGTTCAAGGATGAATGACACCAAGATAGATCCGTACCCAAACTTCTTCAGTTTCGCCTTCTTACACTTTGTCAACTGTCGTTTGATGTTCATTGTTACGGCAGTGACCCAATCGAATAGTGTCGGGTTCATGCATTCAGATGCTAAGAGGAGTTGTGTTTTAGTAGCCTCATGCGGTGCCTGTGACCCCGCAACCTGCGTAATGGTATGAAGCACCACCCTGAGTGCTAGATCGGGAACTGTGTGGATGTCGACTTTCCCGCTTCCTGATCCTGTCTGTGCCCCTGGGCACACTCTCTCCATTACCATTGAAATTTTATCCCCCGAAGGCCTAGTACTTGTCATGATTGGGACTGGACCTCTCCGAGACAATCCAGTTATGAAGTAAACGTTGGATACTTCGAGCTCCAACACTTGGTCTCGAAGCCTAAAATTCTCTTCGTTCTCGTCCCAAATACTGATTAAGTACTGCAATAATTCAGGTTGTGCCCTGAGACATGGTGTTAAGAAGAACTTTTTTAAGCCGCAATCCTGGAGAGCGTTCATACATGCCTCGTTCTCCATGGCCATTTCATCTTTTTCACTATGCTCCCTTTCTTTCCATTCTATCACCATTGTGACTGTGTATCTACACCAAAATGGTCACAAACACTTTATTAGATCCCTTGAACTCTCAAAAATCTGGATGATTGGTTCATTTTTTGTAAAAATTGAGTGGAAATTTAGGTTGTGCCATTGGCGCGACTGTTTTGCTGACATTCCCGCCAACTGGTGCGACCCCTTTGCAAAAAGGAGCCAATTGGCGCGGGTCTGTGCTCAATATCCGCGCCAATTGGGTGAGCCCTAAATTTGCAAATATCCCCTCAGGGATCAAAAATCACAGTGGAATTCTATAAAAAAATGGATTAAAACATAGCTAAGGGGAGCACCTCTTACCGGGAAAAAACGATAACTGAAATGATGCACTGGATCGTCCGTAGTCGTCGCTACAAGTTTGCACAGGAAAAACTCACTGTTGCTCTCCACAAGAGGTAAAAAGTAAAAGTAAATATGTTTTTACTATTTTTGGCATATTTATAACTTTTCAAGATCAAATTAGGTTTTGAAGCTTATTTTTCTATTATTTTATTATATTTTGTCGAAAAATGGGTTTTACGCTTGCTTTCTTGTGCAGCAACAGGTTTTCACACGACTAGGACGACGATACGAGTTGTATTTTATACTTTTTCGGACTCGGTAAATTCACGAAAAAGTCACTACTGGAGTCATCTTTCAGCTTTTTTCTGACTCTCTAAACATGAAAAGATTTATGAGTCGCTTGTCGTTTTGATCTCGTTAAATTGGCTGCGAAACGAAATCTACCCAGTATATGTTTATCCCTTTTTCGGGCTGGGATAGATCATTTACGAAAAAGGAATACCCTATCCTATCGCGACTAGGAGGTTTTGTCAGACGTAGTTTTCTACCTTTTCGGATCTGAGGAACTATCTACGAAAAGGGACTGTTGGAGTTTATTTTTCCGCTGTCTTTTCAAACTCTCTAAACATGAAAAGACATTGAGTTCTTCCTTTGTCAAACTCGTTAAAACTTGATGACATCGGATTCTGTCGTAATGACGATACTCGAGTTCCTCCTTCCTAAGGCTCGTTAAATGTACTAGGTTGGATTTGTTCAAAGGGCAAACTTATATCACAAGCATATGCTATCCCCTTCAAGCTTGTTCTCAAAAATAATTGGGGTACTCGCCAGAAATGGTGGGGAAAAATGAAACCAGTATCATCGTTGTGTCGGCAGTATGTCGCTCTTGAACATGGCACTTGTCTGCATTCGTGTCGGGTTGGGGACATCTTATCTTGCTATTTGTTTGCCTCCATGGGTTTGGTTTATCCTCTTTTGACCACTCATCTGCTCTCTGCCTCTTCATTATGACCTCAAATCTTTTGATGTCAAATACTTCCAAATCCAATGTCGTGCCGCTAATATGTTTAAGAGAAGTTGACCTCTGTAGTTTCAACCCTCCTCTGATTCTCTACTGATCCTGATTCACAAACATTATGTCCCTGTGTCTCGCGTCGATGATGTGGGAAACACTATGGCCCACCTTCGATCAAGGTCACTTCCTGTCGACTTCAGCTCATTATCTAGGAAGCTGATCTAGAGACTCCCTTCAGGTACCTTAGAGCCTGCATGCCTCAATGGCAGGTTCTTCGCATTCGACGCAAGGTTTTCATCATTGGCCTTCGATCGAATGATTCTGTGGGTGTTCGACGCCAGCTCACTGTTCACATTCTGTGGATTGTACCTATAGTACCTTGAGGGCCATCCTCATTATTGGTGGTTCCTCTCGCATCTGTTAACGACTTTCATCATTGGCTGGTAATCAAACGATGTTTTTGCATGTTCGACTTCAGCTCACATATTCACATGCTAGGACTTGTACTCTGTACGGGTCGAGATGGAGCGCAAGACCCTGGGTTTTGTCTGATGGAATCTAGGCTACGGATTTTGTGGATTATCATGATTGGTTACGTGACTCATTGATTGGATGGTTGCGACCATACCTGATTATGCTTATTGATCCTTTCTGGATGGCTGCGTCCATACCTTGGATCCTGATTATTGTATACTCTGTTATGGATGGCTGCGCCCATACCACATATCATGTATTTGAGATATAAGTTGTACTTGTCTATGTAGGTTTTTCGATGGCAATGTTTTCAGTTGGGCACGTTCACATAAAGCATTTCACCCCTCTCTCTCTTTCGGGCCTCATGCTTTAGGGGGCATCTGTTACACATTAATTTGCCACCGTCCTTGCAATCCCCCGTCCCACACATTGGAGGGTCTTTTCCATGACCTGTGAGCAGTGACATAACTTGAAACCACTTTCATGGCATCCCCCTTGACATGGAAAATCATTCCTCTGAAGAAAGTTTCCTTTGAAAAACCCTAAAAACTGATCTTTTGGCCTTGGCATGACTAGCCAGTTCAGCCCTCGTGCCAATGGGAAAAATCCCCCAAAGAAAGCGCGCCAACTGGCACTCTATCCCAGTGTATTTCCCGCGCCAAGCTTAATAAGGATTGTTTTTTAAAAATAAATGGCAGAAGTTTGATTCCAACCAACTCCTGAACGAGTCTCTAAAATGAGTTGGGAGGTTTGGCTTCGGATCTCCATGTATGGGAGATGGTTTTCCACCTATCATGGAAGCTTCCTTGAGGATAGGGCCAATCCCACAATTGTATGGATCCCAACTCCCCTTCCACCATCTATATAAGCTTGCCATTTTCCCTTAGCAAGCTAGTAGTCCTAATAGCACTAGAAGCAAGAGCCGAATCTGTAGCAAGGAGACTATCGCCAGACAGCCTTTGAGATCGAAGCCGAAGAGAGAGAGCTTTGTCCCATTCCCGACGAGATTCATTGAGACGTGCTCCACTGTCGACCCCACCGAAGGAAGATCCAACGTCAGAGCCTTGGGTTGCATCTTTTTTTTCGTTATTATTAATGATAAGCGACTTTGATTATGGTTTCATTCATGTGTCTTTGTTTTTTATGCAATGAATTACATCCTCTCTGACTGATGTATGGTTACAAGATTTATATTCTATGTTGTGTATCGTTGTGTTTCTTCGCATGTGTGCAGGTGTTCGGACGTGTTAAGCGGAAGGATCGTGATCTACCAAAGTGGAGGACGGGAAGCGTCATCCTTTCTTCAACGGCCATTGTATAGGACCTGAGGTAGCCAACTTGTTATGTTTTGTCGTTTTTTTAACTAGAGACTTGCGTCGCTACGTGTCTAATTGTTGCTAGACCTGATCTGAGCTAGTAGGGATCGCCTCTGTCCGCAGAGGGGATTTACCTCTCCAACACCCATACAACAGAGGTAAGTCATGAAATTCTGAAAAGATGTTGCATACAAGTATTCATTGGAGGCACTTGATCCTACAATAAGCTCAATACATTCGAGACATTCAGGACAAACATGTAAAGTTCACTTGGCCATCATAACTTACACAAATTCCTCATAATTGATTTGTTCATCCACATCAACCTCCCGAATCATTTCATCCACTTCCTCATTAGTAATCTTCTCTCTAAGGTTTGTCATGACATGACGTAGCTCAGCAGCAAAGATAAAACCATTTTGATCCTTGTCAAAAACAAGGAATGCTTCCTTCAGCTCGTCTTCAGGACCAGTATCCTTCATCTTCATCGCCATGATATTAAAAAACTCAGGAAAATAAATGGTATCGTTTCCATCTGCATCAACTTCATTTATCATGTCTTGGGGCTCTGCTTCCGTAAGATTTTTACCTAGAGAACGCATTACATTCCAAAGTTCTTTTGTTGTGATACATCCTGTATAAATACCATAACACTGAATATTATATAGAATACAACAACGCTTCAATAGAATACTAGTGTAGAAAAAGTAGCAGCTAAGTATTACAGGAAATTAATATAGATGGAAAGCCTATAAAGAACTTGAGAGTAAAAGTTAGAGACAAAATTACAGATTTCTATCACATCCACATCATTTATCCCTATAGTAGCTTAATATTAATAGAAGCTGGTGAATAACCCGAGAGTAGAACTCAAAAAAAGAATTACAGATTTCTATCACATCCACATCATTTTTCCCCATAGTGGTTTGATGTACATCCCCTTCTGCCCATCATGTTTTGGTTCCTTTCGAACTCGTAAACAAGTAAGCAACCAAGTCTTTCCAGAAGGGGCATTCTTGAAAATGCAACCAAGTCTCAGTTGAATGTCCTGACTGTGATCTGCATCTTTGAATAAATAACAAGGCCAATCCTGAAAAATTCAAGCAATAGGTAGACCTTGTACTCAACTACTACCCCCATAGAATGTAGTAGATTTCATTGATAATTGGGCAAATGCATGATAACCAATTCAGTTAACGAAAAATGGAAAGCATAATGCATTAAAACGGAATATACACACAAGATGAGCCGGATACGAAGAAAAGTATGTAAGATGGAAAGCGTATGAGGCTTTGGCTTCTTCTATTTCATATTCTACTCCAGGTTTCCCTTGACCATGAAAGCTCTAAAGTTTTGTTTCTGGCATCATGATCTGTTGGGAGTTTGGATTTCGTGTAATTTGCTTATTCTTCATTAAGATAATCCAGGAAAGATTGTTGTGAGTTTGGCCTCCATGTAATTCGCTTATTCTTTATTAAGACAATCCAGGAAATTTTGTTGTGAGTTTGGCTTCCGTGTAATTCACTTATTCTTCACTAAGACAATCCAGGAAATATTTTTCTTTAGATTATAAGTAAACTTAAAATATTGCCTTGACCTTCTTCATTTTTTAAATTATGAGTTACAGGTCACCTTTGTTTTCGGATTAATTCTCAATTTCTGTTGTTTAAAATTCTGGACAAATCTTATTATGTGATCTAGCTATTACCCTCTACCCTCTGTTTAATAGTTGTTCATTGCACTTTCAAACATTATTTTAATATACCAATATGATCTGAAATTCACATCGATCCTACTTTCCAAACACAAATTGACTTCAACCAGACTGATAACTTACAAAATAAAAATTCAATTCTTCTTGAACTGATGGATAATTACATAGAAACTATCTAAAGAAGTAGTGTTGGTATTTAAACGCAATAAAAACTTCATTTCTCACAACCAAATTCACATGCCTTGTTAATTTACCAATATGATCTTAATTTCAGATCGATCCTACTCTCCAAAAAGAATTTGACTTCAACCAGACTGCTATCTTACAAAATAAAAATTCAATACTTCTGAAACCGATGGATAATTACATAGTTTCTCAAAAATGTAATTTTCTTCATATTATATATAAAAAAAAGTAGTGCTGCTATTTGAATGTAATAAAGATTACCTTTCTCACAACAAAACTCAGATGCTTCTTTCACCACACTGTGTGGGTTTAGGTATTCTTCTCTGTAAAAACGATGAATAGTGAGATTTCTCCCTTCTCTTCCTTGCGAGATCGTGGACTTCCTTCTTCATACGATCTCCATCCTCACACGACAACACAATAATATTCTTTACCGACTTCCATTTTCCCCTACACATAAATGTAATGGGTGGCTTCATCTCAAAATCTCCAAAGAGGGGAAAATGCTCCAAACATAAATCCCTCTATCTGCAATAACCAACAAAAATTATGAGTTTGGAACAAAATAAACACAAAAATCAACTTGTAGAGAATCCTACACACATAGAAATCCATGCTTACATAATGCAATATATAAATTGATCATATAATAGAAGCAGGCTATTTTTAGGTGTATGTCTATTTTTAGACATGGTGAGCATATTCTATAAGTTGCAGGATGCTATTTGTAGATGGTTGATCAAGTTGGAAAAATAGATGAAATTCTATTTTTAGAAGATTGGGCGAAGTCTATTTATAGATCGATAATCTAAAAATAGATGCATGTCAATTATTATTAGCCCTTAATAATAATCCGACAATAAATATCATCTTATTATCTTGGAGCAATTTATTTCAGTGAACAGATTTGGAAAATCAGTGGGCTGAAGGAATTACACAATTCCTAGGGTGGTTGGTGGCTCATGCATGGAGGACTCAGTTAGAACTGAAGTGGCAGAGTTGTGACAGAGTTGGAAGAGTAGTTATGGGAGTTGTTATTCAGTTTAACTCAGTTAAGTGAGTTAAACTTAGTGGTGCTAGTTGTATCTAGTTCTAACTAAATATACACTAGTGAGAGTTTAGTGAATTAATTATTTAATTAATTCACAACTAGAGACTCACATGCAACTGAACAAATACAACAGTTAACTACTTGCATGTCAGTTCCAGTGGAGACCCAGTGGAGAGATAGGTGAAAGGGTGAGATGGACTATCTGTTGTGACTATAGTGATGCATTCAATGAATCTGACACACATTGGAGATGCCGATGAGGATTGCGCAATCAAGGCAAGTCCAATTTAAATTCATTCAATGGTCTTCTTTAGCAGGGATTATGCAGTGGAGGCAGGCTATCAGGAGGCAAGAAATTGGTGCATAGATATGCAAATTTCTGCATGACAGTGTGTAATGATTGTTGATTGTACTAAGAGCTTGATGTACTAATATTTGTATGAGATTATTACATGATCCATTGATATACATAATATATGATAGTTGGCGTTTTTAGCTTTAAGATTTCCCATTAAACAATTATGTTTATGTGTGATTGATTTTGCTTCATATGTGTTTTGCAATTGGCGATTTAATTTCCGCAAAAGAATTAAGTGGAAGGATTATGTATTTAACATAGGTTAATTTGTTAGATCATGGGAGTCTGGTAATATACATACATCTTGTATAATTTCTACATGGTATCAAAGCAGTGTTAATCACTGGATATTGCAAATCTTGAAGCGGTGTTGAGTTTTGTGCTGGTGGAAAATTCGAATTTGTTGCAAGAATTTCTTGGTGCGACAATTGAGTATTCATTGAAATGGCTTTCAATGCGTTGCAGTTGGAGTATTCCCTTGAGGGTAGCTCGAACTACATAGTCTAGAAGGACAGGATGGAGGTGGTGCTTGAATATAATGGTCTCAAGGATTTCATCGATAGCGATGTTCCTAAGCCTACTTCTAGCGATGTTGCACTACTTGACGCATGGAAAAAGAAGGTAGCGAAGACAAGAAGAATTATGTTGGAAGGTGTGAAGGACCATATTGTGTCAAGCCTTCATGGGAAATCCACTCCATTTGTAATGTGTAAGGCTTTGACAGATATTTTCCAAAGCAGTAGCGACAATAGGAAGTTGGCGCTGAAAGATAAGCTCAAAAAAATCAAAATGGAGAAGGGCGACAGTATTCCAAAATATCTCATGAAGTTTTTCCAATGTAGTGATGAGCTGGGGAGTGTGGGAATCACAGTTGCGGATGATGACTTGGTGAGAATGGCTCTCCTTGGGTTACAGAAGAGTTGGCACAGTTATCAGGACTTTGTCAATGGATGGGAGAAACTGCCGGATTGGGAGCGACTTTGGTCGGATCTAGTGCAAGAGGAGATAAGGCGAAGTACCAGGGATGGCTCTTCATCGAATATTGATGATGAAGAGAATTGTGCTTTGGCTTCCAAAGCAAGGAAAGGAAAAGGGAAGAAATCCCATCCAAAATCCGAGGCTAAAGGCAAGAAGCTGGATTTGTCCAAAGTGAAGTGTTTTCACTGTCGCGAACATGGGCATCTCGCCACTAACTGCCCACAGAAAAATAAGAATAAGAAGGTTGCTGGAACTGCAACAGGTGAGGCCTTAGCCTCGAAATTTGAACTTGATTTCTCTTTTATCTCATACTTGGTTTCAAGCGCAATGGGATTGGTGTGGTATCTTGATAGTGGTGCTTCCTTCCACATGACGGGAGACAAGGAGTTGTTTAGTGAATTAGAGGAGAATGATCTCCAAATGCATATAGAGATGGGCGATGATGATAGATACAGTGCGACCGGAATTAGAACCATTACCTTTGAGAGGGAGTCAAGTAAACCATTTATGTTGAAATATGTTATGCACGTTCCAGGTCTGAAGAAGAACTTGGTCTCAGTCGCGATGTTGGAGGACAGAGGTTATGACGTTATTTTCAGCGAGGGAAAAGCTTTCCTGCAACATAAAACAATGGTTCAAACCAAGAGGATAGGGATTCGAGTTAAGAATCTCTATAAGCTGGAGGTAGATGGTTGCACTGCAATGATGGGCAAAGTAGAAGAAGTGGTGATTTGGGATGAGGGTGAATTGTGGCACAAGAGATTGGGCCATATTCACCATGGCGCCTTGAATATTTTGCAGCAGATTTCTACTGGACTTCCCAAGGGTACTCTTGCGCAATAAGATTAGTGCAAGGGATGTACTATGGGTAAGTTTGTGAAGACCACCTTTCATGAGAAGGAAAACCGTGCTTCGATGATCCTGGAGAGAATTCACACAGACATGTGTGGACCTTTCTCGGTTGCTTCAACAGAAAAACACAGGTATTGTGTTATATTTTTTTATGACTATTCTCGTAGATGTTGGATCTTCTTCATGCAAAAGAAGAGTGAAACATTCTCAAAGTTCTGCGAGTTTAAAGCATTGGTGAAGAAGGAGTCAGGGAAGCAAGTGAAAGCTATACGGAGTGATAATGGTGGTGAATATATCTCGAATGAATTCAAAGACTTCTGTAGCAAAGAAGGAATTCGAGGAGAACTCATAGTGCCTCATAACCCACAGCAGAATGGGGTCGCAGAGAGGAAGAACAGAATGATCGTGGGTGTTGCACTGGCTATGCTGCATGACCAGGGCCTACCAATGCACTTGTAGGTGGAAGCATGCAACACTGCGGTCTATGTGAAAAACCGTTGTTCTCATAGAGTACTTGGCATGAGTACACCTAAAGAAGCTTTTACTGGCAACAAGCCTGATATTTCTCATTTGAAGATTTTTGGCTCATCTATTTACATTCATGTGACAAAGGATGCTAGGAAGAAGCTAGAGCCGACTGCAGAAGTTGGGATATTTGTGTGGTACACAGAAACACCCCATAATTATCGTGTGTATTTTCCAAACAGTCAGATTACTGTGGTGCAACGGGATATAAAATTAAATGAGGAGAAAGCCATGAAGTTGTCGCTTGAGAGGGAGCTACACTGGCATGCAGAGGAGGATCTTCTTGTTCCCAAAGATGAGCCTCAAGATGTGGATCAGCCATAAGAAAAGGATCATGGAGTAGAGGAATCCACTCACGCAGAGCCAAACATCAGAACAGGCAGAAGGCGTACCACATAAGCTGAGAGGTTGAAGCTTGATGCGACACAGAATGTAAGAGTCCCTACATCACAGCGCAGATAGAGACAATCACTTGACTGATTCACTGGATACATGGCTCTCATGAGTAAGTGTATCGTGACAGAGCCATCTTCCTTTGAGGAAGCAGCGCAGGAGCCCACATGGGTAGATGCCATGGTGGAGGAGTATGACTCCATTGTCAGAAACAATGCCTGGGAGATTTTTCCAAGGTCGGTTGGTAAATCAGTGGTAGGTTCAAGATGGATCTACAAGGTAAAGCAAGCTGCTGATGGGAGCATCGAGAAGTATAAGGCATGATTTTTTTCCCGGGGCTTCTCACTGATCGAGGGGATTGATTATAAAGAAACCTTTGCACCTGTCGCATGGTATTCTTCCATAAGGACCATCCTTGCTCTATCAGCGCAGATGGGTTGGCACATTCATCAGATGGATGTGAAGATTGCATTCCTTAATGGGATCATTGAGGAAGAAGTGTACATTGAGCAGCCTGAAGGATTTGAGATCTTCAACAGCAAGTCGCATGTGTGCAGACTCAAAAGAGCATTGTATGAGCTGAAGCAAGCACCCCGTACTTGGTTCACACAGATCGATATCTATTTCACTAGACTTGGCTTCACCAAGAGTGAGGTGGATGCAAACCTATACTAAATTGTGGTGGAGGGCAAGATTTTAATCATTGTTCTTTATGTTGATGATTTAATACTAACAGGTGATGAGCAGTTGATACACTCATGCAAGGAAGATCTTGCAAAGGAGTTTGAGATGAAGGATTTGGGCCTCCTTCATTATTTCCTTGGATTTGAAATATGGCAACGAGAAAGTGAACTATTTGTGTCTCAAGGAAAGTATGCTCAGGAGATACTTCGTAAGTTTCACATGCAAGACTACAAGCCCATGGATACTCCTCTTCAAGGAAATTGGAGGAAAGAGGATGCTACATCGGCAGAGGTAGTGGATGCTACTATCTATCGATAGTTGGTGGGTTCACTCATGTATTTAGTTAATACAAGACCGGACATATGCTATGTGGTGAACCAGCTTAGTCAAGCGATGGTTAAGCCTACCAAGCTCTTTTGGAAGGTAGGCAAGGCAGGAAAGCATGTCCTGAGATATCTCAGGGGCACATCTGAGTATGACTTATGGTACAGATAGATGGATGAGGTGAAGTTTCATGGCTTCACGGATGTAGATTGGGCAGGAAGCCCAACGGATAGAAAGAGCACATCAGGAGGGGTTTTCAGTATCGTATCTACAACAGTTTCTTGGTACAACAGGAAGCAAATATCTGTGGCACTCAGTTCAACGGAAGCAGAATACATGGCAGCAAGTCAAGCTGCATGTGAGACTATCTGGATGAGGAAGATCCTGGTCGGTTTGTTCGATTCTCATTTAGATCCTACAGTAATACATTGTGATAATCAGAGTTGCATTAAACTCTCGATTAATCCTGTGTTTCAAAATAGATCTAAGCATATAAATATTCAGTATCATCATATCAGAGATTGTGTGCAGCGGAAGATCATGTTGCTTCAGTAAATTCCTATGGAAGATCAGGATGCAGATATTCTGATGAAGGTGCTCACCAGGAGCAAATTCGAATACCATAGAGGCAGGATCAGGGTGAAGGATAATCCCTGTCTTGTTGAGAGGGAGTGTTGAGATTTAACAAGATGATGAGCTTAGTGAAAATTAAGCACCTTCACTAAGTGGGGCCCGCAGTCTATTTTTAGGTGTATGTCTATTTTTAGACATGGAGAGCATATTCTATAAGTTGCAGGATGCTATTTGTAGATGGTTGATCAAGTTGGAAAAATAGATGAAATTCTATTTTTAGAAGACTGGGCGAAGTCTATTTATAGATCACTAATCTAAAAATAGATGCGTGTCGATTATTATTATCCCTTAATAATAATCCGACAATAAATATCAACTTATTCTCTTGGAGCACTTTATTTCAGTGAACAAATTTGGCAAATCAGTGGGCTGAAGGAATTACGCAATTCTTAGGGTGGTTGGTGACTCATGTATGGAGGACTCAGTTAGAACTAAAGTGGCAGAGTTGTGACAGAGTTGGAAGAGTAGTTATGAGAGTTGTTATTCAGTTTAACTCAGTTGTGCTACTTGTATCTAGTTCTAACTGAGATACACTAGTGAGAGTTTAGTGAATTAATTATTTAATTAATTCACAACTAGAGACTCACTTGCAGCTAAACAAATACGGTAGTTAACTACTTGCATGTCAGTTCCAGTGGAGACCCAATGGAGAGATAGGTAAAAGGGTGAGATGGACTATCTGTTGTGACTATAGTGATGCATTCAATGCATCTGACACACATTGGAGATGCCACTGAGGATTGCGCAGTCAAGGCAAGGCTAATTCGAATTCATTCAGGGGTCTTCTTCAGCAGGGATTGCACAGTGGAGATAGGCTACCAGGAGGCAAGAAATTGGTGCACAGATATGCAAATTTCTGCATGACAGTGTGTAATGATTGTTGATTGTACTGAGAGTTTGATGTACTAAGCTTTGTATGAGATTATTACATGATCCATTGATATACATAATATATGATAGTTGGGGTTTTTATGTTTAAGCTTTCCCGTTAAACAATTGTATTTATGTGCGATTGATTTTACTTAATTGACGATTTAATTTCCACAAAAAAATTAAGTGAAAAAATTCTGTATTTAACATAAGTTAATTAGTTAGATCAGGGGAGTCAGATAATATACATACATCTTGTATAATTTCTACATTGGGTCTCTTTTTTATCTCTTTAACTTTCAATAAATATTAAATTTAAATTTAAAAAAAAAAACATTATACAAGCCTTAGTATATTTTCATTATATTTCTTTTTGTTATTTTAGCAAATCTCTTTGCTTTTGATCTCTTTAACTTACAATAAATATTAAATCTAAATCTAAAAAGACATCATACAACTTTGTTGTATTTTAATTATACTTTTGTTATTTTCGTTGTAGCAAATCTCTTTGCTAAAAAAATCATTATACAGCCTTCCTTATATTTTTTTGTTATTTTCGTTGTAGCAAATCTCTTTGCTCATACAACTGTTTTTGGGTGTATTTGTACCTTTTATATAACTCTAATTTAAAAAAAAACATGAAGTAAGTGCATTGAATATGATCTTAATGGAAGTAAGTTTTTTCTTTAATATTTCTTTCTCTTATTTATAGGGTTTTGATTAAACAGTAATAAGACACACTGTTAGGGTTTTGATTAAACAGTAATAAGACACACTGTTATAACACTCATTAATGAAAAGAAAGTTTAAATAATAATAATAATAATAATAAATAAAATTACCAAACTTTTAAAAATAAAAATATAAAAAATAAAAAAATAAAAAATACTTCCTCCTCTTTTCAAAGAAAAAAGGGCTGTTCCACATGAATGTCTGATGTATCTGATATTTCCTTTTGCAAATTTCTGTCTCCATAATAAAATTGCACTGAATATGACCTTAAGGATATTCTCCACTGTAATGTGTATGAGTCAGTTAAATATTTCAACGATTGACGCTAGAAATGAACGCTGCTGACATTGCACGGTTACTGCCAGAAGTGAATGCAGAGTTTACAGCACTTCGTTGATGAACTATAATGGCACTTTACCTTCAGCTGCCAGGACACCATGATGATGTTAAGCCAGAAAAAACCAAGTAGACGTATTATTGCAGCAGAGGTATTCAAGTATTGCAGTATTACGGTGATGGCAAATCAGAGAAAAAATCAGCATCATCTTATGTTTAAATTTGTGGGTGCATCAGAACGAGGTTGATGAAATGATCACATTTATAGCACAACAAACCAGAGGATATGTTATGATAACATGGCCACGTCAGACCTGAGGGTTCAGTATGGGGTAGATACAGAATACCGTGAGGAATTTATTGGGTGCTGACAGAGCAATCTTGGGCTTTTCACATTGGCCTTGAAAACATAGATGGGCAGTGAAAGACATTACTCAGAAAAGGATAACAATGTGACTTGAGCTCATAAGACATTACTAATTAAAGTTATTATATTGATACACTATGCATCTTCACAGTTTTGTTTTTGGATTTTTTTATTTTTTTGGGGGTGGGGGTCTCACATTTAAAATATATTTTCTTTTGGGGTCACATCTAAAATATATCTATGCAAGAGGATTTTACATTATAATTGGTTTTGGTGTGTCTCAATTTGTTACTTGGTCTAAATTAGACGAGTGGCAAAACCAAAGTTGCTTCAACATCTAAACATTAAAATCATAAGAATATTTAGCAAAAAAATATAGAGATTATTTTGAGTTTTTAGAGCTTATCTTAATTTACTCTCTAATATTAAAACAAAAAACCAACAAAAGGATTTAAAGAAGTCAAAGGAATTATGACTTGTCATTTAGATTTAGAAGACTTTGAATGTTTCCACTGTGTTTGGTTCATTGCTGCTTGGCAAACAATTTAGATCCGAAGGAACGCCCAAATGATCTTCAATTTGATTCAAACACTTGTGCAAGTTTTTCATGGAAAGATGTAACTTGTCCAACATGAGAATGATTTCCTCCTTAACCTCATTACAATCTAACAATACATGACCCAACAAAATTTTCAAATGCTAGTAAAAAATTTTAATAGTATACATGTACTAGTTGTATCTTCCTTTGGTGTACCCTGTGTCGAGCACCCATTGTGCTACCTCTCTAGCCACTTCATTGTCTGTCAAACATTTGTCCTCTCCTGCAATATCACGTTCCACCACCGTTATTTCATTATGAATATTCTATGGAATGTGGGTGCAATACAAACACGTTGAAGTTTCAGCTCTCTATTGGGCGCAAGAGCCTCCCTATTCTCTGTAGTAGGCCACTCCTCATTAGCTTCGAGCACATTGACGAGGCATTATAAGCCTTAAGAATGTCTACTTAGGAGAAGGAAGTGAAGGGAAAGAGAAGCCAAGGAGGAGAGGAGCATGGATATCATGGTTTTTCTCAAAGATGGAGTGGTTCAGAGAAGAACTCAAAAAAGAAAGACAATGACCAAAGAAATGAATCCAAAGGTGAAAGGCAACCTAGCCAAACTCGATTGCAAGTGTCCAATGGAGGGGCCAAGTGTTAACAAAACAACAAAGAAAAGAGGAAACAATGTCACCAACGCTCAAGGGACATGCTAGGGGACAACACCAAAAACAAAGGAATCAATTGAGAGCAAGTTGTCCACTAGTCATACTTAAAGTAGTATCCTTAGAGGAAACTAGGAAACCTTCTGCTATGTTATCAATAACAAAGAAAGATTTCCCATAAATGCTAATAATTCTCCACTCTGCAAGGTCATGTGCCCCGAATTAACATGTACCTCATCCACATTACAACCCCTTCTTGGAATGAATGAATACATCTGCAAATTTTGTATGGTATACATGGGTGAGTGGGTTGAGAATGAACCTGATGGCAACTCTAAAAATCCATATCCTAATATCATAATGACTATTTACCTCCACTTGACTGAAACCATTAAACCAATACTAGTTCTAGAGACATCCATCATCAAATTGGATTGATGTTGCACAATACTTCATACAACTACTTAATGACCTGTTAATGACATTGGGATAACAAGTATGTGAGCTCCCACCTAGTGTGTCTCAATCACCCCATTCCAAGGAGGTTGTTTGAGTTAGTTTCATACTATGTGTTTTTAAAGTTTTGTTGGTGAAGAAAATAGATATCTTAGATTTTTATTTCAATATGCTTTATGAAAAAGAAAATGATATGGAAATTATTGTTTTAGAAGAAAAAAATATAGCTAAATCAGATAAATTGATATCAGAAATATCAATTGTAAAAAGAAAATGCTAAACAAGCTATTTCAACAATTTTGTGAAAAGAAAATATCATCTCTTACAAACATTTTTTCATTAAATATATACCTAATAAATAAAATTATAAATAAAATTGTTTTACATATAACTAATAAAAAATAGTTTTTAACTTAATCTTATTTCAATTGTACCCCGGATGCGGGTGACCACAGTTGACATTGGGATGTGCGGAGGCTGGGTTGGTGCGTGGCAAAGCCACAAGGCAGCCGGCCGACTGCATTCACTCCGCCATATTCGCATTAACTCTCTGGCCCTTCACACTACTCGGCATTCAAGCCGGTGGGGAGGACGAGGCCATCGCCATAAGTTAACGCCGTCCTCCATTCGCATTTGCTCTCCCGCCTTCTCGATGCTTCCTCGATACGCTCTGCATTTCATTTGGATAGTCACCATGTCTCAGCTCATTGTTCCTCTCGGCTCTGCGTGCCCACCGGAAGCCAAGCTCGCCAGCTCCAGAACGGCTCTTGGCCGGAGGTGCACCCTCTTCTGCTGCGTGGAATTCGACCCTGGTTTTCATCACTGTCAAGGCCATCTGCACCCCTGGCTTCTTGTTGATCCGCCCCAGGTTTTCTCTCCTGGTCTGTCGCCATCCCCTCAGCCTGCTTCGTCTCTCCTCTTCCCACGACGCCTGCACTCTCCTTGCAAGATCATGCCTCGGCTTAGGCACAGGCTCAGATGCCGCAGAGGCAGCACCCGAGCCAGACCTGCCTCCAGGCGTCGCTTATCCTCTAGCCCCTCGAGCTCTTCGGATTCTGAACGCCTTCGTCGCCCTTCCACTCGAGCCTCGCGCAGAAGAAGAGCTCCGCCGGTCCACCACCCTCCCTCTTCTCCGCGCGGCGTCTCTCCCCTTCCGCCTCCTTCTGAACCTCGCAATCCAGAGTCTGCCCTTTTGGCTAACCCGTCCACAGCGCTTTTCCACTTCCCTTGTGTCATGAACCAGCCCATGGTAGTGGCGACCATCTCAGTGCAATTCAAGGAGCTCCCTCAATTCAGTTCGGGGCCCCCTCCTCCGGTGCCTCCAGGGATTCGTCCACAAGCGCCCGAGTCTGTTCCGGATCTTCGCACTGTTCAGCTGAACAACCCACGCACCACGGAGAGAGGCGCGCTTGGAGGTGGCAGCATCAATCTCTCAGGCGCGCTCCCGAAGCAGACCGACGCAGGCGAGGCAGCAATTCCCATGCAGGATGACGAAGATTGCGGCTATGGATGCCGAATTGTGGAAGAATCCCCCTCTGATGATTATGGTCTCTAAATTTTCCAGTTTTACTACATTTTCCAGGTTAGCGTTCTTGTATGGTTGGAGTCTTCTGAATTTTTGGCCTGCGGGCTTGTCCAATCTCCGTTATAGTTATTGTTCATACTGCTACAGTTTTAAGACTTACTGTGTAATGCTGGTTTCCTCTCTTGAGGCAGCAACTAATCTCTCCTTGCGCTGGTTTCCCTATGAGGGCAGCGCTTTTTTTGTCATTTTGCTGAAACTCGTCCTACTGCTGAAAACGCACCTCTGTATGTACCATATTTTATCACAGTAATAGAATTTAGTCTTATTTAGAAAAAAAAAAAATCTTATTTCAATTGTAACATATAAAGCAAAATCGACCATTGAATTTTTAACTTTCAACTTAATCTTATTTCAATCGTAATATATAAAGCAAAAACAACTAGTGAATTTACTTAATAATTTCTTTAAAAAAAAAGGAAGAAGTTGTTTATGGAGGTGGAGGAATACAAAAATCTAGACAATTTTTTTTTAAATCTTATAGAAATTTCCATAATTTTCAAAGAAAAACACGACCTAATTAAACTACTGCAAAAAAGATATAAAATAAACAAAAATCTTATTAATTAGACTACGGCAAATAAAATAAAATAAGCAAAAATCTTATTGGCCTAAAAAATTGCTTCATCTACTTGATAAGTTGAATAACCCTATATTTTGAAAAATGAAATAACACCTTGGCTTAATTTACTAAAAAAAAACTAATGCTAATATCTTAAAATTGCGATCAACATAAGATCGATATCCTTTTTAAGTAACTTAAATATTACTCATTTTCTTCCCAAAATAAATTACAAATTTTTACTAACTTAGATGTATTATTATTAGTCAGATTTGCTATTAACATAAGATCAAGATTATCTTACAGTAACAGTTTTTGAATCATGATTTTGATGATGGAAATGGATTCAGCACTATCAAAAATCTTTAGACACCCAAAATATTAAAGTTTGATAGTTATAACGTGGATTTACAAAAATCTCTACCAATTTTTCTTAAAATCTTACCAAAATTTTCATAATTTTCAAAACTAAAAAACAGTTTAGTTAGACTACGAGTAACTTAAATATTACTAACTTTTACCAACCTAGATGTATTCCCTTGTAAATCAACTCACAGTTAAGATAAATCTGCAAGAAAGACACTTCAAGTGGTTGGGCCATGTGTAAGTTTTCTGAATAACTCTTCAAACTCACATTGAGATTAATCTCTTCCATGCAAGAGAAACCCCTCTAGTGGCTGGGCCATGCGTCAGTTTTCGGAATAACTTCGCAAAAATAGGTGCACCTGTAACGTTCATTGACACCATAACGGTCAGGGTTTCAGTCTTTCTCTTGCAATGAAATCAAGTAAGTATACACTTGAGTCATATTAAACTTCTTATGCTCTGTACTTAGATAATATTTGCTTGTAGCGGTACTGAGTTTTATCCCTCTGATGGGCAGGTTATTGACTCCTTCCGAACTCGTATTGCTCTATGCTTGAGTGGTTGCTGGACAATTCTTGGAGACTTAACTTGAGAATTAAATTTGTTGTTTCGTCGCCACGTCGACTATGTTTCAAATTTGTTGTTTTGACTAACTGCTTTTAAGCAATTCTATGGTTATGTTATCTATTAATATGAAATACTTACTCTTTCTTTTCTCTTTTTTTTTTTTTTTTTCTCTCTGGTAGCAAAAAACCCACTGATTTTTATTTATGAAGTATGAATATTTGTTTTAAAATATTAATGATTTTCATGCTAATTTTGAAACGTATTGATACAACATGAACGTAATAAAACATAAAAATAAAATAAGAAAAACATGACAACCAAAAATAAGATAAAATATATATATATATATAAACAATAAAAATTTGAAAAAAAAAACAAAATTAGCTTGTAAAAATAAAAAATTTAAAATAAATTAATTAATTAATTAAAAAAAATTATATTAAAAAGGAGAAAAATTGAAAAAAAAAATAAAAAATAAAAACAACAAAAACATTTTTTTGTTAGTAAAAAAACCATATAATTAAAAATAATTCTAATTACAAAATTCTAATTATAATAAAAAATAAAAAATAATATAGAATTTAAAAATTGAAATTAAAATAATAATAATAATAATAATAATAATAATAATAAAATTACAAATTTTAAAATTAAAAAAAAATAAAAAATAAAAACAAAATTAAAAATTGGAAAAGAAAATTAAAATAAAAAACTATCATTAAAAAACAAGAAATGATGAAAAAAACAATTGCAAATAATTACGAAACAAATATCATCATATAAATTTAATGTTTTTTTTATATAAATTAAATCATTTATAAAATTTAAAAATGAAAAAAATAAAAAAATAAACAAAAAAATGAAAAAAAAATTAAAATAACAATTTAATAAATAAATTTTAAAAATTAATTAATCTAAAAATTTAAAATTTAAAAACAAAATTAAAAAATAATAATAATAAATAAATTTCAAATATAAAAATTGAATTTCAAATAATAATAATAATAATAAATGTTTGAAAAAAATAAAAAATAAAATTAAAATAGAAAAACAAATATTAAATCTAATAATAAAAATACAAATTAAAAAATTAAAATACAATATTAAATTAATTTAAAATAAATAAATAAATGCATTGGGAAAGGGTGGCGCAGCCACCTAAAACATTTTTTATTTTTTATTTTTTTTAGTATTTTTAAATTTTAATCTCTTTCTTTTTCTTTTTCTTTTTAATTTAATTTAATTGATTATTTTTTTATTTTTTCATATTTTTTTTTATTAAATTTTATATTAAGTTTTTTAATTTAATTTTATAAAATTCAATAATTTTTTTTTAATTTATTTAAATTTAATATTTATTTTTAAACTTTTGTTTTTTTTTAATTACATTAAATTTATATTTTTTATTTGAATTAAACTTGTGTATTTTAATTTTTTCTTTTTAATTAAACTTATTTTTTTAAATTAATTTGTTTTTCAATTTTTTTTTATTTATTTACTTTTTTCCATTTTCCATTTTTAATTAATTTTTAAACTTTTTTAAATTTTCATTTTAACAATGTTTTATATTTTAAATTTATTTTTTATTTCAAAATTATTTGTTTTTTCATTTATTTATTAAAATTCAATATTTTTGTTTTTAAATTTAATTTGTTATTTTAATATTAATTTTCTTTTAAAAATTTAATAAAATCTAATATATATATATTTAATTTAAGTTCATATATATATATATATGATGATGATGATGGTGATGGTTAACGTCCACTGAAACCAATCTTTGGTCTATCGGACTTAAAGAAAAGAGTTATTTAATTTTATTTAAGATTTTATTCCTATGCTCAAAAAGCTTAGAGAGAAGCCTCCCGAGCTCACTATAATTTTGACATCTTAAAAGGCTAGGAAGGTCAGTATTGCAACAAAGATTATGAAATTGAGCTTTAATGTGGTTGTACGCGGGGCACTCTAAGAGGAAGTGATTTTCATCCTCGATGTTCATATTCTCATAGAGATGGCAGGTCCTTTCCATCCATGGTGTTTTAGGAACCGTCCAACGACCAGTTTCACTATGGAGCTCATGAGAGTTCGTTCTAATCTTGGCTATATTAATTTTCTTCTTGGAGCTAGTTAAAACAGAAAGATACTTTTGATCTTCTAAGGTGGGGTTGATGACCTCCTCATAAAACCTTAATTTTTTTTTAGTTGCTAGATCTTTCTCGCACCACATTTTTTCTTTGAACTTAAAAGTAACAATTTTTTTAATGTTATTGATGTTTTGCAATGAAACATTCTCGTCGATCTCCCAATGGTTTAACCACGCCCTGGTGTCTTTATACCAACCTCATTTAAGCCTTAGGTGATTTTGGCTGGAATTTAAAGCTAGCTTAGGAAGTCTATGGTCTCTTATGCTATTGAGCTTGCGCTTGTACAACAGAAGCCTAGTCATAGCTAGGCTCTCGATAGGGGAAAGACCCACTTCTATAAGGAGAATAGGATAGGGTGTATTGCTTTTAATTTTAAGGCTATACGTTATAAAACACTTCTGGATTTGCTCAATCTTTCTCCAGGATTCTCTAGAGATGCTGCAACCCCAAACCTCACATCCATATAAGATAACATGAGTGACTAAAGTTTCAAAGAGGAACTTCTTTCTATCCCACATTACGAGGTTTTTCGTTTTACAATTAATTTCAAGACCAAAATAAGCTTTCCACCCCCCATTAATCCTTTTCTGAATGCTATAGTTCCAGTTGAGCTTGTGATGAATATCAATTCCTAAGTACTTGTAAGAAGACACTTCCTCCAAGTTACTATTGTCATACATAAAATTAGCTTAAGTGTTTTTCTTGGATTTGATTATATATATATATATATATATATATATATATATATATATATATATATATTATTTCTTATAATTTAAATTTAATTTATTTTTTAAAATTTATTTGTTCTTTTAATATATATTTTTTTTAAATTTAATATTTTTATTGTATTTTATTTTTAATTAATTTTTTTTAATTTAAATAATTTTTGTTTTTAATTTTTTTTTTCTTGTTTTTAATTAATAAACATTTTCTTTTTGTTTTTTAAATTTAAATTGTATATTTTATTTTTTATAATTTCTTTCTTTTTTAAACTTGTTTTTTTAAGTTTAATATTTTTATTTTTTTATTTCTATATATTTTTAAATTTTAATCTTTAAAATGTTTTTTATTTTTTTAATTTTATTTTTTTCTTACCTTTTAGGTTTTTTAATGTTTAAATTTTAAAAAAATAATAAAAAAAAATATAATGAAGTTTGTTCTTTTTGCAATTTTTTTTTTTCATTTTTTTTTTTTTAAATATAATTTTTTATTATTCTAAAATTTTTGTTTAACCACTTTCTGTTTTCGAGGTGGTTTTTGCACACAAAAAAATTGGCTTTTACTTCTATTTTTAAAAATGTCGAAAATTTACTTCGAAAAAAAAACCAAGTTATTCCACAATACAATGTTTCATCAGTGTTTTTTTTGCACCCAAAAAAATTGGCTTAAATTACTTGCATTTTTTAAAAATGTTGAAAATTTACCCCGAAAAAAAAGAAGGTTATTCCACTATACAACTTTTCATTTTTGAGTTGTTTTTTCATGTTTTTTTTTATGTTTTTTTTTTGTTAGAGTTCCCGTTTTGAGGTAATAGTTCTCGTTTCATCGGTAACAGTGTTCATTCTGGAATTTTGTCAAATTATTAAACTTTGTTTCCATGTTGAGCTTGAATGTTCAAACCTTTGTTTTTTATTTTTCTTGGGTCAGTTCGAGAGAGAGTTTTCGGCCACCGTGTCAGGGTTTCACGTGTTAAAAGATTGTGGTAATCTTAGTTGCTAGCCCTTGAAGTTTTAACTGATTAATTTTTAAATACAAGAATGCTCATATTTAGTGCTCCTCTTGTTTCCCTTTATGAAATCGATATTACATGAATTTTGTTACAATTCCTAATGGTCGTTCTTTTATTTAAATTCGTTTGCATACCATTTTGGTTTTGTCACACATATGATGATATTATGTTCTTTACTTTTTATATATATATATATATATATATATATATATATATATATATATATATATATATAGTATTTGTCAAGTTTACATTCTCGGATAATAGGAATTTAAACTACATTCGGAACAGAAGACACAAGACCCATGCTGGTTATTTCGACTAGAGTCTTAAACTATTGTTACCCTTTTTAGCAATTAACTCGGGTCTTACAGCTTTTGTAAACAAACTATTGTTATTTAATTGCTAAACATTTTGTTTGCCTAAAGAATTTCCAGAATTCTTTTCCCAGAAATTTCTTGAAAACCTTTTCTCAAACATTTCAGTGTAGAGACCTTTCCTTTCTTTCTGGAAGGAAATTCCTAACAATTATAACAATTAAAATCTTTCTTTTCCAGGATCATAGACATATTTTAACTTTAAAAGAAAACTAGTCTCTCACTTATGATTCTTTCTACTCTATTTCCAGATTATGAGACTTATCTCAAGTTAAACCAGAAATTGATGGTAGCCTCCCAATCATGAGAGAGGTAATAACTCCTCACCAGAGCGGAATTAATTAGCATTTCTGTTGGAGAAAGACCTTAAGACTTTTATCCAGCCTCTTCTCCAGTGTTAGGTTGCAGAGTTCCACTAGTACCGACCAGCGTTGGACCACTCTCACCTTACAACCAACTGGCTATTCTCTTCTTATTTCACAGAACCCCTTCTTTTCTTTGAGATTTCCCTTTTATCCTCAGAGGAGAAGGTAATTGCCAATCAACTACTCTGGAATGTTGGAAAATTTTACCCATCAATTATGGAAACAAAACCATAAAGCAATTCTTTATTCAGAAAAAGAAAAATAAATCTTGTTTATCAACTCATTAACATACTTGTTCATCCATATTTACTCAAAAGTCAAATATATATTTTAAAATAACCTAAAAAATTAAAATAAGTGTCATACCACCACAACTTTTTACACCTTCTTACTCAAGGGATCCTCCTTTTATATATATATATGTATATATATAATTATTGATATAAAATCTTTTACACCTTCTTACTCAAGGGATCCTCCTTGTATATGTATATATATAATTATTGAGATAAAATTGGTGAGATTTTATTTGATCTAAGGCAGCAAACTTTTAAAATGAGATCTATATATATATATTGATATAGAATTGGTGAGATTTTATTTGACTTAATGCAACAAAATTTTAAAATTTTTAATTGTTACTGTTAGCCTCAATTGCATTTCTCATAATTATTCATAACCTCAATTTTAAGTCAACGAGTTGAAAGGAATTAGATGCATGGAGGCATGAGAGCTGAGGGGAATCGCATTCAGCTAGTATCACAAAGTAAATCAAATCCCAATAAAAAACAATTAATTAATTATAAAGCCAAAAAAGCGGTTTCGTAGTTTGTGTTATACCGTGATATTTTTTATTCGTAACAAAAAAATGACAACATAAATGGTCACAAATAAAACCATTCAATCATTTTCCTATTAAATATCTACATTTAATATGATAATAATATTTATAGAAGAGATTATACGTATATGAACGAGAAATTATTCTTTCATAAAGTCTAACCAAGAATATTGGTTAAAACCTATTTATTTTTATTAAGATGTTAAATTATAATTGGTCCATAAATTGTTATAAATATTTTATTGAATAATTTGTTACAATAAATCTACTAAGATATAGAAGACAATTCAACTATTGAGACTTTGTAATGTTAATCAAAGCAGTGCCTTTACAATAATATTAATTGTTTCCTTTCTTAAGCACTTGCTCGAATGTATCAGTCCCAATCTTGCTCAATTGCTTCTCTGTGATTTATGACAAACCTAGAGGTTTCAGGTTCAATTCTTTGTGATGTCAATCCTTGACATTCACAGTTGTTTCGAAGGACCTCTCAACGCGGGGAGGGGGACGGATTCCTGGAGCCGAATGTTGTTGAGCACAATGTGGATCGTTCGGGCTTACAGACCAAGGGATGAATGGCCACCAATATGTTGGATCTACTCAAAGCCCCTTCCTGCATCCATGACGAGGCCATTGCTCTAGATCTCTTGCATTTTTAAGTCTTTGTGAGGCCATTCAAAGCAATTGATCTTGTATTTATGCACGCTGCCAAAATTCAAGATCAGACAAGAATCCCATTCGTTTTTATGTGATTCCTTCATGGAGGCAGGCAACTTCAAGAAGGAAATTTACTTAGAGATTATGACATAACTAAGGACGCTACCATATTCCTAGTTGTAGTTTAAAAAGTGGTGCAAAAGGAGAGGGTGCACCCCCTGCTTCTTAGGCTAAGTCCTTTAAGGATACCCTTAAGCCAAGATTTTTTCATCCAACTCCCAAAAGCTCTCAAGGCTAGCCTTCATTATGGATCAGGCTAAAGAGGTTATAACTAGCAAAGAGGATCATCCTCAATATGACATTTCCTGTGGGGATTATTTTCATAATTCCCTTATCTTTCGTTTTAATGGATTTTTCCCTTCGCCATATCCACCTCGGGAATGGGTGCATTAAATGTATACCTCGAATGTAGATCACTTGTTTTACTCGAAGGGTTTCTTTGTGGCGTGCTTTAAATATCATTAGGATTATTACAGGGTTTTTTAACAAGGACCCTGGTTTTGGGGAAGTTATGGGCTCTGCATGAAGCCATGGTTTAATAGTTTTAACCCTCTTACTATGCCATCTCTTCATACTCTAGTTTGGGTTAGACTCTTGAATATGCCTCTTCATATGCTACATTCATATATCTTAGCTGATGTGGGAAACTCACTCAGACATTTCATTAAGGTAGAAATAGATATGCTCGAGAAGGGCATTGTAACATTTTCTCACATTTGTGTTGAGATAGACCTTAGTAAATTGCTTCCAGATAAAATCATCCTCAACTAGAGGGGTATTATTTTTTCACAACAGGTGGACTATGAAAATATGACTTTTCATTATAGGATCTATCAACAACCCGATGGATTATGAAAATACGACTTTTCGTTGCAGGATCTGTCAACAACCCAACCATCTTCAGAATGTTTTCCCCTCTTCTCAAGGATGCTCTCCTCGTCTAGATGTCAATAATAAATTTTGAGGATGGCAAGATACGAAAGTTCCAATAGGATCTAAGAAATCTTTATCAAACTTGCCAGATAACATTTCATACCAGAAAATAGTTTTAGCTAATTCGAGTCTCTCAACCTCAACCCAGCCATATGCAATGCCATCTCATCCTTCAAATGTTGCGATCCACCCTTCGAACAGAAACAAAAGAGACACAACCATGGTCTTAGTTTCTTCAATGAATGGGAATAAACAATTACATGCATCACATCACTCAAATAGTGATAAGGAAGCAACTACCATTGCAAACCCCCCCAAAATTGGAATTGATTCAAGGAAATGAAATCATTGTATATTCTTCTTTTGTTCTTAATAATGCCTCGGAATGGATAGATGTCCATAAGAAAAAAGGAAAAAAAGGATTTTTGAAAAGATCCATGATCATTTATGGGCCATTTACTAAGACAATAGTATATCTATGGGAAATGTTGATTTTAGGGATTCTTGTCTTTTGATTTGGGATTTGGTTGTATATCGGATCTTGTTAGATTGCCCCTAGGACTACCCAAGCCAATTTCTCAGTATGTATGTACTTGATTGAGTAAGGTAATAAATTTTTTAATTCACAAAAAAAACATATATAATAAAAAATATTAAAAACTTGAAATCTATACTATGAGAGTTTATTTCTCCTTAGATTTCTGAATCTATTAATTATTATTTATTTTATATGCATGCAAATTATAATTATGCAAAAAATAGAGAAAAATGAAATAAAAAATCACAAACCACAATTAACACAAGATATATTCTGGTAAATCCTTTAGAGAGAAAACCCAACTAGAAGTTCAGGTCCTTTTGCTCTCTTTCTCTAAATATAAAATGGGTGAAACTACAAGGAAGTAAGAATTGTGGCCCATGGGCTGGTACAATGCACAAATCCTCTATGTATGCTATTTCCCTATACCTATTAGCTACATTGCTCATCTATGGAACAAAATGCACTCAAAAAGAATAAAATCCATTTTTCTCTTGTTGGCTCGATTATAACATAGCCTAATGGCCTACTAGTGGTTAAGTTTGACTCCTTAAACTCATAACTAGAGTTATAAGATGTACTCTTATAGATTTTTCTTCATCATAATCACGTGGAAAACCCCTTTTCCATGAGTAATGGGCGTTGATGTGGCATCCACTCGAATTGTTGTGGTTAAAAAAGGCAGGTCACCTTCTAAATGGCATACAGATGTCGATTGAAGAAATTCTTGTTCCATTGGACAAGGAGAAGAAAATTAGGTTCCAAAAAGTCTGTGGATAAGGAGAAGATACAAACCCACACTGAGGCTTCCAGTAACTGTTCTTTCTCTAAATTGTGAAAATTTATGAATCCTTATTACAGAAGCCCTACTACTAACTATTGATTTAATTCTCCTACTTGATTTATTACACAAGTTATTTAACTGAATATTCAGAAAAACTTCGAAGTAAACACAAATATAGATTATTTATTGAACATCACGCACATATGACATAATGACATATTTTTTGGACAAATGTCCCCGGAAAAACCCAATGCGGGAAAACCAGTGCAGCAGCTCTAAAGGGTTTTATTATTATGCAGAATTTGAATACAACATTCTGAGCACCAGAAACAGTTTTCCCTACAAAGAAAATGCACGACAATTGTGCCTTATTACGTGGAGACATAAAGTATGGCTGAATCACACCCTCAATTAGGATTTACAGATAACGAGCCCTTTCTGGCCCACTAGAACCCTCATCACATCTTCTCCAGCCTCTGCGTTAGCCCCTCTAGCCCAGAACAGCCTTTGCGTAGCGCAAGCTGCCCCTGTGTCACTCTGAAGGCCTTTGCATTGCCTCTGCGTCACCCTCTATGTGGCCTATGCATCAGCTAGGCTAGGTTGCATCCCTCCTACTAGCCTTTGCACTGCCCTGGTATGATGTTACCTCTCTACTATTGTATTATCAGCCTCGGATCAGATCATCCCTTGCCGATCTATGCCCCTCACTACACTGCAAACTCACTTTGAAATCCTTAGAAAACCCCACCCCAGAATTTCGACTTAGCTTCAGTGCATCCGTTGTGTGTGTTCTCCAACTGACCCCAAGCCTTTCCTTTATACTTTTCTCGTTGGGAAACCAACGACTGTGATATAATCTCTAATCAACGGCTCAGATTAAAATAATTCTTGATCCACGTCATTCAGAACATGTCATCACATGTGTAAATTAATTCACTTTAATTTTTCAATTTCCCTAAGACATAGGGTCCCCATTAAAAAATTTAATTAGTGGAATAACTTTTACACCGGATGGAATTTCTCTAAATGCTTTCTGGGTCTTGGAGATATCATGTGTTCCAACCCCTCCACAAAGTTTCAGAGCTAGAGCACACTCGATGCTACTCCAAAATCTCGATATATATTGTAGCATGCTTGCTAAAATCTTATTAATATCCTAGCATTATTCATGAAATAGGGTCCATTTTCAAAGATTCATTTCCGATCTTCTAGATCAGTGAAGATCAAGGGGAAAAAACCTTTAGCCCTTAATCTAAGCTCAATTGATCCGTTCAAAATCCATTTTAGTTGGATCCATTTCATTATATCTTTCTCCTTAGGCCAAATTCCCATAATTTTATAGATCAATGCGAGATATTTCATAAATTGCCTTGGTTTTTCTAGTCGGTTACTCGGGATAACTAGTTTGGGGTTTTTCACTACCTTTGGGAGGCGACACCCCTTAAGCTGGGATTTCCACTAGACCCCCAACATTGGATATGCATATGCAACCCCTCCCAAGGTGCATCGAAATAGGCCTTATGAAAAGATCACATTTATAGCACAGCAAAACTAGACAATATGTTATGATAACATGGCCATGTCAAACCTGAGGGTTCGGTAAGGGGGATATTTAGAATACCATGAGGGATTAATTTGATGTTGACAGAGAAATATTAGGCCTTTCACATTGGCCTTGAAAATATAGATGGGCACTGAAATAAATTACCAAGAAAAGTTAATAGTGTGAGATGAGCTCACAAGACATTACTAATTAGAGTTAGTTTATTGATATCCCATGCATTTTCACTGTTTTGTGAAAGCATATTTATGATTGTCTTTTGGATTTATTTGAGGCTATCTTCCACTATAACACCAAAAGTATATCCAAGATAGCCTTATCACAAGGGGTCAAATATGTTCCTCCCAGTGATTTGAAATCGGGCGAAGGGGATAACATCCCATTGTACCAACCACTGAATCATCCCATGAGGAGACAACATCTAACATTAAATCATGAGAGTCTAACAAAAAAACATAGAGGCTATTCTATAGGTCTTTAAAACTTAATCTACCCTCTAACATGTAAACAAAAAACCAACAAAAGGAACTAAATTAATGAGAGGAACTATGACCGATCATTTAAACTTAGAAGAGTTTTATGCTCCCATTGCAATTGGCTCCTTGTTGCTACTTTGCAAACAATCTGGATGCAAAGGAAACCCAAATGGTCTTAAATTTGATTCAATTGTTTGTCCAAGTTCTTCATGGAAATTTGTAACTCGCCCAACATGAGGAGGATTTCCTCCTTAACCTCATTGTGATCCAACAATACACGAACCAACAAACTTTTCAAATGCTAATAGATATCGACAACATACATTTATTAGTTGTATCTTGCTTTGGTGTGCTCTGTGTCAAGCACCCATTCTGCTACCTCTCCAGCCACTTCAGTATTTTTCAAACATCTATGCTCTCTTAGAATATCACATTCCACTGTCGTTATTTCATCTTGAATATTTTGTGGAGTGTGGGTCTGATAGAAACCCAATGAAGTTTCAACTCTCTATTGGGGGCGAGAACCTCCCTATTTTCTGTAGTAGGAAACTCCTCGCAATATTTGAGTGTGTTGACAAGGCATTGTAAGTATAAAGAATGTCTTCTCAAGAGAATAAAGCGAAGGGAAAGGGAAACCACAGAGGAGAAGAGCTTGGGATATCAGAGCTTTTCTTAAGGATGGATTGGTTCAAAGAAGAACTTAAAAAATAAAGACAATGATCAAAACAATTAATTCAAAATGGAGGGGAAACCTAGCCAAACTCAACTAAAATTGTCGAAGGGAGGGGTCAAGTGTTAAAACAACAACAAAGAAAAGAGGAACAATATAATTAAAGATTGAATGAGGCACTAGGGGAGAACACCAAAAACAAAGGAAACATCGAAGGAAAGAAATTTGTACATAAGACATTCTTAAAGTAATGTCCCTAGAGGCAACCTCCTACTACATTATCATAATCAAATAAAAATTTACCATGAATGTTAATAATTCACCACAATGCAAGGCCAAGTACCTTGAATTAACATCTACCTCATGCCCATTACAATCACTTCCTGGAATGAATGGATTCATATGCAAAATATGTGTTCTACATGAGTGGGTGGGCTGATAATGAATTCGATGGTGACTCTATAAATCCATGCCCCAATATCGTAATGATTATTGATCTCCACTTGACTGCAACCATTAAACCAATACTAGTTCTAGAGGCATCTAACATCAAATTGGAGTGATGTTACTTGATCCTTCGTACAACTACCTTATGGCCTGTTAATGACATCAAGGAGGTTGCATGGCCACATCCTCATATGTGAGTGCTTGGTGGGATGATAACCATGCTCCCTCCCACCTAGTGTGTCTCAATCACCCCATCTAATTGTAGAAATTATACAATATGCATGTCTATTACCGGATTCTCCTGATCTAACAATTTAATCCTTATGTTAAATACATAATCCTTCTACTTAATTCTTTGCGTAAATTAAATCGCCAATTGCAAACACATGAAGAAAAATCAATCACACATAACAAGATGTTTTGCTGGGAAAGATTAAAGCTAAAAACCCCAACTATCATATATTATGTATATCAATGGAACATGTAAAAATTTCATACAAATATCAGCTCATAGAGCTCTCAATACAATATACAATTGTCACACACTGTCATGCAAAAATTTGCATATCTATGCACCAATTTCTTGCCTCCTGATAGCCTGCCTCCACTGCACAATCCATGCTAAAGAAGAACCTTGAATGAATTCGACCTTACCTTACCTTGACTGTGCAATACTCATAGGCATCTCCAATGTGTGTGTGGATGCATTGAATGCTCCACTATAGTCACAACAGATATTCCATCTCACCCTTTCACCTATCTCTCCATTGGGTCTTCACTGGATCTGACATGCAAGTAGTTAACTATTGTATTTTTTCAGTTGCAAGTAAGACACTACTTGTGAATTAATTAAATAATTAATTCACTCATATTTCACTAGTGTATGTTTAGTTACAACTAGCACAACTGAGTTTAACTCACTGAACTGAGTTACACTAAATAACAACTCCCATAACTACTCTTCCAACTCTGTTACAACTTGCCACTATTAGTTATAACTAAGTCCTCCATGCATGAGTCACCAACCAACCTTGGAATTCTAAATTCCTTCAATCCACTAGTTTTCCACATCAGTTAACTGAAATAAAGTGCTCCAAGAGAATAATTTATTATTTATTGTCTGATTATTATTAAGGGCTAATAATAATCGACATGCAATCTAATTTTAGACAGACGATCTATAAATAGACTTCGCCCATACATCTAAAAATATAAACTCATCTAAAAACAGGTTTTTCTCAACCATCTAGAATCAGCCTCCTGCTAATTTTAGATTTTTCTCAACATGTCTAAAAATAGACATATACCTAAAAATAGCATGTGTGGGCCCCACCTAGTTTAGGTGATTATTTTTCACTAGGATCAAGGAATGATGTTTCCAGATGCCACTTTCACTGTTTCTTGTTGCAATCTTCAACACTCCCTCTCAACAAGAAAGGAATGTCTTTGCAACTCCAATAATTCACCCTACAATACTTGCATGCAACACTTCTGAAACTAAATAGCCTCCAAACAACTCAATCAATATAATGCATCTGTCATCAAAGTCCTCTGACTTCTGCTTAGCTACTGCACATGTCTTCAGGAACCACTGTGTTGTTGAACTCTACACCCATGCACTTTGCACTTGTTGTCAACTCTGATCCGCGCTCCAGTATCTGACACTGTCACTTCGATCTGACTCCATCAATCAAACTGATCATGCTACTTCTTCTCTATGGGCTCCTCATAGCCAGGTTCAATTCATAAGATCCACACCATCTCAATGAATCCTACCTAGAAATTCCTCCTTGGAATTACTCATGCATGTCACCCCGCCTCTCACCTGGTGGTATAGCCGCATGCACTCCCTCTGCCCATCTGGCATGAAATTTCTTTGCATGAGTGGTTTCTCCCACTCCATGATCCTCATCTTGTTGTTGCTCCACATCCCGAGGTTCACTCTTACCTGTATGCAAATCCTACTCCCTCTCAAGCTTCAATTGCATGTCTTTCTCACACTTCCCAACAGTAGGAAGCTCCGTAGAAATCCCATCTACTTCAAGCTTGTAGAGATTCTTAACTCGAATCCCAACCTTCTTGGCTTGCCTTGTTGCTTTGTGTCGCAGGAAAAATTTTCCTTCACTAAAGACAACATCATAGCCTCTATCCTCTAACATTGCGACTAAGATTAAATTCTTCTTTAAACCTGGAACATGCACAACATATTTTAATAGAATGAGTTTCCCTGAATCCCTATGAAAGGTAATGGTACCAATGCCAGTCGCACTGTATCATCCATCGTCGCCCAACTCAACATGCATCTGGAGATCTTTCTCCACCAAGTCACTGAACAATTTCTCATCTTCCGTCATGTGAAAGGAAGCACCACTATCAAAGTACCACCCCGATCCCAATGCACTAGACACCATGCATGTGATCAATGAGAAGTCAAGCTCAAATTGTGAGGCAAGAGCCTCACCAGCTGCAGCTCCAGTATCCATCTTGTTCTTCTTATTATGTGGATAATTTGTGGCAATATGTCTAAACTCGTGACAATGAAAACACTTCAGTTTGGACATGTTGTGCTCCTTGCCATCTTCACCGGCCTTAGATCTAGAATGGAATTTCTTCCCCTTCTTCCTCTTCGCCTTGGAAGCCAAAGCACAGTCCTCTTCATCATCATTCTTTGATGAAGAGCCATCCCTGGTGTTCCGCCTTATCTCCTCCTGCACTAGATCCGACCAAAGTCGCTCCCAATCCAGCAGTTTTTCCCATCCATTGACAGAGTCTTCATAACTATGCCAACTTTTCAGAAGTCGAAGGAGAGCCAAACTCACCAGATCATCATCCACAACACTGAATACTACACCCCCAAGTTCATCCTTGCATTGGACAAACTTTGTCAAGTATACTGGAATAATGTTTTTCTTCTCCATTTTGATTTTTCTGAGTTTATCCTTCAGCGCCAATTTCATATGGTCGCTGCTGCTTTGGAAAAGATCTGTCAAAGCCTTCCACATTGAAAATGGAGTGGCATTCCCATGAAGGCTTGACACAATATGGTCTTTCACACCTTCCAACAGAATCCTCCTCGCCCTTGCTACTTTCTTTTACTATGCGTCAAGTACTGCAGCATCCGCCGAAGTGGGCTTAGGAACATCTCTATCGATGAACTCCTTCAAGCCATTATCTTCAAGCACCACCTCCATCCTATCCTTCCAGGATATGTAGTTCGAGCTGCCCTCAAGTGCATACTCCAACCGCAACCCATTGAAATCCATTTCAATGTATACTCAACTATCGCACCAAGAAATTCTTGCAACAATTTTGAATTGTTCACCAGCACAAAACTCAGCACCGCTTCAATATTGCAATCATCAGTGATTAACACTGCTCTGATACCATGTAGAAATTATACAATATGCATGTATATTACCAGATTCTCCTGATCTAACAATTTAATCCTTATGTTAAATACAGAATCCTTCTAGTTAATTCTTTGCAAAAATTAAATCGCCAATTGCAAACACATGAAGCAAAATCAATCACACATAACAAGATGTTTTACCAGGAAAGCTTAAAGCTAAAAACCCCAACTATCATATATTATGTATATCAATGGAACATGTAACAATCTCGTACAAAGCTCAGTTCATAAATCTCTCAGTACAATATACAATCGTCACACACTGTCATGCAGAAATTTTCATATCTATGCACCAATTTCTTGCCTCCTGACAGCCTGCCTCCACTGTGCAATCCCTGCTAAAGAAGAACCTTGAATGAATTCAACCTTACCGTGCCTTGACTGCGCAATAATCATAGGCATCTCCAATGTGTATTTGGATGCATTGAACGCTCCATTATAGTCACAACAGATATTCCATCTCACCCTTTCACCTATCTCTCCACTGGGTCTTCACTGGATCTGACATGTAAGTAGTTAACTGATGTATTTGTTCAATTTCAAGTAAGACACTACTTGTGAATTAATTAAATAATTAATTCGCTCATATTTCACTAGTGTATGTTCAGTTACAACTAGCACAACTGAGTTTAACTCACTGAACTGAGTTACACTAAATAACAACTCCCATAACTACTCTTCCAACTCTGTTACAACTTGTCACTATCAGTTATAACTAAGTCCTCCATGCATGAGTCACCAACCAACCTTGGAATTTGAAATTCCTTCAATCCATTGGTTTACCACATCAGTTAACTGAAGTAAAGTGCTCCAAGAGAATAATTTACTACTTATTGTCCGATTATTATTAAGGGCTAATAATAATCGACATGCATTCTAATTTTAGACAAGCGATCTATAAATAGACTTCGCCCATACATCTAAAAATAGATTTTGCTCAACCATCTAGAATCAGCCTCCTGCTAATTTTAGATTTTGCTCAACATGTCTAAAAATAGACATACACCTAAAAATAGCATGTGTGGGCACCACCTATTTTAGGTGATTATTTTTCACTAGGATCAAGGAATGATGTTTCTAAATGCCACTTTCATTGTTTCTTGTTGCAATCTTCAACACTAATGGAGGTTGTTCTTAAGTTAGTTTATTAACTTGCTATTATTTTTTACAATTTTGTTTGCGAAGAAAGTAAGTATCTTAGGTTTTTACAAAGAAAATGAATCTTAAGTTTTTACAAAGAAAATGATAGCAAATGAAAGACAAATTATTGGCATTAACTCTTATTATTCCTAGCTAAGGGAGGACTCGATTAGACTCTATCAATCCATTTGCATGTTGACCAATATTAGTTTAGCATTGACCAATACAACTCATAATGTTTAACTTTGAAAAACAAATATTTATTTTTCAATGTTATTATAAAAATTATTTTTTAAACATTTGCTTGGACCATAAACTTGAATGTCTTATTGTAGCCTTTGGGCCATGTGGATAAATGCCTCATATTTTTCTGCACCATTATTTTTGTGTTCTTTAGCACTGTAATAAGTAGCATTAAATATATATTTGTGGAGTTATTTTTCTATGTTAATCTTTGTAGGAAAACCAACCAAAATTAATAATTTAAGCAAGTATTTGCATAAAAAATGGATAGTAACAAGATATAAAGAAATATACTTACCAAGAGTTACTAAACCATTATTTTGTGTTCTTTAGCACTTTAATAAGTAGGAGTAAAAATGTAAATGCGTAGACTTACTAGTGGTTACTACCCACCAAAAATTATGCAACTCTTTGCTCCTTAGTTGGAAATTAATTTTTATATTTCATATATCAATTTGCAATTTTTATGAAAACATAATTTTCACTTTAGTGGTTGGAAATTAATTTTTCATTTCATATATCAATTTGCAATTTTTATGAAAACATAATTTTCACTTTAGTGGTTGGAAATGAATTTTTCCATTTCATATATCAATTTGGAATTTTTATGAAAACATAATTTTCAATTAAGTGGCAAGGACTAATTTTCCCTAGCATTTCTCTCCATGAAAAGAGAAACTCATTTTTTCATGGACACAGTGTACTGGTTATCCCATAACTCACCTAACTACATGGAAATAATTGTAGGTTAGAGTACAATTGTTCTTATCCATTAGGTCGAGAACATGCATTTTGAACATTGATTTTAGGTTATATTCTTATTGAATTAGATTTTTTTGAAGAGATTATATGAAGAATTACAAATATATATTTTGAGTCCACTATCTTGATATATAGAGTGGAATATTAGATTTTTTTTGCTAGCTTATATGAAGAATTACAAATATATAGTTTACATTGATAGTCATGATATTATTTATCTTAAATATGTCACAACTTCTAAGTTATTGGATGATGAAATGTGTAACTGCATCGATAGACATCCAAAGTCACCTAGAATATGGAAGGAGTAGTAGGTGAAAGATTGGAAGCCCATTGTCCATTGTCCTTCATATTGTAGATATAAACACAAATAAAGGGACCTCCACCTGGAATAATCGTCAAGGAGGGGGAAACCAAATAGCTTGTCATTTAGATTATTTTATGGTATCTCAGAAAATTATACAAAGAGATATTTTCTCGGAAGCATCAATATTTCCATGCATGGGATCTGACCACTAGCTCATAAGGCTTGACATGGACCTGAAGGTATCCCCTCTCAACATGCCATATCAATTTCAAGGTTTCTATTTGAAGGACACAAATTTGGTATAATTGATGCAGCAATGGTGGTTGGAATTTGATATTCAAGGTGAGAAATGCATGCATACTTTTCACCTTAAATTAAAAGC
This sequence comes from Pinus albicaulis, assembly GCA_034641835.2. NCBI lineage: Eukaryota > Viridiplantae > Streptophyta > Pinopsida > Pinales > Pinaceae > Pinus > Pinus albicaulis. Next base: position 1,071,844,000 of record CM076577.1, read on the forward strand.
CTTAAAATACAAGGTTAAATGTTGGAACAAAAAGATTTTTGGGAACATGTTTTTGGAAAAAATATCCTTGGAGAGGAAAATGACAGACATACAACAACAAATTATCCTAGAGGGTAGATCTAAAGAGTTGTTGAATGAAGAGGAAATCACTCTACAAAATCTAGAGAGACGTAGAAAACAAGAAGATATGCTTTGGAAGCAGAATTCCAAAATAAAATGGTTGAAAGAGGGAGAACACAATACTAAATTCTTTCATAATGCCATGATTCAACGTTGTCAACACAATCGAATATTCTCTCCCAAGGGTCAGGATGGAGAAAGAAAACTACAACACAAAGAGATAAAGCAGGAACTTGTAACCTATTTTCAGGATTTAGAAACAAAAAACAATAATAGGAGAAACCATTTTATAAAAAAAATTATACAACACATTCCCGACATTATATCAGAGGAACAAAATATAACATTGATGAGACCAATCACCTCTTTAGAGGTATAATTTGCAGTAATGAATATGCCAAAGAACAAGGATCTAGGTTCCAGACAAGTTCACAACTGACTTCTTTCAGGCATGTTGGGGATTCCTGGGGGAAGAAATCCACAAGGTAGTGGAGGAATCAAGACAGACATGATCGATCTTTCCGACAATAAATGCAACTTTTTCACATTAGCACCAAAAATAGGTCAATCTGATAACCCAGATGGATTTAGATCGATTTCTCTTTGTAATGATTTGTACAAAGTAATTTCTTCTGTAATTGTCAATAGAATTAAGCCAATCATCCCTCTCCTAGTTTCTCCAAATCAAACTAGATTTTTGAAAGGGAGATAGACAATATATAGTATCATTGCAGTACGAGAAATTATACACTCCTTATGACAATCTAAACGCCCTAGTATGATCATAAAATAGACCTTTCGAAGGCATATGATATGCTCAATTGGAAATACTTATATTATGTCCTACAAGATTTTGGTTTCTCTGTGAAGTAGATAGTCTAGATAGGGTCTTGGTTTCATCAAATTTTATCTTCATACTCATAAATGGTGTGTCTTCGTTCACATTCTAGCCTTCTCGGGGGGTTAGGCAAGGAGATCCTTTATCACCCTTTATTTTCATCCTAGAAATGGAGGGTTTGAGTTGTTTGTTCTCTAAAGCTGCTGAAATAAGATTTATTCATAGTCTTCATTTATTTGGTAAAGACATGCCCATATCATATCAACATTTTGTTTATGATATCATATTATTTGCACTTACTACATGGCGAGAGGAAAAGAGTGGAAAAATTATTACAATTTTTTATGGACTCCTCCGATATGGTGATTAACAAAATAAAGTCAAACATTTTCTTTTTCAATTTTCCAGACAATGTAAAAAAAAAAAATTGATTCAAGCTTTTGGTTTTAAGAGAGGCCACATGCCTTCCAAATATCTAGGAGTGCCCTTGGTCTTACAACACAACAAAGGTAGGATGTGGGAAGGTCTCATTGAGAAGAATATATGCAAATTAAGGAATTGGGCCTTTAGAACACTTAACTTCCCTAGTCGATTAGTATTATTCAAAGCGATATTACAGGCTCTTCCCAACTATCAGCTCTTAGTAATTCCCATTCCAATCACACTCTCTCAACAATTAAGATCTATTTTATCAAATTTTCTATGGAAAGGTTCATTAAAAATAATAAAGTGGGATTTATTGAGCTGAAATAAACTTATCACATCCAAATAGTTAGGAGGACTGGGTATCATAGATCCTCAACTTGTCAGCTTAGCATATGCTATGAAGCTATGGTGGCTTTGGGTTCAGGGAAATTTTCAAGTATGGAAGCAAATCTAGATCCAAAAGTATATGCCAAATTCTATGCAGGAAGAAAGATTAATATTCGAGAGCAATATCAAGGGTTCAAGTATTTGGAAATGGGTACAGGATTGCAAAATTATTGTATGAGAGCATGCTTTTTGGGAGGTAAGAAGAGGGTTGATTGCTTACTTTTGGGAGGAATCATGACAGGAGTTTCCAACATTAGATGGGAGTGAACAGTTATATCAAATCAAAAAATTTACACTATCTCAAGGAGATCTAAAGGTTGCTAACTATTGGAAGCATTCTCATCAAGTGACAGATTGGATGAAATGGAAGGAAAAGGATGATTGGATAAAATCCAGTAAAAAACAAAATTGGGAAGTGTTTTAACAATTACTAGTTAACAGAAGGATACGTATGTCCTAACAACATGAAATTTTACGTTAGGGTCATAAAGTAGTAGGGGAATTCACCCTAAAATAAGTGTATTCAGTATTATTGCAATTCAACCTATCAATAACATGACACTATGGAAAGAGTCGGGGTGGACAAATATTGCAACATTCTTATGGAAAATTGCATGATGGTGTTATTTAACCTGGGATTGATTGAGAAGAAAAGGTTTCGAAGGTTCTTCATAATGTGCATTGTGTCAACAGGAAGAAGAATCCATAGATCATATACTCATCACTTGTCCTCTTGCTATGAGAATTTGGACCTATGTTCAACAAATTTTTGGATGCACACTATCGTGAACACTGGTATGAACATAAGTATAAGAATATGGTGGTTGCAAAGGCATGGAATTTGGTGTTGGGTTTTACATGGTGGAATATATGGAAGGAACACAATGCAAAGATTTTTTAAGGGAGAGTCAGGAAAAAATCGTCTCTTCAAGAAATGATTCTTAAAAACATTAGGGAAACCATTTTTGCTTCCATCCCTCCTTGGGAGGAAGAAAAAACAACTGAAAAAGCGGTTATTATATTGAAAAGACTCTAGATTTCATCTGAAATGTTGGTCTCTATTCATATTGAAAACAATGTAAGAAAATAAAAGGGTAACAGTACTTTCACGCACCCTCCTTCACATTTGTTTTAGATAAGCCTTGACGGAGCTTCAAAATAGAACCATGGTATAACATGTTATGGGGGGGGTTATTAGGGATGCTTACTCACATCCACTACATGTTTATGCATACTCATGTGGTGTTTCAACAAACAACATGGAATAATTTGAGGCACTGGAAAGAGCTTTACACATAGCTCAGAGAGAATGTTTCCGCCTCATACAAATGCATGGATATTCGAAATTGGTCATACAAATAGTATCTAAATTATTGCACAGACACATGGCAGATACACTTATACATGTTTGGCACCTAAAAATAGTGGTGGGTAGCATAAAATTTATGTTGGAAAACTTTGATTAGGTCGTACCAATACACATGCAGAGGGAGGGAAATCAAGTAGTTAATGTGTTGGAAATTTGGAGTTCTAACAATGACCACGTAGTTCTATATGAACCCTGGTCAGCGATGAAAATAAAAAAGGAAGCATAAGAGCTAAATAAATATATAATACAAGATAAACTACGTGTGTGTGTGTCCCAATCACCGATGCGAGTGTTCCCCGAAAAAATGGTTTGACCTCTGTCTGGCGCCAGAAATTAGTTTTGAAAACAATGCAACAATAATTAACATGCCAAAGCTAGGGTGGCCAACAAGGTGGTGGGCCTCGAAGTTGATGAATAGTATTACACATATTGGAACAGGAAAAAAGTGTGGCAGGTATGTATACATTTTGGAGGTATTCATAAGTCGAACTTGACGCACCTTAAATTCCCACAACACTGTGCATCAATCCCTGCGTGTGGTATTGTTTCGGGTTACTCCATCCTCTTTTCCAGTTTGAAGATGGGTCATCCTGCACAGGGAAGATTGGATGCCTTTGAATTTCTATCTCACAAGCAAAAAATTATCATTAATGAAAAAATCATGGCTCATAGTCTCCCAAGAAAACCAGGTGGTTTCATTTGCTACATATCGATAGAAAAGGACTCATTTTTTTATCTCTTTCACATTTGGGTTGCCATATATTTGCATGGAAAAGGTCTCAGTGTGGCAAAGAGGTTGGCTTCCAAAAACGATCTTAGGAATTTATCTACAGTTACATATCAGTGACAGTCTCTACCAAATCTGGTTCAAGGACATACCTCTTTTAGCTTGTGAGCGGCAAGGTGGAGATATTTTTTATTATTTTCATTTTTCTTCCATCCAAGTCGGGTCCTTAGTGTGATCCATTCCTGTTGGGAGCTTGTTGGTTTATCGAACAATTTTCAAGTCTCCATTTTACCCACGACAATTATATAGTCCAATCTAGGTATTTTTTTGGTCAAAACTTTCCTGTATTATAAGTCTTGAGTCATCACCGGTCAGGTGGTTTAGTTCAGTACTACATGTCAGGTGGATGAGGATTCTCTTTCTAGCTAAAGTTCAAAAAATTTAGTGTGAGTTGATGATATTTCCTTTACTACAAACTGATACTTATTTAGGAAACCTATTATCTCATATTTGTAGGTTTTAACCTTGTACAGAAATTATCTACAAACGAATCTTAAAACATAAAATAAACAATAGCGAGAGCATAAAACATAAAACAGATATACACTAAGATTTTCCCCTCGATCCCAAATCAGGACGACCAGCTTGATTTTTTATTATATTCCTTTTAGTGTTACAACACATATATACATGTCAAAGCATACATAAACCCCAATCCATTAACCCTGGATTAGAACATAACCGTAGTTCCCTTGACCGGATCTACAAAATACCTGGAGCCGAAAACCATCATGCCCCAAAACCATGGGTGGGTCTACCCACCAAAAAATAGGGTCCAAAAAAATTTTCCTGGGGCACTGCCTCGGACCCCAAACAGGGGGGGTTGCTACCCCCCCTGCGCGTGACTAGTTGTGGAAATAATATAACACATACCCAACATTATCCCACTTGTTCTTTTCTTTCCACAGGGAGCCACAGGAGAGCTTGGTCATTAGCCCAGCTCTGCAACACCCATTGTTTCTCTACACCAAGAGAACTTCTGAGTGCTCACAGACTTCGTCAATGCATCTGCAACATTCTTCAAAGTGTCCACCTTTACCAGCAACACCGTTTTAGCCTCAACCTTATCTCTCACAAAGTGATATTGAACATCAATGTGCTTTGTCTTTGAATGATAAGCAGGGTTCTTAGCCAAGAAAATTGCACTTTGGCTATCACAGTCTATCCTTATAGCTTGTTTCACCAACCCCATACTTGAACACAATCTCTGCAACCAAACTGCTTCCTTGCTTGCATGAGTGGCTGCCATGTATTCTACCTCTATAGTTCAAAGAGCCACTACAGACTGTCTTTTACTCATCCAACTGACTGCACCTCCAAATAGGCTAAATTCATACCCACTTGTAGATCTTCTTTTGTCCAGATCTCCAGCCCAGTCTGCATCAACAAAACCATGGATGTCCAAAACTTTGTCCAATCTTGGTCTTCCTTGGTAGCACAAGCCATAATCACTGGTGCCACACAAATATCTGAAAACCCACTTCATTGTTGTCCAATGCTCCTTCCCTAAGTTTGACATAAACCTACTCAATACTCCCACTGCATGTGCAATGTCTGGTCTATTACAAACCATTGCATACATCAAGCTACCCACTGCACTTTCATATGGAACACGAGACATATCCTCCTCTTCTTCTTGTGTCTTGCAACAATGTTCAGCAGACAGCGTTACACCTACAGGAATTGGAACATTCACCAGTTTACTATCCTGCATATTGAACCTCTGCAATAAAGTCTCGACATACTTCCTCTAGTTTAACCAGAGCTTCCTCTTTGCCCAATCCCTCTTAATTTCCATGCCCAAAATATAGTTTGCAACACCAATATCCTTCATGTCGAATTTGGAGAACAGTTGGGCCTTCAAATCTTGGATAATTTCTTTGTCATTCCCAATCAACAACATATCATCCACATACAAGACCAAATGAATAACACAGTCACCAATTAATTTAAAATAAACACAGTGATCCTCCTTGCTTCTGGTGAAGCCAAGTCCCCTTATATAGGTATCAAATTTCTGATACCACATCCTTGGTGACAGTTTTAACACATACAAAGACTTCTTTAACCTACATACCAGTTCTTTCTTCCCCTTTACCATAAAGCCTTCAGGTTGTTTCATGTAGATCTCCTCTTCCAGATCCCCGTGAAGAAATGATGTCTTCACATCCATCTGTTCTACCTCAAAATCAAATGCAGCAGCAACAAATAAAAGTAATGTAATAGAAGTAACTTTGGCAACAGAAGAAAAAATATCACCAAAATCAATTCCCGACACCTGGGAATAACCTTTTTCTACCAACCGAGCTTTGTATTTCTTTGCCTTGCCTTCTACATTCATCTTCTTCTTAAACACCAATTTTCTCCTGATGGGCTTTCTTCCAGCCTGCAACTCCACCAGATCCCATGCCTCATTTTTATGCAAGGATGCCATTTCATCAACCATGGCCTCCTTCTAGAGTTTTCCATCCTATGAATCTACTGCCTCCCTGGCGGTTCTGGGATCATCATCAGTTATAGTTAAAGAAAAATTTTAATAGAAAGCAGATGGAATATACCTTTCTGGTTGTCTTCTTTCCCGAACTGATATTCTCATAGCTGGAGTTTGTGGCTCTTCCTCTTCTGAGCCTTCTTCTGTTGTAGAGTCTGATTCATCCTCCTTTAGCTCAAACTCTATCTTCTCAGGTTCCTTTGGTAGGACTTCATGTTTAACAACATCTTTCACCTCTCTAAACACCACATCTCGGTTGTACACAACCTTCCTTGTTTCCAAGTTCCAAAGCTTGTAACCCTTTAAACCATCCTTATACCCAATAAAGATGCACCTTTCATATTTACTATCCAACTTGGTCCTTTTCTCCTTTGGAACATGTACATATTCATCACATCCAAATACCCTCAGATGTGAAAGACAGGGTTTCTTACTAGCCCATACCTCATGTGGAGTCTTATCCTCCAACGCTGATGAAGGTGATTTGTTAACCAAGTAACACGCAGTCTCCACTGCCTCTGCCCATAATTCTTGTCCTAACCCGGTACCACTGAGCATGTTTCTTGCCTTTTCCATCAGCGTTCTGTTCATTCTTTCTGCAACTCCATTTTGCTGAGGTGTGTACGGAGTAGTCTTCTGTCGTGCTATACCACACTTCTTACAAAACTCTTAAAATTCCTTCTTGCAGAACTCCCCACCATTATCTGTCCTCAGTACCTTTATCTTATTCTCTGTTTGGTTTTCCACCAGAGCCTTAAATTCTTTAAATCTGTCAAAGACTTCAGATTTCTTCCTCAATAAATATATCCATGTATTCCTTGAGAAGTCATCTATGAATGAAACATAGTACACAGACTTACCCAGTGATGGAACCGACACAGGTCCAAACACATCATCGTGCACAAGCTCTAATATCTTGTTCGCCCTCTTAGCACTAGAAGGAAAACTCACCTGATTTGGCTTCCCATATACACCATGTTCACAGAAATTGAAATCCAGAGAGCTATTAGACATACCTTCTACCATACCATTTCCATGCATTATCTGAAGGCCCTTCTCTCCAATATGTCCAAGCCTTTGATGCCATAGCATGGTATTTTCTCCAAAGACCGCTAGGCTTTCCACTCCACTTTTGAGAACCACAGAACTATTGCACCCATCAATAACAGTGTTGCCCTAAAGCTTGTACAGAGTTTCAATCCAAACTCCTCACATTAATACCAGTGCTCCCTGAACCATCTTACAGGTATCTTTATCGAACACTGTTTTTACACCTGCATCATCCATCTTTCTTACAGAGATCCGACTTCTGGCCAATGCAGGAATGTGCAAAACACCAAGAATTATTCTAATCCTTCCACCTTGCAACTTCAGCTTGACTTTTCCATGTCCGAAAATTCTGGCCTTCCTATGATCACCTAAGAAGACATCATCGCCATCATATTTCTCATACTCGTAGAACCACTCCCAATGGGGATTGAAGTGAAAGGATGCACTCGATTCAATCAACCATGACTCATGATCTACATGTGTATTTGAAGAAGAAGCCAAATACACATCCCCACCTTCATCTAAGGTGGTTTTTGCCTTTGCACAAGGAGCATCATCATATCCCTTTCCTTTCTCAAGAGCTTTAGATCTGCAGTCCTTTTTGTAGTGCCCTTCCTTTCCGCATTTCCAGCACACCTTTACAAACTTTCCAGGAGATTTAGATCTCCCTCTAGATTTAGATCTCCCACTAAAAACCTTATTCTTGTTTATGTTATGGACCTTCCTCGTACAGATAAGGCATCTCCATTCTGACCCTCCATATTTCTCCGTCTCATTTCCTCTGACAGCAAGGCTGAGACAATGTCATCAAAATTCAAGGTAGTTGTATTGCTACCTATTACAATAATCAGACTGTCCCACGAGTCTGGTAGAGAACACAACAAACTAATGCACTTATCTTCGTCTGAGATTTTAATATCAATAGATGACAGTTGACTTACCACAGTATTGAAGGCATTCAGATGCTCTGTCACCAAGTCTCCATCTTTCATCCTCAGGTTATATAGCTTTTTCTATAGGAACAATATGTTCACGAGAGACTTAGATTGGTACAAATTCCCAAGTTTGTCCCACAAATTCTTCGTCGTAGCTTCCCCAGATACATTCAACAATACTGAATCTGAGACACACAACCATATTGTTCTCTTCACCTTCTGATCCAACTTTTTCCAGTCTTCATCTGACATTGTCGTTGGTTCAGTACCTGGATCTACCGCGATCCACTAGTCTTTATCCACCAGCAGATCCTCCATCTTGAGCTTCCACAACTCAAAACTCTGACCATTAAATTTCTCGATCTCTATCTTCTCACCGCTCACCACCTTCTTTCACCGCAAGAATCGATCCTGCAGATCTCCCACTGAACAGGGTCTACCTCAAGCCCAAGAAAAAAACCCCTCAACAGCAAAGGTGTCCCTTTGAAGCCGAAACAGCTCTGATACCAAATGTACGTTTTAACCCTGTACAGAAATTATCGGCAAATGAATCTTAAAAACAGAAAATAAACAATAGCGAGAGCATAAAACATAAAACATATATACACAGAGATTTTCCCTTGGATCCCAAATCGGGACGACCAGCTTGATTTTTCATTATATTCCTTTTAGTGTTACAACACATATATATACATGCAGAAGCATACATAAACCCCAATCCATTAACCCTGGATTAGAACATAACCGTATTTCCCTTGACCGGATCTACAAAATACCAGGGGTTGAAAACCATCATGCCCCAAAATTAGGTGCAAACCCATGCACAAAACCATGGGCGGGTTCGAACACCGAAAAATAGGGTAAAAAAAAATATCCCAGGCCGCTGCCCTGGACCTCGAATAGGGGGGGTTGTCGCCCCCCCTGTGACCCCCCACGCATGACTAGTCATGGAAAGAATATAACACATACCCAACAATATTAAGGTTGTTATTTCTCCGTGAGGTCAATGTTTTTTGTACTCTTTCTCCACAATTCTAGGTTTTGTCCCTCCTCTGAACTTTTTGTAGTCCTCCCCTCAGCGGCTCGTAGAAACTTGGACCCAACAGGAATCTCCTTTCCTTATCTGGTCCTGGGTTGTGGATTTTGGTACTTAGGTACCTTCTCCATATGGTTTTAAAAGGGTACTCCGTAATTGCATAAACTCACATTACAAAATCCTTCTGTTGCACTCACACCTCATATGTCATCATTGTTTCTCGTGTTATTGTTTCACTTGTAGGTTCTCTCTAGAGATTCATTCAGCCACAAGTTGTGGCATCTTGTTTTGCGGGCTTTTTGTTCTCATAACGCCAAGGTTACCTGCTTCAAGTCGTAGGGGATGAAATTCGGGTTCTTATTCCTCGCAACACATGAGGCTATTTGGATGGGAATCTATTGCCACCTTTTTTGATGCGGCACCTTTGGAGATACAAAAATAAATTCTCTAGTTAGACACCAAGAAATTTGGTGATCGAGCCTACTTTTCAAACACAGACATCAAGGAAGTTTCATAGGCTAAGGATCCATTTTATACATTCCATTACTGATCCAGGTGGATATTGGTGGCCACCCTCCTATTCCACTTGGGGCCCCACCATTGCCTCTTTCAGTTTTTCAGTTTCGGCACAACTTACTATTTTTAGCAGTTTTTCGGGTCCTGAACTTCCGGAGCCGTTTTGAGGCCCTAAACGACATTTTTTGGAAATCGCGCCTCCAGCGAAAAGAATTCCATTTTCGAAATGGATATTTGTGCCGAAAGTTGTATTCCTCGGATAGATATTTCTAATGATGTACCATGAGCGTCAAACGGAGATAGTATGCCAAAGTTACGTCCCTGGGAAGTTGAAACACCAATTTACCCAAACGGGGCCCATAGTTTTGGCGCTTCATCTCCTAGGGTTAGGTTTTTGGATGTTTAGAGTTCTCCATTATTTCTCAATAATAAATAGGCCCTCGAGCCTCATTGTAACTCAATTCAGAGGCCTGTAGCCACCACATCTCTTCTCAGAGATAGCTATCAGCGCCCTAGCTAGTTTTATTTCCATTCTGTCTGTAAGCAAATTTTAGTTCTTGATATTAATGAAATGAAGTGTTATTTCCGCTGCATCTCTGTATTTATGGTTATATGTTTATTCTGTTGCGTTCCTGCATAAATCCGGATCAGTGGTATCAGAGCGGTCTGCTTTTTCTCGATCCTTCTTTGCATGTCCCTAACGAGGTCGGGGTATAAGGAGCTAGGGCTTGATCTGGTGGAACCTTTGCAAGATCAGCCTCGCAAACCTCGACGGACACCCATGGGGGACGAAAAGAAAGATGAGGGAGCAGGAGATCCTATCAAAATATTGCTCGAGGAGGCCCTCGAAAAACAAAGGAACGCGATGATGGATAACTTTTCTCAGATCCTTCAACGGCTGCCCACCAACGGCGCATCTACATCCAACAGCCACTCTAGAGGTGCGAATCCTTTTAAGGTACAAGTAAATTTTGACATTCCCATATTTGAGGGTCAAATAGACGTAGATGCCATAGATAGATGGTTGAATCTATTAGAAGGATATTTCTCTATTCATGACTTTTCAGACCGGGAGAAGATTATTTTTGCACTCCTCAAAGCTACCCCCCATGTTAAGGACTGGTGGGAAACCTACTGTGAGAACAAGGACCAGACAGAACCCTCTTTGTTCTCGGCCGTACCAACTTGGAATTCTTTCCGAGACGCCGTCAAGGAACAGTACTATCCTGTGGGGAGCTATGAGGACAAGTACATACAATGGACCACGCTGCGACAACAAAGGGATCAAGATGTGCACGAGCTGACGAATATGTTCCATACCCTGCGCACAAAGTTGGGTATCAAAGATTCAGAGAAACATTTGGTGCTAAAGTATCGCAGCTGTCTGCACAGATACATTCAGGAGGAAATGGAGTTCCTCTACATCTCCTCGCTTGGTACGGCATACCGGTATGCTGCCAAGATTGAGCAGAAATTCAAACAGAAGAAGCGAGACTTTGGATCTGCGAATCAAAAGCAAGGGAAAGGTGCTTCCAAACCGCAGAACAAAGGACAGAGCCAAGGCATGGCGGCTAAAGACAACCCGTCGAAGCCACAAGAAAATAACAACACCGCAAAGCCAAAGAAGGACACGGGAAAGTGGTGTGAGTTCCATAAGAGCTCCACTCACAACACAAGTGAGTGTCGGGCCAAGCAGTCGCTAGTGGCCGAGATGAGGGCTTCTGAGTCAGATGCATGCTCCAACTCCGAATCAAAACCTGAAAAGGGGAATGAAAAATGGAAACATATTATTGATGCGGAGCCCAACGCCACTATTTCCACTACAAAGATCCAAAAGGAGGAACCGGAAGATCCAGAGGAGGAGGAACGTCTCTTCCACTCCCAGATGTGGGTAAAGGGCTCCCCTGTACAGTTCATTGTCGACAATGGGAGCCAAAAGAACCTCATTTCGGCAGACGCCGTGAAGCGGTTGGGCTTGCCGACCACAGCTCACCCACATCCATACACCATCGGGTGGCTTCACCAAGGACGAGATCTCCGCGTCAGCCAGCAGTGCCGCCTTCCCTATAGCATCAAGCCCTTCACGGATGAGGTATTATGTGACGTTGCTCCTATTGATGTTTCTGATGTATTATTAAGACAACCATACTTGTGGAAGCGTCATGCTGTGTATGAGTCTCGACCTCGTGCTGTTATTATTACTTTGGGAAATAAGTTGTACAGGATACCGGAGGTACCACCTCCTACGACTATCTCTTTGGTTACTGCAAAACAATGTAGTAAGCTCATTTCCCAAACCAGGAAATTCGTTTTCCTGATGATCCGCCCCCAGGGAAAGAAGAAGACTATGGCCACGACCTCCAGACAGGGCCCCTCTGCACGACAACAACAAATGGATAAGGTCGTGGAGGAGTACGGGGACATCTTCACCTCACCCACAGGGGTTCCTCTGCACTGCCAGGTCAAGCACCCAATTGATCTGACCCCAGGTGCGCCGCTACCCAATGGACCGATCTATCGACGCTCTGTTCTGGAAAATGATGAAATCAAGAGGCAGATTCAGGAGCTGTTGCAGAAAGGTCACATCAGACCAAGTTCATCGCCCTGTGGGAGCCCGATCGTGTTGGTACCGAAGAAGGATGGGACGTGGAGACTCTGTATTGACTATCGGGCGCTGAAAAAGATCACTGTCCGGAATAGGTACCCAATCCCACGGATTGATGACCTTCTGGACCAACTCAAAGGTGCAAAATATTTCAGCAATATTGACCTGAAGTCTGGGTATCACCAGGTACCAATTGAACCCTCTGATGTGTGGAAGACTGCCTTCAAAGCCAAGGAAGGCCTTTTTGAATGGCTAGTCATGCCTTTCGGGTTGACGAATGCTCCCGCAACCTTAATGAGGATGATGGACGACATCTTGCGGCCATTCACCAACTCATTTGTAGTGGTGTACTTGGATGACATTCTTATCTTCAGCCAGACTTGGGAAGAGCACCTTCACCACATCCGACAAGTCCTCCAAACACTATGGCAACACAAGTTGTGTGCCAATCTGGAGAAGTGCACTTTTGGCATGACCCAGGTTCAATATCTGGGATACATTATTGATGAAAGGGGGGTGCATGTGGATCCAGCCAAGATCCAAGTCATTCGGGATTGGCCAACCCCAACTACTATAACAGAGCTTCGCAGCTTTCTGGGTCTTGCTAATTTCTACCGGAGGTTCGTGTTGGGATTCTCTCATATCACTTGGCCCTTGAGTCAAGTCACCAAGGGAGGAGCGAGATAAAAATTCTTTTGGTCGGAACCTCAACAGAATGCATTCATAGAATTGAAAAATCGCCTCTGTTCTGCCCCAGTGCCCACTTTACCAGACTTGCAATAGCCATTTGAGATCGAGACAGATGCCTCTGACTATGCTATTGGAGAAGTTCTCACTCAACAGGGACATCCAGTGGCATATCAGAGTGAGACATTTTCTGACACAGTTCGCAAGTATCCCACTTATGACAAAGAAATGTATTCCATTGTGCAAGCTTGTCGACAATGGAAGCATTACATTTTGGGGAAGGAAACAATCATCCACACAAACCACCGCCCCTGCAGTTCATACAAACACAAGGGAAGTTGCAGAATGATCGCCATCAGAAGTGGTCCACATATCTGCAACAGTTTCATTTGAACATCAAGTACAAGAAGGGTAGCACCAATAATGTTGCAGACTGCCTCAGCCGACCACCGATCGTGGCGCTCACCACCATGCTCAACTCTTGTGGGCACGAGACTTTTGATTGGCCACTTCTCTATGAGAGTGACCCAGAATTCGGCCACACTTACAAGGCACTCTTGGGGGGTACGCAAGTTCCAAATTTTCACCTCCAAGATGCACTTTTATGTCACCTGGGACACCTTTTTGTTCCTTCAAGCGAGCGTGCCAAGATGATATGGGAAGCACACTACAGTCGAGTCGTTGGGCATTTCGGGGTCGAGAAAACAGTAGCAATCCTGTAGAAGTATTTCTATTGGCCGAACCTTCGAAAGGATGTCGAGAAGCACATCAAATCTTGCACTGCTTGTGCCATTGCCAAACCGACCATCAAGAAGCAAGGCCTATATACTCCGCTACCTACCCCTAGTCGACCTTGGGAATCCATCTCCATGGATTACATGTTGGGCCTGCCTTCTACTAAGCAAGGAAACGACTGTGTTTTCGTGGTTGTCAATAGATTCTCGAAGATGGCCATCATGGCGGCCTGCAAGAAGAATATCACAGCAGAAGCCACTGCTAAACTCTTCTTTGAACGAGTGTGGGTGCACTTTGGGATCCCACAATCTATCATATCAGATCGGGATAGTTGGTTCCTCATCACATTTTGGTCCAGCCTCTAGTCAATTTTGGATACCAAGCTCACCAAGTCCACAGCTTTCCATCCCCAAACAGATGGCCAGACATAGGTCGTCAACAGAATGCTTGTACACATTCTACACATGTACAATTCAAAGCTTCCACACACATGGGACGAGGGCCTCCCATATGTACAACATATTTATAATCAGGCTCTCCACAGTTCAATCGGCCATAGCCCCTTTCAGGTGGGCTTGGGATTCCAGCCACTATGTCCTACTGACGTAGCCATACCATTTGCAGCTGCTCAGGCCGATTCATCTCATGCCCAGTCTGAAGTTGACAAAGCAAGTAGCTTCATCGAGCGCATTACACACATCCTCCAGTAGGTTCATGATATATTGGACAGAGCCAATGCTAAGTACAAGCAATGCCATGATCAACACCGGGTGCCACACAACTTCCAGGTGGGCGACAAAGTATGGCTACATTTGCAGAAGGAGCGCCTCACTGGACCCCACCGCAAGCTTCGCCCGCTCCGATACGAGCCGTACACCATCACCAAGGCTTTAGGGAACAATGCCTTCGAGCTCAGTATTCCACCATTCCTTGGTCTGCACCCAGTCTTCAATGTGGATCGCCTTCGTGCTTACTTCCCACCTCTAGTGGACACCACAGACATTGCAGAACAACTCACACCAACAGAGTTAAACCCTGACTGCATGGAACAGGCCACCACAGATTGTATCAGGGACATGAAAATAAAGAGCACTCACCAACAGAACATCCAACTGTATCAGGTTGTCAAAGCTGGCCAACTCCTGCACCAAGGCAAGTGGTTCACCAGGGACCAAGTTCAGCAAAAGTTTCCTCATCTAATGGATGAACTCAACGCAATGGGGACCATTGCTTCCTAAGGGGGGAGGAATGATCCAGGTGGATATTGGTGACCACCCACCTATTCCACTTGGGGCCCCACCATTTCCTCTTTCAGTTTTTCAGTTTCGGCACAACTTACTATTTTTAGCAGTTTTTCGGGTCCTGAACTTCCGGAGCCGTTTTGAGGCCCTAAACGACGTTTTTTAGGCATTGCGCCTTTAGCAAATATCATTCCATTCTGGAATGGATAGTCATGGCGAAATTTGTAGTCCTCGGATAGATCTTTCTAATGATGTACCATGTGCGTCAAACGGAGATAGTATGCCAAAGTTACGTCCCTAGGAAGTTGAAACACCAATTTACCAAACGGGGCCCATAGTTTTGGCGCTTCATCTCCTAGGGTTAGGTTTTTGGATGTTTAGAGTTCTCCATTGTTTCTCAATAATAAATAGGCCCTCGAGCCTCATTATAACTCAGTTCAAAGGCCTGTAGCCGCCACATCTCTTCTTAGAGATAGCTACCAGCACCCTAGCTAGTTTTATTTCCATTCTGTCTGTAAGAAAATTTCAGTTCTTTGATATTAATGGAATGAAGTGTTATTTCCATTGCATCTCTGTATTTATGGTTATATTTTTATTCTGTTGCATTCCTGCATAAATCCGGATCAGTGGTATCAAATCAGTCTGCTTTTTCTCAATCCTTCTTTGCATGTCCCCAACGAGGTCGGGGTATAAGGAGCTAGGGCTTGATCTGGTGGAACTTTGCAAGATCAGCCTCGCAAACCTCGACGGACACCCATGGGGGAAGAAAAGAAATATGAGGGAGAAGGAGATCCTATCAAAATATTGCTTAAGGAGGCCCTCGAAAAACAAAGGAACGCGATGATGGATAACTTTGCTCAGATCCTTCAACAGCTGCCCACCGGCGGCGCATCTGCATCCAGCAACCACTCTAGAGGCGCGACTCCTTTTAAGGTACAAGTAAATTTTGAAATTCCCATATTTGAGGGTCAAATAGACGCAAATGTTGTAGATAGATGGTTGAATCTATTAGAAGGATATTTCTCTGTTCATGACTTTTCAGACCGGGAGAAGATTATTTTTGCACTCCTCAAAGCTACCCCCCATGTTAAGGACTAGTGGGAAACCTACTGTGAGAATAAGGACCAGAAAGAACCCTCTTTGTTCTCAGCCGTACCAACTTGGAATTCTTTCTGAGACGCCATCAAGGAACAGTACTATCCTGTGGGTAGCTATGAGGACAAGTACATACAATGGACCACGCTGCAACAACAAAGGGATCAAGATGTGCATGAGCTGACAAATCTGTTCCATACCCTGCGCACAAATTTGGGTATCAAATATTTAGAGAAACATCTAGTGTTAAAGTATCGCAGTTGTCTGCACAGATACATTTAGGAGTAAATGGAGTTCCTCGACATCTCCTCGCTTGGTACGGCATACCGGTATGCTACCAAGATTGTGCAGAAATTCAAACAGAAGAAGCGAGACTTTGGATCTGCGAATCAAAAGCAAGGGAAAGGTGCTTCCAAACCGCAAAACAAAGGACAGAGCTAAGGCATGGTGGCTAAAGACAACCCGTTGAAGCCACAAGAAAAGAACAGCACCGTAAATCCAAAGAAGGACACGGGAAAGTGGTGTGAGTTCCATAAGAGCTCCACTCACAACACAAGTGAGTGTCGGGCCAAGCAGTCGCTAGTGGCCGAGATGACGGCTTCTGAGTTAGATGCATGCTCCGACTCCGAATCAGAACCTAAAAAGGGGAATGAAAAAGGGAAACAGATTATTGATGCGGAGCCGCCACTGTGGCCACTACAAAGATCCAGAAGGAGGAACCGGAAGATCCAGAGGAGGAGGAACGTCTCTTCCACTCCCAGATGTGGGTAAAGGGCTCCCCTGTACAGTTCATTGTCGACAATGGGAGCCAAAAGAACCTCATTTCAGCAGACGCCGTGAAGCGGTTGGGCTTGCCGACCACGGCTCACCCACATCCATACACCATCGGGTGGCTTCACCAAGGACGAGATCTCCGCGTCAGCCGGCAGTGTCGCCTTCCCTATAGCATCAAGCCCTTCACGGATGAGGTACTATGTGACGTTGCTCCTATTGATGTTTATGATGTATTATTAGGACAACCATACTTGTGGAAGCGTCATGCTGTGTATGAGTCTCGACCTCGTGCTGTTATTATTACTTTGGGAAATAAGTTGTACAGGATACCAGAGGTACCACCTCCTACGACTATCTCTTTGGTTACTGCAAAACAATGCGGTAAGCTCATTTCCCAAACCGGGGAAATTTGTGCTAGCCTAAATGCGCCCCTAGAGCAAAGAAGAGAGCGCTGGCCACGACCTCCCAGACAAGGCTCCTGCGCACGACAACAACAAATGGATAAGGTTGTGGAGGAGTACGGGGACATCTTCACCCCTGCCACGGGGTTCCTGCGCGCGTGGGTCCAAGCACCCGATTGATCTGACCCCAGGTGCGCCACTACCCAATGGACCGATCTATCGGCGCTCTGTTCTGGAGAACGATGAAATCAAGAGGCAGATTCAGGAGCTGCTGCAGAAAGGTCACATCCGACCAAGTTCATCGCCCTGTGGGGGCCCGATCGTGTTGGTACAGAAGAAGGATGGGACGTGGAGACTCTGTATTGACTATCGGGCGCTAAACAAGATCATTGTCCTGAATAGGTACCCGATCCCACGGATTGATGACCTTCTGGACCAACTCAAAGGGGCAAAATATTTCAGCAAGATTGACTTTTAGTCGGGGTATCACCAGGTACCGATTGAACCCTCCGATGTGTGGAAGACTGCCTTCAAAGCCAAGGAAGGCCTTTTATAATGGCTATTCATGCCTTTCGGGTTGACGAATGCTCCCGCAACCTTCATGAGGATGATGGACGACATCTTGCGGCCATTCACCAACTCATTTGTAGTGGTGTACTTGGATGACATTCTTATCTTCAGCCAGACTTTGGAAGAGTACCTTCACCACATCCGACAAGTCCTCCAAACACTGTGGCAACACAATTTGTGTGCCAATCTGGAGAAGTGCACTTTTGGCATGACCCAGGTTCAATATCTGGGATACGTTATTGATGAAAGGGGGGTGCATGTGGATCTAGCCAAGATCCAAGTCATTCAGGATTGGCCAGCCCCAACTACTATAACAAAGCTTCGCAGCTTTCTGGGTCTTGCTAATTTCTACCGGAGGTTCGTTTTGGGATTCTCTCATATCACTTGGCCCTTGAGTCAAGTCACCAAGGGAGGAGCAAGAGCAAAATTCTTTTGGTCGGAACCTCAACAGAAGGCGTTCATAGAATTGAAAAATCGCCTCTGTTCTGCCCCAGTGCTCACATTACCAGACTTGCAACAACCATTTGAGATCGAGACAGATGCCTCTGACTATGCTATTGGGGCAGTTCTTACTCAACAGGGACATCCAGTGGCATATCACAGTGAGACATTGTCTGACACAATTCGCAAGTATCCCACTTATGACAAAGAAATGTATTCCATTGTGCAAGCTTGTCGACAATGGAAGCATTATATTTTGGGGAAGGAAACAATCATCCACACAGACCACCGGCCCCTGCAGTTCATACAGACACAAGGGAAGTTGCAGAATGATCGCCATCAGAAGTGGTCCACATATCTGCAACAGTTTCATTTGAACATCAAGTACAAGAAGGGTAGCACCAATAATGTTGCGGACTGCCTCAGCCGACCACCGATCGTGGCGCTCACCACCGTGCTCAACTCT
Source organism: Pinus albicaulis (assembly GCA_034641835.2). NCBI lineage: Eukaryota > Viridiplantae > Streptophyta > Pinopsida > Pinales > Pinaceae > Pinus > Pinus albicaulis. Next base: position 1,071,862,970 of record CM076577.1, read on the forward strand.
TGTGGGCACGAGACTTCTGATTGGCCGCTTCTCTATGAGAGTGACCCAGAATTCGGCCACACTTACAAGGCACTCTTGGGGGGCACGCAAGTTCCAAATTTTCACCTCAAAGATGCACTTTTATGTCACCTGGGACACCTTTGTGTTCCTTCAAGCGAGCGTGCCAAGATGATATGGGAAGCACACTACAGTCGAGTCGCTGGGCATTTCGGGGTCGAGAAAACAGTAGCAATACTACAGAAGTATTTCTATTGGCCGAACCTTCGAAAGGATGTCGAGAAGCACATCAGATCCTGCATTGCTTGTGCCATTTCCAAACCGACCATCAAGAAGCAAGGCCTATATACTCCTCTACCTACCCCTAGTCGACCTTGGGAATCCATCTCCATGGATTACATGTCGGGCCTGCCTTCTACTAAGCGGGGAAATGACTGTGTTTTTGTGGTCGTCGACAGATTCTCGAAGATGGCCATTATGGCGGCCTGCAAGAAGAATATCACAGCAGAAGCCACTGCTAAACTCTTCTTTGAACGAGTGTGGGTGCACTTTGGGATCCCACGGTCTATCATATCAGATCGGGATAGCAGGTTCCTCAGCACATTTTGGTCCAGCCTCTGGTCGATGTTGGATACCAAGCTCACCAAGTCCACAGCTTTCCATTCCCAAACAGATGGCCAGACAGAGGTCGTCAACAGAATGATTGTACACATTCTGCGCATGTACAATTCAAAGCATCCACGCACATGGGACGAGAGCCTCCCATATGTACAACATAGTTATAATCGGTCTCTCCACAGTTCAATCGGCCATAGCCCCTTTCAGGTGGGCTTGGGATTCCAGCCACTATGTCCTATTGACGTAGCCATACCATTTGCAGCTGCTCAGGCCGATTCAGCTCATGTCCAGTCTGAAGTTGACAAAGCAAGTAGCTTCATCGAGCGCATTCAACACATCCGCCAATAGGTTCATGATATATTGGACAGAGCCAATGCCAAGTACAAGCAACGCCATGATCAACACCAGGTGCCACACAACTTCCAGGTGGGCAACAAAGTATGGCTACATTTGCAGAAGGAGCGCCTCACTGGACCCCACCACAAGCTTCGCCCGCTCCGATACGGGCCATACACCATCACCAAGGCTATAGGGAACAATGCCTTTGAGGTCAGTATTCCACCATTCCTTGGTCTGCACCCAGTCTTCAATGTGGATCGCCTTCGTCCTTACTTCCCACCTCTAGTGGACACCTCAGACATTGCAGAACAACTCACACCAACAGAGTTAAACCCAGACTGCATGGAACAGGCCACCACAGATTGTATCAGGGACATGAAAATAAAGAGCACTCGCCAACAGAACATCCAACTGTATTGGGTTGTCAAAGCTGGCCAACTCCTGCACCAAGGCAAGTGGTTCACCAGGGACCAAGTTCAGCAGAAGTTTCCTCATCTCATGGATGAACTAAACGCAATGGGGACCATTGCTTCCTAAGGGGGGAGGAATGATCCAGGTGGATATTGGTGACCACCCGCCTATTCCACTTGGGGCCCCACCATTGCCTCTTTCAGTTTTTCAGTTTCGGCACAACTTACTATTTTTAGCAGTTTTTCGAGTCCTGAACTTCCAGAGCCGTTTTGAGGCCCTAAACGACGTTTTTTGGGCATCGCGCCTTCAGAAAATATCATGTTGTTCCAGAATGGATATTCGTGGCGAAAGTTGTAGTCCTCAGATAGATATTTCTAATGATGTACCATGTGCGTCAAACGGAGATAGTATGCCAAAGTTACGTCCCTAGGAAGTTGAAACACCAATTTACCCAAACGGGGCCCATAGTTTTGGCGCTTCATCTACTAGGGTTAGGTTTTTGGATGTTTAGGGTTCTCCATTGTTTCTCAATAATAAATAGGCCCTCGAGCCTCATTGTAACTCAGTTGAGAGGCCTGTAGCCGCCACATCTCTTCTCGGAGAGATAGCTACCGGCGCTACTAGCTAGTTTTATTTCCATTTTGTCTGTAAGAAAATTTCAGTTCTTTGATATTAATGAAATGAAGTGTTATTTCCGCTGCATCTCTGTATTTATGGTTATATGTTTATTCTGTTGCGTTCCTGCATAAATCCGGATCAATTACTCATCACTGTGAAATGGAAACTATACTTAGTATGGTCATAAGAGACAAGCATATCGACAAATACAAACTTTTTTCAGGTCAAGAAGACATCAAGCGCATCCTCAGGTACATCAGGTATAACTTGGATGACACAATTGTTTGATTTCCAACATCGAATGCTATGTAGTTTCAAATTCAAAAACTAAGTTAAACGAGCACCAGGAAGGACCTGGGGTCATCAATGCACTAGCAAAATCATCTCCTCAAGCCAACTCAACAACCTCATCTCTAGTTATAGTTTTGAACTAAGAAGTCAAAATAGAATTTGGCATGCTAGCTTTAGAATAAAACAATCTATCTTCTTTTTTGATAGATTGTGTCTCCTTTATTACGTATGTTTGTATGTTTAATAGGCCATTTTTCATGTTTAGTTTGTTAGCATCCTTTTGGTCAAATTTTTTGGGCAGTATGTCTAGCCAAGTACAAAAAAAATAAAATTGGTAGGTTAACTGGCTAGTTTTCAAAAGCTATCTCTTCATTTCTATATCCTCTTGCTTTCCATACTTTAGTCAAATCCAATCATAGTGAATTTTTAGCAAGCATGAAGAAAATTGTGGATATGTATTTGGAACAAATGTAAACTTGTTTTTATTAATAGAAAATTACTAATGAATATATATATATATATTGGGTATGTATTATATTCTTTCCACGACTAGTAACGTGCAGGGGGGCGATAGACCCCCCTGTACGTTGCATCGGGCACAACAGGGGGGTCACAGGGGGGGTGGCAGCCCCCCCTGTTCGGGGTCCAGGACAGCGCCTCGGGAAAAAATTGTGGTCCTTATTTTTCGGTGGGCAGACCCGCCCATGGTTTTGTGCATGGGTTTGCATATGGTTTTGGGGCATGATGGTTTTCGGCTCCTGGTATTTTGTAGATCCTGTCAAGGGAACTACGGTTATGTTCTAATCCAGGGTTAATGGATTGGGGTTTATGTATGCTTTGGCATGTCTATATATGTGTTGTAACACTAAAAGGAATATAATGAAAAATCAAGCCGGTCATCCTAATTTGGGATCAAGGGGAAAATCTCTGTGTATATCTGCTTTATGTTTTATGCTCTCGCTATTGTTTATTTTTTGTTTTTAAGATTCATTTGCAAATAATTTCTGTACAGGGTTAAAACATAAATTTGGTATCAAAGTTGTTTCAGCTTCAAGGGGACGCCTTTGCTGTTGAGGGGTTTTTTTCTCGAGCCTGAGGTAGACCCTATTTAGTGGGAGATATGCAGGATTGATTCTTTTGGTGAAAGAAGATGGCGAGCGGAGGGAAGATAGAGATCAAGAAATTTAATGGTCAGATTTTTGAGTTATGGAAGCTCGAGATGGAGGATTTGCTGGTGGATAAAGATCAGTGGATCGCGATAGATCCGGGTACTAAACCAATAGCAATGTCAGATGAAGAATGGAAGAAGCTGGATCGGAAGGCAAAGAGCACAATACGGTTATGTGTCTCAGATTCAGTATTATTGAATGTATCTGGGGAAGCTATGGCGAAGACCTTGTGGGACAAGCTAGGGACTTTGTACCAATCTAAGTCTCTAGTGAATAAATTGTTCCTGTAGAAAAATCTATATAACCTGAGGATGAAGGATGGATACTCAGTGACGGAGCATCTGAATGTCTTCAATACTGTGGTAAGTCAGTTGTCATCTGTTGATATTAAAATCTCAGATAACTACACTAGTTTGTTGTGTTCTCTACCAGACTCGTGGGACAGTCTGGTTATTGCAATAGGTAGCAATACAGCTACCTTGAATTTTGATGACATTGTCTCAGCCTTGCTATCATAGGAAATGAGACGGAGAAATATGGAGGGTCAGAATGGAGATGCCTTATCTGTACGAGGAAGGTCCTGGAACATAAACAAGAATAATTTTTCGAGTGGGAGATCTAAATCTCCTAGTAAGTTTGTAAAGGTGTGCTGGAAATGCGGAAAGGAAAGGCACTACAAAAAGGACTGCAGATCTAAAGCTCCTAAGAAAGGAAAGGGATCTGATGATGCTCCTTGTGCAGAGGCAAAAACCACCTCGGATGAAGGTGGGGATGTGTATTTGGCTTCTTCTTCAAATACACATGTAGATCATGAGTCATTGTTGATTGACTCAGGTGCATCCTTTCACTTCACTCCCCATAGGGAGTGGTAATGCAAGTATGAGAAATATGATGGCGGTGATGTCTTCTTAGGTGATGATAGGAAGGCCAGAATCATCGAACGTGGAAAAGTCAAGCTGAAGCTGCAAGGTGGAAGGATTAGAACACTTCCTGGTGTTCTGCACATTATTGCATTGGCCAGAAATCTGATTTCTGTAAGCAAGATGGATGATGCAAGTGTTAAAACAGTGTTCTAGAGAGATACCTGTAAGATGGTCCGGGGAGCACTGATATTAATGCAGGGAGTTCGGATTGGGACTCTGTACAAGCTTCAGGGAAACATTGTTATTGATGGGTGCAACAATTCTATGGTTCTCGAAAGTGAAGCGGAAAGCCTAGGGGTCTCTGGATAAAAGACCATGCTATGGCATCAAAGGCTTGGACATATTGGAGAGAAGGGCCTTCGTATACTGCATGGAAATGGTATGGTATAAGGTATGTCTAATATATCTCTGTATTTCGATTTTTGTGAACATTGTGTATATGGGAAGCGGAATAGGGTGAGTTTTCCTTCTGGTGCTACGAGAGCGAACAAGATATTAGAGCTTGTGCATAGTGATGTGTTTGGACCTATGTCGGTTCCATCACTAGGTAAGTCTGTGTACTATGTTTCATTCATAGATGACTTCTCAAGGAATACATGGATATATTGCTTGAGGAAGAAATCTGAAGTCTTTGACAAATTTAAAGAATTTAAGGCTCTTGTGGAAAACCAGACAGAGAAGAAGATAAAGGTGTTGAGGACATATAATGGTGTGGAGTTCTGCAAGAAAGAATTTGAAGAGTTTTGTAAGTGTGGTATAGCACAGCAGAAAACTACTCCATACACACATAAGCAAAACAGGGTTACAGAAAGAATGAATAGAACGCTGATGGAAAAGGAAAGAAGCATGCTCAGTGGTACTGAGTTAGGACAAGAATTCTGGGCAGAGGCAGTGGAGACTACATTTTACTTGGTTAATAGAGCACCTTCATTAGTGTTGGAGGATAAGACTCCACATGAGGTATGGACTGGTAAGAAACCCTCTCTTTCACATTTGAGGGTATTTGGATGTGATGCATATGTACATGTTCCAAAGGAGAAAAGGACCAAGTTGGATAATAAATCTAAAAGGTGCATCTTTATTGGGTATAAGGATGGTTTAAAGGGTTACAAGCTTTGGAACTCGGAAATAAGAAAGGTTTTGTACATCCGTGATGTGGTGTTTAGAGAGGTGAAGGATGTTGTTAAACATGAAGTCCTACGAAATGAACCTGAGAAGATAGAGTTTGAGCTAAAGGAGGATGAATCAGACTCTACAATAGAAGAAGACTCAGAAGAGGAAGAGCCAAAAACTCCAGCTGTGAGAAGATCAGTTCAGGAAATAAGATAAAGGTATATTCCATCTTCTTTCTATTCAAATTTTGCTTTAACTATAACTGATGATGATCCCAGAACCATTAGGGAGGCAGTAGATTCAGAGGATGGAAAACTCTAGAAGGAGGCCATGGTTGATGAAATGGCATCCTTGCATAAAAATGAGGAATGGGATCTGGTGGAGTTGTCAGCTGGAAGGAATCCAATCGGGAGAAAATGGGTGTTTAAGAAGAAGATGAATGTAGAAGGAAAGGTGGAGAAATACAAAGCTCGGTTGGTAGCAAAAGGTTATTCCCAGGTGTCGAGGATTGATTTTGGTGATATTTTTTCTCATGTTGCCAAAGTTACTTCTATTAGATTACTTTTATCTGTTGCTGCTGCATTTGATTTTGAGGTAGAACAGATGGATGTGAAGACAAAATTTCTTCACGAAGATCTGGAAGAGGAGAACTACATGAAACAACCTGAAGGCTTTATGGTGAATGGGAAGAAAGAACTGGTATGCAGGTTAAAGAAGTCTTTGTATGGTTTAAAACAGTCACCAAGGATGTGGTATCAGAAATTTGATACCTATATACGGGGAATTGGCTTCACCAGAAGGAAGGAGGATCATTGTGTTCATTTTAAATTAATTGGTGACCGTGTTATTTGTTTGGTCTTATATGTGGATGATATGTTGTTGATTGGAAATGACAAAGAAATTATCCAAGATTTGAAGACCCAACTATTCTCCAAATTCAACATGAAGGATCTTGGTGCTGCAAACTATATTTTGGGCATGGAAATTAAGAGAGATTGGGAAAAGAGGAAGCTCTGGCTAAACCAGAGGAAGTATGTTGAGACTATATTGCAAAGGTTCAATATGCAGGATAGTAAACCGGTGAATGTTCTGATTCCTGTAGGTGTAAATTTGTCTGTTGAACAGTGTCCAAGAACATAAGAAGAAGAGGAGGATATGTCTTGTGTTCCATATGCAAATGTAGTGGGTAGCCTGATGTATGCAATGGTCTGTACTAGACCAGACATTGCGCATGAAGTGGGAGTATTGAGCAGGTTTATGTCAAACCCAGGGAAGGAGCATTGGACAGTAGTGAAGCAGGTTTTCATATATTTGCATGGCACTAGTGATTATGGCTTGTGCTACCATGGAAGACCAGGAATGGAAAGAGCGTTGGACATTCATGGTTTTTTGATGCAGACTGGACTGGAGATATGGACCAAAGAAGATCTACAAGTGGGTATGTGTTTAGCCTATTTGGAGGTGCAGTCAGTTGGATGAGTAAAAGACAGTCTGTAGTGGCTTTTTCAACTACAGAGGCAGAATACATTGCAGCCACTCATGCAAACAAGGAAGCAGTTTGGTTGCATAGATTGTGTTCAAGTATGGGGTTGGTGCAGCAAGCTATAAGGATAGACTGTGATAGCCAAAGTGCAATTTTCTTGGCTAAGAACCCTGCTTATCATTCAAAGACAAAGCACATTGATGTTCAATATCACTTTTGAGATATATGGTTGAGGCTAAAAGGGTGTTGCTAGTAAAGGTGGACACTTTGAAGAATGTTGTAGATGCATTGACGATTTTTGTGAGCACTCAGAAGTTCTCTTGGTGTAGAGAAACAATGGGTGTTGAAAATTTGGGCTAATGACTCAACTCTCCTGTGGCCCCCTATGGAAAGAAAAGAACAAGTGGGATAATGTTGGGTATGTGTTATATTCTTTCCATGACTAGTCACGCACGAGGGGGTGATAGACCACCATGTATGTTGCACCGGGCACAAAATCCCCCCCTGTTCGGGGTCCGGGGCAGTGCCCCAGTAAATTTTTTTGGTCCTTATTTTTCGGTGGGCAAACCCACCCATGGTTTTGTGCATGGTTTTGCACATGGTTTTGGGGCATGATGGTTTTCGGCCCCTGGAATTTTGTAGATCCAGTCAAGGGAACTACAGTTATGTTCTAATCCAGGGTTAATGGATTGGGGTTTATGTATGCTTCGACATGTATATATATATGTGTTTTAACACTAAAAGTAATATAATGAAAAATCAAGCTGGTCGTCCCGATTTGGGATCCAGGGGAAAATCTCTGTGTATATTTGTTTTATGTTTTATGCTCTCGCTATTGTTTATTTTATGTTTTTAAGATTCGCTTGCAGATAATTTTTGTACAGGGTTAAAACGTACATTTGGTATCAGAGTTGTTTCGGCTTCAAGGGGACACTTTTGCTGCTGAGGGGTTTTTTTCTCAGGCCTGAGGTAGACCATGTTCAATGGGAGATCTACGGGATCGATTATTACAGTGAAAGAAGATGGTGATTGGCAGGAAGATAGAGATCGATAAATTTAAAGGTTAGAGTTTTGAGTTGTGGAAGCTCAAGATGGAGGATTTGCTGGTGGATAAAGATCAGTGGATTGCGGTAGATCCCGGTACTAAACCAACGGAAATGTCAGATGAAGAATGGAAGAAGCTGGATCGGAAGGCAAAGAGCACAATACGATTGTGTGTCTCAGATTCAATATTTTTGAATGTATCTGGGGAAGCTATGGTGAAGACCTTGTGGGACAAGCTAGGGAATTTGTACCAATCTAAGTCTCTAGTGAATAAATTGTTCCTGTGGAAAAAGATGTATAACCTGAGGATGAAGGATGGAGACTCGGTGACAGAGCATCTGAACGCCTTCAATACTGTCATAAGTGAGATGTCATATTTTGATATTAAAATCTCAGATAAGTGCATTAGTTTGTTTTGTTCTCTACCAAACTCGTGGGATAGTATGGTTATTGCAATAGGTAGCAATACAACTACCTTGAATTTTGATGACATTGTCTCAGCCTTGTTGTCATAGGAAATGAGATGGAGAAATATGGAGGGTCAGAATGGAGATGCCTTATCTGTACGAGAAAGGTCCTAGAACATAAACAAGAATAATTTTTCGAGTGGGAGATCTAAATCTCTTGGAAAGTTTGTAAAGGTGTGTTGGAAATGCGGAAATGAAAGGCACTACAAAAAGGACTGCAGATCTAAAGCTCCTGAGAAAGGAAAGGGATTTGATGATGCTCCTTCTTAAGAGGCAAAAACCACCTCAAATGAAGGTGGGGATGTGTATTTGGCTTCTTCTTCAAATACACATGTAGATCATGAGTCATGGTTGATTGACTCGGGTGCATCCTTTCACTTCACTCCCCATAGGGAGTGGTTCTGCGAGTATGAGAAATATGATGGCGGTGATGTCTTCTTAGGTGATGATAGGAAGGCCAGAATCGTCATACGTGGAAAATTCAAGCTGAAGCTGCAAGGTGGAAGGATTAGAACACTTCCTAGTTTTCTGCACATTAATTGGCCAGAATCTTATTTCTGTAAGCAAGATGGATGATGCAGGTGTGAAAACAATGTTCGATAAATATATCTGTAAGATGGTTCGGGGAGCACTGATATTAATGCGGGGAGTTTGGATTGGAACTCTGTACAAGCTTCAGGGCAACACTATTATTGATGGGTGCAACAATTATGTGTTCCCAAAAGTGGAGCGGAAAGCCTAGCGGTCTCTGGATAAAAGACCATGCTATGGCATCAAAGGCTTGGACATATTGGAGAGAATGGCCTTCGGATACTGCATGGAAATGGTATGGTAGAAGGTATATCTAATAGCTCTCTAGATTTCTATTTCTATGAACATTGTGTATATGGGAAGAAGAATAGGGTGAGTTTTCCTTCTACTGCTAAGAGGGCGAACAAGATGTTAGAGCTTGTGCACAGTGATGTGTTTGGACCTGTGTCAGTTCCATCACTGGGTAAGTCTATGTACTATGTTTCATTCATAGATGACATCTCAAGGAATACATGGATATATTTCTTGAGGATGAAATCTAAAGTCTTTAACATATTTAAAGAATTTAAGGCTCTGGTGGAAAACCAGACAGAGAAGAAGATAAAGGTGTTGAGGACATATAATGGTGGGGAGTTCTGCAAGAAGGAATTTGAAGAGTTCTATAAGAAGTGTGGTATATCACGGTAAAAGACTACTCCATACACACCTCAGCAAAACGGGGTTGCAGGAAGAATGAACAGAACGCTGATGGAAAAAGCAAGAAGCATGCTTAGTGGTACCAGGTTAGGACAATAATTCTAGGCAGAGGCAGTGGATACTGCATGTTACTTGGTTATAGATCACCTTCATCAGTGTTGGAGGATAAGACTCCACATGAGGTATGGACTGGTAAGAAACCCTCTCTTTCACATCTGAGGGTATTTGGATGTCATGCATATGTACATGTTCCAAAGGATAAAAGGACCAAGTTGGATAATAAATCTGAAAGGTGCATCTTTATTGGGTATAAGGATGGTTTAAAGGGTTACAAGCTTTGGAACCCAGAAATAAGGAAGGTTGTGTACAGCCAAGATGTGGTGTTTAGAGAGGTGAAAGATGTTGTTAAACATCAAGTCCTACCAGAACTTGAGAAGATAGAGTTTGAGCTAAAGGAGGATAAATCAGACTCTACAACAGAAGACAACTCAGAAGAGGAAGAGCCACAACCTCCAACTGTGAGAAGATCAGTTCGGGAAAGAAGACAACCAAAAAGGTATAGTCCATCTGATTTATGTTCAAATTTGTCTTTAACTATAACTGATGATGATCCTAGAACCATCAGGGAGGTAGTAGATTCAGAGGATGGAAAACTCTAGAAGGAGGCCATGGTTGATGAAATGGCATCCTTCCATAAAAATGAGGCATGGGATCTGGTGGATTTGTCGGCTAGAAGGAAGCCCATTGGGAGAAAATGGGTGTTTAAGAAGAAGATGAATGTAGAAGGCAAGGTGGAGAAATAAAAAGCTCGGTTGGTAGCAAAAGGTTATTCCCAGGTGTCGGGGATTGATTTTGGTGATATTTTTTCTCATGTTGCCAAAGTTACTTCTAGTAGATTACTTTTATCTATTGCTACTGCATTTGATTTTGAGGTAGAAAGGATGGATGTGAAGAAAACATTTCTTCATAGAGATCTGGAAGAGGAAATCTACATGAAACAACCTGAAGGCCTTATGGTGAAGGGGAAGAAAGAACTGGTATGCAGGTTAAAGAAGTCTTTATATGGGTTAAAACAGTCACCAAGTATATGGTATCAGAAATTTGATACCTATATACGTGGACTTGGCTTCCCCAAAAGAAAGGAGGATCATTGTGTTTATTTTAAATTAATTGGTGACCGTGTTATTTATTTCGTCTTGTATGTCGATGATATGTTGTTGATTGGAAATGACAAAGAAATTATCCAATATTTGAAGACCCAACTTTTCTCCAAATTTGACATGAAGGATCTTGCTGCTGCAAACTATATTTTGGGCATGGAAATTAAGAGAGATTGTCAAAGAGGAAGCTCTGGTTAAACCAGAGGAAGTATGTCGAGACTATATTGCAGAGGTTCAATATGAAAGATAGTAAACCAGTGAATGTTCTGATTCCTGTAGGTGTAAATTTTTCTGTTGAATAGTGTCCCAAGATACAAGAAGAAGAGGAGGATATGTCTCGTGTTCCATATGCAAGTGGAGTGGGTAGCCTGATGTATGCAATGGTCTGTACTAGACCAGACATTGCGCATGCAGTGGGAATATTGAGAAGGTTTATGTCAAACCAAGGGAAGGTGCATTGGACAGTAGTGAAGCGGGTTTTCAGATATTTGTGTGGCACTAGTGATTATGGCTTGTGCTACCATGGAAGACTGGGTTTGGAAAGAGTGTTGGACATTCGTGGTTTTGTTGATGCAGACTGCGTTAGAGATCTGGACCAAAGAAGATCTACAAGTGGGTATGTGTTTAGCATATTTGGAGGAGCAATCAGTTGGATGAGTAAAAGATATTCTGTAGTGGCTCTTTCAACTATAGAGGCAGAATACATGGCAGCCACTCATGCAAGAAAGGGAACAGTTTGGTTGCAGAGATTGTGTTCAAGTATGGGGTTGGTGCAGCAAGTTATAAGGATAGATTGTGATAGCCAAAGTGAAATTTTCTTGGCTAAGAACCCTGCTTATCATTCAAAGAAAAATCACATTGATGTTCAATATCACTTTGTGAGATATATGGTTGAGGCTAAAAGGGTGTTGCTGGTAAAGGTGGACACTTTAAATGATGAAGTCTGTGAGCACTCAGAAGTTCTCTTGGTGTAGAGAAACAATGGGTGTTGCAAAGCTGGGCTAATGACTCAGCTCTCATGTGGCCCCCTGTCGAAAGAAAACAACAAGTGGGAGAATGTTGGGTATCTGTTATATTTTTTCCACGACTAGCCTCGCGCAGGGGGGGGCGATAGACCACCATGTACGTTTCGCTGGGCACAATAGCCCCCACTGTTCGGGGTCCTGGGCAATGCCCCGGGAAATTTTTTTGGTTCTTATTTTTCGGTGGGATGACCCGCCCATGGTTTTTTGCATGGGTTTGCACATGGTTTGGGGCATGATGGTTTTTGGCCCCTAATATTTTGTAGATCTGGTCAAGAGAACTAAAGTTATGTTATAATCCAGGGTTAATGGATTGGGCTTTATGTATGCTTCGGCATGTATATATATGTGTTATAACACTAAAAGTAATATAATGAAAAATCAAGTTGGTCGTCTCGATTTGGGATCTAGGGGAAAATCTCTGTGTATATCTATTTTATGTTTTATGCTCTCGCTATTGTTTATTTTCTGTTTTTAAGATTCTTTTGCAGATAATTTCTGTACAGGGTTAAAACGTACATTTGGTATCAACGTTGTTTAAGCTTCAAGGGGATGCCTTTACAGCCACTTTGCAACTGAGGGGTTTTTTGCTCGGGCCTGAGGTAGACCCTGTTCAGAGGGAGATCTGCAAGATCGATTCTTGCGGTGAAAGAAGATGGCGAGCGGCTGGAAGATAGAGATCGAGAAATTTAATGGTCATATTTTTTAGTTGTGGAAGCTCAATATGGAGGATCTGCTGGAGGATAAAGATCAATGGATCGCAGTAGATCCGGGTACTAAACCAACGGCAATGTCAGATGAAGAATGGAAGAAGCTGGATTGGAAGGCAAAGAGAACAATATGGTTGTGTGTCTCAAATTCAGTATTGTTGAATGTATCTGGGGAAGCTATGGTGAAGACCTTGTGGGACAATCTAGGGACTTTGTACCAATCTAAGTCTCTGGTGAATAAATTGTTCCTGCGGAAAATCTTTAAAACCTGAGGATGAAGGATGGAGACTCGGTGACAGAGAATCTGAATGCCTTCAATACTGTGGTAAGTCAGTTGTCATATGTTGATATTAAAATCTGAGATAAGTGCATTAGTTTGTTTTGTTCTCTACCAGACTCGTGGGATAGTCTAATTATTGCAATAGGTAGCAATACAACTACCTTGAATTTTGATGACATTCTCTCAGCTTTGTTTTTGGAGGAAATGAGACGAAGAAATATGGAGGGTTAGAATGGAGATGCCTTATCTGTATGAGGAAGGTCCCAGAACAAAAACAATAATAATTTTTCGAGTGGGAGATCTAAATCTAGAGGGAGATCTAAATCTCCTGGAAATTTTGTAAAGGTGTGCTGGAAATGCGAAAAGGAAAGGCACTACAAAAAGGAATGCAGATCTAAAGCTCCTAATAAAGGAAAGGGATCTGATGATGCTCCTTCTTAAGAGGTAAAAACCACCTCGGATGAATTTGGGGATGTGTATTTGGCTTCTTCTTCAAATACACATGTAGATCATGAGTCATGGTTGATTGACTAGGGTGCATCCTTTCACTTCACTGCCCATAGGGAGTGGTTCTGCGAGTATGAGAAATATGATGGCAGTGATGTCTTCTTAGGTGATCATAGGAAGGCCAGAATCGTCGGACGTGGAAAATTCAAGATGAAGCTGCAAGGTGGAAGGATTAGAACACTTCCTGGTGTTCTGCACATTCTTGTATTGGCCAGAAATCTGATTTATGTAAGCAAGATGGATGATGCAGGTGTGAAAACAATGTTTGAGAAAGATACCTGTAAGATGGTTCGGGGAGCGTTGGTATTGATGCAGGGAGTTCGGATTGGAACTATGTACAAGCTTCAGGCAACACTGTTATTGATGGGTGAAACAATTTTGTGGTTCCCGAAAGTGGAGCGGAAAGCCTAGCGGTCTCTGGAGAAAAGACCGTGCTATGGCATCAAAGGCTTGGACATATTGGAGAGAAGGGCCTTCGTATACTGCATGGAAATGGTATGGTAGAAGGTATGTCTCATAGCTCTCTGGATTTCGATTTCTGTGAACATTTTTTATATGGGAAGCAGAATAGGGTGAGTTTTCCTTCTGGTGCTAAGAGGGCGAACAAGATATTAGAGCTTGTGCACAATGATGTGTTTGGACCTGTGTCGGTTCCATCACCGGTTAAGTATGTGCACTATGTTTCATTCCTATATGAATTCTCAAGGAATACATGGATATATTTGTTGAGGATGAAATCTGAAGTCTTTGAAAAATTTAAATAATTTAAGGCTCTGGTGGAAAACCATACAGAGAAGAAGATAAAGGTGTTGAGGACAGATAATGGTGGGGAGTTCTACAAGAAGGAATTTGAAGAGTTCTATAAGAAGTGTGGTATAGCATGGCATAATACTACTCCATACACACCTCAAAAAAATGGGGTTTCAGGAAGAATGAACAGAACGCTGATGGAAAAGGCAAGAAGCATACTCAGTGATATCGAGTTAGGACAAGAATTCTGGGCAGAGGCAATGGAGACTACATGTTACTTGGTTAATAGATCACCTTCATCAACGTTGGAGGATAAGACTCCAAATGAGGTATGGACTGGTAAGAAACCCTCTCTTTCACATCTGAGGGTATTTGGATGTGATGCATATGTACATGTTCCAAAGGAGAAAAGGACCAAGTTGGATAATAAATCTAAAAGGTGCATCTTTATTGGGTATAAGGATCGTTTAAAGGGTTACAAGCTTTGGAACCCGGAAATAAGGAAGGTTGTGTATAGTCAAGATGTGGTTTTTAGAGAGGTGAAAGATGTTTTTAAACATGAATTCCTACCAAATGAACCTAAGAAGATAGAGTTTGAGCTAAAGGAGGATGAATCAGAATCTACAACAGAAGAAGAATCAGAAGAGGAGCCACAAACTCCAGCTGTGAGAAGATCAGTTTGGGAAAGAAGACAACCAGAAAGGTATAGTCCATCTGCTTTCTGTTCAAATTTTTCTTTAACTATGACTGATGATGATCCTAGAACCATCAAGGAGGAAGTAGATTCAGAGGATGGAAAACTATGGAAGGAGGCCATGATTGATGAAATGGCATCCTTGCATAAAAATGAGGCATGGGATCTGGTGGAGTTGTCGGTTGGAAGGAAGCCCATCGGGAGAAAATGCGTGTTTAAGAAGAAGATGAATGTAGAAGGCAAGGTGGAGAAATACAAAGCTCAGTTGGTAGCAAAAGGTTATTCCCAGGTGCCGGGGATTGATTTTGGTGATATTTTTTCTCCTGTTTCCAAATTTACTTCTATTAGATTACTTTTATCTGTTGCTGCTACATTCGATTTTGAGGTAGAACAGATGGATGTGAAGACAACATTTCTTCATGAATATTTGGAACAGGAGATCTACATGAAACAACCTGAAGGCTTTATGGTGAATGGGAAGAAAGAACTGGTATGTAGGTTAAAGAAGTCTCTGTATGGGTTAAAACTGTCACCAAGGATGTGGTATCAGAAATTTGATACCTATATACGGGGACTTGGCTTCACCAGAAGCAAGGAGGATCACTGTGTTTATTTTAAATTAATTGGTGACCATGTTATTTATTTGGTCTTGTATGTGGATGATATGTTGTTGATTGGAAATGACAAAGAAATTATCCAAGATTTGAAGACCCAATAGTTCTCCAAATTCGACATGAAGGATCTTGATGCTGCAAAATATATTTTGGGCATGGAAATTAAGAGAGATCGGGCAAAGAGAAATATCTAGTTAAACCATAGGAAGTATGTCGAGACTATATTGTAGAGGTTCAATATGCAGGATAGTAAACCGGTGAATGTTCTGATTCCTGTAGGTGTAAAGCTATCTGTTGAACAGTGTCCCAAGACACGAGAAAAAGAGGAGGATATGTCCCGTGTTCCATATGCAAGTGTAGTGGGTAGCTTTATGTATGCAATGGTCTGTACTAGACCAGACATTGCGCATGCAGTGGGAGTATCGAGCAGGTTTATATCAAACCCATTGAATGAGCATTAGACAGCAGTGAAGCGGGTTTTCAGATATTTTTGTGGCACTAGTGATTATGGCTTGTGCTATCATGGAAGACCAGTATTGGAAAGGGTGTTGGACATTCGTGGTTTTTTTGATGCAGACTAGGCTAGAGATCTGGACCAAAGAAGATCTACAAGTGGATATGTGTTTAGCCTATTTAGAGGTGCAGTCAGTTGGATGAGTAAACAATAGTCTGTAATGGCTCTTTCAACTACGGAGGTAGAATACATGGCAGCCACTCATGCAAGTAAGGAAGTAGTTTGGTTACATAGATTGTGTTCAAGTATGGGGTTGGTGCAGCAAGCTACAAGGATAGACTGTGATAGCCAAAGTGCAATTTTCTTGGCTAAGAACCTTGCTTATCATTCAAAGACAAAGCACATTGATGTTCAATATCACTTTGTGAGATATATTTTTGAGGCTAAAAGGGTGTTGCTGGTAAAGGTGGACACTTTAAAGAATGTTGCAGATGCATTAACGAAGTCTGTGAGGACTCAGAATTTCTCTTGGTGTAGAGAAACAATGGGTGTTGCAAAGCTGGGCTAATGACTCAACTCTCTTATGGCCCCCTGCGGAAAGAAAAGAAAAAGTGGGAGAATGTTGGGTATGTGTTATATTCTTTCCACGAATAGTCACGCGCGGGGGGGGGGGGGGCGATAGACCACCATGTACGTTGTGCCAGGCACAACAGCCCCCTCTGTTCAAGGTCCGGTGTAGCACCTGGAAATTTTTTTGGTCCTTATTTTTTGGTGGGCGAACCCTCCCATGGTTTTGTGCATGGGTTTGCACATGGTTTTGGGGAATGATGGTTTTCGTCCCCTGGTATTTTGTAGATCCATTTAAAGGAACTACGGTTATGTTCTAATCCAGGGTTAATGGATTGGGGTTTATGTATGCTTCGGCATGTATATATATGTGTTGTAACACTAAAAGTAATATAATGAAAAATCAAGTTGGTTGTCCCAATTTGGGATCCAGGGGAAAATCTCTGTGTATATCTATTTTATGTTTTATGCTCTCGCTATTGTTTATTTTCTGTTTCTAAGATTCGTTTGCAGATAATTTTTGTACAGGGTTAAAAGGATGGTTTAAAGGGTTACAAGCTTTGGAACCCGGAAATAAGGAAGGTTGTGTACATCCAAGTTGTGGTGTTTAGAGACGTGAAAGATGTTGTTAAACATGAAGTCCTACCAAAGGAACCTAAGAAGATAGAGTTTGAGCTAAACGAGGATGAATCGGACTCTAAAACAGAAGAAAACTCAGAAGAGGAAGAGCCATAAACTCCAGCTGTGAGAAGATCAGTTCGGGAAAGAAGACAACCAGAAAGGTATAGTCCATCTGATTTCTGTTCAAATTTTTCTTTAACTATAACTAATGATGATCCCAGAACCATCAGGCAGACAATAGATTCAGAGGATGGAAAACTCTGGAAGGAGGCCATGGTTGACGAAATGGCATCCTTGCATAAAAATGAGGCATGAGATCTGGTGGAGTTGTCGGCTGGAAGGAAGCCCATCGGGAGCAAATGGGTGTTTAAGAAGAAGATGAACGTAGAAGGCAAGGTGGAGAAATACAAAGCTCGGTTGGTAGCAAAAGGTTATTCCCAGGTGCCGGGAATTGATTTTGGTGATATTTTTTCTCCTGTTGCCAAAGTTACTTCTATTAGATTACTTTTATTTGTTGCTGCTGCATTTGATTTTGAGGTAGAACAGATGGATGTAAAGAAAAAATTTCTTCATGGGGATTTGGAAGAGGAGATCTACATGAAACAACCTGAAGGCTTTATGGTGAATGGGAAGAAAGAGCCGGTATGCAGGTTAAAGAAGTCTCTGTATGGGTTAACACAGTCACCAAGGATGTGGTATTAAAAATTTGATACCTATATATGGGGACTTGGCTTCACCAGAAGCAAGGAGGATCACTATGTTTATTTTAAATTAATTGGTGACTGTGTTATTTATTTGGTCTTGTATGTGGATGATATGTTGTTGATTGGAAATGAAAAAGAAATTATCCAAGATTTGAAAAGCCCAATTTGTTCTTGAGGTCGACATGAAATATCTTGGTCTTTAAGCTATATTTTGGGCATGGAAATTAAGAGATCGACGAAGAGGAAGCTGGTTAAACAGGAAGTATGTTGAGACTATATTGCAGAGGTTCAATATGCAGGATAGTAAACCGGTGAATGTTCTGATTCCTATAGGTGTAAATTTGTCTGTTGAACAGTGTCCCAAGACACAAGAAGAAGAGGAGGATATGTCCCGTGTTCCATATGCAAGTGCAGTGGGTAGCCTAATGTATGCAATGGTCTATACTAGACCAGACATTGCGCATGCAATGGGAGTATTGAGCAGGTTTATGTCAAACCCAGAGAAGGAGCATTGGACAACAGTGAAGCGGGTTTTCAGATATTTTTGTGGCACTAGTGATTATGGCTTCTGCTACCATGGAAGACCAGGATTGGAAAGAGTGTTGGACATTCATGATTTTGTTGATGCAGACTCGGCTGGAGATCTGGACCAAAGAAGATCTACAAGTGGGTATGTGTTTAGCCTATTTGGAGGTGCAGTCAGTTGGATGAGTAAAAGATAGTTTGTAGCGGCTCTTTCAACTACAGAGGAAGAATACATGGCAGCCACTCATGCAAGCAAGGAAGCAGTTTGGTTGCAGAGATTGTGTTCAAGTATGGGGTTGATTTAAACATTCTGGATATTGTGATAGCCAAAGTGCAATTTTCTTGGCTAAGAACCCTACTTATCATTCAAATACAAAGCACATTGATGTTCAATATCACTTTGTGAGATATATGGTTGAGGCTAAAAGGGTGTTGCTAGTAAAGGTGGACACTTTAAAGAATGTTGCAGATGCATTGAAGAAGTCTGTGAGCACTCAGAATTTCTCTTGGTGTAGAGAAATAATGGGTGTTGCAAAGCTAGGCTAATGACGCAGCTCTCCTATGGCCCCCCGCGGAAAGAAAACAAGAAGTGGGAGAATGTTGGGTATGTGTTATATTCTTTCCACGACTAGTCACGCGTGAGGGGGCGATAAACCACCATGTATGTTGCGTCGGGCGCAGCAGCCCCCCCTGTTCGGGGTCCGAGGCAACCCCCCGGGAAATTTTTTTGGTCCTTATTTTTCGGTGGGTGGACCCGCCCATGGTTTTGTGCATGGGTTTGCACATGGTTTTGGGGCATGATGGTTTTCGGCCCCTGGTATTTTGTAGATTCGGTCAAGGGAACTACATTTATGTTCTAATCTATGGTTAATGGATTGGAGTTTATGTATGCTTCGGCGTGTAGATATATGTGTTGTAACACTAAAAGTAATATAATGAAAAATCAAGTTGTTCGTCTCGATTTGGGATCCAGGGGAAAATCTCTGTGTATATCTGTTTTATGTTTTATGCTCTCGCTATTGTTTATTTTCTGTTTTTAAGATTCGTTTGCAGATAATTTCTGTACAGGGTTAAAACCTACAATATATATATATATATATATATATATATATATATATATATATATATATATATATATATATATATATATATATATATATAGTTATAGTTATAGTTATTTATTTATTTATTTATTATTATTATTTTCAGATGTTAAATTATAATTTATCCATAAAATTTTATGGATATTTTATTAAACAATTTGTTACAACATATCTATTAAACTATAGAATATGGTTAAACTATAATTATTTTGTAATGTTGATCAAAGTCACAACTTCACAACAACATCAAGTGTTTATTTCATTGAGCACTTGCTTGAATTTATCGGTACCAATCTTGCTCAAGTCATTCTCTGTGTTTTATGAGAAACCCAAAGGTTTCAGGTTTGATTCTTTGCGATGTTAATCCTTGGCATTTTTGGCTATTTCAAAGAACCTCTCAAGTAGAGAACAAATTTCTAGAGTCGAATGTCATTGAGAACAATGTTGTTTGTCTGGGCTTGTAATGTCGTCTTCCCACATCTACGCAAGTAACTGGCCAACTTGGGTAAACATGCGACGAGAGGCCACTAATATGAGATTCAACCTCCTAGATGACCTTGAGGAAGTGGAACTGACAGAAACAAGTCAGACACACCTTACACAACATAAACAACATCCCCATGAGGTAACCCAACCTTCCAGACCCCTAACCCCTGAGGGAGACTGGAATTTTGACCATTTTGAGACGCAGGCATGCCAAGGCAAGGTAGTGGATGGGAGCCTATAGCCATAGGCATAACACAACAAGCATGCGGCCAGGGCCCCAATTTATCAGTTTTGTGTCTGCAACTTCTGGATTTGTACCACCTTTTCAGCCCTAGATCCCAGGTCACTGCCCAAAACCTCATGAAACTTTAGGGGATGATAAATAACATTAAATCAAAGGTACAGAATCAATCACATCTTCAGGAACTAATCTGGACCCCTCCTAACCATGACAGGAATTTCGTCAAACATGTCACAAAAATTGCATCTACAGGTGTAAACAACAGATTTAAACATAGGGGTCTCTTACTTATATGAGAATCGCAAAGAAGCATTGCTCTCCTACATGATAAGCTACAATATAATCTATTTTACCATAGATACATTTTGTATTCATTTATAGGTAAAAACATGGATAGATCCATACATTATCACTACTCGAAAACATGCTTCTAACCAGCACAATAACAACTGAAATACAATGGATACAACAAAAATAAAATACATACATAAACTAGTACATTTGCATACTGAATACCAGAGGAATAAGCTCTTCATTACTAAATGTAAAAACCAACTGGAGATGGGACTTCCACGTTCCACCTGACCATAGATTAGTTGAGCCAAGTCTCACTTCATCCAATCACCCCTATGCGATATTCCAAGCATGAATGTGAGATCTAATCAAAGACATCAAACATAATCAATATAGGAATTCCAGATGTTAGCCTCTCTCATAAAACAATAATAAATCCAAAAAGAAAATAAATAAATTAAATATTAAAAGTTAGGAATTTATGCCTAACTCTTTAGTTTGGGTTGTTCCTCTAAGATAGGAGTTAGTTTAGGTAGCTCATATATTGGTGTGTGTTTGGTTGAGAAATTATCTCAACAAGGTGTTCAAGATAGCACGTACTATCTTGAGACATTGTCTCCTCATATATTTAATTATAAAATTACATTCTTTTAATAATGAGAAAATATGTGAGGAAGCCATGAGGTTGAAGCCTTTTCCGCCATTATTTGGTGTCTGGTTTATTATGTGTGTTTTCTGTATTTTTATGATTTAATTTGATTTTCAATATGTGGTATCAGAGCTTGTAAGATGCCTATTTTAAATCTGCAAGTTTTCATATATATTGTGTGTTCTTTCTGTATTTTTCTGAGTTAATTTGATTTTCAATATGTGGTATCAAAGCCAGGTTAATAAATGACTGTATTTATATAGTTTTTTATATCAAATTTTGTTTTTCCATCTTGCAACATCAGTGAGCGATCTTCCGAAGGGAGCGATTTGTGTTGGTTGGTCAGGTTGTGCTACCAGAACGCTGTTGTGAGGAGAGGGCTGAGGATTTAGACACAGTGTTAAAGCGGATGGGCAGCACCAAGATTGGCAGTGGTAAGTAAATGCACTACAATGTAGAGAAATTGGTTGTGAATCCTTCCAAAAAAAGAAACAAAATGATGAGTAAATGATCTTATATGTCGTAAGACTTATATATATACAGTCCCATTCTCCTTGTGTTGCTGGGCTATGATCCATTTCATGTGAGTCGAAAAATGTGTTGCTGACTATGATTCCATAGCAAATATTCTTCATTTTCTGCGTTAACCTTTCATGTGGATGGTAATTGCGTAGTTGTACAATGCGTGGAATGGTGTAGCGAAACTACTAGCTCGCAAGCGAAGTTGTAGTAGTGAGCAATTAAAGATAAATTAGAATCGGTCTATGTAGCTGTGCACAAGCAGCAAAAAATGAGAAAGGCACTCGAGCACTGTGGGAAGAGCAACATTGAACATTGAAATGGTGGCTTGAAGCACCGTGATCAGGCATCACACTGCTAATGGTGGCCCGAAACACCATGACCAAGCATTAATTGCATGCAAGGAAGTTGCCAACAGGTGGCTCGACGCATTCGTGGATAGTCAAGGGACATTGTCGTAGTTTGAAGATACATTGCAGTGAAATTAAAGCGTAAGTGTCAGTCATGGGACATTGGGTGAACCACACAGCATTGCAGCACGATTGTAATGTATCATACGGGTGCCCAAAACCATAACGCAGAATTGCTAAAGTGTTTGTTGTGTGCATAAGATCACACCAAGTGCAATGGTAACGCAGCCTAGTAAAGATGTTTAATCTACAATCAATGTTGATTCGAATGCGTTGATTACATTCCCTCACAACCGGTGGTGCCGGATTTCAAGTGAACACACCAGATTTATCAGTGGTGGATCGCTTCAAATAAAATATTTTCCAAAAGGTGTTAACAGGGTAAGGTTCTTCGGCATTCTGTACACAATTTCTCCACGTTTTTTATAGGATCCATATTATATTAATCCAATTACTTATATCTGCAAATACCATAGAGGTATATGCACCATATGCATGGAGGGAAATTAGAGTAGTCGATGACAGTTTTTGGAATATGTGCTCAAGAAAAGAAGGATTTGCCTTATTGTGGTAATAAAAAGGGAAGGATTTTTTTTTTTTTCCTACATCATTATGGTATGAAAATATGAACCGGAGTGGCGCAGTTGAATTATGAAGGGCAAAGGTATGACTGAGCATGTTATGTGTTGACTTTTTGGGGTTTTCTTAGTTGAACTTATAATTAAGTATTTTGCGGAGATGATTTATGTCAACATGCCGCAAATGCGGAGGTTTAAATGAATGCAAAGTGAATGGCAAGGGAGAATGCGCAAATACTGGGTGATATAGAGAGGAACATGCATTTTTATGTGAGACGGTTTTTATGCTTAATATGTGGGTTTTGACATTTGCATGAGTAGAATTTGTGTGAAGGAGTATGAATGATGTACCATTTATAATATGCAGTTGTATGGTGCATGAAAGTATAGGTGAGAGATGGAACAAGATCACACAGAGATCTTGAAGGTGAGCTGATATGTTTTATTTTAACACTGGTTTGAAGATAATATTTCAGAATACAGGTTGCAGATCTCAGCAAACGAAGATCACAATTTTAAAAGTACTGATGAAAGAGACTAGTAATAGTTTCTGAATGAAAGCAAAGTGTGGAGCAGAACCTTGAATAATTCCAACAGAGATTGGATAAAAAGGACAATTGTGTTCTTAAAAAGTGTAGGTGAGTTGAAGTGGGCATAAAATTAAATAAAGTGTTTCTTTTTGGGAGTGATAAGGTGCATTAAAAATTTTGTAACTTGGAGAAATAATGTTTTTGTAAGTTTGTTTAAAAAAAAGGGGGTGGAATGAGAGTTTTTAAAGTAAAATTCTATTTGTAATTTTGGAGAAATAAGTGATTTTGTGGAGTGATAAAGATTCACCTTTTTTGTAAATTTGGAGTGATCAAAAGAAAGCTCATTTTTGTAGGAGGTTGAGTCTGTTTTTGAAGTCACTTTTTCTTCCAAGAAGTTCTAAAACTTTGATTCCATGAAGATGTTGTGAAGCTCCATGATTATGTACTCCAAATTTTAATAAAGCATATATTTTTCGTGGTTATTGTGACCTAGATCCGCCCAAAATTGAATAAGGGGATCTTAGGTACACGAAAAATGTGTTGATGATGGTGCATGCTTCATGTTGTTGCTTTTGATTTGTGTCTATTTTTGACACAAATGATTTCATTTAACACATACATAAAGTTCAATACAAACAAGCACAACATCTGTAACAAAGTAGCTACAAGGAAGGATAATTAAGCTCAACACATGCATTTGCGTCACTACAACAAATAATCAAAGTTTTCAACATCGGCATTCTACCTCAACAAGCAAATTCACTTAATACAATCAAGTTCATGTACCTGCAAACTCCAGCATTTCAAAGCAAAGTCTACATCACTACAATCAAGTTAATGAATTTGCAAACTTCAACGTTTCATAGCACAGTCTGCATCAACATTTTTGAACTTGTAATCAAACTCAAATTTCATTGAATTGTAAGGGTGCATTCTCGATTGAAACCGACACCCAAGTTTTGAATTGAGTCAAATTAAGTCAAATTGAATTCATTGTAGTGAGTCATTAAAATCATTAAGCGTTTTTGGGTGCATTTTCAATAGTGTTATACACCCTTTCTTTAAGTAGAATCAAGTGAATGCACGAGTTTTAACTCTAAAGCAAACAAGAAACAAGTTCACATCTCCTACAAGTGAGCGTAAGTATTCATTAAAGAAATTTGCATCAAGTCAGTACAAATTTCAAACCATCAAGCGAGCCAGTTCATTGCAGAAACCATCAAAGCAACCAAGCAAGTTCAACTCTAACACCAATCAAGCAACTTGAAATCTACATCAAGCAAGTGTGAGTATTAAGTCAAGTGAGCATTCAAGCAAAGCGATCATCATCAAGCGAGCGTGAATTCAATAGTTCAAGCAAGAAAATTCTACAACTCTAACAAGTGTTCCAAGCAAGTGAAATAAGCAACAAGTCAAGCGAGCGTGCCATTCAAACCACATAGAAAGCGAGTCTGTCATTCAAGTAACAAAATCAGGTGAAACAGTTCAAAGCATGACATCTACGACAAGCGAGCCTGAATTCAAGAGAGCAAGTTCAGATGGTGCAACACATTCAGTTGTTAAAAATTCTTCACAATTTGATCATCTCCATTGATGAAGACATGGTGCAAATCAGCAAAGAAACTCTTGCTGATCTTTCACGGCATCTACAACAAACAAATGAAACCATTGAGTTTCTTCAACTAGAGTCGCAACTACAAAGAAATAAGTTGCAAGAAAAGAGTGATACTTTCAAGTCTTTGAACCATCTAGATGATAAGTCATTCATCCAAACAGCTTCTAGTGTCGAAGTTGTTCCAGTTCAAATTTCTTCCAAGCCAATTATCAAGCCATGGGAAGAAATTCAAAATAATAAGAATCGACGAGGCTTAGGATATGTAAATGATGATAACAACCTGCATATCCCAGATTATTCCAAGCCAATTAAGTTCGTCAGTGCAAGATTTCTTGCCCAAATCACCTCAGCAAGTTCTAGGAAAGTTGCAGACAAACAGAATTTCACGCAACCTGAAGTTGAAGTCAAACCAAAATGTCCTAATTGTCAAAGAACCGGTCATATGGAAGATTAGTGTTTTGATCTCCATCCTTGTCGCCATTGTGGCAAGACAAATCATTCATCTGAGAAATGTTGCATCCAACCAAAATCAGCTAGATTAAATATCAACTATGAATGGATTGATCCTTGGGAATGGTCATCCTTGGAAGGATTCACAACTGATTTGTCTACATCGCAGTGTGTTTACCTACCACTACCAATCTTGGTGCTGCCCATCCGCTTTAACACTGCGTCTAAATCCTCGGCCCTCTCCTCACAACAGCGTTCCAATAGCACAACCTAACCAACCAACACAAATCGCTCCCTTCGGAAGATCGCTCACTGATGTTGCAGGATGGACAAACAAAATTTGATATAAAAAATTATATAAATACAATCATTTATTAACTTGGCTTTGATACCACATATTGAAAATAAAATTAACTCAGAAAAATACAGAAAACACACATAATAAACCAGACACCAAATAATGGTAGAAAAGGCTTCAGCCTCACGACTTCCTCACATATTTTCTCATTATTAAAATAATGTAATTTTACAATTAAAAAAAAACTCACCGGTTCTTTTGTTGTGTTAAAAATTTCTCACTAATTCTTTGTTGTCGATTGCCCACTGGCGAATTTGTTGATGCCCACTGGCTGTTGAATATGCCCACTGGCTACGAAAGCTGCCCACTGGCTGCTTTTGCTGGTTTTGTCGAGACTTTCAAAATGACAACCATCGTCAATTTCATTGACACCAGAGGCCAAACCACCTCAACCCTAAACCAATGATTCCACCTCACGGTCATACATCACAACCATCATGGATTGGTCTCTATCCAAGTTTTTCCAAGGCTCCAGAGTGTTAGTTCCAACTAGGGCTTCCAGGACTAGTGATGAGCACTATCATTAGGTACATTCGAAGGGGTTAATATTCGCATTTTTAGCTTAATTATTCTCTCTTTATCACATTTAATTGAATTTTGTCACGTTTTTCTTAGTGAGAATGGTGTATTAAGGGTTTTCATGCTTTGAGGCCTAATGTGGTTTAAATGTAGGAAAATCAGGGGAATATGCCATTTTTTAGGAAGAATGCACAATCAGGGCTCGGAGTAGACAACAAGGAGTTGTTGTAGGAGGGTTGAACACCTACTTAACTCCTAAAGGAAGCCAATATCTCCTCGATATTCTCATCCAACAACTTGAAATCAGAGGCAACCAAGCAAGTGAAAGATCAAGGGGAGCCAAGCTCCACTTCTCTCGAATTAAATGGGAACAAATACCTACTTTTGAGGGAGTTGTTGGTAGCTACCCTTTAGCATAAATAGGCCAGAGCAAGAGCTCACTAGGATTTTATTTTTGGATGTAGCTGGAGCACTCTTGTCTCTTGTGTTAGACATTTATGACTTTCATATGTTATGTACAACACTGGTTATGAAATGCAATGAGCATTTGGTTTTTTCTCCGTTGATTTAGTTTCATGTGGCTAAACTTGTGGGTTAGGGCCCAATACATTGGCATCGGTCTCTCTTATTTACTTGTGTTTTCTCTTATGTTGCAGTAGTTAATCTCTTTCATTTCATGTTTGGTAGCATATAAAACCTCAAAACTGTGTTCTAAGCCTTTCTCTCTCACCTCTTCCATTGGAGCTTGAGGAGGAAGGTCTTCTACCACAGACCCAAAATGTATTTTAGTTTAATATATCTTGGAAAATTTATATAGATTACTTTCCTTATCATGAACATGTTGTAGATGCAGAGGTAGATTTTTGTTTCACTTGCATAGGTAGGTTTATTTAAATTCAACCCATCTTTTCCAACATTTTTATGATAAGTTTGTAAATGGTGAATGCATGAACAGGTAGTTTAATTGAAGGTTTGAATATAGCATCAGAGGAGGACCTCCAACACCATCAACTTCAGTATTCACCCTTCATCAACCTCCTTCCATCCAAGTCACCTACAACCCTGTTTTTTGGAAATCATCACCACATCACCGTGAGCCACCTTGAAGGTGCAAGATAGGATTTGTGAATATTTATGAGCTTGGCAAAGGGGTGGGATACCCTTTAATGGCATAAATCCACCTTCACACCACCTCTCCTAACCTTTTCCTCACCATTTTTATCCTTAAACTCCACACAGCTTGTTTCTTGTATCTTTTCAGGACATCCTGTAGCACTATAGGAAATCCTGTAGTAGTGCCAAATACTCTCTCCTTAATCCCAAAATCACTCTTTCACCTCATCTAAGCCTATCCAAGCCACCAACAGACCTTCAACTGTGAAAAATCTGGTCCAGGGACCCTTTTATACCACCTCGGTGCCTCTTTCTTTTGCTGCAAAACAGGTTCATTTAAAAGTGTGATTAGCTCATTACTAGATGCATCATTAAACACAGTAGTTAAGCATGAGATAGATAGGACTCAATTATTCATTTGATTCAGTATGTGTGCTCTATATTATATTCCTTTTCCTCAATTCAATTCAACAATCTAGCTTATGAATGTCACTTATTGTATTTTCCTTTCTTGCATTAGCATAAGTGTGAATTTCTCTTTCTTGCAAATAGCTAGATGAATCAGTGTGATCTATAGTATTTTCTTTCCTTGTTGATAGATTAATGGTCATGGTTTATTTCCGATCTTAGATTACATTTAGAAGTGTGACGGACTTCCTTTCCTAGAAGTAACCCTAGCAATAGCACCTTATTGTACAACTTAGTGGATGACATGAGTAGAACTCATATGTTGTGCATATAGCACTATCACCTCCAAGTTTGTACGAACCTCGGGTTGATAAAGTAAAGTTGAGTAGCCTCTGGGATTTGCAGCACTGTTGGTGCAATACCAGGGCTCACCACTTTTTGGCGTCATTGTCGGGAGATGTCTAAGTAGATGTTTGTTTCTGCCTTAGCATTCTTTTGTTCTTTTATTTTACATTCGATTCCAAAATATTGAAAAATTAAAAAATCAAGGAAAATACTTACCAAAAACCACCACATCCCCACACATTCACCCTTCACTCTTCTTCAGTGACTGTGAGGTTGAACACACCATAGGTGAACCACTTGAAAATTTTGAAGAACCTATTGGACAAGAAGAGGAACTTGCTTCACCTGAGGAACCTGCTTCACCAATTCAAGCCTTGGATGAAACTAGGGCCCAATGAGTCTTTCCCATTAAAGAAATATATGAACAAACTAGAATGAATAACATCAGTCCCTCGGCCCTTCCACATTTCCATGGCCTTACTTCTGAGGATCCTGACACCTTCATGTTCGAGTTTATTGTTGTCTGCAGGAATTATGACTATGCCTCAGATGACCAAAAGATAAAATTGTTCCCATCCACCCTCAAGGATGTAACCTTGCACTGGTTCATGGGTTTGCCTAGGAACAGTATCACGACCTGGGCATAGATGCAAGAGTCCTTCAACAAAAAATATAGAGACTCCTGCATGCCCAAAGAAACCAAAGAGGAGATATTTAGGATGACTTTGGGACTTGATGAATCCCTGGCGGATCATGAAGAAATATTCTAGTTGAAATATTAAAGAGCCAATTGCACCCTTGATCTCGGATCACTCAAATTCGTACTTCTTCGAGGGATCGGGGAAGATGTGATAGAAACCCTTAATATGTTGTTTGGAGGAGACATCTACCAGCTACCTTATGAGGACATCAAAAATGTCTTTATAATCCACTCTAAGGAAGTTAGGAAGAAAGGTAGAGCTAGCCAAAGCATGACCAACACCCCTTCCTCTTCCACCTCCATCAAGAATGAGATTGGAAATAGGTTGAAGGACTTCAAAACTGAGATGTTTCACACCTGCTTTGCAAATGAGCACAATGCAAATCAAGAGGAAACGTGAGTAAGTAGAGAGAGCCTTAGCTATATTTTTCCCTATATGTACGAGAAAACACCCTTGAAATGAATTTCCACTAAATGTCATAGAGGTTTGCTTAGTCTGTGAAGAGAATCATGCCACAGATAAGTGTCCCTCCTTACCTAGTCTCAAATTTGTATATCAAGGGTGGGGAAGGAGGAACAAAGCAACTTTGTTTCATAAACCAGAGAAGTCCTCAAGGGCCTTGGTCATATCACCAGGGCATGCAAGGGGAACCTTACTCCTACTACCATACAAACCATAATGCACCTATGCGGTCTTGGTATAGAAACCAGTCCTCCATCATGGACTACACCTCCTACTTGGCCTTATTCCCCTCCATATCACCCTCAGCCTGTGAACCAACCATTCCAGCAGTATGTTCCTCAACCACCTCAGTGGAGAAACCCATCACAAGGGTGTAGGCCCCAACATAACCAACCACCTGCTTTATTGCCTCCACCCCAACCTCAACCTAATCTCTCTCACTTTTCTCTACCTAAGTTTCCTCATGTGCCTGCCCAACAAAATCCGAACCTGAACAGAAACCAGGCACAGTAGGTTTACATTGGGGAAAAATCATATCTAGCTTATGTTGTGGAGATACATGAAATTAACCTCAGGTTTGGAAGAGTACTCCCAGAAAAAAATCCTCCAACTCCACCTACAGAGGTTGAGGAGGAAAAGGAATAAAGAAATACTCAAACCAATCAACATCCTTTTCCTGAGCGCTTGATCCACCCTAGTCAGCACACCCCATAAGAGACTGAACTTCTAGGAGAAATGAAAAATATGTGTGTGAAAATACCCCGACTCTGGGCCATTAAGTATGTCCCTATTTACAATAGGCTCATCAAAGAAAAATGCTTTAAGAAGCCTGGGAGAAAGAAGAAAGACACCCCCACCATCAATGTTGTGGGACAACTGTCCGACTTAATGTTGGGAAGGGTGATCTTCCCGAAGTACCTGGACCCCGAAAGTCCAGTAGTTGTGGAACTTATATGCACTAAGCATGCATATGTCCAATATCCACCTGATATCACACTATTTAACTTTATGCAAGATACTGAATCTATTCCACTTGTTAATCTTTTGTGGAAAATTTAATTGCACACTCATGTGAATCATAAACAAAAATAATCAATCGCACATAACACAGTTTTTAACCGGGAAAGCCTGAAGCTGAAAACCCCAACTATATATTATGTAACATGGAGATCATATGAAAATCTCATACAAGCATACAAATCTTATCACAAGCTCTCAGTATAGTACAATCGTCATACACTAATTAGGACCAATCTTGCAAATCCATGCACCGATCTTTTCCACCTGCTAGCCTGCCTCCGCTGTGCAATCCCTGCTAAAGAATAGCTTTGAATGAATTTGAATTAATCTTGGATTTACTGCGCAATCTTCATTGGAAACTCCAATGTGTGTGTGATGCAATTAATGCATCACTATAGTCACAACAGATAGTCTATCTTGCCCTTTCACCTATCTCTCCACTAGTCTCCACTGAAACTGCCATGCACTGTAGTTAACTGTTGTATTGTTTAGTTGATTAATGAGCTATTATTTGTGAATTAATTAACTAATTAATTCACTCCACTCTCACTAGTGTATCAATCAGTTAGACTAGATACAACTAGCTCAACTGAGTCTAACTGAGTTAAACTGAATACAACTCCATAACTACTTCTTCCAAGTGTGTCATAACTCTGCCACTTGAGTTCTAACTGAGTCCTCCATGCATTAGCTCCATTAAACCCTTAGGAATTGTGTAATTCCTTCTGTCAGCTGATGTACCACATCTGTGCATTGAACTTAAGTGCTCCAAGAGAATAAGTTGTTGTTTAGAGTCTGTTTATTATTAAGAGCTAATAATAATCGACATGCATCTATGTTTAGATTGACGATCTATAAATAGACTTCGCCCAATATTCTAAAAATATAATTTCATCTATTTTTCCAACCTAATCAACCATCCACAAATAGCATCCTGCAACTTCTGAAATATGATCACCATGTCTAAAAATAGACATAGTCTAAAAATAGACTTGCGCCAAAAATAGATTGCGGGCCCACTTAGTGAAGGCGACTCTTTTCACTAAGCTCATCATCTTGTTGAATCTCAACACTCCCTCTCAACAAGATAGGGATTATCCTTCACCCCGATCCTGCCTCTATGGTATTCGAATTTTCTCTTGGTGAGCGCCTTCGTCAGAATATTTGCATCATGATCCTCCGTAGGAATGTACTGAAGCAACATGATCTTCCGCTGCACACAATCTCTGATATGATGATACCGGATATCAATATGTTTAGATATATCATGAAACAAAGGATTAACCGAGAGTTTAATGCAACTCTGATTATCACAATGTATCACTTTGGGATCTAAATGTGAACCGAACAAACCAACTAGAATCTTCCTCATCCAAATAGCCTCACATGCAGCTAAAATTGTTGCCATGTATTCTTCTTTCGCTGAACTGAGTGCCACGGATATTTTTTTCCTGTTGTACCAAGAAACTACCGTAGATCCGATACTGAGAATCCCCCCTGATGTGCTCTTTCTGTCTGTTGGGATTCCTGCCCAATTTGCATCCATGAAGCCATGAAACTTCACCTCATCCGTCTGTCTGTACCATAAACCATACTCAGATGTGCCCCTGAGATATCTCAGGACATGCTTTCCTGGCTTCCAGAAGAGCTTGGTAGGCTTTACCATTGCTTGTGAAAGTTGGTTCACCGCATGGCATATGTCTGGTCTTGTATTGACTAAATACATGAGCGAACCCACCAACTGTCGATAAATAGTGGCATCCACTACCTCTGCTGATGTAGCATCCTCTTTCTTCCAATTTCCTGGAAGAGGAGTGTCGATAGGCTTCCAGCCTTGCATGTGAAACTTCTCCAGTATCTCCCGGGCATACTTGCCTTGAGACACAAAAAATTCACCTTCCCGCTGCCATATTTCCAATCCAAGGAAATAATGAAGGAGGCCCAAATCCTTCATCCCAAACTCCTTTACAAGATCTGCCTTGCATGAGTGTATCAAATTCTCATCACCTGTTAGTATTAAATCATCAACATAAAGTACAATGATTAAAATCTTACCCTCCACCACAATCTGGTACAAGTTTGCATCCGCCTCACTCTTGGTGAAGCCAAGTCCAGTGAAATAGCTGTCAATCCGAGTGTACCAAGCACGGGATGCTTGTTTCAGCCCATACAGCACTCTTTTGAGCCTGCACACATGTGACTCGCTGCTGAAGTTCTCAAATCCTTCCGACTGCTCAATGTACACCTCTTCCTCAATGATCCCATTAAGGAACGTAGTCTTCACATCCATCTAATGAATGTGCCAACCCATCTGCGCTGAGAGAGAAAGGATGGTCCGTATGGAATAATACCATGCGACAAGTGCAAAGGTTTCTTCATATTCAATCCCCTCAATCTGTGAGAAGCCCCGGGCAACAAATCTTGCCTTATACTTCTCTATGCTCCCATCAGCAGCTTTCTTTACCTTGTAGATCCATCTTGATCCTACAACTGATTTTCGCACCGGCCTTGGAAAAATATCCAAGCACTGTTTCTGACAATGGAGTCATACTCCTCCACCATGGCATCTACCCATGTGGGCTCCTGCACTTCTTCTTCGAAAGAATATGGCTTTGTCACAATACACTTGTTCATAAGATCCATGTATCCAGTGTATCGGTCAGGTGACTGTCTCTGCCTGCGCTGTGATGTAGGGACTCCTACATTCTGTGCCGCATCAAGCTTCAATCTCTCAGCGTTTGTCGTACGCTTTCTGCTTTTTCTGATGTTT
The DNA here is from genome assembly GCA_034641835.2 of Pinus albicaulis. NCBI lineage: Eukaryota > Viridiplantae > Streptophyta > Pinopsida > Pinales > Pinaceae > Pinus > Pinus albicaulis. The sequence goes on from CM076577.1 coordinate 1,071,895,849, forward strand.
GGTTCTACATGAGTGGACTCCTCCACTCCATGAATCTCCTCCTGTGGCTGATCCACATCCAGAGGCTCATCTTTGGGAACAAGAAGTTCCTCCTCCGCATGCAAGTGTAGCTCCCTCTCAAGCGCCAACTTCATGGCTTTCACCTCATTGAATTTTATATCCCGTCGCACAACAGTAATCCGACTGTTTGGAAAATACACACGATAGTTATGGGGTGTTTCTATGTACCCCACAAATATCCCAACTTCTACAGTCGGCTCCAGCTTCTTCCTGGCGTCCTTCGTCACATGAATGTAAACAGGTGAGCCAAAAATATTCAAATGAGAAATATCAGGCTTCTTACTAGTACAAGCTTCTTCGGGTGTACTCATGCCAAGTGCTCTATGAGGACAATGGTTTTGCGCATAAACCGCAGTGTTGCATGCTTCCGCCCACATGTGCATCGGTAGGCCCTAGTCATGCAGCATCGCTCATGCAGCACCCACGATCGTTCTGTTCTTTCTCTCTGTGACCCCATTCTGGTGTGGGTTATGAGGCGCTATGAGTTCTCTTCGAATTCCTTCTTTTCTACAGAAGTATTTGAATTATCCAAAGATGTATTCACCACCATTAATGCTCCATAGAGCTTTCACTTGCTTCCCCGACTCCTTCTCCACCAATGCCTTGAACTCACAGAACTTTTAGAACGTTTCACTCTTCTTCTGCATGAAGAAGATCCAGCATCTACGAGAATATTCATCAACAAATATCACATAATACTTGTTTTTTTCTATTGAAGCAACCGAGAATGGTCCACACATGTCTGTGTGAATTCTCTCCAGGATCATCGAAGCACAGTTCTCCTTCTCATGAATGGTGGTCTTCACAAACATACCCATAGTACATCCCTTGCACTGATCTGACTGCACAAGAGTACCCTTGGGAAGTCCAGTAGAAATTTACTGCAAAATCTTCAAAGTGCCATGGTGAAGATAGCCCAATCTCCTGTGCCATAATTCGCCCTCATCCCGGCTCACCACTTCTTCTGCTTTGCCCACCATTGCAGTGCAGCCATCTACCTCCAGCTTGTAGATATTCTTAATTCGAGCCCCTATCTTCTTGGTTTGACCCATTGTTTTATGTCGAAGGAAGTATTTTCCCTCACTAAAAACAACATCATAACCCTTGTCTTCCAGCATTACGACCGAGACCAAGTTCTTCTTCAGTCCTAGAACATGCATAACATTCTTCAACAAGAATGGATTACCGGACTCCCTCTCAAAGGTAATGGTCCCAATTCCAGTCGCACTGTACCGACCATCATCGCCCATCTCTATATGCATTTGGATGTCCTTATCCTCCAAGTCACTAAACAACTCTTTGTCTCCTGTCATATGGAAAGACGCACCACTGTCAAGATACCACATTGATCCCATGCAGCTTGAAACCAAGCATGTGATCAAGGAAAAGTCATCAGTACAGTAAGGCCTCTCAAGCTGGAACCAATGACACAACCTTCTTCCTGTTGTGAATGATTAGTGAGTGAAATGTCCATGCCTTGTGTGATAACACTTACTTTGGACAAATGCAGCTTCTTACCTTTACTTTCGTTTTGAAGAATATTCTTCACCCTTTCTGCTTTGGCAGCCAAGCTTTAATTCTCTTCCATCTTCATTCTTGATGAAGATCCATCCCGTACCTCGCCTTATCTCCTCTTGCACACAGAGTCAAGGCAAAGTCACTCCCGTCCACAGCCAGTTCTCAAGATCCATTAGCAGAGTCTTCGTAACTATACCAACTCTTTGGAGGAAACCCAGGGAGAGCCAATCTCACCAACTATTCATCATCAAGTGCCAACCCCACCTTCCCGATTCTGTCATACATTGGTTAAACCAGTCACGTATTTTGGAATATTGTCGCCTTTCTCCATTTTTATTTTTTTGAGCTTGTCTTTAAGTGCCAACTTCCTCTGGTCACTTCTGCTTTGGAACAAGTCTGTCAAAGACTTCCACATTAAGAATGGAGTGGCTTTCCCATGAAGGTTGGACACAATATGGTCCTTCACACCTTCCAACAAAATCCTCCTCATCTTTGCAGTCTTCTTTTTCCATGCATCAAGTAATGCAGCATCGCTAGATCCTGACTTAGGAACATCGCTATCGATGAACTCCTTCAGCCCATTTTCCTATAGCATCACCTCCATCCTGTCCTTCAAGGCTATGTAATTCAAACTCCCATCAAGGGCATACTCCAATCTCAACCCGTTGAAAGACATTTCAATGTATACTCGATTTCTGCACCAAGAATCTTCTGTAGCAAATTTGAATTGTCCACCAGCACAGACTCACTTCACAATTGCAATCTTCAATCAACAATGATCTGATACCATGTAGAAATTATATTCACTAAGCATGCATATGTCCAAGATCCACCTAATCTCACACTATTTAACTTTATGCAAGATACTGAATCTATTCCACTTGTTAATCTTTTGCGGAAAATTTAATTGCACACACATGTGAAGCATAAACAAAAATAATCAATCGCACATAACACAGTTTTTAACCGGGAAATCCTAAAGCTGCAAACCCCAACTATATATTATGTAACATGGAGATCATATGACAAACTCATACAAGCATACAAAGCTTATCACAAGCTCTCAGTACAGTACAATTGTCATACACTAATCAGGACCAATCTTGCAAATCCATGCACCGATATTTTCCACCTGCTAACCTGCCTCCACTGCGCAATCCCTACTGAAGAATAGCTCTGAATGAATTTGAATTACTCTTGGATTGACTGCGAAATATTCATTGGAAACTCCAATGTGTGTGTGATGAAATCAATGCATCACTATATTCACAACAAATAGTCTATCTTGCCCTTTCACCTATCTCTCCACTGGTCTCCACTGAAACTGCCATGCACTGTAGTTAACTGTTGTATTGTTCAGTTGATTAATGAGTTATTATTTGTGAATTAATTAACTAATTAATTCACTCCACTCTCACTAGTGTATCAATCAGTTAGACTAGATACAACTAGCTCAATTGAGTCTAATTGAGTTAAACTGAATACAACTCCATAACTACTTCTTCCAACTGTGTCATAACTCTGCCACTTGAGTTCTAACCGAGTCCTCCATGCATCAGCTCCAGTAAACCCTTAGGAATTGCGTAATTCCTTCTATCAGCTGATGTGCCACATCTGTGCACTGAACTGAAGTGCTCCAAGAGAATAAGTTGTTGTTTAGAGTCCGATTATTATTAAGAGCTAATAATAATCTACATGCATCTATTTTTAGATTGACGATCTATAAATAGACTTCGCCCAATATTCTAAAAATATAATTTCATCTATTGTTCCAACTTGATCAACCATCCACAAACAGCATCCTGCAACTTCTGAAATATGATCACCATGTCTAAAAATAGACTTGCGCCAAAAATAGCCTACAGGCCCACTTAGTGAAGGCGACTCTTTTCACTAAGCTCATCACCCCCACACTCTGACTGATCTTAGGGCTACCATAAATGTGATGATCAGGGAAACTATGCTTAAACTCAACCTCTAAGGGGCCTTGAGAAAGACCACCATTATTCTACAACTTGTAGATAGACCCACAATAGCTCCAGAAGGAATTTTTGAGGATGTTATGGTCTCGATCGAATCTTAGGAGTACCCCACATATTTCCTGGTCCTCCAACCAAAAACCAAGTTTAATGGATATCCTCTCATTTTAGGAATACCTTGGTTGGCCACTGTTGATTCTTATATCAGTTGTAGGGCTGAAAACATGACTATAAAGAATGGGACCTTGTCCAAACAGCTGGTATTATATCCTCCTTCCTAGCCTTCCATTGACCATAACCTACCCTTGTGGTTGGAGGATGAAGAAGAAGAAGATGAAGTGTAAAATACCATACCTTACCCCATTTATACCATAGATATCATTCTTAAAGGGGGGCCAACTGATGAGGGTGTTCTCATTAACCACATCATTCAAAGCCAACCCCCCACTGCCATTCCACTCGATGACCTAGTGATAGAATCTAAAATCCATCCTTGGATTGAGCTACACTCAGTTGACTAAACCTCAGAAGCCACCAAGGCTGTGGAATTTGGCCCATCGAAATCCCTAAATATTAATTCACTCTCTCAACCAAAGAAGAAGAGAAACTATGCCAGATCCTGAAGGAAAATCTAGATGATTTTGCTTGGGACTACAAAGGCATGAAAGGGGTGCATCCCTTAGTTTGCACACATCATATTTATATTAATGAGGGATTCAAGCTTGTGCGCCAGCGCCAAAGGAGGATTAACCCAACCCTAAAGGACATAGTGAAGGATGAACTGCAAAATTTGTTGGATGCAAGTTTCATCTACCCCATATCAGACAATGTGTGGGTGTCTCCTCTTGTTCTAGTCCCAAAGAAAAATGGGAAGTGGTGAATCTATGTTGACTACCAAGAACTAAACAAAGCCACTAAAAAGGACCATTGCCCTTTTCCCTTCATCAATCAACTCCTAGATGGTCTTGTAGGAAAGAAATTTTTTTCTTTTCTAGACGGATTCAGTGGGTATAACCAGATTCAAATCAGCCATGAGGACTAGGAAAGGACCACTTTCACATGTCCATGGGGCACTTTCGCTTATAGATTCCTTCCCTTTCGCTTGTGAAATTCCCTTGCTACTTTCCAGAGAGTAGTCCTGAGCATTTTTTCTGAACTAGTCCATGATTCTGTAGAGATCTACATGGATGATTTCACACCTTATGAGTATTATTTCCACGAGCCTCTCTCCAATCTAGGAAAAGTGTTGAGTAAGTTCATTGAAATGCATCTCTCCCTAAGTCTCGAAAAGTGTGAATTTATAAAAATGACAGGGATGGTCCTAGGCCATTCAATATCACAAGAAGGAATACAGGTAAACCCAAACAAAATAACCATCATCAAAAGGGTGCCTACTCCTCAAAAGCATAGAGATGTCAGAAGTTTCCTAGGTTTGGTTGGCTATTATAGGAGATTCATTAAGGACTGAAGCAAAGTGGCTTCGCAATTATTCGAGTTGTTGGCCAGAGATTCTGAGTTTTTATGGTCTATTCTCTGTTAGGAGGCTTTTGATCTCTTCAAGGAAAAGCTAACCACTACCACTATTCTTCGAGGTCCCAATTGGGCTCCGCCCTTCCACATTCATACATATGCATTAGATAAAGTTGTGGGGGCAGCCTTGGGGAATTTAGAAGACAAATTACCTTATGCCATTTATTTCATTAGCAAGAACATGTCTAAAGCCGAGCTTAACTATATTGTCACTAAAAAGGAGCTCTTATACATTGTCCATTCCCTAAATAAATTCAGGCACTGCATTATTGGTTATCAAACCTTTGTACATACTGACCATGCAACAATCAAGTACTTAATGAATAAACTTTATTTTAATGCTAGAACCATTAGATGGTTGTTGTTATTGCAGCAATTTGATTTGACTATTTTTAATAAACCAGGAAAGGAAAATGTCATTGCATATTTCTTATCTAGACTAACTTTATATGCAGATGAGGAAGAAATGGTGGATGGTCAACTTTTGGATGAACATCTATTCACTATCTCAACACTCTCTCCTTGGTTTTTTTGCTTGGCTAACTACTTGTTTGCCGAGAGGTTTCCTCCAAACCTTTCATCAAAAGAAAAGAGTAGGATTATAAGGAAAAGTGCCCCTTTCACTTGGATTGGTAGCAATCTCTTCAAATTTAGTTCGGATCAAATTCTCAGAAGATGTGTGAGGTAAGAGGAGGTATTTGAAATCCTCTCGGCATGTCATGATGGTCCTTGTGGGAGTCATTTTGTTGCCAAGAGGACAACCTTCAAATCTTTGCAAGCAGGCTATTATTGGCCTACCCTCCACTAGGATGCCAAGAGATACACCAGTAGATGTGATCACTACCATAGGATGGGGAGACATACACCGAGGGATGAAATTCCTTTTCAACCTCAAGTGGATTTAGAGCCATTTTACAAGTGGGGCATGGACTTCATTGGACCCATTGATCCACAATCCGAGCAGAACAAATATATCATAGTTTGCACCGATTACTTGACCAAGTGGGATGAAACAAGGGCAGTAAAAGTAGAAACAGAAGAGAAGGTAGTTGAGTTTTTTAGAGAGAATGTGTTATAAAAGTTTGGATACCCCAGAGAGGTATTCACCAATCAGGGGGCTCAATTTACATCTCATCTCATTGAGAACCTCATGAGGCAGCACAAGATAAAGCACAAGACTTCCACTGCCTATCATCCTCAAGAAAATGGTCAGGTGGAAGTGACAAATAGAGCCTTGGAAAAAATCCTCACCAAATTTGTGAAAAACAGCAAGAAAGATTAGATGAACAGATGGGTGGAAGCCCAAGTCTTACAATACCACCTGGAAGACACTACAAGTTTTACTCCATATGATCTAGTCTATGGGAATAAAGCTTTGATTTCCATTGAGTTTGAGTATAACACCATTAGAATGGCAGCTCATTTGGATTTTGACATCACAAAAGCACAACAATAAAGGTTGTTCTAGCTAAATGGTTTGGACGAATTTAGAATGTAGGCCCTCCTTCACATAGAAGCAATCTAGCTGTAAATAAAATTTTGGAATGACAAGCACGTCAAAGAAAAGACTTTTCAGGAAGGAGATTGGGCTCTGCTCTATGACTCTAGAATCAAGGACTTCAAGGTAAATTTAATGACTAGATGGCTATGACCTTATCAAGTCTAGAAATTCCATGACAATGGGGTTGTTCATATCATAACCATAGATGAGGAGGGGATCCCTCTGCTTTTCAATGGTTATAGGCTAAAGATGTACAAGAAGCCCCTGTCTAAGGGTGAATTTATCAATACAATAAACATGGAGGTGAATGTCATTGGAAGCTCCATAGTGATCTGAAAGGACTATATTAGTTTTGATGTGTTAAGTGTCCTTTCAGTTTATAAAAATGTGCATACTTGTCTCATTAGTTTGCTTAAGGATTGAGGATTTTAACCATGAATTGTAGATGATTTTAGTGAATTAGAACCATAAAATAAGCACAAATAACATTGAACAGCAGTGTAAAACAGAGAAATAAGTCACCACATAAAATTTACACAGCAGGCATGATGAAGTAGTTCACCCCTCCTAGGCTACATCTGCTGGTCCATCTCCCAATGGCATGTCCATATTTCATTATGCTCAAAATTTTGCAAATACATGTAGTTAAAAGCCTCTAATGGTTGTTTTCTCTGCACCAATGGCTCCATAATGCTCCAATTAGTCAAGAATGACTCTTCATTCACTCTCAATGGGTGAAAATTGAGTCTCGTACTCATTTCCCCAATAACACCTAGAAAATCTCCACTAAATGTGCAGGACTCCACTTAACTGGAGTCAAAATAGTGAAATCCGCACAAATTTTAGGCACTAGCTAAATGTTCACCAGAACGAACCGTCGCATTTAACATTAGTGGTTGGGTGGCCACATGCCAACCCAAACCACGGCTTACAAACCGCGTTGTCGGCGGAACTCCAGGCGGTAACCATGGGATAAGGTTTGGAACTGGGGTTGAAGACATGGTTAATGAAACTGTCAAAGAAAACCACGTGGAGCCTAACCATTTCCATGTGATAAGGTTTTCCGAGAGCTGGTGGTTATGTTGACCGACAGTTGTAACATTTTTTTTTATGTTGCCATGTGAACACTGCTATGAGGACCGCTGGCACGTTGGGGACCACCGGTGGTCCCCAACCCCCAATGCGAATTTCATAACCCTTTAACATTAACCCGACAATGTTATATGTTAATTTCTACATGTAGCTCAGGTGGTTGTGTCATGTGGTTGCTCTTCTGGAGGTCGCGAGGTCAAGCCCTACAGAACTCTACAAAATTTTAATAAGCCAATTGGGGGACACGTGGCGACCTCAGGGCTGGCCACGTGTCACCCCCTGATTGGCCCAAAAATAACCATTATATAACCATTCATCAAATAAAACAGTGCCACTTTTCATCCATTGATTGGCTCTGAGGAAAGGAATATTCCTTAGGATATTGCTTTTGTTGATTATGCATCCACAATGCTGACTGGGCATCCCAGTTAAATCTGTCGCAAATTTTACCTGTTTTGGATTTCGATCAGAATGTGATATCTCCCTCATACGACATCGGTTTTTTGAACCGTTCACAGCGCCGGAACCAAGAAGATGAGATCTACGCAACCATATTGGTTTCAACTCAATCGTATAACTTTCAATTTTGAGAAAAATCTATGAACTCCTTATCACTCCTCCCCATTGAGAATATTTTCGACCCCAAAAAACTTGATTGCCTGTTTAGTAGATGAGGGTACATCTCCCTCACCTTTCCAACATCCATCCACTTTTCCTTGCTTGGCTTAGTGCCTTTGAGCCCAACTCGAAAGTAGTAAACACTTCCCCTCTTGGATGCTCTTGTCCTCTTGTCAAAAATTGTATCTTCCTTGAGCTCATCCAGAAATTATGGTGAGAAATCTTCAATAGAAGGCAGCTGAACATCACTTCCTTGATCATCGATCAAAGGTGGCTCATACAAACGTAATTTTTCAACATTAACAACTGAATACATTTTCATATATGAAGGAAATTCAAGTTGAAATGCATTATTACCAACTTTCTTTATGATCTTGAATGGACCATAGCGAATGGGTTTGAGATTTTTACCTTCCCCTTACATCCTTTCTTTGCTAATGTGCGACCATACCTCATCTCCCTCTTGAAACTTGTGATCAACTCTATGTTTTTCATGCCTCTCTTTGTATTTGCTTTGAATTTTCTCAAGTTTTTCTTGAACTTGTTGATGTATAATCTAAATTTGCTCAATGAACTTTCGAGCCTTGTCAATATCATTATGCCCATCAATTGCAACATCCTTCTCAAAGATGAAGTCTAATGGTGATTTTGGAAAATACCCAAAGCATACTTCAAAAGGTGATGTATATGTAGAAGAGTGCTTTTCCCAGTTGTAAGCATGTTTAATGTAATGCAGTTGCTCATCCCATAACTTAGGATGTTTGTTGCAATATCCTCTCAATAGATGCACAATGGTTCTGTTCACCACCTTGATTTGTCCATCAGTTTGCGGATGAAAAGAAGTACTCTTTTTCAATTTTGTGTCCATCATACTCCATATATTTGACCAAAAATTCCCAATGAACCTGGAATCCCTATCACTAATAATAGAATTTGGCAATCCAAAATGAACCCAAACATGTTGAAAATAAAGTTTAGCAGTTTGTTCAACAGTAATGGTTTTCTTACATGGCATAATTATACACATTTTACTGAATCTATCCACAACTACATAAATATAATCATGTTGTCTTCTTGACATAGGTAGACCTCCAACAAAGTCCATGGAGACACTCTCCCATGGCCTTGATGGTACCGGTAGTGGCATGTGCAACCCAAGATTCTTATTACTAGGCTTACTTGTTGCACACATAGAACAACCTTTTATAAAACACGACACACTATCTATCATGCAAGGCCAATAGCAATACCTCTGTAGATGCGCCATTTTTTGGCTTACCCCAAAGTGTCCAGCAATAAGAGATGAATGAGCTTCTCTCGTGACACTTAGCCTCTCTCCTTGTGGTATACATAGCTTTCCCAAATGAAACAATAATTTTTATGCATGTGATAATCTTTTTCTTCAACTTGATTCCCTTCACTCAAACTAGCATACACATCTTGAAAATCAACATCATGTGCATATTGTTCTATGTAACTCTCATTTACAATAGAATCATTTTTGAGTAAATTAGATGCACTAATGATTGGTATTGAAAGCATATCAGCAAATTTATTGAAAATACCTTTCTTGTACCTTATAACCAAGTGAAACTGTTGAAGAAATCCCATCCACCTGAAATGTCTTGATTGCTGCAATTTTTTTTGCAACTACAAGTATGGTAATGGTTGGTTATCGGTATGCACAATTGTCTCTTTACCCATCAAGTAGTGTTTCCACTTCTTGACACTTTGTACCAACGCATATAGTTCTTTTTCATATGTAGGATAATTTATCACAGCACCATTAAATGATTCAAAATGAAAAGTGATAGGCTTACCATGCTGCAAAAGAACTGCACCCATGGCATAATCACTAGCATCGGTTTGAATCTCAAATGGCTATCTCAAATTTGGTAATGCAAGGACTGGAGCTGAACTGATCTTGTCTTTTAAAGCTTCGAAAGCTTGATGTTGTTTTCCTCCCCATTGGAATCATTTCTTCACACTTGTCACTACATGCATAGGAGCTGCGATGGCAGAAAAGTTAGCAATAAACTTTCTCCAATATTGAGCTGCACCTAAGAAACTTCTTACCTCAATTATTTTTTTGGGTGTGGGCCAATTCACAATGGCTTCCACTTTAGAATTATCAATTCTCAACTCTCCTCCTCCTACAATGTGTCCCATATACACCAAAGAAGTCTTTCCAAACTCATACTTTTACATCTTAAGAAACAATTTTTCTTTCTTCAAAACATCAAGCACTCTATTCACATGCAAGACATGTTATTCTCTTGTTTTGCTAAAAATCAATATGTCATCTAAGTACACAATCACAAATTCATCAAGAAATGGACGCAAAATCCTATCCATAACACGCATGAAAGTTGCCGGTGCATTACACAAACCAAATGGCATAACTAACCACTCAAAGACTCCTTGTTTGGTTTTGAATGCAGTTTTCCATATATCACTTTCTTCGATTCTTACTTGACGATATCCACTTCGTAAATCTAACTTAGTGAAAAACTTTTCTTCTTTCATTTGATCAAGCAAATCATCTATCCTTGGGAGTGGGCAATGATTCTTTACCGTAATCTTGTTCAAAGCTCTAAAGTCTACACACATGCGCCAAGTCCCATCTTTCTTTGGAATAAAGACTATGGGTGAACCGCATGGCGAAGTGCTTGGCCTTATGATTCCTTTTTCCAACATCTCTTTGATTTTCCTCTTTATTTTAGCATTCTCCATTATCGATATGTGATACATACTGATGTGTTAGGGTCCCTAATTTAGTAGATTGGTAGACCAAATACACAGGGTAACATGAAACCAGTCTTTGGATTCTTAGGACCTATCCTTCCTGGACTCAGAGAGGGCTCTCTCTATTGTATGCAAAGGATGTGAACTTGTTTGCTTTAGATCATTGATTTTAGGCTAGTTGTGAAGTTTAGGGTTTTGTTTGTTTGGTTGGGTTGGGTAAAATTATCAAGTGGAATAGGTGGAATGAGAGGTCATAAAATCATTGGGCTATGGAGTCTATGAGAGCCATGGATATCTCAAAAATAAGTCAGAGTGCATCACAGGAAAAATCTAGTGTAGTCAATGGATCTTTTAAGGTTATGTGTGAAGTGAAATGGACATTAAGTTGGGAAAACAAGGTAGGGAAAAGGGCAGCTAAGAATCCTTTGTCATATACCCATAAACAAGAAGGTCTCAAATACTGATAAGCAAAATATAATAATCATGAGATAGGGCAAACCATTAACTCAATGACAATACTTTAAACAAATAGAGATTCAAGATGAACAGTTTAGTGAAATACAGAAAGCAAGAAATCCTATCTAACTTCAATGATTTCACCTAGAAAGTTTGAAAACATATAAGATGACAAATAAAATTAACCAATGAAGAGGGAACTCCTAGACATCATCAATCAAGCTGTAAATAACCTTGAGGCAAAATGATAAGTATGGACAAAGGGCAAGATCAAAACAAGATCGCCTTGGCTTAACTTAACAAGTAATACTTCAAAGAGAGATTTCAAAACAGAGTTTAGATAGCATCAAATAAGCAGGGCTTTCCATAAAACATATTTGGAAACTAGAATATTAATCCATTAATGAAATAAACAAGCATAAGGCGGCCTAAGGAGCAGCTAAGAATTTCTTAAACACACACAGCAGAGGAAAACATAAAGACAGTAGCAAAAAGGAAGACTAAGGCGCCTCAAACAACATTTCTTAGCCTATACTTTTCTGATATATTGCAACATAGAAAGGTGGACATAATGATAAACAAGAAAACATGAAAAAATTAGAGACACATCACCATTCACCAAGCTCAGGGATCCTGCAAGCAAGCTTTCATCATCATCAATCAAAGCATATCATTAACAAGCTCCATAACACCAAATTGCTCTTCAACCTCAAAGAACCATGTATTGCTCTCAAAACTCATCAAAAGCCAACATTTACAATGAGTCCTCAATTCTCTATTTATCAGCAATGAGGATAAAAACCTAATAGAGTATCTAGAAGCCTATTGGCTAATCAGAAATGGCACTATTATCCTTGAGACCTTGCAAGGCCCAAGGCACAAAATATCTAAAACAATATATATTTTCAGGCATTTTTAGCAAAGAAATTGACATTTGAGGTCTGAAAAGCCTCCTAAAACTTTCCAAGCGTAAATTTTTTACTTTCCCTCTGCTAAGGGCACAGCACTGTGTTTTAGGAAGAATTTTCATGCCAAGGGCGTAGCACAGGAGCAGGAAAATTGGTTCATCTTGCAATTCCCGATGTCGAAAAAGGCTCTGTGATGGCTTGTTGGAAATCCCTTGAAGTCTAATTTCCAGATCTACCCTTTTTTCTCTGATTGGGCCTTTGTAACCTATTCAAAAACCAAAAATTCCAAGACTGGTAAAGGTGCAGCACATGTCCTGAAAAGCAGGCAGAATGGTGAAAATTTGGGTGTTTTTGACCCTTTTGGAGGACCAAAACAACTCTAATTGATCTGAAACTTTGTGAACATGCTACATTTGAGATGAGGATTCCTAAAATGTGAGCCTTTCCACCTGAAGATGCTCTAATAAAAAGCGTAGCACCATGTGTGCTACCCCCTTGGCCTCAAAATTTGCAAAAAAAAAAACTTGTCAAAATTCTCCCAAATTTGGTGGATGAGTGCCTCATGGGTTTTGGGAGACCTGTAGAGAGGCTTGTGCCAATATTCCAAGCCTATATTTTCCTTTTTCTTCTTTTAGTGCTTGAATTTCCATGAGGGATTCCTTCAGTTTGGCACTAGTAAGTTTTTTTTTCATTGCATAATTTTTGGTCATCTTTTTCTGGAGAGCAAGGCCCCCCTTTATCTTCTTGAAGTACTTGTGTTCATTCTTGTAGTATTGAATGATACATTGTGTCATCTCGAAATCCCTCTCCCACTCCCTGATTTGTGCATTTTTTCTTTGGAGTAGTAGTCTAGTGGCCACATCCTCATCTTCATTATCACTATCTAGGTCAATGAATTGTGGCTTTTGAGTAGTTTTCTTGCCTCCCTTAACTTTCTTATCCTTTTTCATCTTTTATTTGCCCTTGTCAAGCGTTCGAACTGATGTAGATGGAAAGGTCCCTTGCCTCTTGGAGGCAGCAAACACTTGCCTTGATACTCTTTGATATGTGAGAGGGAGGAAATCAAATTTGTTTGCTAGAATGCTCTTACCATGACTGACTTCAAGATTGCCTTTCCTTTCATCAATGAACTCTACATTTATGTTTTCTTCATTTTGTTCTTGACTACCCTCTTGAGAGTTTTTTTCATTTTCCTTCATGCTAACATCATTGTCATGACCTTCACCACTATTATCAATCTCTTGACTGCTTTTCGGGTTCATAGTGTCACTGTTGTTATTATTTTTAGGGCTATCAGTCATTATGGTGTCTTCATTATTGTTTTGAGCATTTTCATCATTACCATCCTCTTCCATATATTTTTCACTAATATTTTGTTCTAAATTTTCCTCTTCATCATTGTCATTGTTTTTCCCACTTCCTTTGTCTTCATCTTCTGCCTCTGTCTCTTCTTCTAATTATGTCTTTTCATTATCTGTCCCTTCTTCATTTGTCTCCTCTTCGTTGCTTGCATCTTCCTCTTTTTCATTTGTTTCTTCCTCACTATTTGGCTCATTGCTTTCTTATTCATCTTCACTATTTTTCTCAACAAAATATGCCTCTGTCTCTTGACTGTCATTTGTTTCTTCCTCCTCATCTGGCGCACTACCTTTTTTTTCATCATGCTCTGCATTATCTGCCTTATCACTGCTTTCTTGTTCTAAGTTGTCTTCCTCTTCACAATCTACCTTTGTCTCTTGATTTTCATCATCATCCTCCTCATCATCATTTTCTGTGTCTTCATTACTATCATTTTCTTCCTCATGACAGTCACTTTCTGCTTCATCATGTGTTTCTTCTTCCTCACTGTCCTTTGTTTCTTCCGCATCATTATTTTCTTCATTTTCACTTTCTTCTTCTCCATCATTAGTCCTTTCTTCTTGACTGTCATTTTCTTTTTCTCTTCATCACTTTCTTCATGTTCTGGTGCTTTAGGAGAAGGTGAAGGAGGGAAATTATCTTGGGGAGAGGATTCATGTGGAGAGGATGATTCATGGTTAGTGGGGGTTGATGGAGGAATTGAGGAAGGTGGATGAGATGATGAGGGTAAACTTTGCAGAGAAAGAGGTTGTGGATTTGTGAAAACATCATGAGCGATGAATACTTCCCATGAAATACCTTGTTGCTCTAATTGATGCAACACAATCATATTGATAAGATAATGGTGGAAAAGACTCTACATTTTTTGTGAATGAGGCCTCTTTTGCACAATGTATGACATCTTATCAATACTTCTATAAAGGTAATAAGGCAAATGCAGTAGCTTGGCCCTAGTGAAATGCATGAGCAGTCTTATATGGTAGGAATAGAGCCTAGAAAACCTACCCTCACAGGTGAAGTATTTCATGATGAATTTCATTAAAGGGGCACAGCTTTCCAACAGATGGGAGAAGGGAAAAATAGTCTTGCAATCAGCTTGGTATCTTGGTTTCAAGAAAGGCTGGTAATGGCTTAAGTCCAAATTCACTTGTTTGAACTATTTTTCTCCCATGCAAGGTATCCCAGTGGCCATAGAAATTGTATTGGTGGACAGCTCAAAATTTACCCCAGCTAGGTGTACTTGGTGGTTATGGAGGTTTAGGATGAAAAGTCTGGTCAACTCAGGGTGAATTTTGACTCTTTGTACTTTTTCACAGAAATCAAAACATCCTACCTCTTGGAAATATGCAACTGTGGTAGGGGAGGCTGTCAACTCCTTGGTGCTCAAAGGCTCAAACCTGTTCACTCTTCCACCCTTTCTCTGTTGTCCTCTAGGCCTTTGGCCTCTCTCGCCACTGTCAACACTACCTTCTCTAGGCATTTTATCCTTACTCTTGCTTTAAAATCAAAACCTTGAAGCTTCTTGTGAAATAATATGAAGAGGGTGAGTGGGATGGTGAGGAGACATAAGTGTCAAGGCTTGGCAGTGTGAAGGCTAGTTGTGCAAATGGATATTTTATTTGGTAGAAGAGCCACTTCTTAGCATGGAGACCAAACTCATCTCCTCCTCTAGGTTTTCTAACTTTATTTATAAATTCACCCTTTAAAACAGCATGAGAGGGGGGTAGAAAATCTAAATACCTCTTAAAAACCCTCAGGAGGTGCCAAGCAGAGACATGGAGGAGCTCTGAGAAAATTTGGAGGCTTACACATCTTTGAAGAAATTCCTAGTTGAACGCGTAGCGCAGGAGCGCAGCACTCGGGCTCCTTCATGTGTTGTTGGGTCGTCCTGAACAGCCCAGCACGTAGCACCCAGGTGGATCAAACAGCCATCTACACGATTGTCGAGTCAGGCTTGAACGGCCCAACGCGTAGCAGCTCAGGCCTATCAGGTTTCAGGCCTTCGTGCAGCGCCTGAATGGGAAAAAGAGCAGCACGGAAGAGTTTGCACGATGTCGGGTCAGGCCTGAACGACCCAGTGTGTAGTGCAGCAAAGCCTGCACGATGTCGGGCCTCTACGCTGAATAGCCCAGCGTGTAGCAGCTCAGGCAGAATGGTGTCGGGCAGTCGTGCATGCGATAACGCATAGCGCCACTACATAGGCGCGCAGTGCCCTGTGGAAATTTTTAAAGATGGCACACACAAGTGCATAGCACGCGTTTTCAGGAGCGTAGCATAGGGTTTCTCCTACCCGAAGCTTGCCAGAAACCCTGAAATTTCTCCTTGAAAACCTCTTACTCCTTTTTTCAAGTGAAAAAAAGACTTGAGTGATAAATGATGATGCTTTTATACCCTTGTAATAATAAATTAAAACTAGAACCCACATTTTCGAAGGTTTTATTTTGATACTTTTATCCTTTTACTGATATTTCTTTTACCTTTTTTGCAGGTGGTGACCTTAAAACAGCAAAATGATCTCTTTTTATCTCAAACATTCTTCTTTGTTGTTCTTTGGTAACTAAGATGATGAACTTTAGCTTTCTTTGGCCTATTGATATTCCTTAAAAACATGTTTTGCTGGCGCCTGGTGGAGTTGCATGGTTACACTGTGTTTTAGCCATTCTCATGTCTTCAACCCTTTTTTGTTAACTTTTTGCACACTATGTGTGATGGAAGCTTCTTATAAAACCTTTACCTCATGCTTTCCTTGTCTTGACTATTTTGAAGACCTTTTACTGTACTTGAAAACTTGGGTTACCTCACACTGATATTCTTTACAATTTTCTCCCTTAGGTGCAGTGAAACAGTGTTGCCTTGACAAACCATGTAAGTCATCCTCTAATATCATTTTTCAACTTCTGTCTGTTGTCATCAAGGAAGTCTATCACCTTCATTTCTTGTTTCAATAAATATTTAATTTATGCTTAGTGGTGCTAATGTACCTCTGTCCTCGTGATCCTTTGCATGGACTCCTTGCTGGGCAACACCTATTTTGCCAATCAGTCATAAAAACCCTAATTTTTTTATTCATAGGTCTATTGCCTCTCCTTTTTTGTGGCTAACCTTAGGGATGATTTTCCCTCTTACCTTACCTCTTCTTCTGCTGATGGCCATCTCATTCATTCCTGCAGAAATGTCTAAGATGGGAAATTGTCTTTTGCAGAAATTATGCTTTGATCAAGGAGGTCTCTCTTGAAGGTTTTTTGATCATTTGGACAATCATATGCTAACATTCTTCCTCTTTGATTGTAGCCTCTTGGCACATGAAAAACACTGATTAATAGCATTCAAAATAACCCTACAATTTTTGAAACCCTAGTGACCTAGTGGGCAATTCCTTGGACCTAATCCTTGACTGAGATTAGTCTTGGGATCTTGACAGTGTAAAAGCAGAGGTTCTTGATCAATGAGTGTATTTGAGGATATAGAAATGGATGAAATTTACTGATCTATAGAGCTTATAGAGGGATTTTGAGACTATTAATGTTTTTTAAGATATCTGGTAAACATGGGAAAAAGCAGGTTGGTTGGTGATCATAGATGGAAAATGGAGGGGTCAGGCAAGGCCAGACTAGGTGCTAAGGTCAAAGGTATCAGAACACGGTGAAGATGGGTAGCTTGAGCCCATGATGGGTCTTTTGGGAGTGGTATGTTGTTCATGACTTGGTAGAGTAGTAAAATAGTGAAAAATTTATCCAGAGGATAATGAAGGCAGTGAGATTTCTAGAACTCACAACATTCATGAATTTTGTTTCTAGAAATATAGGATAAACATTTATTCATCTATAGAAAGCAAAAAATTATTGATGACTAACACGATTTTTGGAAGAGGACAATCTTGTTGCAACTGAATCTCATGTTGAATCTCTCTTTTTGGAGGCAATCCTGTTGGCTCCTGA
Source organism: Pinus albicaulis (assembly GCA_034641835.2). Taxonomy (NCBI): domain Eukaryota; kingdom Viridiplantae; phylum Streptophyta; class Pinopsida; order Pinales; family Pinaceae; genus Pinus; species Pinus albicaulis. The sequence goes on from CM076577.1 coordinate 1,071,913,553, forward strand.
AACATCTCATGATGTGCATTAACTACATCACATAAATCTGATTTCAACTTAGGATCACATCCCTAAAATTATTCATGATTAACATCAGTGTTAGCCTTAATCATAAGAAGAAAAAAATTCTTACTTGAATTTACCAGCCTCTTTACCTGTCCAACATTTACCATAGCAATATTTGTCTTCTTGCAATGTGCTCTAACAATATACTTCTTGCCATCTTTGAATAAATGATATTTGTTCTCATGGAAATGGAAGATCGTTTTCCTGTCATACAAGTATGGGCTCCCCAACACAATACCTGTTATGTCAAGCGGAACCACATCTAATTCAACTTTGTCAACAAAATGTGCAGTGATTGCAAACCGCAATATGCATTTCTTTGAAACCTGTAAATTTGCATCCTTACAAATCCTACCTAATGGATATGGTTTTGGATGTGCTATGGTCTCAAGGTTAAGTTTCTTGACCAAGTATTCAGAGATTAAGTTTTCTTGTGACCCACTCTCAAACAATGTGTCAATCTTGGTATGTTTGGATATGACTCTCACATGAAACAATTCAATTCTTTCTTCTTCATTTGGATCATGTATGTGACAGTTTTATGTGCTAGTACTAGGTTTAGTTTCAATTTCTTTCCCCTTAATTTTCTTCAATCCCATGATTGTAATCTTAGATTCATCACCTGAATCATCTCCTAAATCATGTTGAGTTGCAGCTACAATTTTTTGTTTCCCTTTGTTATTGTATTTCTCAGGCTTCATTTCAGGATGTATTTTCCAACAATGAGTTTCATCATGGCCTTATTTTGAACAATGTTTACAAACCACTGTTTCTCCCTCTTTATTAAAAAATGCATTCTTTTTGTTTTTACCCTTAAAAGGTTTCTTTCTACCCTCTTCAGAAATGTTCTTCCCTATAGCTTCTAGATGTGTGGCCTAAACACATACTTCATCTAGACTTGTGGGGTTAAACATGAGAATAGTATGTTTTAGGTAGCTATGTAAGCCTGTTGTGAAACCAGCTCCAAAAATAGAAGAAAAGAGATATCAACGCCTTATAAATAAGCCACTTGGAGGGGGCAACCTCCAATAGATTACATGAATGAACAATTCTTGGATGATACAAATGACAAAACCTCCTTTCTATATATAGGAGTCCATGGGGCCACAATGTAATATTTGCCGACCTAACAATAATACTGTAAGGGCACAATAATAACAATATGGGGGTTACAGGGGTACAACAATAACAATAAGGGGGGCTACACTAACATAATAAGAGACTACACTATTAATATAGGGACTTAACATGCCCCTCTCCTTCAAACAAGTGTTGTCCTCAACGCTTAATTATTTCTTGATGCTTGTGTATAAAATTATCATCCTCCCATGTGGAATATTCTACGGGAAAGTTCTTCCACTTGCTGAGATACTCTGAAATTGATCGTACTTGTTAAGTTCTTGTTTTTGTGACTGCTTCAAAACTTCTTTCGATGTGATGTTGATATTCTTGTTGTTTTATTAGATCCTGGACTAAAGTTAGGTTATCCTTTGAGAGTTGGAGAACCTGTTGTTGATGCTCGATGTGATATTCCACTAATTTATCATCCATATTAGATATTATTTTATCCTTCAAACCATCCAATTTAGCCTCCATTTATGCTTTTAAACCATCTATGTCATCTTCGTTTGCTCTTCGTAAGATCGAAATTTGTTGCACTTGGTACCGTAATTTTGATATCTCATACTGCAATTCTTCCTCTTTATGCGTCATAGTATAGATTTTTGAGGGCTTAATGGGTATGGAATTATTTTTTGGAGGCATTATAGAACCCAATACTGATAAAAATTCTAAAATATGCCCTTGGAATCACTTCAAACTGCTTTTTCAAACAAATGTTATGCAATTTTAAAAACCAAATACACACCTTTTTCTTGCTTTTGAGGAGCTCGATATTGAAACTAAATTATCTATACTATCTCGGATCTTCAATGTATGAAATCTTGCACTGAGGTATCCCTCTGAATTCTCTTTTTAATGCCACAGGTCTGACCTGATTTGGATTCTTGAAGACAAAGTTGTGCTCAATCTCCTACGATGACCTAATTATGGACTCGTTCAGTAGACCAAACTTGTACGACTTGCCACGTGTCACTGTTTTCTCCTTCGGTTCTGAAATTGATAGAAAGGAAACTACAGTCTGTGTGATTCAAGTGACTTTTTATAGAATTCCAATCCGATGCTCAGAGAGAGAGTTATGAATATTTTCCCACGATCACCTCTTTGAGATGAAATTCGGGAGCTTGAAAAAGACCTAACTTCCACAGATCATATCTCCAACAATATTGCGAACCAAGATCTGAAATTTTTCAAAGATGTTCCTCAGGATTTTTGCTTCACTCTCTAAAAATTTAAACTTCTGAATCTTCGTAGAAAAAAATTTATAGCAAAAATTCCGCGACCTGTTTAGGTTAAATTCAGGAGCCTACAAAAATCCCTAACTTCCACAGATCATATCTCGGAAAATATTGTGAACCAAGCTCTGAAATTTTGCGATGATATTCCTCAGTATTTCAGCTTTTCACTCTAAAAATTTCAACTTCTGAACCTTAATAGAAAAATATTTATAGCAAAACTTCCACGATGACCTGTTTGGAGCAGTGAAACCCTAGAATCCAAAGCTCTGATACCAAATGTTGTGAAACCAACTCCAAAAATAGAAGAAAAGAGATATCAACGCCTTATAAATAATCCACTTCAAGGGGACAACCTCCAATACATTACATGAATGAACAATTCTTGGATGATACAAATGACAAAACCTCTTTTCTATATATAGGAGTCCATGGGGCCACAATGTAATCCTAGTGGGGCCACAATGTAATCCTAGTGGGGCCACAATGTAATCCTAGCCGACCTAACAATAATAATGTAAGGGCACAATAATAAAAATATGGGGGTTACAGGGGTACAACAATAAAAATAAGGGGGGATACACTAACATAATAAGAGACTACACTATTAATATAGGGACTTAACAAAGCCTCCTATGTACTTGAGTAAAGTATCTTGGCTCTACAAATCTACCCCTAATAAGAGAGCTCTTCTCCTAAATTCTTGGGTGTATTCTTGAACATTTTTTCCCTTCAATTGCCTAAATTTTTTCCAGTTCGTTATGGCTTTCTACATATGAGCTAATGGATAAAACTTCTATTTTATAGCAGTAATTAAATCTGACCATGTTTCTTGATCTCCTCCTTTATCTTGGCTTCCCACCAAACAAGTGTTGCCCTTCCATTCTCAATGAAGCTAATTGGATTTTGGTATCATCATCTTGAAGGTTCTGGATTCTCAAATAAACCTCCAATTTCCTAATCCAATTATCAATATTTTCTGCATTGAATTCACCATTAAACATTGGCAATTCAAACTTGACATCAAGTTTTAAAAAAGGAAATTTACCAGTGTTATTTAACTTTTGTGGTTGATGTACTGAAGAAGAAGTAGAGGATGACGATGATGAGGGTGAGGATGCCTTATTTGACTTATATTCATCATTATGACCTTCTGAAGATCCTTGTCCTTCTTCGTGAAGTTTGGATCCTTCTCCTTCCAGTCTCTCATTACTTTCTTGATAAAGGATTCTAACTATCTCGGTCATGTCAAGGAATGCTTTCTTGAACACTATTTCTTCCTATTTGGGATCAACTTCTTCATGGACTTCTCCTTTTCTATGATACATGCTTAAAGCATCTTCTGCTTCCTTAGAAGGTGAACTAGGTGGTGGAGATTGTGGCAATCTTGCTCTCCTTTGCTTTGGCTCTTCTTGAGCCCCTTCTGCTCCCACCAATTTCCCTTCTCCTCTTTTGAGCTTGAACCTAGTAAGCATATAAAACTTGCAAACAGTTAAACAATTATTTGCACTAAATAACACCAGAGAATAAACTCTAGCTCTGATACCAATCTAATCTAAAAGGAATGTATTAGTTTTGTTGTGCTAAGTGTCTTTTCGGTTTATAAACATGTGCATACTTGTCTCATTAGTTTGCTTAAGGATTGAGGATTTTAACCATGAATTGTAGATGATTTTAGTGAATTAGAAGCATAAAATAAGCATAAATAATACTTAACAGCAGTGTAAAATAGATAAATAAGTCACCACATAACATTTACATAGTAAGCATGATGAAGCAGTTCACCCCTCCTGGGCTACATCTGTTGGTCCAACTCCCAATGGCATGTCCATCTTTCGTTATAATTTTGAAAATACATGTAGTTACAAGCCTCTAATGAATTTTTTCTCTCACCAATGGCTCCAGAATTCTCCAATTAGTCAAGAATGACTCTTCATTCACTCTCAATGGGCGAAAATTGAGTCTCCTACTCATTTTCCCAATAACACCTAGAAAAGCTCCACTAAATGTGGAGGACTCCACTTAACTGGAGTTAAAATATTGAAATATGCACAAATTTTAGGCATTGACTAAAAGACCTCCAGAAATAATTGCCGCATTTAAAATTAGTGGTTGGATTGCCACATGCCAACCCAAACCATGGGTTACAAACCGCGCGGTCGGCGAAACTCCGGGCGGTAACCATGGGACAAGGTTTAGAACCAGGGTTGAAGACGTGGTTAACGAAACTGTCGGAGAGAACCACACAGAGACTAACCGTTTCCATGTGATAAGTTTTGCAGAGAACTGGTGGTTATGTTGACTGACAGTTGTAACATTTGTTTTGACGTTGCCATGTGAACACTGCTAGGGGGACCGTTGACGGGTTGGGACGGCCGGCGGTCCCCAACCCCCAATGTGAATTTCATAACCCTTCAACATTAACCTGAAAATGTTATATGTTAAGTTCTACGTGTAGCTCAGGCAGTTGTGTCATGTGGTTGCTTTATCGGAGGTTGTGCGGTCGATCCTTATGGACCTCTACCAAAATTTTAATAAACCATTTGGGGGACACGAGGCGGCCTCAGGGATGGCCATGTGTCACCCCCTGATTCGCCCAAAAATAATCAACATACAACCATTCATCAAATAAAACGACGCCACTTGTCATCCACTGATTAGCTCTGAGGAAAGGAATATTCCTCAGAATATTCCTTTTGCTAATTGTGCATCCACCATGTTGACTGGGCATCCCATTCAAACCTGTCGCAAATTTTACATGTTTGGGATTTCGATTAGAATGAGATATCTCCCTCATACGACATCGGTTTTTCGAACCGTTCACGGTGCCGGAATCGGGAAGATGATATCTACGCAACCATCCTAGTTTCAACCCAGTCTTGTAACTTTAAATTTTGAGCAAATTTTATGAACTCCTGATCACATAGTTTCCATCCCCTCACTTTCTTAGAAAAAGAAAAAAAAGAAAAAATAAAGAGGCATGGGTGAAAATCTCTCTAATTCATCCAAGGCCAACTCCTGGATTGAAAACCTCCTTGAGGCAATCCCAGAGAAGAAAAAAAGAACTAAAATATCCTTGGGTGAAAACCTCTTTGAGGCGCCCAAGGCAGGCTTGTGGGTTGAAAACCTCTACATAGGCAGCCCACCTATCTTCAAAAAAAAACAAAAAAAAGGGAGAAAACAAAAAAAAATCAAAAGAATGACACAACACCTATGCACTAACCTGCTTTTGTTTTATAGGTTTTCGATCAATGAAAATTTGTACAAAAGGAGAAACATCCCTTCTATATCTCTCTCTCCTCTACCTATCCACTCCATGTCTAACCCCAACATGCACTCATTCATCCATTTCTCCCACCAAGTGAGAAAAATTTCAATTTTTCTCTTATACTCTACAGTGTTACAAGATGTCTTAAGCTGCTACAGGAAACCCTGTAATGCTACAAGAAAGTCATCTGAGGATGAATAAGCTCACCCATGGCCACCTAACCCTCAAAAAGACATGAAAAATCAGTTTTCAACCTATGTCTACCATTCATAACTATCACTCCACCCCATGCATAAATATTCACTCATCAAACCCTCTATTTCGCCATTGTGAGCTAGTTTAGCTAAATCCTCACACAGGGCCTCTCCTCTCATATCCTCCTCCACTACACCACTCCATTCACTTAATAAAACCACCCATAGCATGCCTACAGTATTTTTCTTCATTCATCAGGTCAGTTGAGCTCTAAAACTGCAATAAGGGAACTACTATAAGAAGATGCTCACTTCCTATAGCGAATCTGTGCATGCAACCAACACATCAAAGATGGATCATGATGATCAGCAGAGGACTCCAGAAGGGAAGCTACACCATAAGCAGCACCTGAGGGTCTCAATGGAGCACCTACAAAATAATTAGCAAACAAAGACAATAATCTCCTCACTGAGAAAAAGAAAAAAAACAACACAACAAATAAAAAAATCACTTGTGACCATCACAATGCTCCAGCTCCATGCATCAAAGGATTTTTCCACTAATAAACATCAAGTAGGCTCATGTATGGCTCCCTCACCCTCGCGATATGCATCATTTGACTAAAATGAGTAAATTTCGAGAAAAGAGAGTTTAATAGGAAAAAATGTGTCCAGTTAACTTGGCCACCCTTGAATAGTTAGAGTAAAAAGTTAATGAATTTTGCATGCCACATGGAGTTGTCACATCAGTTAACGAAAATATCACGAGGAGTTGGAGTTGATTCGGAGGCAGGAGGGAATGATTGGATCGAGTGGGACCAACGGTCCAAATGAGGAAATCTCGTGCCAAATCCACATCACCAATATGCTCCAAGCCCGCTCGATTTGGAATAAAATGTGTACTTTTTCTCATTCCCCCTCATTCTACTGTGCATTTCGAGATCAGTTAGATCAGGATAGAGAGTGGAGACACTAAGGAGCTTTGATCCATGGCCGATCTTTGCATGCAGCCTGTGCTACAGGAAAGTCTCTTATTGCTACAGGAAATTTCCAGGGAGACCACAAAGTATTAGAGAGTATCATGCAAGCCAACCTCAGAGTGCGTTGACACCCTAACACCATCCTTCAATCCAAAGAACATCATAATTGCAGAGGTAAGTGGACATCACCCCACCAAGTTTCAAATATTTTTCATTGTAATTTACACATAGTCAAGCCATAATTCAGGAAATTAAAAGGTTGTTCAATAGAGTAGGGACAAGAAAACCACATTGTGTGTAAATATAAAACCTTTGGGGTCCCATATCAGAGTTCTTTTGGAAACAAGCAACAGATAACCATCTCTCTAACAGAGTCACAAGATGAGGGGAGGTTTCAATAAAAGGGATCCCATAGACATAAAAAGAATTTTATTACACCCTCCTATGGTTGACATATTTAGAAATCACCAGTGGTTGGGGTTCTTTGAGCTCATCAAGGGCTTTGATGATGAAGTGGCTTGAGAATTTGCATTAGCCTTGAACTCCCAAGAAAATGATAGGACCACCATAGTGGTAAGAGGGCTAGCAATTACCATAACCCCTTAGCTCATTATCAGAGTAACCACCTTACCTTTAGGAGTTAAATGTAACAGAGAGGACAGAGTTTCTAGTACTGCCTCTCAGAAAATTTTCTTCTTGCCCAGTGAAGAATATATTGAAGATAAGACTGGGGTAATAAGGGAAAGTCTCCCTTACCCATGGGATGATGTAGTCTACCATATCATGAAATATATCTATTGTGATGGTAGATTAAGTGTGGTATATGGATACCATTTTAGATTGTTGCATGAAATTAGGTTCAAAGGTGATATTCCCTTAGATCAGAGACTGAATATCCCATATTTACTCCTCCATTCAATCTGAGATATGAGCCAGAGGTTAAGGGAGAGAAAGTATTATCACCTAGCTCATCATGGCCTCATTAAACTCATAGTAGGAGATGCTCTCAATAGACTCAACATCCCTGTACCTTGGTCCACCTTCATTGACATGGATAGATAAGCATTCATTGGTACACAAACCATCACTCCTGGAGAGACCCTGCCTCTAGTCTTGGAGAAAGGGGCATTAAATCAGAAGAGGAAGGGACTGGAAGGACAGAGGAAGAAGAGGAAGAAGAGGAAATGGAAACAGAGGTAGAACCTACAAAAAAATGTAGGAGAAGATGAAGGAAGATAAGAGGAGGATAAGAAAGATGAAAAGAGAGAATAATGTGAAAAAGAAGAGGAAGAAAAAAATGAAGGGAAGGAAGGAAATATAGAAGAGGAGGATATACTAGACCCTAAGCTTACCACTGATATATCCCCTCAACAAACCAGCCTTTCAACAGGGACCATTGAAAAGGAAGTGGCTACCACTGTCGCCACTCTAAGCACCCCTATGAAAGCAAAGAGAAAAAGGCAGACCCCCATGTACTTCAGGACCAAGAAGAGTGCCAGGGTGAAACAACGGAGACCTCAAACTCCAACCAAGAACCCCATCACAATTGAAGGATCGCCAAATAATAAAGGATAAATAGGGCCAGAGAGGGGAAATAGTCAAGAGGTTTATTCACCTAAAAATACACATATGACCTATACAAGAAGGCACTCCTCAAGGCTAGCATCCCTCAAACAAGCACCAACACCCATAGACCTCCAAAAGAAAGAAAAGGAGGAGCAACATGAAAAACATGGTTTGCTACAGGAAACATAGAGTTTACTACAGGAAAATCTAAAAATGTTGTAGGAAACTCATAATTTTCTGCAGGAAGAGAAAAACATCATGGGAGAAGTGAAAAAAGACACCATTAGAAGGGAAGAAGGCCCAAGGTGATGAAAAAGAAGCAGAAATTGAGGGGCAAGATGCCAAATTTGAGAAACAAGAGAAGGAAGAGGAGGAACCTAAGGAAGAGCCTGCCTCTCCAAAAATGTCCCAAAAGACATTACAATAGCTCAACATCCTAGCTCAAAGCCAAAATTGAGCTCCTATTACACATTCATTGAAGGAGGAAGGATGAACCCTCAAAATATCTCAGTTCCCATGTTCTATGAGCTAGAGAAAGAGAGAGCATGCATACACCACTGGATGCAAATTGCCAAAAATAAGAATGTGGAAGATGTAGGGATCATGGAAGATAAACACACTGAGATCGGGAGGGATTTGGCTGATGTCGAACTTAGGGAGGCAGTGTTGAAGGAGTAGCTACAAAAATCACAAGAATAAAATGCAAGATTGAATGGCCAACTGCAGCAAAAAGACAAGCAGATTTCCACCATGAAATACCTATGCATGGAGGCAATACAACACAGGCATCCCTCAAAGTATTATGCCATTTACCTAACGTAGCAATGGCTACAGTTCCAGATCAAAACACTAGTATCATATGGGTCATTTCCTTTCCAAAATTACAAGAAATTTATTGATTTTTGCAATCAGTCCAACAGAGAAGATAGGGCCAAATTGGCAGAGTTTTACATGCATAACCTTGTCCTAACTGATCTAAACATTTGAGACCCAAACTCTAGGTTGGGGGATATGCAATTGATGGCCCTAGCCTAATGGATGTAAAATGAAGAATTTAGGGCAGGGGAGGTAAAAAGGGTGATTAAGAGAGAAGGAAAAGAGCCTCTCCAAATCAGGGTATAGCTAATCATCCCTAGAGGGGTCATAAACAACCACCAAATGATAGGAAATGATGACAACCTTGCAGACAGTTATCCCAACACCCAATAATAGGAAATTGCACATTATGATGACATATCTAAAATTCTAGGAGAGGAGTGTGTGATGGCATGTCAGAGAAGATGGAATGGAATCCCACTTAGCCTAAGAAACATGGAGTATCATACTCTAGACATATTAAGAGTTTCCCTAGAAAGAGCACCTTTGTACAAATGGGTCTTGCAAACAATGAAGATCAAATGGCTTGCATTAAAACTCACTCCACCTTTGTTGTTGGGACTGAGTGAAGGAAAAGATCAAGTTGAAGAGGACAAATAATGGGAGGAAGCAGAAAAGACTGCAGGATTATACCCTCCTAAGGAGACTCCTTCCATGATACCTTGGGATGTCAGCAAGGCCACAAGGGCGCTAAAAGAAATGAAGAAGTAGGATTGAGTTGCTTAGAGGTTGAGAAACCATTTTCTAGGGGGGTGATGATGAGCACCATCATTAGGTACATTCTAAGGGGTTAATTATCACCTTTCTATATTAATTATTCTCTCTTTCTCACATTTAATTTTATTTTTTCATGTTTTTCTTAGTGACAATGGTGTATTAAGGGTTGTCATGCTTCAAGGCATAATGTGGTTTATTGCAGGAAAATTAAGGGAATATGCCATTTTTTAGGAAGATTTCATAATCAGGGCTTAGAGTAGACAGCAAGGAGTGATTGTAGGAGGGTTTACCACCTCCTTAACTCCTAGAGAAAACCAATATCTCCCCGATATTCTCCTCCAACAGATTGAAATCAGAGGTAGCCAAGCAAGTGAAAGATCAAGGGGAGCCAAGCTCCACTTCTCTCGAGTTCCAAGGGAAAAAATACCTACTTTTTAGGGATTTGTTGCTAGCTACCCTTCGTGAGCCCTGGTATTGCACCAAGAGTGCTGAAACTCCCAAGGGATGCCCTGCTTTACTTTATCAACCAGAGGTTCGTACAAATTTGGATGTGATAGTGCTATATACACAGCAGACGCATTCTACTCATGTTATCCTCTTCCACTCTATGAAAGGGTGCTACTTCTAGGGGTTCTCAATGAATTATGTCACACTTTAAAGAAACTAAAAAAAGTGCAAAAAGGAAATGACATAAAGGAAACTAAACTAAAATGATGAAAAAAATGACAGGAAAGAAACTAATTTAAATTGCAGAAAGGAAATGATGGAAAAGGGAACTAGTTTAACTTGCTGAAAATAAATGGCAGAAAAAAAACTAATTTAAATTGCATAAAGGAAATGACGAAAAAGGGAACTAACTTAACTTGCTGAAAAATAAATGGCAGAAAGAAAACTAATTTAATTTGCAAAAAGGAAATACCTGAAAATAAAATAAACTAAGTTGCACCTAGCTAGGCCTAGTCGGATAAACACACCCTACTTATCCTCTGATCTATTTACCATGCTATCATGCTTCTAACCATGCAACTATTAATGATAAACTAAACTTGAAAAAGTGTTTCATGCAATTTGGAGGAAAAAGGGCTAAAGATGCTAATGGAGGGCTTGAACACATGGGAAAAGGCATAGAGAAGTGAAAAGAGGGGGTTTAAGCCTTATTAAAAATTTATTGTAGCGCAAAAATTCTTTGGAGCAGAATGATTTGAAAATTGCGATGGCAGAGAAGCGGAAGTACAGTTCGGAGCGGGAGAAAAATGTGATTTATGAAAAGGGAAAAGGTTGTAATCTGTGAAATGCGATTTGCGAAAAGGGAAAAGGTTGCAATCTGTGAAATGCGATTTGTGAAAAGGGAAAAGGTTGAAATCTGCGATATGTGATGACTCATATGACGTGGCGGTGGGACCGGTGGCAGAGCGCAATACCAATATCGCAATCGACAAACAGGAGCGGTAAGCGTTAACAAGGAGCAGATAAAGATTGCGAAATGTGATTTGCGACGGGATAAAGATTGCGAAATGTGGTTTGTGATTTGTTGTGTGGCAGAGTATGGAACAATATCACAATCAGTGTTTGGAGCGATAAGTCTTAAAGGAAAAGGGAAAAAGGTTGTGAATGCGAAATGCGATTTGCGGTGTGGCAGAGTATGGAGCAATATCGCAATTGGCATTGGGAGTGGTAAGTGTTAACGGTAAGAATTTGCGATGCGACGAAGTATGGAGGATTATCGGAATCAGAGTTTGGAAGCAGTAAGTGTTAATGGGAACCAAAGAAAAATTGTGATTTGCGATTTGTGATGTACGGTAGTGGGAAATTCGAGGAGAGAAGGCGGAAGTCGAATTCCAATGGTTTTCAAGCATTTTGCGTTAAAACGAGTAAGAAAACCATGACTAATAAAAACAAAGTAATAAGGCGGGCTGACTAGTTTAAGTGTTGTTGTGAATAAAAAGGTGGGTGCTGCAGTGAGAGTAAGCGGGAAAAAGCGAAAATGGAGAGCGTAACAGCAGTGCGCAGGTTGTGAAGACAGAGATAGAGGATAAAGCGGGGAGGCAACATGGAGCTGCTCTTGGGTTTTAGTAATAATTCCTGCAATTAACTTGCTAAAATATGCGCAAAGAAACAGACAAATGCGTAAAACTACAGTGCAAAGGGAGACTGGAAAATGGTAATGCAACTCTATGTTTAATCTCAGAAACAGTGAACAGAAATCAGTTTTTGGGTCTGTGGGAAGGTTCGCTCTCCTCGATCTCTATTGACAGAGATGAGAAGGGGGTATTGATCCACAGTTTCCTTTTTTTTCTCCTCTAATCTATTACTCACAAGAAAATGAAACCTAAAGAAGCACAGTGAAAGAAAAACTAAATAGCAACTTGAAACATAAACAAAATTATCAGAAGCGGAAATGATAAAATGACATAAAGCAGAGAAAAAATACAGCAGAGAGGTTGAGGCACATGGGTTGGGCCCTAGCCCACAAGCCTAGCTCTCTGAAACTTAAATCGGTTTGCTCATTTCATAAAAGAATAGCCTCATACATTTCTGAAAGTTTGATCACTGAGTAAAATAATAAAAATCTCAATAGCTTGCAACAAAGTTTTGACCCTTCCTAGCTCGAGCTTTGCTCTATTTATTCTACAGGGCAGCTACCAATAGCTCCCTAGAAAATAGTGATTGAGTCCACTTGACTCCAAGTAAACAAAGATTGAGTGCACTCCTCTTTAAGTTGCTTGGTTGCCTCTAGAATTCAAATTGCTGGAGAGAATCCTTGGGGATCCTTTGGCTTCCTTTGGAATTCAAATTGCTAGAGAGAATCTTTGGGATCCTTTGGCTGCCTTTGAGAGTTAAGGAGGGTGGGAAATCCTCCTATAATTTCTCCTTGTTGTCTCCTCCAAGTCTTTATGATAAAATCCTTATAAAAATGCTAATAATTCATGATTTTATGCACTCAACCTCATATTAGGAACTCAAAGTATGTTAGCCTTAATCACCACTTATACTTGCATCATAAAACCAAATAATAATAAAAATGCAAGAAAAAGAGATCTAAGAAGGAAAAAAGGTGATCATTAACCCCTCCAAATATTTCTAATGATGGAGCTCATCATCACCCCCCTACTGAATGGTTTCTCATCCTCTGAGCAACTAATCCTCCTCCTGCATTTCCTTCAAGGCTTTGACAGCCCCCTGATTTCCTGAGGAAGAAGTGTGGGGGTCTCCCCAAGGGGGTAAAAACCATTCTTATTGTCTGCATTCTCCCATTCTCTCTCTTGTGCATCTGTGTCCTTTTCATCATTCAGCCCCAATAGCAAAGGTGGGTTGAGCTTTAGTCCCAACCATTGGATCTTTTTGGCTTGCATGGCCCTCTTGTATAATGGTTCCCTTTCCAATTCACCCCTCAGTCTTTTTGGAGTATGGTACTCCCTGTTCTTGAGGCTGTGAGGGAGGTTGTTCCATCTCCTTTGGTTGGCCATAATGCACTCATCTTCTATATGCCTAGAAACATCATCAAAGTGGCCTATTACCTGTGTTTGATTCTGAAGGTAGCTTTCAACTAATGCAGGGTCCCTCTCAATCTCTCAATAGTTAAGGATGACTCCTCTTGGTCTGAACAATTCTGGTCTGATATATAAGGTTTCTCTATTTCTTCTTCCCATGACCCTCCATATCTCTTTTGCTCTAGTGTCCTCATTCGTCATCCAAGATGCTATAGACATTAGCTTCATATCCCCCATTATGGAATTGGGGTCCCAAGTATCCAGATTTGTCAGCACAAGGTTATGCACATAAAACTCTTCCATTTTTTCCTGATCGGCCATGTTAGCTTGCTTGGAGAAATCCATGAATTTCCTACAATCTTGGAAAGGTAGTCATCCATGGGAGGCTAGAGTTTTGATTTTAAATAGGAGCCATTGCTCCTTGAGGTACACAGTATATGAGTCAGAAGGGAATATGTGTTGAAGGGATTCTATGCATAAGTCTGCCATGGTGGCTACTTGTTGCCCTTTATGTTGCAATTTCTCCTTTAGTGCTACATTCTCTTCATGCGCCTTCTACATCTGCTCCTTCAGAATTGTTTCTTTGATTCTTTCCTTCTCCCTTGGTGATTCTTCAATGATAATCGGGCTCGTGGGAGGAGTTTCTGGATCTCTTTGACTTATCCTCTGACTTTTGTCAGCTCTTAAATACATAGAGGTCTGCCTTTTTCTCTTTGAGCTCAGAGGAGATAAGGTGGCAACTACCTCTTTGTCTTGAGGGGATGTGGTGTTGTGTTGTGAGTCTGCTTCTTGCTCACTTTCTGCTACCTCTATGACTTCTATTTCCATCTCTTCTGTTTTTCCTAGGCCCTTTGTCTCTTCCTCTTCTTCTTCTGGTTCTTCTTGTTCCTCTTATGGTTCTTCTTCTTCTGGTTCTTCTTCCTTTTTTGGTTCTTCTTATTCTTCTTCTTCTTCTTCTGGTTCCTCTTCTTCTTCTCTAAGGCTAGAAGTGGAATTCTTCCTTTTTTGGGTTGGTTGCTATAAAATCTTCCCTACTCATATTTACGAAAGAGGACCAGGCCATGGGTAGGATGACGTTGTTTTGATGCTAGTGTTGCATGTTGTCCCAAAATATGCGGTTGAAGCTCATTGTTGTTGCGCTGCGGGCTTCCATCGGTCTCTCTCCATTTAAAAATTTTCAATTTATTGGTTTGGATGAGATGGGCCCTCTTTATTATTAGACTGTGCAACTAATTCTCTTTTTTTTTTTTTTGAAGCGCTTATGTAACGCTTCTCAGCTCCGGTTTTTGTTGTAGACAGTTGGACCCTCTTCTTGTTAACTGGCTGATACTGTGTGTCTCCTCCTCTCATCCTCCTCCACTCCAACTGATTTAATTTTTTTTGTTGGCCCGGGTGGCGTGTCCTTCTAGTTTTTTCAGTCATACTTCATGGTGGTGGAAAATTTAACTAGCCACCTTTCTACCTCTTAAACTCTTAGTCTGCAAATTTAATTATTTTCGGACATTATGAATGCATAGAAAGGGGTGAGGGGCTATACCTGAGCTTACCAGTTGTTTTCAAGGCATTTGCAGGAGCTGGAATTTGAAGACAAGCCTCTTATATGTTACGTTCTTCCTTATTTTCCTTTTTTCTGAGTGAGCATCTTGCTAAATGAGAAACTCTCTGAGTGAGTTGTTGATCTTTCTTGATGTTTCTTCCTGTTGTATATGTTGCATGGGGGTGCTCTAAATTCCATGGGTGGCACTCTTGTCTTTCCTGGGGTCTACTTTATCAGCTCCTCTCTTTGTTTTTTGTTGTTGTTCATGAACAGATTTTTGTGCTGTAGGAATTCCCTGATGTTTGTAGCAGTCTGTGTTTTGCTTTCCTTGCTACATTGTGCTCAAGAATGGAGGAATGTGGTGTATGGAGGTGATGGAGGAAGTTATGAAAATGTATGGAGTGAATGATGGGATGGAAGGTAAAATAGAAGAAGGGAAAAGAAGATGAATGCTTCCCTGTGTTTCCAGAAACCATTAATGACTTGCAAAACAGCAAACACAGAAAACACAGAGATGCTGATGTTTTTTTTTTTTTTTAAAGAAAGTGGGCTGCCTCCATGGATATTTTCAACCCACAAACTTTCCTTGGGTGCCTCAAAGAGGTTTTCACCCATGGATATTTATTCTCTTTTTCTTCTTCTTTTTTCTTCTTTTTTTTTTAGAGCAAGAGAGTTTCCTCCATCGAGGTTTTCAACCCAAGAGCTTACCTTGGGTGCCTTAGAGAGGTTTTCACCCATGGATATTTATTATTTTTTCTCTTTTTTTTTTAGGAGGTGTGGGAAACTATGGAGTTTCCCATCACGTACACCTCTCTTCTTATTGAATTTATGAACTCTGCCCTTGACAAAGGCTTCTTGTAAATTTTAAGTCTGTGACCATTGATAAGCAAGGGGATTCCTTCCTCATCTATGGTTCTCATTTGAACTGCGCCATTATCAAAACATTTTTCCATTGTGTAAGGTCCCAACCATCTTGTCATCAGCTTGCCTTTGAAATCTTTAAACCTTGAATCATACAACAGCGCCTAATATCCTTCTTGGAAGGTCTTTTCGTTGATGTTCTTTTCATTCCAAACATTCCTTTGCAACTGAACTACCTCCGTGTGAAGGATTGCTTGCATTCTGAACTCATCCAAACCATTTAGTTGCAGCAACCTCTCTTTTTTGGCATTTGATAGGTCTATATTTAATTCAGTTTCCATTCTTAAAGTATTAAATTCAAACTCAACTGAAAGTAGAGCCTTCTTACCATAGACTAGTTCATAAAGAGTGAACCCTGTTGTTGTCTTCCAAGTAGTGTTGTAGGCCCAAGTAGCTTCTACCAATATATCTGCCCAATATTTTTTGTTTCTACTCACAACCTTGGTGAAGATGCTCTCTAAAGCTCTGTTAGTTACTTCTACTTGGCCATTCGCATGAGGGTGATAGGCAGTAGAAGTTTTATGCTTAATCTTATGCTTCCTCAAAATATTCTCAATGAGGTGAGAGGTGAATTGTGCTCCTTGATCAATGACTATTTCTCTGGGGTACCCAAACTTGTAAAACACATTGTCCCTCAGAAATTATGCTACTTTCTCCTCGATCTCTACCTTCACTGCTTTTGTTTCAACCCACTTTGTCAGGTAATCAGTGCAGACTATGATATGCTTCTTTTGTCCAGATGGTGGACCGATAGGTCCAAAAAAGTCCATGCCCCACTTGTCAAATGGCTCAAGAGCCACTTGAGGGTGCAAAGGCATCTCATCCCTTTGCGTGGGTTTCCCCATTTTTTGGCACTGGTCACACTTGCTGATGTATCTTCTGGAATCTTGGTGGAGGGTAGGCCAATATTATCCTACCTGTAAAACTTTGTAAGCAGTTCTCTTTGCAGCAAAGTGGCCTCCACATGGGCTGTCATGACATGCATAGAGGATATCAAAAAATTCTTCCTCCCTCCCATCTCCTTAGGATTTTATTAGGGCCTTGCTTGAAAAGGTTTCCCCCAATCCATGTGAAAGGGGCACTTTTATGATGATTTTTCTCCTCTCCCTGAATGAAAAATTAGGAGGGAGTCTTTCAATAACCAAGTAGTTGGCTATATCAGCAAACCATGGTGAGAGTGTTGATATAGAAAAGAGATGCTCATCTGGCAGCTAGTCATCCACCATTCCGTCTTCACCTACAGGGAGAGCCAACCTGGATAAAAAATCTGCAACAACATTCTCCTTTCCAGGTTTATCAACAATAGTCAAATAAAATTTCTGCAAAAGTAACAACCATATAATTATCCTGGCAATAACATCCTGTTTTTTCATTAAATACTCGATGGTTGCATGGTCAGCGTGAAAAAAGGTCTGATATCTAGTTACATAATGCCTGAATTTGTTCAAAGCATGGACAATGGCTAACATATCCTTCTCTGTAATAGTATAATTCAACAAGACCTTGGACAAGTTCGTGTTGATGAAATAAATGGCATAAGGGATTTTTTCCTCTAATTGTCCTAATGTTGCCCCTACAGCTTTGTCGGATGCATCAGTGTGGATGTGGAAAGGCAGAGTCCAATTTGGAACTCGGAGGATGGGGGCAGTAGTCAAATTTTCCTTAATGAGCTCGAAAGCCTCTTGACAAGGTCCGGATCAAATAAACTCAGAATATTTGGGCAACAACCCAAATAATGGTGAAGCCATCTTGCTGAAATATTTGATGAACCTTCTATAGTAATCAGTTGAGCCTAAGAAACTCTTGACATATTTCTGCTTTTCAGGAGCAGGTACCCTTTTGATGATAGTGATTTTGTTCGGGTCTACTTGTATTCCTGCTTGCGATATGGAGTGTCCTAATGCAACCCCTGCTTTCTTCAGGAATTCACACTTTTCTGGGCTCAAGGAGAGATGCATCTCAATGCACCTTCTTAGTACTTTACCCAAATTGGAGAGAGCTTCCTGGAATCCATCCCCATATGGTGTGAAATCATCCATGTAGATTCCGATAGAGTCATGGAATAACTCAGAAAATATGCTCAGGACAACTCTTTGGAAGGTAGCTGGGGCATTGCACAACCCAAAGGGTAGGACTCTATAATCGAAGGTACCCCAAGGGTAGGTGAAAGTAGTCTTATCCTGGTATTTAGAGCTTATTTGAATCTAGTTTCACCCACTGAACCCATCTAAGAAGGAAAATAACTTCTTCCCCACAAGGCCATCCAAGACTTGGTCTATAAAGGGCAAAGGGAAATGGTTTTGCTTGGTGGCTTTGTTAAGTTCTTGATAGTCAACACAAATTTTCCACTTCCCATTCTTCTCTGGGACTAGGACAAGATGAGATACCCAATCACTGTCAGATATAGGATATGTGAACCTTGCATCCAATAGTTTTTGCATCTCTTCTTTGACTATGTCCTTCAGAGTCAAGTTCATCCTTATTTGGGGTTGTCTCATAGGCTTGCATCCTTCTTTGATGTAAATATGATGTTTTCACACTGAAGGACGCACCCCTTTCATGTCCTTGTAATCTCAAGCAAATGCATCTAGATTCTCTTTCAAAAGCTGGCATAGCTGCTTCTCTTCTTCATTCGAGAGTTTTGGGTTGAATTTTAGAGATCTGGATGGGCCAAATGAAATATCCTTGGTGGATTCAAAGGTTGACTCAACTGAGTTCACTTCCATCTAAGGTTGGCTTTCAGACCCTTTGACTAAGTTTTCGATAGGAACGTTAGTGGAGGACTATTTTTAAATGGCATGGTCAATGAGTTCATCTAAGAATAGCATCTATGGTACACATAGGGGTAGTGTTATATAACTCATCTTCTTCATACTCCAACCATATAGGGATATCATGATCAATGGAAGGCTGAGTTGGAGGATATAACACTAGTTGTTTAGACAAAGGCCCGTTTTTTATAGTCATGTTTCCAGCCCGACAACTAATATAAGCATCTGCAGTGGCTAACCAAGGTCTCCCTAAGATGAGGGGATAACCATTGAACTTGGTTTTTGGTTGCAGGACCAGGAAATCTGTAGGATACCCCCAAGAGTCAATGGTAACCATAACATCCTCAACAATTCCTTCCGGAGTTATTGTGGTTCGATCTGCAAGTTGCAGAACTGTTATGGTTTTCGACAAAGCCCCTTGGAGATTAAGTTTCAACATAGTTTCCTTAGTCATGACATTGATGTCAACCCCTAGATCAATAAGAGTGTTGCGGACTATGAAACCATCTATATGCACATCAACAACTAGACTACCAGGGTCCAGGTACTTTGGAAATATCACCCTCCCCAGCATTAAGTCAGACAGTTGTCCTACCACATTGATGGTGGGGGTATCTCTCTTCCTTATCCCAGGTTTCTTGAAGCACTTTTCTTTGATGAGCCTATTGTATATAGGGACATCCTTAATGGCATGGAGAAGTGGTATATTTACACACAAATTTTCCAATTCTCCCAGGATTTCAGTCTCCTCTGGGGTGTGCTAACTAGGGTGGATCAAGTGCTCAGGAAAAGGAGGTTGTTGGATTTGAGTGATACCTTCTTCCTTTTCCTCCTTAACCTCTACAGGTGGAGATGGAGGATGGTTGTCTGGGAGTACTCTTCCTGACCTCAGATAACCTCCTGTATCTTCACAACATAAGTTGGATAGGATTTTTCTCCACTGGGAGTCTGTTGTGCCTGCCTGTTGTTCAGGTTTGGATTGGGTTGTGTAGGTATTTGAGGTAGCCTAGGTGGAGCAGCATGAGTAAGCTAAGGTTGAGGTTGGGGTGGATGCATTACAGCAGGTGGTTGATTTTTTTGAGGCCTCCACCCTTGGGATGGATTGTTCCACTGAGGTTGTTATGGAAAATACTACTGGAATGGTTGGTTTACTGGCTAAGGATGATATGAAGGGTTGTAAGGCCAAATAGGAGGTGTAGACCAAGATGGAAGAGTGGGGGTGTATGAAGGTTGCATGGGTGCACTCTGATTGTCATGATAGTAAGAGTAAGGTGCACCTTTCGTACCTTCTTGATATGGTTGAGGGCCTTGAGGCCTTATTTGGTTGATGAAACAGAGTTTCTCTAGAATTGCTTCCCCACCTTAATATACAACCTTAAGTCCAGGTAAGGAGGGACACTTTTTTGTGGCATGATTCTCCTCGCAAACTAATCAAACCTCTATGACATTCAATGGACATTCATTTCTTGGGTGCTTCTGGGTACATCTAGGAAAAAATATGGCCAGGGTTCTCTCTACCTCCTCTTGCTTCCTTTTGACATACATTATGTCCATTTGCAAAGCAAGGGTGTGCAGCATGTCACTCTTTGAAGTCCTCTAGCATAATCCCAATCTCATGTTTGATGGAGGTGGAAAAGGAAGGGGTATTGGATGTACTTTGGCTAACTCTGCCCTTCTTCCTAAATGCCCTAGAATGGTTCCGGACGATAGTTTTGATTGTTTCATATGGTTGTTGGTAGATGTCTCCCCCTGATAGCATATTCAAGGTTTCTATCATCTCTTCTCTGATCCCTCGAATAAGTACAAGTTTAAGTGAGTCAGGATCAAGAGTACAGTTGGCTCTCTTATATTTCAATTGAAACCTCTCTTCATAGTCCTCTGAGGATTCATCCGGCCCTAGATTCATCCTAAAGATCTCATCCTTAGTTTCCTTGGACCTATAGTAGTATTTTTACTTTCTGTTGAAGGTCTCTTCCATATGTACCCAGGTAGTGATGCTATCCTCAGGAAGACCCATGAAACAGTGCAAGGTTGCATCCTTAAGGGTGGATGGGAATAGCTTCAACTTATGATCATCATAGGTGTAGTCATAAGTCCTACAAACAACAACAAATTCAAACATGAATGTGTTAGGGTCCTTAGAGATAATTCCATGAAAGTGTGGAAGAGCTGAGGGGCTAATGGTTTTCATCTTAGTTTCCCCATCTTCCTCTCTTATGGGAAAGGCTCTCTGGATCCCAACTATGGTTAAGATAGGTGAAGCAGGTCCCTCAGTTGAAACAAGGTCTTCTTATTATTCCCCAATAGGATCCTCAAAATATTCAGAATTCTCTCCTATAGGGGGTTCAATCTCACTGCCACTAAAGAAGAGTGAAGGGTGGCTAGGAGGTGGCATGGAGTTTTAGGTAAGATTTGTATTTGAGTATTCCTACTCCTACGAGGCATGAAAATCAGATATTTTTGTATTTTTCAATATTTCGGAAACAACATGAAAAATGAAAGTAGAAAAGAATGCTAAAACATAATCAAAGCATCTACCAGACACCTCTTAGGAAATGGCACCAAAAAGTGGTGAGCCATAGTATTGCACCAAGAGTGCTGCAACTCCGAGGGGCTGCCATACTTTACTTTATCAACCCGGGGTTCGTACAAACTTAGAGGTGACAATGTTATATACATAGCAGATGCATTATACTCATGTAATCCTCTTCCGCTCTACGAAAGGGTGCTACTTCTAGGGGATCTCAGTGAAGTATGTCACACTTTAATGAAACTAAAATAAATTGCAAAAAGGAAATGATAGAAAGGAAACTAAACTAAATTGATGAAAATAAATTACAGGAAAGAAACTAATTTAACTTGCTGAAAATAAATGGCAGAAAGGAAACTAATTTAATCTGCAAAAAGGAAATGATTGAAAAGAAACTAAATTAAGTTGCACCTAGCTAGGCCTAATCGGCTAAACACACCCTACTTATCCTTTGATCTATTTACCACGCTATCACGCTTCTAACCATGCCACTATTCATGATAAACTAAACTTGAAAAAGTGTTTTGTGCAGTTTGGAGGAAAGAGGGCTAAAGATGTTAATGGAGGGCTTGAACACATGGGACAAGGCTCAGAGAAGTGAAAAGAGGGGGTTTAAACATTATTAAAACTTTATTATAGTTCAAAAATTCTTTGGAGCGGAATGATTTGAAAATTGTGATGGCGGAGAAGTGGGAGTACAGTTTGGGAGCGGGAGCGAAAGTGCAATTTGTGAAAAGGGAAAAGGTTGCGATCCGCGAAATGCGATTTGCGATATGCGATGAGTCGGATGACATGGCGGTGGGATTGGTTGCGGAGCGTGATACCAATATCGCAATCGGCATAAAGGAGCGGTGATTGTTAACAAGGAGTGGATAAAGATTGTGAAATGAGATTTGCGACAAGATAAAGATTGTGAAATGTGATTTGCGATTTGCGGTGTGGCGAAAGTATGGATCGATATCGCAATCAGAGTTTGGAGTGGTAAGTCTTAAAGGAAAAGGGAAAAATGTTGCAAAATGTGAAATGTGATTTGCGCTGTGGTGGAGTACAGAGTGATATCGCAATCAGCGTTGGGAGCGGTAAGTCTTAAAGGAAAACAGAAAAATGTTACGAAATGCGAAATGCGATTTGCAGTAGGGATGACGTGGCAGAGTGCCACAGGAATGTCACAATCGGAAGTTAAGAGCAGTAAGTGTTAACGGGAACCAAATAAAATATGTGATTTGGGATGCAGCGGAGTACAGAGGATTATCGCAATCGGCGTTTGGAGCGTTAAGTGTTAATGGGAACCAAAGAAAAACTGTGATTTGCAATTTGTGATGTACGGTAGCGAGAGATTCGAGGAGCAAAGGTGGAGGTCGAATTCCAATGGTTTTTAAGTTTTTTGTATTAAAACGGGTAAGGTAACCGTGACTAATAAAAACAAAGGAATAAGGCGGGTTGAATGGTTTAAGTGTTGTTATGAATAAAAAGGTGGGTGCGACAGTGAGAGTAAGCTGGAAAAAGCGGAAATGGAGGGTGTAACAGCAGTGCACAGGTTGTGAATACAAAGATGGAGGATGAAACGGGGGGCACCACAGAGCTACTCTAGGGTTTTAGCAATAATTCCTGCAATCAACCTGCTAACTTAAGTGCAAAGAAACAGACAAATGCGTAAAAATACAGTGCAAAGGGAGACTGTAAAACGATAATGCAACTCTACTTTTAATCTCAAAAATAGTGAATAGAAATCAATTTTTGTTAGCCTCTCTAAAATAACAATAATAAATCCAAAATAATAAATTAATTAATTAATTATTCCTAGTTAGGAATATGTGCATAATTCTTAGATTGTTGGGTTGTTCCTCAAATGTTGGAGTTTGTTTAGGAACTCCTATCTTGGTGGGTTTTTGGTGAGAAATTATCTCAACCAAAAGAGTCTAAGATAGCACAGACTATCTTCTCTCATCTATTTAAATTGTAAATTAAATTATTTTAATAAGAGAGATTACATGAGGAAGCCATGAGGCTTCTGCATTTTCTGCCAATATTTTGTCTAGATTTCGTATCTATGTTTTCTGCAATATGTTTCTGAGTTATTTAATTTGTATCATGTGGTATCAGAGCAATGATCCATGTCTAGTAAGGTTGAGTTAGTTGCAGAACCATGGGATTGTTTCATTACGTGCGTGAGGTCGTGAGGACTACCAGCGTCCTGTTATCAATCATTGTAGGTGCAAGTCCGCGTTGTTAATTATTATTTGAGCGTGTGGACCGGACTGTATATGCTACGAATGGAGCGTTGGCTGAAAGACACCTTTAAAATTTCCCAACGCCGTAAGTAAGGAGCTACCTGTTGAAATTTGGCGGCATATGAAATTGTGATAAACATGTCTACATATTCCATGTACATTTTCCCTTGTATTGTGCATAGATCATGAGCCTACGCAGCAGAATCCCACAGCCAACCTAGCTACAGTGGTGTTCTGGGCGATCAGATTTGGAGGCCTACGTCCCTGTCGTGAGAGTAGTCGGGCGTGTGTATGTATGTTGTAAGAATATGGATCTGCACAAGGGCAGTGGCCTATTGAAGTGGTCCAAAGCCGAATGTGTATCAAATTAGAGTGGACGCAGTGGCACCGTCGAGAGTAAGGCAACGAGGTAGCTGTGAAATCTTACAAGTTGTGATTGCCGTGCATCTGTGGTCTTTGTTACGGCCTGTTCGCGTTTTGTTTTAATTACTCGTTGGTGGATTCGCGAGATCAAGCGTGGGATTTACTGGAGCTGTTCCAGTAATTTGACTGTGAGTACTCGACTGAATCGTGCAATCTCCATGCCTTGAGCTTTTCCATAAGCAGTTCTTTCTTTTTGGTGTATGAATTTGATTTCCTGTATAATTTAAGAAGAAGAGCGTTGTATATTTTCGATTCTGCATTTTGAGTGAACAAAAAAAAAATTCAAATTGTTTAAGTGGGTTCCGCTGTGGACCATTGGGTAATTTGATATGCCCATTTTATTTCGCCTTTGAACTAAATCAGAGTGGCAGCTTCTGCACTTTGACAGCAAAATCGATGAGCACATTTTTCAGTAGCCTTGTCTCTTTAAACTGCTTATCCAACCCCAGCTTAAGCAACTCTTCAACCGCTCCCTGAGCGGTGGCGTTCTGTGTTGAAAATGTTGAAACCAGTGTTATGCATCGATTGGCATCGAACCAGCGTTTTTTGTGACATCGATCCGCTCATTCCGCCTGTACTGGATCTGATCATCAAGTTTGAAAACTTGTCTTCCATGCTCCATTAAAGTGCCGAACCCATCATCGGTGGTACGTCGATCGGTGAAAAGGAGGAATTTCGTATCAGTATACTGCCAATCGGTTGCAGATGTAGGGTTGAATGCTCAGATCGAGTTCGAAGAGGGGAACTGAGAAACTCACAGGATAAAAAGAGGGCCAATATTTGGTAATTCAAACCAATTTCTGCTCACTTTTAGAGAAAGTACTTTAACTGCATTCCCCTTCCGATGGCATTACAATATCTCTAGAATTTTACTAGAGATTCATTTACGGAATGAAAATAAGCGATTAAGTTATGCTTCCACCTCATTTCCATTTTGTTGATGGCCAGCCTTTTAATAAATTAAAGAAGCGTTGAAAACAATTGGCCCAGTGTTTAAAAATCATGTTTAAATGAACTGATCTAATTGGCCAGCGTTCGATTTGTATTTTTTATATATTTCGATGCCAGCACAGCCAGCCAGCAGTTCAAAATGCAAATTGAATATTGAAAGCCAGCGTTTTAAGTATTTGATTGAAGCTACGTTGAAGGCAGCATTGAAAACTGAGGCGTACTTTTTTTGAAGCAGCATCGGCAGGCAAATAGTCCAGCAAGGTGAAATTGAAGTCCTCAAGAACAGAGAAAATGTCGCTGACCCCAATCTCAACGAGCCTCCGTGCTAGGTGACGCCCCAGAGTGGAGGAGAGATCCAGCGGATCTACTCCCTCATGTTCGCTCGGCAATGCGGCCTAGATTGGTATTTTTGGTAAGAACATTCACTGCGCGGCAAACATCTTTCCAAAGGAATTTAATTAAAGTTGTTCATGCTTAATTGATTGAATTTTATGAAGATTTCTGGAAATAACATTTTCTCAATTATCAAAGGCAAAGTGATTATGCTAAGGGTTGGAATGCACTTTTTGAAAATGTATAAATATTTGTAAAAGTTGAAGTCAAAGAAAAGTTTGCATGTTTATAATATGAGTGCAATTTTTTTTTTTTTTTTTTTTTTTTTTTTTTTGGCGGAGATCAAGAGTGCTGTGAAAAAGGGATTTCATTATTTTAATGGAAATTATGTAAATCATGATTATAATGGCTCTTTAAATATTTTTGTGAGGAGAGTCATAAGGGTGAAGATTTTCATTGACTTTGTAATAAGAGTGATGCTTTTGTAATTTTTGGAGACATAAGGTGATTTAATGCATTTTGGAGAGATAAGTGTCTTATTTTGTATTTGGAGTGATAAGGGAAAGTTGTTGTAATTCAAAGTATTGTTTTACTTTGAAGGAGCGTTGTTTCAAAGGGTTGTCAGCTTGGCATTATCATTGCTTCAGATGATGTACTCAGTGATTAATAAAAATATCATTTTTTTTGGTGTTGATGTGTCCTAGATCCGCCCGAAATTGAATAAGGGGATCTTAGGTACACCATGTGTGTTTGATGGCGCATGTTTTTTATGGCTTCATGATTGTTGCTTTTTTATCTGTGTCTAGATGTGACACATTAATAATTTCATACATAAAGCAAGCACAACACTTATAACAAAATAGCTACAAGATCAACACATGCATCTGCACAACTTCAACACATAATCAACGATTGTCTACATCAGCATTCTACATCAAACAGCAAATTCACTTCATCAAGTTCATGTACCTGCACACTCAAAAGGCTACATCAGCGTTGTTATACATTCTTTTCAGAACTTGTAATCATATTCATTATGTTATGTTAATCATTAACAATTCATTGTTAATGAATTTTTAAGAAGACAAGTGAATTCATTATTTTAACGTGAATCATTGTAAGCTTTCTTAGGTGCATTGTCGACAGTGTTCGACACCCTTCCTTTACACAAAATCAATTGAGTGCATGATTTTTTTCAAACAAGCAACAAGTTTACATCTCCAAGCGAGTGTGATTTCAAGCAGTTTGCATCAAGACTGTACAAAGTTCAAAACATCAAGAGTGAAGTTTATTGCAGCGATCATCAAAAGCAACCAAACAAGTTCAACTCTGACATCAATCAACCAAGTTGACATCGACATCAAGCGAGCATGGTTATTCATTAAAGTGAGCATAAAATCATCAAGTAAGTCAAGTGAAACGTTCAAGCAAATGCGATCATCATCAAGCGAGCGTGAATTCCAGAGTTTAAGCAAGAAAGTTCTGCACTCTAGCAAGTGCAATCAGCAACAAATCCAGTGAGCATGCCATTCACGCCACATTCAAGCGAGCCTGACATTCAAGTGAAACAGTTCAAAGTACGACATATACAACAAGAGAGCCTGATTTCAAGTGCGCAAGTTCAGATGGCGCAACATATTCAATTGTTAAACATTCTTCACAGTTTGATCATCTCCAGCAATGAAGACATGGTGCACGTCAGCAAAGAAACTGTTGCTGATATTTCACGGCATCTACAACAAACACATGAAACTATTGAATTTATTCAGCTCGAGTCACAACTTCAAAGGATTGAATTGCAAGAAAAGAGTGATACTTTTAAGTCTTTGAACCATCCAGATGATAATTCATTCATTCAGACAGCTTCAAGTGTCGAAGTTGCTCCAGATCCAATTTCTTCCAAGCCCATCATCAAGCCCTGGGAAGAAATTCAGAATAACAAGAATCGACGAGGCTTAGGATATGTCCAAGATGATGCCAACATAAATATTCCCAATTATTCCAAGCCCATTTAGTTTTTCAGTGTGGGGTTTCTTGAACATATCCCCTCAGCACATTCAGAGACAATTGCAAACAACCAGCAATGCCCGCAACTCAAAGTTGCAGAAAAACAAAATTCCACACAACCTGAAGTTGAAGTCAAACCGAAATGTTCTCATTTTTATAGAACCAGTCATATGGAATATCAGTGTTTTGATCTCCATCCCTATCACCATTGTGGCAAGTGCAATCATTCCTCAGAAAAATGTCGCAATCAACACAAATCACCCAGATTAAAGATACATTATGAATGGATCGACCCTTGGGAATGGTCATCCACAGTTAAAATATTGCTTCAGTTCTACAACCGCATACGATCACACATTGTGCAGCCCACACTGAAAAGATGATGGTACTCTCATGCAGTTGAATAGGGGAGTACAACAGTGTAAAACTCCTACACCTGAAGGGGGGGGGAGTTCAGGAATATTTTCCAAAGAAGTCTCTCTCCTTTCAGCTGACAAAGGGGGGAAAATGTCAATGAGATTGACAGTGGTTTTCAGACTGAAAGTCTCGACAAAACCAGCAAAAGCAGCCAGTGGGCATCAACAAATTTTCCAGTGGGCAGTCGACAACAAAAGCAACAGTAAAGTTTTTTTGTCATCATCAGCCAGTGGGCTTTGAACAAATTTTGTCAGTGGACAAAGGATGCTGCTTTCATGCAAAGGACAGATGGATCCTTTTTCAACTTGGCACTTGATGGAGTTGTCAAGCAAAATTCAGACATGAATCAGACATACAGATGACTCATGGTCTCTTCAGATTGCAATTTTTCAGCATCCAGCTTTGGCAGTTTTTCAGGAAATGTTTTTTGAGGATCAACATGAGAACTTGGAAGATGGTTCCTCGTTCTTATTTTGGATTTGTCATTGAAGGGGGGAATGTTAGCCTCTCTAAAATAACAATAATAAATCCAAAATAATAAATTAATTAATTAAATATTCCTAGTTAGGAATATGTGCATAATTCTTGGATTGTTGGGTTGTTCCTCAAATGTTGGAGTTTGTTTAGGAACTCCTATCTTGGTGGGTTTTTGGTGAGAAATTATCTCAACCAAAAGAGTCTAATATAGCACGGACTATCTTCTCTCATCTATTTAAATTGTAAATTAAATTCTTTTAATAAGAGAGATTACATGAGGAAGCCATGAGGCTTCTGCCTTTTCCGCCAATATTTTGTCTAGATTTCGTATCTATGTTTTCTGCAATATGTTTCTGAGTTATTTAATTTGTATCAATTTTTAGGTCTGTGGGAAGGTTCGCCCTCCTTGATCTCTATTGACAGAGATGAGAAGGGGGTCTTGATCCATAGTTTCTTTGTTTCTCTCCTCTATTATATTACTCATGAGAAAATGAAACCTACAACAGCACACTGAAAGTAAAACTATATAGCAACTTGAAACATAAATGAAATTATCATAAGCAGAACTGATGAAATGGCAGAAAGCATAGAACAAATATAGCAAAGAGGCTGAGGCACATGGGTTGGGCCCTAACCCACAAGCCTGGCTCTCTGAAACTTAAATCAATAAAATGAAATCAGTCTGCTCATTTCATAAAAAAAATAGCCTCATACATTTCTAAAAGCTTGATCACTGAGTAAAATAATAGAAAGCTCAATAGCTTGCAAAAAATTTATGACCCTTCCTAGCTCTAGCTTTGCTCTATTTATTCTACAGGGCAGCTACCAACAGCTCCCTAGAAAATAGTGATTGATTCCACTTGACTCCAAGTAAAAAAATATTGAGTGCACTCCTCTTTGAGTTGCTTGGCTGCCTCTGGAATTCGAATTGCTGGAGAGAATCCTTGGTGATCCTTTGGCTGCCTTTGGAATTCGAATTTTTGGAGATAATCTTTGGGATTGGCTATCTTTGAGAGTTAAGGAGGGTGGATAATCCTCTTATAATTTCTCCTTGTTGTCTTCTCCAAGTCTTTATGATAAAATCATTATAAAAATGCTAATAATTCATGATTTTCTACACTCAACCTCATATTAGGCACTCAAAGTATGTTAACCTTAATCACCACCTATACTAGCATCATAAAACCAAATAATAATAAAAATGCAAGAAAAAGAGATCTAAGAAGGCAAAAAGGTGACCATTTACCCCTCCAAATATGTCTAATGATGGAGCTCATCAACCCTTTAGCATAAATAGGCCAGAGAAAGAACTCATTGGGCTTTGATTTTTGGATGTAGATCTCTTGGCTTTTGTGTTAGATAATTTTGAATTTCATATGTTATGTACAAGACTGGTTATGAAATAAAATGAGCATTTGGTTTTTCTCCATTGAGTTAGTTTCAGGGAGCTGGGCTAGTGGGTTGCGGCACAATCCATTAGCCTCATTCTCTCTTATGTACTTTTGTTTTCTCTTATGTTGCAGTAGTTAATCTCTTTCATTTCATGTTTGGCAGCATATAAAACCTCAAAATTGTGTGCTAAGCCTTTCTCTCTCACCTCTTCCATTACAGTTTGAGGAGGAAGGTCTTCCACCACAGACCCAAAATATATTTTAGTTTATTATTTCTTGGAAAATTTATATAGTTTACTTTTCTTATCATGAACATGTTGTAGATGCAGAGGTATATTTATGTTTCAGTTGCATAGGTAGGTTTAGCTAAATTCAATTCACATTTTCCACCATTTTTATGATAAGTTTGTTAATGATGAATGCATGAACAGGTAGATTGATTGTAGGTTTGAATAGAGTAGAAAAGGAGGACCCCTTCAGCACCATCAACTTCAATATTTACCCTTCATCAAGCACATTCCATCCAAATCACCTACAACCCTGTTTTTTGGAAATCACCAACACATCACTGTGAGCCACCTTGAAGGTGCAAGAAAGGCTTTGTGAAGAGTTTTGAGCTTGGCCAAGGGGCTTATTACCCTTCATATACCTAGATTCACATTCACCCCAGCTCTCCTAACCTTTTTCTCACCATTTATAGCCTCAAACTCCACACGACATGTTTCCTATAGCTTTTTAGGACATCCTGTAGCACTGTAAGAAATTTTGTAGCAACTTCCTGTAGCAGCGCCAAACACTCTCTCCTTAGCCCAAAATCACTCTTTCACCTCGTATAAGCCTATCCAAGCCACCAATATACCTTCATCTCTGAACCTCTGGTCCAGGGACCCTCTTAAACCACCTCATCCCCTCCTTTTGCTGCAAAACAGATTCATTTAAAAGTGTGATTAGCTCATTGCTAGATGCAGCATTAAACGCAGTAGTTAAGCATGAGATAGATAGGACTCAATTATTCATTTGATTCAATATGTGTGCTTTAGATTAGTTTCCTTTTCTGCAATTCAATTCAGAAATCTAGATTATGAATTCCATTTAGTGTAATTTCCTTTCTTGCATTAGCATAAGTGTGAATTTATATTTCTTGCAAATAGATATATGAATCAGTGTGATCTAGAGTAGTTTCTTTTGCCTGTTGATAGAGTAATGGTCATGGTTTATTTCCGGTCTTAGATTACATTTAGAAGTGTGACAGAATTCCTTTCCTAGAAGTAACCCTAGCAGTAACACCTCATTGTAGAACTTAGATGAGGATGGCATGAGTAGAACTCATATGTTGTGCATATAGCACTATCACTTCCAAGTTTGTACAAACCCCGAGTTGATAAAGTAAATTGAGTAGCCTCTGGGAGTTACAGCACTCTTGGTGCACTACCAAGGCTCACCAACTAGTAACTCAACCACAACTATTATATGGCTTCTAGATCATTTGTCCAACCAGGGCTTCCAATATTAGTAACTCAACCCACCTAGGGCTTCCAGAGCGTTTTTCCAACCAAGGCTTCTAAGACTAGTAACTCAACCCACAATTTCTCATCGAGCTTCCAGAGTGTTTGTCCAACCAAGGCTTCCAGGAACTAATAACTCAACTCACAACTAAAGGAATTATGAGACCAGCCAGAAAACGATCAATGGAAATAAACCCACAACATCATGGATATCCAGAAAATGGAAAGGCTAGAGAAATCCACATGCATACACCATGCATGCCAAAAATATTGAGGAAAACATACATGTAACTCGATACCTTCAATCAAATCCTATTGTAGTTGTTGATCCATATGTCCACTTGCGATTTCTTTCTCTTAATTTTCCTTCTTTCTCAAAATCATCAAGTATCCACGCTCTCCAAGAATGATCCAAGAAAACTCTAAGTATCCAATATTATGAGAGAGAGAGAGAATAATTAGAGAGCTCCAAAAATTCACTAACAAAAGGTACCAACTGATCCTCAAAAGGATTTTTATAGAAGAGGCCTATATTTTCTTCATTTTCCTCCCCACATACAACCTGTGACCTTTCATCTTCCTTTTCTCCTAATTTCCATTATTTTCATAAATAAAATGCCAATTAATGCCTCATTCCTTTTCAATGCCTTTTCCAATTTCCTCTAGCCATAATAACCAAAATGAACACCCGTTAGGATGTTTTTTCCACCATTAAACTTGGAATACGTGTCCCATCCACCATAGTATTATATATTTTTACATGAATTTTTACCAAGGTTGTTACAGAACCCTCCCCCTTGGGGGGACATCGTCCTTGGTGTTCAATGACACTTATAAATGCTAAAAACAAAAAATACCACCTACGGAGATTTATAACATAGATCGTTGCAGTATTTACAATGACCATTATTGAAAACATGACAAACATACCGCTTATTGGAGCTTTATAACATAGCTCGTTACGGTATCTACAATCACAACCACATATACTTATGCACATTTTCTTCAACCAACAAATAACCATATTGTCTGTGGAGCTTTATAAACCAACTCGATACAATATTTACAATAATACACACATATACACATACACATATTTTCTCAACCAACAAATAAAAGGATACGATGCTTGTATCAGCAACAAGGGAATCCAGAGGCTCACACCTCCACCATTAAAGTAATACCAGGATTAATGTGCTTTCCAGGAAGTCAAGAATCCATTTCCAAAGTCAAAATTGCATCCAATGTCCAGTGCCACAATCTTGTGCTATTGTACAATCAATGAATAGTTACCGACTCATTGTTCCAGGGAACACTCCCAATGTGCATCTGATTCCATCTGGAAATGATAGTGACCAAAAAAAATCCATACACACCCTTGCCTTCTTTGCTATGCAATCCCTCAGGCACTCCGGTCAACCCCTTATGTGTAGTCACACACCTTCCAAGTTACGTTGGCACCCCCATCCTGGGTAGCCCATCCCTTGGAAAAGCTTCATCGCATCAGAAGGTCAAACAAACAAGGCATACACTTGCCTAAAAACCATCATATCTATCATAGCATGCTCATGGTAATCAATGGAGACTATTGGGTATCAGTGTTCCACAATGGCCCTACTTTAAATTTATTTAACAACATATTGTTGCATGTTCCAATTCTTTTCGTTCTTGCTGCTAATTATTACAGTTGGTTTCAACCACCAAACCGGGCATTTTTGTGCTTCCTATACCAAGCACATAGCTACCATTAGATTCAAAATAAATTGAAATAAATTCACATTATACCTCATTGGTAGCTCTTCAATAAGCTACATTTGCAATCATGTTCACCTTTTGTCACAACAAGTCAAACTAGTTGTTTAATCAATCATCATGTATAAACATATCACATCTGGTTAGCTCAAAATGCAACCATCGTACATTAAAATCATGAATCGCATTAAATCGCCATAAGCCATCATCATAAATCACATGTAACCAAAGTTAGAATCATAAATCACATGCATAATAAAGCTGAAATAAAATATTGATACTTATCCTTCATTGGCCGTTACTACTGCCTTTCTTCCTTGTAAACACTGGATCGGTTGCCACACTCGACAAGAACCCAATGCCTTCTCTTCAACTATGTATTCATACACATAGTGTACAACATGTACATCCACATAAGGCATACAACAGCACACAATACATGTACCCACACACTGCAAGGAAAAGACCCTATAGCGGATGTTTTTGAGGAACCACAAAGAAAAATACCCCATACATCCGTTTCTAGCGGAGATTACTATAGGAGGTTGGTGGGCGGAGGGTTTTGTGGATGTTTTCCTATCGGTGCTCTTATCATTAAAACTCGCCCCAGTGCTCTCAAAAAAAGAAAGCAGCGGTGCGGACAAAATCATTGGCACATCGAACATCGTGCACTCCGTACACACCCGCCCGGTGCGTCATAATATAATAGAGCGCCGGTGCCTCACAACTCGTTCGCGTCGGTGCATTATAAAACACAACACCAACACCGAAACCACTCGGTGCGGTAGACAGAAACCGCACCGGTGCATCATAAAAAACACACCAAAACACAAACCGACCAGTGCGTTTGTAGCAAAAAGTACCGGTGCACCTATAAACAATGTGCACTGGTAAAGGGTTAAATTAAATAAATATTTACGACAAAAAACCCGGATTTTCCAGTTTTCCAGTTCTCCTGAGCTATCAATTACCGGTGCGCATGATACCATAGAACACACCGATGCGCACCGAACATTGGCACACCAGACAGCGTGCGCAAAGTACACACACCGTCGGGGCGTCCAATTACTGTAACGCACCGGGCCGTCAATACTCTTCCGCGCCAGTGCATCATAAAACACTGCGCCAAAAAAAAACGAGTCGGTGTTTTCTTCTCTAAGAGCACCGGTGCGCCAAAAACCACACACACTGGAATAGCGTTTAAAAAAAAAAAGGCCAAAAAACTGGTGCTTTACCATTACGCCGCCCCAGTGCATCATCAAATTTTCGCGCCGAAACTAAAACATCCCGGTGCGTGGTTAGGGAAACGCCCCGACGCGTTATAAACAATGCGCCAAAATTGATATTGCCCGGTGCGGTTTTATTTAATAGCACCGGTGCGCTTATAAAACCCCGTGCATCGAAACAGGGTTAATTAAAAAAAAAAAAAATTACGGCCAAAAATCTTTATTATTCACTTTCCTCAGTGCTCTAGAGCTCTCAAGCCCCGGTGCTATTTCCTTATTTCTGAGCCGCCCTGACATCGGTGCTCTCATTGCACCCATTGCATGCACTGCTGCTCTGCATTGGCCACCAATCTCCAGCTTTTATTTTGAAAAACAATGGGCAAAATTTATTTTCCAAATTTTACAGCCAATATGCCTCCTCGACGACGAAATGTACAGGTATTTTTCCTGTTTTTCTATAATTAAGCCTTTTAGCGGATTAGAAATTGAAATAAACTTAAAATAACAATTAAAAAAGAAAAAAAAATATATTTGTCGCGCGGTGCGCTCGAGCTGTTCGGCTCGCACCAGATAGCAGTGCTACCTGTAAATTTACAGGAAGCACCGCTACCAGTGCTAACGATAACCGCACCATTTCCGGGGCGGTGCCGGAAGGCGCCCCGAATAATTTTAAACCAAAAATAAAAAAATAAAAAAGGCGGTGTGCTCATTTATGTAGGTGCACCGTTGACCCCGACAATCATAGTGCAGTGCGTTGACTTCATTTGTCAACCTGGTTTATGTCAGCGCACCGCATTTTGCATTCCAAGAGGGTCAACGGTGCGATTAGGTAAAAGACCACACCGTAAACTATGTCATTGTCATGAAGTCGGTGCGCTGACACGACTATACGCGTCGGGGCATATATTTCAGTCAGCGCACCGCTATTCTGAATTATATACAGTCCACGGTGCTTGAAAAATAGAAATTTGCACCGAATCTGGTGCAGTATGTTTCATTAGGGGCCCCGGGGACGATGTGCTAAAATATTAGGACGCACCAGCACCGGTGCGTGACTGTTTTTATGGAGCACCGAATTGTATGTTTTTTTTTTTTTTTTAATTATATATGTATATTTATAAATACATTTATGTTTTAATAAAAAAAATTATTTAATATGGCAATGATTCAGAGAGAAAAGCAGCAACAGTAGCAACAACAAGCAGAACAATATGACATGATTCGCCAATGGGAGGCGAGAGACAGGGAGAGATATGGATGCCCTCGCCCTATTACTACAGATACCCAGGAGATCCTTATGCAGGTAGGCCTCCTCAAGTTCTATGAGGAGGCTATTTCCAGCCTAAAGGCCCATAGTGTGCTTTTGAAACATCTTATCGGCAAGTGGAATGCCCACCGACAGGATTTTCAAGTTGGTCCTGACCAGTGGTACACACCCACTGAGGAGGACATTTATTTTATTACAGGACTATCAAGGAGAGGGGTGATTTTCCCTCATTCCCATATGTGCCAGCTGGTTGTGTATCAGGGAGTCATTTAGTTTACTCCCAGAGATACATTGGAGCACATGTATTGTCTCCTTCAGAGTTTCAGGTACCTGGAGGTCAATTACGTATAGGTGCTTTTGGTAGATAGGACGTGTAGTGCCTCTCTATTATCGCTTCGATCATTTCGCACAACACCAGTGACGGGCAACGCATTAGCTTCTCGCTTTTATATTATGTTGATTCTTTAGTACAGCAGCCATGACTTGTCAGGTGGTCTGCCATTTTTTTGCGACAGTTTTGTACGGCCTTAGATAGATGTCATGCTCATGCACAAGGGGAGGGTCAACTTCCCTTTTTCTTCAGAGCTGTTTTGTTTATTTTTTTAGAGGTTTCCAGAGATGAGACTAGTTTTGTTCGACAGCCTCGTAGGCCGATGTTCGAGGCCCGGATGCGCATGTGGGGGTAGATGATGCCCAAGAGGGGAGACACTATGTTTCCAGCGAGGATATCACATGATTCGCTGGACTTACTAGCCAGTGTTGGCAGGCTGCATCCCTTCATTACGGTCCCATGTCCTTATGTTGGACTAGATTGGCGAGGGTGTCCCAACATCCTCTTCACTCCTGATGAGCCGCTAGATGATAGAGGTAATATTACTGTTTTATTTATATTTATCCTAACATGTTCTTTAACTTGTTTTTATTAAATTTTGTAATGAAATTGTCTAATTATTGTTGTGTACTTGTATATATTTTGCAGAAATTGGCTCTTTTGATGGCGATGAGATGTCGGATCCACCACATGATCCAGGTGTCGATCCTGATGATTACGATTAGGAGATGACTAATGCCCCGGAGGATGAGGCTGGTGGCATAGCAGAGAGACGTGTTGATCCTGCACCTCATGGTGCACCGGTACCACCTTTTTCTAGGTGTGGTCGACTTGAGACCAGATACCGGATGGAGTTGGGCATCCAATTCTGTGGATTGATTTCAAATGCGGGCATCAGGCCCGCTCATTACAAAGAGATACAGGGCGATGATAGACTGTTACAGATGTGGAGAGGCATGCCGCATGACATGTACGGCCTGATGTGGCATGTCGTAGGAGCTATGACATCTGTTACATGATTGAGGAGGATTGTCTGTAGCTATAGGCGTAGTCGAGATGCGGCACATGATGGTCAGTCCGCCAGCAGTGACTCAGATGCATCTCATGACCGTTCACCTCGCGGCGCGCCTGATGATCAGTATGAGGTTCCACTGGCAGCATCTGACACTAGTCATTATGGAGATGAGGCTGGACCATCGGCCACGTCCAGTCAGCAGCTTGCAGCATCCATCATGAGTACTAGTCACGATCATCATGAGCAGGCTGGACCATCGACCGTCGAGGCTGCAGTACTATTGATTGAGCAAGCCTTCACTACTACTATGCCTCATATTGATCATGTTGTACTACCACCAGCGAATGCATCCATCAGTACTAGTGATCATCATGATCATGAGCAGGCTAGTCGACCATCAACTGTCGAGGCTGCACCCAGCTTTACTGAGCAGGCCACATCCACTTGTACTAGTGTTATTGATGTTGTTATACTACCACCAGCGCCTAATCCGTGACATTTATATTACAGTTGTATATTTTTAACATTATTCAGTTATATATATATATATATATATATGGTCCATGTATTTTATGTTCGTGTTGCAGTTGTACTTAATTTTCATGTTGATGATCATCATGATGTGGCGCATATTGTTAGTCATGTTAGATATGTTCATTTAATGTTTAGCTTGCAGATAGATGTGTATATGTGATAGGCGCATGAGTTATTTGACATTATATTGAGATGTATATTTGATGTTTGTGTTGTGATGATGTTAATATATAATGTTAATTGAATGTGTTTATTAGTCGAATATGATGTTTGTACGATGGTTATCATGATCGTGATGATGTTTATTAAATGACCATGATATTTATTAAATATCATGTCGTGAATGTAACTGTAATTTAAATTTTAATTCTATGTAAAATTGTAAAATTGTATTTGTATTTGTACTAATTGTAATTTTAAGTGTAATTATATGTAAAATATTTATTAATGTAAAATTTTAATTGTAATTGTAATATTTAATTTATTCTGAAATGATTGTAATTGTATATATGAAAAATTGTAAAACTATAATTCTAATTCTAATTGTATGTAAATTTCACAAATTGTAATTGTAATTTTAATTGAATTGCATGTAAAATATTTGTAAAATTGTAATTGTAATTGTAAATGTAATTCTATGTAAAATTGTAAATGTAATTGTATTTGTAACTGTAATTTTAATTGAATTGTCTGTAAAATATTTGTAAAATTGTAATTGTAATTGTAAATGTAATTATATGTAAAATTGTAAATGTAAGTGTATGTAAAATTAAAATTCTAATTCTAATTCTAATCGTAATTCAAGAATGTGAAATTAATGTAAAACTGTAATTTTAATTTTAATTCTAATTGTAATTGTAATTTCAATTAATGTAATTGTATGTAAAATTTTAATTCTATTAATGTGAAAATTTTAATTGTATTAATGTCAAATGATTTTATTAAAATATTTAAATTTGTAAATTTGAAAATAATTGTAAAATAACAAACCTAGAATAATACGAATTTTTGTAACATAAAGTTTAGAAAATAATGAAAATAAATTCATGTACTTTATAATTATCATTATTTTATTATGATCTTACATATATAAAGTTTAGAAAATAATGAAAATAAATTCATGTACTTTATAATTATCATTATTTTATTATGATCTTACATACAACAACAACAACAACAACAAAACTTTAAAAAGTCTAGTGCGCTTATCATCCTAACAGGCCCCGGCGCGTCGTATTAATACAACGCACTGGTGCGTCACATTTCCGCGCACCGGAAACGAATAAACGCAAATAAAAAAAACGCAACTCTATTTTGTTAAAATAATTCTTTAAATACTAAACACTTTTCATTCTTTCACTATTTTTGCTAAAAATTTCAGTCAGATTTTTGCAAGAGACAGACTAGGAGCAAGAGAGCATGAGGGCACTATGGATGGCGAAATACGTTCGAACAGAAGTATTCAAACAATCAGAAACCAAAACTCTGGTGATTCAAGCCCTTTATCATAGAATTTCAAACCATTTCGTGATTAAATTTAATTCTTTTTTTTTACTTTTTTCTACAGTTTTTTATTTTTTCCTGTAGTTTTATCCATTTTTACCTTGAACCCTTCATTTTTTTGTTTTTTCCCTTTCTTCTCCATGTTTCTGTGATTTCAGAATTAGGTTTTTTCATTTTAGATTGACGTCCAACCCACGGGACGGCTTGCATAGTCGGATCTCAATCCATTCGGCCATTGCGTGAATTTTTGAAAAAATGGATTTTTCTTTATCGGTGCGCCCTGCGTGCGCCACCGCACCGGTGCTCTGTATTATTACAGCGCACCGCGCAAGTTCTGTGTCGTAAAAAATTGAAAACATTTTTTGAAATCTATGCGCCAAATCTGAAATAGGGCACCAGTGCTCTCTTTAACTAGGAAAGCATCGTACGGTGTATTACACCGTTTTTGCGGTGCGTTTATAATACCCCATGCACCGTTAGGTCTATTACACTATTTTTGCAGCGCGTTTATAATACCGAATGCACCATACGGTGTATTATACTGTTTTGCGGTGCGTTGCTAATATATCCATGCACCGGCGATGGTGCGGATTTCATGAAAGGCGCACCGGTGTCTCGAGATTTATTTTCTACCTGAAAAGTTGAGAATTTATTTATAAATATATTAATGAATGATATGATACAGGTTTCATATTGATAAATAAATGACTGACAAGATATCAAGTAACAAAAACACTGTTAACACATCAAGAAAAGCA
This sequence comes from Pinus albicaulis, assembly GCA_034641835.2. NCBI lineage: Eukaryota > Viridiplantae > Streptophyta > Pinopsida > Pinales > Pinaceae > Pinus > Pinus albicaulis. The sequence goes on from CM076577.1 coordinate 1,071,952,936, forward strand.
AAAAAGGCAAGTTCTTTGTAAATTCTTTACAAAAAATATTATTTTTGAACTATATGTAACTTTAACTAATATGTATTGTTTATTGTGTATCATGCAGAGCCAGAAAATGACGAAGCTCGATATGATTATTTTTTATCTACGACCAGAAGAGCGTAAAAGTTTAATGGAAAAATTGCAAAAAGATGAATCGGGTGAATGAAACAATACTATCGATCCAATATGAGTTTCTTTTTTTAATTATCATTAATAATATACTTAAAATTATTAGATAACATATGTCAAACAGTCTACTAATTCACATCTGTTTAATGTTCTACAGGGACCAACAACTCAGAAAAGGAATGTTGTTCTAAGAAAAGAAAAAAAATAGAACATGCAAATGAAAATGAATTGCTCCTTGGCTCATCTGGAGTGGTGCTGGAAGTTAATGAAAGGGGGAAAAACTTTTACAAAAGTTTGAGGGATCTAGTGGAACGAATACAACAACGTGCTTCAAATGTAATATGTAATCATTGAATTTTTCGATCATTAAGTACAATAAATAAACAATTTAGCATTAAATATTAATTTTCAAGAATTTTCTTGTAGAAAAGAAAAGAAAATGGAACCCATTCAACACATAAAATAGGACGACAAGGAAGAAAATGGTTGATTTCTAAGTTTGTGAGTAATTGTTACTTCCTTATAACAACTTAACTAGATTTCATTTTTGTATTTTTAAGTTGTTTTACAAAAATCATCATTGAATGTCTTCAAACAGGTGCTAACATACAAAGAAGAACCATCAGACGAATTGATTGAAATTGGGTTAAATATGGGTTGTGAGTATATGTTGGCATATCAAAATTTAATTGTGGAATTTGTAAGCATCTATCGATCTTGTTTTAATTAGCTCCGTCTATAATTAATAGAACAAAAACATCTTTTATATTAAATATATGATTTGTTATGGGGTATAAAACTTGCAGGAAACAAAGTATGGAACTGTGCCAACAGATGAAATTTTGAAAGATGGCATGGTACGTCATTTTTATTTTCGATTTACATTGATGTATATTATTTAATATTGGAATTTTCATTATTATCACCAATGTATATACACTCATTTCAGTTTATTTTATGTTTGTAGATGGAAAGTGAAGAAGAAGAAAACAATTGACGTCGTGAACACAACATTCCTGAAAATAACCCCAAGTCATGGAAGTAGCTCTAGAAGTGACAGCAGTTCAAGCGAAGAATGATGATCACTATGTAATTTGGATATCAAAGCAAGGCGTTTTTTTTTTTTGAAATATGTCTGTGAAATCAGACATTTTGTTTAATGTAATGGACATAGTGTCCCAATTGAAAGACAAATGGAAACGAATAATTGTCCCATTTTGTATGATAAAGACTATCTTATATATATATACTCTATTGCATTCTCCATTGTCGCTATTGTGTTCTCCATTGTCGTTCTCAAATGCACTAATAAAAATTTAATTCATATGAATATTGTTATAAGATTATATATATGTGTCGACTTTTGATGAATAATGAATTTTAAAAAACCATAATAATTCTGATATGATATAAAAAATTAATCCAAACAGCACATTCAAATGCATTAATAAAAATGTAATTAATATGAATATTGTTATAAGATGTGTCGACTTTTGATGAATAATGAATTTAAAACAATCACAATAATTGGATTGTCAGAGGTGGATGTTTCTAAAAAAAACAAAATGAAAACCGGTGCGTTTATGTGTCTATACGCACTGGTGCATTTATGATTCTATGGGCACCGCACTAATACCGATTCCAGTTATAAATATCGGTGCGTTTGTGTGATACTGTGCACCAAGGCGTTTATGTATCTATAAGCACCGGTGCATTTGTATATGCCATGTGCACCGCACAAATACCAATACCAATTATAAATCTTGGTTCCTTTCTGTGATACGGAGCACCGGTGCCTCATAAATATACACGCACCGGTGCGCTTATATGACCTATGGGCATCGCTCAAATCCCAAGACCAATTAGAACGGCCCTGTGCGTTTTATCACCAACACCAGGCCCAGTGATGTTGTTTTCCTTAACGGCCCGGTGCATTCTCCTTTGACTACCCCGATGCGCTGTCTATCGATACGCACCGGTGCGTTAAAACCTGATAAGAGCATCGATGAAAAAACATCTGTAATAACCTCCGGCCGCCCATTTTTTTTAGTTGTGTTGAATTTCCATTAAAAGCTCCGTCAGAACCTCCATTACCAAAAACGGATGTGGTAGCATATGTTTTTTTCACAATTTTGGCCAATTTTATAACACTAAAAACCTCCTTTATAACCTCCACTAGAGGGTCTTTTCCTTGTAGTGACACCGACGTACAACACATACACCTACATTTAGTGTATAATACAACACAATACATACGCCTATAACGACATACAACACATACACCTACACTCAATTTACAATACAACACAATACATACACCTACATTGGCATACAACACATACACCTACACCCGATGTAAAATACAACACAATACATACACATCCATATGGTGTACAACACAACAAATACACCTACACCTAGTGTACAATACAACATAATGCATACACATATACAAAGTACAACACAACAAATACACATATCATGATACCACAACTACACCATGCATATACATAGTATCGCATGCCTGCAACAAAGCATGTATGACATGCACACAATACCACATGTATACCAATACCATATGCACAACATGTACACAGTACCACCTGTACACAACATTACCTGCACAATGTGTGCACAACATCACATGTACACAGCACCACCTGCACAACGTGTACACAACGCCAAATGTACACCACACCACCTGTGCAATGTGTACACAATACCACATGTACATAGCGCCACATGAACGACATGTACACGACACCACATGTACACAATACCACATGCATGACATGTACACCACACCACATGCACATAGCACCACTTTTACAACATGTACACAACACCACACGCGCACAACACCACATGTACAATCATGCACACAACACCATACGTACATCACGCACACAACACCATATATACAACATGCATACAACATCATAGGTACACACCACTACATATGTTATATGTACACATCACCATATGTACAATCACTGAATATACAACATACAGAACATATACACAACAGTAATATTGCACATCCATAGACCACACACAAACCCCACAAGCAACCTTGCTTCTAGTGTCTTTCCACTATCCATGCTTATCCTATCGTGTCGCATATCACACTAATTTCACTTTTTCTAATGTACCCCTCAACATTACATTTCCATATCATAAACATAGGAATAGTACAAGCATATAATATCAATTCATATCCACATGATACTGACCTCATAGATCTTTTAGAGTTATTCTTCCTACTTTATTCCTAATAAGACCAAGAACATTTTCATGCCATTCACCTGCATAAGCAATCATTCCTCCACAAGAATGATCCCTGACAACCCTATCAGACAGTGACATAGATACATAGATACATACATATATAATCATTAGCATAAAACAAGCATCATCATGTCAGACAACGGCATACATACATACATACATGTATACATATAAACATTAGCATTAAACAATCATGATCCATGAAATCCTTGTCATTCACGACATACATACATACATACATGCATGCATATATAAACATCAACATAATCATGATCACAACATGATTGCTAGATGTCATAGGGTCTAGGTTAAGAGAACTTCCTTTATTCATGCACAACATGCACAACGTTGAGAAAAACAATTCCCAACATAGTTACGACATCTAACACCTCAGATCCATTACGTTACCTTTCTGGTTACCTTTCTCATGACTGTCCTGCTACCGTCCATTTATCTCAATGGACCCAATCAACTCAATTGGTTTTCATATTCTTACTTTCCATTTTGCTTACTCAAGCACCGAGCTTTATTTGTTTCTTTCATTATATGTTGGGTACCACACATCTCTCCTCGAGCTCCATTAAATTCCTCTTTCCCTAGCCAATCCCCAAGATCTCAAAACATAAAAGGAAAGAACAAGAGAAAGCAAGAAGAAGGCCATGAAAAACCACAAGCAATATGAAACCGCAACAAAGTGGCATGGCCATGCACTAGATGCAATCAAGACTGCAAACCAAGCACAACAAATAACAACATACCAAAAGCACAAGACTAGAAACGAGCAATATGACTCAATCCTCATGGTTCCCAATGCTTCCAAAGGAAAGCTCAACCTGAGCCTTCTTTACGATTTCATGGAAATCTCTTTGCCATGCAATCCCATGCATCATACTTTCATAAACACATAATTGTCAGCACATAAATAAATATAACAATATACCAGTTATATTACCTTGCTACTATTGAGTCTTACTATATGCTATCACATCACCCTACCATTAGTTATATAAACAATTAAACTATTACCTTGTCATGCTAATACCAAGCATGTTTCCCTGCAACTATTCACACATGTCAATCACATGTTCCAAATATCAAGACATCATATCTATTAACTAAAATCAACATTTAACAAGACTAACAGTCATGTCATAATAAATTAGTAGTCAAAATTGCAACACTACAACTATCACCTACTTATACTCACGTATATATCCTATGTCCCAACACATATGTGTTAGTACAACCAGCGTAAAACATGATCATTCCTTCATGCAATCTTATAGACACATACTCATATGATGTGATTAATCAAACAATCAAACAACTTGCAAACATAACATGTTAAATAAATCAACTAGATGATTTAATAGACACCAAATCACTCAAACACCAAATAGATGACATAATCAAACCTTCAAATACCAATTATATGACATAAGCAAACTCATACCTTAATGTATCTCATGGGAGGCTATCTTGTCTGCACAATCAATCTATATTAGCATGATATGACTTCACAACATATCACTCAAACATAAATAAGGTCATGATATCCATAACAGTAACTAACTAACATGTTCACATCATAAACTCATAAACCATTATCATTCATGCATAACAATCACATATGCACAGTCAGTCTAGATTCGTATGACACAACATCACAACACATTAACTCATGCCTGAATTTCATAACCCTTAACCATTTTCATAGGTAAATATAAATTAACATGATACATATAACATCAATATCTTAATTCCATAACCCTAATCATCAAGTTAATTAACATATAGCAACAATAAGTTAACATATAACATGATCATCAACAACATATAAGTTATCTAACATAAAACAACAATAAAAATGCATATCAACATAGGTTACTATCATTCATGAATATCTGACACATGTACATATAAATAAATTGATTAAATAACATCTATCATGTATGTAACCATAACATCAATAGGCATGTACATAGACCTAATGTTTATAATCGCAATGCTTATAACAACCATTAATCACATACCTGTATGCCAAGCATAAAAACTTGTATGATGATTCTCTCTTGCCTCGAGGTCCAATGTTGCAACTTCACTTTGATGGTCTACATCTCTTGCTCTATCTTAGCCAAAAAACTAGCATCATAACATACCAATATCATCATGATGACCTAATTTCATACAATGACCTTATGCATAACAACCTCAATCAAACCAATGGAAACTTGACCATAAGTATCCACTTGACATGTATAACCAATCATGAACGACCAATGCATGTTCGACATATAGCATCTCGCAGTCAAGCATACATGGACAACACTGAAGCATGACCAATATGTAACCCTAGCATAATCAATAAATTCATGTACAACATGTAGCAACATGTAAGAAAGCATACATGGTCAATACATAAGCATGAACAACACATAACTAGTCATACACACATGAAGACACATGTCCCAACGACACCAAAAACTTTCCCATGGCAACACCACTGTAACGATGACCAAAACCATGTGTATGTAACAATCACACATATACCACAAGCATACTACACATGCATGCAACCAACATAAACGCATGATCAAAACACCACCCATCCAGTCTGAGAGTTGAACCATGCTCTGGTACCCCTTTGTAACACCCTCTTCCCACATCTACCCAATTAACCGACCAACCAGGGTAAGCATGCGACAAGAGGCCACTAATACGAGATTCAACATCCTAGATGACCTTGAGGAAGTGGAACCGACATAAACAATACAAACACACCTTACACAACATCAATAACGTCCCTAGGAGAAAGCCCCACCTTCCAGACCCCTTACCCCTAAGGGAGACTGACCATTTGACCATTTTTAGCCTTAGCCACAGGAATTCCAACGAAAGGTAGCGGTTGGGAGCCTATAGCCACAAGAAAAACATAACAAGCATGCATCCAGGGGCCCAATTGCTCAGTTTTGTGCCTAAAACTTCTGGATTTGTGCAACCTTTTCAGCCCCAGAACCCAGGTCACTGCCCAAAACTTCATGAAACTTTAGGAGATGATAAATAACATTAAAACAAAGGTACGAAATCAATCACATCATCAAGAAATCATCTGGACCCCTCCTAGCCATGACAATAATTTCGTCAAACATGTCACAAACATTGCATCTACATGTGTAAACAACAAATTTAAACATAAGGGTCTCTTACTTATTTGAGAATCGCTAAGAAGCATTGCTCCCCTACATCATAAGCTACAATACAATCTATTTGATAGATACATTGTGTACTCATTTAGTAAAAACATGGATAGAGCCATAGATCATCACTGCTTGAAAACATGCTTATAATGAACACTATAACAACATAAATACAATGGATACAAAAACAATAAAATGCATACATAAACTAGTCCATTTTCATATTGAATACCAGAGGAATGAGATCTTCATTACTCAATGTAAAAACCAACTCGAGATGGGACTTCCACGTTCCACCCGACCATAGATTGGTTGAGCCAAGTCTCACTTCATCCAATCACCCATGTGCCAAGCATGAATGTGGGATCTCATCAGAAACATAAATCACAATCAATCCAGGGCTTCCAAAGGCCAAACCACCTCAACCCTCAACCAATGATTCCACCTCACGGCCAGACATCACAACCATCAAAGATTGGTCTCTATCCAAGTTGTTCCAGGGCTCCAGAGTGTTTGTTCCAATCGGGGCTTCCAGGAATAGTAACTCAACCCCAACTGTTACAGGTATTCCCCAACGTTTGTCCAACCAAGGCTTCCAGGACTACCAAATAAACCCACCTAGGGCTTCCAGAGCATTTTTCCAACCAAGGCTTCCAGGATTAGTAACTCAACCCACAATTTTTCGTCGAGCTTCCAGAGCGTTTGTCCAACCAAGGCTTCCAGGAAATAATAACTAAACCCACAACTAAAGAATCATGAGAACCAACCAAAAGACAATCAATGGAAATAAACCCACAACACCATGGCTATCTAGGAAATGGCAAGGTTAGGCAAATCCAAATGCACACACCATGCATGCCAAAACTAGTGGGGAAAGCATACATGCAACTCGGTACCTACAATCAAATCCTGTTGTAGATATTAATCTCAATGTCCACTTCCGTTTATTTCTCTTCATTTTCCTTCTTTCTCCAAATCACCAAGTATCCACACTCTCCAAGAGTGATCCAAGGAAACTCAAAGTATACAAGAGAGAGAGAGAGAGAGAGAGAGAGAATAATGAGAGAGCTCCAAAAATGGACTTACAAAAGGTACCAACTGATCCTCGAAAGCCTTTTTATAGAAGATGCCTCTATTTTCTTCATTTTCCATTATTTTCCTTCATTTTCCTCTTCACATGAAACCTATGAGCTTTCATCTTCCTTTTCTCCTAATTTCCATTATTTTCATAAATAAAATGCCAATTAATGCCTTGTGCCTTTCCATTGCCTTTTTCATTGCATTTTCCAATTTCCTTTAGCCATAATAACCAAAATTAACACCCGATGGGACGTTTTTCCCACCATTCATCTTAGAATACGTGTCCCATCCACCGTGGTCTTATATATTTTTACATGAATTTTTACCAAGACTATTACAGGGCTTGCGAATTAAGGCACGAATTGCCACCGATATGTTGGATCTACTCAAGGGTGCTTCCTACATCCATTATGAGGCCATTTATCTGGATCTCTTGCATTTATCAGCGTTCAAGAGGCCATTCTTTGGTGGTACTTTCTGTTTTCAGGTGAAAGTAATTGATCTTGTATCTGCACTTGTAGCCAAAATTTAAGATCAAACAGGAATCCCTTCCATTTTTATGCAGCTCCTTCATGGTGGTAGGCAACTTCAAGAAGGAAATTTACTCAGATATTACGGCATAACCAATGACATTACCATTTTCCTAGTTTTAATGTTAAACAATAGAGCCAAAAGATGAGGTGCACCCTGTGCTTCTTAGACTAAGTCCTTTAAGGATGCCCTTAAGCCAATTTTTTTCATTTGACTCGTAAAGATCTCACAGGGCCAACCTTCATTATGGATCAAGGTGAAAAAATTACAAATATAAAAAGTGGATCATTCTCAATTTGAAATTTCTTGCTCAGAGTGTTTACAAAATTCCCTTATTTTTCATTTTAATGGATTTTGGGAATGGTTGCAACAAACCTATACCTTGCATACCGATTTGTTGTTTTTCTCAAAGGGTTTATTTGTGGTGTGCGTTAAATATCATCATGATTATTGCAGGGTTTTTGAACAAGGACCTTGGTTTTGGGGCAAATATGGGCTCTGCACAAAGCCATGGTTTATTCGTTTTAACCCTCTTACTATGCCATCTATGTCATCTCCATTTTGTGTTAGACTCCCAAATATTCCTCTTCATTTGCTACATCCAGATATCTTAGCTATTGTGGAAAATTTTACTCGAACATTTCATAAAGGTAGACACATACATGCTTGAGAAGGGCATTATAACATTTTCTCACATATGTGTTGAAATAGACCTCAGTAAATTGTTGCTTGATAAAATCGTCCTCAACTGGAGGGGAATTATGTTTTTGTTGTCAGTGAACTATGAAAATATGACTTTCTGCTACAAGATATTTCAACAGTCTGGTCATCTTTAGAATGTAGACCCCTCTTCTCAAGGACACTCTCATCCTCTGAATTCCAAGAATAATTCCTGAGGATGGAAATATCCCAAAGTTCCAACAAGATCTAAGAAATTTTCATTGAATCAACAAGATAAAATTCAACACCAAAAAGTCCTTTCAGTTAAACCAAGTCCCTTAGCCTCAGCTCAACCATATGCAGTACCATCTCATCCTTCAGACATTGTGATCCACCCTTCAAACGAAGACACAAGAGACACAACCATGGTCTGAGCTTCATAAATGAGTGGGAACAAACGTTTGGCATAGATTAGAACACTCTAATAGTGATAAGGAAGCAACTACAATTACAAATCCCACATAATTTGAATTGATTCAAGGAAATGCAATAATTATATCATCTTCTTCTTTTCCTAATAACTCCTTGGAATGAATAGGTGTTTGTAAGAAAAAAGGATTCTTGAAAAGATCCATGATCATTCTTGGGCTCAATTACCAAGACTTCAGTATATATATGGGTAATGTCAATTTTAGGGTTTCTTGTCTTTTGATTTGGGCTTTGGCTATATATTGGATCTAGTTAGATTGCCTCTGGGAATAACCAAGTCAATTTCTCAGTATGCATTTACTTGATTGATCAAAAGACAATACAATTTTCAATTCACAAACAAAAAATAGATCCACTAAAATATATTAGAAAATATGAAATCTATGATATGAAGTGTTGAGAATGCAGCAAGATGATGGAGCTTAGTGAAATGAAGTCGCCTTCACTAAGTGGGCCCGCAGGCAAATTCTGGCGCAAAGTCTATTTTTAGACTATGTCTATTTTTAGACATACGGAGCATAATTTGGGAATTCTACTTAGAGATTCTTGATGGATGCGACATGTCGGTAAAATAGATGAGACCCTATTTTTTAGGACCCAGGCTATTTTTAGACTGATCTCCTAAAAATATGGAAGTCAAATATTATTTACCCTTAATAATATTTTGACTATAAACAGCAGTTTACTCTCTTGGCGCACTTCAGTTTGAGTCATGGAGGTGGCTCATTACAACTGACACAAGGAATCACGTGGTTCCTAGGGTTTGATGGCATCTTGCATGGTTGGCTTCAGTTAGACTTCAGTGGCAGGAGTTTTGGAGGAGTTAACGGGACAGATAGTGGAGTTGTGTTCTGTTTGTTTTAGTTGAACTAGTTGGGATTAGTTAACTAACTAATCAACTAGATATGAGTGGAGTAACTAAATATTAACTCATTAGTCAACTCAAGAACACTTCAGTTCACTACAGTGCATGATCAGTTCAGTGGAGACCAGTGGAAGAGGTAGATGAAAGGGTGAGTAAAGCTATCAGTTGGTAGATTTGTTTTGCATGAGATTTGCATTACACTTGGCGGAATTGTCCATGACAATTACGCAGTCAAGGCAAGGGGATTCGAACCTTGAACCTCTTCATATACAGGCCATGATTGCGCAATAGAGGCAAGGCAGTTAGTGGTGTGTTTTGAACCCGAGACTTGTTCAAAACCAAGCTAGATTGTGAGTAACTTCATGAGAGAGTACTGAGTACTTGTGAGGAGTATTGTACTTGGTTGGTTACTTGATTTCTCCATTATAATATACACAATAGCTGCGGGGTTTTCAGCTATAGGCTTTCCCCATACATACTGAGTTAATGTGTGATTGAATTGATGTGAGATTGCTTCTGTTATTTCCGCATGTGACAATTAATTGCAGAAGAAGGTTATGTGTTATGTATGCAATTCGAAATTGATATATGACCAGGTTAATCTTCAGTGAATAAGTGATTTATTCAGCTAATTTCTACATGGTATCGGAGCAAGATTAATTGTCGAGATCTATTACGATGATTGCAAACTTATTTCCTCGGACAGAGTCTGCATGCGGGCCAGGTAGCCTCCGGAATATTCATCCTTCTTTGTAAGGTGAAAGATCTGGTGAATGCCCTTTGCAGTCAATCTCTGAGTTGGAAATAATTTGTTTTCAAGTATAGATCGGAAGCGATAGAGCTTGGAGTTTGGAATTCGAATTTTGCAGAAGGTTGTTCTTCTTGGTGCCGGTGTTGAAAAATGTCTTCTTTCAATGGTTTGCGACTCGAATATGCTCTTGAAGGCAGTTCGAACTATGTTGCATGGAAGGATCGAATGGAAGCAGTGTTAGAAGACAATGGTCTGAAGGAGTTCGTGAATGCGGATGTCCCAAAGCCCACTGATGCAGCTTTGGTCGATGCATGGCAAAAGAAGATCGCGAAATGTCGAAGGATCCTGTTGGAGGGCGTCAAGGATCATATTGTATCCAGCCTGCATGGAAAGGCTACTCCATATTTAATGTGGAAATATTTGACGGATCTATTCCAGAGTAAGAGCAACCAAAGGAAGCTGGCGCTCAAAGATAAGCTCGGGAACATCAAGATGGAGAAGGGCGACAGTATCGCCAAATACCTCACGAAGTTCACTCAATGCAGAGATGAGCTGGGAAGTGTGGGGGTGATTGTCGAAGATGAGAACATGGTCAACCTGGCTCTCCTTGGTCTTCCGAAGGCTTGGCACTCATATCAAGATAGTGTCAATGGTCGGGAGAAGCTGCCGGGATGGGAGCGCCTTTGGGCGGATCTCATGCGGGAGGAGATAAGGAGGACTACTCGAGATGGATCTTCATCAAAGGGAGCTGATGAAGAAAACTGCGCTTTGGTGTCCAAAGCTAAGAAAGGGAAGGATAAGAAAACCTCTCATTCTGGAGCTAAGGGCAAGAAGCAGGATATGGCGAAAGTGAAATGTTTTCACTACCATGATCACGGACATTATGCTACCAATTGTTCAAAGAAGAAGAAGAACAAGCAAGCGGGAAGATCTGCAGATGGAGAAGCTTTGGCTTCACAGTTCGAGCTTGACTTTTCACTGATTGCATGCTTGGTTTCAAGTGTGATGGGATCGGTGTGGTTCTTGGACAGCGGTGCGTCTTTTCATATGACGGGAGATCGGGAGTTGTTCTCAGATCTGGAGGACAAGGATTTGGGTATGCACATCGAGATGGGCGATGACGGTAGATACAGTGCGACTGGTATCGGTACCGTATCCTTTCAGAGGGAGTCTGGTAAACCCTTTGTCTTAAGGATGTCATGCATGTACCTGGATTGAAGAAGAACCTGATTTCAGTAGCGATGTTGGAGGATAAGGGGTATGATGTGGTCTTCGACGAAGGAAAAGCTTTCTGCGCGGTAAGACTATACGGAGAGACCGAAGAATGAGTATTGATCGAGAACCTTTATCGGATTGAGGTAATGAATAAGTATGACTATGGCATGCAAATTTGCAGAATGTGGTGGCCGGGATGATCAAAGGGCGAACTTATAGCCTGGGGAGAATTTCTTCCTCTTTCCCAAACGCTTCACCATAGACTTTGAAGATTACGACGATTTCTATTAGACCTAAGGAGCACCCCTTGCATGATCGGATGATCTGAGGTGTAGGGAAGTATGTCTACCTACGCCTTCACGAGAAGGATAGTCGCGCCACGGCGATCCTTGAGAGAGTTCACACAGACGTGTGTGGTCCTTTCTCAGTTGCTTCGACAGCAAAGCACAAGTATTATGTGATCTTTGTTGATGATTTCTCTCGAAGGTGCTGGATCTTCTTCATGCAGAAGAAGAGCGATACATTCGCGAAGTTCTGTGAGTTTAAAGCACTGGTCGAGAAGGAGTCGGGGAAGAAGGTGATTGCTCTGAGGAGTGATAACGGTGGTGAATTCATCTCGGCTGAATTCAAGGAGTTCTGCAGCGCAGAAGGGATTCGGAGAGAGCTCATCGCACCCCATAACCCACAGCAGAACGGGGTGGCTGAGCGGAAGAACAGAACGATCGTGGGTACTGCACGGGCGATGTTGCATGATCAGGGCCTACCCCTTCATTTGTGGGCTGAGGCATGCAATACAGCAGTGTATGTGCAGAACCGTTGTCCTCACAAGGTTCTTGGCATGAGTACACCAGAGGAGGCTTATTCTGGCAAGAGGCCTGATATTTCCCATTTGCGGATGTTCGGATCTCCTGTCTACATGCATGTGACGAAGGATGCAAGAAGGAAGCTAGATCCAACTGCTGAAGTTGGAATATTTGTGGGGTACACTGATACACCTCACAACTATCGGGTGTATGTGCCAGACAGTCGCAAGACTGTTGTGCGACGGGATATAAAATTTCAGGAGGAGAAAGCCATGCAGTGTTCGCTTGAGAGGGAGCTACACTTGCATGCAGATGAGGAGCTGTTAGTTCCTAAGGAGGAGCTTCCGGATGTGGATCAGCCACAAGAGGAGGTTCAGGAGGTGGAAGAAACCACCCAGGCAGCGCCAACCATCAGAGGGCGCATGCGCACTACAGAAGCTGAGCGACTGGCTCAGGATGCAGAGAAGGTTGTAGGACCACCTACAGCACAGCGCAGACAGAGACAGTCACTGGATCGGTACACTGGATGCATGGCTCTTGTGAGTCAATGTGTTGTGACGGAGCCATCCTCTTTTGAGGAAGCTGTGGAGGAACCCGCATGGGTTGATGCCATGATCGAAGAATATGATTCGATCGTCAGGAACAGTGCATGGGAGATTGTCCCAAGACCGGTTGGGAAATCAGTTGTAGGTTCGCGATGGATCTACAAAGTGAAGCAGGCGGCTGACGGGAGTGTGGAGAAGTACAAGGCGAGATTTGTCGCCCGTGGCTTCTCACAGATCAAGGGGATTGACTATGAGGAGACTTTTGCACCTGTCGCAAGGTACTCTTCCATACGGACGATCCTTGCTCTCTCAGCGCAGATGGGGTGGCACATTCATCAGATGGATGTGAAGACTGCGTTCCTCAATGGAGTTATTGAGGAAGAGGTGTACATAGAGCAGCCTGAAGGTTTTGAGATCTTCAGCAGTGAGTCGTATGTGTGCCGACTCAAGAGAGCACTGTATGGGCTGAAGCAAGCACCTCGTGCTTGGTACACTCGGATAGACAGCTACTTCACCGGGCTTGGATTCTCCAAAAGTGAGGCGGATCCAAACCTGTACCAGATTGTGGTGGAGGGGAAGCTGTTGATCATCGTACTGTATGTAGATGATCTGATTTTGACTGGCGATGAGCAGTTGATACTTTCATGCAAGGAGGATCTTGCACGAGAGTTTGAGATGAAGGACTTGGGCATCCTTCATTATTTCCTGGGATTGGAGATTTGGCAACGCAGTGGAGGACTGTTTGTTTCTCAGGGCAAGTATGCCCAGGAGATTCTGGAGAGGTTCAACATGCAAGGCTGCAAGCCTGTTGACACTCCTCTTCCTGGTGGATGGAGGAAGGGAGATGCTACTTCGGAGGAGGTAGTGGATGCCACTGTCTATCGGCAGTTGGTGGGGTCGTTGATGTATCTGGTCAATACTCGACCCGATATATGCTATGCAGTTAACCAGCTTTCGCAAGCTATGGTTAAGCCTACCAAGCTCTTTTGGAAGGCGGGCAAGCATGTATTGCGCTATATCAGAGGCACATCGGGATATGGTCTATGGTACAGACGGGAGGATGGAGTGAAACTTTCTGGTTTCACTGATGCAGATTGGGCAGGGAGTCCAACGGACCGGAAGAGCACTTCTGGAGGAGTTTTCAGCATTGGGTCGCGGCGGTTTCTGATGCACGGCGAAGCAGAGATCCGTGGCACTCAGTTCAGCAGAGGCCGAGTACATGGCAGCAAGTTTGGCTGCATGCGAGGCTATTTGGATGAGAAAGATCCTCGCAGGTTTGTTCAGGTTGCATTTGGAGCCTACAGTGATCTACTGTGATAACCAGAGCTGCATCAAGCTCTCGGCTAATCCAGTTTTTCATGATAGGTCCAAACATATCGACATCGGGTACCATCACATCAGAGATTGTGTTCAGCGGAGGATCATGATGCTTTCATATGTTCCCACGGAGGATCAGGATGCCGACATCCTGACGAAGGCGCTCACCAGGAGCAAGTTCGAATTCCACAGAGGCAGGATAGGGATTGCGGATAATCCATATCTTGCTGAGAGGGAGTGTTGAGAATGCAGCAAGATGATGGAGCTTAGTGAAATGAAGTCGCCTTCACTAAGTGGGCCCGCAGGCAAATTCTGGCGCAAAGTCTATTTTTAGACTATGTCTATTTTTAGACATACGGAGCATAATTTGGGAATTCTACTTAGAGATTCTTGATGGATGCGACATGTCGGTAAAATAGATGAGACCCTATTTTTTAGGACCCAGGCTATTTTTAG
The DNA here is from genome assembly GCA_034641835.2 of Pinus albicaulis. Classification (NCBI taxonomy): domain Eukaryota; kingdom Viridiplantae; phylum Streptophyta; class Pinopsida; order Pinales; family Pinaceae; genus Pinus; species Pinus albicaulis. The sequence continues at coordinate 1,071,968,295 of CM076577.1, forward strand.
ACTGATCTCCTAAAAATATGGAAGTCAAATATTATTTACCCTTAATAATATTTTGACTATAAACAGCAGTTTACTCTCTTGGCGCACTTCAGTTTGAGTCATGGAGGTGACTCATGCAACTGACACAAGGAATCACGTGGTTTCTAGGGTTTGATGGCATCTTGCATGGTTGGCTTCAGTTAGACTTCAGTGGCAGGAGTTTTGGAGGAGTTAACGGGACAAGTAGTGGAGTTGTGTTCTGTTTGTTTTAGTTGAACTAGTTAGGATTAGTTAACTAACTAATCAACTAGATATGAGTGGAGTAAATTAAATAATATTTAATTTACTAAATATTAACTCATTAGTCAACTCAAGAACACTTCAGTTCACTACAGTGCATGATCAGTTCAGTGGAGACGAGTGGAAGAGGTAGATGAAAGGGTGAGTAAAGCTATCAGTTGGAGGATTAGTTTTGCATGGGATTTGCATTACACTTGGAGGAATTGTCCATGACAATTGCGCGGTCAAGCCAAGGGGATTCGAACCTTGGATCTTCTTCATATACAGGCCATGATTGCGCAATAGAGGCAAGGCAGTTAGTGGTGTGTTTTGAACCCGAGACTTGTTCAAAACCAAGCTAGATTGTGAGTAACTTCATGAGAGAGTACTGAGTACTTGTGGGGAGTATTGTACTTGTTTGGTTACTTGATTTCTCCATTATAATATACACAATAGCTGCGGGGTTTTCAGCTATAGGCTTTCCCCATACATACTGAGTTAATGTGTGATTGAATTGATGTGGGATTGCTTCTGTTATTTCCGCATGTGACAATTAATTGTAGAAGAAGGTTATGTGTTATGTATGCAATTCGAAATTGATATATGACCAGGTTAATCTTCAGTGAATAAGTGATTTATTCAGCTAATTTCTACATGAAGGTCTATTTTTCCTTAGATTTATGGATTTGTTAATTACTATTTATTGTGTATGCATATAAATTATAACTATGTAAAAAATAGAGAACAACAAAATAAATATTCACAAACCACAATTAGCACAAGATATATCTTGGGAAACCCTTTCAGGAGAAAATCCAACTAGAAGGTGAGGTCGCTATGCTCTCTTTCTTTGAATAGAAAATGGATGATAGTCCAAAGAAGTAAGGATTGTAGCTCGTGGGCTACTAAAATGCACAAATACTCTCTATTTTCTCTCTCCCTATCGCACTCGGCTACTCTTCTCATGAATGGAACAAAATGCACTAAAAAATAATGGAATCCCTTTTCCTCCTAGTGGCTCAGTTATAACACAACTCAATAGCCTACTAGTGGTCAAGTTTGACTCCTCCAACTCTTAACTAGAGTCACAATATTGACTCTTCTAAAGTATTCTTCATCATTATCACGTGGATATCCCCTTTTCCATGAGTAATGGGGGCTCACGTGGCATCCTCTCGAAATTAAGGTGGTCAAAATAGGAAGGTCAACTTCCAAGTGGCATAATTTTTGCATGCAGACTTCGATCAAGGTGATTCTTGTGCCATTAAAAATGTATTTGTGTAGTAGAATAAGAAAAAATGTGTCACACTAAAGCATAAAATTTCTACCCCCAAAAATCATGTTTAACGTCTCAAATTTCTCTTGTAAGGTTTGAGACCCCAATTTGCCAAATTGGGCTCCACCAATAAAAATGGTCCTATGAGATGATTCTCCCAATTTTTCCATTTTGAAAGCATCGATATGAATGACAAACAATATAATGATCCAATCCAAATAAAAAATTTAGTTATATCATATAAAACAAATATTTATAACCAAAGTCATCGCTAAGGTCGACCACTTCCATCATAGGAAGCTTCGGGAAGCTATTGAGATTGAGTGACACGCTAAAAATCTCAATAGGGATGATGGTTGGAAGTTGAGTAAGACCTGGACTCCAGCTCTCTCTACATGAATTTCTTGCCCCCTTGCTTATTTTTGCCTGATCTTGCTTTTTATCTTTTCATTTTCCCTTTTTCTTCTTTTGTCTAGTCTTTTATTTCCCTTGATATTTTCTTATATATTATTCTTTATGTTTTTATATTGTTATTTTCTTATATATTATCCTTTATGTTTTTAATACTATATAATCCCCTCACCCCAATCGAGGTGGTGGAATGAGAGGATGACAATGCCATCTGTAAGGCATGTCAGAGGATAATTAAGGAAAGTTAATGGTAAGAGGTGTGGCTCAGCTCACACACTGCATACCCAGCATCCCAATTAACTTTCATTATTACATCAACTGTCTTGACAGACTGGCTCTGTCTCGGCAGCAAGGTAGGAGGGTTATTTCCTTTTCTTGTTATGGTCGTCAGTATATTCCTCTTCGAACTGGAGAAAGGGTATGTAAAACACCAAGGAAGCTGACGAGAAAGGACGGGCTACGCTTCTCGACAGGGTATGTTCTGGTTTCTCTCATTATGGCTTCTAATTTAGTTCTGGCTCTGCGATTCAAGATGATTTCTTCTGCTATTATGTCAGGCAGTGTCGACCAAGCTGATTTTTCAGGTTCTCTACTGTGTTTTTTAGGCCTGCATGTCATGATAGAAGGAATACACTTTCATTTCTAGCCTTGTTTTCGTAGTCCTGATTTCCATCTGATTGTCTGTCTGGGGTTTCATTTATGCTTTCTTCCCACTGCATGCAGCCTTAGGGATAGTTTTGGGTTATCTCTGAAGATGCATTCTATTTCTAGTAATCATGCTTATATTCAAAATACGGTTTTATGTATGGCTGGAACTGTTTGTTGGGATCTTGTTCAATTTAAGGGTTGTAACACAGTCTGCTTCTATTCTCACTGTCGCATCTTCAAAACGTTGCTGGTAAGGACCCCTATTGATTCACCTCCTTATATTTATAATTTTGGTCTGGGATTTATGTTTATTTGTAATATTGCTAAACCAAATTGTTTCTGGGTTGGTAATATAGTTGTTGAGAAGTCCGGTGGGAATAGTCATTTACTTGGTCAATTTCTCAATTACAAGATTTCTGATTCTGTCTTCTTCTAGGGCAATAGTCATGGTCTGAGAAATCTTGTTCTGTTAAAACTTACCAAGAGTCCGTCTGTGAATGAGTTTAGCCCTGCTTATTTTAATTTTTGTAAAATTTTCAACTCAGTTGTATTCCAAAGCACCATTAACAATTTCAGCCAGTCTGCTCAGTCTCATCTAGCCATTTGTTTGTCTGTGAATGGCGTATCTACTTTGTCTCATATTTTACGAAGGAATCAAGAAGGGATGGTATGGCATCAGGATTCTAAGTTTTATCTATTCGCTATTGTTCCATATACAGGGTCTTTTTCAATTCAAAGCAAGAACAGGGACATTCAGGTTACAATGAAAAAAGGAAAGGGAAGAAAATTTCACTCAAACCAAGTTGCAAAAACAAGCAAAAGAGGAAGGAAAATCAATCAACAAACCCTTGAAAGTTTAGCAAAAATCTATGAAACTGGAATTCCGATAGATATTCGGAAAACAATACAGGGATGGGAGAGAGATACTGATGATGAAGAGGATGATATCAGGAAAGAATAGACTTCCTCTCAAACCGAGGTAGTACATGAGGGAGAGTCTCTCTCTTTCAATAATCTGTTAAAACATACTGGAAGATCAAATGTGTGCTTGAAAAAGCACTGATGAGTACACAGGAAAAACAACTAATTTTTTCCCTGTTGTTTGAGCTCTAGCAGATGAAACAAGACATGAGGGAAATGACAAAGGTGCAGATCCAAACCAATGTGAGATTAGCACGGATGGAGCAACAACTGCAAAACTTGCAACAAGCAGAGATGCCAGGGTCAACTGCAAAAGACCCTGCACCGGTGGATTCATCAGATGGTTAACTCTCTTTTTTTAAGATATTTTTTGTATGTGTTTTGACGCTATTAGGCTTACTCTATGTTTTATATGCAGTTTTTATGGACATAGTAAAGGATTACTAGCAGTTATTAGAAGAAAGAAACAATACCAATTTTGGTTGGCTTATAACTCTCTGAGGTGGCCAACAGACCTGGTTTCCTTCGGGCAAGTTGAGACTACCAAACATTGCATCTTTTGTATAGCAACTTGCTCCTTACAAAATAGAAAATAGGCAGGTCCTACGAAATATATATATATATATAATCCCCTCTGTATCTTATTAATAAATTATTAATCTCTTACTTAACAAATTTTATATTAAAAAATACATAATACTTTTTATTTTTATTATTCTTATAATATCTATTAATTTAATATTTAATAATCAATTAAAAAAATTTAATAACTAATTAATTAATTCATTAACTATTAGTTTTAAATAACTAGTTTTTTATCCACACTATTTATTCAATAATATCGATTGATTTTTTCACCTTGTCCTGAGGATTAACCACATTAGTTGGTTCAAAACGTTGACCAAATCCTAATGATGTGATTAATCCATAAAAATAAAAATGCCAATAGGAAAAATAGTCATTCTATATTTTTAATAAAAAATAATAATTTTTAAAATAATTTATATTATTAAATTATTTTTTAATTAAATTAAGTATTTTAATTTTAATAATTATTATTTTTTTTTTGCTCGTTTAGACTAATCCTAATCTTCCCATTTTTTTCTCCTTCCATTCCACCCATGGGTTTCGAACCGATGACCTTACAGAACGGAGTGCCTTAACAGTGCACCCCATCACCGACTGTTCTACACCACATGGGCTAATTTTAATAATTATTATTATAAAATTAACCATAATGATATTTTTGGTAAATTAATAAATATTTATTATTTTTATTGTATATATAATGTTAACAATGCTGAATTATATTTAATTAATTTTGTTATATATATATATATATATATATATATATATATATATATATATATATATATATATATCATAGTTTGGTGGGACTATATTTTTACCATGTTTAATATATCACTCCAATTAGAACACGGAATTAAACTAGTGATTTCACATTAAAAACACTTTAACAAAACACATAATCACCATCTATCCAAAACCATAAAGATTACTAAATCGTTTTTTTAATTAAATTAATTATTTTAATATTAATAACTAGCAATTGCACCAGATGTTGCAAAGGAAACACCTTAAGGTGTAAATTAGAGAAAGATGTGACATATAAAAAATCACTGAAGATAAAAAAATTGTAAACAAAATTACATTCAAAGATAGAAGATAAAGAGAAATCACGTATAAATTTGACATGTTCTATCACCTTTGAACATAGATTATTCATGTTGTAAACAAAATTCCATTCATACGTAGAAAATAAAGAGAAATCACATACAAATTGACATGTTCTATCACCTTTGAATATAAATTATTCGTGTTTATCCTTAGAACACGTGCCTTAAGTTAAAGGGAAGGGTAGGGAGAAAAGTAGTGAAAATACTTTAACTAAGGAATAATTATTATAACATCTTTAGGTAAATTATGAAAGACTACTATTTGTACTAGGCTTTAATAGTTTAATGACTTGAAGAATTCATTTCTATTTTTTAGGGCCAAGGTAAATATGGGACTTAGTTGGTGTATTATTTCAATGAAAGCCGAGTTAATTTAAGTAAGGTTTAAACATATGATTTAGATAAGAAAAAAAGTTATTGGTGTGAATTTAAGTGGCAAGGATGAGAAGAATATACTGGCATCTTGAAGCAAAAAAATTTAGATAAGAGAAGCATTAAAGTAGCTAATTCCAAAAGGAGGAGAATAATTTTTTTAGAATAAATATATTAATTTTTCTCCCTCCAATCCCTGAAAACTTGGGAACTATTTAGATTGGATTGTCTTAAGATTTATGGTTGTCTTATCTAATTTGTTTAAATAAGTCAATCTTGTAAATACAATTTACTTTTGTAGTTATAATTATTTTGTATTTGTTTCCTAGCTTATGTGAGTTTTGAGATAATTAGGACCATTAAATTGTGAATTTGGATTTACTGACATTTAAATTATCAAAATCACTCTAGCATCTTAGTCTAGCTAGATTTTACCTAAAAAATTTCCAACAAATAACCTTCATACCATAGTTACCAAATTAGAGCGAATTCGCAAAAAAAAAAAACAAAAACAAAACCTGAATATTTGTTGGTTCAGTTAATTCATTTGGTTCAGTTAATTTGTGAAATACAATAAGGTACGGTCACAGGTTTTAGTTTAAACAATTTCTATATTCAAAACTAGAAATGTGGTAAAAAGCAAACTTTTGTATTTATAGAATTTGAAAAGTAATTTTTTAAAACAGAAACATTGGTGTTATAAAATTTGAAAGGTAAATTTTATATTTAAAAACCTGTACATAAATTTTAATAGACACTTCTGGCATATGGATTGATTAATCTTGGAGGATATTGGAGGATAGTGTGTAGTTATTGTTATGGAATTCAAATATAGGTTTTTTCAACACTTTATAATAAAATATTATTTTTTTAATATTATTTTTCATTATTGTTAAATAAATTGGTTTTATAGAAATTAGTTAAATGAAGTCGAAATTTTAACTGTTTAGAAAATCTGAAAACTTTAATATGGAATCTTTATCTAATTATCTAAATTTTGAATTTAATAATTTGATATTTTATTGTATTTGATTCTTGATTTATTTATTAATAATTTGCTTTTATTTATTAAAAGCAAAATCATTTTAAATCTTGAACTAATGCATGCATTTCCTTTTAAAAAATGAAGATGGTTTTTACATTTTCAAAGTTTATATAAATGTATAAAGAAAGAGACATAAATTTTTTCCATATTAAATTTTAGATGATCCGCTTTTTTCCACATAAAATTCATATAAAATCGAATTCAAATTCAAATTTGATAAACCATAAAATACTTTAAAACACTACACTACACCCTATCATGAATCTACTCTACAACCTGTGAAAAACTACAACCATGTAATTACTACAACTAAAATATAAAATTAACCCAGCCACTATCGCGATAATAAGTAAATGAAATGAATTTTATGGGAAATTGATAAATTGGGTTACGAATGTTGCACGTCTGGAAAATGCTTGTAAGCAAGAGGGACGTTAATAATTTGCAGACAACAGTACCCATGAAGCCTGCTTTAGGATATACAGTGAGGACTACCAAATCTGAATGTCAAGGACGAGAAGCCATTGCAAGACTACCTAGAAAGAAAGATCAATACTATTGATTACATTGAACTAGTTGCCCCTGCTGGCCCTCATGCTCCCCCTGAAAAACCCATCATAAAGGATAAGAACAACAATACTAATAGTAACAAAAGGATTAAGATTGATGCAGAAGGTGGGTATCTGGTAGGTTCAGAAATTGATAAAAAAGTTACTGAAATTTTACCAAAAGCCATGTAAGCCATGTAATTTTTGCATCAAAAGTCATGACCTGCCTTCATTCATTGTCTTGAAAAAAACGAAATCGAAACCCTAAAGCTGTACAACAAATTCTGATCTTATTGAATAAATTAAGGAGTTGGTTGACAGTTAGAGTAGTTAGAGTGGATGATGAAATCTAATGGTTAAAAATGATTCAATCGTCTAACATCACATCTAATGGTGTAAACAAGTACACCCTGGCAGTTAAGGAAGTTGTTTTCAAATAAAGACGCCTTAAGGCGTAACTAGCAATTGCACCAAATGTTGCAAAGGAAACGCCGTAAGGTAATTCAAGGCAATTTGAAAACAATCGTGACATATAAAGAATCATTCAAGATAAAATATTATATGGATATTAAATACTAAATTTTGTTAAAAAATGAGCCTATCTAAATAATTGAAAAAAAAAACCAAATAAAACTATATTTCAAATAATTATAAATACATAAAACTTATAACTTCTCATTTTATCAAAACTTAAATAAAACAATAAAAATAAATTTATATCACTGAATAATTAAGAAAACAAACAATAGTAATTAAACAAAAAATTATCCCATTATATCATAAATTGACATCATCAAAATATTACTCTATCAAATTTCTTGCATTACTATTATTCGTTCCATGATTTGTAATGAAAGAATTTTCACAAATTTCAGTTATCACCCTTATAAATTAACATCTTTAGAATATTACTCCTTCAAATTTCTTTTAATAGCATAACTCAAGAAGTTAAAATCCATAAACCTTAAAAAAACAATTTTAACTTTGAAATATATGAATTATCTCTCTTTTTTGCATGTATTTAGATGTGCGACCTTTCATATAGTATCCCAATAACTATTTAAAGTCATGTCAGCATGCAAATCATCACATACATTAATAATATTAAATTGAAAATGCCATTGGATAATAAACCATAACTTATATAAAGATGCTATAGACTTAGATTCCATGGTTGTTGCAGGATTATAACTATTTAAAGTCATGTCAGCATGCAAATCGAATTGATGCGGGCTGTTGCATGGTTGCACAAGGCATCGAGCAACGACTCTTATCTGCAGTACATTCAAAACAACGGGCAGGCACTTGGAGCTAATGATGGCATATATGAATTTGGATGGGATAATAAACATGTTGGCATTAATGTCCTGCTCTCCAAGGTAATCACTTCAAAATATTACAATTTAATTTTAATCTCTCTGAGATTTAACTGTGAAAAAATCCCTGGATGTAAAGATTAAGGTATGCTTTGCACCTATAGAAATTTAATTCTTTTAATCACAGAATGTAATCTAATATCTGAGATTTATCTAACAATTATTAAAAGATTCCTGGATGTAAAGATTGAGGTATACTTTGCACCTGTAGAAATTTAATTCTTTCAATCACAGAATGTAATCTAATTTCTGAGATTTATCTATCAATTGTTAAAAGATTCCTGGATGTAAAGATAGAGTTATACTTTTCACATGTAGAAATTTAATTCTTTTAATCACAGAATGTAATCTAGTTTCTGAGATTTATCTATCAATTCTTAAAAGATTCTTGAATGTAACGATTAAAGTATGCTTTTCACCTGTAGACGTTTAATTCTTTTAATCACAGGATGTAATCTTTATGTGTAATTGATAGTTTTCAAGCTAAGATTGATAAATTCCAGGTTAAAATGCATCAGACTGATTTTACAAGCATGATGCAATCTCCTGATACTAAGCTAAACTGTATTATATACCTACTACACATTCTTACAGGACTATTTGGCTGGCAATGTAAGCTTCTTAATGTCATACAAGAGAAATGCCGACAGTTTCATTTGCTTTCTCTTACCTGGAACATCGTCATCTCCACATGTTCAATTGACACCAAGTTCCTATACACCGATTTTTATTTGGATTGGAGATCCAGGAGGGGCTAGGAAGTATTTTATGCCGAATTAATTATGTACACTTCTTGCTCCTGCTGCAGGGGAATTACGCATTAAATGTTTTGCTTGCAGGTGGGCTGATATACAAATCTAGTGGAAGCAATATGCAGAGCGTGACGTCCATGTATTTTTTGGCTTTGGCATATGCCAAGTACATGAGCGATTCGTCTCAGTCGGTGTGGTGTGGAAGCGTTGAGCCAACTCCCGCGAGCATTCGGACCTTTGCAAAATGACAGGTAGGTGAAACTTATTGTGAATTAATCAAGAAATCAAGAACTGACAGCCAAGAAATGAGCATGTAGTTGCCAACTCCAACAGATCTCCACCATCCAACGCGCGAGCCAAAACTAATTTCGCAAATGTTGCAACCGTGACTATTCCAATCAACAATTAATATTGATTCAATCGTCTAACAAAAGATCGAATGGTAAATATTATGACAGACAGACAACCAGCAAAGTTGTTTTCAAATAAATACGCCTTACGGCGTAATTATTATCATAATTAGTAAATTAATAAATCTTTTTAATTTTTTTATTGTATACATAATATTAACAATGTCAAATTATATTTAATTAATTATGTTTATATTTAAAAGAATAATTGTTTTAAGAGGTTGGTCATCTCATCCTTAGCCTTGTCTTCGAGGCACTTATAGGTTCTTCTTCACATTTTTTGCTTGGAGTGAATGTTGTCTAGTACAACATATATTATTTAGCCCAAAAGTACTCGAGTTCATGGCATCTCAGCAATATTCGCATTAAAACCAACAAGTTCAAATTTATTAGACTATGTACCGACCATAGTCACTATATTATTGATATTTTCACTAATTATCGATATTGACTATGTCGATGATAATTGATTAATTTTCTTAACATGATCATCTATATTCACAATAGTTATCTATGTCAATTATAATTAACTATGTTAACAATGGTAAACTAGATTACATGCCACTATTTAAAACTCCAAATAACAATATAGTTAAGACACTTTGAGTAGTACAAACACCTTGAAACTTTTGATACTTGTTTAATATTTTTTCTAGATCTTAATTCTTTTAAGTTGAATGTTTTCAATTAAGAGAGGAGTTGAATGCACTTGTTTCTTCTACAAATCTTCCAAAATATTCCTAAGCCACAAAATTTCTTTCGTTGCTTCAGCTACTGCCACATATTTTGCCTCAGTTGTGGAATCCATTGGAACTGATTGTTTGTGTGACCTCCAAGAGACAACTCCTCATTCAAGAATCATAACATAACCTAAAGTAGATACTCTAGTTTCTTTATCTCCATTAAAATCCGAGTCAGAGTATCCAATCAAGATGAAGTCAACCACCTATGTATACTTGATTCAAAAGTCTTGACCTCCCTTCAAGTACCTTAGAACTCTTTTTGTAGTAGACCAATGACCCTCACGAGGATTTTGCATAAACCTAGAGAGGAATCCAACAACAAATGAAATTTCTGGTATGGTAGTAGTCAGGTAGTTGTGACTTCCTACGAGTTGTCTATACTTTGTTTCATCCTAAAAAAAAATTCCTTTAATGTAGGCGAGCTTTAAATTTTGTTCCATTAGAGTAGTCAAAATATTGCACTCAACCATGCCAAATTTGTTTAACAAATATCCAATGTACGTCTTCTAAGAGAGGAATATAAACTTCAAATTTTTGGTTACTTCAATACCAAGATAGTAGTGAACATCGCCCAAATTTGTCATTTCAAAACCTTTCCTCCTTTTTATGGATGCAATGTATTTCTCATTGCTCCCTATCATCAAAAGATCATATACATACACCACAAGATGACAATTGTTTTTCCAACTTTCTTGACAAACAAAGTTGCATCATCAATATCATAATGTTTGAAATTGAGTTTCAAGAGATGCTCAGTCAACTTCTCGTACCAAGCTCGCAGTGCTTGCTTGAGGCCATGCAAGGATTTTACAAGCTTGCAGACTTTGTGTTCCTAGCCCTTCACAACAAATCCTTCTAGTTGAGACATAAAAACATTCTCTTTCAGATCTCCATTCAAGAAAGCAATTTTTACATCCATTTGATGGAATTTCGAACCGTTCCAAAATGCCAAGGCAAAGAGTGTCCAAATGGTAGCCTATTTTGTTGTGGGGGAAAAGGTCTCCTCATAATCGACCCCTTTCTTCTGTGCAAAACCTTTTGCCACAAGCCTGGCTTTATGCTTTTCAACTGAGCCATATTTTTTATACTTGTTTTTGAAGACCCACTTGTAGCCAATTGGTTTGGTTCCCAATGGAGGATCAACCAGTGGCTAGGTGCAATTCTTTATCAAATCATCATATTCTTTCTGCGTCACCTATTTCCATTCACATGAGAAGTGACTTCTTTGAAGTAAGTTCGTTCAAAATCTATAGACAAATCTAATTCACATTCATAAGAAACATCCATATCAACAGGTGAATCGGGGTCGTCTACATCACCTCCATTATTTTTGGTTGAGCTTATTGTTCTTGTCTTTCCAACCTCATCAGGATGAACACTTTCAAGTGTCTTTGTGAGCCATTTTGGAGGACCTTTATGACATAGCCTAGGCCTCTCAATTGATTGAGATGGGTTTGAATCAAGATTTAGCCTCGTCATTCTCTCAATCACATCACTCAAGGTGTCTTCTTGATCAATGGTTGGAGCTTCATGTGGGGGAGAGAGTTCTTCAAAAGGAGATTCCATAGATTGATCCAGTATACGGATCCCCCCTTCAATATGTGGAATCTCATTATCGAACTTTTGAAAAGACTTTGTATGTTTGAATCTATCCAAGCGATTAAGTTGTCGCTCAACAACATTGTCAATCTTGGAAGATCCAAGAAAGATCACATCTCTAGATATTATAAACTTCTTATTTACTTCATCATAGAGATGGTGTGCTTTGGAGGTATATGAGTACCCCAATAAGATACATTTTTTATGTCTTACACTAAGTTTGTTTCTTTGTTCCTTAGGTATCAAGGCATAACAGGTGGAACCAAAAATCCTGAGATTCCTCATCGAAGGAATGTGGCCATACCACATTTCATGAGGAGTCTTGTTTTTGGTAGCATAAGATGGAAACATATTCTTTATATATACAGCACATAGAACTGCATCAACCCAAAACATTAACTTAACATTCTTGAAAAACATCATTGAACTTACCATATTTAAGATTGTCATGTTCATTCTTTCAGCTACTCCATTCTGTTCGGGATTATAATGCACGATTGTTTGATGTTTGATCCCATGCTGGTGAAGATAGTTTTCAAATTCATTTGAAGTATGTTCTTTTCCATTATCAGTACAAATAGAGCCAATATGAGATTGTGCATCATTTTCAATCCATGCATTAAAGTTCTTGAATGTTTCAAAAGCTTCAAATGTGTTCTTTAATAAATAAACCCCAACACATTCTAGTGTAGTCATCAATAAATGTCATCATATATTTATTACCATTTTCAGAATGAACAGGCATTAGGCCACATAAATCAGAATGAATGAGTTCAAGTTTTCTATGTTCGCTAGAATGAGAATCATGAAAAGTCTGTTTGTTGTGCTTTCCTAATATACAAGCATCACATTGCTTAAGTTTCCTAGGAATAGTTAGCAAACCAGTAACACCATTTCTCTTCAACATACGAAGGTTGTCATAGTTAAAGTGCCCAAATCTAGCATGCCATAAAAGACTTGATGGAAGTGTATCTTCATCATAGTGAGAACTGTATGAAACATTTTTTGCACGAGCAGAGGTTCCTTGTAGCTTCAAAAATATTTATTCTTCTATCTGAGTCATGACAAGTGAGTGATCTAATGCTTTTTTGACCTCAACCTTGCCATCAAATATATGAATGGAGTGTCCTTTCTAGCGGATTTGGACCAATGACAACAAGTTTCTCCTCAACTCCGGGAGATATAGAACATCATGTAGAAGAAATTCTAGAAGACCAAGTAGTTTGAGCCTGATGGTGCCAAGCTCGGATGGCTTGAGTTTTGAATTGTTTGCAAAGTAGACTGCTCAATCAACATTTTCAGTGAATTCTTCAAATAAATATCTCCTGAAAGTCATGTGGCAAGCTTATGTTGAATCAAGCAAGCAAGCATATTTCCATGAAGCAATTGAAGCATTAAATAAGTCTTCAGTTACTCCAATGTTGCAATGTACCACAACATAATGAGCGGACTCATGTGATTTTACTTTCCATTTACTAGGTGTTTTACCTTTTTCTTCATTTCTTTCCTGCTCGATAATGTACCAAGGTAGCTTACATGTGGAAGCATCATGTCCATTTCTATTACATTGTATGCAATAAAGATCAGACCTTTCTCCTTGGAAATGTTTGCCCCCAATACCTATAAAATTCTTCCTTCCTCTTCCTCTTCAGCCACGTATTCCTCTAGAATAACCATGTGCGTGATTCTTCTCTTTCTGTGCAAGGCACACAACTTCTTCAGAATAATGAAGAGTTGTGTTCTTCCCAAAAGCCTTCTCTCTTTCAGCGAAATTATTCACAAGGGAGTTAAAGGAAATCTCGTTTTCCACTTGATTGCAATGACTAAAGATAATGTGAATAAGTGGGATATAATTCCTTGACATAGGCTATGAGAGGAACATATATTACAACACCAATGGATTTTATATCATGCATAATGGATCTTATTTCTGATGCTAAGGCAAGAGGGTCATCATTTTTCAACTCAATATTGAACAACATGATCATCAATTGAACACCTTCAAGCTCAAAGTATGAGTCATATAATTTCTTCGAATTATTTAAAGCATCAAAAGCATTTGAAAATGGTGAAATATGTCGACTCGCCTCTTCATTTACTAATGCTACAATCAAGGCATAGGCCTTGTTGCTCTTGTTTTACCAAATGACAAGCTCCTTGTCTAAAGTGGGATTTTTAGGTGCACTATCTCCTTCTCCTTCACAAATTCATTTCCACAACTCATTAAAAATTAACTCCTGCTTGATATTCATGGACCATTGATGATATTTCTCTTTTCCAGTGAAAACTACTCCCACCATGGAGATAAGTGAATGCGTCATAAAATTTGATGTATGCCAAAAATAATTACAATAGTTGCAACAAAAAATTGATGTTTTTGTAATAAAGATGATTTGCTATATCTTCAAAAAACTTATAAATATACATCCATATACTATATGGCATATAATACATCACATATATCAATGCCTCATCTCATCTCACATACCATACCACATTACCATTTAACAAAAAACACCATACCACCCTCACAAAAACTCAATGCATCATTCACCATAAGCCATTTAAAAAAAATATTCAACCATACCATTCAACCTTTTACATGGCATACAGTTGTCTCATATAATATTTATCACTTTCCACAAAATGATTATAAAAAAATCGATGGAACATACCTATGCCCAATGTCTGGAGTGAATTCCCTCCAAATCCCTAGCCGATGATGAAACCACAATCTACACCAAAACCAAATCTCGCACTAGCGTGAGCAAGTTAGTGAGCATCGTCCCTTAACTTAGACCTTCGATACTTCACACCTGTATTTTTTTGTTGAATAAAGAATTTTGCATAACAAAGCGGTAATTGGCGGTAATTGTCCGCGCATACAACAAATAGACTCAACAACTGTGTTTGTTTTCCTGCTAAATGATGCACCGTGCAAACTGAAGTGGTGGTGTACTGCCCAGGTTCAGACTCATTCATGGAAACAAAATGACCAACGCATTGCAAACATCAAATCACAACCATATTAATGCTCACCGCACCAGGAGATTCAACAATAAATAACAAAGACTGGATACACATGTCAACTATTTTAATCCAGTAGGTTGGACCAGTGCAAAGAATGGAAAGGAGAGGTCTTATGGACATAGATGGCTGACTACTAAAAAAAGCAGAACAAAGGGTCAGTTTAATGGTGGGAAACTTAGTGGAGTTACAATGTAGAAAAATGAATTTGAGAGCTCACTCTGATACTATGTCAGATCAAGAGTAACTCTATACATACAAATTGTATTTTGTATTAAGAGAGAACATGAATATATAGAAGGAGAGACTATTGACATTCATCTTCCAAATTAGTCATAAATAATATATAAGACATATTTTTTTATTAAGGTGGAGTTCATGTAAATCCTTATAAAACCGATGCATTAACCAAAGCTTACTCCATCTTGTATTAAGAATTTGAATATTTTTAAGAACTTTATAGGTTTTTGAGAATTTTCTTTAAAGTAAAAATAGTTTTTTCTTCAAATTAATGACATATATGCATGTCATTTAAATTTTGTTCTAGTCAGCCATTTGGGAAACTAGACCAAATACTAAACTTCAATTGTTTTAGTATCCATGATTTTTTTATATATAATAGTTGAAAAAACAAAACAAAAAACCACACAAAACTACTAGACCTTTAGGGAAATTCTTAACTAGAAAGCAAGGGAATTTAAAGATAAAACATACTGGAGACAATCATCTAGACTTATTGGAATCAGAGGCTTCAACTGGAATGGGGTCGTTGCTACTACCCAAAGGGAAACCTGGATTCAGAGGAATGCCTAGTTGTTTCTCTATGATTTTAAGCCTGCGATTCATGGAGACCATGTGCTACTACATTTTATCCAGTTTCAAGAGGATGACCACCTTAGCATAATTTATGTCAACCTAGAATCTTCCAAGTAGTAATTGTAAGTGCTAGTAAATATCCATTATGAATATATATTATTTGTAGCGGCCCTTAATGTTTGTCGCGTCCATGACCCAGTTCGCTACCTCATATAAGACTTTTGAAGTAGTTAAACTATGTCTCTCATCAGTCGGCTCTTGTTCCAGCTAGCATGATTTCTCCTTGGGATAATTGGGGAGTGAGTTTGTGGTACTTGAAGGCTAATCTATTAGCTTGAAGTTGAGCTCAAGAACACTTAGACTCTTGTAGTAAGTTGCACCATGTCAAATCTTGTCTCTTTGATAGGGAATTTTGACTCGCGGGGAAAGAGAACTGATGTGGAATTCTACCAAACACCACCTTGAGTTGCAAGCAACAAGAAAAGAGTGAATATAGGGGTTGAAAAAACTATATAGTGCCAAACATAGAAATATAGCCAGACCACTGTAGAATTGGGTGCAGTAGAATTTTTGAACATATAAAAGACACGAGGAACCTAAGAAGACCCAAAAGGTAGAGCAACAACAATGTTGACGTCGAAGGATGAGGAAACAACTTGGTTGCGTTGACAAAAAATAGCAAGAGAAATGGAAGGACCCAATATCATTCACCATCTAGAAAATTATTATAAGCCAATACAAGGCCAAGGGATAACGATTTTCTTCCAGCCCGAATTTAAAATGTCGAAGCAAATAAACTTGTAGAGAATCATCATAATTCATTGTGCACTGGGTGATAACTCTGATTGGAGTGCTAACTTCCCACCACCAAAAAAGTTTAGTACTAATGAGAAAATATAGATCGACTAGTGCATACCGTGACAGAGGATGATTCATCAAGGTTTCTAGATATTTTTTTTCTCTACCTCCAAAGCCGTAAATTAACTAAACACTTCAAGAATTAACTGTCTCCGTTGAGGGGTGGTAAATTCCGATGTTGGGTTGTGCAATGGAAAAGAAAGGCATTTTAATGACTTGAGGGGGCGTGTTGCCATGTCAGGTTGTGCAATGGAAAACAAAGGCATTTTAATGACTTGAGGGGGGCATGTTGCCATGTCGCTCTACTATATTTTTTGGTGGGATGGTAGTAGCATGCCTCCCCACCTATACCTTTTCAAAAACCCCATCCAAGGAAGTTGAGTCCTTATAATAAATATTCCAAGGTTCTTGTTTTAGAGGGGGTCAAGGAAGGTTTCCCAAGAAGGATAAAATTAGGGCAGCATGAGTTGAGCATCCTTCATTGGCTAACCTATGCAATTTTTTTCTCTAGCCTATGAACATTGGAGGGTATAATCACTAAGGTGGAGGAAAGGAGAGTGGAGAAAAGGAGAGTGGTAACTTTATCGAGGAGGCTTTCTAGATGTCATTTATGAGAGATTTTTCATAAGGGGTGTCATTGAAGATTTTTAAATTCATATTAATTACCAATTGAGAGTCACCTTCCACGTAACTATGGGATTTCATAATTCAAGTTCTTTCTTCTAAGGTTTTCAATTTAGTTATTGTTGGAAATCTAATCCTCTAAAGGTTGGTGTGAAAGTTGAATAGTCAAAGGAAGTCCAAGAGATGTTGAAAGATGAATGCAATAGTCACAAGAATGTATTATAAATGCACATCTATGTTAATAGTAAATGCAATTCATTGTTTTATCATTCATGTCCCTCCACATTCCATTTATGTCTAACATGATATCAAAGCGAGTTCATTCATAATTTTCTCAATCTTATGTGAGCCACTTGTTTTTGTGGCCCGTGTAAACTTGGGCTTCTCTGTCTCAATGAAGCTTATGGGTTCATGTATTTTTCTGAGCATTTGTCAAGACAGAGGTAACATTTCTCAGCTCTGTCTCTCTGCTTGCCTAAGACTAGATCTCTACTATCTACTCTACGAATTCTCTACGCGTTGAGCCTTAAAGTTGGTAAGCAGTTTAATCTTTCAATGGAGTACTCAGTCCATGCATTGGTAATACACATTATCTTCAATTACTTGCACTTCATCTAGTTCATTGTTTATTCCTACCACACTATCATCAATTACATGCATTTCATTCTCTTCACCATTTGATTTCTCTTCATCTTCTTCATATTCATATTCCATAGGTTGATGTCACTCACAGCCATCGAGCTTAATCTCCAACCTTTTAGGAAACACATTTCTAACATCTTTTGGTTGATTGTGATGACTGTATGGCCTCTTTGGGGTTGTGCTACGTCCTTTAAGTCCCTATTATATTCTCTCTATTTATAATGGTTGTATGAAGTATGTTGCTGTCATTCAGTTCTCTGTCACCAATTTGGCCATATGTAGGTTTTACCTCTCTATGTTTTATTGTTGTTTCGGATCAGTGACGGCATTTGGATATAATCATTTGGTCCATCTAGGGAATGAAGCTATCTGTTGTCAGGGTGGTCGTATTGGTATATCGGCATTATCGTGTATATCATGGCCTGAATTGATGTCACCATTGGTCTCTCTGATAACATTTATATCTGGTTATCCACGTGGTCGCATTTTCAATTCAATCCTATCCATTGTGGTGGGGCATCTATTGTTTCATTAGGATTCTCTCTATCCTTTTCGTCCTTTCGTTGTAATGTTTCTGCAGTGACGGCACTCTGTGTCTTCAGGTGACATATTTTTTATTAATTATCGTATTTCATATGGCGGATTTGATTGCCCCTCATTCGAAAACTCCCGGATCTCGGGTGGCACCCCCTAATTCAAAAGCTGCTGAATATAGTATATTAGAGGGGTTGGATGATGTAGATGAGTTAATTATCAGATAGGCAGTCAAAAATTCATCTGGTGCTGCGTCTCGGGTGCAAGGTGGTCATACTAGACAAAAGCGTTGTGGTAGTCGTAAGAAGAAAAAACCATGCTTCAAGCACAAAATGGAAATCAAGGAGGTGATATTAGACTACGAGGATCTCTGTGGGAGAGTTGCGAGCCTGCAGAAGAGGGAGGTTATTGGCAGGTGGATGTTCCCGGATAATTGTGATTTTGACACGTCCATATGGATCAGAAAATATTGGAATCCAATCATTGGTTACACTCCAAAGGTTAGTATTCTTATCAATGGATGGTTCAGTATACATTTTCTAGACGATAAATATGTATATAAGATCATTAGTTGGACCTGGGTGCGTGGTAGAAGTTTTATGTAGATTATTCCATGGTATCTTGGCTTCAATCCGGTTTTGGAGGCTCCTCGCAGTCAGGTTATATGGGTGAAGCTTCCGGGCCTCCCCCTAGAATTCTGGACCCTTAAAGCTTTGAGGGCTATTGGTAATTCAATTGGCAGCACTAAGTATATTGGGCTCGAGTGACAAGAGAATCGCATGGATTTTGGTTGAGCTTGATTATTCTGGGGGACAGCTTGGGGACGTGGATTTAGTTTGGGGCAACAAGCGCCATCACCAGCGTATTGAATTTTGGGGTATTCCCTTCCGGTGTCTCATTTGTCACCGTACTGGTCATCTCAGGGAACATTGTCCTTATAGAATGCGTATGGTTCGTTCGGTGACGCTTCGGCAGGTGTGGCTGATGGTCGACGGACAAATGCAGCTTCTGGTATCTCTGGCAGTCTAATATCAGGTAATCCTAGCTCCCCTAACTCTGATGAAGATGCTTATGTTTCTGCTCAAGGTCAACCTGATGGGAATATTCATGTGGCTGGGGAGGACGATTTGGTACCTGATATCAATCAGGCATCTTTTGATAATTTTCGAGTTCTGGAACCAAAATCAAATCATGAGCCCTTCGACAATATCACTCAACCCGGGTCTACTGGGTTGGGGATTAATAGATTCGTTGTCCATGAATCTACATCTGTGCCTATCGGGTTGGGGAATGACTTGCCTATTGATTTAAGTCAAAATACTTCTTTGGAATATGTTGATGATGTATTTCCTCGTTCTCACTATGTTACCATATATGGTTGTACTGCTAATGATTATCTGAATTATGTTGTTTGTCATGGTAAGTCTCATGTGGATCCCCCACTTTTTCCTTCTACCAACTTTTCCATAGGAGAATCGTCTGCTCCTCCTCCCATTTCTTCTTCTGGGGCCCATCTGTCTCTTGATATATTTCCCGAACCTGTCGATCATGTCATCCTTTCGGACTCCCCTAGGAACTCTATCGGGAGTGACTTAGAACCCATCATGGCCAACCCAAATATCGACCTCGCCTCTCTCATGGTGTTTGAAAGGCCTCCTTTGTTGAGGGACACTAGGTCCTCTCTACTTCTATCTCCTAATATCACTACAAGGCGTAAGTCGAAGGCGGTCAACAAATATTCTAGGGGAAAATTCAAAGCTATTTCTCTATTCTCTGAGGAAGAAGAAAATCTCACTGATATTCCAATATCTGTTAGTGAATGCACATGGGATAGTTCAAGGGCGCTTAGAGCAGGCAACCCTGAGGTGTTTTTTCCATGACCCACATCCTCTCCATGAATATTAGGGGGTTGGGCAATGCCTCCAAATCACATTGCCTAAAGGAACTTCTGGTTTCTGAAAATCCGGTCATTTTTTTGGGCCAAGAAACTATGTGTCGTCGGGAGAAAGCCATTAAATTGTTTTTGAGTTTTAAGTCTGGGTGGTTCGCGGCTGTTGTGGACGCTGTGGGGATATCCGGGGGTCTTATTTCCATTTGGAATCCGGATAATGCAATTTTTAAAGCTTATAAATTTTTCGGGGGCATTTTACTCTCGGGTCGACTCAGAGGACGGGAAGCGTCTGTTAACATCATCAACATATATGCCCCATACAACAATAGACAATCATTCTGGCAAAGAATGGCAGCATCGGGCATTCTTTTGCTGCCAAATTTAATTTTTTTGGGGGACCTTAATTCTACCATGCAATCAGATGAAATTTGGGGTAATTCTGCCAGACTGGATCCTCTCTCATCCTATTTGAATGATATGTTCTTTTATCTTCATATGGTCGACATTCACCCGCTCCCTCTATTACCTACATGGACGAACAAGCGGGCCGGTGTTGATTTCATAGGTAAAAGATTAGATCGGGCACTGGTTAATGTAAATCTATTGCATAAGTGTGGTATGCCGCAATCAGATATCCTTGTTTTAGATATATCGAACCATATGCCCATTAAGCTATCATGAAATTCTAATGCTCTAATTAAGGGAAGGCCTTTCAAATTTAATAGAATATGGCTTGAGGATGAGGAATACACAAGTTTGATTAACAGGATCTGGAAAAACGAAGAGGATGTTGAGGATCTCAGGGATTGGAACCGATTTCATTTTAAGCTCCAGAAGATTAAGAAGGCGTCAAAGGCATGGGAGATTAGGAAAAAAGAGGCGCTCAAAAAATAATTGCAGGGATCACCAGACAGATGGCGGGCATATATGAATCTTTCTCAGTTACAATCCCTGACGCCTATACGATGAGCTTATTGACTGATCTTGGCTCTAGGAAGCGGGAGATATTAAGGATTGAGGAGGTTACCTAGAGGTTAAAAAGTAGAATTTCATGGCTAAAGGAAGGTGATCTTAACACTCATTTCTTCCATAAATCCGCAAATGATAGGCGGAATAGAAATGCTATATGGCATATAAAAAGGGAGGATGACAACTTTGCTTATTCTACCTCTGAGATTCAAAAGGAAGCTTTTTCTTATTTCTCATCATTCTATATGAATGATCAATCGATTAATGCAGAGAATCAAACCTAGGTTCTAGAAAATATCACGAGATTTTTTGATGAAGACGTTATTGCATTGTTTGATCAGTGCATCACAGGGAATGAGATTCTTATGGTCCTGAAATCATTTCCACATGATAAATGTTCGGGGCCAGATGGGTGGCCTGCGGAATTTTTCATTTTTTTCTTTGATTTACTGGGTGTAGAACTTACTGATTTGATGGATTTGTTTCGCATACAGGGTTTTATGCCGGCAAATCTGAATTCTACATTCATTGCCCTTATTCCGAAAGTTGCGGATCCGCAATCTTTAACTGACTTCAGACCCATTGCTCTTTGTAATCTCATTTACAAAGTCACCTCAAAGATTATTGTTAATCGTATCAAAGCTGTTTTATCTGCACACATCTCAATGGAACAATATGGTTTCCTCAAAGGCCGGTCAATTCATGATGCAATTTCCATTGCACAGGAGGTTCTTCATTCTATGCACTTGGATAAAAAGGAGGCTCTGGTTATGAAGGTGGATTTGCACAAGGCATATGATTCTGTGGATTGGTCTTGCATCAGAGTTATCATGCTCAAGATCGGCCTTCCCATTCGGATCATTCAATGGATAATGTCCTGCATATCCACTATTAGATATGTTGTGATTGTGAATGGCATATTAACTAGATTCTTTGAGGCTGGTCGGGGATTGCGTCAAGGATGTGCACTTTCCCCGCTCATTTTCATCCTCATAATGGATGGATTTAGTAAGATCATGCACACAGCCGAGCAGAAGGGCTTCATTAATGGTTTTTCTTTTTCAAATTCTGTATCCACATCACATTCCCTATTTGTTGATGATATGTTACTCTTTGGATATCTGAAAAGAAATCATTGGTTCTATATTCATATTATGTTTATGCATTTTGAAACTGCTACAGGACTGGGTATCAACAGCAGCAAATCATTTCTCATCTATGAATTTGGTGATATTCAGGAGGTCAAGTTCATTGCAGAGTTTTTGGGAGTCGAATATCTGCTGGCTTCTCGGGGGTTTAAATATTTGGGTTATATTATAAAACCTTGTGGCTACAAAAACAGAGATTGGATTTGGATTTTTGAAAGATTCCAGGATCAGATTTGTCGATGGACTCATCATTGGTTGTCCATGGGGGGGCGGCTTATCATGATACAGGCAGTCTTGTCCCAGATGGTGTTCTGGGGTCATCTGTTCTATCTACCAGCTGAAATTATAAACAAAATCAATAGTATCATTACTAAATTTCTCTGGGGAGGGGCTTATATGGATAGGAAATATCCTCTATGTTGTTTGGTTGTTATCAGCAGACCAAAGGAGATGGACGGTTGGGGTATTCTTAATACCCGAGTTTTCAATTACGCCCTATTGACAAAATCCTTTTGGCGGGCCATTAATGGTATAGGCATATGGAATGCTATTATCAGAGCAAAATATATAGACGATGATGTTCTTTACTTGATCAGCTGCCATGAATTCTCTTTTCCTCGGAAAATTTCCTACATTTGGGGTAGTTTCAAAAAAAAATTGTCTCACATCGCTCCTCGATTAACCTGGCATTTTCAGGATGGGAGCCGCATCCCGATCGGTTTCCAGAGCATAATTTCTCTGCCTCCTCAATCCGTTCCATCTCAACACCTTGTCCATACTTTGGCTCAGATAGGCCATATGTATCTTTCTCAAACTATATACGTTTGGTCTTTTGGTGCTCCAATTTTCAAAACAACCATTCAATTGGGATTGGATGGGGTTGTTGCTGACGAATGGGAACAGCTTCGGGATCATATGAGGGGTGCAGGTCTTTGTTATGCTACAGGTGGAGATCAGATTATATGGAATGGACCTCTCAAGGATAATACAGTCATTGTACAGGATGTTTATCGTAATATCATTGTCCTATCACAACAGGTACAAGTTTCCCATACTTTTTATCCATTCTGGCATAGGAAAATTCCCACGAAAATCACTCTCTTTGGGTGGTTGGTTTGGCGTGGGAAGATTCTTACATGGGAAAATCTCAAGAAGAGAGTTCATCAAGGGCCCAGTCGATGTGCATTTTGCTGTTTGGAGGAAGAAAATATTTCACATTTATTCTTCCCCTGTCATGTCATATCCAGACTCTGGAAGTTATTCAGTTCCTATTTTATGGATCCGTTATGGTCCCCTGTGGATTTCATATCTGCTGCATTTGATTGGGACAAGTTGAAGAATAATTATAAATCACTCCCTTTCTTCCTTATATGGGAGGTCTGGCTGGCAAGGAATCAACTGATTTTTGAGCATAGACCCTTCCATATTCATCGTGTCTATCAGGCTATTAAAACATGGATGGATGACCGACCCCAACATATATTGTCTATGTTGGATGGCTCACATCGCATTAGACCTCATCAGATTTCTATCCCTACCATATTTTTCAATGGGGCCTCGGTGGAGGGTAACACTGGATGTGGTGTATGGATCAAACTTTCCAATCATGAGCGGATTCACATATTTTGGAATGGTGGCCCTGGTTCTAACAACAAATCCGAGATAATGGCCCTATGGGGGGGTCTTCTGGCTGTTTCAAACCTTCAAATTCAGGACGTCAGCATATATGGGGACTCTGAGCTTGTCATTGGTTGGATTACCAACATATTTCTTATGTTTTCCCCAACTCTTCATGGTTGGATTGAAAGAACACAGAGACTCTGGCGGAGGTTGAACTGCCATTCTATTAATCATATTTTCTGTGAGAATAATACTCGTGCAGATAGGCTGTCAAAGAAGGGTCTAATGGCCAATTTTGGTTTGATGAAGATCATTCACTACAGAGATGGCATGCAGATATGGGATTCCTTCATTCCCATCCCATGAGTTTGACGCTATGCAATCTTAATTCTATGTTTTTTTTGGCTTGATCATAGTTATTAGGTTGGATTCAGATCTCTTTTTTAGTTCAGGTCTTCTGGTACTGGATTTCAGTGTGGTAAATTTATTTTTGTATTCCAAGGTTTTCCGCTCAGTTATGATTATACTCTTTCGGTCATCAGACTCTCAGATCGATCTGTCTTTAGTCAAGCGAGCCTGCTAAATGATTTACAAGTGAGCCTGCTCTATATTTTACTTGGGACTCTATTATGATAACCTTCTTTAACATTCTAGATTAACAGATTGACCTACTTTTTACAAGCAAGCCTGGTTATTAAATATCAAGCGAGCCTGTTCAGATCACATTCATATGAGACTGCATTGCGCATATATATTAAATAACAAATGAGCCTGCCCAATATTACTTTCAAGCGAGCCTGTTCAAATCTCATTCATGTGAGACTACATTGCGCATATATATTCAGAGTTGGCCAATAACTTTCCGACGGGGCCGATTTTAGGTTATATGGTCAATATACCCCACACAGTTTTGATGCCAAACCATATCCATTTTCTCTGATGTCATTTTCAATTTCGCTTTTCATATTTTGTATATGCTGCTATGCTTAAATTTTGTTGTTATCATTCACTTCAGCCTTTTCATGTCCAAAAGGTATGACAGTTCTAATTTTGAAGGGATGGATTTTTACTCCCGTAAATGAGGTGGTCGATCCTTCTTTCATTCGCTTATTCATTCTCTGAATGAGCATCATAACCTCTGGCCATGCAATGGTGGTATTCTCGTTGTATTCACATCAGCTGAGAATGTAATTATGTCAATGTACTATTTATATTCCAATATATTCAACGTTTTTTACTTCTGAAAAAAAAAACAAAAACAAAAAACAAAAAAAAACAAAAACAAAAAAACAAAAAAACAAAAAAAAACAAAAAAACAAAAAAACAAAAAAAAAAACAAAAACAAAACAAAAAAACAAAAAAAAACAAAAAACAAAAAAACAAAACAAAACAAAAAAAACAAAAACAAAAAAAAAAACAAAATAAAACAAAACACAATCCATTCGCACGTATATTTTTGCATCAAAGAAATCATTAAATTTTTGGCTTATGTACACCACAGATTCAGAGCATTCAATGAATGTTCCCAAACGATTCTCAATATTGTGCAGAGCACTCAAGTTCCGTAGGAAAATAGGGAGATTGGGGAGCCTAATCAATATTGTAAGTGTATCAATTTTTTTTGTTATGGGGTTGAATTTGGGGTGTCATAGTTTCATGTGCATCATGTGACTCTTGCTCGTGCAAAACCAGTGACCCCCTTGATATTTGCACAAAATCCTTTTCGTCTAAGTCCAGTGACAATCGAAGAAACATTTCTGAGACTCAAAAATATCAAAAAATGAGACCTCTTTCTGAAAGGTCCTTCAACATTTCAGAGGATATTTCATCCTCGAGCACTGGAGTAGGAGGAGGGGAGCTTGGATCCCTGGATCCTTGAGGCTACTCTAGCTCCATCTCCATCGCTAAAGCACAGAAGGAAAGCGTGGTGCCCCATTAAAAGAATGCAAGTAATGGAACATCATGCATGCATATAATTATTTGTGCATTGGGAGAACCCACAGAGATAATTGCATTTGGATATCACTGGAGTCTCGTTGGTAATACTAGAGGCTGCAATGAAAAAATCTACACAGTTCATTGAAGAGGATACAAAAAGTTGAATGATCTCCAACAACTTCTATGCGTTAAAATCCAAGTTGCGCGAAGGAGTTGAAACACGAATATAATTGGCGGTTTTCTGAAGCTGGAATATAATTGTGGAATCATAGGTCTGAGAGTCTCCACTTTTATTTTGTACAATTACAAATGAGTCTATGTTGCAACGTGAGACTCCTCCTCAACACATGGAAATAAAAACTTTGTGAAATCTAAGGACCAAGGTTGATGGTTGGCTCTCTGATTAGATGGGCCAAGGGATCGAATTAGTGGGACGTGTTCAAACCCTCGACTTGCGCTTGGTATGTGGGAATGCGTGGAGGTTGAATTTTATATGCATGTTACTTTATTTTTTGTGGGCGTAGTCTAAAAAAGTAACAGAATGGTCCAGAATTTGGCAAATATTTTATCATAAGCTTGTTTATAGTTGTTAAACTTTAGTATTTTGAGTGCCCTAATGGTTTTTGATAGTGCTGAATCCATTTCTAGGATCAAAAATGGATTCCAAACACTCCAACTCCCTGATTTTTTGAATTTTATTTTACGGGATTCCGGCAAAAAACTTTCTAGACTATTCTGTATGCTAGGTAGACAACTTCTTCTTTGTGTGTCGTCTATCGTTTATAAATTTGTGTTGTTTATAGAGTTTCCATATACCAATATAATTGATCTGTTAGCCACTAGTTGTTAAGAAGAGATGTGAAGGTTTTCATAAGAGAAATGTGCACTTCAGTGTTAAAAGGTAACTTTGAAAGAATTAGAAGAAGGTTATTTTTCACTAGTTTGTTGGTCATCATTTCCTTTATCAGCATCAACACTATCACATATAATGAATTATGATCAATATATGCACTATTTAGAAGCTGACAACCCTCATTTCATAAGCTTGAGATGTTAATAAAATGGTCAAAATTACTGAGGTATTAAGTTCTTGGAAACTCTGATACATTCCACTGATCATGATATAGTTAAAATCAACAAGAACACTCTCTGTGATATTAAAACCTATCTGCAATATACACAGGAGAAGGTATACTTTTTGGATCTTCAATCTCAGCTTCAGCAAGAAGAATTACAACAGTGGAGTCATCATTCTGAACTTGTTTCTTTTCAGAACATTGAGACAGACTCCCATCAACAACAAAAATATAAATTTAAGTTTTATTCACATTCAATACCTAGTTCGAGAGCATATTTTCATGCAGATGTAGAAGTTCACTCTGCACTTCCGAGGCCCATCATCAAACCTTGGGAAAAGCTTGTCCACAACGAGCACAAAACTGGTCTTTGATATGACAAGGATGTGTCATTTCATATTCCAGATTGCTCAAATCCATCTAGTTTTAGAGTGTTGGATTCTTTCATGACAGTTCACCTTCAGATGTTCTAGATTCTGCTCCTCTTCCATCGCAACAACAACAGAATGTTATATGCCAACGTTGTTATTGAGTTGGCCATATGAAAGATCATTGTTTTGATCTTCATCCATGTGATAATTGTCATAAACCACTCATTTTTCAAACAAATGCTTCAAAAACAAGCCTCCTACCAGAACAAAGATTAATCTTGGATGGATCGCTTCTTGGCAATGGGTTTCAAAAGCCAAGAAGATATTTCAATCATATGTCAAAACTTGTTCTAGAGTATTGAACAACCTTGCAGTTGATTTTTCTCCATCTTCTCACCTTGTATCTAACAGGGGGGGAAGTGATGGTCATATACAAGCTTCAAATCCACATAGAGCCTGCCTCGGCCACAACCTACCATTATAGATTTAGAGTTGTAGCCAGAGAAATAGAAGTTCAACCAAGCCTGAGGCAAAACCTGCCATACCAGATTCAAAGTTTTAGCCAGAGAAAAATATGCCCATGAGCATGCTTTGGTTGGTGGTCAGCCTTAAACTATCTATGCAGGGTTGAGACATCCCTTTTCAGGTCGAGCTTCTCCCTCTTCAAAGAATTGGGGACACTTCCTCTAGCAGAAAACTTCAGCTTCTTGTAATTTTTGGAAGAGTTCCGAGAATTTCATTAAGCATTCTAGAGTTGGTGGTCATCCTTAAATCACCACAGGTTGAGGCCTCCCTTTTCGAGTTGAGGTTCTCCCATTTTATGCAGTTTGCAGACCTCCCTTTTCCAAGTTGAAGATCTCCCTCTTTAAATCATTAAGCGCACTTCCTCTAGCAGAATACTTCAACTTCATGTCATATTTGGAAGAGTTCCAGGAACTTCATTAAGCATTCCAATGTTGGTGGTCATCCTTAAACCACCTCCTTATACCAACATTTCAGAGAGCACATTTAGCCTAGAGTTGCCATGCATTTTTGCACATTTTGTATTACAACTCTCTTCTTGGACTCATACATACCCCTTCAGAATAGGGGGTGGGGATGTTGGACACCTAATCCTCTAAGAGTTGGTTTGGAAGTTGAATAGTGAACGGAATTCCAAGAGACATTGGAAGATGAATTAAATAGTCACAAGAATGTATTGTAAATGTACATCTATGTTGTCCATCGGGGTTTGGGCTCGTGGCCAGCGAATGCTTATTAAGGCGTTAAGCGTGGTGGTTCCTCCTAGGTTTATAGGGGTAGCCAACAGGATTTGACCCCATGTCACGCAAGTATGATACTGTTGCAGTTGCCTATTCTCCTAGCACACACACACACACACACACACACACACACAAAAATGAATATACATCTATGTTAATAGTAAATGCAATTCATTGTTTTATCATTCATGTCTCTTCACATTCCATGTGTGTCTAACAACTACATTGTTAATGTTATATAACAATGGCCCTAATTAGATGTATGGAGATTCTCTTGAATGGTCCCTAAGGAATCTGCCATAGCATGCTTGATCTTGATTGCCTTTGAATGCTCCATCGAAGTTCAACTTATAAAATCGTGTAGGAGGTTTTTATCTCATCCATAATATTATGCATTTCAAAATATTTCTCTTGTTGGTTCACCAAGTAAGGATATTTGTTCCATCAAACTTCTTTAATTCAACATTGGGAAATTTCAATCCCTTTGGAAACCATCCATAAGTATCTCCATTATTGCAGTTAAATCCCCCTGAAAAAAATTTATTATTTGAAAGTTGTTCAAAACAAGTACTAACTTTATTTTCATGAGTCTATGTCAATCGCATTATCATTTTTATGAAGCCTCCCATCTAGAGATTGTATGATCAGTTAATTTCCCATCTTTAATTAATTTAGCATTACCTATTTGATGTTTAAGAAAAAAAAAATTCATGACTCTACGTCAATCGCATTATCATTTTTATGAAGCCTCTCGTCTAGAGATTAGAGATTGCACGATCAATTAATTTCCCATCTTTAATTAATTTAGCATTACCTATTTGATGTTTAAGTTTTTTTTTAATTATTTAACACTTTAAAAAAAATATTGGTAAAAAAAATTTCCATTATGTTAAAAAAAACAATCACACAAAATAGAAGAACCCTTATCTGAAGAGTTGGGATTAGATGACATAATACTATAAGTAAATTTTGCTACCCATGATCATTTTTTTTTGTAACATTTGTTAATACCATTTGATTTCTCTATTTGTGAAATTCTTTGAATGATTTGAATATTTTCTTTAAATAGAAAATAATGCTAACTTACTCAAACATGAGCATTGGCGCATCCCACTGATTGATTTATTTATAACATGTATTCAATAAAGCATTAGTTCACTATGGATGTTGATCTTGATGAATGCAATTATTTTGTGCATGCCAACAATAATGAGAAACCACCTCATAACCATCCAAACTTCATGATATTGGTGATGAGAAATGTTATTTCCCTTGCACAAAATACAAAATCATGAAGTGAAAAAGAACTAACAAGTCAAAAACTTGGAAACAATGATTAGAGCATGGGCATATACAGGGTGAAACCTAATATCACCCTTTAGTAAGATAGCAAAAACACTTTTTTTTTTTCATTATTACTAGTTTTTGTTTTTTTTAATATTATAATATATACTAATTATATTTTTTTTATTTATAATTACAAATAAAAAATGCATAAACTTGGAATTCCTAATGCTACAATTCGTAGAACAAATAGCGAGGGTGATCAAATTGAAGCAAGTCTTGGAGAAGAAAATAACATTGATATTACAAATGAAGGGATAAATAGGTTGATCTATGGTAACTTTGTTTCCATGGATGAGATATATGAAGATATTCATCATGTACCTCTTATTAATAAGGCACAAAATTTCCTACTCAAAGTCACAATTTTTCTATGTATTATTTTTAAGATTGTTAATAAAATACCAATTCATTTTTTATTTTGTTGCATATTTTGCTTGTTGTAGGAATTAATTATTTATATTTTTAAATAACTAGATAAGCACCAAGTTAGAGATATGGATTCTTATCTTGAGCCCCTTATTGAGGAGTTTTCAAAACTATGGGCTAGTATGAATATGTATGAAATGTCCAAACTAATATGTCAAAAGCAACTCGAAATCCATGAAATACTTTCATGGTCATACTGCAAGAAGGCTAAAACCTTTTTCTGATATGTAAACTTTCAATGTAACTCTATATATCCTTTATTACTCAAATGTTTTAAGAATATTTCACATTTTGTTAACATTATTCAATATCTTGGAAGGATTCAAATAAAGGGTAAATATGCATGTATAATGTGATCCCAAAACAATATCTAGATCTTCAAGAAGTTTAGGAAAGAAGGCATATAATAGGCTACGTGCATTTCATCCCTAAGAACCATAAGTATGAAACCAATGCCTAAAAAAGGGTCTTTAATTAACAAGAAGAGAGTGGGAAAATACCACAAAGAATGACGACTCAAATATGGACACAATCCTTTTAAAAGAATTATGATAAGAAAGTGGTTTTAATTACATCTGTTATGTGTTACTTATTCTAGTTTTATTATTTGTATTATTACTCTTATAAAAATAAATTTCTATTTAGATTTCCGAAAGGTTGTCAAGGTGGGCTACCATAGGGTTTGAAATTATTAATCCATAAATTGTCGTGGATATTCCACTGAACAGTTCATCACACCGGACCTAAAAAAATTATGCTTAAAAATCCAAGATCTACACTATTACAATTTTATTTCTCTTTAGATTTATAGATTTGTAGATTATTGTTAATAGCATATTCATGCAAATAAAAATTATGAAAAAAATAGAGAACAATGAAATAAAATTTAATACACACATTTGACACAAGATATGACTTGGGAAACCCTTTTGGGAGAAAAACCCACCTAGAAGGTGAGGTCGCTCTACTCTCTTTCTCTGAATAGAAAATTTTTGCGAGTACAAAGAAGTATGGTCTATACTTTGTAGGCTATTGCCATGCACAAATCCTCTCTATTTGTGGTATATCCTATCTCTCTTGGCTATTATTTCATAGTGATCGAACAAACACACTCAAAAGAATGGAACTCCTTTTCCTCCCAGTGGATCAGTTATAACACAA
The DNA here is from genome assembly GCA_034641835.2 of Pinus albicaulis. Taxonomy (NCBI): domain Eukaryota; kingdom Viridiplantae; phylum Streptophyta; class Pinopsida; order Pinales; family Pinaceae; genus Pinus; species Pinus albicaulis. The sequence goes on from CM076577.1 coordinate 1,072,000,061, forward strand.
CTCGATAGCCTATTAGTGGTTAGGTTTGACTAACTCAACTCTTAGCTAGAGTTGAAATATAGAATTTTCTAGAGTCTTCTACATAATAATCACATGGCTAGCCCCTTTTTCATGAATAATGGGGGCTGGTGTGGCATCCTCTCAAATTATGGTGGTGAAAACAAGAAGGTTAACTTCTAAGTGGCATAACTTTCACATACTGACTTTGATTGACATGATTCTTACATTGTTGGAAATATATCGATGTGTAGAATAGGAAAAAGAGGTTCCATGCTAAAGCGGAAAATTTTTACCCCCAAAAATTGTCATTTGATGCCTCAAAATGCTCCTGGAATGTTTTAGACCCCAATTTTCCATACTAGGTCCTCCCGATAAAAATGGTCCTGAGAGTTGGATCCTCCAGTTTTGCCACTCTTAAAGCATCGAGATGGATGAAAAAAATTATAATGATCCAATAAATATCAATGGTACTCCATCTAATTCAGTTAGTTTCCCTCTTACGAGAACATATAAGTACCTTGTTTCTTTGACACAATGCATATTGAAAATATTGTCATATAATGCTTATGGAAAATTATAGATGGAGGAATAAAATGCTAAATTTATTAGTGACATTAAAGAAGCTAACATAATGTAGCATATGACTTGTTACTTTAGTGATGGAAAATTGACCAATCTTCCATGGTTATGATAGAGTAAAAGATCAATGTTGTAAAATAGGTCATATAAAAGTTTAAATTTCCCATTGATTTTGCTTTGATTATAAATAGTAGGTAAATGAAAAAAGGTGATTTTGGTGGGGGAAAAACTCATGACCGACATTACCTTTGTCGATCTTTGAAATTATATTATTTATCATGTTATTTGTGCATGTGTTTGTGTGTAAAATTTGTTAGAAATATATGCTCATTTCCAATCAAAAGTAAATGATCATATTTCTTTCCTTGATACATTATGCTCTACCAATAGCTCTCCCAAACAATTTTGATAATAAATAAAGCAAGTAACATATGATCTGAACAGGGACATGAGGTAAGTCAAAAGATTTAAATGAAATGGTACTTGTAGAACTTGTTGACACTGGATTTACTTGAATTGCATAATTTTATATTAACATGTGCTTTCATTGCGCTTTTAGGTGGCTGCCATGTAAAGAAATCCATAAACAAGATTACTTATTGAATTCTTGGAATGTAAAATCATCTATCTCCAAGATTTTTCAATGCATAAGAACATTACCTCATACACCTAGCCAAGAATATTGAAATATGTGGCCCATACACAAAATGTCTATGTCATTGTTGGAGAGGCACTTGAAGGCATTTAATGCTTTTGTTAAGCAAATACCACATCCAAAAGGCTCAATGTTTGAAATATCTATGGTGTATTTGTCCATGGTGTATTTAGTGAATATTTATTATAGGTGGTGGGTGAATTTAATGAGCCTCTTCTTTGGGATGTAAATTCTATCAACAAATTTGAAGGGGTGTGTTTTTAGGGAAAGTTACATGGAGGAAAATTAAAGACATTAGCTTTTGTTGCTACTACTATCTTCTTACATATATATTTTTAGACTTATTTTTGTAATAGATATATTTTGTTTCTTCCTCCAAGTAGTGCATTGTAAATAATCTTGACTAGATGAAGATATGGATAAAGCAATGCAATTAAGTTTACCATAGCTTATCGTGGAGTGGGGTGGCGAAATTTATTCGACGAGCTTGTTTCAAAAATGATATAAATATGACATATAACGAAATTTATCTAGCAAAATATAAAAGAGAAATAATTTCCCATTGATTTTTAGATTTTAATTCCCATTTTTAAGTTGTCTTTTTGTCCCTCAAATGATCTCGTACATGTAGTTATCAATTCATAATAATATACGTATAAAATATCAAGTATGTAGGCCAAACATTGCAAATGTGTCATCACATAAAATATCACACCAATTAATTCAATGATAAGAAGAAAACCTAATAGTGGGATAATTTCAATTTTCTCGGCTACTAATATTTCCCATAGGGGTGACAAACATTTGATCACATATGATTTGAGGTATTATGGCCATTTGGAAGTTATATTAGATATATACTCTGAATCCTTCAAAGTGCTTCTATTTAAAGTCAAGTGGTACATATTATTTCTACAAGGTAATGAAAGGACTATTATTGATCATGATAACAAATTTTCCTTAACTTGTAATAAATGTACCATTAGATGGGATTTTTTATTAGACTAGGGATCCTTCTTCCAACCTTAATCAAATATGGGTCTGTGACAATCTCTAAGTGAAATACATCCACCATTTTACCAAAAAATATTGTAATCCTAAAGACTTTCCCTTATTCCATCCATGGTACCCCATATTATTGTTCAATAATTTTGTTGCACCAGCCAATACTATAATGCCAAGGTTGTTTAATTGAATAAACAAATCCCTAGGAATATGATCCACCCAACACATCTTGTCCAAGGGTCAAATTCCAATCTTTCCCTTTTTCCATCACCAATTCTCTAACGAATCTAATTTCCTCCAGCAAGAAAGGACATAACTAGCGCTTACCATATTATAAATGCATTTACAACTAACTTGACGGGCACTCTGACCCATTATTTAAAGGACATTATATTTGGGTATTTTTAAGAGATAACATTATGCTAAAGGCCCTCAATAATGTTGAACCTCTGAATTTTTTACTTACTAATAATACATTCCTAAAGTGATGTTTATTTTTTAGACCCTTACACCTTCTACATATGGCTTAGCTATCCTCTTCCATTTCACCAAAGACATTCCATGTTTTTCCTTCTTACCCATCCATAAGAAATGAAAATGGCAGTGATCCATTTTTTCACCTTTTGGTATAACCAGATTCAATCACAAAGCTACAAGCATTTTTCTTAAGCATAAAGCCAAGGTATTTGAATCTTTTATCAAACTCAAAGCTTTAAAAATAAAATAAAAAATTGGATCATTAAGTCTTCTTGATCCTACAATACCTTGTTGAAAGAGAGAGTATATTTTTGTGCATTGATGTCTATCTTAGTAGCTTTGTAATATTATTCCAATATCTCCTTAGATTTCAAGGCTTTCTTTACAGTACCATTCCCAAACAACAAAACGTCATCTACTAAAGGAAAATGAGATAAGACCAAGCTCCTCTCAATTTTTATACCTTTTATTTATCCATTACTTATATTATATTCATTAAACATCCTACGCAAACCTTTTGCAACTATAAAGAATAAAAGAGGAGACAAGGGACAACCATGTTGAGGACCTCTAAAAGATTTTAAAAAGACTTCTTTGATCCATTGATCTATATTAAGTAAGAAAGATAATTTAGATAAGACCTTATATAGTTGACAAAAGGAACACTAAACCCTCCATGAATAAGAATTAGCTTGTTATAAAACCAACTTACCCTATCATACACTTTGGAGGGATTAAGCTTACTTGCCATAGTTTTCATTTTCTTAGTGTTCATTAAATGGAGGGTTCTTGAGCTACCACTGTTGTATTGTGAATCTATGTATTCGTTAAAAAATCAAATTTCTTTTCTAATATGGTAAAACAAAAAAAATCCATTTAATCCTGTAGAAATCAACCGTTAGATATTATTTTATAAAGATCATTATAGAGGGAGATGGGCCTAAATTCCTTAAGGATTTGGGATCAGCTCTTTTGGGAATTAGCTTAAGAGCTATGAAAGTGGAATTGATGGATTAAAGAATTAGGATTATGTTTTTCTTGTGAACCTTACATAGATGCTTTGAGGCTAAGGTTTTTTAAGGGAACCTAACACTCTAATGTTAATAGAGAGAACCAACATTACTTTCCCCTTCCCAAGTCCTTACTTTCCCTAAGAGCCCCCATAGTGCACTAATGTTTACCACTCTTCACTTCACAACTTGCCTTTTTTGCGCCATCTTTATCTTGGTTTTCCTTCCAAGAAAAATAGATGTGGGGATACTCATTTAGACTCAAACGACTTTCCATGTCCGCTATATAGTATTATTCTATCCAAAATTTTGAAAATATTAAAATATATCTAGAGGAATATGTGGGCTTTTAAATGACCTTAGCTCACTAAGATTTTAGGGAGGTATAACTTTGCAACAACTCAGAAGGATACCTAAAGAAATAAGAGTAGGAAGTGGATCATGATGGACTATAAGAGGCACTATGAAAGGTCCTAACGTATATTTCGAGTTAGCTTTATTTTCATTCCTAGATCTAGCACTCTTATAGACTGGTTTCCCAAAAACTCTCCAAGAGGAATCATTTGAGGATGAAACTAGGAAACCCTTTTTAGGTAAGAGATTCTTTGAATACAAATATTAGCTTACATAGGCACTTCTTCTAGAACATGAGGGTATTAGGAGGACACTTTTGCATCCCCAGTTACGATACCACAAAAACATCTCCTATTGGTTCTTTACTAGAATTTACTTCTAATGACAAAAGATGAAAATACCAAGAATATGGTACAAAAACCCTACCTTGGTTCAAAGAAGAGCCATGTATGATGAAGTCCTAATTATGCATGATCTATTTTAATAGAGTGGCCTTTAGATTAAGAGTACTAATAGGGAAATATAAATCCATTAATTTATACATACATAAATACATTTCAAGTGATGAAAAGTACCAATCTCACCAAAAATTATATCACTAAAATCCAACTCAAAAAACAAAAACATAAAACAATTATACATCATCATTTTAAAGTTCAAATACTTTTATTAATTTATTTTTAAGAGTTCAAATACTTTTATTTATTTATCTTGAACAAAACGTGAATTTCTTGAGAATCAATAGCTTCAAATATCAGCTGCTACTATTACACGATATAATTATTTCATAAATGTCACATAATAGTCAATTACAACATATCTTTGAAAACTTGAACCACGAAACGAATTGTTCACCAACCCACTCAAGCTAAGATACTTTGATTTATTAAAAACACTTGATAATACAAAATATTTATAATTAAATATATTAAAAAACTATTTTTATTTAATAAAATCCCATCATAACTCTTAAATCACATACATTTGAAGTAAAGATTATTTACCTATAAAATTAAATGTGATAACTTACCATTAAAATTCACATCCGCATAAGTTTAAATACACTAAAATTAAGGGATATGGATTTTAACATTATTTAATGGATAACTAATATAAATTTATTTTAATTTAAAATTAATTAATATAAAAATTACACATTTTAAAATACAATTCATTTAAAATTCTTATCCTATAAAAACATTTATGTTACACATGTTAAACGGTTTAATTTCTTTCTAAGCTGAAGTTTATATTTATAATCCCAATCAAACCTTTGGTAAAATGTAAATATAGCAACTTAGTGAAATCTCAGTTGGCATGTCAGATAAAATGTTGTCGGTGAAAGAAAGGATAGATGTGACATCATGGTCAAAGTGTCAGTGAAATAAAGAATAAATGTAACATTGCATTCAAATCATGGTAAGTAAAATGTTGTTGTTCGGTGAAATAAATTAGCATTTGTATCAAAAGGATGTAAAGATATGCTGATAGAAGTGTAGACTAGTCAAACAATAAGGAGTGTGTTTTGTGTATGTTGAAATTTTTAGTCTCTGGAACATCCTCAACAATATTTGAAGAGGTATGAGAACTCTTAGAATCCACATCAAAAACAGATTTTGCAACTAGCATTCCAAGGATTCCATGCACTTCATCATCTTCATCTGACTGAGCATCATGCTCATACTCGCAAGGTCGTTTCACTGTAATTCGTTTCTCGTCCTTCTTTTGTTGATCTTATTCAGTCAAGGGCTTCAATGTCGTAGGTGAATCAGATAGGTGATGCAGATTTGCTTGCATTTGTATCCAACGAGTTAATGTTGGAAACTTGTATGATTGGCCCAGGGCAAACTCATAAAATATACTATCATCATCTGAGGCATGTGATGAGACATCATTCCTACCACTTAAGTCTGAGTGTTCATATCTAGATGAAAATATGTTGCTTCCAAAAACTCATGCCGACACAATTCTTACAGGAGAAATTGTAGCTATTTGCTTAATTACATTTAACTGCAAAGGATAAAGTTGCGATCTGGTATCCTTCGAACTACAAGAAGCATAGGCATAAAATCTAGAAGTTGTAGATGAAGTTGGAAATTCATTTTCCAATTTGTGATGGGAAAAAGAGGCATGTGGAATGCAAGCCCACCCATTATTAGATTGTGGTCGCATAAATAGCAGGCACACAAGCTGAAATCACCTCATGTATTAAATCTGCTCCCATGACATCTGCTACTTTACCGGTTGCATCAGCACTTCCCCTCTCAAATACCAAGCGAGTCAATACATCATTGGGTCACTCGTAGACAAGAGAAAAGAAGTTGAAATCACGAGTGGTATCAATCCCATCAACAATATCACCAATCGTAGCGATGTGTAGAAAAAATGTAGCAAGATATGCTGATTGTTTAGTACTTAAAGGACCAACCAAGAACTTTTCAGCACCCTTCATGCTAACATGTATGCTCTCCCCACTTTGTTCTCATGTTTATACAGTGGATGTAGTATGTCTAACATGTCTGGATCCAAGGCCTAGAACTACATCATTCTCATTAGCAATAAACGACTTTATGTCTGAGTAGTTGCCTCCCACTTTGGTGTTGCTTTCATCAGACTTCTCATCACCAACGACCTTCACAAGATTGTGAAGCTTGTCACTCAGAAATTGTCGCTTGTCCTTGTGAGCATCCTCTATAATCTGCTGCAAGCTCACTAAAGCACGTTGTTTGTGACCTTGTCTATTATTCTCATAAGAAGCAAACAAAACCGTTTCTCCAGAAATCATAGACTGCAATGTCCGAGTCTTATATTGTTCAAGGCACTCCTCTAAGCGCTACAGGACATGCTTTACCACAGAAATGATGCATAATTCTTGAACCTGCTCCCAATGAGTTAACCCTGCCCTCTATGTGCCTTTGGAAGAGACCTCAGATAATAATGACTGTGCCTGATCCAGTAACTGTCTAGACATCTTTGCAGACCTAGCAAAAGTAACAGCTACATCAATGCATAGAATAATTGTAGCTAAATGTCCTAGTCGAGAACGAAATGATGCAAAATCAAGGCCACCTTATGAAAGCGAAAGGCGAGGACATAGTTAAGTAGAACAAGGTGAGAGCAATGGATAGAGGGGTGTCAGGTTCTTCATACGCCTCTATTACATCAAACTGACACTGTTGAGATTCATGGACGACGAATCTCAATAGTGTCACGAAGTAGAACTTTGTAATAGAATGCCTATCGGGATAAAAATGAAGGGACGGTTTACCGTAAAGCATGCTCATAAATTTTGGAAAATTTGAACATTATAGAAAAATAGAGTTTCGTGTGTTGGATTTATATATTTTTTAATGTTTTTTATTAATTTTTTTTAGATTTGTTTAGAAATTATAAATTTAAGTTATTAAATTGTTATAATTTAACGATATTAGGAAATTTGTAGTTGTTAAGTATATGTAATTTAAGAATTTGAAGAACTTTTTAAGACTCGATGTATTCAAAAATACAATTGATAAAGAAAGGTTTGGAACCTCTCTGAATCATTCTTAATTACTTGGTTGGCTTCGTTAGATTTTCTGCAATTTTTTCCATCTCCCCTTGTACATGGTAAGGATGGGGGAAAAGGCCAAAGCCCCTCCTACAACCAAGTAATAGCTAAAGAAGGTGATAATCAGGGCCTCATTAACTCTCTCAATGTGCTCTCTCTAGATTGGTCTGATGTTGCACACTCTAACATGCCAGTGGGATCAACGTGGCAACACCATAACATATGCATTGCTTATCCAAGGTTGCGATTGACACAAAATTTGAAGTGTAATCCAATTACGTTGCTAGTTACATCCAATATATGTAGGATCATACCTTGATTGACAAGTTTCTAGTTGTATGGCCATCGGAGAAAGCCCTCACGGGATGGATCCAAAACAAATGGAAACACAAATGGAAGATCGCTCTATAGATGGGGACCAAAGGATTTTTACTATAATCTTTGCTAGCCTAGAAGATAGAACTCAAGTTTTTGAAAGCAAGCCATACTTCTTCAACTCAATAGGTCTAGATAGAGAGGATTAGCCTAAATAAGGAGGAATTCAAGGTGGTCCCAATTTAGATCCGACTCTTCTCTCTACCACAGGAGTTTTGGGAAGAGAAAACCATGGAAGGAATAGGAAATGCTCTAGGAAATTTTGTGAAAATCGTGGAGCTCACCAAGTGAGGGAGATATACATCCTATGTTACAATTTGTGTTTTCATGGATATCACTCAACCATTGTTGACCTCCATTGACATTTACTACCAAACTGAACTCTAGAAGTAACCCATTCATTACAAACATATCCCCTTTCATTATTGAACATGCCATGAATATGGCCACCTCTTCAAAGATTGTCCTCTCCTCAAGAAAGACCAACCTTCTCCACAAAGTCAATGAACATATCTAGAGGGTTTCATCAAATCCAACACATGCAATTGGCCTCTTATAAAATCACCAACGACCAATCATAAGAAGTTGAATGAGGGTTTTAGAAGGGTAAAGGAGTCTTTCCCAAGCTTAGGTTCACTTGATGGGTCAATTCACACAACAAACAAGTAGATCTAATGTTTCATGTAGCTTGTACAGACAGAAATCAACTTGTTGAAAGTTTGCATAAATGGTAACAATGAGTGAAAATATGATGATCTAAGTGAGCCAAGTGCACCAAAAACAATACTAACTACACCTATTAAGCACTAATGTCTAATTGAAAGCAAAATACATGATTAAATAGTAAAAACAAATTGCATGAAAGACTAATAAACTACTAACTGTAGAAAATAAAATAACCAAAAATATAAGTTGAACTTTAAATGAAGAGTATCATTGCATGAAAGAAACTATTTCTAAATTCATCGTAGCAACATACATAAACAAAATTAGAGAGAAGCTTATTCACTAACCCCACAAAGGCAATATTTTTCAGAGATGAGATTTGCATAAATGCATGACTAAAATAAATGCATGGATAGTAAAGATACAATAAGGGGGCTTGAGCACTTGAGTTGGGCCCTAACCCATCGAGAATCAGGTCCCTTAAAGGGAAAAAAGATTGGAAAACAATGAGTGGTTTTCATTAATCAACAAATGTGCTCATACATGAAATATGAAAAAACTAAAATAACAAGGAAAAAGCATTTCTCTATTGTTGACTATCTTCTCAAAATGTTTTTGAATCCCTAATGGGCTACTAAGGCCCCTTATTAATACAAAAAAAATGGTTGAGAGGCATCCTCCTTTAAGAGAGGACAACTTCCCTACAAAAACCCTATAAAGTAGGATTTGGTTCCCTAATGAGTTCGCAACCATAGGGAGGTGACAATGTCCTTGAGAGAGGTGAGTTTTGATTATCCTTTAGCAGAGGAAAAGCATCGTATTTTTCTTTGGTTGGACTCCTACGTGATCTAAATCAAGTATCCTCAATATCTTGCACAATAAATGCATTAGGTAGACAAGATATTACAATCACCTTTTAACCCTTCTAAGAGCATATTAAAGCTGAAAATACATTATTAAGTGTGTAAGGAAAGGTTAAATGTGCTTAGGAATGGTTAGATGGGCCTTAAGTTGTACCTATTTGGGTGGCCCATCACACCCCCCACACCGCCCCACTCCCCTCTCCCCTCGCCTCCAATGTAGAGCCTTCACAAAAGCCCACATTAATCTTACTCTCCCTTAAGGAACCTCTTAGAGAATGACTAGAGGAGGGTAGAGAGTGGAGTTTAGACAAAGGAATCAATGAAATGGTTGAAGATGGGGGGGATACAAGTTGTGGGGAGACCAACTAAGTAGCATGCAACTCTTCGTTAGGACTAATGAATAATCACTTCACCATGGTGGGAACCAAAAAATTCCTCATATATAATCCCATCATTCGCACTGAAAGGAACATAAAAATATAAATGCTTACCAAAAAGGGTAGCTCGTAGCAAGGCATGAGGTTGGTCCTTCACCTCTTCTAACTAGTTAGAATCTGGAAGAATTTCATCTACATTGGGGATCTTCATGTCTCTTTCACTCTCTAGATCAACTTTCAACTCCAAATTCTTAGCCACCTTAGCCTTCCATATTTTTTGAAGTGGTAGCTTCAAAATTGAGGGAGCAAGGCACTGTGCATGAGTATGGCCTACCATACAACAACCAAAATAGCAGAATAAAATGTGTCAATTGTCAATCCACAGACTCCATAAGAAATCCCCAAAAACGTATTCCACTTCCTTAAGGATACCTTCTCTCATACCAACCTACACTTGTACCTAGGCCCATATATAATATGTTTTGTAGCTCCAGTATTCCTGCAGGCGAATGAACCTACTAATTTTGATTCTCATGGATTCCAATTTTTTTCCATGCCGAAAAAACATTGGAATCCCCATGACGATTATACAAACCCCCACGGATACAATTAGTTCTCTTCTAGGGTCAAAATTAACTATCCACTCCTTCAGGAGGGGTCGAGAAAGACCCCATCTCCAATCTCGCTTTAAAATTATCCATGTTTCCTGCGATGATATGAACAATAAACATATCCACCCCCTAACCAATAGATGGACAATAGCCTCCTTTTCTTCTGTCGTCCAATGGACTCCGTATATTTGTCATACCCGTTATCAAAAAATTGCACATGATAGGCTGCTAATCATACAACTTCATGTAACTGTTTCAAACCAATCTTGCAACTGAAACTTAGTCTGAGAGGGCTCTCACAAAGGGGTTAATGATATTGAATAAAGATGTATCTAGATGGCTAACTCTACTTGGAAAACAACTTGCTTGTGATATGTATAGGTTGAAAAGAGTATAAGTTTGAAATCACTGGGCTCATGGAGTCAAAAAGTTCAATAGTTCAGTAGTACGTTCACTTGACATGGAAGTTGAGGCAGGTAAGAGTTTTTAGCAAAGGTAAGCACACATGAAACAGGAAATAACACAGTCAACTCATCTATAAAGGAAGTCAGAGCATTACATGAATGAATTATGAGTATTAAAGATGAAAACCACTGCAAATGGTACACATATAAAATATAGATCAGATAAACATTAAAAACTCAATCAGAATCTCAGTTTGGTCAAGAAACAAGTCTCTATATTATTGAAAACAGTCAATTTACATAAAGTTGCAGCATTGCCAAAAAATTTCCAACCCCTGAAAAATTCGAATATCTGCCCTTTAATAGACTCTGTTACATGATGAGATGATCTGCCTCCTAGCTAGATTCATCGAACTTATCCTAATGACACCTTGCATAAGAAGAAAACATCTATTTTAAGGAGAAAATGACAATTATTCTATTTAATAGTCCTTATCCTAATAGGACTCAAACTGTTCATTATTACATCAACTACCTTAATTTCTAAAAAAGTTACATCTTTGACAACTATTCCTTCTCAGGTTCAAATAGGTTGTAATGGGACTCATCACTACATGACATCTTAATTAGCCTCCTCTAAATCTGGAAACAAACCTTGCTTTTTAGGAAAACTGGTCCTTATCTTCAACGAATGGTTTGGCTAATGAGTTGGCTTCATCTCATGGTCTTCAAGTCTTGGATGATAGCTGACATAGTCTTTTGACCCTTTGAAAGTATCCACCTATTCAAATATGCCCAAAAAACTGCTTATAAAGCTTCAAAACAGTACGCTACGAAAGTATGACAGTTTCGTAGCGTGCTTTCGTAGCGTTACAAAATTTCCCTTTTTCGTCAATATTTCTATCTCTTTCCTTCGGTATTTTCTTCATCATGCTTAGACACCTCTTCCATATCATTTTTACCTCTTGGAAGCATCTCAAAATGTTTTAAAATTCCAAAAGAAAGCTACAGTGGTTTCGTAGCGTTTTCCTAGCTTCAAGCCTAGGAAATGCTACGAAACTGCTGAAAATAGTGAAAATTCCATATTTCTTTGTAGCTTCAAAAATATAATTTCTAGGAGTAAAAACTTAGTTTCTAACATGCCACTGACCTTTAAAATCATAAATCAGCTTAAACTATGAGTCTTGAGGTGTTTCTTCCTCATTGATGATGAGTTGAGCAATTGGCTCCTCAATTACTGTCATTTTAAGGCCCTTTTTCTCCAACTCCTCATGGATTAGTTCAAGTTGTTCCTGGAGGTCTTTAACCTGATCTTTCAACTTTCTATTGGTAGATTTCAAATGCAAGTTCATTTTCCTGACATGTTTCACCTCTTTCCTCAATGGCATGGTCCATTTGATTAACTGTTGTGTATTATCTAGGGTCTTGGAAACACTGTCAACCTACTCTTCCCAAATCTCTTTCATCTATTCAAACTGAACATTATGGACATTCTTGCTTCTTTCTTCATAACAGAAATTTCATGATTAGCCAACTTCAACTGTTCTTCAAGGAGTTAAAACTCCATTTTTTCCATTACTTTATCCTTTCCTTTCTTTGGTTTGCTAACTGTATCTTTCACTGCAGGTGATGAAAGATCAATGATGTCTTGTGGTGGATGGATTGTGTCAGTGGGTGGATGAACCTCTTTACTACTCTCTAATAGCTTTCTAGCATGTCTTATCATGGGATTTCTTTCCTAGAACATAAAACCTGCATCTTCTCCTTCAAATTCTAGTTTCTTTGCAGTTTTCACTTTCTTTAGTTTTTGTCCACCTTATTCTACATCTTCGGCCTAGACTATAGGAGTATCTTCAATGTCAATGGCATGTAATATGTCTTCTAAATTTCCATTATCTACTGCTCTGTCTTCTAAAGCCATCGTTTTTCCTTCTAAAGCCACTGTTTGACTCCTTTTCATCCTTTTGCTTCCTTTTTTACTCACAACTTGTTTTTGTTTTGTAGGTTTGATTGACTTTTGTTTTGCAGGTGGAACAATGGGTGCATCAAAACTCTGCAATTGCTATGTTTCCATCATGATTGGTTCACTTGGGTCTACTCTTGTTGGTTCACTTGGTTCTGCCACCACTGGTTCACTTTGTTCTGCCACTAAGGGTGATGGAATACTCCTAGGTTTAGGAGTTCTTGTAGAAGTAAGAGTATCCAAATCAAAACCACTAACAAACAAAAATGAAGACCAGTCTCTGCCTAGTATTTGGAGCTCATCTAAAACCAGCAATTTTATTAAACAATGATGAAACAATGAAGTTTCACTTCCTTCAGATTTTGCTTGGACCTTATCTACCATTTTTTCTAGACTTCTATGTAAATAAAAAGGCAAATCAAGAGATATCTTACCAACAAAGTGTAGGAGAAGTTTGAAATGGTAAGAGTAGACTTTATGGTATCTCCCTTCACAATTAAAATATTTTTGGATGATGAGCAACAACTTTGAGTAGTTATCCTTCATGCAACTTCTTGGGATGGCATTAGTAAGGTCCATTTCACTGTTTTCTGGCTTAATAAGCTCCTTGCACTGCTCCATGTTGAATTTGAACTCTTTGAACCATTTCTCTTTTCCCCTTGGAATCCATTTTGCTGCTGCAATGACCTCTGGTGTAATGGTGAGATTAAGCATCCCCACTTTGGTAGTTGTTCCAGTAAAGTTTAAAGTGAATTCTTTGGAAACCTGTACATGGCAGCCTTGTAATCTTTCACAAAACTATAAACATCCTGTCCTTCTGAAGACTTATATAGCTGTTGGGTCTTCATTGATCAGATTCATAATTGTTGGTTCATATCTTAGACATTGGCCACCCTTATTTGTCTTTCTTTTTTCAGCCATGGGTTATTTAATGCCTTCTCTGCCTCGCTTGATAGTGATATCTGCCTCCTTTGAAAATACCAACCACAGCTTTGGCTTCAATGAAATGTTCTCCGGAGCTCAAAATCACGCAAAGAAGGAATGAAAAATGAGAAATGACTTAATTTGGTAAGATTTTGAAGTTTGATTCCCACTCATAACATAATGATGACTCATACATGCCTAAAATGGTGATGATGACTTCAACTCTGACCATGTACCTTGATATTTACCCTAACTGACTCAAATGGTATCTAATTTACCTTTCCAAATGATTTTCTGACACCTAACAGCTAATTTGACATGACAGACACGAAACCTCACTTTTGTAGCGTGTTTAGTGTAAATATGGGTGTTTTCGCTACGAAATTATCAGCGGTTTCGTAGCGAAAAATTAAATTTCTCAGTGTATTTCGCTACGAAACTGTGGTTTCTTGGCTAAAATGACCATTTCGGTACTAAAACCTTGGGAATTGAAAACTGTCAGAAAATTATGAGTGATGTGACACGAAGGGATTTGAAAGTGAGTGGGTTTAGACCTTAGGGTAAGCTTAAATAAGAAAATTTAAAAATTTTCCTTGACCAAGTAAATAAAAATGAACCCTACAACCCTACCTTTAACACATGAACCTATATGACTTTGTCAAATGATGCTTCATTTTTTTAGTGATAACAATGGCTCCACTTAGGATGGTGTGCCCCAGTGGTACACCAAAGAACTAGTAGTTCTAGTGCTGCTATCCATCTTCTTGAAAACAAAACTTTGAAATTTTCCAAGCTTTCCTTCAAAATATAATGGCCTTCACCTCGGCCTCAAGCTTGATGATTATTGTTGAAAAAAAAAATTGTACCTACTGAAAAGATGCTCTCTACTTGAGCTTATTCACACACACTCCTACCTACCCTGACAACTAAAATCTTCATGTTTGATTCAAGCAACATGAAACTTCCAATGAAGCCAGTCATTGATCTAATATGACACTTGAACCTCTTGACTATGCTTAAACCAAAAGTAAACAGAATACTGAAATGACCAAGGCAACATAAGATGTATCTGATCTTCATAATGAAAAAATAATTGGAAATTTGGATTGTAGAATTCTTCCATGTAGTCAGCTATACGATCATAGAAGATATAATATGTTTGATAATTCTCAAGACATTCTACAGCTTTGGGCAACTCATATATACTTTTCTCAACAACACAAGATTTCAGTTTGTGTGCTATCAAACTGATTTTCAAAAACAGGGTATTCTTCCTCAGTCTCAAAAGAGAAAGGTAGCAGCACCCTCTCTTTGTATTCTGGCATGAAAAACTTTTGAAAAGACTGATCTTGATCATGAAGACTATAGGATTGAATTTGGTCTTCTAAAACTTCAATGTATTTCTCAATGTTCTTAGCAACTTCATCCAAAAAGTGAATCTTATCTTCTCACTTGCACTCAAATGACTTTAAATAAGAAGACAAAGACAAAGACAAAATTTCATCCACTTCCTCATTAGTGTGATCATCATTCCATTTTTTAAAACCTTGAATGGAAGGAGAGTCTGCCACCAAATTTGTTCTTTCCATCCATGTTTCCACAAAAATAAGCCAAAACTCAACAAATGACTTAATAGATCTGATAGGAAATCTTTCAATCCATTGTTTACATTTGCCTTGAAATGAATCATATAACAATACGATGAAAATATATTCATGTTTGCCTCTAAGAAGCTCAGTAAAGTCACAAAAATCTAATATATACTTCAAGGTCAAACTCAAATCTTCCCCATTGAATTTTGGACGATTGCTTAAAAAATATGCATCTTTAGGAAAAGGATTTGGGAAGCCATAAATTTTTGAAAAATCTATACATGCATACCTTGAAACAAGAATGGCAGCATCTGAGTGCTACATATGTCCAGTGGAATCACCATGAATCTATGAAATTTTTAATTCTTCAATAATGGAGTCACCAAGGTAGTTGCAGCCTCGAACAGATTATGAGCTCCTGCTACCTTCAAGAGTTCAACTTCAGAATTTTCAGGAGATGTATATCTTCAGACTCCAGGCAGACGCACCAAAATGTTATCACAAAATTGCACCTGATAGGCTGCTAATCAGACAACTTCATGTAACTGTTTCAAACCAATATTGCAACTGAAGCTTAGCCTCTTCAATCTGAGAGGGCTCTCTCAAAGGGGTTAATGATATTGAATAAATATGTATCTAGATGGCTAACTCTACTTGGAAAAAAACTTGCTTGTGATATGTATAGGTTGAAAAGAGTATAATTCTGCAATCACTGGGCTTATGGAGTCAACAAGTTCAGTAGTTTAGTAGTAAGTTCACTTGACATGGAAGCTGAGGCAGGTAAGAGTTTTTAGCAAAGGTAAGCACACATGAAACATGAAATAACACAGTCAATTCATCTATACAAGAAGTCAGAGCATTACATGAATGAATTCCAAGTATTAAAGATGAAAACCACTGCAAACGGTACACATAGAAAATATAGATCAGATAAACACTAAAAACTCAATCAGAATCTCAAGTTGGTCAAGAAACAAGTCTCTATATTACTGAAAACAATGAATTTACATAAAGCTGCAGTATTACCAAAAAATCTCCAACCCCTGACAAATTCGAATACTGCCCTTTAATAGACTTTGTTACCTGATGAGATGATCTTCCTCATGGCTAGATTCATCAAACTTATCCTAATGACACCTTGCATAACAAGAAAACATCTATTTTAATGACAAAATGATAGCCATTCTATTTAACAGTCCTTCTCCTAATAGGACTCAAACTGTTCATTATTACATCAACTACCTTAATTTCTAAAATAGTTATATCTTTGACAACTATTCCTTCTCAGGTTCGAATAGGCTGTGATGGGACTCATCACTACATTACATTTTAATTAGCCTCCTCTAAATCTGGAAACGAACCTTGCTTTTTAGGAAAACTGGTCTTTATCTTCAACAAATGGTTTGGCTGATGATTTGGCTTCATCGCATGATCTTCAAATCTTGGATGGCAACTAACATAGTCCTTTTACCCTTTGAAAGTATCCACCTGTTCAAAAATGCCCAAAAACCTGCTTATAAAGCTTCAAAACAGTACGTTACGAAAGTATGACAGTTTCGTAGCGTACTTTCGTAGCATTACAAAATTGCCCTTTTCCATCAATATTTCTGTCTCTTTCCTTTGGTATTGTCTTCATCATGCTTAGACACCTCTTCCATATCATTTTTACCTCTTGGAAGCATCTCAAAATGTTTTAAAATTCAAAAATAAAGCTACAGTGGTTTCGTAGCATTTTCCTAGCTTCAAGCCTAGGAAACGATACGAAAATGCGGAAAAAAAGTGAAAATTCCATATTTATGTGTAGCTTCAAAAATATACTTGCCAAGTGTAAAAACTTAGTTTCTAACATGCCACTAGCCTTTAAAATCATAAATCATCTTAAACTATGAGTCTTGAGGTGTTTCTTCCTCATTGATGATGAGTTGAGCAATTGGCTCCTCAATTACTATCATTTTAAGGCCCTTTTTCTCCAATTCCTCATGGATTAGTTCAAGCTGTTCTTGGAGGTCTTTAACTTGATCTTTCAACTTTTTGTTGGTATATTTCAAATGCAAGTTCATTTTCCTGACATGTTTCACCTCTTTCCTCAATGGCATGGTCCATTTGATTAACTGTTGTGTATTATCTAGGGTCTTGGAAACATTGCCAACCTGCTCTTCCCAAATCGCTTTCATCTTTTCAAATTGAACCTTCTAGACATTGTGTTTTCTTGCTTCTTTATTTATAACAAAAATTTCATGATTAGCCAACTTCAATTGTTCTTCAAGGAGTTCAAACTCTATTTTTTCCATTACTTTCTCCTTTCCTTTCTTTGGTTTGCTAACTGTATCTTTCTCTGCAGGTGATGAAAGATCAGTGATGTCTTGTGGTGGATGGACTATGTCAGTGGGTGGATGAACCTCTTTACTGCTCTCTAATAGCTTTCTAGCATGCCTTGTCATGGAATTTCTTGCCTGGAACATAAAACCCGCATATTCTCCTTCAAATTCTAGTTTCTTTGCAGTTTCGACTTTCTTTAGTTTCTGTCCACCTTCTTCTACATCTTCGGCCTGGACTACAGGGGTATCTTCAATGTCAATGGCATGTAATATGTCTTCTAAATTTCCTTTAGCTATTTCTCTATCTTCTAAAGCCACTATTTTGTCTTCTAAAGCCACTATTTGACTCATTGTCATCCTTTTTCTTCCTTGTTTACTCACAACTTGTTTTTGTTTTGCAGGTTTGATTGACTTTTGTTTTGAAAGTGGAACAATGGGTGTATCAAAACTCTGCAATTGCTCTGTTTCCATCATGACTGGTTCACTTGGTTCTACTCTTCCTGGTTCACTTGGTTCTGCCACCACTGGTTCACTTTGTTCTGCCACTAAGGGTGATGGGATACTCCTAGGTTTAGGAGTTCTTGTAGGAGTAAGAGTATCCAACTCAAAACCACTAACAAACAAAAATGAAGACCAGTCTCTGCCTAGTCTTTGGAGCTCATCTAAAACTAGCAATTTTATTAAACCATGATGAAACAATGAAGTTTCACTTCCTTCAGATTTTTCTTGGACCTTATCTGCCATTTTTGCTAGACTTCTATGTAAATAAAAAGGCATATCAAGAGATATCTTACCAGCAAAGTGTAGGAGAAGTTTGAAATGGTAAGAGTAGGCTTTATGGTATCTTCCTTCACAAGTAAAATATTTTTGGATGATCAGCAGCAACTTTGAGTATTTATCCTTCATGCATCTTCTTGGGATGGCATTAGTAAGGTCCATTTCACTGTTTTCTGGCTTAATAAACTCCTTGCACTGCTCCATGTTGAATTTGAACCCTTTGAACCATTTCTCTTTTCCCCTTGGAATCGATGTTGTTGCTGCAATGACCTCTAGTGTAATGGTGAGATTAAGCATCCCCACTTTGGTATCTATTCCACTGAATTTTAAAGCAAATTCTTTGGAAACCTATACATGGAAACCTTGTAATATTTCACAAAACTGTAAACATCATGTCCTTCTGAAGATTTCTACAGTTGTTGGGTCTTCATTGATCAGATTCATATCTGCTGGTTCATATCTTAGACATTGGTCGCTCTTATTTGTATTTATTTTTTCAGCCATGGTTTCTTTAATGTCTTCTCTGCCTCGCTTGATAATTCTTAGCCTCGCTTGATAACGATATCTACCTCCTTTGAAAATACTAGCCACAGCTTTAGCTTTAATGAAAAGTTCTCCAAAGCTCAAAATCACACAAAGAAGGAATAAAGAATGAGAAATGACTTAATTTGGTAAGATTTTGAAGTTTGATGCCCATTCATAACATAATGATGACTCATACATGCCTAAAATGGTGATGATGACTTCAAATCTGACCATGTACCTTGATATTTACCGAAATGACTCGAGTGGTATCTAATTTACTCTTTCCAAATGATTTTCTGACACCTAACAGCTAACTTGACATGACAGACACGAAACCTCACTTTCGTAGCATGTTTAGTGTAAATCTGGGTGTTTTCGCTACGAAAGTATCAGCGGTTTTGTAGCAAAAAGTGAAATTTCTCAGTGTATTTCGCTACGAAACTGTGGTCTCTTGGCTAAAACGACCATTTAGGTACCAAAACCTTGGGAATTGAAAACTGTCAGAAAATTATGAGTGATGTGACATGAAGGGATTTGAAAGTGAGTGGGTTTAGACATTAGGGTAAGCTTAAATAAGAAAAATTTAAAATTTTCCTTGACCAAGTAAATAAAAATGAACCCTACAACCCTACCTTTGACACATGAACCTATATGACTTTGTCAAATGATGCTTCATTTTTTTAGTGATAACAATACCCATGAAGTCTTCCCCAAAATCCAAAGCATCCTCCTCCATTCTACATTCATTGCTAGCACAAAAATTCTGCAGGTTTTTGGGCCTACGACCCTCTTGCAATAGTTGGACCTAGAGCCTAGCAATCATGCCTAGGTTGCAAAGCCCACTTTCTAGATTTCAAAGCCATGCTCTTGAACATTATTACTTATTCTTGTGCCTTCCCCTATAATTTTTCTTTCATTCTTCTTGTTTATATCTTCTATTCATCTCACTAAAACCTTCATTTTATGACACAAGGGACTTATTGAGCATGTTTTAACCTAATCTATAATACTTGAATATGTTGTGTTGGATTTTGCATTGCCCTCTAGAGTACCTTTAGCTCTACCTACAATAATGTGGTATAATGGTCAGAACAAGGTTCTAAGTCATTAGAACAATATATTCGATAAGAGGTCATCATGTCACTTGTAGGAATTGAACCTCGGTGGGGAAGATAAAAATCATTCCTCCCAAACAACGAAGATAAACCCAATTGAAATCAAACAATGAGTCGTGTATAATCATTTTGAAATATTTTTCCAAAAAAAAAAAGTATATGCCTTGTCTAGTTTGATAAGTTGTTTTATTATTTTTGAAATACTTCTAGTCTAAATTATAGATGAAATGATATTTTTTTTGCGTAATTTTTTTCTGGTTAATTTTAACTAAAAATTTGGCAGATATTTTTTAAAACTTGATTTTAAGTTGTTGAATCTATAGAATTCAAAACTTGAGTTTAAGTTGTTTAATCTATAGAATTCGAGTGCCCTAAAGGTTTTTGAGGGTGTCGAATCCATTTATGCATTCAAAATTGTATTTTAAACAACAAAATAAAACATTCTTGTTTGAAATTTCTAATTTTTCTATAAGTTAGACTCCTCATATGTGTGTGTGTGTGTGTGTGTGTGTGTGAGAGAGAGAGAGAGAGAGAGAGAGATGTGCAAGTTGTAATCATTTTTTGTTTGTTTTGGAATATGACTTAGAACCTTTTCTATTTGGTTAAGAGCTTGGAAAGAAATAAATTAATGACTTAAGACCTAGACCCATTTAATAAGAGTGAAATCATACACTCTTCTAGACCATCAACAAGTTATTTCAAAGGGCATGACTTTTTTTTAATAATGATAATAAGCCAACTCTTATTTGTGAACAAAAGCCAATAATAAATATTACCATAGGATCTTCCAATTCATATATATATATATATATATATATATATATATATATGAATTGGAAGATCCTATGGTATGGTAATATATATATATATATATTTCTGTTGTGTAGTTCCCCAGCCCACTATGGAAGAAATGTTGTAATGTCTTGTCTAAACATTTTGACTTGTATTTTACTTTTATGTAATTTGACCAAGTCAAAATTTCACCACAACACCTTTTCCATATTGGCCTAGAGAGCGCCTCTCGATGCAACCAACCTAGATCCATCTTAACTCTCGATCTAGTAGATCGAGAGTGATCAAATCTATTTTCATTCTCAAAGAGGTTTTCACCTCAAGAGATTTGATCTTTCTCTATGCTAGGTAGATTTGAAGTTACAATGGATCTAGGCTGATTTAATTATTAATTATAATTATAATTACAAATATAATTATTAACGAATGTCTTCGCGATCTAGAAGCCCAAGTTGAACACATCGAATTCCACATGCATGAACAGGCTGAATTTCTTGCTTCACCTCCCGTAGTTCCTCCCCATCCTCCTTGATATGCTTATGTTCGTATGTGGGATCTTTTTGTTTCCTTTTTCTATTGTAAGACTCTTTAGCCTAGGGGACATAATGATTGTATGGGTTCATATTTGGCAAACTCAGGCTCCCCTTGACAACAAGTATGGTTAGAATGAGACTTGGGGGGCTATAGAGAAACATTTTGTACTACTTGGAATTATGAGAATATAATAGATGAAGTTTGTCTGACAAAAAAAATGTATATGTAATTATTTATTTTATTTTATTTTTATGTAATTTGACAGAGTCAAAATGTTTATCAGATAAGACATGACCTCTTCCATATTGTCCCATTAAAAAATAAAAAAATTTATATATATATTAAACATTACCATATTCATATTTTCACAACCCATGGTTTTTCCCATGGTATTCTTCGGCCCTCAACATGGGATATGCTTATCCTTATCCTTATGGAAATACATTTGCGAAAAGGACTAAGAAGAAACATCAAAAAAAACACAAGCAACATTTTCAATATGTTCATGTTTCTCTAGGCACTACAACACAACCCATGGTTTTTCCCATGGTATTCTTCGGCCCTCAACATGGGATATGCTTATCCTTTTCCCATGGTATTCTTCGCCCCTCAACATGGGATATGCTTATCCTTTTCCCATAGTATTCTTTGGCCCTAAACGTGGGATATGCTTATCCTTATCCCTATGGAAATACAGTTCCCAGAAGGACTAATAAGAAACATCGGGCAAAATACAAGCAAAGTTTTCAATATGTTCATGTTTCTCTCGACACTACAACTCCAAGACCATTTTTTCCTTTCTGCTTGCGCTTGTAGAGAGGCATCAACATTTTCATTCAAGGTGCAAGCCAATGATATTATATTCTTGTTTCATAAAAATACCCATATTTATTTCAAAATTGTAGTGACAAACCTTCAGAAGAAGAAAAAAAGTCATAAGGATAAAGAAGACTTTACTTTTAGATAAAGTGAAAAAAATTACAACTGCTTATAATTTTAAAGTTGTATTTATTTATATTTAAAGTGTTCACAAAATTTTAAATAAATGGAGATATTTTTCATGGTCTTATACAGGGTTAGCCAAAATTTGAAAAAAATGGAGATATGCGTAGTGCCTTTTTTAAGCATATTTTTCCTTATGGTAGAGAAATAGAAATATTTGTAACCAGTTTTAATATATTTTTTTTAGTTTTTACCAAATATTAAAGAAGTGGAAGCATATTGGGTATAGGTTTTACATAAGTTCCTTAATTATGAAAAAGTGGAGTTGTGGAGTTATCTTTAAGAGCCATTTTAAGGACTTTATTTAAGTGATTATAGTGATTTTGTTTACTATGAATTTAAAAGTTTTATTTTTAGAATTTTTGTAATAAATTTAAATTTAAATTTATAATAGTTTTTAAAATTAGCATTTTTACCCCCGATCGCGGTGAGAACCTAACAAGTAATCCACATTGGGATTCAGATGATGGAAGAGGAGTCGAGTGTTAAAACCGTAAGGTGACCACCAATCAATTGGAGCATGTGGGAACGACAAGCAGTTAAGGCTCGAGGCATGCGGAAGATTAAGGGTGACGGCACACAAAGCAGGGGGCATTTCACCCAGGCATTTTGGTGGGAGATTACTCTGTCTGCAGAAATTTCTATTTTGTGTTGGGTTAGTTGGTTAGGTATGTGTTGTTGGATTATCTGAACGGAGTTGGAGAGCTCGAGGATGAGACACTGCTCGTCGATTTCGTCTGCACTGTCTGGATTCATGGCAAGCGTAAACAAGCATGTTTATTGCCTTAATATGCCTCTATTTCTATGGCATGCCTATTTTAGTAGGGTTAGTAAACAGGTTGTGAGCTAGAAAGGAATGGCTTGCTATGGAGGTCAACCTTATGTCGTTTTCTTGCAGGATGAATTCTATATTAGTTGTGTTGTTTCTATTTAGGTCTCAGTTGTGTATGGCATTCACCTTTCCTACATGGGAATGATTGCCCATGTCCAAGGTTGTTGGGGTAGGATTTGATTCTGGAGGCCTGATAAGGAGAGTCTATTATCTGTGCGGCTAGCTCTTCTCAAGGTTTTATCTATCAATTTTTTGTTCTTTCTTTATGATTTCTATGGTGTGTTTTGTTTGGGGCCTCGGCCAGGGGAGGTGCTCTTTAGTGTAATTACTGCTATGGGTATTTACAATCTCAAGAAGTGGTGATCTTATGGTCTTTTTATGCAAAGGGTGTCTCACAATGCATATAAATGGTGGAGATATTTGTCTAGCTCGAAAGTGGTTCTAGTTATGTGGCCCAAGCTTAAATTTTTCTATCTAGTGCTTCTTTTTAATGTAAATGTAGCAGGTCTTCCTAATTTATGTTTATGTTGTGACTATGCGAACAAGACTCGGTACTGGTTGGTGTTGGGTTACCTTCGCTCGTCCAGTCGTGGTCAGTCTGATATCAATCAATTAGTGATGGCTCGGGGTGCAAGTTCATCAAGTTCTTGAGGCTGTGGTAATGACCGTCGCCAAAGGAAAAATACTAGTAGAGCGTTGCCATTTTCTTGACCCCCGAAGAGGAGCGGTCATTGCACAAATGATCAGATCATCAAGGAGGTGGTTCAACCCTATAATGCTAGAACTCCAGCAGATATCAAACAACTGATTTCGTTATGGAAGGCAAAGCTCAACCAATGGGCAGTTGCAGAAGTACAAGTGGAAGATTGGCGGGATATCGTTCTAGATCTAGGACCCACTCGTGGTCGTACCACCCAATATAAACAAATTGTTCACTTATATTGGATTATGAAAATTCCGGTGGCCAAAGCCATTATGACCCCTCAGCCAAATGCAGGGAAACCCGATCTAGGCTTTTAGGAAATTCAAAAGGAGTTCCAGCTGATCCAAGTCCAGATTCAGCAACAGAACAAGCGCCTTGGCCGCATTGAGGAACACATTTCGTGTTTCCCCCAGTCAGAACTTTCGGGTTCGAGTGCAAAGGGCCCAACTCTCGTGGGGTCCTCTGATTAGTATATGTTATTATGTTTAGCTATGGTGGTTTTGTTTTTTTTTTTTACTATTGTATATGTCAATTAGTACAGAGCTATGTAGTTATCTAAATAAACACTCATGGCTAGACATTAATCAAGCCTATAAGGCCTTGCTTGACAAACTTAAAACTTTCAGAGATAAATGTAATATTTTAAAAATTAAAATAAATTAAAAATGTAACCATTTAAATTTACAATAAAGTGTTAATTTATTTGCAATGTTTCAAATGATGTTGGTTGAAGAATCTATTTAAAATTATTTATCCTTATTGATTTATTAACTTCCAAAATTATGGTAATGGTTGCTTAGATTAGTAACCTCTTTTTAAAAAAATAACGACTATTATATTTTTCCAAATTTTATTTGATTGTTTAGTTCCGTTTGTTCGAGCCTCCATAGCCTATAAATTTGAACCTCCTTTCATTGATGCAACTTGTGGTGCACAAAAAGTAAAATGTTGCTTCTAACAACTGAAATAGCTCATTTTATTTTATTTTTTCTTTTTATGTGAAAGCCTTTTTTTTAAACATTGTTAGTAATTGAAATGTTCCTCTAACATGAACTCATTTTTTTTATTATTGCACCGAGAGACACTGTACAACTCAATATATGAGGGATGTAACACCCTCCTCCCACATCTACCCAAGTAATTGACCAACCAAGGTAAACATGTGATGAAGATTTACTATGATATGTTTTGACTCCCTGTGCATCAATTAAGGAAGTGGAATCGACGTAACATGACAACACAAACCTTCTACACATGCTACAGGACAACCAAGAGCCATCCAAACTTTCCAGGAGGCTAACCCCTGAGTCAAAATGACCTTGTAGTGCATCAATCCCCTAGTTGCTCCCTTGACATGGGCAAGAGTGTGACTGAAAACCTCTAGTCGCTCACTCAACATTGTCATGCATGCAACTAAGGACTTTTCCAGATAGGTTTGTGCCTGTGACCCCAACTTTTGTGCCACTTTTTCAAGCCCATGGCTCAAGTCATTTCCCAGAACTCTATGACACTTCCAGAAATTAAAGATAACAACAGAATAACAATGTAAATGCAATCACTTGAATAAGGACTTGATTGGACCCCTACTAGCCATGACAGGCATATCATAAAATATGTAATCTACAGGCTTAAACAACTTATCTGAGGGAATGCTCCTGTGGTGAGTTGGCGCTGGGTCGCTGCCTGCTGCTGCATCCGATTGCTTGAGATAGGCCCGTGTCCAACCTAGGGCTCGCGCCCATGGAGGTTTTGGGCACTCCCCAGGTGCCTCCACCTCCACCCATGACTATTGAGGCTTTTAATCGGCTCTTGGCAGGGCTTCCAAAGAAGAAGATCTCAGAAGCTACGAAATTCGTCAAGAAATTGGAATATATACCTAAGATATCCCTTCCTCCAGAAACCCCGATCCAGGTTGCACTATCTTTGGTCGAGCGAGCTCTCATCGGCCAGTTCACTGGGCTATGGCCATCCCCCAAAACCACTGAGAGCTGGGTCATCAGAAACTGGGCGTCGTTGATCAAAGAAAGTGTTACCTCTTATTTTTTTGGGGAGAGGATTCTTCCTCTTCGAATTCTCTTCAAAGGATGATAAAGATCTGATCTTCCAAAACGTTCCCTACTTCATGGACCCTTAGGGTTTTTACCTAAATAAATGGACACCGGATTTATATCCAGCAATGGATGTGCCCATAGCGGTCCCGGTCTGGGTTAGGCTCCCAAATCTCCCAGTCATTGCTGGAATTTGGACTCTTTGAAGCACATTGGAAATTCCCTTGGGAAATTCATAGATCAAGCAAATAATAAGGACCAATATGACTGCGCCAAAATCTGCATTGAAGTAGATCTAGAGGTGGGGCTGCCGGAGGCCATTAAAATCAACATCAGAAGCTGGACGCATGTGCAAAAACTGGACTATGAGCAGCTGCCCTTCAAATGCCAGAAATTCCATGTCTATGGCCACTTCGCCAAAGGTTGTCCGTCCAATAGCGAGGTTTTGCAGGGGAAGGAGGACGGATGGAATCAATTCAAGCGCTCCAAAACTTCTCACAATACTCAAAATCCGGGAGGCCCTAATGGCAAAGGTCCTCACCAGGCCTCTGCCCAGTAGCCCCTGCCCAAGCCGGTGCAAGAAAATTAGTTTGATCCTCTAATCTCACAAATAGAGGAAACCCAGGAGGTCATAGTCCAAAAGGCAGTGTCTCTAGATAAAGGTAACCTCTCTATCTCTTCCAAGGATGCAAGTGTTGCAGAAAGCTCAAAAGGAAACCCTGTCGAAGTCGAGGAAGAGGACCAAGAGTCGGAAGACTCGGAGGAGGATGGAGAAATAGGTGAGTCCCAAGCCTCTGTAAGGATATCCACAAGAGGCCACAAAACAAATCGGGAGAAAAGAGAGCAGGAAACGTACAAGGATAAGTTATAGGGCAGCCAACCAACTCTGGAGAAGTTGTTAGAAAAAAAGCCGAAGATGGCAAGAAACCAGGCTTAAGGCTCCAAGGGAGCCCACCAGAACAAAGGTAAATAATGAAAATTGTCTCCTGGAATTGTAGGGGTATGGGGAGCAGAATCAAGGAAGAAGTCATAAGAAAATTAATAAGAATAGAAGCCCCAGACATATTCCTTATCTAGGAGACCAAGATGGAGGACTCAAACTTCCTCCAAACAAGTAAAAAACTCTGGAGTAAAAGTAAAGCAAAAGTTGTCTCAGCCCGCGGAGCCTCTGGAGGGCTGGGCACTCTTTGGAAAGATAGCAAGTTTTCGTTAGTATCCGAGACTTCAAATACTCACTGGCTGCTACTAAAAATGCAGCATCTCGTTACTAAAGAGACATTTTGTCTCTTCAATGTTTATGTGCTGGTCAATGCTGGAGAAAAAAATTCCTGTTGGGAATCAATAAGAAGCCAAGCAGACCTTAGGAATCTAGAAAATATCATTATTGTCGATGATCTTAATCTCACATTGCACTCTTCAGAAAAGCAAGGAGGAAGCATTGTGCGAGATCCAGCAAGGGAATGGCCAGAGGATCTACTTTAAGATTGGGATCTGCTAGGCATCAAACCCTCTTCTGGTAAGTATACTTGGTCAAATAAAAGAGTAGGCCCAGGCCACATTGCAGCAAGGCTTGATAGATTTTTCGTCCAAAGTTCATTTATTTTGCTTGGATTAGAAGCTAGTATGTAAATCCTTTCTTGCAACATATCTGATCACAATCCCATCAAGCTTGAGCTTCAGGCCCACCCTGATCTTGGCCCCATCCCCTTCAGATTTAGCCCCCTCTGGGTAATGGAACCCAATTTTTTGCATATAGTCAAGGAAAGTTGGTCTCAGCCAGTCAATGGATCACCATTCTATGTGTGGGAAGAAAAGCTCAGAAGAACGAAAGCTGCTCTAAAAATTTGGGCCAAAACCCTTCCCAATCCAGCAGCTGAAAGGAAAAATCTCCAAAATCAGCTAGATGCACATCATATGCTATCGGAAGAGGCAAATGTAACCAGACAAATCCTCGATAAGGAGGCCCAAATCCAACAACACTTCCATAAATCCTACCTGGATGAAGAAGAATTTTGGAGGATTAAGTCTCGTTGCCTTTGGCTCAAAGCAGGAGACAGAAATTCCTCTTTCTTTCACAAGCAAGCTCAAGCTAGAAAATTCTTGAATTCCATTGCTGAAATCAAGGGAGAAACTACCAATCACAAGGACTTTTCAAGCATCAAATGAGAAGCTTTTCTACATTTCAAAAATTTGTATAGTGAGGATGTGAATCTGGTTCAGAACTCTTGTCTTCTTGACTGGGTTCCCCCTTCAATCACAGCTGAGATGAACCATCAGCTAGAAGCTAAAGTCACCAAGGCTGAAGTCAAGAATGCCCTCTTTTTCATGGACCCAGACAAAGCCCCAGGACCAGATGGATTCTCCGCCAGATTTCTTCAATCCTGCTGGAAAATTGTGCAAAAAGATCTCTGTAAAATGGTCCAAAAATCCCAAGTCTGTCAGAAAATTGGAGGAAGTACAAACTCCACGTTCCTTGCACTCATCCCCAAGGATAAAGGCGCCAGTTCCTTCAACAAATTTCATCCCATCTCTCTTTGCAACATTGGATACAAGCTGATCACCAAAGTAATCACTAACAGATTGGAATATATTCTTCCCAAAATCATACTAGATAATCAAGGGGGGTTTATCCACGGTAGATAGCTAGTGGACAACTTCATCTTAGTTCAAGAGGCAATCCTTTCGAGCCAGCAGCGCAAGGAAAAAGGTATGGTTGTCAAACTGGATTTAGCAAATGCTTTCGATCGTGTTAGGCACAGTTTTCTCTTGAATGTTCTACAAAAGTTTGGATTTGGTGAGAGTTTTATAAATTGGATCCGGGCCTGCATCTCGGAACCCTGGATTGCTCCCCTAGTAAATGGCAGAGCTGCTGATTTTTTCAAAGCCTCAAGAGGACTAAGGCAGGGGTGTCCCCTTTCTCCTCTTCTTTTTGTCCTCCAAGCCTCTGTTCTCAGTTTCCACCTTAACAAGAAAATGCAAGAGCAGGAGATCTCAGGGATTTGCATAGAAAGAGGAGTCAAAAGCATCAATCATGCCCTCTTTGCAGACGATACTTTGCTGCTGGGGGCTGGATAGATCCTCTCGGCCAATAGATTTAAAGAAGCTCTAGACGAGTTTTGTATGGAGTCGGGAAGTAGCCTCAACAAGGGGAAATGTCACATTTATTGTTGGAATACTATGCCCAACCTGCTTAATTCCATTGCTAGATGTTTTGGCTTCGCAACCTCCTCATCTTGGACCTCTTTTAAATATCTTGGGCTCCCTGTCTTCCTCAAGCGGGCCTACAGCAGAGATTGGCTCCCCCAAGTGGAAAAATTCAAGAATAAACTCCAGGTATGGAGATTCACCTCGCTTAATATTGCAGGTAAGACAGTTCTCATCAAAGCTATGCTTAGCAGCCTCCCCTTATTTCAGTTCCCAGTACTCCTTGCTCCAATTGGAATTATTCAGAAAATGGACCAGCACATTCGCAAATTATTTTGGAAGGGAGGCAAATAAAATGAGAGGAAAATCCCACTTGTTAACTGGGAGACTTTCTCCAAGCCCCTAGTGGAGGGGGGTTTAAACTTCAAGAATCTCTCCCTTCAGAACATTTCCATGGGAGCCAAACTACTTTGGAAAATCATTACGCCCAAGCCTGGCTGGGCCCAATTAGCGCTATGGAGGAAATATTTCAAAGGCAAGAGAGTTCGCTACCTGGATGGGCCTCTCCCCCAAGGCGTCTCTCCCTTTGTAAGACTCTGCTCCAAAGTTGCCCCCCTAATCTGCTCCAATGCTTACTGGATGGAAATGGTAGAAATATAAATATTTGGATTGATCGCATCATGGATCGAGCTCCGTTTGGTGAAAGCTCCTCCTTGAATGCGTTGCGCAGCTGGTTGACCGCTTCAGGGAAATCCACTCTGTGGGATATTTCCACATGTTCTGGGATGCGCTGGGCAGGTTGGAACTTTATTGACTTGCCTCCGGAGCCACTTCACGATTGCGGCTGCCTTCGTTCTCTATTGAATGGTATTGCTCCTTCACATATGTGCAGAAGGGATACGCGTGGATGGGGTTCACCATCAGTTGGTTACATCGTAGCACAAGGCTACTCAAAACTCTCTTTGAGACCGCATGTTCCATTTGACCTTACTCCATGGAATGCAATCTGGCGCCTCTCCTCTCTGCCCGAAATTGACATGTTTTGTTGGCTTTTATGCCACAGAAAAATCCTCACCGATGATAAATTGCATAAACATGGACTTCATGGCCCGTCCAGGTGCCCTCTGTGCAGAGAGAATGTGGAATGTGCCACCCATTTCATGTTAAATTGTAAATTCACTGTGCAGATTTGGAGTGAACTGATGGATTATTGCAACCCCAATTTTGTTCTTCCCATCTCCATAATTGACCTCTTTGCAAATTGGCAGAACAGTTATCCCGGGCCTCCTCCCAAAACAAAGTGATTAAATTGGCTTGGTCTTCCCTTCCTAAAATCTGTTGCTGGCAGATCTGGCTAGAGCGAAATAACAAAAATTTTAGGAACACGCAGCATGATGCCAAGGTTGTAACGGCTAAGATAAAATTCCAGTTAAAAGAATGCTTGGGAGAACAAAAAGACGCTTCAAATCTAAATCAGTTAGATACTATATGGGGTGCCTCCCTAAGCCTGAAATTTCATAAAGCTATCAGAAATACCTCCCCTTCTAAAGACTGGCAAATAAGGGGAAAAAATAATGAAGCTTTTCAAGATTGGATCTCCAATCAAAAGTTTCACTCTCTCTTCTTTGATGGTGCATCAAAGGGAAATCCTGGCAAGACTGAGGCAAGAGGAGTTGTAAAGAACATTGAAGGCATATTGATCCACAACTTTTCCTAGGGTCTAGGGATCAACTCCAGCATTCAAGCTGAGGCTTTGGCCCTCTTCCAAGGTCTTAAATTGCTCTTAGAATTGGATATTAAGGAGGCAAATATTTTTGGGGATTCCCAAGTGATAATAAAAGTCATGGTGACCAACTCATCTCCACGGGACTTAAGATTGGCAAGACTGATTTCTAGAATATGAATTCTGGGGAACTCATTCCAAAATCTAAAATACTTTCATGTACTGAGAGACAACAACAAAGATGCAGA
This sequence comes from Pinus albicaulis, assembly GCA_034641835.2. NCBI lineage: Eukaryota > Viridiplantae > Streptophyta > Pinopsida > Pinales > Pinaceae > Pinus > Pinus albicaulis. The sequence goes on from CM076577.1 coordinate 1,072,031,224, forward strand.
CCTTGAAGCTAATAAAGTTGCCCTTCTCTCTGCTAGGGAAATGATAAGAGACAGGGATGAAACATGGGATCCAATTCCATAATCAGTCAGCGGACATGTTTTACTGCTTGTTATTGAAACAGTTTGTTTGTACTTTTAAGCTTGGGCAAATCACAGAAATCGAATCCATAGTTGTAAGCAAAAAGAGCTGGAAGCTGACCACAAGCTCCATAGCACTTCTGGTTGCCGAAACTCTTTAAGCTCTGCTCCCTCTCATTGTAATCCGAAATCTAGCATTTAGACCAATCAGTTAATATAATCTATAACCGTTTCTGTAAAAAAAAAACATATCTGAGCATATGGGTCTCATAATTATCATAGAGTCGCGAAGAAGAATTGTTGCCTCATCATATTAGCTACATTATCATCTATTAAGTCATAGATTCATTGTTCATTTATTTACAAGTCAAAACATGATGAGAGGCATACATCATCACTGTCATAAAATTCATAACCATCATATAAACAATAGAAATGACAAGCATAGAACAACCATATAAGCCACATAATAACAAGCATATTTACCCATCAATACAAGAGGAAAAGAGCTCTTATTTCCATAACACTACAAGGAAAAGACCTTGTAGCAGATGTTTTTGAGGAACCCCTTATAAAAATACCCTAGACATCCATTTGTAGCGGAGGTTACTAGAGGAGGTTGGCGAGTGGAGGTTTTTGAGGATGTTTTTCGTCTGGTGCGCTTATCATCCTAAACCACACTAGTGCGTTCAACTAGAGAAACCACTGGTTCACAAAAAACATTGGCACATTGGGACACCGTGCACTCCGTACAAACCAGCCCAATGCGTCTTATTACTGTAGCACACCGGTGTGTCCTAAAACCCTGCTCCAAAACTAAAACAACCTGGTGCGGTCTTAAGAAACTACACCGGTGCGCCTATAAAAACCCGCACACCGGAACAAGTTTAAACAAAAAAAATAAAAAATAAAATAAATTACGGCCAAAAACTTCATTTTTCACTTTTCAGTGCTCCAGAGCTCTCAGGCACCGATGCAACTTTTCCTTATATGAGGCACCCTAACATCGGTTTTCCCATTGCACACATTGCTTCTAGGCATTGCCCACCATCTCCATTTTGAATTTTGCAAAATGGTGGGCAAATTTAGTTTTGCAAATTCTACAACCAGTATGCCTCCTCGACGACTAAATGTACAGATATTTTTCTTGTTTTTCCATAATTAAGCCTTTTAGCGGATTATAATTGTAAATTAACTTAAAATTAATTAAAAAATATATAATTCCCGCGTGGTGCGCTCAAGCCGTTCGGCTCGCACCAGTTCGCGGTGTTGCCTGTAACTTTACAGGTCACACCACCACCGATGCTAATGGTATCCGCACTAGTTCCGGGGCAGTACCGAAAGGCGCACTGGGATTTTTTAAAATTTTCAAAAATTGTGGTGCGGTCGGTTACTCAGCCGCATTGTTGACCTTGTCGAATAACGAGAATGCGGTGCATTGATGGAAATATCTACCCCAAGGCGGGTAATTTTATTAGCGCACCGCATTCTGGCATTTCAACTTGGTCAACGGTGCGACTTGGTAAAATACCGCACCATTGAATATGTACTGATGTCAGGAGGGTTGTGCGCTGACCAAACTATACGCCCTAGAGCGTATAGTTTGGTAGGCGTATAGTTTGGTCAGCGCACCGCCCTCCCGACACTAGTCCATAGTCAATGGTGCGGGTTGTTATACCAACACACCATTGACTTTGGAAAAATTCGAGGAGGGTGGTGCGCTGAAAATTTTCAGGTGCACCGCCTTCAGTGCGCTGAAATTTTTTTGGTGCACCGCCTCCGGTGCGCTGAAAATTTTCTGGTGCACCCCCTCCGGTGCGCGACAAAAATAGACTCACTGTTACCGATGCGTGCCTATTTTTCGTGGCGCACATACTGCTTTTTTTTTTTTTCAAAAAAAAATTATATATGTATATTCCTAAATACATGTCTCATTTAATAAAAATAAATATATTTAATATGTCAATCATTCAGAGACATGAAAGGAGAGAAGAGAGGGAACAACATCAACAACAGGCGGACCAGTATAACATGGTTCACCTGTGGGAGGCACGAGAGAGGGAAATAGATGTGTACCCTCACCCTATTATAGCAGCTACCCAGGGACTCCTAAGGTAGGTAGGCCTCCTCAAGTTCTATGAGAAGGCTACTTCCCTAAAGGGCCATGGTTTGTTTTTGCGACATCTTATCCACAGCTGGAATGCCCACCTACAGGCTTTCCGGGTTTGTCCTAACCAGTGGTACACGCCCACTGAGGAGGACTTATATTTCATTAAAGGGCTATCGAGGAGAGGGGTGGATTTTCCCTCGTTCCCAGAGGTTCCATTTGGCTATGCAGCAGGGAGTCATTTGGTGTACTCCCAGAGATACATTAGCGTGGATGTACTGTCTCCTTCAGGTTTTCAGGTCTCCGGAGGCCAGTTACGTATTGTTGCATTTGGTAGTGAGGAGGTGAGGTGCCTCTCACTTTTGATGTCAACCATTTCACACAACACCAGCGACAGGCAACGCATTAGTTGCCCGCTTCTATATTATGTTGATTCTTCAGTACAGGAGCCATGACTTGTCAGGTGGTCTGCCATTTTTTTGCGACAGTTCTGTACAGCCTTAGATAGATGTCGTGCTCATGCACAAGGGAGGGTCAACTACCCTTTTGCTTCAGAGCTATTTTGTTTATTTTTTGAGAGGTTTCCAAAGACGAGGCCTACTTTTGTTCGGCAGCCTCGTAGGCCGATGCTGGATGCACATGTGGGGACAGATGATGCCCAAGAGGGGCGAGACTGAGTTTTCCACAAGGATATTGCATGATGCACTGGAGTTTCTAGCCAGTGTTGACGAGCATCCCTTCGTTATGGACCCCTGTCCTTATGTTGGTTTGAATTGGCCAGGATGTGCCAACACCCTCTTCACAGATGATGAGCTATCAGATGATAGAGGTAATATTACTATTTTATTTAAATTTATTCTAACATGTTCTTTAACTTGTTTTTATTAAACTATTTAATGAAATTGTCTAATTATTGTTTTGTACTTGTATATATTTTGCAAACATTGGGTCTTTTGATGGCGATGACATGCCAGCACCACCAAATAATCCAGGTGTGGATCCTAATGACGATCAGGATATGGCAGATGTCGAGGATCATGAGGCCAGTGCAGACAGACCTGCTCTTGCTCGTGTGTCGGTACCACCTTTTGCTAGGCGCAGTAGGCTTGATAGTAGATTGAGGATAGAGTTGGGCGACCAACTCTGTGCATTTTTTGTCGAGGCAGGAGTCAGGCCCACTACTATGAGAGACATACAGGTCGATGGTAGGCTGGTACATATGTGGAGAGGCATGACGTGTGACATGTACAACCTGATGAGGCATGTCGTAGGAGCTACAACCTTAGTTACGCAGTTAAGGAGGGCCCTTGCACATTATAGGAGTGGTCGATACGCAACACATAATCAACAGTCCGCGAGCAGTGACGTATCATCTGATGATCACGATCAGGGGAATGATCATCGTTCACCTTGCGCTGCACAGTCATCATGGAGAGCAGGATGGACCATCGGTCACATCAAGTCAGCAAACTGCAACATCCAACAGTACTCATGATCATGAGCAAGCTAGACCATCGACCATATCGATTCATCACGATGAGCAGCCGAAAATTGATCCTGATCAGCATGAGGCACCAATACCAGATCAGCAGGCACGTGATGATCAACATGTATCAACTGAGCTTGTCGAGGTTGCACCATTGATTGAGCAGGCCTCAACTAGTACTACTATTGATGATGTACTACCAGCTGATATATGACAATTTATATTACAGTTGTATATTTTTGACATTATATATATATATATATATATATATATATATATATATATATGGTCCATGTATTTTATGTTCATGTTGCAGTTGTACTTAATTTACATGTTGGTGACCATCATGATGTGTATATTGTTAGGTCATGTTAGATATGTTCATTTTATGTTTAGCTTGCAGATAGATATGTATGTGATAGCAATTATTTGACATGAGATGTATATTTGATGTTTGTGTTGTGATGATGTTATACAATGCTAATTGTGTTTTGTTAGATGATCATGATCATGATGACGTTAGCGAATTTGAATGTGTTTTTTAGTTGAATATGATGTTTGTATGATGGTTATCATGATCGTAATGTTTATTAATTAATTTAATATTAAATGAACATGATATTTATTAAATATTATGTCGTGATTGTAATTGAAATTTTAATTTTAATTGTATGTAAAATTGTAAAATTGTATTTGTATTTGTAATTTTAATTTTAATTGTAATTGTGATATTTAATTTATTGTGAAATGATTGTAATTGTAATTTTAATTGTAATTGTATATTTGACAAATTGTAAAATTGTAATTCTAATTCTAATTATATGTAAAATTCTAAAATTGTAATTGTAATTGTATGTAAAATATTTGTAAAATTTTAATTGTAATTGTAATATTTAATTTATTGTGAAATGATTGTAATTGTAATTTTAATTGTAATTGTATATGTGTAAAATTCTAATTCTAATTCTAATTGTATGTAAATTCTAAAATTGTAATTGTATGTAAAATTCTGAAATTGTAATTGTAATGGTATATATGTAAATTTGTAAAATTGTAATTGTAATTGTAAATTTTATGTAAAATTCTAAAATTGTAATTGTAATTTTAATTTTAATTATAATTGTATGCGACATTGTAAAATTGTAATTCTAATTCTAATTGTATGTAAAATATTTGTAAAATTTTATTACTGTGAAATGACTGTAATTGTATGTAAAATTCTAAAATTGTAATTGTAATTTTAATTGTAATTGTATGTGAAATTGTAAAATTCTAATTCTAATTCTAATTTTAATTGTAACTGTATGTAAAATATTTGTAAAATTTTAATTGTATTATTGTGAAAAATTTAATTGTATTAATGTGAAATGATTTTATTAAAAATTTTAAATTTGTAAATTTGTAAAATTGTAAAATTTTAAATAATTTTAAAATAAAAAATCTAGAATAATATGAATTTTTGTAACATAATAAAGTTTAGAAAATAATGCAAATGAATTCATGTACTTTACAATTATCATTATTTTATTATGATCTTACATACAAAAAAAAAAACTTTATACAATACGCCATTGTTTTTTATATCAACATAATTGCAAATTATCAAGTGAAATATTGATTTTAACATTAACACAATGCAAATTACTAATTAATTTAAAATACATATTAGAATGTTTCGAAAAAAAGAGTCAGCTTATAAGTTATAAGGTAGTTAAGTCCTCCTATTTATAAAAACCCATCTTAAAAAGTATAAATATTGATGAAATAACACATGTACCATATCACTCTCGGTTCTCATAATCGCCCTCATTATCTTCCAGCTCGCATGGCATGATAGCACTATTGTTCTTAAAAATATGTTGTGATCTAGGGTCATGTCTCAATACGAACCACCATCCCTATCCAACACATCTGGGTAAAAAAACACCGGGTTGTGATGTTTGGGGAAAACATAGGGCTCCTTAGCTTCATTCCACATCTTTCTAGAGTTGATACATATGGGCCTACTATCACGATATTCCTTTACATTATTCTGATCAAAGGTGTTCGAACACTTGCACCTAAAAATAACACATTGGAAAGAAGAGAAATTCACTTCAGTGATCTCTTGTATCTTTCCGACGTAACCTAATGTCCCTCGTACTAGGTTTTGATCACAGTGGCTAGATCGAATAGATTGATCGAACTCAACTTCCACTCCACAGTCTTGTGCAATGTGTCCATCATCGGCATCTTCTATGTGAAAATGGTGTCCATATGCCCACATAGATGGGAACAAATGCACCTATAAAAATGTTAAAAAAAAATCATAGTGTCATGTATCTTATAATAACCCAATAGTTAAAATATGAAATATAGATGTAATTACATTTGAAATGTGCATTATTAATTTTCAAATGTACATATATTAAATTAAATAGATTACTACCGTGTTGTTGCACCCAATCCCTACGTTTAGCGCATCATCTTCAACACGCGGGTAATGACAAGTTGCACCGTATTTCTCTCTGACTTGGTCAGCAACCCAACTATTGGGGCATATTTTTGGCATATTTTCTTTTAACTGATCGGGATAAGGCACACTTATAACATTCAACCGTTTGAATTCTTTCCTATTACTATCCCATTTCATCCTCTTTTGTTCGTACAATGCGACCCATTGTTGTGTCGCTTCAGAATTGTAAAGAACGAATTTATTGATTGCTTCAATTTTTGCATTCGCTGATGAAATGAAGCTGAAATTATATATTACATAGAGATCAAAATATATATTATATCGAAGTTCAACATGAGTATTTACTTTGTGTAAATTTGAAAAATTATAAGTCGCTTACTCTTTATCAAGCGCTTTTTTCCATTCGTTTGGAGCAACTCCCCTTCTCTTTTGTCTTCATCCCTTTCATCGTCCCAAATCACCGCACCTGGTATGTTGTTGATTTGCTCGATGTACTCACTGGCATAATATAAAGACTCACACGATATGTACCCCTCTGCCATAGACCCCTCAGTTTTTGCCCTTTATCGAACAAAACCTTTCAATTTCTTCATATACCTCTCTAAGAAGAACATCCAACGACAAGAAACCACCCCAACTATTTCAACCTCATCTACTAGGTGGATTACAAGATGAACCTGCAAGTCCATGAAACTTGTTAACAGTTCCTTCTCAAACATACAAACAATCTCAACTGTCTCTTGACGCCACCGTGGAATGCTAGCCACATGAATCTCCTTTGACATGATCCAACGTACAAATGCAGATAATTTAGATATGGCACGTCCTAAGTCTTGAGGGAATTCATGTTTCACACACCCATGCACGAACAAAGGATAATGACACTGCAAAGTTATAAACACGTGCAATAATATACAAAATTATTTATGTTTTATGATCCCCGCATCAGATAAAATTTATTAGTATAACAAATATTAAAATCATGCTTTTGACATTATATGTACTCTTAGAAGATTTAAATGGTCATGCGATTTCAACCCCGACAAATGGTCATCCACGGTGAAGCAACGCTGTAGTGAAGACTCGTATGAAGATGGCACCCTCACACCCATTATAACTTCCTTTTCCAAAGAAATATCATATTTTTTTAAAATACATGGGATATCACCTTCTTTGAAATACCATGAATTAGAGGGACCAGTGTCTGCCTCTAATCTTGTACTTTCTAATCATCTTGGCCAATGTTTCTTTTTAGTTTTTGAAGTAATAAGATATTTCCTAACAGCCAATGTGTCACTTTGTTTCGATGATATGTGCCTCCATAAAGAAGATGAAACATTTTTAAATATATGCATGGGATCTAATAAGTGGGTAATCTTAAGATGCTCCCAATACGAGAGGTTATAAAATATATATTTCATTTTCATCCCAATGGGCAATTTCTCAACATAGGTGTCGAAGAATTATGGATCATCGAACATAGGCTCCCCATTTGAATCAAACATTTCTATGAACTCCTTCTCCATCTCTCTCTCATATGCTCTAAGCCATTCAGCTGGTGTCCTTATTGGAGGCCTTTGGGTTCTCTCTCGTTTACCATTGAAAGCGAATGCTGCTCTTCTGTAAGGGTGTTCTTCTGGGAGGAATACCTTGGAGCAATCATACACTGGCTTTCATAGGTATTTGGACCATCTAGCTTTCAGAGAAGGTCCACAACATTTACATCCAAAATACCCTTTTGTTACAAGACCTGCGAGATTATTGTATACAATTTATATGCATGGCACGTTAAAGAATATCATGAAGATCAGAACAATTACAACGAATTAAATAAATAATATGTGAAAGAATATTGTTACGTATATAAACAAATCAATAAACATGTAATTTACCAGAGAAAACTCCTAAGCCTGGATAATCATGTGCCATGTAAGCACATATTCCATACAACGTAAAACTCCTCTCTGCTGCGATGGGTCTTGATACATCGTATACATTTATCCCATCCCATAATTCCTTCAATTCATCTACCAGTGGTTGTAAGTAGACATCCATATTCTTCACTTGTATTCTACCATGGACTATGGGGGCCAACATGAGATGTTCATTCTTCACAGAAAACCATGGGGGGATATTGTTATTGACCACTACTACAGGCCAATCATAATAATTGGTGTTTTGGAGGTAGTATGGGTTGACGCCATCCATGGCTATGCTGAGTCATAGACTTCATACTTCATCCTTGAATTTTTCGAGCCATGTATCCTCTATATGCTTCATGGCTATTGAATCTGTTGGGATTCGCATAACTCCCAACTCACTTCTATGTGAGGCATGCCATCCCTGCAACATATCTAATTCGTTGCAATGAAAGAGCCTTTGAATCCTTGGGATTATGGGCATGTGCTTCAATATCTTAAAAGGAGGACCACGTGATTTACCCTTCTTTTTTTATTTATCATACTTGTCATGCCCACATTTTGGACATATCTCTTTGTCTGCATATTCGCCTCTATATAAAATACAATCATTTGGACATGCATGATATGGTATGTACTCAACACCCAACATTTTCAACAATTTCTTTGCCTCTTTGCAGCTACCGGGCAAGCCATTATCACTCAAAATAACCTTATCTTTGAATAACCTGTAGTTGGTGATCATCATGGAAAATATTAAATGTACATTAATGTTGATATAACTATTAACGTTCATAAAATTTATATAAGGGAGGACTTTATGGTAACTTACCTCAAAATTTCTGAGAAACATGCATTCGAAAAGCCAAATTTTGCTTTCAAGTTGTACAGTAACATTGTTTTCCCCAACTGGGTAGACTTTGACTGACCTCCAGGTCCAAAGAGAGGGGTGGTGGAAGCAAATTTAAGGCTTTTGAAAAAGGTGTCAGCGATATGAGCACCATCCCCTAGCTGATCATCGTTTTGGAATGCATCTAACAACATTGTCTCCATGGCAGTCGTATCCTTTAAGTAATCGTCCATACCAACCTCTATTTGATTGCCTCCATTGCCAACTTATGAATAACTACTGTTGTTGTAGTCATTCCTAATTGGTGAATCTGGACGTAGAGGGAATTGAATCGGTGGTTGATTCAACCATTCTTGGTATCGTTCCTCTCTGATTTTTTCTCTTAATTCAACCTTCTCTCGATTTGACATTGGGGTGGGGTGCAACGGAAGACGATAGGTAGATCTCTCATCATCGTTAGAATCCTAATAATTTCAAAAAACATATTTGAACATGATTAGTACAAAATATATGATATAAATTAGTAAGAATGTTGACAATGCATGATTAATTTGTTTGACGTTGAAATAATTACATTAATATACCAAACAATTATTATTACCATCATGGTCCCAGGATTGTGGCTAGAAGATGCAATATTGTTACAATTGGCAGGGTGAAGCGGCTGTCCATTTTCATCTACCAAATGCGCCTTGCCATATGCTGCTTTTGATAAGAGCTTTTGATGTTTTGGAGATGTCGATTATTTTTTGCATCTGAAATCAATTATGAATCTGCATGAACCTACAAATTTGAATAAATTATAAATTTTATTAAGCTTATTGACATGGATAAAAAACATAATTTCAATTAGATAATGAAAATATAAATAGAATATGGAGTGAATATTACGTCTCGAGATGGATAAGGAGAACTCCACGATGGACTTTGAGAAATATTATGGAATGTACTGAATTTTGAAGAATTGTCCATTCGATATAATTATGATATTTTTTCCCTGCATTTGAGCAAAATCAACAATAAATTTTAGCACACACACCTAAAAGTAATTCTGGTGCCTTAAAAATGGACTTATTGTTATCGGTGCTTATGTACAGATAATCGCACTGGTGCTGTTTTAGTTACTACGCACCGGTGCCGGGTTATTAATTGACGCACCGATGACAAAAACCAAAAAAAACAAACAACAACGCAACTTTATTTTTTTAAGTGAAAAAAAAAAGGAGCAGTAAATTGAAAAATGGACGGGAAAATATTTTCGAAAATCTAATTTCATAAAACCATTCTTTAAATACTAAACACTTTTCATTATTTCACTATTTTTGCAAAAAAAATCAACGAGAGATTTGCAAGAGACATACCTGGAGCAAGAGAGCACAAGAGCATTGTGGAGCAGCGAAATACTTTCGAGCATAAGTATTCAGGCAATCAGAATTCCAAACCTCTAATGATTCAAACCCTGTAGCATAGAATTTCAAACGATGTCATGATTAATTTTATTTGTTTTTTTACATTTTCTATAGTATTTTTTACGCTAAGTAAAAAATTTCAATTTGTTGTTCATTTTTGAAAAAAAAAAAAATATATATATATATATATATATATATATATATATATATATATATATATATATATATATATATATAAAATAAAAATCCATTTTACCCTAAACCCTTCATTCTTTTTGTTTTTTTCCTTGCTTCTTCCTATTTCTTGATTTCAGAATTAGGGCTTTTCATTTAAGATTTATAGGGTTTTTATTTCTATATATATAGGCCTATGACATCCAACCCACAGGACGACTTGCATAGTCGGATCCCAATCCATGTCGGCCCTTGCGTGAATTAAAAAAAAACATAATTTTTTTAATCGGTGCGCCCTACGTAACCTAGCGCACCAGTGCGTTGTCTTATCCCCGCACACCGATGCGTCGTCTTATCCAAGTGCACTGCCACATACTGTTTGATCAAAAATTTAAAAACATTTTTTTTAATCAGTGCGCCATATGTAAAATAGGGCACTGGTGCGCTATTATATTGTAGCGCACCGCTCACTTACTATTTGGCAAAAACAATTTTTTTATTTTGTGTTATTCGGTGCACCATGTAACATGTAACGCACCAGGTCTCCTAGTTGACAGAGAGCACCGTACGGTGGTCCTTTGTCCGTGTTAATCAGTGCGGTAGTTAACATCTAATGCACCAGTGCGCCTTTTTGACATAGAGCACCATATGGTGTTTTATACTGTTTGGGCAGTGAGTTGATAAGACCACCACGCACCGATGTCGGTGCGTACACCATGAAAAGCGCAACGGTTACTTGATATATATTTTTTTTACCTGAAAAGTTGACAATTTATTTATAAAATATATTAATGAATGATATGGTACAGATTTCATATTGATAAAGAAATAGCTGACAAGAGATCAAGTAACAAAAATACTGATAACACATCAAGAAAAGAAAAAAAAGGCAAGTTATTTATAAATTCTTTACAAAAAATATTATTTTTGAACTATATATAAGTTTAACTAATATGTTTTGTTTACTGTGTATCATGCAGAGCCACAAAATGACGAAGCTCGATAAGATTATTTATGATCTAGGACGAGAAGAGCGTAAAAGCTTGATGGAAAAATTGCAAAAGGATGAATCACGTGAATGAAAAATACTATCAATCCAATATGAGTTTCTTTTTTTATTTTCATTAATAATATAATTAAAATGATTAGATAACATGTTTCAAACAATCTTATCTATTAATTCACATTTGTTTAATGTTCTACAAGGACCAACAACTCAGAAAATGAATGTTTTTCTAAGAAAAGAAAAAAATAGAACATGCAAATGAAAATGAATTCCTCCTTAGCTCATCTGTAATGGTGTTGGAGGTTAACAAAAGGGGGAAAAACTTTTACAAAAGTTTGAGGGATCTAGTGGAACGAATGTATAGACGTTCTTTCCACTTACAATACAAAAATCAATCCAAAAATTCCAAGAACCAAATTTTATCTAAGCTACAGGAAGAGTTTCCAGAAAATTGGTCAATGGGACATGTCAGACTTTTAATAGCAAAAATGTACAACAACAAAAAAGAAGGAATGAAAAACTAATACTCCTTTAAATGTTTTTCTAGAATTATTTATAAATATCACTTTTGTTATATTTGCATTTCATATATCAATATAAATTTTAAATAGTTTATTGTCATGCTACATTTTCAGGAAGATTATGAAAATCTCAAAAGATGAATGAGTTGATATATGCTAGTAGGAATGTCCAAAAAGGTGTACAAGGAGATGATCAAATAAATGGACAAAACTGCATCGCAGGAGGAGCCATCTCAACAACAACATGCTTCAAATGTAATATGTAATCATTGAATTTTTCAATCATTAGGTACAACAAATATACAATTTAGCATTAAATATTAATTTTCAAATATTTTCTTGCAGAAAAGAAAAGAAAATGGAACCCATTCAGCACATAAAACAAGACGACAAGGAAGAAAAGTGTTGATATTTAAGTTTGTGAGTAATTGTTACTTCCTTATAACAACTTAACTAGATTTCATTTTTGTATATTTTAAGTTGTTTTACAAAAATCATCATTGAATATTTTAAGTTGTTTTACATACAAAGAAGAACCATCAGACGAATTGATCGACATTGGGTTAAATATGGGTTGTGATTATATGTTGGCATATCAGAAATTAATTGTGGAATTTGTAAGAAATCTGGCATACTACATGGTTTTGAAATAATGTGTCTAGTTCATGAGTCAATTGTTGTTATGGTACATCATTGCTTTTCGATTTACATTGATGTATATTATTTAATATTGCAATTTTCATTATTCTCACGAATGTATATACACTCATTACAGTTTATTTTTATGTTTGTAGATGGAAGGTGAAGAAGAAGAAAACAATCAACACCGTAAACAAAACATTCCTGAAAATAACCCAAGTCATGGAAGTAGCTCGAGCAGTGACAACAGTTTAAGCGAAGAATGATGATCAGTATGTTTGGGTATCAAAGCAAGGCGTTGTATTTTTTAAAACATTTGTCTGTGAAATCAGACATTTTGTTTAATGTAATGGACATAGTGTCTCAATTGAAAGACAAAGGGATACCAATAATTGTCCCATTTTGTATGACAAAGACTGTGTTCTCCATTGTCGTTGTGAAATGTAACACCATTGATTAAATTTATGGATGATTAGATATTATAATGAAGAAATGTGAAATCTAATGATATGATATAACAAATTAATCCAAACATCACATTCAAATGCAATAATAAAAATTTAATTGTTATGAATACAGTTATAAGAGATGTGTCGTCTTTTAATGAATAATGAATTTTAAAAAAATCACAATAATTATAATATGATATAACAAATTAATCCAAACATCACATTCAAAAGCATTAATAAAAATTTAATTAATATGAATACTATTATAAGATGTGTCGACTTTTGATGAATAATGAATTTTTATAAATCACAATAATTGCACTGTCACAGGTCAATATTTCTAAAAAATACAAAATGAACACCGGTGCGTGTCATTTATTGTACACCGGTGTGTTTGTATGATACAATGCACCGATGCGTTTCTACGACCTATGGGCACCACACAAATACCAATACCAATTATAAATCTCGGTATGTTTGTGCGATATTGCGCACCGGTGCATTTATATGAGACTACGCATCGGTGCATTTGTACGACCTATGGGCACCGCACAAATACTAATATGAATTAGAACAATCGGTGTGTTTGTTTGATATTGCGCATCGGTATGCTTCTATAATACTATGTACTAGTGCATTGATATAACATATGGGCATCGCACAAATCCCAATACAAATTAGAACGGCTTCGTGCGCTGTATCACCTACAGTGCGCCCAGTGCGGTTGTATACCTTTACGGCCCAGTGCATGCACCTTCGACCGCCCGGACCGACCTTCTATATGACATGCACTGGTGCATTGACACCTTAGTAGCACACCGATGAAAAAAACATCCGTAATAACCTCCGGTAGCCCAAGTTTTTTAGTTGTGTTGAAATTCCATTAAAAGCTCTGCCAAAACCTCCGTTACTAAAAACAGATGTTGTAGTAAATGTTTTTTTGACAATTTTGGCCAATTTTATAAAACTAAAACCTCCTTTATAACCTCCACTAGAGGGTATTTTCCTTGTAGTGTAAGCAAAATGCAACCAAGTTTTGGACTTCCACATACCACCTGACCATAGACATGGATGAACCAAATCTATCTTTAGCTAGTCACCCCCGTGCCATATTCCAAGCATGAATGTGGGATATTGAAAACACATCAATCAAAACCATACCAAGGCTTCGAGAGGCCAAACCACCTAAACCCTCAACCAGTGATTCCACCTCACGGTCGGACATCACAAACCATCACTAGATTGGTCTCCACCCAAGCTGTCCAGGGCTCCAGAGCGTTTGTTCTAGCCAATGCTCCAGGACTAGTAACTCAACCCACAACTCCTATCGGGCTCCAAAGCATTTTTCCAACCAGGGCTCTAGGACTAGTAACTCAACCCAAGTTGTTATAGGGCTCTATAACGTTTTTCTAACCAAGGCTCCAGGAACTAGTAACTCAACCCACAACTAAAGGAACGTGAGAACCAACCTGAAAAACAAACAATGAAATGAACCCACAAAACCATGGATATCCAGGATATGGAAAGTCTATGAAAATCCACTTTCAATCCAGGAAGTCCTCCATGCCAATGACAGATCATGACCAAAAAACCACATGCATATTCCATGCATGCCAAAACTAGTGAGGAAAACATACATGCAACTCGATACTTGCAAGCAACACCCGTTATAGTCGTTGATCTCGATGTCCTCTCGCGCTTTCCTTCTCTTCCTTTTCCTTCTTGCTCCAAAAATCCAAGTATGCCACACTTTCCAAGAGTGCTCCAAGAAACTATGAGTGTCAAAGAGTAAGAGAGAGAGAGAGAGAGAGAGAGAATAAAATGAAAGCTCCAAAACTGAACTGACAAAAGTTTGTGTACTGATCCTCAGAAGCCTTTTTATTAATGAGGCCTCTAATTTATTCAATTTTACATTATTTCCTTTCATTTTCCTCCTCAAATGAAACTTGTGACCTTTCACCTCCCTTTTCTCCCATTTTCCATTATTTTCATAAATAAATGCCAATAAATGCCACTTTGCCTTTCTAAAGCCTTAGCCATTGCCTTTGTCAATTTCCATAATAAACCATATGAACACCCATACTAGGATGTTTTTCCCAACATTAAATTTGGAATACATGTCACATGACCATGGTTATTATTTTGCCTTTATTACATGGAATTTCATCAGGGATGTTACAGAACCCTCCCCCTTGGGGGAACATTGTCCTTGGTGTTCAACGACACCTACAACCAACAAGACTATTGTAAGCAAAACATAATGCCCATGGAGCTTTATAACTTACCTCGTTGCAATACTTCCAATGATCAACATGTTGAGAAACAACCCAACATGACGACCTAACAAATATAACATCATAATGACATGACACCCATACCGTTTATTGGAGCTTTATAACATAGTTCATGGTGGTATTTACATCCATATACATATGTACATATACCACACCATCATACCAATCATATACCAAAACACATGCCAAAACATTTTCTCAACCAACGAATAAGGAAGGATACATAGCCCGCATCTTATCTGCCATCTCCCATGTAGCTTCATCGGGCCCAAAGTGCTTCCATTGCACTTTAACCTGCTCGATTGCTCGGTTTCATACCATGAGCGTATTTCTCTACAAAATGAACTGAGGTTTCGGCTGGAATTCTCCCTCTCGCTCCACCTGAAATACAAACTAGTCAGTCACATGATCAACATATTTAACATACTTATTAAGCAATGACACATGGAAAACATCATGGACTTTCACTGTCGAAGGCAATGCAAGTCGATAGCCTACTCACCCAATCCTCTCAAGAATCTCGAAAGGTCCACAATACTGAGGTGCCAACTTGGCACATGATCCAATTTGCAAGTAGCTCTTCTTGGGCTTGATGCACGAGTCAACCTTCTCCCCAACCCGAAATTCCTTAAACAACCTATTCTGATCTACATCGCTCTTCTGCCTATCTTGTGATGAATTTAGATTCTTCTTGATTACTTGCATTTCTTGTTCCAACTCTGCTAACATATCTGGTCCTATCAACACCCTGTTAACTGGATCACTCAAACTGATGGGGGTATTGCAACTTCGCCCATACAATGCCTCAAATGGACTCATCCTCAAATATTCTCGATACCCATTGTTATAAGAAAACTCTACCAATGGAAGATATTTTTCCCACTTTCGTTGTTGATGCATCACATACATCCTCAACATGTCCTCCAATATCCTATTGAACCTCTATGTTTTTCCATCTATCTACGGATGATAAGTTGTATTAAAGGCCAACTTTGTGCCCAAACCTGCAAACAATTCCTTCCAAAACTTGGAAGCGAACTTCACATCCCTTTATGATACAACCTTTTGCGGAACACCATGCAATATTACTACATCCCTGATGAATACTTGTGCTACATCATTCGCTGAGTATGTAGACTTCACTGGAATGAAGTGCGCTACCTTCGTCAACCTGTCCACCACAACCATGATGGAATCTGTTGTCGATATATCCTCAGTAAAAATGTGATAAATTCCATGGAAATGGCCTCCCATTTCCATTATGGAATCGAAATCGCTTGTAGTAGTCCACTAGGATGCTCACACTCTACTTTGACCTGTTGACAATCCATGCACCTAGCCACAAACTTTGTTACGTCCCTTTTCAAATTTCGCCAATAGTAAAACTTATTCACTGCTATCAGTGTCTTATGATAGCCCGAATGACCTTAATATGGTTTCACATTATACTCCCTCAAGATCACCTTCTTGAGTTCACTGTTGTCTGGCACATATATCCTGTCTCTAAAGCTTATCAAGCCATCTGTTGTGAGATGATAGTCCACATCCTGTGCTCCTACACATGTACCTATACCACTACTCTATTGCAATATGTGCCTAGGCTCCATATACCTGACATCCTGTTGACCTGCTTGCAACATCCTATCCTGTAGATCTGTCCCATAGGAAGTCATAACTGCTATATGATTCACTTGTATCTGTTTGATAAGAGCATATACAACCCTGTTCTCTTTAACTTTAATATATCTGATCTCCAAGTTGAACTCACTAATCATGACCAACCATCTAGCTTGCATGGAGTTTAGATTTAGTTGGTCAAATAGATATTGCAATCCATTGTGATCACTCATCAATACAAATCGTCTGCCCAAAAGATAGTACCTCCACATCTTCAATGGATGAGTAATCGTTGCAAACTCAAGATCATGTGTCAGATAGTTTTGCTCGTGCTCATTTAGTTTCTGTGACTCGTAACATACCACTTGTACTTCCTACATAAGGACTCTACCAAGCCTTCTCTTGTAATCATTTGTAAATACCACAAAATCTTTGTCCAGATCTACGATCTTTAACACTGGAGAATGTGTCAACAACTGCTTCAGCTGTTCAAAACTGGCTGCACATTCCTCTGTCTATTCAAACTTCTTGCCTTTCCTTTGCAATGATGTGATTGGATAAGCAATCTGCAAGAAGTTCTTAAAGAACCTCATGTAATAACCTGCTAACCCCACAAATGATCTTACCTCATCCACATTCCTAGGAGTTTCCCACTCCATGATAGTCCTTATCTTTGTTGGATCTACTGCAATGCCTTCCTTGGAGACAACATGTCCCAAGTAATGTACCTTTGTCTAAAATAAACTGAAGTTGCTGAGTTTGGCATACAACTGATGCTCTCTCAACAATCTAAATATTGTTTCTAAGTGTTCAACATGCTCTTCTTCATTTTTAGAATATACCAATATATCATCAATGAATACAATAACAAACTTGTCTAGATAAGGACGCAACACACTATTCATCAAGCACATAAAAGTAGAGCGTTAGTCAAACCAAATGGGACTACAAAAAAATCATAATGCCCATACCTGGTCCGAAAAATGTCTCCTTCTTTAATGCGTACCTCATGATATCTGAATTTCATATCAATCTTCAAGAACACTGCTGCTCCCCTCAACTGATCGAACAAGTCATCAATCCTCAACAACAAATACTTGTTCTTGATGGTCACTTTGTTTAAATGCTTGTAATCAATGCACAACCTGAGAGTACCATCCTTCTTTTTCACAGAAATATCGGTGCCACCTAAGGTGATATACTTGGCTTAATGTATCCCTTGTCCAACATTTCCTTCAACTACAACTTCAACTCTACCAACTCCAGTGTGCTCATCCTGTAAGGTACCTTAGATGTTGGTGTTGGCCTGAGTACTAACTCAATAGAAAATTCTACTTCCCTATAAGGTTACAACTCTTAAATATATGCGGGGAGTACATTTTGAAATTGTTGTAGAACTGGGTACTTGCTTAACACATCCACGTCCTCTACTTCCTTACCTTTATCACTAGAAACATGCACTACAAATAACACACACCCTTTTCTGCAACTACGCTTGGCCTACATAGATGTAACCATTCTCACAGATGTTGCGTTCTTCTTACCTTGCAAGACTTTGTGTTCCCCATTGTCATCCAAGCACTCAATAACCTTGTCATAACAATCCACCTTAGTCCCATGAAGATATAACCAGTCCATACCCAAAAGCATGCTATATGATCCCAACGGAAATACATTCAGATGTGATGAGCTAAGCATACCATTCTAGTCAAATGCACAAGCTCTTACCCAATGATGGACTATATTCTTGGTACCTGTAGCCAACTGCACTAACCAAGATTCTGCATGAACTTCCTTATTCAAACCACACTTATCCACCAAGTCAGGATTAACACAATTATAATTAGATCCAGGGTCGATCAAAATAGAAACAACTTGATCATAAATCTTATCTTCCATCTCGATAATAGATGTTTAGTGATCTACTTGCCTGTTATCTAGCGATGCATAGATCCTAGGAATATTTTTTTCAACATCTCCTGTTGTTTGTACCTCCTAAGCACTATAGATCTGTGGCCTACCACCCTGATGTTATGGACAATCTCTCCTACGAAGGTCTCCTCCACAAGTCCAACACCACACGGGCTCCCTGTTTTCACTCTTATTATACTCATCAGATCGAGGTCCCTATCCTCTACCAGATGTATTGAACTTCTTAGGTGGTATAACATTCTCTTTGTTACCTGTATCTTAAGGTCTTGCGCGCTTCTTGTCCCATTTTCCTTTGTTCTTTGCATTACCTTTCTAGTCCTTCTTAGTCTCAGATTTGTGCTTCGATTTCTCATAAAAATGCTTTAGTTTCCGGATGGCCTCCTCCAATGATCTAGGCTCATAAAACTCAATCCTATCTTTGAATGATATGGGAAACCCACTAACGAATCTATGAATCTTGGCCTTCTCTTCCTTGAGGTAAGAACATATCTCAACAACTCTAGAAATATACTAGTGTACTCCTCATCGGTCATGAAGCCCATCTTCATCTCATAAAATTCCTCTGCCTTGTCATCATAGTATCTCTTCGATAGATACTTCTTTCGAAACAGCCTCTCGAACTCACTCCAAGTCATCTCCTCCTCATGAATACCTGTGACATTCTCTACGTCTTCCCACCAAATATCTAATCTAACTTTAAGGTTGAATGTAGCTATTCTGGCTTTCATGTTCTCAGAATAGTCATGCAACCTGAAGAACTTCTTCATACCAAGCAACCATGTGTTGATTCACAGAAAAAAGGTATGTTTTTACCCTTACATTAACTTAATAAATCATTTACTTTTGTGGATTTGTTTTCATTCATGGAAAGGATCTGGAAGAAAAGATTTTGAAAGATAAGTAAAATCAATTGTTAACAAATTGTATGATTTTATCACAAAAGATTAACTTTTTTCTTGCCTTTATGTGTAGGAAACCAGAATTGGACAATTGTTGTTCAATCGATGGAACAACAACACCAAAGAAAGAGAGAAAACCACTTCCTGATTGTGCGAGCTAGCAAGAGATAAGGAGGATCGTGCTAATTTCATAACAAAAATCTGATGGTTAGTTGCGAAATACCGAGAATCTCCTAATCCTCAAGATTCGCCTTCATCCATTAGTCTTTATATTAGATTATATAACATTGATGGGTGAAAAGGATCGCAACTTTTATCCCCATTATTATTATCTTTGTATTAAAAACAAAGCATATTCATTACAGTGATGTTGTACCTTTATTACCGCAATTAATGAGAAACACAGAGTTTTCCTCTAAATTGTGTTATGAGATTTTTCAGTAGTAACTTCTGGAGGCTTTGGGCCCGGTCGTTGGGAGATTCACTGCTTCTTTGTGTCATAATTATTTCCTTATTTTCTGCAAATATTGATTACAGTTCTTTCATAGAATCAAGTTAATTTGATCGTTGTGTGATGTTAGGATTATTCTTTAGAATTTACCTTTGCATTTGAATAGATCTCTAGACGTTATTACTTTCACATACAAAATTGGTTGAGTTACATTCAAATGATGTTCTTTAATAAATTACTTAGATTAAGCCATGTGTTACACTTAATTGTTGTTATTTCTGATTAATGCTTGAATAATTTATTGTTGTTCCATTTTTAATCTTTCTTTTCATCTATTAGATTACTTACTGTAGATTTCAAACAAATCAGATAGTAGTCCTTTAAGTGTGATTTCTTTAATGCGTGTGGTTGAATTCATTTTCCTTAAAAATGAGTTATGATTAGATCTAGATTTATGTTTTGAGTATGCTTTAAGACTTATTCTAGGAATTGTCTTAGATTAAACTTCGAGAATTAAGTATTGATCATCGCAACGATTTAGTAAATTTTAGAATCATTTAGTTCCAAAACAACCTCCGATCTCATTACATAGATAGTGCAAACATCCTTGAAATAAACATATGCATCCTAGGTTGATAATGTAATGTAGGCATTAAGATCGACTTATATAGTCATATTAGTGCACCAACATTTTGGCGTCGTTTTCGGGGAGGTCGATAAAGTGATTTCTTTTGAATTGTATCGCTGCAAAGACTTGGGTATTGAAAACGGGAGGTAAGAACCTGCATACCAACAAGTAAAACGCTTTCTCAAGAGCCTGCTTTCAGCAAATACACAGAGGTCGAGTAGGAATAGATGTTTTTATGAATGACTAGAAAGAAAAAGGTAGGAATAGATCATAATCCAACACCTAAATCCACTAAGTCCACCAAGACCAGGGGATTGATGACCCTTGGAAGAACAACCTTTATAGACAACATCATAAGAAAAGAAGAATCTCAGGTGTCAATGGGACCCTAAACCACATCCATAAAAGGCTCTACCTTAATCCCTCAAGTAGCAAGCTCACCATCTGCAGCTTACGCCGAGATCCATAGTAAAATCGAAATGTCTAAACAGAGCTTTTAGGTTACATATAATTTTCATTATGATCCTTCATGGGAGGGAAATTCATGCAATTTGCAAGAAGGAGAGGGAGAAACTAGTGGTGATGTAGGAATAGATCCACAACCACCAGAATGTGGATCTGCTGAGATATTGGTTGAAGAAAAGACACCTGATATCCCAAATCTAGGTAGTGGTGTAAGACCTCTTCCAAATCCAACTGTCGACCCTATCCAAATAAACCTTTCAGACCAAGAGTTTCCTAAAGGTTACTGGCACATCTTTGACCAGATGGCACAACAACAGCCTCAGGGACAAACGTCGACGTTAGAGTATCCTATCGTCAAACTAGTCGCTAACGCCCCCATGAAAGCCATTCCTTTGCAAAGCATCCCTACTTTCCATGGTCGAACCTCATAAGACCCAGATGCTTTCTTATGACCCAGATGCTTTCTTATTTAAGTTTGATGTTTTGTGTAGGGGTTATGATTATACCACCGATCCCCAAAAACTAAAATTGTTTTCTTCTACATTAAAGGGAGTATCTTTGCGATGGTTTATGGGACTTGGTGGAGGAATTATTAACTCTTGGGATCAAATGAAAAATTCTTTTCTTACTAAATAGAAAGACTGCATGACTGGAGATTTGAAAGAAGAATTTTTTAAGATGACCGCAAAAGATAATGAAACTCTAGAAGAGTATGTTGAACGGTTTCAATATGATTTACAAAGGTCTCCTTATGCTGCATTATTGAAAAAAGTTTTAAAAGTAACCATGATAAAAGGAATGAAAGATGAATGGATAGTGATCTGGATTTATGCAGGAACGCAACAGAATAAACATATAACCATAAATAAAGAGATGCAGCGGAAATAAAACTTCATTTCATTAATATCAAAGAACTGAAATTTGCTTACATACAGAATGGAAATAAAACTAACTAGGGCGCTGGTAGCTATCTCTGAGAAGAGATGTGGCGGCTACCGGCCTATGAACTGAGTTACAATGAGGCTCGAGGGCCTATTTATTATTTAGAAACAATGGGAAATCCTAAACAGCCAAAACCCTAACCCTAGGAGATGAAGCGCCAAAACTATGGGCCCCGTTTGGGTAAATTGGTGTTCCAACTTCCCAGGGGCGTAACTTTGGCATACGATCTCCGTTTGACGCGTACCATACCTCGTTAGAAAGATCTATCCGAGGACTACAAATTTGGAACAAGCAACATCGGTCCATGGACCAATGTTGCTCTCCGTTTTCCCAAAAAAAGTCGTTTAGGGCCTCAAAACTGCTCCGGAAGTTTAGGACCCGAAAAACTGCTAAAAATAGTAAACTGTGCCGAAACTGAAAA
The DNA here is from genome assembly GCA_034641835.2 of Pinus albicaulis. Classification (NCBI taxonomy): domain Eukaryota; kingdom Viridiplantae; phylum Streptophyta; class Pinopsida; order Pinales; family Pinaceae; genus Pinus; species Pinus albicaulis. Next base: position 1,072,053,966 of record CM076577.1, read on the forward strand.
ACTGAAATAGACAATGGTGGGGCCCCAAGTGGAATAGGTGGGTGGCCACCAATATCCACTTGGATCATTCCTCCCCCCTTAGGAAGCAATGGTCCCCATTGCATTGAGTTCCTCCATGAGATGAGGAAAATTTACTGCCCCGAACAGCCCCTAGCGGGCCCTTTCCTTGGTGCGGGGATTGGCCGGCTTTGACAACTTGGAAGTATAGTTGGATCCTCTGTTGGCGAGTGTTCTTAATTTGCATGTCCATGATACACTCTGTGGTGGCCTGTTCCATGCAGTCTGGGTTTAACTCTGTTGGTGTGAGTTGTTCTGCAATGTCCGAAGTGTCCAGTAGAGGTGGGAAGTAAGGACGAAGGCGATCCACATTGAAGAATGGGTGCAGACCAAGGAATGGTGGAATACTAAGCTTGAAAGCATCGTTCCCTACAGCCTTAGTGATGGTGTACGGCCCGTATCGGAGCGGGCGAAGCTTGCGGTGAGGTCCAGTGAGGCGCTCCTTCTGCAAATGCAGCCATACTTTGTCGCCCACCTGGAAGTTGTGTGGCACCCGGTGTTGATCATGGCATTGCTTGTACTTCGCATTGGCTTTGTCCAATATATCATGAACCTATTGGCGGATGTGTTGAATGCACTCGATGAAGCTACTTGCTTTGTCAACTTCAGACTGGACATGAGTTGAATCGGCCTGAGCAGCTGCAAATGGCATGGCTACGTCAATGGGACATAGTGGCTGGAATCCCAAGCCCAACTGAAAGGGGCTATGGCCAATTGAACTGTGGAGAGCCCGGTTATAACTGTCGGCCGCATGGAGGCTCACTCATCGTATTAGTGGTGCTTTGAATTGTACATGCGCAGAATGTGTACAATCATTCTATTGACGACCTCTATCTGGCCATCTGTTTGGGGATGGAAAGTGTGGACTTGGTGAGATTTGTGTCCAACATTGACTGAAGGCCGGACCGATGTCTTTGAGGAATCTGTATCGATCTTGATATGATGGTAGCCCAGGAACCCAAATTGCACCCACACTGCACGTTCAAAAGTTTGAGCAACCTGTCATGTATGATATTATTCTTGGGCGCCATAATGGCCATCTTCGAGAATCTGTCAACGACCACGAAAACACAGTCATTTCCATTCTTAGTAGAAGGCAGACCCGACATGTAATCCATGGAGATGGATTCCCAAGGTCAACTAGGGGTAGGTAGTGGAGTATATAAGCCTTGCTTCTTGATGGTCGGTTTGGCAATGGAACAAGCAGTGCAGGATCTGATGTGCTTTTTGACATCCTTTCAAAGATTCGACCAATAGAAATACTTCTGTAGTATTGCTACTGTTTTCTCAACCCCGAAATGCCTAGCGACTCGACTGTAGTGTGCTTCCCATATCATCTTGGCACGCTCACTTGAAGGAACACAAAGGTGTCCCAGGTGACATAAAAGTGCATCTTGGAGGTGAAAATTTGGAACTTGCGTACCCCCCAAGAGTGCCTTGTAAGTGTGGCAGAATTGCGGGTCCTTATCATGAAGAAAGCGACGATCGAAGTCTCGTGACTACGAATTTGAGCACGGTGGTTGTGCCATGATCGATGATCGTCGGTACAGAGGCAGTCACACTAACATGATTGGTGCTACCCTTCTTGTACTTGATAAACAATCGGCCCATTGAATATGTGGACCACTTTTGATGGCGATCATTACGCAACTTCCCTGTGTACGCGGAAAACTGCGAGGGGTCGGTGGTACGTGACGGATGATTGTTTAAACTAGCAAAATGTAATGCTTCCATTGTCGACAAGCTTGCACAATGGAATACATTTCTTTGTCATAAGTGGGATACTTGTTGTGTCGAGACGATGTCTCAGCACCTGGAAATTCCACTGGATGTCCCTGTTGAGTAAGAACTGCCCCAATAGCATAGTCAGAGGCATTTGTCTCGATCTCAAATGGTTGTTGCAAGTCTGGTAAAGTGAGCACTGGGGCAGAACAGAGGCGATTTTTCAATTTTGTGAATGCCTTCTGTTGAGATTCTGACCAAAAGAATTTTGCTCTCGCTCCTCCCTTGGTGACTTGACTCAAGGGCCAAGTGATATGAGAGGATCCCAACACGAACCTCCGGTAGAAATTAGCAAGACCCAGAAAGCTGCGAAGCTCTGTTATAATGGTTGGGGCTGGCCAATCCCGAATGACTTGGATCTTGGCTGGATCCACATGTACCCCCCTTTCATCAATAATGTATCCCAGATATTGAACCTGGGTCATGCCAAAAGTGCACTTCTCCAAATTGGCACACAACTTGTGTTGCCGCAGTGTTTGGAGGACTTGTCGGATGTGGTGAAGGTGCTCTTCCCAAGTCTGGCTGAAGATCGGAATGTCATCCAAGTACACCACTACAAATGAGTTGGTGAATGGCCGCAAGATGTCATCCATCATCCTCATGAAGGTGGCGGGAGCATTCGTCGACCCGAAAGGCATGACCAGCCATTCGAAAAGGCCTTCCTTGGCTTTGAAGGCAGTCTTCCACACATCGGAGGGTTCAATTGGTACCTGGTGATACCCAAACTTCAGGTCGATCTTGTTGAAATATTTTGCACCTTTGAGTTGGTCCAGAAGGTCATCAATCCGTGGGATTGGGTACCTATTCCGGACAGTGATCTTGTTCAGCGCCCGATAGTCAATACAGAGTCTCCACGTCCCATCCTTCTTCTTTACCAACACGATCGGGCTCCCACAGGGCGATGAACTTGGTCTGATGTGACCTTTCTGCAACAGCTCCTGAATCTGCCTCTTGATTTCATCATTCTCCAGAACAGAGCGCTGATAGATCGGTCCATTAGGTAGCGGCGCACCGGGGGTCAGATCAATCGGGTGCTTGACCTGACAGTGCAGAGGAACCCCTGTGGGTGAGGTGAATATGTCCCTGTACTCCTCCAAAACCTTATCCATTTGTTGTTGTTGTGCAGAGGAGCCCTATCTAGAGGTTGTGGCCACAGTCTTCTTCTTGCCCTGGGGGCGGATCATCAGGAAAACGAATTTCCTGGTTTGGGAAATGAGCTTACTGCATTGTTTTGCAGTAACCAAAGAGATAGCAGCAGGAGGTGGTACCTCTGGTATCCTGTACAACTTATTTCCCAAAGTAACAATAACAACACGAGGTCGAGACTCATACACAGCATGACGCTTCCACAAGTATGGTTGTCCTAATAATACATCAGAAACATCAATAGGAGCAACGTCACATAATACCTCATCCGTGAAGGGCTTGATGCTATAGGAAAGGCGACACTGCCGGCTGACGCGGAGATCTCGTCCTTGGTGAAGCCACCCGATGGTGTATGGATGTGGGTGAGCTGTGGTCGGCAAGCCCAACCGCTTCACGGCGTCTGTTGAAATGAGGTTCTTTTGGCTCCCATTGTCGACAATGAACTGTACCGGGGAGCCCTTTACCCACATCTGGGAGTGGAAGAGACGTTCCTCCTCCTTTGGATCTTCCGGTTCCTCCTTCTGGATCTTTGTAGTGGCAACAGTGGCGTTGGGCTCCGCATCAATAATCTGTTTCCCTTTTTCATTCCCCTTTTCAGGTTCTGATTCGGAGTCAGAGCATGCATCTGACTCAAAAGCCCTCATCTCGGCCACTAGCGACTACTTGGCCCGACACTCACTTGTGTTGTGAGTGGAGCTCTTATGGAACTCACACCACTTTCCCGTGTCCTTCTTTGGCTTTGTGGTGCTATTCTTTTCTTGTGGCTTCGATGAGTTGTATTTAGCCGCCATGCCTTAGCTCTGTCCTTTGTTCTGCGGTTTGGAAGCACCTTTCCCTTGCTTTTGATTCGCAGATCCAAAGTCTCGCTTCTTCTGCTTGAATTTCTGCTCAATCTTGGCAGCATACCAGTATGTCGTACCAAGCGAGGAGATGTCAAGGAACTCCATTTCCTCCTGAATGTATTTGTGCAGATAGCTGCGATACTTTAGCACCAGATGTTTCTCTGAATATTTGATACCCAACTTTGTGCGCAGGGTATGGAACAGATTCGTCAGCTCATGCACATCTTGATCCCTTTGTTGTCGCAGCGTGGTCCATTGTATGTACTTGTCCTCATAGCTCCCCACAGGATAGTACTGTTCCTTGACGGCGTCTCGGGAAGAATTCCAAGTTGGTACGGCCGAGAACAGAGAGGGTTCTGTCTGGTCCTTGTTCTCACAGTAGGTTTCCCACCAGTCCTTAACATGGGGGGTAGCTTTGAGGAGTGAAAAAATAATCTTCTCCGGGTCTGAAAAGTCATGAACAGAGAAATATCCTTCTAATAGATTCAACCATCTATCTACGGCATCTGCGTCTATTTGACCCTCAAATATGGGAATGTCAAAATTTACTTGTACCTTAAAAGAAGTCGCACCTCCAGAGTGGCTGCTGGATGCAGATGCGCCGCCGGTGGGCAGCCGTTGAAGGATCTGAGCAAAGTTATCCATCATCGCGTTCCTTTGTTTTTCGAGGGCCTCCTCGAGCAATATTTTGATAGGATCTCCTGCTCCCTCATCTTTCTTTTCGTCCCCCATAGGCGTCCGTCGAGGTTTGCGAGGCTGATCTTGCAAAGGTTCCACCAGATCGAGCCCTAGCTCCTTATACCCCGACCTCGTTGGGGACATGCAAAGAAGGATCGAGAAAAAGCAAACCCCTCTGATACCACTGATCCGGATTTATGCAGGAACGCAACAGAATAAACATATAAACATAAATACAGAGATGCAGCGGAAATAACACTTCATTTCATTAATATCAACGAACTGAATTTTGCTTACAGACAGAATGGAAATAAAACTAGGTAGGGCGCTGGTAGCTATCTCTGAGAAGAGATGTGGCAGCTACAGGCCTCCGAACTGTGTTACAATGAGGCTCGAGGGCCTATTTATCATTTAGAAACAATGGGAAATCCTAAACAGCCAAAACCCTAACCCTAGGAGATGAAACGCCAAAACTATGGGCCCCGTTTGGGTAAATTGGTGTTTCAACTTCCCAGGGGCGTAACTTTGGCATACGATCTCCGTTTGACGCGTACCATACCTCGTTAGAAAGATCTATCCGAGGACTACAAATTTGGAACGAGCAACATCAATCCATGGACCCATGTTGCTCTCCATTTTCCCAAAAAACGTCGTTTAGGGCCTCAAAACAGCTCCGGAAGTTCAGGACCCAAAAAAACTGCTAAAAATAGTAAACTGTGCCGAAACTAAAAAACTGAAAGAGACAATGGTGGAGCCCCAAGTGGAATAGGCGGGTGACCACCAATATCCACCTAGATCAAATAGAAACATTAAATTTAATGGGAAAAGGAGATATTTATCGGGAATATTATGATGATATTGTTCAACTGTGTATCAGGTGCTCTTAAGGTAGTATGCGCATCAGGCCAACTGGGCGAGACACTATTACTAGAGATAGCAGAGCTCCTGGTGGGAGCGTGACTCGAAAAAAGATCGACAATCTCTTGGAGGATTTTAAAATCGATATCCTGGGCACCCTCACAACGCAGTTAGACGTCCTGCAAGCCAGGCAGAAGCAAGCCGAAGCATAATAAAATTTAGCCATCTTCTGTACATGTTGCCGGAAGAAGCACAATCAGTGGGAGTGTCTATTGGACATGATCTAGACATGTGCTATTTTCACTAAGGATCATACCACCGAGCAGTTCCCATCACTTCCAGGATTAAAAGAATTTTTTAAAGAGGTGGAGGAGGGAACATAACCGACGTATTTAATGAACCAGCGTCAACAGTGGCAAGCCCAACCCACAAGTATGTCATAAGACCCATCTCTGTTTTTTTCTTCTTCACCATTTAATCAATAGAAAAAATATGGAGCAACGTGGCAAGGCCAATTGCCTTTCTCTACCTAGAAGTCCCAACCGTTTCCTATGTTGCCCTGGCTGAACCAGCCCTTTCCAGGCGCTGGTTAGCCAAATTCTCATTTTTCTGCCCCTTTTTGACAAAACACATTTAACAATATGCACCCTTCCCAGTGGCCTGCTTCCACTTCACAGAACCCAAACTGGTCTTCAAATTGACAACGACCTCTAGGGATAACCAATTCGCCTATGGGGAAGGGTCCTCAACTTCAACCTACATTACCAGCTCCATATCAATTACAACATAATCCTCGGCCTCCTATGCGTCCTCAACTACCAGCTCAACCAAACCCAAATCCCAATAATAGACTAGTTCAGCTGGTGCAAATTTTTGAAAATTTAGACCTTGAGATATAGCAAGTATAATGTAACAAACTTAGGCTGATATCAGGATGCACTATTACCTTTGAGGAAAATAAAAATCAACAACAAGATGAGTCATAAACACAAGCCGTAACCAAACCTTCGACTCTGACCAACACAAAAATAAAATAGGGAGAAGACATAGTCGAACAACAAGATTCTGAAAAAATTATAACCACTTCTCCTCCATTCCCTGAAAGATTAGAAATAGCCAAGCCAATTGTTTATCCATATTTTGATCTCTTAGGGGAACTCAAAAATTTATGTATTAAAATTCCTCTCCTCTAGGCTATCCAAGATATTCCAATTTATGATCAAACAATTAAAGAGATGTGTGTGAAAAAGCCTGGAAGGAAACCAAAAACTTCACCAACCATCCATGTTGTGGGGACCTTATCTAATCTGCTTTTAGGCAGGGAAACACCAGTCAAATATGAAGATCCAAGGAATCACATGGTTACACTTCGAATACATGGCTACACTTTTTTGAATACACTATTCGACTTGGGTGCAACCATTAACATTTTAACCACTGAAACTTGTGGGGCACTTGGTATCACAACTCTCAAACTGACCACTACTTTACTATAAATTTCTGATTGATCGATCGTTAAACCTGAGGGAACCTTACAATACATTATTGTTTCTGTTGAATCATGGGAATACCTAGTGGATTTTCTAGTTATCAACCTGAGAAGTCGATTAGACGGACACCCTTTAATTCTGGGTCAACCTTAGTTAGCAATATCATATGCTTATACAGGTTGTCACGTGGGTAGCATGACTATTGCAAAAGGAAACACTATAAAAATATTCTTTTATATCCTCCTTCCAAACCAAGTTTGCCCATTTTGAAAACCCATGTACATCCACCCACATACCTGGAAGGAAATATCCATTCACCTCTTACAGTAGAGGAAGTGCTTGAGTTCAAGAATCAGACTGAAGATGATGTAATTAATAATTTTGTTAATCAGTCAGTTACTATGAATAATCTAAAATGTCAAATGTTGAAATCTATTCTTGACAATGAAGCCCGGGAAGACTCTTTTAAAGATGTCGATGATCAACACATACCAACAACTGTTGTTCATAACAGCAAGCCTATTGAAATTGAACCAGGAAAGACTGAAAATTAATGACAATCTATACAACAACCAACAACAAAAGCTTATTCAGGTTCTGCAAAAATATAAAGGGGCTTTTGCCTAGGGATATCCAGACATGAAGGGCATAGACCCTCAATTGTGTACACACCACATCTACACCAAAAAATATGCTTGTCCTATTCGGCAACACCAACGAAGATTAAATCCACATCTCAGGGATATTGTAAAGGAAGAATTGCAGAAGTTTTTGGATGTGAATTTTATTTACCCTATTTCGGATAGTCAGTGGGTCTCCTCGTTGGTGATTGTTTCCAAAAAAGAACATGAAATGGCGGATTTGTGTGGACTACGGGGAACCAAGAAAGGCCACGCAAAAAGACCACTTTCCTCTTCCATTTATTGATCAATTTATTTATACGTTGGTAGGAAAACAATTATTTTATTTTCTTGATGGCTTCAATGGTTACAACCAGATCTAAATTTCCCCTGAAGATCAAGACAAGACTACATTTACCTGCCCATGAGGTACGTTTGCCTACAGAGTGTTACATTTTGGTTTATGCAATGCCCTAGCTACATTTCAGAGGGCCATACTCAGTATTTTCTCTAATCTAATAAATGAGGGACTTGAAGTTTATATGGATGACTTCACCCCATATGGGAACGACTTCAAGCAAGTGCTACAGAACTTAGAGAAAGTTATGGAATGATGCATTGCTACCAGGCTGTGCTTAAGTCGTGAGAAATGTCACATGATGATGACAAAGGCATGGTTCTAGGACATTACATTTATGCAGCTGGAATACAGATAGACCCAACAAAAATAGAGGTAATTCTCATGTTACCTACACCCTGCACCCAATATGAGGTACGTAGCTTCTTTGGATATACAGGATACTATCGCATATTTATATAGATTTTTTCATGAATAGCTCTGCCTTTGTATGCTTTAACGAGAAATGTTGAATTTAAATGGTCTGATAAATGTGACCTTGGTTTTACAAATTTGAAGAAGTTAGTTTCAATTGCACCAGTATTACGAGGACCCAATTGGGAACTGCCTTTTCATATCCCTTCAGATGCATCAGACACATCAATAGGAATTGTTCTTCACCAAGATAAGGAAAAAAAGCTCTATGTTATCTATTATATCAACAAAAATATCACTTCTACTGAACTCAATGATACAGTAACAGAAAAGAAAAAAAAATAAATAAAAAAAAAAAAAAAATATATATATATATATAGATGTTATTTATGCCATAAAGAATTTTAGACATTATATAACACATTATCCAATATTTCTGTATACTGATCATTCTACCATTAGATACTTAGCTAATAAATCGATTACTAATGGGTGGGTGACTCGTTGGTTATTACTTTTGTAAGAGTTTGATATTACCATTAAAGACCGTCCAGGGAAGGAAAACCCAGTTGCAGATTTTCTATCTCGGGTACCGAAGACGAATGATCCGCTAGAAGTAGATGATCAGTTTCCAGATGAAATTTTGTTTGCTATAGCAGTTAAGGCACCATGGTATGAAGATTTGGAAAACTATCTAGCAATAGGAAAGCTACCAAAGCACCTGTCAGCTAAAGAAAGGAAGCTGATTGTCCAATGCAATGCCCAATTTTCCTGGATTGGTTGATACCTTTTTCACACAAGGTCTGATATGAAAATATGAAGATGAATCCGTGAAGATGAAGTTTATGACATCCTGAAGGCTTGCCATGATGAGCCTTATGGAAGAGATTTCACAGAATGTAGGACCGAACATAAAATATTACAGATGGGATATTACTGGCCCACTATCTTTAAGGACGCCAAGAAGTATGTCCAGGCTTGTGATAGTTGCTAGAGGATGGGTCGTCCTGGTCAATCCGATGAGATGTCATTGCAGCCACAATTGGTAATGGAGGATTTCGAACGGTGGACGATGGATTTTGTTGGCCCATTAAATCCGCCATCAAACCAAAAAACCTACATACTAGTCACTACAGACTGTGTAACAAAGTGGGTAGACGCAGTAGCCTTGCCAAGAGCTATGGAAGAAACTATAATTAATTTCCTTTTTGAGTTAATTGTGTGGTATGGTTTACCCATGGAAGTGATAACAGATGTAGGGCCACAGTTTGTAGGACATAATATTACAACCACTCTACGGAACCATCATATTACACATAGAGTCACTTCCCCGTATCACCCGTAGGCGAACAGGTAGGTTGAAAGCACCAACAAGGTCCTTGAGACTATTTTGACCAAAACAATTTCATCATATCGGTGGGACGGGCTGCTAAACTGACAGAGGCCTTGTGGGCCTATCACATAACTCGGCGAAGTAATACTATTTATTCCCTGTACCAACTCGTATTTGGCAAAGAACCTATTTTTCCTATCGAATTTGAAATAAAGACTCTTAGAACAGCCTAGGAAGTGGGACTGGATTTGACAAAAGCCCAAACTAAACGACTTCAGTAATTAAATGAATTAGATGAAGCACAGTTACTTTTCATACAACTTATAACAATTATTCAGAAGCAACGAGATAAGTGGCAGAACAATCTTATTAAGAAGAATAGGTTTCATAAAGGAGACTGGGTGCTCCTCTATGATTCCAGATTTCAAGACTTTTAGGGTAAATTGCAGACAAGGTGGCTTGGCCCGTATGAGATTCAAGAAGTGCACAACAATGGCACTATAACTCTGATTACCATCAATGGGTCTGGATCTCCTTTTCTGGTGAATGGACATCGAGTGCGTCTTTATCGCAAGCCACTCACCAAAGAGTCTTTTTACCAACAGGTACGCAATGATCCCACTATGCAAATTTTAGCTGCAGGGTGTGATGACCCGATAGCTTTACTTTCATGAAAATTGTTTCTTTCCAGCTGTAAATAATGTATATATTTTATCTACGAACATAGCTTATTAATTTACCCATTTTCTGTTTTCATTTGTATGATTGAATTAGAGTAAAAATGAGTGGATTTTTTTTTAAACAGTATTATTGTTCCCTTCCAATTGAACGACTGTTGTTTCTTGTATTAATTGAGAAGTGTTGTTTCTTTTGGGGCGAACAATTGTTGTTCCATTTTGGGGCAGTTTTTGTTAACTTTCCAATTAGAACAGTTGTTGTTTCTTTTATGGATTGAGTATTTCGCCGTTGTTGTTCCTTTCGGTGTGAACAACTATTGTTCCGTTAATCGGACATTTGTTCCTTTCCTAAAATGAACAACCGCACAACTACCGTTCCATTTTCGATCTAACTCTAAAAAAACATTTACATTAACAACATTATGAATTTTAAACATTTGAAGATTATCTTCATTCTGAAATTGACATGGTTCATCCATTAAATGACTTATTGAATGTCTCTTCTTTGGATATATCATAAAATGATTCACTATCTATTTCAGCACCATGCTGGTTTGTCTTTAACACTTTCAATTGATAATTCCCTTTGGTATAATGATATAGGAATAAAGGAATAACCTTTATTGGCATTCCTTTACTTCTCACGCCATCCCTAACTCTTAAGGAGTTAATGAGCCTCCCTCAACTTATAATACAAATTTGAAAATATAGTTAATAATTTTTTTCTCAAAGGGGATAGGGGGTTTCATTATGAGCCAACCTACCATGATAATAAGGAATTAACAAGTTCCATTCCCATTATGGCTACCACATCAAGGTAATGGCCTTTCAGACATTTCAAATGTCAAAAGGACAGGAGGTCTCATCACGAGCCGACCTGATCATTTTATTATGCCCTAGTGAATGGAATTGTGATTGCCTGGTTACCACGCCAGCATAGTGATCTGTTTGTAGAAATGTACAATCCATAAAAAGTCATAAGTGAAGGATTATGGCTCATTTTTGGGTTAAAAGGCAACCCTATCGAGGCTATAGACGCCTGCTGGCAGCAGTGGCTCTGCCTGTGGTATCGAAGTTCTATTTTACATTGCCAATTATTCAATATCCTAATATTTCCTATTCAGTCATTTCCAAGGACGAATTTACCATTGAACAATGTTTATATTTGTAATAACCGACATGCATGGTGAATTATATATTAATATGAATTACGTCAACACTGTCTAATCAGTTGACGCCAACAGTCGTTATTATTAATCACCTTGTCAGATTTCGTCATACTTCTTCACCAAAGGTAAATCATTTCTCATAATGATCATTTACATGCTTTATCCTTTTTAGATCATTTCTACCAAATTATATGATTTGTAATTTCCACCTCTTAGATTGCTCTGACCATTTCCTACCATGTTTATGAATCCAACTGTACTTTTCCTCTTTCCCCGTGCGCTGAGGAAGAGGATGCCCTTTTCTTATTGGAGGGGGAAGGTATGTATTATGAGAAAGCATGTGAAATAATTACTGAACTCCACCATAATTTGCTAGCGTGACAAATAGTATTATTGCATTCATATGAAAATCTTTTCCCGATTCAAATCTTTGCATGTGGTTTATTTGTTGTTGTTCAAAACTGTGAAAAACTATGAACTCAAGGAAGTTGCATGCAAAAGTGTGAATTGGTTACAGAAGTACAACAACCATGGGAGGAAACTCTATTCGCAGCAAGCCTACATCACTGCAATTAACAGAGCAAGCTCACATAGTTCTCGAGCACACTGGTTGGATACAGTACCTGGTTAAGTTGCAGGGATTCCATAGCGATGTTGCACTTGAATTTTCGCAAAATTTGTAGAATGGATGCAAATTCAGAAGCAACGAGATAAGTGGTAGAAGCAAGAAGAAGAAGCAATGAGATAAGTGGCAGAACAATCTTATTAAGAAGAAGAGGTTTCATAAAGGAGACTGGGTGCTCCTCTATGATTCCAGATTTCAAGACTTTCAGGGTAAATTGCAGACAAGGTGGCTTGGCCCGTATGAGATTCAGGAAGTGCACAACAATGGCACTATAACTCTGATTACCATCGATGGGTCTGGATCTCCTTTTTTGGTGAATGGACATCGAGTGCGTCTTTATCGCAAGCCACTCACCAAAGAGTCTTTTTGCCAACAGGTACGCAATGATCCCACTATGCAAATTTTAGCTGCAGGGTGTGATGACCCGATAGCTTTACTTTCATGAAAATTGTTTCTTTCCAGTTGTAAATAATGTATATATTTTATCTACGAACATAGCTTATTCATTTACCCATTTTTTGTTTTTATTTGTATGATTGAATTAGAGTAAAAATGAGTGGATTTTTTTTTTTAAACAGTATTAGTGTTCCCTTCCAATTGAACGACTGTTGTTTCTTGTATTAATTGAGAAGTGTTGTTTCTTTTGGGGTGAACAATTGTTGTTCCATTTTTGGGCAGTTTTTGTTAACTTTCCAATTAGAACAGTTGTTGTTTCTTTTATGGATTGAGTATTTCACCGTTGTTGTTCCTTTCGGTGTGAACAACTATTGTTCCGTTAATCGGACATCTGTTCCTTTCCTAAAATGAACAACCGCACAACTACCATTCCATTTTCGATCTAACTCTAAAAAAACATTTACATTAACAGCATTGTGACTTTTAAACATTTGAAGATTATCTTCATTCTGAAATTGACATGGTTCATCCATTAAATGACTTATTGAATGTCTCTTCTTTGGATATATCATAAAATGATTCACTATCTATTTCAGCACCATGCTGGTTTGTCTTTCACACTTTCAATTGATAATTATCTTTGGTATAATGATATACGAACAAAGGAATAACTTTTATTGGCATTCCTTTACTTCTCACGCCATCCCTAACTCTTAAGGAGTTAATGAGCCTCCCTCAACTTATAATACAAATTTGAAAATATAGTTAATAATTTTTTTCTCAAAGGGGATAGGGGGTTTCATTATGAGCCAACCTACCATGATAATAAGGAATTAACAAGTTCCATTCCCATTATGGCTACCACATCAAGGTAATGGCCTTTCAGACATTTCAAATGTCAAAAGGACAGGAGGTCTCATCACGAGCCGACCTGATCATTTTATTATGCCCTAGTGAATGGAATTGTGATTGCCTGGTTACCACGCCAGCATAGTGATCTGTTTGTAGAAATGTACAATCCATAAAAAGTCATAAGTGAAGGATTATGGCTCATTTTTGGGTTAAAAGGCAACCCTATCGAGGCTATAGACGCCTGCTGGCAGCAGTGGCTCTGCCTGTGGTATCGAAGTTCTATTTTACATTGCCAATTATTCAATATCCTAATATTTCCTATTCAGTCATTTCCAAGGACGAATTTACCATTGAACAATGTTTATATTTGTAATAACCGACATGCATGGTGAAGTATATATTAATATGAATTACGTCAACATTGTCTAATCATTTGACGCCAACAGTCGTTATTATTAATCACCTTGTCAGATTTCGTCATACTTCTTCACCAAAGGTAAATCATTTCTCATAATGATCATTTACATGCTTTATCCTTTTTAGATCATTTCTAACCAATTATATGATTTGTAATTTCTACCTCTCAGACTGCTCTGACCATTTCCTGCCATGTTTATGAATCCAACTGTACTTTTTCTCTTTCCCCGTGCGCTGAGGACGAGGATGCCCTTTTCTTATTGGAGGGGGAAGGTATGTATTATGAGAAAGCATGTGAAATAATTACCGAACTCCACCATAATTTGCTGGCGTGACAAATAGTATCATTGCATTTATATGAAAATATTTTCCTGATTCAAATCTTTGCATGTGGTTTATTTGTTGTTGTTCAAAACTGTGAAAAACTATGAACTCAAGGAAGTTGCATGCAAAAGTGTGAATTGGTTACATAAGTACAACAACCATGGGAGGAAACTCTATTCGCAGCAAGCCTACATTACTACAATTAACAGAGCAAGCTTGCACAGTTCTCGAGCGCACTGGTTGGATATAGTACCTGGTTAAGTTGCAGGGATTCCATAGCGATGTTGCACTTGAATTTTTGCAAAATTTGCATAATGGATGCACAACCATTAAGGGCAGAGCCATAATAGTTTCTGAAGCAGTTATAGTTGAAGTCTCTCGATTACCAGCATAAGGTATAAAATGGACTGAAAAACATGTACAATTGCATGAAGTTGTTGAAGTATTTAAAGAACCTGGTGAAGAATTGATATGCAAGGGCAAAGGCATTCATCCCGCGTCTTTGAGGGAACCATTGCGAGAATTAGCAACAATTGTTCAGAGATATATTACTTGTGATGGTCGTCAGGATGTGGTAAGGTCTAGACACCTTAAGCTGTTAGCAATACTCAGACATGAAATTGTAGTTAATTGTCATTCTTTTTAAATTATTTGTTGCATGATGTTGCTAGTCGGTTCAGGAAAGCTAAGAATCCATACGCTATCATCAGCCACCATGGCCTAATTAAGCTCATCATTACTCAAGAAATAGCCTAGAAAAAATTAACTTGGGACAATTTTGTAAACCCTATTGTACCCTCATGAGAAGGAAACCCAGGAGATGAACAGACGGGGGAAGTTGTTGACCAAATTGTATGGAATGTTGATGAATCAGACATTGAACAACAAACTGTAGAGGTAGAAATTCCAAGGAGGATAGGAAAAAGGAAAACCTTTGCTTTAGCCTCTGTCCCAGTAAATCGAAGATGTTCTACAAGGTTAAGTTCATAACTGAATACTACAGATTTGATAGATGAAGCAAGGTCATCTTGTACATCCCCTGCAACCCCACAAAACACTTTTCCACAGGATTATGAGGAGGAGGTGGTCTGAGCTTTGGAAAACTTGGGGACACTCTTTTAAGAAGGGAATCAATATGAACACTCTCAAGATCAGGACCGTGCCCTTAGCCAGTAGTTTTGGTCATACATAACTTTTGTCGTCTTCTGGAGATATGGAGGGTTTGTAGGCATAAGGGGAACCAATTCCCTCTGTAAATCGAAATCTTGAGCTAGAAATTCATGAAGAAAGAAACCTTGAACCGGAAATTCAGTTAGGAAATATTGTTCCATTGAAGCATGATCATAATCATGGCATAACCTCTCTTTTTCTCGAGATAAATACTGTTGTTTATTCTCCAATTAAACACCTCACAAAGAAGGCGAAGAAAACATATAGTGCAAGGATGAATATGATGAGTAAAGAGAATAGGAAATTGAAGAAAACAATTAAACAATTGAGAAAATGGTTGAAGGAAGTGTCAGCGCCCCATAATTCCAAAGGCTGAAGACAGAATCCCAGAGGGCCAACATCAAAACCACTTCGAGCCTAAGATCTAGCCCTCCTAGACCCATAGAGGTATCTCTCCATTAGATATAGCTTTGTTTGATTGGGAATTCTAGGCTAGCTATTAGTGCATAGGGGTTTGTTTGAAGATTTTTGGTTGAGACAACAGAAGAGGGCCATTGGGCTATGGAGTCAAACAGGTGTAACAAATTTAAATGGATGAATAACCAAAATCATGTGTAACCAGGCAAGCTAGTCATGTCAATGGAACTCTACAATTTGTGAAATGGAAAAGGAGGAGAGATTAAGGTTCAATGTGATTGCAGAGCAGACCTTATCTGAATTCTGCATTCAAATTTCAAAGGAAAACATAGATATTGTTTCAAGAATATGCATGGTGCCCGGTGACAAATCCCGAACAAAAATTTCTTATCCACAGTAAAGAAATAAATCAATGGCAGAATAAAGGAAAGAAGATAGCATAAAGAAGTACATCACCATTAAAACATAACACAAGAATATGGAAACATTAGTGTCCTTTCATTCATTCAAAAAAGGGAGTTTACAACCAAATGAGCCTTTTACAATGGTTTTTCCCTTCAAATCTCTATTCTCTCCCCTATTCTGCTAAAATGGGTGCAATATTTAACTAAAACTGAAGTCGGTTACTCTATCTTCTTCAGAGATCGTCATTAATTACATTCAAGCAAAATTGGACAAGTGGAACCATGCGGGCGGTGACAAGATAAATCTGGCCAAAACGGTTACTTTAGCAGTCTGTTACTAATTGCAGAGTGATTAGAATCTAGCTAGTGTGATGCCGAAGAGGCAACGATAAAACAACACTGACACCTGGCTCTGCTTTGGTGGAAAACGATTGCTAAGAAGAGTGTGTTGGTGAACTGTGATGGCTGTAGTACTGGCCACTTTCCGTTAAACTGCCTCTGTCTTTACTACGTCGATTACTATTGCAGTGGAGTTTCAAAATGGAAAACCAAGTGCTCCCTTTATAATCGATAACTTATAACCATAGTCGGAAACCCACTGTCCCCTTTAAAACATGCAGAAAGGATTGAATAAACCTGTGGATGGAAATGATGCGGAATGACTGCGTGGAGCAATGGTGGCGGGAGTCGACATGGAGCAGCTGTGGCTGGAGTTTTCGTGACGCAGTGATGTCAGGAGTCATCGTGATGCAGCGGTGGCGGGAGTTGGTAGGCAGACGTGGAGCAGTGGTGGCGGTGGTGGTTTTTTTTGCAGAGAAAAATGGTTTTCGGGGGGGGGTAGTGGAGTGGTAGGTGGTTTCGGAAAAGGGGGGTGTGAAGTAGCATGGATGCGCCACATAAGGGTGGGGTCCAGACGGTGAAACTACCCATTTCGGACCCCCCCGGGCGGTAAAGCTCGGATGGAGAGGGTGGGCCGAAAAATTATGTTGACCGCTAGATGGAGTGGGGTAAGGTGGATGTGCGGGTACATAAACGGAGAGGTGAGGAATAGTTAGAGCGGAGGGGATGTATGATGTGGCGGGTTCACCGGATAGCGGAGGATTAATGTGACAGAATGGTGGGGTAGGGGCAAATTTTCACTAAAACCAAACTTAGGGTAAAGGGCATGTGGTAAATATATGATAATATTAAATGCCTGAAATACATAACATCGATTTATAATGATGATGGCATTAATGGTATGATATGGTGAAGTTGGTAATATAAAGTCCGAAAACCTTATATTAGAGGTTTTTTTGAAGGTTTAATGGGTAAGCACTGAGCAATGTATTTATGCTTAATTTGGCTATGGGATTTCTGAAACCTAGGAGAAATCGTTCTTTGCCCCTTTTTGACCAGCGGCTATTTCTTGGAAATAATTGACAGCCATGGAATATTATTTTCAATGTAAACGATCTAATCAGAAATAATCAGTCACCTTGAGATTCTATAAATTATGGGACCCAAACAGGAAGAAAGCAAGGCCAGAAGGAGAAAAGTGGAATTGAAAACCATAGGCACCCAGAGTGAATACCTCCTTTAGACCACTAGAATTCAAACAGAGAAATTCTCTACTGAAGATATTGGAACCCAGACTAAAGGTATTTGCGTTCGTTTAATAGAGATTCAGACAAATTTTTTCTGCAGATTTTATGGATGTTGCTGTTTAAATGGATTTTACAGAAAGTGCTGAAGTAAATGGATGCATTTCTCAAGAAACAATCGATACAATGGAAATAGTTGTTCAAACCGACTCGGTGATAACCTATGATAATGCGGCTCAGACTAAAGATTCACCATGTTATGTTCCTTTGGTAAGGGAAGCTACCATCCGAAAATTGCAAAAATAATTGACAGAAACCCAACATGTTTTGGCTCAAGACCAAAAAGAGGTGGTACCCTTGCAAACACACAAGGAATTGTTGAGAAATTTGAAGAATTGTCTGAAACAGAGGATGAGACTTTTGCTAGTCTCAAAACTGAGGAAGAAAAGGTAAAGGAAGTACAAAATCAGCTCCAGAAAGCTATGGAGAAAATTAAAATTATTTGTTCTATCTATTCTGATGCTTTGTCTTGTAGGTCACCAGCTACCAATTATGCGTTGTTTCTACTTGAGAGTTATTTGCTACTGAAGATTAAAGCCATCCGAGCTGGTAAGCCAGCTGAGTTCAAATCTACTTCAGAATTTATTAAATGATGTCAGGAACATGGTGAGAAGGTAAAACGCTTTCTGTGTGAGTTATACTTGCATAAATTTTCCTTGGAGGACGAGAGAGATGCTAATCCTAGCCCCTTCATTGGGGATGTCCAATTTTAAGCATTCCTTTATTTTACCTATAACCAACTTAAGTGAGCCAAGGCCTACAATACTTTTCAAAAAAGGGAACATGAGCTAAATTTGTGGGTTAGAGGATAACCTACCAAGCCTTTACATCTTTTTATTCAGCATAAAAGGTTCATGGAGCAACCAAGGGTTGTGACCACTTTGGGTCCTCTCCATAAATATATTGTTAAGGCAGAGTATAATATTTTAAGGATATCAAGGAAGAAGCCCTGTTAGCAGCAAAAGAAAGGTGGAGAGCCTCTACCAACAGTGTTAAAAACCGAGAGCCTTTCGGTTACATGAATTTCAAAGCTGCTGCTGCTCGTTTAGTCCTGTACAACAATATCATTTTATGCATGGGCCCTACCTGGATAGGCTGCCGTTACAGGAGTCCCATCATTTGGTATCCTCCTAATGGGTAATATTTTGATTATGAATTGCCAGAATGCCACGAGGGTCGTGCTTTTGCAATGCTCAAGAAAAATAATGGTTTTAGGTTGTACCAGGAGGAGACTTATCCTGCCTACTCTCTGACATAGTTACACCTTGATTAGCTTGTTGCATGAGGACATGCAAAAAGGTAAGCAGGGGAGTATGTTGAGTCACAAAAAATGTATGTTTTTACCCTTACATTAACTTGATAAATCATTTGCTTTTATGGATTTGTCTTCATTCTCGAAAAGGATTTGGAAGAAAAGATTGTGAAAGATAAGTAAAATCAATTGTTAACAAATTGCATGATTTTAGCACAAAATTAACTTTTTCTTGCCTTTATGTGCAAGAAATTGGAATTGGACAATTGTTGTTCAATCGATGAAACAACAACACCAAAGAATGAAAGAAAATCGCTTCCTGATTGCGCGGGCTATCGAGAGATAAGGAGGATTGTGCTAATTTCATAACAAAAATATGATTGTTAGTTGTGAAATCATGAGAATCTCCTGATCCTCAGGATTCACCTTCATCCATTAGTCTTTCTATTAGAGAATATAACGCTGATGGGTGAAAAGGATCGCAAATTTTACCCCTACCTTTATTGCTGCAATTAATGAGAAATATAGAGTTTTCCTCTTAATTGTGTTTTGAGCTTTTTCAGCAGTAACTTCTGGAGGCTTTGGGCCCGGTCGCTGGGAAATTCATTGATTCTTTGTGTCATAATTATTTCCTTCTTTTATGCAAATGTTGATTATTTTTCTTTCATATAAGAATCAATTTAATTTGAACGTTGTGTGATGGTAGGATTGTTCTTTACAATTTATCTTCACATTTGAATATATCTCTAGACGTTGTTACTTTCACATACCGAATAGGTTGAGTTACATTCAAATGTTGTTGTTTAATGAATTGCTTAAATTAAGCCATGCGTTACACTTAATTGTTGTTATTTCCAACTAATGCTTAAATAATTGATTGTTGTTCCATTAGTGTAATCTTTCTTTTCATCTATTAGATTGGTTATTGTAGATTTCAAACAACTCAGATAATAGTCCTTTTAAGTGTGGTTACTTTTAATGCATGTGCTTGAATTCATTTTCCTTGCAAATCAGTTATGATTAGATCTAGATTTATGGTTTCAGTATGCTTTAAGACTTATTCTTGGAATTGCCTTAGATTGAACTTCGAGAATTAAGGATTGATCATTGCAACGATTTAGTAAAGTTTAGAATCATTTAGTTCCGAAACAACCTCTGATCTCACTGCACAGATAGTGCCTACATCCTTGAAATAAATAGACGTATCCCAGGTTGATAATGTAATGTGGGTATTAAGATCGATTTATATAGTCATCTTAGTACACCAACACCACGATTCAACATCCCGTAACTTCTTCATTTCCCCATCAAACATAGGTGGTTTTTCTTTCTTAAACTCATCTGAAAAATATCCCTTGTCACTCCTCCTGTAAGGATGATAATGATGACGACCATAGTGCCTGTTAGAACCATAACTAGAATAGTACCTATGTCTATCGCTTCTCCTATCTGAAGTGTCAAAGAACATGCCATCTCTGATCATGTCATCTATATCTGACCTGTGACCACCATGAGACTTACTTCCACATGTCCCATTAGTCCCATCCTCCTTTCCATAGCCAAATCTCTCTTCAACCAATCACTCCCATGCCATATTCCAAGCATGAATGTGGGATCTCATAAAACACATAAATATAAACCAAACCAGGGCTTCCAGAGTGTAGAAATTTGAATAACTGATATGTTATCCACCGAGATTCTCCTGATCACACACTATTTTATCTTCATGCACAATACAGAATCTCTTCTACCATTGATCATTACATGCGGAAATAAAATCAATTGCATGCACACATTAAAACCACAAAAATTCACACATATGAACACAGTATGTAATGGGAAAGCTTAAAGCTGAAAACCCCCAACTATCTGTATATTATATATGTCATAGAGATCATGTAACAATCATCATACAAATCTCCTCACAAGCTCTCAGTATAATCTCCACTTGCTACACACTAATTAGGCCCGATCTTGCAAATCCCATGCACCGATCTTTGCCAGCCTTTAGCCTGCCTCTACTGCGCAATCCTTGCTGAAGAATGCTTCTTGATGAGAATGTATTACCCCAACCTTGCTCACGCAGTCTTTATAGGCATCTCTACTGAGTGTTGGATGAAAATCGTGCATCACTTATAGTCACACTTGCCCTTCCACCTATCTTTGCACTGGTCTCCACTAAAACTGTCCATGCACTGAAGTTAACTGATGTATTCTTTAGTTGATTAATGAGTTTATAATTAGTGAATTAATTAATAATTAATTCACACCACTCTCACTAATTGTATCAATAAGTTAAACTAGATACAAGTAGCTCAACTATGTTTAGATTAGTTAAATTGAACACAACTCCATTAACTTCCTCAATCAACTCCACCAAACTCTGTCACATGAGTTCTAACTGAAGTATCCATGCAATAGCTCCACATAACCCTTAGGAATAGCATACCTCCTGTTTCACTCCATAAGCACATCTCAGGCACTTAATCACGATCATCAGACACCAACAAGGATGTTTAGAGTCCAAATATTATTAAGAGCTAATAATATCTGACATATCTATTTTTAGATTGGCAATCTAAAAATAGATTCCGCCCAATATGTCTAAAAATAGAAATCCATCTATTTCCAACTCGACCAACCATCCACAAATAGCATCCCGCAACTTATAGAACATGAACCATAGTCTAAAAATAGACTTTGCGACAAAAATCACCTGTGTGGGCCCCACCTAGTTTTGGTGATCACTTTCCAACTAGGATCAGGAAAGATGTTTCAGGATGCCTCCTTCACTGTTTCTTGTTGCAATCTTCAACACTCCCTCTCAACAAGAAAGGACTGTCTTTTCATGCGACATGCAACTCCATGCATTCGCCCTGCAACCTTCACAAGCGTCATGCAACTCCATGCATCTGCTCTGCAACTCCTCTGAAACTGAATAGGCTCTAAACAACTCAATCAGTCTGATGCATCTATCATCAAAGTCTTCGACTTCTGCTGGGCCCAACTGCACATATCATCAAGAACCACTGCGCTATTGAACTATTGCACCCATGCACTCGCACTCAAGGTCAACTCGATTGCGCTCCAAGATCCGACACTATCACTTTGATCCGCTCGTATCAATCCAATCGATCATGCTATCGTCGCGCTCGTAAGTACCTCGTAGCCGTGTTCAATTCATGAGATCCACACCATCTCAATGAATCCCGCCTAGAATATCCTCTGGGATTAATCATGTATGTCGCCCACCTCTTCACTCGGTGGTATAGCCGCATGTACCCCTTTGCCCATCTCGCACGAATTTCGCATGAGTGGTTTCTTCCACTCCATGATCCTCATCTTGTGGCTGCTCCACATCCCAAGGTTCACTTTTACCTGCATGCAAAACTTGCTCCCTCTCAAGCATCAATTGCATGTCTTTCTCGCACTTCCCAACAGTAGGAAGCTCCGTAGACATCCCATCTACTTCAAGTCTGTAGAGATTCTTTGCTAGAATCCCAACCTTCTTGACTTGTCCTTCCTCATCCACACTAACTCCTACACTCCCAAGCTCATCCCTACAGTGGACAAACTTTTTCAAGTATACCAGAATAGTGTCATTCTTCTCCATTTTTATTTTCCGAAGTTTATCCTAAAACTCAACTGCTTCAATGCTTTGCAATTGCTCCAATGATCAATATCGCTCTGATACCATGTAGAAATTTGAATAACTGATATTTTATCCACCGAGATTCTCCTGATCACACACTATTTTATCTTCATGCACAATACATAATCTCTTCTACCATTGATCATTGCATGCGGAAATAAAATCAATTGCATGCACACATTAAAACCACAAAAATTCACACATATGAACACAGTATGTAATGGGAAAGCTTAAAGCTGAAAACCCCCAACTATATGTATATTATATATGTCATAGAGATCATGTAACAATCATCATAAAAAGCTCCTCACAAGCTCTCGGTATAATCTCCACTTGCTACACACTAATCAGGCTTGATCTTGCAAAACGCATGCACCGATCTTTGCCAGCCTTTAGCCTGCCTCTACTGCGTAATCCCTGTTGAAGAATGCATATTTATGAGAATGTGTTACCCTAGCCTTGCTCACGCAGTATTTATAGGCATCTCTACTGAGTGTTGAATGCAAACCATGCATCACTTATAGTCAAAATGATAGTCACACTTTCCCTTTCACCTATATCTACACTGGTCTCCACTGAAACTGTCCATGCACTGAAGTTAACTGGTGTATTATTTAGTTTATTAATGAGTTTATAATTAGTGAATTAATTAATAATTAATTCACACCATTCTCACTAATTGTATCAATAAGTTAAACTAGATACAAATAGCTCAACTATGTTCAACTAAAGCAAACCGAACACAACTCCATTAACTTCCTCAATCAACTCCACCAAACTCGTCACATGAGTCAAAATTTAAGTATCCATGCAATAGCTCCACATAACCCTTAGAATAGCGTAATTCCTCATTACCTCCTATATACATCTCAGGCACTTAATCAAGTGCTCTAAGAGAATAAGATAATGTTTAGAGTCCAAATATTATTAAGAGCTAACAATATTCGACATATCTATTTTTAGATCAAGTAATCTAAAATAATAGATTCCGCCCAATATGTCTAAAAATAGAAATCCATCTATCTTTCCAACTCACCAACTGATCATGAAATAGCATCCCGCAACTTATAGAACATGATCCATATGTCTAAAATAGAATTTGCGACAAAAATCAATTCGTGTGGCCCCCACCTAGTTTTGGTGATCACTTTCCAAATCAGATCAGAAAGATGTTTCAAGATGCCTCACTTACTTTTTGTTGCAATCTTCAACACAGAGGCCAAACCACCTCAACCCTAAACCAATTATTCCACCTCATGGTCAGACATCACTAACCATCACCATATCAGTATCTACCAAATTTCTCCAAGGCTCTAGAGCGTTTGTTCCAACCAAGGTTCCATGACTAGTAACTCAACCTGCAACTACTGCTGGGATCGAGAGCGTTTGTCCAACCAAGTATCCAAGACTAATAACTTAACCCACCAAGGGCTCTAGAATAGTTAAAATGATTTTGCGTGAGGTGAAATTTATCCAAGTGAAAATTAATAAATATTCTAGATATATAAATTATGTAAATTGATATCATAGTTATGTGAGGTAAATTTTATCCAAGTAAAAAACAATAAATATTTCAAATGTATAAAGGAAAAACTAATGAGTATTATATATACACACACACTCTTTACATTATTTTTCCTCATGTATATTTTGACAAAGGAAAAAATAATATTTAATGTTTTTTATGAGGCAAAAATAAATAAATTGTGCAAAAACAAACACTCAATGATAATTGTGCATAGAGGAAGTTTCTATAGATGTCATAATGTCTTTTTTAACATTTTGATTCAGTGAAAATAAAATTAAATTAAACAATCCAGCCTAA
Source organism: Pinus albicaulis (assembly GCA_034641835.2). Taxonomy (NCBI): domain Eukaryota; kingdom Viridiplantae; phylum Streptophyta; class Pinopsida; order Pinales; family Pinaceae; genus Pinus; species Pinus albicaulis. The sequence goes on from CM076577.1 coordinate 1,072,078,367, forward strand.
ATTCATCTTAACTCATCATCTAAATAGATTAAATCTCTTTTCAAATAGCAAATCTAAACTAATATTTTGTTTCATATAACTTACTTTTAAACACGAACAGTTCGGACCGGTATATTAATAGTTCGCATGGCTTCGTTTAATCTATTCCTTTTGTTCGGCGGGACGAGGGTTTCGTATGAAACCAGGGTTCTCTAGGGTTTCTAAGTTTCTTGGTGTGTTAGGGTTTGATGTGTTAAACGGGGTTTTCTCATTTTTCGCTCTAATAGTCGCATTCATCTAGCCGATGCGATTTAAGAGATATTGGTTAATCGGGATTTTCTCATTCTTCGCCCTAATTCTCGCATTTATCTAGCCGATGCGATTTAACAGATATTGGTTTTTTGATGTACTGCCTATATTGTATATGAATGCTGGAAGCTCCATACTATGCGTGTGAGTGTTTGTTGTTCTCTATGGACTTCCGCGTGTGAGTGTATTTGTTTTTCTGTATGGACTTCGGTTAGGGTTTCGTACGCTAATAGCCATTTTCTCATTTTTTCGCTGTAATGCTCCCATTCATCTGGTCGATGCGGTTTAACATTGCTTGTTTAACACAGTCTCTGAATTTGACATGAATGCTGAAAGTTGCATACTATTCGTGTGGGTGTATTTGTTGTTCTATATGGACATTGGTGCAAAGGGGAGAGCTCTGCTGCATACCATGCTCATATTCGGCAGGTATGCTATGCAAGCCATAGCTCTCAAATATCCACAGGTTCTCTGTGGAATGCCCAGTCACCCTGTCCTAAATAAACATTTGTGGTGTCATGGTACAATCCTTTACCCCAGAGGATTTTAGCACCTGCATGGTGTTATGGCAGAATGCTGTTAATATCCATGCGATGCTAATGATGCGTCTGGACTCACAAAGGATTGTCTCCACATTCCACTACATTTTCTCCAAGGTACCAACCCCATCCAAGGTAAGTAATCTCTTGTCTTTTGGTTTTCAATATCCATCTGTGTAGCAGGTCGTGCTCTGTCAGAGATGTGTTTTTTTTTTAAATATTAAATATGGTAGTGTTCCGAAAATATTAAGGTGCAGTATCATACAAGTCAGGCTAAAATTTCTTTGTTGGTCTTGGCCCATTTTGAAGGAAACCCAGGAGAGGATAGATATACCGGCTTTAGATGGTGTTACATTATTTTGAAATGAAATTTACTGAAGTGTGTTTTTTTTGTTTATAACTCCAATACGGGCCTTGTTTACCTACTTCCATTTGGTTCTCGTGAAATATTGTGTATTTGTGGCTCGTTTATAGCATAGACGACCTAATAATTCAGTTCTCGACTATTACCATTTTTGTAGATGGTTTGTAGTATAACGACTTAACAAATGAGTTCTCGTCATAGGTACACCTCATTGTTATAGTTAGATATAGGGTTTTTAATAACGTTTAAACTTGTAAAGCTTAGGCTTTTGATATTATTATTATTATTATTTAAGGAGTCAACGTGTGGTTAAATATAAAAGAGCATGTGACACAAACAAACCACACAAGAAACCAGTGACACAAACAGGATTTTAGTCAAAATAATAATATGCAATTCTATGCAATCACAGTTTAACAAGCAGTCTTGAATAGTTTATAAAAATAATTTTCCTATTGTTGTGCCTAAATAGAGAAGTAGAGGCTGCTTATTGAAAAGTAAGCAAAGATAAAAAACAGAACATTATACGCAGTAGAAGTGTCCACCAAAGTCTTAAACTGTATAGAAAAATAATATTCCAGTGTTGCTACTAAGTAGAGGAGTAGAGACTGCCCATGGAAAACTAAACAAAAATATAAAACCAGAACATTATACGCAGTAGGAGAGTCCACGGTGAAGGATTTGGGCTGTTATACTCTTCATTTGAGGGAGGAAATAATAGGCCTATACATTTTTTTTTTCATATGTTATATATAATTTTAATAATTAAATTTAAAGCTAGGATAGAGTGACCTTACTGTTCAGTTTCTTTACGTTCTGCAAAGTAAGATCCCCATTGTGCATCACTGCGATCCACAAACACCTTCCCATGATGGTGTTTATTTGCCAATGAAGGTTGATAGTTTGAAAGTATTTTACAGCGAGTATTTTTTTTGCATCTGGGACCTAGTGCCCCACATTCTGTTGATAGCATTCTCGTGAACGAGGGTGTTTTCCACACTAGACTCAATTTCGGTATTGTTAATCTTGACACATCGTTGTCGTGAATGATATTCTCCACACTAGCCTCAATTTTTGTAATGTTAATCTTGTCACGAGTAGAAGGTTGGGTGAACCGCCAGTATCGATCTGCTGGAATGTCAGCTTTGCTTTGTGCATATGATGCAAACTGGCCATGGTTCCAGGTCGACGACGGCTTTGGCCTCCACTGGAAGCAACACCAAAGTGGGACATTCTAAGAGGGTAGTCTAGGGGAGGCGGTGAGGAATTAGAGCCAAAGGTGGGGGAGGGTTCTTAAAATATGAAGGAACCCATGGGAGTGATTGTTGAAGCTATAAAGGAACCAGAGGGTCAGACTGAAAGGTTAAACACCTTGTCGGTGATGGTCTTGATTTGTCGGTGAAGGTTTATGGTTTGAAAATATTGTGGTATGGCTTCCAATATTTTTTGTATTCTGGATCTAGTGTCCAACGTCATGTCCGCAGTGGCTTCAGCCTCGACTGGAAGCAACACCAAAGCGAGACATTCTAAGATGGTAGGCTAGGGAACAGGGTGAGGAATTAAGCCAAAAGCGAGGGAGGGTTCTTAAAGGTCCATTCAAAGCCCGAGGAACCCATGGGACCACGGGTGTGATAGTTGACGTGGGATTCTTAGGATAGTTCACTTAACAAGGGAGAGGTTTACAGAACTAAAAATTGATGTGTATGTAACTTTTATTTATTTATTTTATATATATATATATTGGTTAAACGTTGAGATCAAAATTATACCTGATTTTCTACAGTTGCTTGAAATAGCGTTTGTAAGCAAGTAATTTGAATAATCTTGTAACAGTATTCTGAGGTTAATCTTGCTTGACTCCTTGGATAGTTTCCACACCTTACGTTGTCACGAAGTTGGGATGCTTGGGCATATTTTCTGAAAAGCCTTTGCAACTATAATGGAATGGGAAATAGGACAAGCTTGATTGACGTCGCTCAATATGAAAGGCATGCTACGTTTTCTGGGTTTCCCAATTTGCAGTTTTGTATATTGTGTGCAAAAAGTTAAGTGTTAGATTGAGATTTTAGGTTCACCTCAAAATTCTGGTAGGATATGGCTGTTTTTGGCACAAGCAAAGTATTCTTCATAATTCATTTGCTTGGATCAAATCATCCATCTCTTCTCATTTGAAGCTTAGACGACGACCTAACACTTATTGCTAATAGTATAGGAATATTGTTATATGAATCCTTGGAAGCAGAAAGAAGTTTACATGCCTTCGGCTTATGAAATAAAGGGCTATTGTTATGTGAATCCTTTGAAGGGATGTGACCCAGCTCTTCAGTAAGAGCCCTTTTGGATAGGAAATATGTTTGTTTATTCCATTTTCTATAAATGTGCCGAAATGTGATGTAAACTAGAATTTGAGGTTTAAATAGGAAATGCGATTCATCCAATATTGTAAGTTAAGCACTTGTATATGAGCTCTCCCTAATGAGCAGTCGATGACGCATTGTGAGTCTCCATAAAATCAATGTTTAAGAAAGAAAACAAAATGCATAAGAAAGTTGAGCACTTGTGGGTCTCCATAAACTTATAAAGAATCAATGTTTAAGAAAGCAACAAAATGCAAAAGAGCCCCACATGCGTTAATTTCAGCTTTACTGTTGGAACAACATCCTAAATTGAGCCAGATGTGATAGGATATATTGTTCTCCGAAATGCTTCCCCTCCACAGGATCCATCTTGAGAAGCTTCATTGAAAAAGCCCACATTAAAAGAAAGAGGATTCGGTGGATAGCAAAAAGGACTTGCAACTTGGGTTTCTGGGCCCTCGAATAGTCCCTGGAAAAGCCTAAAATCCTGACAGAATGCAAGGGTGACTGATGGGTCGACCTTCAAATATGAGAAGTTTTTGGACTTCCCAAAAACCCAAGCAATGAAAACAGATCAAAATTTGTACACAAATCTCAAGGGAGGATATGGGACCTAAATCCATAATTCTAAGATATGCAAGGAGTTCTTCCCACAGATGAAAAATGCACACTGAGAAAATAGGTGATCAACAGATTCAGGGTCTTAGTAGCATAAACAATAGATATTAGGGCCATTAAAGCCCCTACCAAGTAGGTTATCTCATGTAAGGGGATACCGTTTCCATAGTGAGCCAAATGAAACATCCGAACTTTGGTGGAATAGACCATTTCCAGATTTCTTTAGACCACCAACTGTCCCTGGGATGGAGAAAGGAGGGTGAGATTGAATTGTAGGCCTGTTTTGCAGTGATCTGACCAGAAAGGGAGTTTCTGCTCCAAAATATTGGGTCTTGCTTATCTTTTTTTTTTTTTCAGAAGAAAAAAGCCACTGTATTTATCATATAAAACAGTACAAATCATAAGTCGAAGCCAGTATTAAAGCCCATATACATGACTAAAACAAAGCTTCGACTGTTTTACTGATATCACTGCAATTAAACAGTTTTCAGATGTCCACTTAATGCATCATTCTACATTTGTATTCATATTACATCTATACAAGGAATTTACATGCGAAATATAAGCCTAAGAAACTAAGCAATACATTGCACATACAAATTCAAAACGGTATTGGCGATATTCTTATCAACAAGACCCCATATGCTTGAAGAGAAACAGCATTAGTTTAATCCCTGAAAAAACAAAAACCAGACACGGCCGTCAGTGGAAACGATGATGAGCATTATATACCCGGCTTGCTTGTTGGCAAAAAGTGCCTTGATGATCTGCTTATATATATATATATATATATATATATATATATAAGGAAAACAGAGACAAAATTAAGAAAATCAGATGTAACCAAAAATTGTTGTACGCTCGCTTGCCGCTGTATAAAAACGATATTATGGGATGGGTATTTCACTTGACCAAATGCATTGGCCGTCTTTGAATTGCTGAACCAACATGTTACCAAAAGTCATATCAATGCCCTTTTTAGATAGACCATCTGCTCTTGTGTTCATTTCTCTGTTTATGTGCGTAATAGAGGGCTTGTTCGTCATATCTCATAACCTCTGAGTTCTCAACAACCATCCCAGAGCAGCCGGAAGACGAAGAGCAGATCTTCCACATACAGCCTCAATGATGACCCGGAAATCGCCGAATATGTTTGCATCCACAATGCCCAGGCAATGACCAGCATACAGACCACCCCATAGCAGATCTTCCACATACAGCCTCAATGATGACCCGGGAATTGCCGAATATGTTTGCATCCACAATACCCAGGCAATGACCAGCATACAGACCACCCAATAGGGCCATGAGCTCAGCCAGGATATTGTTTCCATTGCCACCATGCCAGCAAATGTGTATGCGTTCCTCCCCTGATATCATCTATCTTTTAAGTAAAGTCCAATGGATGCCAAATTATTGGCAAATGAGCCCCATTGGACTTTCCAAATACCCCAAGCAATGATAACAGATAAAAATTGGAATAGACCATTTCCAGATTTCTTTAGACCACCATCTTTTCCCTGTCCCTGGGATGGAGAAAGGAGTCTGAGATTGAATTGTGTAGGCCTGTTCTGCAGTGATCACCAGAAAGGGAGTTTCTGCTCCAAACTAATGTGTCTTGCTTATCTTTTATATGAAGACCGTTGGATGCCAAATTATTGGCAAAGGAGCCCCATTGGACTTTCCAAATACCCCAAGCATTGAAAACAGATAAAAAAATGTAGAAGCCCGTCCTGTGGTCCCACCACTGTAAACAAATCTCAAGGGAGGATACGGGACCAAAATCCATAATTCTAAGAGATGCAAGGAGTTCTTCCCACAAAGATGTGGAAAAAATCCAAAAATCCATAATTCTAAGAGATGCAAGGAGATGTTCCCACAAAGATGTGAAAAATGCACATTGAGAAAATAGGTGATCAACAGATTCAGGGCCATAGTATAGCATAAACAATAGATATTAGGGCCATTAAAGCCCCCACTAAGTAGATTATCTCTTGTAAGGATACCGTTTTCCAAAGTGAGCCAAATGAGCTTGGTTGGAATAGACCATTTCCAGATTTCTTTAGACCACCATCTCTCCCATCCCTGGGATGGAGAAAGGAGTCTGAGATTGAATTGTAGGCCTGTTTTGCAGTGATCTGACCATCAAGGGAGTTTCTGCTACAAACTGATGTGTCTTGCTTATCTTTTAAATAAAAGATGGTTGGATGCCAAATTATTGACAAAGGATCCCCATTCTATAACCAGGGAAACTTATAGCCCCAAAGTCTAGGAACTTTTCCAAACATCTAGGAACTTTTCCAAACATCCATGGTGAACCTGCATAGGAGAGATGAGGGCATAACCGAAAAATGCCATGCGCAGTAAGGGAACCTTGAACCACCAAAGTCGAGTAACTTTTCCAAACATCCAGGGTGAACCTGCATAGGAGAAATGAGGCATGGCATAACTGAAAAATGCCATGCGCACTAAGATGAGATTAATTTAGGGGAAGCAATAATAGGAGGAGCCACCTATAAAAGGGGTCCTTTCTAAGTGTGACTTGACCATTTCCCACTTTCCAAGCAATGCAACATTGAATCCAAGAAAGAGCCTTCATGATCCATCCATATATCTCTGATGCTTATAAATGAGCTCAGCCTCTCGGAAAATGCCCTGTTATGATACTGCACCAAATGCTCGAACTTGTAGTGGCCCTCCAAAAACTCTTCATGGCCAAGGCTTTTTGTCTGGTTAGCGAGATGAAGACCAACCCTTTTTAAGTGTTTGTAGGTAACTGGATTAGTAGCCTATGAAGGTGCAGTGCGGAAATCCTCCATTTTTCTTTGGTAGGCTTGGTCAATCAATGGTGCCCGAGGTGGTGCAGCGAGTGACAATTGGACCCCTCAATTGTAATCAATTTGTTTGGTGGGTTGGTATGCAATTTTGAATTTTTAAAGCGAGTGCATTAAAAGGTAGAGGAGAGTAGAGGCGAGTAAGTAAAATTCACAAGTGGGGAATATCTTCTTTGAGCAATCTTGACAGCATGTCCTTGTAAGGAAGGGACAAGCGTTTGGCTATTGGCTGTGGGTGTTTTTGGTTAGATTCTAAAATTTGGCCCAAGGTGTCTTTTAGTGGCAAGAGTGTGGAGTTGACTACAACCAAACAAAATCTGATTCAAAATGCCCCTTGTCTTATGCACAAGGTTTTATTGGATCATGCTATTCAATCATGATCAATCTGCTTAATGGTCCAAGGTAATATTCTTAGGCCAAGGTTTTATTGGATTAGATGTAGCCTATGATGGTGCAGTACTTAATCCTCCATTTTCATCTGTTTGGCATGGTCAATGGCGTAGGGGTGTGGCATGGTCAATGGCGTAGGGGTGGTACAACGGGCAACAATTTGACCCCTCAATTGTAATCAATGTTGTTGGTGGGTTGGTATGCAATTTTGAATTTTGAAAGCAAGTGCATTAGAAGGTAGAGGGGAATTGAGGTGAGTAAGTAAAATTAAGAAGTGGGGAATATCTTCTTTGAGCAATCTTGACACTACATGTAGATTGATAAGATAATGTTGTCATGGTGTACCCTTCCTTGTAAGGAAGTGACAAGCCGTTCGCTATTGGTTGTGGGTGTTTTTGGTGAGACTCTAAAATTTGGCTTGAGGTGTCTTTTAGTGGCAAGAGTGTGGAGTTGACTACACCCAGACAAAATCTAATTCAAAATCCCCCTTGTCATATGCACAAGGTTTTATTGGATCATGCTATTCAATCACGATCTATTTGCTTAATGGGCCAAGGTAATATTCTTAGGCCAAGGTTTTATTGGATTAGATGTAGCCTATGATGGTGCAGTGCATAAATCCTCCATTTTTCTCTGGTAGGCTTGGTCAATGGTGTTGGGGTGGTGCAACACGTGACAATTTGACCCCTTGATCGTAATCAATGTGGTTGGTGGGTTGGTACACAATTTTGAATTTTGAAAGCAAGTGCATTAAAAGGTAGAGGGGAGTAAGTAAAATTCACAAGTGGCAAATATCTTCGCTGAGCAATCTTGACAATACATGCAGATTGATAAGATAACCTTGTCATGGTGTACCCTTCCTTTAAGGAAGTGACACAAGCCGTTGGCTATTGGCTGTTGGTGTTTTTGGTGAGACTCTAAAATTTGGCTTGAGGTGTCTTTTAGTGGCAAGAGTGTGGAGTTGACTACAACCAGACAAATTCTGATTCAAAATCCCCCTTGTCTTATGCACAAGGTTTTATTGGATCATGCTATTCAATCACGATCTATCTGTTAAATGGGCCAAGGTAATATTCTTAGGCCAATGTTTTATTGGATTAGATGTAGCCTATGATGGTGTAGTACATAAATCCTCCATTATTCTCTGGTAGGCCTGGTCAATGGCGTTGGGGTGGTGCAATAGGCGACAATTTGACCCCTTAATCGTAATCACGTGGTTGGTGGGTTGGTATGCAATTTTGAATTTTGAAAGTAAGTGCATTAAAAGGTAGAGGGGGAGGAAGTAAAATTCTTAAGTGTCGGGAACATCTTCTCTGAGCAATCTTGATAGTACAGGCAAATTGATAAGATAATGCTGTCATGATGTCCCTGCCCTTGTAAGTAATGGACAAGCGGTTGGCTATTGGTTGTGGGTGTTTTTGGTGAGACTCTAAATTTGGTCGAAGGTGTCTTTTAGTGGCAAGAGCATGGCGCTGACTACAACTAGACAAAGTCTAATTCAAAATCCCCCTTGTCTCATGCACAAGGTTTTATTGGATCATGCTATTCAATCATGATCTATTTGCTTAATGGGCCAAGGTAATATTCTTAGTTGACTGCTTTCCATCAAGTTCTACTAATGTCAGAATCCAGGTGACTCTAGCTTAATTGGTTGCATGGAAAAGACATACTAGAAGAAGTGTCCTACCAATTTGGAATGGACAATGTTTGCGGGGTTAGAATAATAATAGGCCCGATCATTCAAGTCAACTGCATTCATTTATTACCACGTTAGCTCCCATTTTGAAATTTATCCCCTGTGAGGCAAGGTTTTATAGTTTGATTGATTGGCAAGAATCCATTACATGATCTGAGGTGGGTGGAATTGCCATATCACTCTTCCACATGGCCAGTGAAATCAACACAGTTTGACCAAATATTGGATGTGGAGAAACTCATAGATGTCACCATAGCAGCAAAAAATGCACCGGCATCCAAGGATCGACGGTTCAAATCAATGGTTGAAAACTCAGTGCAATTCGAAATTCCTCCTCCGGTGGATGGCCCAGTTTACTTTGACAAGGTTCCCTTCGCTGAACAATTTCATAAGCAGAATGCCAAAAATAAGATTTCGAAATCAATTAAGGCCTAAGAGGAGATCCAAAACTTATCTTGGGAGTCCACGTTTATTGGGAAAGCATCGCGAGATTGAAGGAGAGAGCATTAGTTGGGAGATGGGAGTTTGCGACCCTAAACAATGTGCAATTGAAGGAATGGATTTAGAAGACCTTGTACTTATAGCTAGGTTACATGCCAAAAGTAAGCGCCCTCGTAAATGGCTAGTTTTGATTTCACTTCTTAGAGGAAGAAAATGCCATTAAGATCTTAGCCTTGCCATGGGCGAAAGGACGTGGCTTCTTAATAATGCAAAATGGAATGTAGGCTTTGATCCCATTATGGACTCCCCCAAAAGAAAAATCATATGGGCCAAACTTCTTGGCCTCCCCCTTGAATTATGGTAAAAAAAAATGATCATGTAGATTGCAAGTAAGATTGGGAAATTTTACTATGTGGATGAGGGACGCATAGGGATTTTGGACAAAAGGGCGGTGTGGTTCCTTGTTGAAGTGAACCTTTCAAGTGGACTTTTAAATGCAATAGAACATTCTCCATTAGGCAACAAGTGGATCACTGGGATGCCATAAAATTGAACACTTAATAGTAGGATGTCCACTTTGGTTTAAAAGAGGTCGTACAAAAAAAGATTGGAAGGCTACGTGAGTTAACAGATTCCCTTTAGGAGATGAAAGGTTGGAGGGCTACGTGAGTTAAGCATTTTTTGGGCTCACAGAGCCTTGTCATGGAAGGTTCCCCGACTAGGAAATTTTCAGTCCAGATGTCTCCCATGTTGGATTGAAAACAATCCATTGATCGACATCAGAGTGGGGATGCCATGGAGGATCTACATGTATCCAATGTCCACTGGAATATTCGATCTAATCATCTACCAATATTTGAATGTACATCTCTGAGATTCTCCTTATTGTTGCGTATTTGCCATAGACCCGCTCAAAACGAGGGATTTTCCCCATTATCTGAGGATGTTGATCTTGAGAACCTCCCAAGTATTTCTTCCATGAGCCTTGAACGTCCATAAAGAAAAATTTCTTTCAAGAAAGGGGCTTAAACGTCATCTAAATCAGAGAAGGAAGTGGCACTCAGAAGGAAAAAGAAGGAAAGCTAAATACACAAAAAAAAATCTATGGCGATATTGATTCAGAGTTAAATGGCCGCTTCTTTGAGACTTTGGAGGTGTCATTATTCCCTCCATTCGACCTTGGTCCATCAAATGATGATAATTCATCTTTGTAAGTCAATGAACTCGAGACCTTAAGATAATGTCCTTGAACATTAGGGGGTTGGGATCTCCTTTGACTATAAGATCTCTAAATAGCAATATTCAAACAAAGGATTCAATTCTTGTTTTATATGAAACTATTGCTCAGATGGAATAGGCTTGTGATTTACTTTTGAAAATTTTCCCTTATTGGTGTGTTTTTTCCGCTAGTGCTTTTGGTATACCAGGAGGGCTTGTTGCCATGTGGAACCCAAAGCGATGCTCATTCAAAGCTTACAAGTCATGTACTGGAATCCTCCTATCAGGATATTGCAAAGGAACAAGTCTTCAAATTTAGATATTGAACATATATACTTCCTACAACGATAGGAGAGCATTCTGGGATAAAATTGATGTTTGTGGCATTCTTGAAATTCAACATCTAATAATAGATGGAGATTTGAATTTCATTATGGAAGTCTGGGAATGTTGGGCCCAAAAGGCTAAGATGTACTCGTTAGTTGCGTATTTCAAGGACCTCTTCAATCTTAAGTTTCTCAAGGACATTGCCCCCAACCTCATTTGTCGTACTTGGAGAAATGGGTGATTTGGAACAAAAGGAATTGCAAAATGACTTGATCGGTTCTTTGTCCACTCCTCACTGCTTTTGAGAATGGAGGCACTTGAGTCAATTTCTTTATTCTCTGAAGCATGTGATCATGATGCTATTCTATTGGTTTGGAGGGTGGATGGAGAGTTGATTTATCTGCCTTTTAAATTCATTCATGCATGGATTGTTTAGCCAGAATTGATCGAACTGGTCTGCAATTCTTGGAGTCGGCCTATATCGGTTGATAATATCACCCAAATGGAGGAGCTTTGTTTCAAACTTGGGAGGCTCAAGTTGGAGGTTCGGGTTTGGAATAATAAACGAAAGGAAGAACAATAGAGACCTCCACGCCATTGAATATTAAATTGCTTCCCTCATTCCTCCTTCAAACTTGGAATTCTTCTCTGAACAAACAAAGGAAGTTGTTTTGGACCTGGTACAAAGGAAGAACAAAATCTTAAAATTTCAAGAAGAGTGGCGATTAAAGAGCAAGATGGCCTAGATCAAAGCAGGTGACGAAAACACTAGTTTTTTTTAGTGTAGCAGAAAAAAGAAAGGCTGCTAATTCTATATGGCACATTCGGGCCGAGGATGTGCCATATATAATTAGCAATGTTTCTTTTTTATTCTATATGGGACATTTGAGCCGAGCATGAAAGACTTCTCACCTCATACAATGACATTAATAATGAGGCTTTCAGATATTTTAGCCAACAATTCAAGGGGCTGGAGGAGGATAATATCATTGACAAAATGAAGTAGGCTAGCTTGTTTCCCCATGTGGTCAGTGATGAATATAATAGGCTGATGGATAGACCAATCTCAAAAGAGGAACTCTTGAACACCTTGAAAGAGATGGCGAAAGATGAGAGTTCGGGTCTGGATTGATGGCCCGTTGAGTTTTTTCTTTCCTTCGATGTCATGGGTTCAACGCTGCTTCAAATGGTGGATGAATCACTTTGTTTTGGCTACATATCAGGTGCCATCAACACAACTTTACTTGCTCTCATTCCTAAAAAATCTCATTATCTATGTTTTTCTAAGTTTAGACCCATCTCTCTTTGTAACTCGGTCTACAAAATTATATCTAAGCTCATAGCTAACAAAGTCAAACAGATCCTTTCACAACATATCAACTTGGAACAATTTGGCTTCCTTCCTGATAGAAGAATCCAAGATGTCGTGGCCATAGCGCAACAATGCATTCACACTATCAAATTTGCGCAACTTAAGGCATGTTTAATGAAAACTGATCTCATGAGGGCTTATGATAGGGTTGATTGGGACTTTCTCAGAATGATCCTCCACAAAATTGGATTTCCTCACAGGCATGTCAAATGGATAATGGCTTGCATCATCTTGACATCCATTGTTGTCTTAATAAATGGTGTACCGATTGATTTCTTCAAGATCTCTAAGGGCTTGCAGCAAGGATGTGCCCTCTCTCCCTTGCTCTTTGTTATGATCATGGATGCACTTAGCAGAGGTCTGTTGGTAGCCAAGGAATCTGGCACAATTTCAGGATGCAAGGTCACAAATAACACTTCCACCACTCACCTCTTGTTCATGGACGATGTACTTTGTTTTTTAGAAGCCAAGATTTCATAGTGGGAGGTGTTCTTCCAGGTTATCTCTAAATTTGGTAGGGCCTTCAGGCTCATCCTCAAGAAAAGATAAATTTGAAATCATCTTGGACGGGGAGCACTCAGAGACAATTCAACAAATAACATCTCTCTTCAGGGTGAAATCCAAATCTCTGTTTGGTGGCTTTAAGTATTTGAGTTTTTTTCTTATAGCTATGCAAGTATGAGATTCTGGATTGGAGTTGGTTGATTAACAAATTTGAGAAAAAGCTTACCCTTTGGGACCACAAATGGCTCACTTCGGGGGGTAGAGTTATAATGATTATGCTAGTCTTGCAAGGGATTTTTGTTTTTTGGATGCACTTATTCCACCTCACATTGACAATTATCTGAATAATTGATGTCGTCATAGCTAAATTTCTTTGGTATGGAACTGGAAATTTCAAGAAACTGCACTGTATTTGGCTCGACTCTCTTTCTAGACCATCTGAGTTAGGTGGATGGATCTTGAGGGACACTAGGCTCTTCAATCCAGCGTTTCTTTCTTAGAATTTGCGGCAGGCCTTTAATGAGCATGGCAATTGGCAAGAGATAATTTAGGGGAAGTATCTTCAACACTTTAGCTTGGAGGATTGGATTGGTGTAGGGGCTCCCTTTAAAGGTTAATCATCTTGCATTTGGCTTAATTTGACGTTGGCTAAACCTTGGCTCTATGGTAACTTAAGTTGGAAGGTGGGTAATGGAGAGGTGTTAATTCGCTGGCTTGGATTCGATTAAGGGTTTCATTGGAGACCACATTATTTCACCTTAAACCATCCATTCTCTGAACTAACAAGGCATATACCATTTAGCTAATTTGAATTCTCGGATACCAGATCACTCTTGTTTTCCTCTTCGCTGCACTTGTGGGAGATTGGTTTGGCAGTTGAATTCGAATGAGAATCTTATCAGATTAAATTGTGGGAGGTAGGGATTACTTTGTCACATAGGCCAAATAAGTTTGCTTGGTGACGGCGCGCTGCTGTTGGCAACGTTTCTGTCAGTGAAGCCTACTCTTACATCTTTGGGAATAATCTACTTGGTCCATTTGCTGACACACGTGGAAATAAGACACCCCTCTTAAACTCAATTGTTTTGTCGAGTTGACTCTCCATAATCGCATCCTCACCTGGGAGAATCTAACGAAGAGAAGTTTCGAGGGCTCGAGTCTATGCCATTCTATGTGGTTGTGCTTTTGAAGATTGCTTGCCTTTGTTCTTGGCTCTCCCTTCGTTATTGCAATTTGGGAGAAGTCTCGTTTTTGCGCAAAATCAATGTCAAGGGGGATCACTCTATTATTTCGTGCCTCTATTTTTGGTCTCTAGGTTGAAAGCTCATAGAGCTCTCCCTCTGTATATATTCTGGGGTATTTGGCGTTCCAGAAATGCTTGTATTTTTTAAAACAAGCCCCCAGAGATTTTGGCCACCACTCTCAAGATCACTGCTTACTTCAATGAGATTGCCCCTTGGGTCCCTAGACCTTCCCAATGCTTTGTTTACTTCATGGACCTAGGGGATTCGTTCCCAATTGGATTCTTTGATGGGGCCTCATTTGGGGGTCGGTGTGGGATGTGGGGCTTTCATCAAACTATTCGATGCTAGTGCATATCGATTCTATTGGTATGGAGGGCATGGGTCTGATTGCAGGGCGAATGTTGTGGCTCTGTGGGGGGTTCTCCAATGGTTGTGCTATCGACAATATCAAGATTGTTGGGGACTCAAGACGGTCATTGATTGGGTACAGGGGAAGTCTTCTCTTGAGGACCCTCCCCTTCACCACTGGAAGGTTAATATCTTGTCTTTGTTGCCATCTGTGCTCGACATCTCTTTCCAACATGCTTACCAGGAGAAAAACCAAGAGGTGGATGCCCTCTCCAAGTGTGGGGTCTCTCTACAATTTGGGCTTACGTTTTATGAACTCCTGCACAACAAATTTGCATGGGACTCAGGGTCCTTTGCATCTTAGACTGAGTTGGCTCTCTTTTTCTTCTGCTAGCTTTTTTATCATGCTTCTGTGATGGCTTCTTGCCTTCCCGACTTTTTTTTGGACTCTCTTCTTACTGGCTCGATTTCCTTTTTGTTTTGATGTATTGGAACTACCTTCAATGGCTCCGTTGAACTTATTTGATCCATCATGGTCTACCTTAATTCTCAAAAGACAGTCTTTCTTTTTGATACACTTCTCCATGTATTGTTTGAGAAATATGCTCTTGGTTATTCTCCTTGCTCCGATATATGTAACTCCTCTTTATTAATGAAGGTTTCCTTTGAAAAAATGGAACCAAAATGAAATAAAATGCATGTGTAGGTGAAATAATGAAAATGTATTGGATAAACAATATTAACACATAGCATTCATAGCAACCATATGCCAATGATCAACTTTAAATAATCACACACATCATAGAAAATGATATTAATTTTGCATATCCATAAAAAATAATAAAATAATATTTTAATAGACATGGGTCCAAGGAACTAGTTGCATAGGAGCAACTTTCCACCAAAATGTAGGCATCTAATGTGGATGCCACCCCCACATTGATGTTTAAGGGTGTTGGGGCAAAGGAACCAAGGTACACACTTTTATCTCTTTTAAACCAACCCATTTGCTCTTTAAGGGTGTTGGGGCAAAGGAACCAAGGTACACACTTTTATCTCTTTTAAACCAACCCATTTGCTCTTTAAGGGTGTTGGGGCAAAGGAACCAAGGTACACACTTTTATCTCTTTTAAACCAACCCATTTGCTCTGAGGCTAAATGAATTTTCTCATTACAAAGCACTCCAAACATTTCTTCCGACCATGGCAACATGTTCCATTGCTTCACAACACAAGAAATATTTTCCCTTCTCTACTTAGTAATCCCTCAACTATATTTTTCTCTCAAGTGCTATTTTGTCTAAGTAGAGAGAGTTCAATTCTTGTGGGACAACTTTGTATGAACAATAATTGTGTGGCAAGCATCTAAAGGATTAGAAAATGCACATTAAGGGATGGATTTCTAACTTACCTAGACTCTATGCTCAGATACAACCATTTGTCTTTCACCCAAGGTTTATGATTGCCTCCATTTGTCGTTCACCCAAGGTCTATGATTTGCCTTTTCATAGTGTCGATTTTTGTTCAAATTATACATTGGCCCATGGTTAAAACTAGAGAAGAATGAAGTGAATAGAAAATGAGTGTTTAGACAAATGAGCATTAACATTAATTTTCTTTTCACAAGAAAAAAACTGACTAGCTTTCATTAAAAAGAGGTAGTTACTTTTGCTATGAGGAATGTAGGACTCTTACACATCTCATGCTTATTACTTTGTTTTACATATATGTAACAAGACTCCCCCAACCTGTTAAATGCATCCCTCCCTTAATTAGTTAAGGGAGGTGGATAGTTTCATTTAAGGCACATGGTTGGAAATAGATGAGGTACTAGGTTGACACTTAGCAATAATGCATTTACTTTTCATGAGCCCCATTTCCTTTTGTCCTTTGGTGGAATCATAGCCCCCCATGGTCTCTCCATTGATCTTGGACCACTATATGTTATATTCCAACATTATTACTTAGCTTGAGTTCATTGTGGCAAGTCTACCACTTGGTCCATATAAGCATATTTAATTATATACTTGCCTATTCACTCAATTGTTGAACCTTGCTAAATTCTTGTGATTATCTGTCTTGGGAATATAATTCATCCCACTATCTAGCTTGAAAGCAAAAGCAAGAGTGAGAGCGTCGATACCTTGCCAATGCCACACAATATACTCATTTAAGAGTTCATCATGCCACTTGTAGGAATTGAACTTGGGTGGGGAGGATAACGACCATTCCTCCTAACCACCCATGCTAGACTTAATTGTCTTAACTCTTGTGATTATAGCTAGACATTTACAATTTGAGGAAACAACACAAACTATACATGAAGTGAGAGACACTGGTAGCAGTGGTAAAATGTAAAATTTGACAGGTATTTCTCTATTTTTCACTTATTTAATTGTCATTTATGAACATTTTTAAAATCTACATGTCATTAATAACACTTATAATTTTTTTGAAACATAAATTTGACACACACACACACACAGATAGTGTAAATAATAAATGAAATGACCATTTTCATGGCATTTTTCTTAGGTTAATTGCGCTGAACGACGGTCTTCACTGTGGTAGAGATGTTGTAATGTCCTGTCCTCTTTAACATTTTGACTTACTCAAATTACATAAAAATACAAAAAATAAAATAAAATAAAAGATAAAAAATAAAATAAGTAAACTATAAATTATACATTAAAATAAGATTAAAGTAAAATAGTCAATTTACCATCTATAATTTTTGGACTCTAGATTTAGAAGATAATATTTTAGATTGTAATATTTTCATTTTAAAAAAGAATATAATATTTTAAAATTTTTAATAAAATTATTTATTTTTTAACTCCTGAAAATAAAATAAAAATGAAATAACATTTTGTGGAAACATTTTTACTTGTCAACATAAAATAAAATTAATAAAATAAATAACTTTAAAATAAAAGTAACTTCATGGTATTGACTTATGGTATGAGAAACCATGGTATTCATGTGGAATATGGGCTATTTAAAGCGGGGGAATTAAATTAGACTAGATCAATCTTAACTTTGGATCTACTAAGCATCGAGAGAGATCAATATCTTTTTTCACTCAAAAAGAGGTTTGCATCTCAAGGGATTTGATCCCTCTTGACGCTTGGTAGATTTGGAGTTAAGATGAATCTAGGTTCGTTTAAAAAAAACCTGATAGATATTTATAAAAACTTGAGTTTAAGTTGTTTAATATGTAGAGTTGGAGTTTTTCAGGGGTTGAATCCATTTATGCATTTAAATATATATTTTAAATAACAAAAAATCACAATCTTGCTTGGAATTGTATTGTCGGATTTTGGTGAAAAGATTATTTTGTCTATAAGCTAGATCGTGCCCCTCCACATAGACACACATCACTTTAAGTTCTAGATAAATAATAGTTCTAACTCTTAAAATTGGAAAGTTAACATGTAGTCTTGTAAATTTTTAAGATAATAAAGAATTTTTAACATAAAAATTGATTTTTCTATAAAATAACAAAGAGTTTTTATTTTATTTTTATAATATAACAAGTAGTTTTAATAAGTACTTTTCCATAATATTTTTTGTGTGGAGTGAATTCTATTAACGTTGAAAACATGAGACTACATCAAAGATTATCATAAATCATACCAATCTCTCACTGGGGAGACTAGACCATAACCAAAATTGTACCCTGCGAAGGGACACAAGAGACAACTTGAAACTAATAGAACTAACATCAAACAATCCTGTCACGGGATATTGACTTATCTGGCCATATAAAGAGTTAATTGCAAAAAAGAAACCATAAACTCAATCCATCACAAAGTCAAGGAAGCGGTTGAGAATTAGAGCCTGCTACTCAGGTAGGGGTTGTTGGGTTTGGTGGAGAACTAGCAAGGGCGGGAGGGATGTCTACATGTTGTTCAGTCCTCGCCAACCTGTAATCTATCTTTTCCATCTTGCAATCATAATCTTTCAAGTACCCATGCATGCAATCCAGGGATTGTAACAAGTCCATCCTAGACTCATGGCGATCCGACAAAGTGCGTCCCAGGAGGAACATCTACCAATATAAATCTACTATCTGCATATACTGATTAAATTTGCCTCATTTATGTCTCATATCAATGTTCCATCTTGTCAACTCTGCCAACACTTTAGAATTTGGAAGGGAAGTTTTTTGGGAGGAAGGTTCCCTTTAAGACCGGGTCAATTTTTTCTACATGAGTACCAAAATCTGCTCCCTATATTTGGCTACAAAACTTGATACTCTCTGATGTAGACGAGAGTTTCCTTTGTAGGGACACTCCTTATAGGAGGCAATCCCTCTCCTCACTCATGATCTCTATCTAGGCATGGAAAAGACAACCCCTGGAGCCTAGGCTATAAGATATGAATTGCACTGGATAGACATAACTTCTCTCCCTAGATCCAGCTCACCTTTAAATGGCCATAAATTGCTTGATACATGGCTCGTAAATCTGCTAGCGGGGCACCCTTTTGAGCAAGGCAGACACTGGTTGACACAAATTCCAAGTTCCGCTCTTTGCTAACTTTAGACTCCAATTAACATAAGAAAATTTTGAAGTCAAATTGTATGAACTACCCTTAAAGGGGATACCATTACATTAAAACCTAATAGAAAGAGAGGATCAAATCATCTAGAAATAGGAGGTGGAGACATCCACCTCTACAGGGCTAAGATGCTCGTGGTCACCATCACTTGTGCTTGGAGTTGGAGCTACTACAACTTCAATCCTTTTGAGATGGGTTCCCATTCTTTTCTGGTTGAGCACCAACTTATGCAACATTATCACAATTTCTTCCTCGACATCATTTCTATCCATGATAACCTTCCCTAGCAACATTTCCATTCTTTAATAAAGGTTGATGGTTAACAAATATTGGTTTATCTTGCCATGGGTGTGCCCCATGTTAGGCACCAAGTCTCTAATGTCATCTAAAACCTCTAAATCCAACAAGCAATTCCTCTCCACTACAATATCAATTTTGAATTCCCATAATTCCTCCTGGATTGCAATTGAAACTTGCTCTAAGAACAAACGAGCATGACTTCCGCTTGCTTGACGACATCGAGCTCACTGTCGAACCATGCTGTCAAATAGAGAAACCTAGACCAGATACTATAAGGAAGAAGACTCTCAAGCTTTAGAGAAGGGGGGGACTTGGGGAGAATCCACCTCTCTCTGAAATCCTGACAGATACGTAGGAGGAGGAAGGCCAACACACATAACAAGGGAAACAATAGCCCAACCCGCCAACCAAACAATTGATTTAAAGCCATGAGTGGACACCTAATTGTTAATTTTAACTTAACAATCTATTTGTAGTTTACTACGACAAACACTGAATACTTCACACTGCAACCTACACAAATAAATTGCGGAGGAAATATAAGTGCCGAAACAAAACTGAACAAGAATAAATCACACACACATCTGTCACAGTTATTTTTGGACCAATGTCCTTGGAAAAACCCAATGGGGGAAAACTGGTGCAACAAGTGAGATTTTATATATTATGAAGTAAATATTTTTGAGTACCAAGTTTATGATTGACACATCTGTCAAATCATGCAAATAAACTGACAGAAAAAATCTTGTGAGACAAACCTCACTCCTCCACGCGAACTCGACACTGATTAACACTCAAACTAGACTGCCCTGTGCTGCCTATGCGCAGTGACTATGTCACAGCTACGGCTGCCCTCTGTTTCTGCGCTGGTCTGTCTGCTGGTTGGAAACTGAGGTCTTCTGGCCTCCGAAAAATTTATGTGGGATCTGGCACTGGCCCAACGTTGTCTCCTCAGCGAAATTACGACTTCCCTTCAGGCTATGGTGTAGTGACTGTGTAAGCATTGCGACACTGGCTCTGCGTTGCCTCTGTGGCTCTCTGTCTCTGTTGCTATGCACTCTTCGACTCAGCAATCCTTCCAACCAGAATTATTGTCCCTCTCTGCAAAAGATCTCTCGATCGGATTTTGTCTTTGAGCACTGCTCACTAAAGAAATCAATCTCTTTGTCTTTACTTCACCAATGTGATTTCCAAATGAGCCTTCAGTCCATTCTTATAGTCTTCTTGTTGAAACTTCAACGACCTAGATTAGATCTCTAATCAATGACTAAGATTAACTTTTGACTTGATTCACCTTTTCTAGAACATTCACATCCATATTCTATTAATTCACTTTAATTATTTTATTTTCTTAAGTTTAAGCTTAGGGTCCTTTTAAAAATTATTAATTATTTTAATAGAATACAATTCGAGTGGAATTTCACTACGCGATCTTTGGGTTATCTAGAATACATGTGTCTATTAGGGGAATTTTGAGGTTTGAAATGGGCCTCTTAAGGAAATTATAAAATAAGATTTGATTACATCATCGAAATTTTAGAGGGAAAAAAGAAAAAAACTATTTTTTCAACTCGTATTTTCAACTTATCTCCTAAAGTTTTTCCTCAAATTTCGAACGGGAATACTCATTGGATGCAAAATTTAATTCCTCATCCAAGGAGTACCCATGTTGCATACTTTCGATGAATTCTTCTACATGAAAAATGTGAAATACATAAAAAACATGATTGCAATCACGTTTTTTTATGTATTTCTCATTTTTCGTGTAGCAGGGTCTATCAAAAGTATGCAACATGGGTACTCATTGGATGAAGAATTAAATTTTGCATCCAACGAGTACTCTCGCTTGAAATTTGAATAAAAAATTTGGGAGATAAGTTGAAAATACGAGTTGAAAAATTAGTTTTATTATTTTATTGTTTTTTAATATTTTTACCCTTTTACTTAAAAAATGGTGAATCATCCTCATGGTTGACATCATCATCTTGAATCCCATTGTTTATTATAAAGTTTATTTTGGTTGTACATTTTTGTAGGAGGCCCATTTTAGACCTCAAAATTCCCCTAATGAAGCCTTTCTGCAAATTTGGAGACTTAGATCACATTTGATGCTACCCCAAAATGAACACTCCCTCTTAGTGATGAATGTGCTCTAGCAACGCCCTCTGAGTACTGCTATGACCCTGTAGCATCTCCCTTTGCACTGTTGATGTCTGACACTACTGCGCAAAACGTTGTATCTGTAGTGTTGCTGACATTGCCACTGTCAACACTGCATCTGTATTGCAACTCCCTCTGAATTCTGCATCCGTGCTGTTGACTCTGCCATTGCATCTCAGTGATGAAGATACCACTGTTGCTAGTTGTTGCGCTGTAACTCTGAAGATGTTGTGCTGCTACTGGCTTTTGCACTATGCCTTCCTGCACTGCTGCCAATTTTGCTCTGTGCTGCCCAGACTCCGGCGCTGTTAACTACTGCACTGTCACTTTTGCACTCTGCACCAACTGGCACCCGTCTATCCTGCTACTTCTGTTTTGGGCTCCTCGTAGCGAGGTGATGATCTGAGAGGTGGACTCCTCAAGGATCCTACCCAAATTGTAGATCTCTGGGTCTACAACTCCAAATCCAGCCCCCTGCTCCCCTCATTTCCTCTCGACTTAGCTCATGGACTCCCTTTCTTTCCCTCATTTCACCAAAAAATTTCACTAGAAATTTCTCTTAAAATTTTAACAAAAATTTAACAAAAAATTTTTCTTAAACTTTTTCCTAGTTGGTTTTTGGATTTGAAGATCTTTAGTGACTTGGGTAGCTTATCTCCAAGTGTTTTCAAGCCCCTAGGGGCTGACTAGTACACATCCTCTAAACCCATTCCCCTTTTCATTTATCTGATTGAAAACAATACTAATACTGTCATAGAGTTTCAATTAGCTGAAGTTTAGCAGCAAATTTAATTTGCATCTTTTACTCCAGTACATTTCAGAAATAGATTTACTTTTCAGAAACTTTTGGATGCTAGTTGACAAATTTCTGAACATTCTCTCACTATTTTTTTTCTTCTTCTTCTGAGTTTTAAGATCAAATGCATCACTAGATTGGGAGTAGTTAAACTCATTTTTTTTTTTTTGATTTATTAATTATTAGTTTGTCATTTGAAGTATCTGCCGTTACACATTGAAAAAATCTGAATCTTGCATGGTTATAGTACCACTAGTTTAAAATGAATTGTTGGCATTATTATGTTTTAAGTGCAGATTACTAGAACTGATATTTCATACTTTGCACCTAGTTGTTGTAATCTGAATTTAAACACTTAATCCAATTCTTGAAGTAGATTTGTTTTACATGCTCATTCAAGTAGACTAATTTAGCTTTAATTGTGCATCTAATGATCTCGATTGAGTACCTCATACAAATGGGTTTCTGAATATAAAGTATTTTATTTCTAACATTTTACATTGGTTACTTGTTGTGTTTGCAGTAATTATTTGTGCCGAATTCATATTTTACATTGCTGGTATAAGTGTTTTTTTTCACATTAAGATCATTTTTCTGAGCCTTAAATTAAAAAAACACTTACAACATATTTCAGAAATAACTAATATTTTAGGCCCTCCCTCCGCCATCGCATCATTTCACTTTGCACTTGCATATAAGACAGTCAAATCATTAGCAACAATTTTCCATCCATTTCTTGGCCTTTATTTCCTCGCAAGATAGTTGACTCATTTTCCTCAAATCTAATTGAATCCTTCAAAATCCTGCGCAATTTAAACAAGTGTTGGTTGCTTAGTTGTGTCTCTCAGATTGGTTGGCTCCCAACCAATCTTCCCTCATTCCATTTCCATAGGGTCTACCCCCTTTAGTCTGCTATTGGGAGACAACTCAAACAGAGAGATCAGAGATCAGGGTGACAACCCCCGATTTGAGCAGTTGTCGCAGTGCCTAGACATTTTGTGCGACAACATTTTATGGCGCCGTTGCCAGGGATCAACTTATTGGACCTTGGCTTTGCGACATTCATCTCATTCATTTTTTCAATCTCTTATCATTTTTATCCCATCAACGCCACATTTTCTGGCGCCATTTCATTTCTGCATCTTTTCATCACCTTATCTTTTTCCTCTCTTATATTTTTTCCTCTCACTAATCCTTTCATTTTCTCTATTTGCACCTTTAGCACCTGGAAATTTTAGCTGGTTTCGTGTTTGGGTGGTGACGCGACTTATTCATCCATTATTTCTCAAACAAGAATCCCTCTCTGATATCCATCTGTTTCTCCCTTACTATCTTTTCGATTCTTACCCTTTGGATTTTATAGTTACATTCATGTTCAAGTGGCGACTCCATTTCTTTCATTTCTTACAAGAGTTTTTGCTAGAGGCTCACTTCTTGTGGGCTTCTTGTTTTCCTTGAGCAAAGATCTCTCTCTGACATCCATCGACTCTTTTCCCCTTCAAGTGAGTCATCATGGATGACTTGCTTGCCCCGTGTTATTTTAATAACGATCTTCATGATATCCCAGAAAATGCTAATTGATAAATTTCCTTTGTTCACAGGTAATGATGCAATCATTGTTGCAAAGCATATCTTAAAGTTTACTCGTTGTATGATAATATTTTGTAGCCCTGCACAATATAATCGTGAAGATGTCAAGATGCAGCTCTTTGTCATTTCCTTGGAAGGTGATGCTAGAGATTGGTTTTGAAACTTTCCTCATAACTCTTTTGATTCTTTACAAAACATCATACAAGATTTTAAAGATAAATATAGAGATCAAAGGAGCTCACCTTATGCCCCTTGTACTATAAAGAAAGATGAAATTGCCCCTATAAAAGACCCAGTTATCGAATAAATATTTCAAGAAAATGCACCACAATAAAATGTGCCATATTGCAGGCATTGTGACCATTCTCATGATGAATCCACTTGTACCATGGCAAGACAAATCCATGATTGTGGAGAAGCAAAAACAAACCTTCAAGTCGGTGTCAACAATGAGAGGGAAAATGATAAGCATCTAATCGAGGAACTAAAGCAAATGGTTAAAGACATGCATTTCAGCGAAACACAATTGATGAAAAAAATGGAACTTAAGCAAGAAAAATTAATAGAAAATCACGCCAAGGATATGAGGACCTTGTACACCAAATTAGAAAAATGTGATGAGGATCTAAAAACCATGAAGGTCAATCACTTCAATCAGGTGACCGCCATGCAAAATAATTTGACCACCATAGAAGATAATCATGTCAAAGAAATGAACTCTAGGCACAATTTCTTGATGGCCATGAAAGCAAATAATGGCAAAGTAATAAAAGATATGGAAGTTGGTCAGATATGTCTTCAGAACAAGGTGTTGACCATGGAGGAAAGCCATGTCAGGGAAATCAGTGCTATGAAGGTTGAACATTCTAATCAAATAATTGTTATTCAAGATAAGTTGGATGCCATCAAAATCGAAAAGACCGCTCTTCAGGATAAATTGCAAGCAATGGAAAAGATACAGGTGGAAGTATTTCAGCATGGATCAAAGGATGAAAGAAACAAAGAAGTGTCGACAGATCATAAGCCTTCCTATTTGCCAAAGCAGTTCCCATCTTATCGCAGGGAGGTTAGTTTTCCCATAAAGGACATGTTAACTATGGTAACAAGGGAAGTTAAGAATGATCAAGCTTATGTGTCACCATTGACAAAGTACATTCAGAATAAGGTTGGGCACACTTCAGGTTCTTCAATTTTTTTGTAAGAACGTATTCAAGATCTAGAAAAAAATCTACATTGGTCTCATTTGTCAACATCACAGCCCACTGAGAATAAATGCAAAAAGCAGAAAAGAAGAAGTAAGTGGTTAGATGCGTCTGATGGTCGAGAGCAGCTCGATATTCGGATAAGACAGAGTCCTACAATATGCAGGATCGGGCATGGAACATATGAGAAGCAACCCACAAATCTGCCTAAAAACAGGCAAATGCTCAGTATGCACTATATTGAACACATTTGATGCCACAAGGCATCCTTTGTATTGTATTTCTAATCTTACACTCTGTTATTTCAACATTTTCACTTTCTAGTTAGATTAAATTTATATTTTCATATTAGTAGAATAGTTAATAAATGAAGAGCTTCTATTTTCATGCGTTTAATGTTATATGATGATATTTGGATGGATGCTACTTATATAATCTTGTGTTGCTTGGATGCAGATTCTGGATTCTCACATTCCTCTGGTGAAACGTGTTCCTAAGTAGAGCCAGATTTTGACCACTCTGTGTCAATGACTCCATAACAATACACTAATTTTTTCGCAAAAGGGATTTATCATGTTCAAATTCTCGTATCATTCAGGTTTCATCATCAATCGGCAATTTGTTAAAGATGTAAACCCATTCTGCATGTTTGTAATGTAAATGATCTTAGTAAGACCATCATATATGTAACAACCTAGGTAAACTTATTATTTTGGTGAAGATTTCTATCCTAGGAGATTTTTTGTCTCACTGATTCATCTATATCTCTTGACACAAATGATTGGTAGAGTTTTTCCCTCCAAATTCACCCCAAAGCTAGGTTGGATCTTGTCGTCAAGATATTAAGTGAGTCCTAGTGTTTTTTTATCGAGTTTTGTAAAAGTAATTTGGGAACAATTCTAGCTAATTAGCTAGATTATTTTATTACAAATTATTTAGTCTACTAAATCATATTTTTTGAATTGCAGAATTTGGTAGATATTTGAGCGTTTACGACAAATGAGTGTTCCCCCTTATGGGTTAAATGTATTTTTCTTATGTAAAGAGGGTTGGAAAAAATCATTAATCCTTGATGTGTCAATTAATTAATTTTTTTGGCAAAGAAAAACAAAAAAATCCTAAGCCAAAAATTTAATTAATTTGAATCAATTAATTAAATTTTTTTGGCAAAAATAAATTAAAATTATAAGCCAAAAATTTAATTTATTCTAAGTCCTAGGTAAAATTTAATTCTCCAATATTTAAAATTCGTGGGTTTTAAATTTTTAAATTTTTGGAGGTCTCCAATCAAGGGAATATTGAAAATTTCAAGATATTTTGAACCCTTGGGCCATAGTAGTTAAGTCAAGTCAATTTTTTTTTAGGCAATTAACTCAAAATAATCATTTTTGAGTTAATTAAAATGAAATTAAAAGTAAAATTCGATTTCCTTAAAAAGTAATACTATTTCAACGGTGATGATTAAAAGATCATTTGATCTTCATCAACGGTTGAAATTGCTTTGATGGAGATCAAACCATCTAGTTGTTGGAGAATTTACCTATAAATTAGAGGTCTCTCTCCATTATTTGGATCCGATCATTGAATCGTACACTTGCTTTGAAAAACTCTTGTAAATTTTTTTGATTAATAAAACGCAAAGGCTTTGGCGTTTCAAGTCGTGGTGTTCTTCTTTCAAATTTATGTGGTAATATTGCTCTTAATACTCTGTTGCTTTTATTTGCAATTGCTGGCTAATGGCCTTCAGGATTGATGTATGCATAGGTATCTTGCACAGATTTTTGGGTTTTTAAAATATCATTTTGATTTGATAGAAATAACAGGTTTTTTAATTTCTTGATGATATTATGATTATTTGTTGAATCTCTATTAATCTAACAATCAAATCTAAGTGTGCAGAAGTTATTATTCAGGATTTGAGCGTTTGAGGAAATCTTCAGCTGGATCAACTGACTTTCAGATTACACAATCTAAAAAGCCCACTGTTTTTAATTTCTGAAGTCATCTTACAATTTTTTTTATTTGCAGGGTTTTCCTTGAGCTTGTGCCTCTCTAAAATTTCCAATTTATTTCTAAATTTGTGCAAAATTGTTTAAATCTAGCCAATAGAGGGCTTTGATCTGTAAGTTTGCTAGATCTGTAAAATATTATTGTAGATTTGTAAATACAGATTTTTTTAATTCACTGGGGTTTTGGGTATTTCATAGTTTTTGTATATACATGTTTTGGGTTTTTATCTTTTGTTTGTGCAGGAACAGATCTGAGGATTGCCGATGATTTTCGTGGATTTTGGAGACAGATCTAGGCCCAGGAGGGCAATATCTGATCTCCAAATTATTTGCAGGATAAAGAATATTTTCAGAAAGGGAACTCGATCCGGGTTCTGCAAATTTTCCGAAAGAGCATGGGAAATTTTTTTTAGGACCTAGAGGCCCTGCACTAGCCATCTCCAGCCCCCTGCTCCCCTCCTTTCCTCCTGACATAACTCACAACCTGTCTTTCTTTCCCTTATTTCACCATAAATTTTCACTAAAAATTTCCCTCAAATTTTAACAAAAAAATAAACAAAAAAATTCTCAATTTTTTTTCTGAGTTGGCTTTTGGATTTGAAGATCTTCAGTGACTTGGGCAGCTTATCTCTAAGTGTTTTCAAGCCCCTAGGGGCTGACTGGTACACATCCTCTAAACCCTTCCCCTATTTCATTTATCTGATTGAAAACAATACTAATACTAGCATAGAGTTTCAATTAGCTCAAGTTTAACACCAAATTCAGTTTGCATATTTTACTCCAATACATTTCAGAAATAGATTTACTTTTCAGAAACTTTTGGATGATAGTTGATAAATTTCTGAACATTATCTCACTACTTCTTTTTCCAGTAATTTATTTCTTAGTTTTAAGAATAGTTAAACTCAGAAAATCTATGAATTATTAATTATCAGTTTGTCATTTGAAGTTTATGTTGTTACACAGAAAAAATCTGAATCTTGCATGGTTATAGTACCACTGGTTTAAAATAAATTGCTGGCATTATCATTTGTTTAAAGAACAAATTAATAGAACTGATATTTCATACTTTGCACCTAGTTGTTGTAATACGAATTTAAACACTTAATCTAATTCTTGAAGTACATTTATTTTACATGCTCATTCAAGTAGACTAAATTAGCTTTACTTGTGCATCTAATGATCTCTGATTGAGTACCTCATACAAACGGATTTCTGAATATAAAGTGTTTTATTTCCAACATTTTACATTGGCTACTTGTTATGTTTGCAGTAATTATTTGTGCGGACTTCATATTTTCATATTAAGATAATTTTTCTGAGCTTTAAATTAAAAAACACTTACAACATATTTCAAAAATAACTCATATTTTAGGTCATCACTCTGCCATCACATCATTTCACTTTTCACTTGCATGTAAGATAGTCAAATCATTAGCAATAGTTTTCCATTCATTACTTGGCCTTTATTTCCTTCATAAGATAGTTGACTCCACAAGGCACTGGTATCATTTTCTTCAAATCTAATTAAATCCTTCAAAATCTTGTGCAATTTTTTTGTTGCTTAGTTGTGTCTCCTATATTGGTTGGTTCTCAACTAATCTCCCCTCATTCCATTTCCATAGTGTCTACCCCCCTTAGTCTGCTATTGGGAGACAACTCAAACAGAGATATTGTGGATCAGGGTGACAACCCTCGATCTGAGCCATTGTTGCGGTGTCTAGACATTTTGTGCGACGACAGGCCCTTAATGGTGTTGCATCCACTGTTTCAGCCTGAGCATTATCGATACAAGGCTTGAGGTCATGCTCATCTAGAAGGAAGGAAATCCTTGCCTTCCAGATTACGTTGTTGGAGGCACCCTCCAACCGGTCCTGGCCACGCAATCCACTAGTTGCCATCTCACCCAACTACTGTCGATTTGCTACCTCTTACCCTCTGCGCAACTAGATTTACGCACTCTCTGCTAGAGCAAGCCACAAAATCTGTTGCTACTGCACTAGAAATCTGAGTTTCTTGGGAAAGGAACTCTCTGAGGTCAGAAATCCCCAAAATGTGTTTCAGCCTAAGTCACCGCATTTGGCGAATTTTATCCCTGGGGTTCGAAATTCGCCGAACTTGAAACAATTTTGAACAAATTCGATTAAGTTCGCCGAATTTAATGCCGAACTCGAACATGATTTTTTTGCCGAATTTAATGCCGAACTTAAAGTCAAACTCCAACGATTTTTTTTAAAAAAATCGGTTAAAAATTGAATATGTTCGGTTTGGTTTGAACTTTGGGTTTCATTTTTCGGTTACTTTGAAAATTGACATGCTTATTTATTTGTGTGCATCATATTTATTTTTTAGTCTACTTAAAATTGATTTTTTTTTTAATATATATACATATTTTTTTCAAATTTCTATATGTCGAATTTTATGCCGAACTTTATCGGCAAAATTTTAGGTGCCGAACTTTATTCGAATTTCAAGGTCATCGAACTCGAACACGAACATGAACGTGGTGACTTAGGTTTTAGCTACTCTTCCTGACGCTTCTGTGCCAACAATCACTGCTGCATAGCAATATACGTCCCTCCAGTTGTTGATTTGCGTAGATCTGCTGTGTTGCTCCCTATGCCTCGGATAAGCAACAATCTGGAACAATCCTACCTCTTTGTCGGCTCACTCAGAGATATTTTCTTGCTGGTCTATCCATCCTGGCTTGGAATGCACATTCAACTGGGAGATCAATCTGCTGCTTACACAACTCTTTGATCCCAACTTCACCAATGCTGAATCTGCTAGACCTGTTCTTATGTTCCTCCTACACTTCACTTAAAAAAGCTCTGATAACATGTGGAAATTTTGTAAATCTGGAATCCTATTGCAACAAATAGAAGATATTGACCTAATTGTTAATTTTAACTTAACAATCTATTTGCAGTTTAACTAAGACAAACACTGAATACATCACACTGCAACCTACACAAATAAACTGCGGAAGAAATACAAGTGTGGAAACAAAACCGAACAAGAATAAATCACACACACATCTCACAGTTATTTTTGGACCAATGTCCCTGGAAAAACCCAATGTGGGAAAACTGGTGCAACAACTGAGGGTTTATATATTATGCTGTAAATATTTCTGAGTACAAAGCCATGACTGAAACATTTGTCAAATCATGTAGAGAAATTAACAGAAAAAATCTTGTGAGACAAACCTCACTCCTCCACGGGAACTCAACCCTGATCAACACTCAAACTGGACTACCTGGTGCTGTCTCTGCGTAGTGACTGCGTTACTCTGTGCAGTCTCTACGTCACAACTACGGTTGCCCTCTGTCTTTGCGCTGGTCTGTCTGCTGGTTGGAAACTGAGGCCTTTTGGCCTCTGAAAAATCTCTTCGGGATCTGGCACTGGCCCAACGCGGTCTCCTCAGCTAAATTTCGACTTCCATTCAGGTCTGCGCAATGATTATGTAAGCACTTTGTCACTGGCTCTGCAATGCCACTGTGGCTCTCTCTGTCTCTCCTGCTATGAACTCTCCGAGGCAGGAATCCTTCCAATCAGAATCACTGCCCCTCTTTACAAAAGATTTCTCGATCGAAGTTTCTCCTTGAGCACTGCTCCCTAAAGAAATCAATCTCTTGGTCTTTACTTAGCCAAATGTGTTTTCCAAATGACCCTTCAAGCCATTCTTATAGTCTTCTCGTTGAAACTTCAATGACCCAACTTAAATCTCTAATCAACGACTAAGATTAACTTTTTGACTTGATTCGCCTTTTCTAAAACATTCACACCCATATTTTATTAATTCATTTTAATTATTTTATTTTCCTAAGCTTAGACTTAGGGTCCCTTTAAAAATAATTAATTATTTTAATATAATACAATCCGGGTGGAATTTCACCAAACAATTTTTATGTTATCTGGAATACATGTGTCTAAGACTCACTGCAAATTTTGAGAATTAGAGTACATCCGATGCAACCAAAAAATCAACAATACCAGCTCAGGAAATGATGGGTTGGACACCACCATCCAACCTTTGGCTTCCATGGATGCGAGTGTTGAACTTTGTCTGTGGACCTATTAGGGCTTCTCAGTTTCCCAAGGTTGAGAAAGGAAACCAAAGAGGTAACCACAGACCAACTTTCGACTTGGTATCTAGCCCTACCAAATCAGAGAGGGTTCTCTTAAAATCAACCTCACAGCCAATGGAAGTGACTGGAGAGTATTAGGGTTTTAGGCTAGTTATCAGCTCCTGTAGGGGTTTTGATTTAGGTTTTGCTGGATAAAGAGCATCGAGTTTAGGAACTAGGCCAGGTATTCCAAAAGATCAGTTGCAGACATAGAATGAGGCAAGGTAGGTGTAATCAGTGACACAAATTGATCTGTCATTGTAGTGTGGTGAGGAGAAAATCATATAGCAGGAAATAAGTGAGCATAATGAATTCACTTTTTAGAGGATGAAAACACTTATGTGACAATCTCAAACAAAATAGAGCATTTAGACAATGTATTTTGTTTAAAAACTTCGGAGATTAACACAATAAGAAATGTAGATGGCTACTAGAAACATATGATAATCAAATGCATAAGAAATACTGAGGAAAACAAGTGTCATTAACCACAACATATGAATCCCATAAAAATAGCTGCAACTGCCTATATTATTCTTTGCAAAAAATCAAGTACACTAGTTCCAAAAGTATGAGCTTCAAGTATCCAACCCTCTCATCAATTTTATTTTGAGTACATATAGAAAACAAACAAGATTCCACTTCTAGGGGTCGAATCCTGATCCATAGCAACTAATTAATGAACCTAATGACTCATTGCCTAATCCTAGGGAAGTTAGAAACAACTTTGCCCTTTTTTAGCTAAATAATTGAGCTTTTCTATCAAGGCATTAATAATAAGATTAATTACAAATATGACCATTAATAAAATTATTAATCATTAGATAACTCATGAGCCAGCTGTTACAATCAACCAAGTTGACCTTTGACCTCCACATGTAACGAAAAACCTTCAAACCCAGAAACGCAACAAATTTTCCCAGAAACGCAGCAACTTTTTTAGTAGAAACGCAACAAATTGGGTTGGTGAAGAAAGCTTAGGATGTTTACTATGCCTTGGGACCCTTAAGTCATCCAAACTCATCATTTTAGCCCCATCAAAATTGATTTTAAGACCAAGTGTCCAAGAACGCAGTGAATTTTTGAAAAGGTGGCAGAAAGGTGTAAAAAATGCACTTTTTGATAATTTTATTCAAAATCATGACTGCACAAGCATCCAAAAGTGATTTTCTGAT
Organism: Pinus albicaulis; assembly: GCA_034641835.2. Lineage (NCBI taxonomy): Eukaryota > Viridiplantae > Streptophyta > Pinopsida > Pinales > Pinaceae > Pinus > Pinus albicaulis. Next base: position 1,072,110,831 of record CM076577.1, read on the forward strand.
ATCCTTAAGTCATTAGCTATCCAACCATACTTGAATTTTTGGATTTGGACCCTCTGAGAAAAAGCACATCAACTAGTTGCTGCGTTTTTGTAGGATGTTTTTTTTTGCTTTTTTGTAAAAATAGGGGTCAAATATGGAGTGATATCTCTTTAACCATAACACTTTTTACAAAACCAGGAGAGGTTTTTGAGATAAGGTTGTTGTGAAGAAACACCTCTCAGTTTTTGAAAATTCATCTTCATTTGGTTAGAAACCTCTTTTGAAAATGATGATAAAAACAGAGTCAAAAGCGCAACGAATTTTCCAGAAGTGCAACAACTTGAGGGAAGGGAATGGAGGAAATGGGGGATAGGAAAAATTCTGAAAAAATTATGGGAGGTAGGAATAGGTGTTAGGAACACAATGAAATTGAAATTTCGCAAAATGAGTGAAAAAGAGGGGCTAAAGGTCAAAGCACAAACATAGGGTAAAAGCGCAAAAATTTCTAGGGTTTTTGGGAAAATAAGGAAATGAAAGGATTTTCATGAGGGGATTGATGGGAAATGATCAGTGAAGGATGATGAAGGAGGTATAAGCTTAAAAACAAGGCCTTTGACTCTTGAATGAAGCTATGAACCATGGAAAAGGGAAAGCATAACAAAAACCCTAGCAACAAAATTTTGACTTAATCTCTGAGGAAAGAAGGTGAAAGTATGATTGATAGGGTTTGACTGACCATGATTAATCAAAAGAGTCATATTTCGCCTACCATGATGAAATGATCTTCATTTTTGGAGTGGGAGTAGCAATGACATCTATACAATGACTCATACTCTTTGCCTTATGACTTGGAAAATTTTGCTATAATAGACCAAAATTTGACTTTTGACTCTGATTAACTTGGAAGATTGACAACTCTTGATTACTATGGAACATAGGACTCTAACATTGGCTCCAATGGGGATGGCAGCTCCCTAGGAGGTGTCAAGAACATCATAGACCAGGTCGCCTTGTTCAGTGGAAAATGGAGAGAAACACAAAGGTAACGAGTCCTGATTAGGAAGTTCATTGTATTCTTTGTGCTCAATATCAAAACTGAAAGACTGCTGATTTTTATTTTTGGGAAATTTTTCTCTCTGAAATTGAAATGAAGTGAAACATAAAGGCAAAGACCTTTCACCTCCTTCAAAAGTTTTTACATTTTCTTCATTGCTGTCATGGCTAATATGCGTAGGCTGAGTGCTATATTTGAGCTGTTGTAACTGGACTTTCTCCTCCCAAAAACATGCGGTTGATTGCCTTGAAGAGTCAGCCTTGATTTTGACAACATAGTCATCATCATACTGATCATACTTGGGAAAATCATCAATATAAGTAATGTCATCAAGCATACACATTGGATCAACCGATTGCTTCTCCACAGGTTGGTCTACAAATCCATTATCATGACTGTCCATAAATGAGTACATAAAACAATCATTTTATGATTTGGGATTAACAGGAAAATTGTTAGGGTCAGTGACCTCTTCTTCTTCTGCAGTAAGTGGGACATGGTGTTTTTGAACATCAAATTCATCTCTCATGGTGATATTTTGCATCATTTTTTCCATCGTCCTTACCAAAATTTTAAGTTTCTCTTATGAAGTTGTCAGGTTCTCCTTCTCTATGTTCTCCCTCTTTTCTGCCTTCAATTTTGATCTTTTGACCAACATATTAGCTTCCACAGCTATTACACTATCTTGCATTTCTATGAGTGTTGTAGTGTTCCTTTCTCTCAATTAAAATGCCATTTCCGGATCAAAGGCATCCGGGTAGTGTAAGAGAGCTAAACCAGGAGGTAGTTTTATATCAACAGGCATTGAATGGTATACTTGATTGAACCTAGCTGAAAAGTGTTGAACTGTTTCTCTTGGTTGTCTTTTCAAATGATTATATTCTTCTAAAATCAAAAAAAGATTCCTCTTGATCGCCCATTTATCAAGGAATACTTTCACAAACTTATGGAAATCGAAAATGCTTGCAGCTAACAAATTTTTGAACCATTTCTTGGCTTCTCCTTGCAAATATAGAGAAAAAATCTTGATATGACATCATCTTCTTCGACCTCAAAAAGGCCGAGAAAATTTTCAAAACCCTGAATGTGTTTTGTAGCAGTGATGTACCATATTCTCCATCAAATCTAGGAAGATATTTGTAATAATTTTCAGGGAAATCATGGAGTATAAGAAGATGAGTGGCTTGTATCTATCTGGAATTTTACAAGGTATAGGAGTATGTACAAAAGCTGTAAGATTAGTCTTGATCTCTTGAGGCTCATCAAGTTGAATATGATCAACATAAGTTTCAGAAGAAGGATCTTGCCCAAGATAAAAAACGTAAGGATAATTTGAATTCACAATTTTCAAAGGAAAGGAATCTAATGCAGGTTTGTGATCTTTTCTCAAATACAATATACATTGGAAAACCTTCTTGACATTCTCAGGAAAAGAGAAGAAATAATTTATGACAAAGAACATGTTGTCTTGGATGAAATTCCAAGTTGAATACTTGATCTTTCCATATTGTCCTTTCATGTTTTTGTTGGTAAGGTTCATCCTCTAGTGGAGTCTTTGAATTTAATTTGAAACCGGTTTGTAGTCGCCAGGTGAATGATTTCAGCCTTTGTGTGTTTGATCACCGTCCACCATCAGCAATAAGATATGATACTTATCGTTCATACCCGGGGGAAATGTGACCTTTCGGTCCTCGGCAACGACACCAAAATGTTAGGGCTTCTCAGTTTCCTAAGGCTTGAGAAAGGAAACCAAAGAGGTAACCACAAACCAACTTTTGACTTGGTATCTAGCCCTACCAAATCAGAGAGGGCTCTCTCAAAATCAACCTCACAGCGAATGGAAGTGACTGGAGAGTATTAGGGTTTTAGGCTAGTTATCAGCTTAGTACGGTTTTTGATTTAGGTTTTGCTGGATAAAGAGCACCAGGTTTAGGAACTAGGCCAGGTATTCCAAAAGATTAGTTGCAGACATAGAATGAGGCAAGGTAGGTGTAATCTGTGACACAAATTGATCTGTCATTGTAGTGTGGTGAGGAGAAAATCATATAGAAGGAAATAAGTGAGCATAATGAATTCACTTTTTCAGAGGATGAAAACACTTATGTGACAATCTCAAACAAACAGAGCATTTAGACAATGTATTCTGTTTAAAAACTTAGGAGATTAACACAAGAAGAAATGTAGATGGTTACTAGAAACATATGATAATCAAATGCATAAGAAATATTGAGGAAAGCAAGTGTCATTAACCACAACACATGAATCCCATAAAAATAGCTGCAACTGCTTGTATTTTTCTTTGCAAAAAATCAAGTACACTAGTTCCAAAAGTATGAGCTTCAAGTATCCAACCCTCTCATTGACTTGATTCTGAGTACATATAGAAAACAAACAAGATTCCACCTCTAGGGGTCGAATCCTGATCCATAGCAACTAATTAATGAACCTAATGACTCATTGCCTAATCCTAGGGAAGCTAGAAACGACTTTCCCCTTTTTTAGCTAATTAATTGAGTTTTTCTCTCAAGGCATTAATCATAAGATTCTTTACAAATATGACAATTAATAAGCTTATTAATCATTAGATAACTCATGAGCCAGCTATTACAATCGACCAAGTTGACCTTTGACCTCCACTTGTAATGAAAAACCTTCAAACCCAAAAACGCAACAAATTTTCCTCGAAACGCAACAACCTTTTTAACAGAAATGCAACAACTTGGGCTTGATTTTTAGCCGACTTAGAAGAGGTTCTGGGTGATGCTGAAGGTTGGTGAAGAAATATTAGGATGCCTAATATGCCCTGGGACCCTTAAGTCATCCAAAATCATCATTTTAGCCCCCTCAAAATTGATTTTAAGACCAAGTGTCCAGAAACACAAAGAATTTCTGAAAAGGTGGCAGAAAGGTGTAAAAAAGGCACTTTTTGATCATTTTCTTCAAAGTCATCACTGTACAAGCATCCAAAAGTGATTTTATGATATCCTTAAGTAATCATCTATCCAACCATACTTGAATTTCTGGATTTGGACCCTCTGAGAAAAAGTGCAGCAACTAGTTGTTGTGTTTTTGTAGGATGCTTTTTTTTTGGATTTTTGTAAAAATAGAGGTCAAATATGGAGTGATATCTCTTTAACCATAAAAATTGGTACAAAATTGGGAGAGGTTTTTGTATATAAGGTTGTTTTTAAGAAAAACCTCTCTTAGTTTGAAAATTCAGCTTCATTGGGTCAAAAACCTCTTTTGAAAATGATGATAAAAACATAATCAAAAGCACATCGAATTTCCCAGAAGCGCAACAACTTGAGCGAAGGGAATGGAGGGAATGGGGGGTAGGAAAAATTCAAAAAAATTATGGGAGGTAGGAATAGGTGTTAGGAACACAATGAAATGTAATTTCTCAAAATGAGTGAGAAAAAGGGGGGCTAAAGGTCAAAACACAGACCTAGGGTAAAAGCGCAACATATTTCTAGGGTTTTTGGGAAAATAAGGAAATGAAAGGATTTTCATGAGGGGATTGATGGGAAATGATCAGTGAAGGATGATGAAGGAGGTATAAGATTAAAACCAAGGCCTTTGTCTCCTGAATGAAGCTATGAACCATGGAAAAGGGAAAGCGCAACAAAAACCCTAGCAACAGAATTTTGACTTAATCTCTGAGGAAAGAAGGTGCAAGTATGATTGATAGGGTTTGACTGACCATGATTAATCAAAAGACTCATGATATATGGTGATGACCTACCATAATGAAATGATCTTCAGTTTTGGAGTGGGAGTAGCAGTGACTCCTATACAGTGACTCATACTCTTTGCCTTATGACTTGGCAAATTTTTCTAGAATAGACCAAAATTTGACTTTTGACTCAAATTAACTTGGAAGATTGACAACTCTTGATTACTATGGAACATAGGACTCTAACAGGACCAACCTTCTAGATTTATTGTAACCTCGCACTTCCCATGGTTGAACATAATCGTTCTCACGTTTCGTCATAATAAAAATTTGTTGGCATGTTGATCACACTCAATGGGCGAGCTTGACACGCCCCTCATCACTTGATACTGAGAAAATATATTATAATATTGTAATATACTTCAATATATTATTTATCCTAAGCTATAGATAAAAAGTAAACGGGGGAATGACCATTCAACATTCCATGCTATCGAATGCTAGCATGATGACTATGGTGTTGGTTTTGAGAAAAGCTAGAGGGTGTTTGGACATTGTTACCTTGAGGACTCTAGATGGGCTTGGGTATGAGTGCAATTCTCCTTTGGTTGCCTTGAGGGAGGCTAGAGCCCTTGGAGGGAGCAGTGGGGATATGTTTCCTTATATGGAGTTTTGAGGGTACCTAGAGACCCCTCAAGGCAATTGGAGCTCCTAGAGCCATAAGGCCTTTAGACTCCTTGGTCGAACTCTGCTAGAGCCCTAAAGGGTAGTGGCACAACCCAAGGAACTATAGAGGTAATGAATAGGGTGCACTACCTTGGATTGTGCATGCTTACGGAATGGGAGATTGTAGGCTGGAATGTTGTTTTAGTTTGGTACATTGGCCTTCACCATGTTTGGCACTAACGATAGACCATGAATGGCTTGGGAGAGCCTTTATCCTAATGGAGTCATAGCCCTAGCTCGGGGGTGACTCATTGCTAAGAGAGCTAGGGTAGTGGAGTCTATAGCAGAGTGGAAAATCTCGGATCTGCAACTAATCAATTGTTTTTATCAAATAAGTGTTCTAAATATTCTTTGTAATTTGTTTACTATTGTGTATACTCTATTGTATATATGTTGCTTATGGTTATTTGTCTCACATTTTATTATGTTGTTTTGGTTGTATTATATGTAATTGGTGGTTATGGTATCAATGTCAGAGTTTAGTGGCATCACTCAAGCTGACTGGCTAGGGGGTGTTACAAGTGGTGTTAGAGGCCAAGATAGAGTTTTGAGGCCAAAGATATAACACAACAATGAAAATTGTCGAGTGTGCTCATATATTGTTTGATAAAATGTTTGAACAAATGTGGTATCCTCCTAGATTACATGGATCACACAAAACGCTAATTATGCAAATTTTGAGGAAACACACTGCGTTTAATCATGTCGGAATCATGGACCAAATAACTTATGAAGAAGAAGAAATTATTTTAACATCCACGAGGCTAAAGATAACCTATGGGACATATTGGTTCTTCATCTGGTTATTTGTCTCAAATTTTATTATGTTGTTCTGGTTGTATTATATGTAATTGGTGGTTATGGTATCAATGTCGGAGTTTAGTGGCATCAGTCAAGCTGACTGACTAGGGGGTGTTACAAGTGGTGTTAGAGGCCAAGATAGAGTGTCGAGGCCAAAGATATAACACAACAATGAAAATTGCAGTGTGCTCATAAATTGTTTGATAAAATGTTTGAACAAATGTGGTATCCTCCTAGATTACATTGATCACACAATACACTAATTATGCCAATTTTAAGGAAACACATAGTGCGTTTAATGATGTCAGAATCATGGACCGAATAGCTTATGAAGAAGAAGAAGAAATTATTTTAACATTCATGAGGCTAAATATAGTCTATGGGACAAATTTCTTCTTCATCTAGTTGTTGTATTCGACCCTTTTCCTGTGAAGCCTCATTATAAACACTCAACTTCTCGACAAACCCCTCGCTGAATAGATTATCCCAAGAGCTAGTTGCCATAATATCTACATAAATTTCCCTATTGTCTTTGAAGGCCTCTCATTCTAAAATGAACTTCTTTTCTATTTTCACTTTTTTGGAAGAACAAAAAATACATACTCTTTCCTCTCACACTTCTTTTGGCCTTTTCTAGTACCCTATTTCACAACGAAGTCGATGATAATTAGTCCTTAATTGAGCAATAAGAATTTTGGCTCTCCAAGAAATATTGGCCTCTATGTACGCTTTTTGTTGATGATTATGAGTGGAATTAAACACTTCAATATAATACTTGTTCTTTTTGCCTAGCTCCTTATCCCGTGTATGCTTGTGGAACTTGTCTATAACAAAAGATTTTATCTCTTTATTGTTTACGAGACACATGTTCAAACAAATACCCCATTTACTAAACCATTTGTTATTTTTTTGCATCCAAGTATTTTTTCTTTTGCACAATATGTCATTAAAGACAACCATAGGCCATCTGCCCTCTTCCATTTGCTCCAATTTTTTTAAATACCTTATGACTTGCACAATAGCAATTGCTTCAATAGGAGAAACCCGTGTTTCACCTAACAAGATAGCATAAGGAACTACACTTCTAATTTGAATTGTAAAAGACAATTGAGTGTTTCACCTAACAAGATAGCATAAGGAACTGCACTGTTAATTTTGAATTGTAAAGGACAATTGCAAAGGGTGAAATTGCAGATGACCTTATGAGGAGTGTTGGAATACGAGTTGCATTTATTGCACTTTTCCTTGTTGATCATGAAGGCACACCCAAGTGGCCTATTGATATTGCAAAGTCCTTTTGTGGGAATCAAGTGCTCTAAGTGGAAGTTCTCCCCAAAAAATGGTAAGCTTGGACGAGGAAGGAAAATTACCAAGTCTAGCACTTGTGCCTTTTCTGTTTCCACCTGACATTAGAGATGTATGGAGGTTGATGCACCCAAATCAACATCTAAACACTGAAATGAAGGCGCGGTAGCCACATAACATGCATTAATGCCTGAAACTTGCTTTCCATGACACAAGCCTGTCAACTGATACTTCACGCTTCTGAGCAGAGGCACTTATAATTGCAATGTGTTCATTCTTTTGTCATTATTGGGAGGTTCAAAACAGGGCCACTATTGCCTTCACTACTTTGGTCCATCATATGATTGGTTTTTTTTTTTTTTTTCAAATGAAAAAAACATTGGTTTATATAATGTACCAATGCATATGTTAAAAAACTGTCTTTGTACAAAATACTTTCAAAAGAGATATAGTGGAGGATATTGACATAATAACATAATAATATAAGCACCCTCCATTGGCACCAAAAATTAAAAAAAAAATGAGAAGTTAATGTCTCCATCTAAGACCAGAGATCAAAATGTAGAGCCTGACCATCCAATGTATGCAACCAAAAACAAAAACATGTAATCTAGAATTGTTATGAGGAATATAGTTTCTATGGGAGAGGGATGTTACCCTTAGCTTTGATTAGCCCAACCTCCAGAGGTTTTTCATGCATGTAGCCATATGTATTAGAAACACCCAACTTTGACAAGGAGTCAGCGACCCGATTTTTCTCTTTGAAAATGTGCATATAATTTATCAAACTAAAAGACCTCCTGAGGAGAAAAATTTGAGTCATCCAAGCCTTGAGATGGCGAGGGGAGAAATCGGAGTATGTCGTTAAGCATGTATGAGTACCTGTGAGTCTCCATATACAAATAGGGTGTCAATGGATAGATGATTGGCAAACCAGAGAATTCCCCAAAGGGCCAAGACCTCGACCCTCAAGTTTGTGCCCGGGCCATTGTTCCGGTGAAACCTGTATTGTGAAGATTGATCCAGGCGGAGCCATACACCACAACCACACTGATTTTGTTGTGCAATGCCATCAAAATACTCCACCAGAAAATGAGGAGGGTGTGATAGAGATCTGTGAGAAAGATTCCGGATGGGCCGAATGAGAGCCCTAGCCATCTCCAGTCGCAAAATGATATTTTGAATAATACCGAGAGGATAAATCGGGGTACCCTCGAAAATGTGTGCATTTCGGGCACACCAAATTTCCTAGATAGTATGAAATGGGGCCGCCATAAACTTTCCACCCCGCTCCGACCACCATTGTAAGCATTCCTCAATGTGACCAAATCCCCTTTATGGGATTTAAAAAAAAGGAGAAGATACCCTTCCAAATCGTGGTAGAGATAGAGCATTCAATGAACAAATGGAAGTTAAATTCAATTACATCACAAAACAATGGGCATCTCCCAAGCCCTTATAAACCCCGCTTCTAGAGATTCTCCCAGGTGAGGTTTTTGTTCCTCCAAACCAACCAGATAAAAAGAATGTTCTTTTTTAGATATCCAGTTTCCATACCTTATAAAACCAACAAGGATGAAAATTTCGGCAGGGGAGGGTGAGATGTCGGTAATTATCCGCCACAACCACTTCATTTGTGCTCGTCCTTCCTTCCCAAGTGATGAGGTACCTATCCCTATTACTGCATAGTCCCGAAATTCTAAGGGATAGTAGATAAGCATCCCATTCCGAAGCCAGAGTAACAGTCAATCCCATTTACCCTGCCTGCTTCCAAATAGGAAGCTCCCATTCCAGCCAGTAATTACTTGATCTAGCAGAAATATGCCACGTGTGTGTAATCTGTGCAACGGGTTCCAGTTGAGGTGTTGTGCTCCAACCGCTTCTTTTATGCAGTCTATGCCATTGATAATATGATTGCCCCTGTCAAATGTCTAGCACAATCTCTGTAAGAAGAAAACTTTTACTTTTTGAAAACTTGTCCAGATGTAAGATCTCGAGGTAGAAAACCATGTTCAACCTTTCTGAATGCAAAACATTTTTTTTAGTCGATTGATAATGAAGGCTGGCGATGATAAATTGGACAGAACCATTCATTGGTCGGCAAGGATCAGTGCTTGAAGGAAGCATTGGATTCCGTGATCGAAGTAGTAGAAACTATAACCTATTATTTTCTACTACATAATTCTACAAAAAAGAGGATTTTCAAATGGGATATTACATCCATACCCACATGATGAAAACGAGGCTCAAACAATGTGTATCTTTATGGAACCACCTAGTTAATCTATATATGTCAAGTGCAAAAGTTTGATGGATGTGCACCAAGTGTTTGAAAACATTTCTCAATGAAATGTACTTGGACTGCCATGATTACAAGATATAGACGAAATGGATGTGGGAGTGAAGATCTAAAACTATTTCACCAAATGCAATTCGAAGGTATAAAACTAAATCATTTTACATTCTCTAAGTGTTGCCGAAACTTGTGGTGTTTTCGCAGATCTATAAGAGGGTAAACATGTCCATGAACTTGTCATCGTGAGCAGGTTTCAGTATGATAATGTTGTGGGAAGTGCTTTTCTTGAGATGTATGTGAAATTTGAAAGGTTGGATAGTGCACGCCCAATATTTGATAAAATGTCCACACAAAATATTTCGTCTAGGAATACCTCGATTGCTAAAGTTATAATTTTATCCTCTAGCTCCAAGTATGAAGAGGATTCAAGTGAATCAGCTTATAAGGTTGCCTATTTCTCACATGAGATAGTTTTTGAAATAATATTCATGGGCCTAGTTTTTGTATGAGAATTACATTCAGATTGTCTGCTAATCCTTTTTTGGGAAGTATAATCCCTTGACTGTCTATGACCCTATTCATGGCTTGTTCTCTAATCTCCTCTCTCGGTAGTGAATGACCTTGGAAAAATACATTGAATTCGATGAATTCGTCATGTATTCAATTTCAAATATGTACATAGATGATTTACCTTACAAAGTGGTATCAGAAAATTTGGTAGCGAAGGTATATTACTGAAAGAGGTTTTCGTATATCACATACCACTGATGATGAATTATGGAAATGCATTTACTACTATAGAGAATGTATATGGCCATGATTTCAAGGACACATCTCGTGCCACCTCGATAATACATTTGAGTTATGATGGGCTAGACACCTCATCCCAATAGTCAAGTACTGAAGCAAATGGAAACTATGGAGGCTATGTTGTCAATGGTGCTCTATCACCTTTAGGTCTAAGACGAGGCATCTGATACTCATGAAATTGACAGCAAAAAAAGATGGAATTTGTCAAGATGCAATAAGGTTTCTTTCACCTCCTAGTCAGATTTGCAAGCCTCCAGATCAATTAACAGTATTGGTCAACAATTGGCATGTTTGAGGGAAACAAAAAAGTAAAGTGGCGAAGGCGTTAAAGAGCATAAAATTTGTGCTTCACATGAAAACACGAATTCAATTGGAAATGCATGGCTCATAGATGAAGGTGCAAATAGTCATCTGGATATTGGCACATAAGATAGGGTTTTCCCACATTGGATAACATCGAAATTTGCTTTGGGGTTTGCAGAGTACATATGGTAAAAGGTCAAGGGAAAATGCCTACAAATATGTCGGTTTGGTGACTTAAGGAGGTACATTATGTGCTGTATATGCCAGGGATGACGAAAAAATTGTTTTTTCAAGCCAAATTGTGAAGCAGCACTTCAAGATCGAGTTTGACAAACAACTGCATGATAAAGGAAAAAAAAAAAAACCGAGTCCTACTACTTATAATGTACTTTTTAGTGGTTTCGCTGTAAAGGGTATGCATCAAGCCAATGAATTTTTTCATGAAATGCAATGGTGAGTGTTCACTCCCAAATCTCCAATATACAATATTCTAATTCAAGCATGTTGCAAATATTCACACCAACAATTGTGGTGGTTCCACTTGCATCTATGTTTGAGGGAAGGTACGGAGAAAGATGGCTGCATCTTGTTCAGGGATTTTTGGAGGATACAGGGGATGCCTTTATTAAGTGGGGTCAGTGGGGGGATACACATCTAGATCTGTTCTCCAGATATTTGTGTAAGGAGCTTGCAAAACTACACATAAAGGCACCCACACATAAATTTTCATATATACATCAAACTGTTGAAAAGGCTTTTAGTAATAGAATTGATGAAACCTTTGAAAATTTTGAAGAGGAGCCTGTTACTTCTGATTGTTGTAGTAAAGGTAAGACACCTTAGAGTTAGTGAAGTTGGTTCCCATTCCTTCAGCAAGAGTGTACTTACTGATGTGCTGGGGCCTGTACTAAACCAGTCATCTTTGAAGACTGGTGATGCAGACTTATTGACATGTCCAACAATAGTGCTCCTTCACTGAATCTACCCTATCTACGTCATTGTGCTTTGTTATATAGGTTGCTAAATTCTTCATCAGACATCTACCCATTGCAAGATATCGGTTCTTGGGGGAGATCAATAGTGCATATGGCTGATGATTATGGGAAAAATGATGAGATTTTAGTAGAATTAGAAGAGCTTCAACAACTGGGAATGCTATTTTAGATTTCGTGTCTGGAAACAATACTTGAAGATAAAAATGTCCATGGTCTTACCTTGAGATAGTGTCAATACCTTTCCAAGGAAACAAGATCTCGATCAAATAGGAATGTACAGTGATGTCTCCCTGCTCATCCATTTGGATGTAGTAGTAGGATTATCTTTCAAGGGATGCATATTGTTGATCCAAATTAGGGTGAATTTATATGCCCTGTTTGTCTCCTTGCAAATTCGGTTTTTCTAGTACTTCCTTATGGGCCAACTGCTGACATGTATAGTGAATATATTATTCTAGCTAAGCCCCATATGTTGTTCTCAAGAGTTTCTAAGGGTTTCATCCATTGGTTGTAAACTTCAACAAGCTTTGTCTTTCCTTCTCAATGCTAAAGAATTGACTGGCAAATGTGGATATCGAAAAACTGTGTCATAGAAATTTCGTGAATCTACAAAAATGGTGTTTGAATGACTTTTCCACCAGTTGTATGCAATGTACTATCTAGGGAAGGGGAATTTGTTAAGCCCACTTCTGGAAGGAACAATCAAAGTTTAACTTTCTGGGATGTATTTAGGTATTCTTCGCTATCAACAGAGTTAATTGTTTGTTCATAAAAATCAGATGCCATCAAGACTGTTGTCTGAGAGATCATATTCTAACAGAAATCTGCAATTAGACAACACTCTAAGAATTGCACCCATTAAATGCAGATCACCCAAGCCAAATATATGAAGAAGCTCAATATCTCCATTTTCTGAAGGAATTGTATCCTCTATATCGTTTCCCCCAATTTTGAGTATAGATAGTTTGTCCAAGCTCCATATGTCAAGAGGAATGTTGCCACTTATCCTGTCGCTACGCAAATCAAGAACCTCGATTTCTACTTGTCTTGAAACTAGTAGGAATATTTCTTGTTAAATTGTTTGCAAAGACATAACTTTCCAAAACCCCATCACAACTTATTATCACAGGGATTTCACCAAAAATTTTGTTGTGAGAAATATTGAAGTTATCAAGTTGGGCAGAGCTAAAATATCCGGAGGAAGGCCTCTAGTAAGAGCATTCTCATCAACACATGTAGGGGATGTATTTGAAAGTGAAATGGGTTATGATAATAATTCTGACAAGGATGGGGCGGGTACTGTATGTAGTGAGGTGGATGACCTTACTGTAGAAGAGATTATGAAAATTCCAGTTTTTAAGAAGAGAACGGGAATTTGATTTGTATAGAATTGGGTGAAAGTCCAGTTGCCTCCAAAACTTCAGCTAATGCCAAAAAAAGTCCTATGGAAAACTTGGCTTACGTCAGCGGCATGGTGGTGTCACTAACAGAACCAGATGCTTTCAATCATCCATTCACATTGTAACCTGCAATTTCAACATCCTAGTCCAGATGGCAACGTTAACTTTGAAGTTTGTGTGCATATATGGGCCGATGATCAGGTGTGATAGAGGTGGTTAATAGCTTTCAATCTGTATGACCATAATGGAATGTTAATCAATCTAGAACAGGTACAGAAGCTTGCAGAGATAAATAGGATCTCCCTTGGATTGGGTTTTTTTAATAATCTTCGTTTGATGGAAAATTGTGTAGAATTCAAGAAGCCTTGAATTCAAATAATACTTCTTTCTATTAGCCCATGGTCATTAATCTATATGAAGGCAAAAATGGGACAATATGAGTTGACATTGTAACTATATCTCTTGGATTTTTATTCAATTTTGAGATATCTATAGGATGTGGGTTTTTGTGGTGAAGTTTCTCAATGCAAGGTTTGCAAAAGGAAATGAATCTAAGTCAGTTTTTTAATATGGAAGGAGGTAATGAAAGGATGATAACTTAATTATAAAACAATGAAATTTATGGCCAAGATCGATATGAGAAGATGTTATAATTTCTTAGAGATGCTATTACCACAACTTTCAATTGCTAATGAAAAAATGGTGAGGGTTGGAGCTTTAGATGTGCCTTATGAAAAACTTTGTAAGATCCTTCAATTGTGAATCAACCTTGGCACATCACGTTAGTAAACAATATTCATAAGTTACAAACCGCCTTAAAGTACAACACGGGTGTGGTGTTAGACCTCAATTCACAGTGAAAGTGCCACAATGCCTCACAATGTTCAGTTTTGGGATTTCTAGGAAATTCACTTGTCAATTGAAAGAGAGTTTTTATGACTATTGAAATTCATTGAATTATTTATACAATTATAAATGAATATGTTGCTTGCAGGTACTATTTTTTTTTTTTAGGTATGATGGGATCATACTAGGTTGCATCTCCATCAAGGTGGAGCATGACAAAGATTTGTAGGTCCTATTGGTGATAAATTGGATAAATAAGTCAAGGGTGCCCCGAAATAAAGCCATCAATCTGGCACAAGTTCATTGGATTTGCATATGCCAAATAGGAGCATGAGGATGCCATGCAATAGTAGTTTCTATAGCTATCTGTAATTTTTCATTGTATATGCATATATCAATGCACTGAGGACAATGCATAAATAAGGGGAAGGGGAATGTAATACCCCTAGCTTAATCCTCAAATTGTAATGTATATGCACATGTGATACTTAGGCTGGTGAGCCGATACAAGAGATCTAGGCTAGTGAACCAAGTTATCTTGAGGCTTGTGTGCTTGTTTATAAGTGTGTTAAGCACATGGGTTAGTCCAAGGGTGTGCTTTAAGGCTAGGGTGCCTATGTGGTTATACCAGGGAACCTATGTGCTAAAAGGTCAAAAAGCTTAGCAGATGTAATATGTAAATATGCTAAGATTAAAAAAATAACACTATGGTTATAGACCAAGGGACAAAAAGGGTATGGGGGACTAGTAGTCCACAAGAGGGAAAGGTTAGGGGGTAGAGCCAAGACATGTTTCCTAAGCCAAATAACTAGTATTGTTATAATATTCCTAAAGTAGATTTATGGGATAATATTCAAATATATTATAATATTATATATATATTAAAATATTCTTTATCCTAGGGTATAAATAAAAGGTAAATGGGGGAATGGCCATTCAACATTCCATGTTGTCAAATGCTAAAGGGATGTCTATGGTGCTAGTTTCAAGGAGAGTCAGAGGGTTCCTACCCACTATTACCCTAAGGACCCTAGGTGCGCTCGAGCATGAGTGCACTTCTCCTTGGGTTTCCTCGAGGGAGGCAAGAGCCTTGGAGGGAAAAGTAGGGATAGGTTTCCCTATGTGGGGCTTGGAGGATACCTCGTGAACCTTGAGGGTAGTTGGAGCTCCTCAATCCATGGGGCCCTTAGACTTCCTAGCTAGCTTGTGTTGGAGCCCTAGTGACACAACCCAGTGAATTGCAAATGCAGAGAATGTGGTAATCTACCTTGGGTTGTGCAAGCTAATGGGAAACAAGAGATTGTAGGCTGGATTTTGGTTGAAGTTTGCTACAATGGCCCTGTTTGGCACTAATAGTGGACCATGGCTAGCTTGGGAGTTTCTTTACCTTGTTAGAGTCATAGCCCTAGCTAGGGGTTGACTCATTGTTGAGAGAGCTAGAGCAGTGGAATGGGAGGAAACATTTTTGTGAATTGTTTTTCCATCACAAGTATTTATAACTATACCTTTTATGCCTTTGCATCATCATCAACCACCATCTTAGGTTTTTTTTGCTTACATGTAAAAATAATCTTGATGCTCTTGCATCACACTTTATATATTGTCTAATCCAGTCCATTTTAGGGGTCAATATTAGAGTATTACATCAAATTGTAACTAAAATTTCATTACCATCCTCTTCCATCGCGTGAATAGAAAATTAGTGCAAACAAATAAGAAGAGACTTTCCATAACCAAAATCATAACCTAGATTTTGTGTAACATAAGTAGGAATTTCATCCTATAATTAAGATAGGAAAGTGTTGATTTATGGTAGCATTAGATGTGCTCTAGGTCTCAAAATTTGCAGGGAGGCTTAGGCACATGTATTACAAAGAACACATAATGATTTTTGAAAATTCCACTTAGATAATGTTTTATGAAAATAATTAATTATTTTTAATGTGACCCTAAGTCTAAACTTAGGAAATTAAAATAATTAATGGATATTAATTAAAACAGAGTGTGAATCTTCTAAAAAAGTCAGAGATCAAGTCAAGTTAATCTTAGCCGTTGATTAATGATTTAATTTTGGCGGTTGAAGGCTCAATGAGAAGATTATAAGAAGGACTTGATGGATCATTTGGAAAACACATTGAGACAGAGAAGAATCCATAGATCAAAATTAAATAGTGAGCATGTTGGAAATAATGAGAGGGGGGTGAATCAGTATTTCTTTTCAATTGTTAATTTTACCAGTTAGATCACTAGTATTTACAACACAAAATGAACAATGATGAAATAAATACTTTTATTAATTTATTCTTTACAATAAGTAAAGTACAATAATGATATAGGGCTCCAACCCTAGATGAAGACTCCAATCTTCCAAGCTCCAACCTGTATTGTGCCAAGCACCGACTTGGTCTTTCCAAGGCTCCAACCTTGTCAATTTGAGGCACCAACCTTTAGGGCTCCAACCCTGTCAATTTGAGGCACCAACATATAAGGCTCCAACCCTATCTCTGGTACAGGCTCCAACCTGGTTTCTTGAGGAATCCAATCCTCTATGGCTCCAACCCTATCTTCCAAGGCACCGACCTTGTCTCTATGAGGCTCTAACCTCTTGGGCTCCAACCCTCAACTTCACATCGTCAAAATATGTTTGGTTATTCTTTACGGCTCCCAATGTCTTCTTCAACGAGCCCTGGCAATCTTCAACTATCCCCTCACTTAGTCTCCATGTCACATCATCAATGACAACCTTGATCTTCACATGAAGGTGTCTCCGCTGTCCGTCATGGTACCCAATCAAATCCTCCAAGTTACCTCATGATGGTTAATGCATCATGGTCTTCAACATTATCTCCACAAGGTCTTCAACGCATGTATCTAAGAATAGTATCTCCAAGGTCAGTCAAGGCTACTACAAAAGGTATTCTTCACTAACCTCCAAAGCTCAACTTTAATGGCATTGAAGGTGTATTCAACTCTGTCTCAAGACTCCCAAAATACTTTCCTCAAAACATTGTTACTTCATTGCTTAAGACTTGAGATATGTATAGTAAACCAAACTTAGCCTAAGTCAATTATTTACTTGTCCACCTGAGCTTATCCGAGTGTCTGAAATAGGTGACCAGGACTGTCCTGAAGCTTGAAAATTCTCCACAAATGAAACTGAGGTGAGGTTTAGCAATGAATGTCTTCAATCCAAGGTGGCTGCAACAAGTTTGAATTCTTTGCAAGCTGCAAACAAACCCCAGCAGATGAAAAGGTCCAAGCTGCAATTTTGTTAAGAATTTGGGCCTCCACAAGCCTTCCACAGTTGTAAGCTTCAGATCCAAGGCTTAAATACACTTCCCAATAGGCTGTAGTGGCCTTCTTCCTACAGTTGCACCACCCTACAACAACTCTGAAACATCCACAGAACAACCCTCAATTATTGTCACAGGTTCTTGCAAATTCGAGCTTCAAAAGATGACTGTTCTTAAAGTTTGAACCTCACAAATGTAAGTCTGTCTGTAATTTCTGAAGTGGACTGTCCAGCAACGAAAAAAAACAAACAGTAATGTATCCTTTCAAAAATATGCCCAAACTGTAATTTTTTTCTTCACCTCGGCCTCCTGTAACAACTGTGTTTCTTCACGAAATATTTTGGCTGGAATGATGTGTCTAACATCATATATATACTGGTTTGACCTCCAACGAAGAGACATGTCTCTTGAGGGAACATGACAGCCTACACAAGTCGGATCAAGTCGGCTAAGCAAAAATAATATTTTTTCCAAACTTGAAAATTCATTTTCTCTCAAACCGCAGGGAGTTTTGAGGCAAATAAGGGCTTTTTGGAAAGCTAAAATTATGCTCTAAAGGATGTTGAAGTTCTCACAAAGAAATGTTGCCTCTAAGATGGTGAAAAATATTTTTTTAATGTAACTGTCCTTAAATTTTTGTGCATAAAATATTTGGGACAGAATGGCTTCTCCAATGATTGGCTCCTCTATTGTTTGGCTTCTTCATCATCATAGGATCATGTATGACATCCACGTCATAATAGTATCCAACAATGAATGTATCATCTCATGTCATCATATACTCGTGCAACGATAAGTCGTAGTGCAACCTTTATTAATTTTTTATTGGGAAAACTTCAAAGTAGTCTTTCAACCATGTCATCAAGACCATTATCAAGCGTGGTCATTCAAGAGTATGACATCATCATGTGTATGATTTCATTAAGTATAGTCCTCCACATCAAGGGTAAGGACATCATCTGGGTTCTAGGCGGCTTCATCAAGAGTAAGCACATCATCATGGTTTCTAGGGCTTTATGATAAATATGCATTTAGGACAAGACTTCTCCATAGACTTTGACATCATCATTAATGGTCTCCTAGTCAACCAAGAGTCATGGCATCATCATCTGGAACCAGGCATCTCAAGAATATTGACATCTCAGTCAATGCCATATTGACATCAATGAAAACCTTTATTAACAATCTCCCCCTTTGTCATTGATGGCAATATTCTTTCCCTTCAAACATTCTCTCCCCCTTTGACATCAATGGCAAACGAGGTGCCCAAGTACTCCCCCTGTCAAGCTACTTATTTTCTTCATGAATAGTAGTCCTTCATAGGTATGTTACACCCCCTATCATGGTGCTCTTACTTTTGGCAATGTGGTCCATGATATGTTTGCATTTCTTCATGTGGCGAACCAACTTCTCTTGCCTGCATAAACTCTTCTAGCTCAAGAAAAACTTGTTGCCTTGTGAACATGCGGAAGAAAACCAATTCATCGGATGAATAAGGGATTATGTTCTTCAATGAAGTTGTTCCCAAGAGATGATCTATCAAAGGATGACAATTCAAGTGTGACTCATCAATGTTTTTATAGGGCCCATTCACGGATAGCCTCTACAAGAATGGTCAAGAATCACAAGCTCCCCCCAACAGTATACATAGTCTTCTTCTTGGCAGAAATTCATCATTAAACCTTGTAATATCATATCTGCCAATGATGTCTTCATCAAATCAACAACATGTGTTGTTGGTTGGAGTGTTCAAGAGACTTTCAGATCCAATTTGCTTCCTTTTCCACACTTGTGTAAGTTTCTTCTCTAGCTTGGTTGTCATAGTTTTAGGGACCCAAGTCAAGTTACAATCAGGAGCCATATGTCCAATTTTATGGCAATTGAAGCATTCCATTCTGCTTGTAAATGAGGATGTATGATTTCTTCTTGCAAAGCTGCTTCTAGGAGATTGACAGGGACCATTATATTTGTCTTGGTGATATGCCCTACAATCCTTTGCCATATGCCCAAAGTTTGTACAAGAATAGCAATAACCAAAAAATATACTTTGGTACTTGGGAGATGAAGAGTTCCTTGAAGTACTTCTGAAGTATTTTTTCCTTGGAATTCTTTGATGATATTCATTTCCTTTTGTATTCTTGACATCATCTGTAAATCTCCTTGGAGTATGGTTTCTTCTAATGTCATCTTGACTCTTGCCTTTGCTGGAATTGGAAGTATCATTTCTTCCTGGCTTCCTCACATCCTTGTTTGAAGCATTATCATTCTTACTTGAGGGTTCACCTGCATAGCCAAGACCTAATTTATCAAGGGGGGGATCTTTGATGACTTAGGATGTCATCTAGGGTTTGAGAACTCTTCAAGTTCTTATTTAGCAAGTCAACTTCCTTTTTAAGAGAGACAATTTCTTCTTTAAAATTTTCACAATCTTCATCTTTCATGACTAGTTGCTTCTTCATTTCTTCCATCATCCTTGTTGCTTCGTGTGCTTCATTTTTAAGGGAGATGATATTTGATTTCAATATGAAGACTTATTCATTCTCCTTTGTTAGACTTCTCTCCATTTCTTCTTTTATTCTCATAGCTTCACATGTTTCAGCCTTGAGAAGATTGATGTCTGATTTTAGTTTGAAGATTTATTCATCCTTGTCTTCTAGTTGACATATCATGGTGTTTCTCTCCTTTTCTGCTTCATTAAATTTTCCTTCTATGAATGCCAAAGTTTCCATCAACTTCTTGGCTCCTTGTGCTTGTTTTCTTGCTTCTTCTAGTTGAGATCTAAGAGAGGAGACCTCTTCCTTGTATTGACCAATCTCTACTTCAAGATTGTTCAAGCTCTTAAGTCTTTGTTCAAGGTAGCTTGACAAAGTTTCTTCCCTTTTCTTTGCCTTATCTAATTGATTTTTCATAGATATGACTTCTTCGTGATTCTTTATTTTGTTTTGTTGAAATTCCTCCTTAAGTTTGATGAGCTCCTCATTTCTTTCTTGTACTTGAAGCTTGAAAAAGTCAACTTCATTCCTTGTCTTGTCTTGGTCACCATCTTTCACTTTCTTCTTAAGTTCCTCATTTTCTTTTTTCAAACTGTTAATCTCTTCCATGGAAGCCATAAGTTTATTCAGGAGATCTTCTTCAAAGTCTTCTTTGTTCTCATCGTCTTCTAGGTCTTCTTTAGTCTCGCTGTCATCTCTCTTATCTTCAGCTTCCTTGATGAATTCTGGGCTTCTTTCTTGTTTTCCATCATCTTCTTGACTAGAGATCATTGTCAACCTCCTTTCGAGCGAAGATCATGAAGTTTGTCCCACATGAATTTTGCTGACGAACATTTTTCAAAATTGGCCTTCACAGAAGTTGGTAACCCATTCAATATTGCCTTCATTGCTCTTGTATTGTACTCCTTCGATTCTTCATCCATCGTGTCATTAGTAATCACTGATTTCCAAACTTCAATTCCTTGAGTCTTCAAGAAATTCCTCATTCTTGCCTCCCATATATCAAAATTTCCATTGAACAATGGAGCCTTCGCAAATTGATTGACTTCAATTTCGATGGTTGAGGAAGACAGATCTTTAGGAGGATTGGAGACTTTATTCCTTGGATTTTCCATTAGTGTTCTAATGATCAACCTTCAAGCTGTTAGGATTTGAGTGAAGGTATTGGCTCTGATATTAATTGTTGGAAATACTGAGAGGGGGGTGAATCAATATTTCTTTTCAATTGTTAATTTTACCAGTTAGATCGCTAGTATTTACAACACAAAATGAACAATGATGAAATAAATACTTTTATTAATTTCTTCTTTACAATAAGTAAAGTACAATATTGATATAGGGGTCTAACCCTAGATGAAGACTCCAATCTTCCAGGCTCCAACCTGTATTGTGCCAAGCACCGACTTGGTCTTTCCAAGGCTCCAACCTTGTCAATTTGAGGCACCAACCTCTAAGGCTCCAACCCTATCTCTGGTACAGGCTCCAACCTGGTTTCTTGAGGACTCCAATCCTCTATGGCTCCAACCCTATCTTCCAAGGCATCGACCTTGTCTCTATGAGGCTCTAACCTCTTGGGCTCCAACCCTCAACTTCGCATCGTCAAAATATGTTTGGTTATACTTTATGGCTTCCAATGTCTTCTTCAACGAGCCCTGACAATCTTCAACTATCCCCTCACTTAGTCTCCATGTCACATCATCAATGACAACCTTGATCTTCACATGAAGGTGTCTTCGTTATCCTTCATGGTACCCAATCAAATCCTCCAAGTTACCTCATGATGGTTAATGCATCATGGTCTTCAACATTATCTCCACAAGGTCTTCAATGCATGTATCTAAGAATAGTATCTCCAAGGTCAGTCAAGGCTACTGCAAAAGGTATTCTTCACTAACCTCCAAAGCTCAACTTTAATGGTATTTAAGGTGTATTCAACTCTGTCTCAAGACTCCCAAAATACTTTCCTCAAAACATTGTTACTTCGTTGCTTAAGACTTGAGATATGTATAGTAAACCAAACTTAGCCTAAGTCAATTATTGACTTGTCCACCTGAGCTTATCCGAGTGTCTGAAATAGGTGACCAGGACTGTCCTGAATCTTGTAGCTTCTCCACAAATGAAACTGAGGTGAGGTTTAGCAATGAATGTCTTCAATCCAAGGTGGCTGCAACAAGTTTGAATTCTTTGCAAGCTACAAACAAACCCCAGCAGATGAAAAGGTCCAAGCTGCAATTTTGTTAAGAATTTGGGCCTCCACAAGCCTTCCACAGTTGTAAGCTTCAGATCCAAGGCTTAAATACACTTCCCAACAGGCTGTAGTGGCCTTCTTCCTACAGTTGCACCACCCTACAGCTCTGAAACATCCACAGAACAACCCTCAATTATTGTCAAAGGTTCTTGCAAATTCGAGCTTCAAAAGATGACTGTTCTTATTGTTTGAACCTCACAAATGTAAGTCTGTTCGTAATTTCTGAAGTGGACTGTCTAGCAACGAAAAAAAAAAAACAGTAATGTATCCTTTTAAAAATATGCCCAAACTGTAATTTTTTTCTTCACCTCGGCCTCCTGTAACTACTGTGTTTCTTCACCGAAATTTTTTGGCTGGAATGATGTGTCTAACGTCATATATATATTGGTTTGACCTCCAACGAAGAGACATGTCTCTTGAGGGAACATGACAGCCTACACAAGTCGGCTCAAGTCGGCTAGGAAAAAATGATATTTTTTCCAAACTTGTAAATTCATTTTCTCTCAAATCGCTAGGATTTTCGAGGAAAATAAGGGCTTGTTGGAAAGCTAAAATTATGCTCTAAAGGATGTTGAAGTTCTCACAAAGAAATGTTGTCTTTAAGATGGTGAAAAATATTTTTTTAATGTGACTGTCCTTAAATTTTTGTGCATAAAATATTTGGGACATAATGGCTTCTCCAATGATTGGCTCCTCTATTGTGATTGGCTCCTCTATTGTTCATATGTCATGAGGCTCTCATGACAAGTGTAACTAGGTCGGTCTTTCTCTTGTCATATGTCATGAGGCTCCACTATAGATGATTCATGTGTTGCCATTATCAATTGTACTTATAAGTGAAACCGAGAATACATCACTCTTGACTCTCCTAGATAGATTGTAAATGATCCTTACAATCTATCTTCCTGCAATTCTCACGTTATTGAGTCCCATATTCAAGTAACTTTCCATTGAGGGAGTAAACTTTCCTTTCAATATCACTTTTCCTTCCTTCAATGATAGCCAACAAACCAATATTCAAGTAGCCATTCTTTCACCTTAGCTCTGATACCATGTTGAGAAATCAATGCTTATAGGAATTACAGCTTCATTCCTTTTTCTTGATAATTGCTTGTGAATTATGTTGACCAAATTAAATGTAAATGAATACCACAAGAACAAGAGACATAAGATGTAGGCACTCAGCCAGGGCAAAACCCCTCCAAGGGGAAATCCCAGTCCAATTCTTCCACTAGTAGATTCAATTCAAGATGAGACAAACCAAGACCCTTTAGACCTAGACAAAGACCTCTTCCAATCAACAAGTCAATCTTTCCTTCCAATAAATGATCCCTGCCAAAGTCTCCAAGTGACAACTTTCTAGTAGCAGTTACAATCCAGAATTTTGACCCCCATCAATAGATTTTCGAACCCCAACTACAAAATTTCAGACCTGCAGTAGATTTAGAATTTTGGCCCCAACAATAGCACAAAAACTTCGCACGTGTGAGAGATAGATTTCCTAAGAACTCGATTTAGGTCTTCCAGCTTCTTCTATCTTTCTCCAACAACTTCACTCTCTTTTTCTGCTTCTTCTTCTTGTAGATCGAACTTGTTGAGTGAGTGCTCCAAGTAGGTCGAGCTACCTCTCTCTCTATATTTTTTTTTCTAGGTCGAATTTCCCTAATCTAGGCCGACTTCATGAGGACAAGGCCGACTTGGTGTGGAGGTGACAAATGACCATTTTTACTCAAAAATAATTTTTTTTCCATGATACAAAAGTCTATGAAAGTTCTAATAAAAATGACAATGACTCTACTGACTAAAGACAAAAGATAGAAGCCTTCAATGGAGGCTTTGACCTATAAATCATTGACCCAAAAATGAAACCAATGCTTTAATAAGTCATTTTCTTTAATAATAAAATTTCTTTAATAAGTCATTTTCTTTAATAATATTTTTTTTTTGACAAATACAATTATGAAGACCAACACTAGTTACATTCTTCAACACTCCCTTTTAACTAGGGAGGTATTCATAATTACATATATATATAGGTAGATGGAAGATCTAAAAATCATATGAAATATTAAGAGTTCTAGCACACATAGTGCTATAGGTTAGATACTTGACCATGGTACTCTAATCAAGCTTTAGCCTCTCTAGGTACCATCAGGCTTTTAAGCTCTAACACCAACCTAGGGGTCTAGGTGTGTATCTAAGGTCAGAGCTCCATTAGCAACACCACCCTCCCTACTTCGGGATCTAGATATCAACACATAGGCCGACCAATTGTCCCCCCAAGCATCTCGTTGCCCCAAGATGCTTCATCTCTCCCTATCAACAAAATTTGTAACATCAACCAATCTAAGAATGTTTCTGAAATATTCAAACTTCTTATTCAGAAGAGATTTTGTCAATACGCCAACTACTTGTTCATCTGTCAGAATATATTGTAGCTTCACGACCCCATCTTGTATCAAAATCCTAATGTAATGGTACTTGTTATTGATATTATTTTAACTTGTATAGAATACAAGGTCTTCAGACATCTTGATGTTGCTTTAGTTATCACAATTTATCACTGTAGGATCTAGAGGTTTTCCAAACAAATTTGACAAGAGTTTTCTTAACCAAACAACTTCTTTTCCTACTTCACATGCAACAACATATTTCACTTTAGCACTACTTAACGCAATTGGATCTTGTTTTCTACCCATCCATGAAATCAGAGCAGATCCCAAACTAAAACAATGACTGACAGTGCTTCTCCCATCAATTTCATTGCCACCCCAATTAGAATCAGTAAAACCTGTTTATTTAACTTATTTTCCATCATACTTTAGGCAATTATAAATTGTACCACGTAGGTATATCAAGATATGCTTGGAAGCTATCTAATGGTCATGATGATGCTCCAACTGAAATTGACTAAGAAAATTTACAACAAAGCATATATTAGGTCTTGTATTCACCAAGTACAACAAATATCCCAACTTACTATAGCTTATAGGATCGACGATACTAGAGTCGGAGCTTCTCAACTTCTTAAGATTTGTGATCATGGGAGTAGTCATAGGCTTGGAATACATCACACCAAACTTTTGTAACATCTTGATTATGTACTTACCTTGATCAAGATATATATCACCAGGTTTTTGCCAAAATTCCAAGCCCAAGTAATAGTGCATGAGTCCCAAATATTTCATTTCAAATTCAATTGCCAACATTTTCTTGCATTCCAGAATTCTACACTCCACGCCTATAATAAACAAATCATCCACGTATAGTAGTATAATGAATGGTTCATTCTTCACTATCTTTATGTAGAGGTTTATATCGAAAAAATTATTGACGAATCCAATCCTTAAGAGATATGCATCCACCCTTGCATACCAAGCCCCAAGAGCTTGCTTCAAGCCATATAGAGCTTTCTTGAGTCTGCAAACATGTGTATCCCTGCTATTTATATCAAAGCCTTCTGGTTGTTCAATACATATTTCTTCATCAATGGTTCCATTTAGATTTTTTTTTTTAACATCCATTTTATGGATATTCCATCCCATAGTAGAAGCTAGCGAAACCAAAGATCTAATAATAGTATACCTGGTAGTAGGAGCAAATGTTTATTCATAATATATTCCTTCCTTTTGTGAGAAACCCCTTGCAACAGATCCAGATTTGTATTTGTCTATGCTTCCATCTACGACATGTTTGACTTTGTAAATCCATTTGGAAGTGACAACATATTTTCCAATGCGGGACACCCAAAGATTCAAAGATGGTCTACACATGGCCTCTTCCCTGTGAATGCTTCTTTTGGTGTCATATTATCAAGGATTCTATGGACTTCTATTTTGTATATATACTGCTGTCATGGTTGCTTCTCCCCATATAAATTTTGGTATATCTTTGATCAAATATCATAGTCCTTGTGCATTCTTCAATAGATCTATTCTTCCTTTTTGCTACTTCATTTTGCTTGGGGTTGTAGGGAACAATGATCTCCCTCTTAATACCTGATTCTTTACAATACACAATCGGTTCTTTTGAATTATATTCTCCTCCATTGTTGGATCTCAAAGTCTTTATCTTTCTTTCAGTTAAGGTCTAAATTTCTGATCTAAATTCCTTGAACTTTTCAAATACTTCGTACTTTGTCTTTGTGATCATCAATAAAGGTCAAATAGTAAAGATGGCCTCCAAGAGATTTATTAGACATTGGCCCAAACACATTAGAATGAATGAGGTCTAATATCTCCTTAAACCTTGTATCACCGCTTTTAAACAGTTTCCTAGTATTCTTTCCCAAAGAACATCCCTTGCATAATTCTTCATGATCTTCCTTGATGTTGGGGATGCCCATTACCATTTTACTAAGAGAGGGTATTATCTTGTAATGAATATTCCCATATCTTCTATGCCAAAGATCAATAATATTGATCTCCATGTGAACTAGGGCTTGAGGAGATGGTGTTATAACTCTATATAGTTTTCCTTCGCAAAATCCAATGACCTTTGTTTTTTCAATACTCGAATCCTTACCCCAAACCAAAACTTTTCCATATACAAAAGCAACCCTATATCCTTTATCTTCTAAACAAGAAATGGAAAGTAAATTATTTTTCAAACTTGAGACATAAATAATGTTGTTGAGGTGTAGATTTTATCCACTATCCAACTTCAATGATGTAGATCCAAGGCCCTTGACTGCATAGATGTTGTTGTCTCCTAGCTCCACTGCATGTGATGATGGTTCCCATTGTTGAGAATTTGAAGGGTTGTAGGTTAATAAAAATTCTCTTCTTGATAATTACTTGTGACCTTACTTATGATACTTATGTCTTCTCTTCTTTTAGTTTAATTAATATTTCATCAAGTCAATTATCAAAGAGCACAAGACACAAACGTTAGGCTCCTAGAGCTAGGGAAAAACCTCTCCCTCTTGGAGAGGAAAACCCACAAAGAATTCTTCTTATTGATCTTCAAATGACAAGTATCATGACCCAGACTTAGGCCCTAGATCTAGATTTGCTTCCAAAACCTTGATCTTCACTTTGTGTATGCTTCTATTTGAATTTCTTGAACTGTGAGAAGGTAAATCAAGGATTTACCTTCCTCACTATTTCTCCCGCTTCTCCTTATGATCACTGTCTCAACCTTTGCTAGTATGATCTTGATATCACAGTCCTTAACTATGTATATCAACCACTTACATCTGTTCCTTAAACATCATTGTACCTTGCTATTACAAACTGATATTGACTATCCGCAGATTGTCCTCTTTCTATTCATAGACTTCCTTCAATTTCACATTCACAAGTTAACCTTTATCTTCATTTATGTGTTGCCCTAATTCTCTGTCTCGTCCGCACTTAGTTGTTGTGGTGTATCTTTCAAATTTACCTACAGTTGATTTGTCCTAATGTCTGCAATACAATTTCGGTGTTATCAAATTTATTTGCGGTAGATTTGTCCTAGTGTCCGCACTTCAATTTCGGTGTTATAAAAATCTTCTTGCGGTGGATATGTCCTCACGCCCTTCTATTATCCGCAATGTCACTTCAGTTTTGTTCGATTATCTTCCTTCAAAACAATCCGCAAAAAAAAAACTTATGTTTGTCCGCTATTTCAGAAGAATTCGTATTCCATTGCTTATAAAATGAGCCGCAGAGCCACTTATATATATGTAGATGTATGCTTCTTATTTTAAGGCCGACTCACTAATCTGCCTTTAGGCCGACTTGTCCACAGTATGAAGGATGACATTAATGCTGCAGATAGGTTGATTTCATCATTTGATTCCAACGTTGATAAGGAGCTATTGAATTTCATTCTTCCACAAGGTATATGACTATATCTTGGAGCACTCTACTGAAGACTAGGTTCTCCATTTACATGACACTAATTATTCTTATAAACAAACCCTAAATAGACATCAAGAAGAAGTATATTAACCTATAATAAAAATTCTTGCTCATGAAACCCATGAAGCAAGTACAACAAATTATATTTTATAATCTTTGTCTTGTAAATACATAATTACATAGTCAACATGAAGACTGACCTAGTTACACTTTTCAACACTCGCTCTTAACTGGGGAGGTATTCATATAGGTACATGGTTACTTTCAAACTGAAGAATCTCATAAGAAGAATCGGATTGGTAATCGCATCTATATAACATCATATCAACCAACATTGTCCTAGTGCAAGGCCTTGACTAATAGCCCCATCTCTCAACGAGACAATGGGCTACAATGCTAGCGAGACACATGACTAATAGACACCATAGTCATTGTCTCTCCAAGGTACATACCCCACCTAGGTGTTCCCAGAGTATGACCTTCTTGGACTATTCTTCTCTTGGGTAGCTAGCCCTCAAATAATATCGGTCCACGACTACTCTTATCTTGAATGCCCTATCTCATTCTCAAAGAGTATCAAATGCCAGATGATTACCCAATCCTCCATTCTGTCTTCCAGGTGAAGACCAGAATGATGTGTCTATCCATTCTCTTCACATGGCCTTCACTAAGACTTACAGTTGTTAGTCCTGGTCTAGTGCATGACACATGTAATAGAGAATCATATACGTCACTCCCTCTTAACACATGAAGGACATATTTCAAGTTCCTTCCAAGCAAGAAAATTACCACCAGGTTCCTCGTCAACCGGAGTCCTGCAGCAACAATCCATCTACTCATGAAGAGTTCCTCCCCTCGATGTCATGGATTTCGATATTGAGGAACCTTAAAATTTTGGCTTCATAGGGCACATATCATCCATCACTTTCAGTCACAAGTCATGTCCACTATCAGAAAGTGATTCATCAGTCTTCCTCATCTAGTCCACCGTTATGCCATGCTGATTTCCTTTGAATCATCCCCAAGGATCATAAATCCTTTCTTATGATTAGCAGCCCTGCATAAATTCATCCAGATAAACATATACATATGAACTTTTAGAACAAAAGTTACCTTAGTGATGATCTTTCACCATGACATCTTCCTGTAGGCATCGACATCCTTCATACATATTGACACATCTCCTAATGATATGTTTTGTCAAGGGTCTTCTTATCTACCAGACTTCTGTCACAGTCTACATATCTTCCCAGGAGATCTCCAAGTCACATCTTCTGGGCTTTTGGATGATAATTGCCTTTTGACATGGTTGCATTTCATGATCTCTTCCTTTCTGCACATTCTCCATTCCCAGGAACTTACAACCTTTCTAGTTTCTCGTTCATATACAACCACCTCATATTCCATGAGGACATATTATGTTGATTTCATCTGTCCGTGCACTGAGAGATACTTCTCCATAGATCATACTTCTAAATACATAATTTCATTACCTGCAACCATATGACATGACTTCACAACATCCAATGTTGGCATATAAATATATACATACCTCATACCCTTTTCCCCTTGAGTCATCCTGTAGCAATTTCTCAAGAATGAAGAGCTTCATTCTCTTGGCATTCTCCATCAATATCCAAAAAATCTATTTCCATGATGACCCTTGCTCTTGATGACTTCTTTCCATTAGTAATGTTATTAGAGAGGTTTTCCCGGAGCTGATTCACCAGGAGCTCCTTCCATGCTTCTATCGAGATGCTTCTTAATGTACATTGCTATCATACAATTTTTGTAACTAATAAGAGATCACTTACAGAGGAAGATGATCTCAATCATAATAGAGATCTCTTGCTTCCTCCTTCTTAGATCTTTTAGCATCAGGTTCTTCTCTTTCATAAGTGACATGGGCTTCTTCCTTTTTCCTATTGTCCTTTCTAGATTTGGGACAATCTCTTTTATAATGCCCAAGCTCATCACATCCAAAGCATCACACGTTGTCCACATTTCTTCTTTTATTCCGAGGACCAAACTTTCTGAATCTTCCTTTCTTCCTGTATGAGGCTTTAAAGGCATGATTCTCTTCACTTAGTCCTGTGTCAGATTTGGCATTTAGTCTTGTTTCCTCTATTTTACTTAGAGACCATAAATCATGGAATGGAGTGGCTTCTTTCTTCCCATATAGACTAGAAGTGAAGTTTCCCCATTCCTCTGGTAGAGCATTCAACACCACTGTTTTCATCTCAGTGTCAGACATCACCTCTCCTAGTTTCTGTAGTTGATCTCTTATTTCAGAAATCCTCATAAAGTATGGAGCGATTCCTGCTTCCCTAGATAATTTCATTTTGTATAGTTCTTGTCTCAGATAGATTGCTTCTCTAGCAGTACTCACAGAGAATAGCTCCACCAATTTCTCATATATTTGTTTTGCAGTCTTTAGTTTTGATACATAGGGAATGAGAGAGTCTTTGATGGGTTATATGAGAATCCTTTGGGCTCTAATTTCTCCCTTCATGTACTTGGCATGGGCTGGAGTATCTTCTTTTGAAGGTTGAATAGTAGATCCTTAGATATAGTCCATTACTTTGTCTTCAATTAAATTCAAGTATGTTCTCTTCTTCCATGCACTGAAGTTTGATGACCTAACTAGCTTGTTGCTTTCTTTACAATAAGGCATTTTGATAGATAGGGTCATGAATACTTACTTGAGTGGATTTTCTTGCAGCTTCCTTGATGATGATTGAGAATGAAGTCAAGGGTTTCCTTTCTTCAATGTTGTTGTACTTGAACCCTTGATTATAATGATTATCTTCAGAAGTTGAGATTTCCTTCAAACAATGTATTGAGTGCAAATATTTGATGGAAAATATTAATTTCCTGAATGAGTTGATCTTTTGAATGAGGCAGGAGATCTCACATGAAGTAGTTGCATAGTCTTCCTTGTAAACTGATTTGTCTTTCCAACCCAAAATTTGATCTTTGCTTCTTTGAGTGTCTTTTTTGACAAGCAGCCCTTATGTTCAGCACCTTAGCTCTGATACCATGTTGAGAATTTGAAGGGTTGTAGGTTAATACAAATTCTCTTCTTGATAATTACTTGTGACCTTACTTATGATACTTATGTCTTCTCTTCTTTTAGTTTAGTTAATCTTTCATCAAGTCAATTATCAAAGAGCACAAGACACAAACGTTAGGCTCCTAGAGCCAGGGCAAAACCTCTCCCTCTTGGAGAGGAAAACCCGCAAAGAATTCTTCTTATTGATCTTCAAATGACAAGTACCATGACCCAGACGCAGATCCTAGATCTATATTTTCTTCCAGAACCTTGATCTTCGCTTTGTGTATGCTTATATTTGAATTGCTTGAACTGTGAGAAGGTAAATCAAGGATTTACCTTCCTCACTATTGCTCCCGCTTCTCCTTATGATCACTGTCTCAATCTTTGCTAATATGATCTTGATATCACAGTCCTTAACTATGTATATCAACCACTTAGATCTGTTCCTTAAACTTCATTGTACCTTGCTACTACAAACTGTTATTGACTATCCACAGACTGTCCTCTTTCTATTCACAGACTTCCTTCAATTTCGAATTCATAATTTAACCTTTATCTTCATTTATGTGTTGCCCTAATTCTCTGTCTTTTTCGCACTTAGTCGTTGTGGTGTATCTTGCAAATTTACCTGCGGTTGATCTGTCCTAATGTCTGCAATACAATTTCGGTGTTATCAAATTTATTTGTGGTAGATCTATCTTGGTGTCCGTACTTCAATTTCGGTGTTATAAAAATATTCCTGCGGTGGATCTATCCTCACGTCCTTCTATTATCCGCAATGTCACTTCAGTGCTATTCGATTATCTTCCTTCAAAATAGTCCGCAAAAAACTAACTTATGTTTTTCCGCTGTTTCAGAAGAATCTATATTCCATTGCTTATCAAATGAGCCACAGAGCCACTTATATATATGTAGATGTATGCTTCTTATTTTAAGGCCGACTCACCAATCTGCCTTTAGGCCAACTTGTCCACAGTATGAAGGCCAACATTAATGCTGTAGATATGTTGATTTCATCATTTGATTCCAGTGTTGAGAAGGAGCTATTGAATTTCATTCTTCCACAAGGTATATGACAAGATCTTGGAGCACTCTAGTGAAGACTAGGTTCTTTATTTACATGACACTAATTATTCTTATAAACAAACCCTAAATAGAGATCAAGAAGAAGTCTATTAACCTATAATAAAAATTCTTGCTCATGAAACCCATGAAGCAAAGTACAACAAATTATATTTTATAATCTGTCTTGTAAATACACAATTACATAGTCAACATGAAGATCGACCTAGTTACACTTTTCAACACCCTTGATAGAGTATGAAATTTTCCACTTTCTCTTGTCATATGTCATGAGGCTCCACTATAAATGATTCATGTGTTGCCATTATCAAGTGTACCTGTAAGTGAAACCGAGAATACATCACTCTTGACTCTCCTAGATAGATTGTAAATGATTCTTACAATCTATCTTCCTGCAATTCTCACGTTATTGAGTCCCATATTCAAGTAACTTTCTATTGAGGGAGTAAAATTTCCTTTCAATATCACTTTTCCTTCCTTCAGATGATAGCCAAAAAACCAATATTCAACTAGCCATTCTCTCACCTTAGCTTTGATACCATGTTGAGAAATCAATGACTATAGGAATTACAACTTCATTCCTTTTTCTTGATAATTTCTTGTGAATTATGTTGACCAAATTAAATATATATGAATACCACAAGAACAAGAGACACAAGATGTAGGCACTCAGCCAGGGCAAAACCCCTCCAAGGGGAAATCCCAGTCCAACTATTCCACTAGTAGATTCAAATCAAGATGAGACAATCCAAGACCCTTTATACCTAGACAAATGTCTCTTCCAATCACCAAGTCAGCCCTTCCTTACAATAGATGATCCATGTCAATGTCTCCAAGTGACAACTTCCCAGTAGCAGTTACAATCCAAAATTTCAACTCCCAACAACAAATTTTCAGCCCTAAGCTAAAAAATTTCATACCTGTAGTAGATTTAGAATTCCAGTGCAAGCAACAACCCAGAAACTTCGCACATGTGAGAGATATATTTAGTAAGAACTCGATTTAGGTCTTCCATTTTCTTCTATCCTTCTCGAACAACTTCAATCTCCTTTTCTGCTTCTTCTTCTTGAAGATAGAAATTGTTGAATGAGTGATCCAAATAGGTCGAGATTCCTCTCTATATATAGCCTTTCTACTGGGTCGAATTTCCCTAATCTAGGCCAACTTCATGAGGACAAGGTCAACTTGGTGTGAAGGTGACAAATGACCTTTTTGACATAAAAATATTCTTTTTACATGATATAAAAGCCCAAGAAGGGTCTAATAAAAATGACAATGACTCTATTGACTCAAGACAAAACATAGAAGCTTTCAATGGAGGCTTTGACCTCCAAATCATTGACCCAAGCATGAACCCCATGTTTTAATTAGTCATTTTCTTTAATAATAGAAATTCTTTTAACAAATACAACTATGAAAACCGACACTAGTTACATTCTTCAACACCAGGAACCATTCATCACAAATTTCATGAAAACTATATGGATCATAGCCATCCTTACAATGCATGCAAAATACACAGAGTAGTATTATAAAGGGTCTTATATAAATTTGATCCTCATTTCGATTTTTCTTTGCAAGCTTCTTCCTAGGCCTGAGACAAATCCTATACGGCCTTACCACAAGCTTGAGGTTTTTCGGCTTCTCCTATTGTCACACGGAGTCCTTTTAGCCTTCCTGAGGTTAGCTCCGAGGCCTTTTGACCCTTTGCAACTGAGGTCTCTTAGCCGCCTCAAATCCGAGGCTTCTTCTAGTGTTTCTTAGCACTGTACCAAGGCTGTGACCCTCTTTTATGATCATGTTCTTGGGATTTAGTTCATAGAGATTGGACTCGTCCCTCTTCCAGGAAACAAACAAAAATACTTTAACAGGTAGTCTTCCCTTCAACCTAATCTCAGTTAACATGTTTTCAAAACCATATTTATCTTACCGGTTTGAGATCTTTTGCCCTAAACTAGGGCTATAGAACTTGGAATAGGAATTCGATCCTCAAGAACTTCATTAGGATTGGATTTTGAACAACTGAGAGAGAACAAACCCTAGAGGAGTAACTTGAAGCAAGGGTGATTCTAACTTGGATTCTCTTTTGCCTATGTTCCGATACCATGTTGATTTTTCATGATTTTCTAATATGATAATTACTTCCAATGATTTCTTCATTAATTCATTTTATGTCACATACATCATTAAGCAATTACACTTGTAAAATATCAACAGTAAAACAATAGTGATAGTAGGATCATGAAGAGGCAGCCAAACACATGACACAAATTTTTACAATGCGAAAACTCTAACTAGGGAAAAACCTAGCTCTACCTTTTCTTAGAAAAATGATCCAATTTAACAAGAGATTCAATATTATTTTTCCAGTCAAAGTAGGTCAAAATGACAAGCAAATAGACTCAGGTAAAACCTAGTCAAATTGTCTATAATTAACTTCAATAAACTTGTGGTCAAACTGCCGAGGAATAGGCCAAATTTTGGCCTCGTTCTGCTGCCCTAGAATTTCGATCTATTGTGAAAAATATCCACGAAAGATTCAGTCTACGACCGACACGTGCGAAGTCAACAGAAGTCGAAAAAAAGATGAAATAGGCTCAGTAAACACTATATAGACTTGGTCAAACTTCAGACTTCTTCTCTCTCTCCTTTGTATGGATGAACAAAAAATTAGATAATTGAGTGATTTGAATTTGTGCCAAATAAGTGAGGACAAATGGGAATATATAGTGGTGGAGGGATCCGAATTGGTGAGTCTTTTCATTGAGTCGACTTGTACTTCTTGGAGGGACAACTTGACTTTTTAGACGCAAAATTTGAAGTTCAAAATTTGACTTTTTCCCTCCTCTTTTATTTGGAGCCCACTTAAAATCTAATTTATATTTTCAATCTATTTTAAATTTTATGGGGTTATACAATAAATGAATACCAACAACTTCCAAAATTCAACAAAATTAAACTCTCGTAGAATATTGTTATAAATAGGGATGGCAAGAGGGGGAGGGATCACCCTTGGCCTAATTGAGCATTTCAAATATCTCTTTGACAAGGGTTAAAAATCGCCAAAGACACAACATTAAAGAAGTTGGTTGTATATGGGGACTTTATGTTGGTAATTCGGTAAGTCAAAAAATTCAAAGAAGTGGTTCATCCTAATGCACCATCCGTGCTGCACAGGATTGCCAAACAAATCAAATCCCCCTTGGGCATATAGAATTTTTTCATATTCCCTGAAATATCAATGTAAAAATTGATTTGTTAGCTAATCAAGGGGTCAATTTTGCTCATGGTGAATAATTGTTGAATCAAGTTAATAAATTTTTCCCCAATTCCATGATTAGGGAAAATCAAAGGTTTAAACATTGCAATATTAATTCCATATTCCATATGAAAAATGGAATTAATGAAGCAATGCATTACATCAGGGCCACATTAATGTTTCACAGTGGATTGGAGGTCAAGTTGCATTTTCTGGACTGTTAATTTGGAGGTTTGACATTCCCTGAGGTTGGGTGGTTAGTCGAGATGGATTAGCATGCGTAATTGGGGGGATCCAGTTCCGCAAATGGTTATAAATTGGCTATGTTCGATTCTCATCTTGTAGGTTTGGAGATTGCTAACTCTTGCTCGTCGAAGTGGTTATTTTACTTGTTCTTTCTGTGAAACTTTTGTTATATCACTTGTTATAATTGCTAACAATTTAATATTGTTATAATACTAAGTAAAATACAAAATTAAAATTTATCTAAAATATACAATATATATTATAATGAAATTTTATTATAGTAAAAAAATTATCTTGAGTTCATACCTTAATTTAATTTAAATTAACACAAACATCTATGTTTCATTAATTCAAAAAAAAATCTCCATAATTTGCTTTGCATTTGAAATTTTGCTAAACCTTAAACTAGATTAAATCACTATATGGTTAGAAAGGTTCTTTCAATGTTTTTGAGTTAGCTTGCTCCATTTCATTCACTTTTGTTTTCATCTTTATCATTTTAATTTTTAATAGAAATTAATTTTTAAATTATTTTCTAACATAATACAAGTAAATGAATTTATATAAAGTAGATAAATGACTTAATTTTTTAAAATGATGTAGTTATAATGTGCATAGCATGTATGAGAAAATGTGAAGAGATCTATCGATGTTCTCTTGCAATTATAAATACATAACGGGTATGGATTATCCCAATTGCACTTAATTACATACGTGAAAGAATGAGACATTGTTAATAACAAAGAAAGAACGAAAAGGAAAAGTTTGAATGTATTAATTTTTGTTTTAATTGAAATATGAGGATAGTTACTTGAATAATATTTTTTTTGCAGTGATTTTACAATTTAAACCATGGACTTTCATCAGCGTCGTGTTGACCCTCTATTTAGTTCTTATCGTTATACATGCAAGACATGTAAACAAAAATAACGTCTTATTGAACGCTAGCACCGGTCAATGTGCACTCGGTCCACCGACAAAAAGCACATTCGGCCCACTGGAGAGTTGAACAAACTATGGTATATTTATTTGATTTGGGTGAAATATCTTATACAGTTATCTCAGAATTAGCAAGAATACTGATTTATGTAATGGTTGTGCGGAGGGAGCTTTGTGGTTGCCTAAGCTGGATCGTTTAGCTTACAAGGCACCGTAACTGCAGAGATGTGACGAGGGATGTACCAGAGAGCGTGCGAGATGTTGGCACATGAATTAAAGTGTGCAGAGGTTTATTAATTTGCTTGTGTGGAAGTTTGTTAATTTGATTGTGTGGGGAGCTCTCAAAATACGATACATATTTTCGAATTTATAGAGTTATTAATGTGGTTGGGTTGTATATGTTTACTATTAAATTTAAATAAGTATATTATTTAGCAGTGGGTATATACAGGCAATACATATTTCCCAGTCTATAGAGCTATTAATGTGGTAATACATTATCTATCGGTGGACATATACAGTGTGACCTCATTAATAGACCTACGACCTATTAAATATTAGTTGTCATCCAAAACCTCCACACAGGTGGGCCCACACGGTCTATCAATGTATATATACGTCTTCATAATAAAACATTTTGCTATGTGTGTTCTCATCAATTTGTCGTTTCACTTTTCTCTCTCTTTCGTAAATTTGTCATGGTATCAGAGCCAAGTTGATGAGTATGTTGTGAGGGTCATTGTGGAGGCCATTCTCCCAGCGGAAACCATTCTTGTTTGCTGTTGAAGGAGTAGCAATGCAAGAGAAATGAGTCTACAACCTGTGGAAAGAAATAATACTTGTTTGATCCCCCTCAAATCATGGTGATCCTCTCGGTTAATCACCACCTGGTGCCCTCCACCCCCCTACCCTCGTGTTGGTTTGCCCAGAGGTTTGGCAGATTTCTTTAGTGTTGCTGGGCTGTCATTGTGAAGAGGACGATCAAAGTCGTAAAAAAGAAAGGAGTTGTGTTCGAAAGAAAGGATTTATGTTCGAGATAAAGGAGTTGCGTTCGAGAGGAGCCATGCCGTTGCTGCGTTCAAGTAGATCTCCCATTTCAGGATCCTGTTGGATGAGCCCATCGTGTTTGCTCCCTACACATTGTGATATGTGTTCGTTCCCTCCACATTGTGATATTGTGTTCGACAGTCCGTTACGACTTGTAATCTTTGAATTCAAGAATTATGTTTGCAAATTCCAGCGAGATTGACGTTTTTTCAGAACTTATAAATGCATATTGTTGCTGCACTCTGCTTGAGATAATAGCAAAGGATTTGTCTTTTACTTCATAGAGGGGATAAGAAAGTTCCCTCTTTATTTTGAAGTTTTTAAAAAGTTATTGTTTTTAGATTTCTGATTGCTTTAAACATGGCTTCGACAAGTCAGTTTGCAATCCCTATGCCGCTATTTAGTGGGAATTATGATTTTTGGAGTCTTAAAATGCAAGCATGCTTACAAGGTTTAGGTTGTTGGGATAATGTAGAATCAAGGTTCATAGAACTTGATGCAAATGTTATAGCTGCAATGAATGCTGCTCAAAGAAGACAATTTGATGAACTTAAACAGAAAGAAGGTAGAACTAAGTCCTGCATTTTAAATTCTTTGGATGAATCTATTTTTTCTAAATTCACTGGTGCCAAGATTTTTAAAACAATATGGGATATACTTAAGTTGTTTATCAAGGTAATGAGAAAGTAAAGATGGTAAAATTACAAACTCTCAGAACTCAATTTGAAACACTTAAAAGACTGAATAAAAAATAATTGATAAAGTTATGAGCATTGTTAATCAGCTTCAAATGAATGGTGAAGAAGCAGAAGATCAAAGAATTGTTGAAAAGATTCTTATATGTTTGCCCAAAAAATTTGACATGATAGTTACTTTTTTTTAGACGAAAGAATTAACAAAAATGTTTGTGGAAGAATTAACAGATCTTTATTGGCTCATGAAGCAAGAATTAATTTAGATGTTAGTACATTAGAGCATGCTTTCAAATCTAAAGTTTCTATGGATAGAGGTAGAGGCAGAGGTTTTCGTGGTAGGAAAGGAAAAGGAAGAGGACAGTCTCAGTCAAATGATAGATCACAAGTAACTCAAACACATTCAGAGCAGTCTAAAACTGATCATGGTCGTAGGCGGATAGATAAATAAAAAATTGAACATCACTATTGTGAAAAATATGGCCATTATAATTCTGAATGTCAAAAATTACAGTATGTTTTAAGTAAAAACAAAGCCAATGTCACAAATATTGAGTATGAAACATCTGATGCTTTATTTCTGGCATGACAAGTGACTGTGCAAGTACCTAATAGGATATTTTGTTGGTAGAAAAAAAATGTAGTAATCATATGTCTGGTCATAGTGATTTTTTTTCATATCTTAATACATCTTTCAGTTCCTTTATTGGTTTGGATGATGATCGTCAAGTCAAAGCTTCAAGAAAGGGTGTTGTGCCTATCTTAACCAAACAAAATGTGGGGAAGAAAATCTATGATGTTTACTATGTACCCAATTTCAAGCATAATTTGTTGAGTGTTGGTCACTTAGATGCACATGGTTATGATGTTAGTTTTCATAAAACTACTTGCAAAATTTTTGACAACATAAATATCTTGTTGCAAAGATTCCTATGACAAAGAACAAGATGTATCAATTACAAACGAGAAGTGAGAAGTTGTATGCACATAATGTTTCAACATCAAATGACACTAACTTGTGGCATTTGTGATATGGTCATTTACCTTTTAAAAGTATGAGTTTGTTGCAAAGACAATATATGGTGAAAGGTTTGCCTACTTTGTCTGACCATATCTCTTTTTGTACAAGTTGTATAATGGGTAAACATAAGTGAGATAGTTTTTCATCAACCTTTTATACAACCAAAGAACAACTAGAGTTAGTGCATACAGATTTGTGCAGACCTATGAAAGCACAATTAGTAGGTGACAGTCTCTTTTATTCTTACATTTATTGATGAATTTAGTAGAAAAATATGGTTGTATTTCATCAAATACAAATCTGAAACATTTTCTTGGCTCAAGCAGTTCAAAGCCGAAGTGGAAAAATATAGTGGAAAGTTTATTAAAGTTCTTAGGTCTGATAAAGGAGGTGATTAAGAATATAAGGAATTCATTGATTTACGTAAACAACGTGGTATTAAAAAACAAATGAAAACTAGTTAAACTCCACAACAGAATGGAGTCACAGAAAGAAAGAATCAGACAATTATTAATATGGCTCGAAGTTTTCTCAAAACACGAAATTTGAATAAAGATTTACGGGCTGAATCAGTTTCATGTTCGGTATATATTTTGAATAGATCGCTAGCTTCGAGTGTTCAAAGTCTTGTACCTGAAGAAGCATGGAGTGGACAAAAGGAAATTGTTTCACACTTTCGAATCTTTGGTTGTATTTCTTTCGCTCATGTTCCAAAAAATTAAGAAAGAAGATTGATGATAGGAGCGAAAAGTTTATCTTTATAGGGTATAGTGACCAATATAAAGCATACAGATTGTTTAATCCTATTAATAAGAATTTTTTCGTAAGTCGAGATGTGAAATTTATGGAAGACAAATATTGTAATGAAATGGAGAACAATACTTGTCCTAATCCTTTTATTACGTTAGATGAACATTAAGAAACTACAACGAGCACTCCAATATTACAGGTTCAAGAAAAAACCAGTAGTAGTTCATCAAGCAGTAGCAGTTCATCATCTTTAAGTGATTTTGATTCTGATAATCCAAAAATGAGAAGTTTAAGTGATATGTATGCACAAGACAATATTGATGATATTGTACATTTTTCATTTTTCTCATTTCAACCTACTTGTTTTGAAGAAGCTATAAAGGAAAAAGAATGGGTAGATGCAATGAGTACTGAAATCGATGCTATTGAAAGAAATAAAAAATGGGATTTGGTTGATCTACCTAATGATAAAAATTCTATAGGTGTCAAATGGGTTTATAAAACTAATTTAAGTGAGAGAGGTGAAGTTGATAAATACAGCAAGGCATACAGTGTTTTCACAATAACCCTGGCATAGAGTGGTGTGAAACATATACAACTGTATAAATAAAATTAATATTAATTGGATGAAGCAATCCATTATAAAGACAAAACAAGTGATCAATTACCAAATGGATGAAAGTCTGCATTTAAATGGTGTATTGAATGAAGAAGTATATGTTGATCAACCAATTGATTGGAAATAAAAATCAAGGTGTACAATAGTATATCAGAGAGTTCAAGTGCCTCCAAGAGCTTGGTACAACTGAATATACCATTACTTGCTAAAGAATGGTTTCAGAAGGAGCGACCATGAACCAGCCTTGTATATCAAGGATGATCATCAAGGTAATATACTAATATTATGTCTTTATTGTTCGATTTGTATTAACCATTGCAGCACAAAACAAGTGATCAATTTATCAAATGGATGTAAAGTCTACGTTTTTAAATGGTGTATTGAATGAAGAAGTATATGTTGATCAGCCACCTGATTTCGAAATAAAAAATCAAGAACATAAGGTGTACAGATTGAAGAAAGCATTGTATGGCTTGAAGCAAGCTCCAAGAGCTTGGTACAACTGAATATACCATTACTTGCTAAAGAATGGTTTCAGAAGGAGCGACCATGAACCAACCTTGTATATCAAGGATGATCATCAAGGTAATATACTAATATTATGTCTTTATGTTGATGACATAATTTATACAGGTAACATGCAGTTAGATGAATTTGAAGCTGTTATGAAAAATGTATTTGAAATGACACTTCTTGGATTAATGAGATACTTCTTAGGTATTGAAGTGAAACAAACACATGTTGGTATTTTTTACGTGTCAACAGAAGTATGCTACTGATATTTTGAATTTTTTTAAGATGAACAGGTGTAAACTAGTGGATACTCCGATTGAGGTTGGTACAAAGTTAAGTAAAGATGATGATGGTAATGTTATTAATTCAATTTTGCATTTGCAACTTGTTGGTAGTACTTTGTATCTAACTGCTACTAGACTTGGTAGTACTTTGTATCTAACTGCTACTAGACTGCCATCATTTTGCTCAACTAGAATTCTCTTCCCGACATTAACTCTATGAGTGGGAGCTGCAGGAGCTGGGTCTCTGTAGTTTCAAAAGAAGGCAGTCTTCCTCTCCTCTTGTTCGCTGACCCAACCAGACTTCTCTTCCCGGCATTAAATCTCTTTCCCAACCAGAAGACCGATTGAAAAGCTGATCATCGATGGACTTCTGTTCCACAGAAGTGAAGTTCGCCAGGCCCGAGGGGACCAACATCATGTGGCCACCACGATAATCATAGGAAAATTGCAGCAGTGCCCCGCCATTAATGAGGTCTTGGAACCTGTCAAGATGTCCTCCTCCACACAACACTTTTGCAAAACCCTCCACGGATACGTGTAGAGAACAACAATTCACCTTGGCATAATCGAATGTTTGGAAATAAGCTTATTGATTCTGCCACCGCACTCATAAATAACAGTCACTCACAGAGTAGCATGGAACGCCATCTCAGGATCTATAACAACCACTCACACAGTAGCATGGAACGCCATCTAGGATCTAATAAATAACTGCAAGGTTAACATAAAGTGTCACAATTTTACAATGTGGATTCTCATGATCTGTGCTTAGAAAGTTTGAAAGCTCTGCACAAATAAACTTCGGCACACAAGCAAACTTCCCCACATTGAACTTCACACTTTAATACAGTATTAATTGGAGATTTGTTCTTATTTATCTCTAGGACCTCCAGGCTGCAACCACGTCAGTTTTGATATTATCGGGTATCATAACACTGTAAGTGTGGAGAATTATGTCTCATCAAGCTCGAATTAAGCCATCAAAACTTAGAAATAACATTTTCCAAAAATGAGAAAATTCTAATAACATTTTCCAAAAATTAAAAAATTATTTTTGAAGTTATGAGAAAATGAAAATATTAAATATTTTTTTGTAAACTTTAATTAAAATTGTAAAAAAATTGCAAAATATGAGAAATTCAATGCACTCTAACCACTATAATCCTAACTTAAGGACTATAACACTAATGAGAAGAGAATAATATTGGTAGGAGTTGAATCTTAGAGTCTAAATTAAAGCTTTTCAATACTCTAAAAACATATACCTATAATTCTAACTTAAAGATTAGAACACTAATGGGAAGAATATTGGTAGGAGTTGAATCTTAGAGTTTAAATTAAAGCTTTTCAATAATCTAAAAACACATGCTTGAAGAATATTGGTAAGAGTTGAATCTTAGAGTCTAAATTAAAGCTTTTCAATAATCTTAAAACACATGCTTTAAGAATATTGGTAGGAGTTGAATCTTAGAGTCTAAATTAATGCTTTTCAATAAACTAAAAACATATGCTTAAACAAATTGTTTAAATAGAAGTTACATTAGAATCATCTTCACATACAACTTGTACAAATTTTCTAAACACCAAATAATAATAATAATGGAAAAATGTGAATAATACCTTTCTCATTTAAAACGTCTTATTTTTCAGAAAAATAAAGTCATTTAATCCACAAGGAATCCCGTGACCTATGAGCAATTTCATACTTTGCAAATACCTTCTTTTCATCCTTCTACATAAGGACATCATTTCTCCTGTTGAACATTTCCTCAAAAAACACACAAAAACCTATGTTTTGGCATTAGTGCGGGTAGTCAGTTCACCCCTTGCGCCAATAGGGAAGATTTGCACTAGAGCCCGTGCCACCTGGTGGTCTGTCTCTGTGTATTGCCTGCGCCAGTTGTTTTAGGAATGTTTTGTAACAAATAGAGGCAGAAGTTTCCTTTTAACCACCTTAGAGATGAGTCACAGGAAGTGGTTAACTTGATGAGCCATGGATCTCCCTCTTTAGGTAGTGGTTTCCTCCTCCCATGGAACACTCCTTGAAGATAGGTCTCCCTTCCATGATTATAGCGATCCTAACCTCTCCCTCTCCCTCTATATAAACATGCCTTCTCCCTTTATGAAAGCTAGCTGAACATATAGCCAAGAAGCTGAACTTAGAGAAGAGATACTATAGCTGAGTAATTGCTATTGAGAAGGTATAACCAAGGATAATTTCGTAGAGAGAGCCCCGTTCGAATTCTCGACGAGCCTTTGTGAGACGCGCTCTGCTGGAACCCTGTTGGAGGAGACCGCAACGTCAAAGCTTGGTTGTACTCTTCCTTTCTTTCATTAATATACTCGACTATGGTGTTGGTTCCATAATTTTGTTATGTTTATTATTAATGCAATTGATTTAGTCTTCTTCGACTGGCTGATAGTTACGAATGTGAAATAGTATGTTGTATATCGTCGTTGTTTGTTGTGCATGTGCAGGTGTCCGAGCGTGAAAGCGAGCGGATCGTGATCTGTCAAACCAGGAGCGAGAGGCAACCACTCTTTCCGACGACAACAATAGCGTAGGACCTCCGGTAAGTCATCTATCGAATCTCCGTCCGTTCGTTAACTAGGAATCAATATTATAGCTTGTCTTGTTTGTGGCTAGACCCACTTTAGGGCTAGTGGGATCACCTCTATCCGCAGAGGGGATTTACCTCACCAACAAATTGGCGACTCCGTTGGGGATCAGTGTGAGTTTGTCTTTCATCCATTAAGTCTTCTTCTTGGTCTTTGCTTGCTTAGCTTGCCTTTTCTGATTATTTTTAATGAGTCTAAGACCCCTGTTCAGCCCCAGAGGATCAGATCTGACCTCTGTTTTCCAAAATTTTCCTTTTGTTAGGGTTGGCTTGATTGGCGCGTTTTCTGGTCTGACAGTTGCGCCCATTGGTGCTTGTTGCTAGTTCAGCATCCATGCCATCCCCTATTTGGCATTG
Source organism: Pinus albicaulis (assembly GCA_034641835.2). Lineage (NCBI taxonomy): Eukaryota > Viridiplantae > Streptophyta > Pinopsida > Pinales > Pinaceae > Pinus > Pinus albicaulis. The sequence continues at coordinate 1,072,155,381 of CM076577.1, forward strand.
ATTATAGCCAAACAATCGCGCCATTTCCTGTAGGTATTAGGGTTTTCCTTGTTTTGGAATTTTTTGGTCAGTGCTTGTGTTTCCGGGTTATTTTTGGCATGTTTTGAGTGCCTTGGGATTGTTGGTGACTGTGAACAACCTCATTCCTTCGGTTGTTTGTCCATTTCTTGTCAACATCATGGCCTTAGGGTTTTCTAGTGCTTTGGTATGCTGAGCCTCCTGTAGGAGCTTCGGTATTTTATTTCACAACCACCATTGTTCCTTGTTTGATTGCATTCGGCTCCCTTGATCCGTTTGAGTGATTGCATTTGGTGAAATGAGTCTTGTCTCTTTCATTCAGTTGTGCTTCTTGTCACTCCAAGCATAGATTACACTGCTTGTATGGGTCTGTTCCGACATATTTCTTCGATTTGAGAGATTGCAACATTGGTTGGAGTTTTTGTCTTGTTTGCTTTTGAGTTGATTAAATTGTTTTGCTTCGACTCTCGCATGAACATTCTCGAGCTAGTGTGAAGGTTTGTTTTTCATGTCATTTAGTGCACTGTTTTCCCTATTACATTGGAAAAAAAAAAAAAAAATTGTGTGCTTGCATTCTTACTTGCATTATGGAATTGGAAAATCTTTCGCATAATTAGCATTGGGCATTCTAGGAAATATTTCTCATTTTCATTAGCTTGCATCAGATACTGTAACAGATGTGGATGCTTCTGTGTGTTCTCATTATTTGCTATCGCTTGAAAACTCCTAAACTTTCTCGTAGATAGCTTTTCATCAAACAAAATGGTATTTTATGGACTGTAGCTTTCATTTAGGGATTTGTGAGATCCAACATTCGATAGGACCTTGGAATTGAAACATAAATACAAGATCAACTTAAAATTTATTCAATTGACCTAAGGCAACATTGGAACTTAACAAAACATTTAGTGGTCTAAGTTAGAGATGTGTTCCGGCGTCTTTAAACCTAGCAGCTGTCGCTTGCCATCTGGCTTCAGACAACACTAGTACGGACTTGCGCTCCCAGTACCGTCGAGTATATAAAGGGAGACCCCTCTAGGTTGCGATCCTTTTATCTGTAGGAAGCCGAGTCTACCGCCTTGTAACCGTGATACATTGAACACATCATTCAGGGAGACTACCTACACGTACGTCAAGTCCTTGGTTAATTATTCTTTCATTTTATTACCAAGGTGTATATGGCAGTTCATGGGAACCTGGTACACCCTTTTACCTAGACTACCTGAGCAATCATTTTTCGATATTTACTGACTCCATAAATTTGAAAAGATCATCGAGCACTTGTCCTTTGGCGCTCACTTAAAACTGAAAGAGACTAGAGTCATCTTTGACTATTTCTTGACTCTTAAAACATGAAACAACAAATTTATGGTTTCAATGTGGTAAAATAAACTACCTACGATTACACGCCCTTTAAAGTTTGATTTCTTGGCATGTCTTTGTTTGCCTTGGTTTGGATCCAAGAGTCTTCTTTTCTGATTTTTTTCCCTTTTTTGGTGTGCTACAGTCACAGTGGCGGAACCATCGATTTCATCTACTGGTAGTCCTTTCTTGGATGATTCATCTGAAACTTCGCAAACCTCTAGGTCTATCGAGCTTCAGCAGCCTATCCTCCCGTCAGAGTACCCCTTTGGTGAACCGGTTGAGTTCCATTGGCCTCTTTCAAACGCTTGGTTCGGGGAACATTTTCCCCCTCTTACCTCGGGATCGCCAATTTTTGGCTGCTATCATACCTCCTAGCCCCCATAGATATCACAGTGGATTCAGACATGGACTCTTATGGTCCTAATGGCAGTGAGGGGATTCCAGTTTCTGATGAAGAATACCAACTTTTCCCGGAAGACATCCACCAAGAGCCTGCTCAATCTTCACCATCGGTGTCGCTTCCAGCTAGATATAGGTCTTTGGGTTAGATTATAGCCGGTATTGCCTTCATGGCAACATCAACTTCATTGAGGGGCCGGTTCTCCTTCTCCCATCATTAGGGATGTCTTTGACGGCACCTGTCTCGTCGACGCCTTTTGTTACGTCTATCCCCACTAGGCCTACTATCTGTGTGGCTACATCGGCACTGGTCGTCACCGCTCAGTCGTCAAGAGTTTCGGCTTCGGTAGAGACTTCGATTTCCATGGAAATCCCTGACAGCCTTTATTTTGAGGAGTATCGGCTGGATGTTCAGCAACAGAGCTTCCAGACTAATCAGTCCCCTCAAGATCCTAATCGTCCTTATTTTTCTCATTATGGTGCGGATGGTACCCGATTTATTCACTTCCGTTTCAATATGATGAGCATGACAACCTTATCTATTTGCCTACTCCCGAGGCTTATCAATTCATTAACGGTTTTATACCTACCTTGCCTGGGCAACCTTCTAACTTACAAGGACAACCCTTTCAGGGACAACCTTCGGTTCAGCAAGGGTATGCTTTAGGCCCACAAGGACAAACCTTTCAGGGACAACCTTCGGCCCAACAAGGGTATGCTTATGACCCACAAGGGAAACCCTTACAGCGACAACCTTCGGTCCAATAGGGATTATTTTATGGCCCACAAGGGTAGCCTTACAATCCTCAAGGTCAACCTTTACAAGCTCAACCTGTGGTCCAACCAGGGCAACTTCAAGGACCAGTTGGGAAACCGGTATATCAACCTGGACCTTTATACGGTCCTGGGGGGAAAATCCATCCATTTTAACCTTTGGTGCAACCACAACAACCATATTTTCCAATTGGTCAAAATGTTACACAACTAAGGCCATCTTATGGTCCTACCCCAGGTCAACCTGGTTATCAGGCCCAACCTGGCCCACCACAACCATCAGGCAGACCTGCTCAGCGGGGGCAACCTAGTGGCCTTCATCAGTTAGGTCAACCTGTTCAGCTGGGACAACCTGCACAAACAGTTCACCCTGCTCAGCCACCGCTCTATTCCATGCCGCAGTTGAATCAACCTGTGCGCCCGACTTATCCAGCTCAGCAGGGCCCTACTTATCAGCAACCCGTTCGACCCCAAGGCAGTTATTACCCTCAAGGTCAATATCGAATGGTATACAATGCGCTTCAAGGTTCTGCTTATTACCCTCAACCGCCAGGCTATACTTATACTCCGCAGCAAAATCCTTATGCTACTCTATTGGGACCCTCGTATACTCAGAATCAGTATCCTATTTATCAACCCCTATATCCTGGTCCTCAGCCGCCATATCAACCAAATTATCCAGCTTATACCCCTTATGGACTGAATCCTCCGGGACAGAACCAATGGAGGCAGAGTTATACTCAACCAGGATGGAGTATGGGTACGGGTCCTTATCAGGGACCCGCTATGCCTTTTAACCCTCAATTATCTTTTCTCACCACATTGGAGTTACCGAATGTGTCCAAATTGAAAAATGATCCCATCCTTCATAATCCTTATTGGCCTCTGGTTCCAACGAAGGGTCCTAGTGATTGTCCCAAGTTTGAGGGCAAGTCTGGAGAAGACCCCCAAGCACACGTCATGACATACCATTTATGGTGTTCTTCCAATTCTTGGGTGGATGACTCTGTTCGACTCCGTCTTTTCTAGCGCACTCTTACCAGAGCTGCTGCTAAATGGTATATCGAACTGCCTTGTAGTGTCTTTCAATATTTCAACACTCTCACCATTCCTTACTCATTTCCAATTTCCAGTTCGTTATGAAGCCGGGACACATCTCCTAACATCCTTGAAACAGGACCGAGCTACCCATATCTCGGACCACATTCATGAATGGAGATGGCATCATCCCCTGATCAAGTTTGAAATTCCTGATCAACTTCTTACTCATTGGTTCACTACCTCTTTTGTCAATCAGATTGCGAAAGACATTGCCATGGGGGAATGTGTAATGGAGGAATAGGCCATTGCTCGTGCCCAATACCTTGATTTAGTGTACTCTCAATCGGGCATATTGTATGACATCTTGACTGAAGCTCCACAACCTGAGACCTCTAAGGCGTCGGTTACCCCATCGGTCGACGGCGTTATTGGTTCCGTCTCTCAGACTTCACGCAAGTCTTCCAATGGGAAGCAAAAATCAAATTCTTCCAATGCTTCTGCTCCTTAGCCTACCCCGAATTCTGGTAAAACCTCGGAGGTCGACGCCGTTCAGGCTAATCTTGCAGACAAGACTTCCAAGGGGAGAAAGAAGGGAAAAGGAAAAGCCAAAACAGATGTCCCAAAACCAGAATCGTCTAAACCTCGTGCTGATGATGGTTCACAACGAAAGCCGAAGTATCCCTGTCTGATTTGTGATGAGGAACACTACACTAAGGATTGTCCTAGATGATCGGAGGTTAGTCAACTCCTCAAAAGCACTAAGGGAACTTCGACAGTCCTTAAAGAACCTTTCCCATTTTAGCAAACCCAGATGGTCGATCAACCTACACCATCTACACTGTTTGGCTCTCAAGTGTTTATGGTAAACGGTTCTGCACCCGTTTCCATTTCTACTTGGTCGAAATATTATGTTGGATCACGTCAGGTAGTCAGGAAAGAGATCGCTGATGGTCCTCCTCCCCCACCTGCCTCCGGTCCTCTCGAGATTGAAAGGCCCAGTGCTTAACCTGTTGTACGGCCACCTTCTAAGGTTGTTCTCCGAAAATATTCTTATAATCCTAATGCCCGCGCTGCTCAACAATATAGTATTGTTGAGGATTTAGCACAGGCGCCATCCGCGATGTCCGCGTTAGAAGTGCTTCCGAGTTGTCCGTCTCAACGAAAAGCGTTATCATCGGCGATCGACAAAATCGATCCCGCTGATTCTAGCCTTCTCTCTTTCGATTTAGAGAATTTCGTCCCCCGACTTCCGCACCAGATTGCGATTATCATACAAGTCAACATTAACGGTCTCAACATCCATAGAGCCGTTGTGGATGAAGGTGCATCCACTTATGTCATGTCATCCGCTTGTTGGAAAGCTATTGGCTCTCCAGCGCTCACTTCGTCACCCAATTCCCTTGAGGCATTTGATGGAAGGGAATCGAAACCCTTGGGTGTTCTCACTAGCTTACCGATCGCATTGCAAGGTAAGACGGTCAATGTCGAAGTAGAAGTAGTTGACGCTAAACTCAATTACAATCTTCTGCTTGGTCGCAGTTGGAATCACGCTATGTTATGCGTTCCGTCCACCCTCTTTCGTCTTCTAAAGTTTCCACACGAGGGAAAAATCATTATTGTCGATCAGTTGTCATTATTTACCTCATCTTCCGAGAACAACGTGCCATACGTGGATCAGATTCCTTCTCCCCCTGATAGTGTAGGGCCAGGTCTTTTCAAAGATCCCGCTCTCATGGGTATCTTTCCCCTTCCACCACCAAATACTATTCAAGTTAATATGATCTCTCAGTTGGATGATCCATGGATTGTCCCTTTACCTGAATAGGTTGATTCATTTGGGGATTCAATGCCGCTTAGTCCAATTGAAATCAATTATTGTGAGCTTACAACTGCATTTGATTCTCCCCCTTCTGAAGGTGCTCCTTTGAGCATGGCTCTTAACGTTTATTCTCAATGTCCCTGGCTTGGCGATGCGGATTCACCTGATCCTTTGAAAGAAATGTTTCCATCCGATGAGGCTATAATGGAAACCATGTTTCTCGAAGATCTACCGTGGAGCGATGGTCATCACCGTTCCTCGTTTATGCCTGGCCTCGAGGCAATGTCTAACTGTCTTGAGTGTTTTGCATCTCTAGTTCCTTCTTCGCCGCTTCAAACACCTATCTTGACTCATGAAGTATTCACTAAAGGTAACTTGGGTAACATCACTTAGACGATGCCTATCGACATTTCCGTGAAACCGGGAATTTTCGAGAACATCCATGCGGGAGTCACTTGCTCTTCCGATAAAGTCCAAGTGTATACTAGCCTCTTTCACGAATTCTGTGATGTTTTCACCTGGTCTTATGAAGAGATGCTTGGAATTGATCCCAGTAATGTGGTGCATGAGATTCCCACCTACTCAGGTACGAAGCTTGTTCGCCAGCGTCTGCGTCTAGTGCATCCTCGAAAAGCTACCACCATAAAAGCTGAAGTTGAAAAACTTCTTAAAGCGGGTTTCATTTATCCGATTCCTCTGACAGAGTGGGTTTCTAACATTGTTCCTGTGGATAAGAAGCAGGGAGAAATTCTCGTCTATGTCGACTATCGCAATATTAATCAAGCCTTTCCTAAAGATAACTATCCCACCCCTTTCATCGATCAAATCATTGATGATTGTGCAGGGAGTGAAATTTTTTCCCTTATGGACGATTTTTCTGGCTATGATCAGATCAACATTCTCCCGTCTGATCAACACAAGACCGCTTTTATTTGTCCTTGGGGAACATTTGCGTATAAAAAACTCCCTTTTGGCTTGAAGAATGCTGGGGTTACGTTCCAACGCGCGATGTATTATGCCTTTCACGATATTGGTCATATTTTTCAACCATACTTGGATGACCTTCCGGCTCATTCAGCTGTGCGAAAAGACCACTCGGACCATCTCCACCAGTGCTTTCTTCGTTGTAGACGCTACAACATTCGGCTCAATCCACATAAATGTGTCTTCTACGTCAATTCCGGTATACTTTTAGGGTTTATCGTATCTAAAGACATAATTCGCCTTGATTCACTTAAGGTTGAGGCTATTGTTAATATCCCCTCTCCATCCTCGTTACACCAGCTCCAGAGTCTCCAAGGGAAAGCAAATTTCTTAAGTCGTTTTATTCCGAACTACGCCGAAGTAGCCAAGGGATTCACACGAATTTTAAAGCAGGACATCCCTTTCTGTTAGGATGAGATTTCTCAGCAATATTTTGATACACTTAAGACATTGCTTGTCAATTCTCCTCTATTACGTCCTCTGAATTACCATCGTGATTTCATCCTCTACCTAGCTTCTGTCTTCAGTACGATCGCCATGGTTTTGGTTCAAGATGATGATGACGGTAATGAGAATGTCGTTTATTAATTGTTTCAGAACCTTCTCGACCCTGAAAATGTGTTACGTACATGTCGAGAAGTTAGCGTTGGCTACGGTCCAGGCCATCCAGCGTTTTCGTCATTATATCCTTTTACGCACAGTGACCGTGATTTATGATTGTAACCCCATGACCTATATTCTGTCTCGGCAGTTGCTAGGGGGAAAATACTCGAAGTGGATCAATATCCTCCAAGAGTTTGATTTGGAGTTTACTACCACCAAATCAAAGAAATCACTTGTTTTCGCTGATTTGATTTGTTCTCTCCCCGCCGACTCTGCTCCTTCTCATTCCGAGGATCATATTCCGAACGAAACTCTTTTCTTGATTAGCACCCTCGATCCGTGGTATGGTGATATCATCGTGTATCTCTAGACTTCTAATTTCAGGTCTGAGTTAATGAAAGATGCCCGACACCGCATTCGGCATCAGTGACAACCTTATCGTATTATCAGAGATACCCTCTATCGTGTTGGAGTTGATTCTATACTCCGCCGATGTCTGACCCTCGAGGAAGCTGAGAAAGCTTTAAATGACTGCCACAGTGGCGCCTGTGGTGGTCACATGTCTGGTTATGCCATTGCACAGAAGATCCTTCGTGCTGGCTATTTTTGGCTGTCCATTTTTAAAGATTGCATTGTTGCAATACGCAAATGCCATGCGTGCCAGATATATCAACGAAAAATGCGTGCGCCACCTGTTCCTTTACACCATGTCATTACTATGGGTCCTTTTTCCAAATGGGGTGTCGATTTTATGACGTGTAACCCTCGTTCGGCCGGGGGGCATGCCTATATTATCGTCGCCGTCGATTATTTTACGAAATGGGCCGAAGCAATGCCTACACTGGCTGCGGACGGTAAGACAGCAGCGCAATTCATATTCAATCATGTTATTACTCGGTTTGGTGTCCCTCAGGCCATCGTTACTGATCATGGTTCTCATTTTCGGGACTATATGATGGCGGAGCTAACATCTAAGTTGGGTCTGCGTCACGACAGCTCAATGCCATATTACCCTCAAGCTAATGGCCAAGTTGAAGCCGTAAACAAAGTTCTTGTTACAATGCTTCAACGAACAATCGAGATCCATAAATCAAATTGGCATCTCATGTTGTTTTCAGCTCTTTGGATTTACCGAACGTCGATTAAGAGTGCGACTGGATTTACCCCATTTCAGTTGGTGTACGGTTTGGAAGCCACTCTTTTGTTTGAATGTGAAATCCCTTCACTCAAACTAGCTGTGGAATTACTGCCTAATACTTCGCCTGAGGAAGAGCGTCTCCTCTATTTAGAGAGATTGGATGAAACTCATCACTTAGCTGCCTTGGTCATCGAAGCATAGAAGAAGCGAGTCAAAACTCATTTTGACCAAACAGTTTCCCCTCGTTATTTTATCAAAGGAGACCTCATTCTCCTATACGACCAAGCTCATGACAAGATGGGGGCAGGTAAATTCCAACCCATGTGGCATGAGCCCTACATCATTAAACACGTGTTACAAAATGGGGCTTATGAGCTTATTGATTATGAAGGTTGTCCCTTAGCACAGACCAGAAATGGGTTGTACCTGAAAAAGTATTATGCTTGAGTCATTCATGCATGATATGTGTACATAGGTGATTTTTTCATTTTTGTGCATGCTTTGGTTTGATGTGCTTTGTGAGCTTTTTTCTGCTTATTGGGTCTTGTTTGATTATGCAGATGTCTATTTCCCCTTATGTCGGTTTCGCGGATGGTGCTTCCTGCATTACCAGGAACTTGTCTTCTGCAGCCTGGGTAATTTATGATCCTATTGGTGAGTTTATTAACCTACAAGGTATTTGTTTAGGACCAACTACAAACAATGTCGCTGAATATAGTGCTGTTTTGGAACTATTAACTGAGGCAGTTAACCTCGGCATACGTGCATTGCTTGTGAATCTGGATTCGCAACTTGTTGTTCTTCAGCTTAACAATCATTATTCGGTTCGAAACCCATGCATTTTGAGCTTGTATTTGCGTATTCGTTTACTTGAAAGACATTTTGATTTCATTACATATCAACATATACCAAGACAAATGAATACATTAACTGATGCAATAGCTAACATTGTGCTAGATAGACATTTGCGAAATTTATAAAACATCATCATATGTAAATAGACCCATGTAGAAAATATATATATATATATATCGATTGTTTGCAACATGTGCATCATAAAAACCCAAAAAATATATATGTCTATTTCAGTTACATCGCGAGACAACATGTCTCTAAAAAATGTGCAGAAATAAAAGCCTAAGTGTCTAATCGGTGTGGTGCTCATGATAGCACGTCACCACCCGTACCAACTGCCTCAGCAAGCGGTGGATACGACTCAACACTCCTACAATGTGCCTCTGATAGGCTCGAGGAACATCATCAAAACGAGCATAGCCTGGAATCCCACGGGTGATCCCCTCCAAGTTCTGTACTATCTCCTCGTCATTGCCCTCACTATGAGGATCGAAATCACGAGGAGTTTGCCTCGATGTCGGTGACATACCTGCAGAACGCTCCTTGCCAAAATCTACATACATATAAGATTATCTGTCAGAACATGCATATATACCAAAAAATCATAAACTCATGAAAATAAAAAATTGAGTCTCACCTAGCTCTTCGTCCCAATCCTCTCACTCTAGGAGCGGGAGGTCTGGATCACCGGTGAAGTCTGTGCCAGCGTAGGGCCAATCCTCCACGAAAATCAGTTGTCGGCGGAGCCAATCAAAAAAATCTAGCCTCTAGGACATCTGTTGGCCACCCCCTGCTCTAGGCATCAGTGTTTCCCACAGGCCATCTGTGGCTCTCTGGGTGGTGGCATCGAGACAATAACCTCCTGACGCTGGAATATGGGTAGTCATTCCAAGAAGAATGATACCAGAATCGATCCATACACAAAATGCTTTAGTTTGGTCTTCTTGCACTTAGTGAGTTGCTGCTTGATGTTGATAGTCATGGCCTCGGCCCAGTTGAAGAGAGTCGGGTTCATGCACTCTGAAGCAAGAAGTAGTTGGGTCTTTGTGGCCTCATGTCATGCTTGCGATCCTGCAGCCCGCGTGATAGTGTGCAGCACTACTTTTAGTGCCAGATCAGGAACGGTTTGGATGTCAACTTTTCCACTCCCTGTTCCTTTTCGTGCCCCTCGGCACACCCTGTCAATCACCATTCCCATACTTTCCCCGGAAGGATGGGTACCGGTCAAGATAGGGACTGCATCCATACGCGACAATCCATTGATGAAATACACATCAGAGACTTCGAGTTCAAGCTCCTAATCTTGAAGAAAAAAATTTTCTTGATCCTCGTCCCAAATGCTTATCAAATATTGAAGCAATTCGAGTTGAGCCCGAAGGCACGGTGTCAGGAAGTATTTCTTTAGCCCACAGTTTCTAAGGGCATTCATGCATTGTTCATTTTCCATGGCTAGTTCATCCTCCTCACTGTGTTCTCTCTCTTTCCACTCAATTACCATATTTTTTGCTTGGTACCTGCACACATTGTTCATATGAGCATTGTAATTCTCCTTAGGCATCAAAATTTGCAAGTAAATGGTTTCTTTTTCTTTAAATTTAGGCGGATTTTGGGTTGCGCGGTTGGCGCGACTGTTTCGCCAACAGTTGCGCCAATGGGCGCGACTGTTTCGCTAACAGTCGCGCAAATGGGCGCGACCCCTGTGTAAAAAAGGGTCGATTGCTGCGGGTCTGTGCCCAAAACTTGCGCCAACCACGATGCCCTAGTTTCAATAAATCCTCCCCTAAGGGATTCAAAATGACAATTAAAGGTAATAAAATTTAGCTCAAAATATGGCAAAAGATGTCGGCTCTTCCCTGAAACTGACAGAATCAAGATTGGTTCACTAGATTGCTCGCAATCGTCACCACAAGATCGCAAGGAAAACGGGTCATTGTTGCTCTGCAAAGAGGTAAAAGTGAAAAGTGAATATTTTTTACCACTTATGGCATTTTATAACTTTTCAAAATCTTAAATTAGGTTTTAAAACATATTTGTCGATTATTTTATCATATTATTTTCGAGGAATACGTTTTACACATGTCTTTTTGTGCAGCGAAAGGTTTTCACATGGTTATGACGAAGAAACGAGTTGTATTTTATACTTTTCAGACTCGATAAAAACACGAAAAGTCACTACTGGAGTCACCTTCAACTCTTTTCTGACTCTCTAAAACTGAAAAGATTGCCGAGTTGCTTGTCATTTTGAACTCGTTAAATTGGCTGCGAAACAATATCTACCCAGTATACGTTTAACCCTTTTTCGGGCTGGGATAGTTTAATTACGAAAAAGGAATACCTTAGCCTATCACGACTAAGAGGTTCTCTTAGACACAGTTTTCTACCTTTTCGGATTTGTGAGACTACCTACCAAAAGGGACTGCTAGAGTTTTCTTTTCTGCCTTCTTTTCAAATTCTCTAAACATGAAAAGATGCCGAGTTCTCCCTTTGTCAGACTCGTTAAAACTAATGACATCGGACTCCGTCGTTATGACATTACTCGAGTTCCTCCTTCCTAGGGCTCGTAAAATGTATTAGGTTGGATTTGTTCGAAGGAAAAACTTACATCGCAAGCACATGCTATCCCCTTCAAGCTTGTTTTCAAAAATAATTGGGGTACTCGCCAGAAATGGCGGGGGAAAATGGAACCAAATTGTAGTCTTGTTGGCAGTATGTCGCTCTTGAACATGGCACTTATCTACATTCGTGTCGGGTTGGGGACATCTCACTTCGTCATTTGTTTGCCTCCATGGGTTTGGGTAATCTCTTTTGACCGCTCATCTGCTCTTTGCCACGTCACCATGACCTCAGATCCCTTGATGTCAAATACTGCCAAATCCAGTGTCGTGTCGCCGATATGTTCAAGAGAAGTTTGCCTTTAAAGTTTTCAACCTCCCTCTGATTCTCTGTTGATCTTGATTCACAAACATCACATTCATCTGTCTCGTGTCGATGATGTGGGAAACATTATGGCCCACCTTCGATTAGGTCACTTCCTGTCAACTTCAACTCATTATCCAGGAAGTTGATCTAGAGACTCCCTTCAGATACCTTAGAGCCTGCATGCCTCAATGGCAGGTTCTTCGCATTCGACGTAAGGTCCACATCATTAGCCTTCGATCGACTGACTTTGCGGGTGTTTGATGTTAGATCACTCTTCACATTCCGTGGATTGCACGTTTCGTACCTTGAGAGCCATTGTCATTATTGATGGTTTCTCTCGCGTCTGTTAACAGCTTTCATCATTGGCTGGTAATCAGACGATTTTCTTGCATGTTCGACTTCATCTCCCATATTCGCATGCTCGAATTTGTACTTTATTCGGATCGAGATGGAGCGCAAGACACTAGGTTTTGTCTTTGTGGATTACTATGACTTATTACATGACTCTTATGATTGGATGGCTGCGACCATACCTAAGTTTGTTCGTTGATCCCTACTGCTGGATGGCTGTGTCCATACCATTGATCTCACTGTTTATGTACTCTATTATGGATGACTGCTCCCATTCCACATGTCATGTATCAGAATTATCAGTTGTACTTGTACTTGCAGGTCTTTCGACAGTAGTGTTTGGGTCGAACACGTTCTCATAAATCACTTCACCCCTCCCTCTCTCTCGGACCCCATGCTTTAGGGGGCATCTATTACACAACATTTTGTCACCGTCCCTGCAATCCCTTGCCTCACATATGGGAGGGTCTTTCCCGTGACCTATGAGCAATGTCATACTCTGCAAATACCTTCTTTGCATCCTTCTGCATAAGGACATCATTTCTTCTATTGAACATTTCCTCAAAAAACACACAAAAACCTACATTTTGGCATTGGCGCAGGTAGCCAGTTCACCCCTCTTGCCAATAGGGAATATTTTCACTAGAGCCCGCGCCACCTGGCACTCTGTCTCTATGTATTGCCCGCGCTAGCTGTTTTAGGAATATTTTGTAACAAATAGAGGCAGAAGTTTCCTTTTAACCACCTCAGAGATGAGTCACAGGAAGTGGTTAACTTGATGAGCCACAGATCTCCCTCTTTAGGTAGTGGTTTCCTCCTCCCATTGAACACTCCTTCAAGATAGGTCTCCCTTCCATGATTATAGGGATCCTAACCTCTCCCTCTCCCTCTATATAAACAAGCCTTCTCCCTTTATGAAAGCTAGCTGAAAATATAGCCAAGAAGTTGAACTTGGAGAAGAGATACTATAGCTGAGTAATTGTTATTGAGAAAGTAGAACAAAGGAGAATTTCATCGAGAGAGCCCCGTCTGAATTCCTGACGAGCCTTTATGAGATGCACTCTGCTGGAACCCTGTTGGAGGAGACTGCAACGTCGAAGCTTGGTTGTAATCTTCCTTTATTTCATTAATATACTCGACTATGGTGTTGGTTCCATGATTGTGTTATGTTGATTATTAATGCAATTGATTTAGTATTATTCGACTGACTGATAGTTATGAATGTGAAATAGTATGTTGTATATCGTCATTGTTTCTTGTGTGTGTGCAGGTGTCCGAGCGTGAAAGCGAGCGGATCGTGATCTGTCAAACCAGGAGCGAGAGGCAGCCACTCTTTCTGACGACAACAACAGCGTAGGACCTCTGATAAGTCATCTATCAAATCTCCGTCCATTCGTTAACTAGGAATCAATATTATAGCTTGTCTCGTTTGTGGCTAGACCCACTCTAGGGATAGTGGGATCGCCTTTGTCTGTAGAGGGGATTTACCTCACCAACAAATATAATGTTGTTACCTTTGACTTATTATTAACCAGTTATGTCTACCTTTTCTTATACTTTGTGGGTACCTCGTCAACTTACAATCCTCGGTTGATAATTTAATGAACGATAATTTAAGAAATTAAATTTCCCATCAAAAAACTCACTTTCAAGGATAAGAGTTTCGATGAACTCTTGTATTTATGTCATAGTCCTAGTCCAACCAAAAAGTACCATATTCCAATAAAAACATATTCAACAATTCTCTATATGTGTCTCTATATTTCGAATATGCTTTGAATTTGTGCTCTTAATTAAGTGGATATGCTTGGCTTATAAACATTAATTAATTGATGAAAGTGCCTAGAGAAAACTTTAAAATGGTCATATGATTGCAAATTTTACAAAAACTTATGGATTCTCATTTTTATTCAGCGCAGAGTAGGAAATATAATACCATACACTTTATATTTTGACAAAAAAAATCTATTGCTTTAAAGAACTAAACTGCGACATTCTGGCGAAGGAACGAGAATTATGATTTTATCTACACAAAAGTTATAGATCATGTAATTTTTGCACACCTAGTTGAGCATCACCAATATTCATTTTTTCTCCACCCCTCCAATGCCTCCTAGTGCTGAGAGTGATCCCTCTCCCACTTCATGCAACAAATTAGTATTGATGGTGGATGGGGAAGAGGAAAGATTATCTTCACCAATAGGAGAAGCTTTTGAATTGCTACTTAGAAACCTTTTTCCCCATTGAATGAATATTCAATTATAGTCTAATTTACTAGCCTTTGTTTTGTCAACTCCATCGCTACCATTGGATTTCTAGTCCACCACTAAGAAAATTTGAAGATTTAGCCTTTGATCACACGTAATGGGTTTAGTTTATTACTTTCACAAGATTTGTATTGTAACAAAAAGACTTGGTTGCACATTGAAAAATATAGTATAGACATACCAACATGAAAGATGCCATAACTTGATCTACTTTATTGCAACTTACAATCACAAATATCAGCTACATGACTTTGTAGAGAGAGGTTGCGTATGGCCTATATCATTTGATGTTTAGAAGGTTGATAAGTTTTCAATTCCTAGCAATCCTTTATTGAGCCATTTTAGAACTAAACAAACTCATGTCATATGCAATATGTTAGATAGAAGATGTTGACAAAACATCCTAAAAGCTAAAACTATAGTTTCTCCATGCCATTTTTTGAAGAACATATAGTGAAAAGAATTATTTATGTTGTATAAGTTTCATCGTTAAAATTGAACCTTAAATGGTTGACAAGGTACCCACTATTCAAAACAATTTGTGTCTAAACTAGGATGGACCTATTTCAAATAATTGATATAATATACTATGATAGTACTTAGTATGCATAAGTATTATCTTTTTTTTAACCAATTTACATACTACTTATTCCCTCATCTCCACAACTAGAAAATGACGACACAAAAGAAAAAAAATCACCCAACCCTCCCCTTCTAAGCCATATATCGCTACTTCACATTTTCCATTCAACCCAAATGTGGTTATCACTTCCCACTTCAAAATCAATCCTCTTTTACAGTCAACAAACCATCTTTCCCATGAACAAACCACTCAAAAAAACATCTCCACTATTCATCATGCCACCTACTTTCTAGCACATGCTTTTAACAACACCCACATTACCCAAGCACATCATGAATTCTTTTCAAGGATTAATAAACTACCACCAACAAATTCATGTTCCATTTGTCTTAAATCATACCCTAGAATCCATCTTTGCATCTCCAACAACATGCATTGTTGATTTAGATGCACATCTAAAACAAACAACCATTACTTCTCATTATCAAACAAAATGGACCATGGTCCTTAACCACATGTCCTATAATGTCTTACACAAATAGAATAAATGCTCATAACTATAGTAAACTTGATACTCCAAGTAACACATGCATGTGGTGGCCAATATAAATAAATTGGCCACACAATAAGCTTCCCACAAGACATTACAACAATAACCAACTTGTTACCTCATAATGTTGAGGACTTAGATGTCTTGTCGGTTACCAACCTTATATTTCACCATTGAGCTTACAATTTCATCATAAGTAGACATTGTATTTTGATTACATTGGAATACAAACTATCAAATGAATCCCACTATAAAATTGATGGCATTGACCACAAAGAACTTGCATCCTTACCAACTTTCCATACTGATGTATCCCTTTCCCTTTTCCTTTCTAAAATCATTGATCTAATCGCCCAATATTCATTTACATTTCCCTTTGCATCTGATCTAGATTCTAGTAGCCCAAATCTCCAAAAAATATCATCATGTATACCCACTATACCCAATAAACATATAGAAGTACAAGAAATATAGTGATATTTACAAGCATCCAACTACCACTTTGATACTACAATTGAATACAACACAAAAGGTCTTATTTCTATGGCTTTCCCCACACTTTTCCCCACTAGAGTTGCATTGCTCAATCAACTAAGAATTAAAGTAGTTCAAATGCATGAATATGCACTTCATCTCATACAATACCATAACAATAGGTTCGGCAAGCACCCAAGGTTTCACTACTACCTATGCAATATTATGATGTGTCATCACATTCACGTAACATCCTCCATTTTCATGAATAAAAACATTGGAGATAAATTCCTAATATATATCCATAATCTAAGCATCTAACTAGAACAATTCCCAGATAATAAACTAGCAAATAAAGTTATGTGGTTTAGTTTCTCCCTCCATGGAACAAGATATTTCTGGAATAAAGCTAAGAATGAGCTAACATACATGACATCTCAACTCAGTTTCCCAACATTATTCTTCACATTGAGTGTTACTGATACAAAATGGAATGATATCCATTCAGCCATGCCAGGCACTCAAGCTCATGATGTTACAAAACAACAAAATGGAGAAATGAAAAAATTAACTCCAACCTCCATTTAACATAGTATTTATGCACCATAGATTCACAATATTTCGAGAAGTCATATTAGAAAAACACATGTAATCAAAAGATTGTTGGTAAAAGTATCCACTCTCTTCCAATACTATCATATATATATATATATATATATATATATATATATATATATATAGAACTTCAAATAATGCAATAATTTCTAACAAAGAGCTTCTTTTACAAGTATGAATGACAACGTAGATGATCTACACATATCCATGGTTTTGCCTAGTTACAAAAGGAACCTGATATGGAAAATATAAATTGGAATGATGTAGATGTAGTTGAAAATTCTAAACATTTCTTTGACACATACATATCAACTTGGAACCCCCGCCTTTCCGCCCTTTCAGAACAACCCATTCTTTAGCGCAATTTGAAAGACCCTTGTTTATTATCCACGCAAGATATCTTCAAAGATGATCCTTCCAAGGATTATGAAGAACTTGTCAACTGCATTGAAAGACACACAAAATTCACTAAAAGCACTTGCTTGAAAAAGAAAGGCTACACACAATAGTGTCCTTATAAAGCACCTTAGGAATTACATCAAACCTCGTCCTTATTCATTTACTCTAATAGCCAAAGGACATATATCCACATTTGCAATGATGATCGACTAAATAGCGATAACCTTACCATAATTTCTATTTTGTGTGAAAATGTTGATTGCCAACCTTGTACTCTCTCTCCATGTCATTCAAAATTACATCGCAAAGTATGCATCCAAATCATAAACAAAGTTTGAAAGATTCCACCACATGCTACACAGAGTTTTGCTCACTTCAATTAATGTTTACCCTTCAACCACCGTAGTTAAAAAATTCTTTGCAGAAATCCATGTTGATCGTGACTTCGGAGCATAAGAAACCCAACATATGCTATAAAAACTCCCACTGACAATTTGTATTCGATATTTTTTTCATTAAACGTTAGACACAAAATTTATATGTGCCTTCCATAAAACTACACCAAAATACATGGCATGCCCATCTCCTATCCACTCAGCTTCACTTATAGAGCTAGTAATATCTTAGTTGTATGATCCTCGTTAAAATAAACTTGAGAAAGTCATTGTTTGTGTCATGCCTCGCTACTCCATAATACCATCCATAGTTGCACCCTCTTACGTTAACTTCTATAGATTTGAAATTATTCTATAAAAACCATTTGTCATATTGCTTTGGATATAGTAAATCCAACTAAATATTTCATTACAAACTCGAAAATCCTTCTCCCTTCTTACATACCTTGGCATCTTCACTACACACTATCTGACCTTCCTCCTATTGTAAATGAAAACTCACCTTTTCATGAATCCCAACCTCCATAATCTGTGGAACTTAATTAGCTTTAATTACTCTCCCAACTGCACCCTACCAATGACATCAACTTAAATCACCTTGACATGTTTGGCCTTCGTGATTTTGATGACAACCATAATTGGACTCATACAATTGTCATATTCAACCTACAAGAAATAGGAATACAATTCATTGAAAGTAATCGCTCCATTCACCACATTCTTCAAACATGCAACCAAAATCTAACCAACCCTAACTCATTATCCCCAATGCAAACTAAAACTCTCAACATTATTTCCAATCATTTTGCAAAAATATATATATATATTTTCTCCTTTAAGAATGATCATACAAGGCATTATTGGAACCAAAAAATCCTTCCTAATAAACTTAAAGAAAATTGATCCTCTACTGGCTCAGGGTCTTCACTAATCATGTTGCTTTCCCTTACAAGCATCGCAAATTTCAACATACAAGCATCAACATTCCATGTTTCCCTCCACCTGCTCATAAAAGATCTCATGCCCTTAGAAGGAAATGTTCTCGCAACATTTCAATAAGAACTCAAGCATATTCGATGCTTCTTAATGGATGATCATTTGGCCAAAAAAATTCTGCCATGTTGACGAACGTCTCCGAGAAGCATTTCTACAACAAAGAAGCATCCTTTCTAGCAGTTGCTCAATTATATTTGTCTGCGACCTTGGCCATTTCTCGCTCATTAAAGACAATTCCCGATATGCAGGCACATCCCATGGGAGTGTATTATGGCACACATTCAAAAAAATCATCACATTTGACACCATATTTCATCAACAAGGCAACAACACCGCCAAAATTACTTTCGGAAACATCCTCCATAACATAAAAAATGCAAGGCCAATGATTAAAGACTGGACACTTCTTATGTAACAAACAATTTTCTTCTTGTTTGAATATGATATACATTCATTCCATGATTTTATGCATATCTTTCCAACTAATGATCAAACATTTCTACATAATAAATAGATGTTGAAATAATTAAACACTCCAATCACATGAAACATTGCAGAACACAACATGAAAAATTCCACCTCTTCTTATGAAGATAAATAATTAGAGGCAATTGTGTTGCTATGCACAGGCCAAAAAGTAATGTTGACCTCAAACAAATGGGTTTCAACTGGACTTGTCAATGGTTCACTCACAACTTATATCTCTATTCTACTAAGAATCAACTGCAGCTCTGCAGCTTCCATCCTTTTTCGTTGTATAATTTGCTAAATACGTTGGACCTCCTTGGGATGAAAACAACCCTACTCATTTATCTATTCCACCGATAAAAATAAATGGGCATACACAAGTTTCCCTCAAAATGGCTTGCGCATTAACTGTACATAAATCCAAAGGCATGAAATTATCAAAAGCTATAATAGACATTGTGCACACTGATGTCAAGGCCTTACATTCACAGCAATATCAAAATTCCCTTCCGTACAATATCTCTGCATTTACCCCACATTCACTTTTGAATGATACATCGAATGCAAGGCAACAATCATGTCATGCGGAGGAATCTTGCAGAAGAACCCCTTCGTTCAATGCCTCCACCATAGGAGCTACTTTAATGTATACATCTCCAACAAGTTTCACATAATTAATAATCTCTTTCAATGTTTATACCATGTTTTATCTATTTATTAGTTGTCCTTTCCTTGTATCTCTATTAATAAATCATTACATATCTTTCATTATTATTTTATTTTTGATTTCTTACTTAGGATGTTCTCTCTCTCTCTCTCTTAGATGAGGACCTATGGACTCCTCATACATATTGACACTATATAGATATTGCGCCGAAATAAAAGCAGAATAAATCTCACTACATGACATACAAAGGACTTTACCTGCACCAAATCTAGAAATTCCATAGTACCACCTTCAAACAACTTTACGACTATTATTTAAATCAAATTTCTTCTTAAATGTATAACCCATATGCATGAATGTGTCACCATGCGAGCTATTTGTGTCGATTGGAAATGTATACATGTGCATCTTCACCAAAATATAAATATTCAATGGTGTTCTATATGTGATGGTTCTCCTTGAATTTATGACTAATATTTTTTTTTCTTTCATGTAGCCACTAGATTATGCCTAGACCAGGGTAGCTTTATTTTCAAACACAATGGTTATTAGGTATAAGTCCTATCCTAATGAACTGAATAATGTTTTGAATTTCTGAATCAATTTTGTATATTTTCGTAACTGTAAAGAGTAATATACACTGTAAAAGTCAAGGTCAGGGTATTTGATAGGCCTATGGTATGGTATCGTGTACTTTTTCACTCGACAACAAAGAGATATTTACTAGGCTTTTGGTATGGTAGCATACACCTTTTTCATTAGGCACAATCATATACAACTGGCTTCCACACTATTGTAAGGACTCAGGGTAATATTCTTTTTTAGTTACAAAATAGTCCATTTATGTAATTGTACTTTCAATACCAAAGTAAATTGGTCTATTTAGATGTCTATTACAAGGACCTTGTTGATTTCTTTCAGATACTTGTCCCCATTTTCTCATCCTGTGGTGTGGTATGAACTGTAGATTAATGGAAAATTTAAATGTCATGTTCTTGTAGTATGAATTGGAGGTTAATGAAAAGTGTAATATTGTGTCTCTTTTGCAAGTCCTCAGAAAAATTGCATCTATAGTTGACAGAATAGAACTTCACTTGGTGTTTCATATATGTTTTTCTTATTTTCTTGAGAATCAATGTCTTATTTTTTTGCAACACATTAAGAGTGTGATAATTGCCTGCAAAAGATCACGCAAATTTATCTTTCACAAGTTTAAAATGAGAATTATGTTTTGGAATGAGGCAATGACTACTTTTTTACTTAAAACAAGTGTAATTACATCGGATATATATAGAAGGTATATCTAAAAGAGAAAATATTATTTCCTTTTTGTATGTTATCTATTTGAACTATAGGTTAATGTAAAATTTATATATTTTTTTCTTATAATATGAAGTGGGGGTTAAAGAGAAATGTAATGGTATCCCTACTAGCTCTAAAAAAATTGATGTTATCTAAGTCATTAGAAAAATTGCATCTTCACTTGCAAACATAGAACTTCACATGATGTTTCATTTATGTTTTTTTTTATTTTCTTGATTTTAGTGTGTCGTATTTTTTTGCAATAAGTGAACCATAATCTTCCGCAAAAACCATACATTTGTTTCTAGTGACTAGTTTAATATGATAATTTTGTTTTGAACCATTCCTTTGAGTAATGGTATACTTAAATTGGAACTATTATCAACCCTTCTTTATGGTTTATGTTTGAATTGAACATAGTGAAGGAAACTTCCAATGCAGGTAAGAAATCATCTTACCTGAGCCATGTTGAGTAAGAGCTTTCCATACACGATGATACATGTAAAAAATTTGGATTCGCTCTAGATTAAACTGTTAGCTAATGGGTTGAGTGATATGCATTTTTGACAAAGCAAAAGATGCATGCATCTAGGGAATGATAAGCTAATGTCTCTTTCATAGGCCTATGGTCACTTTTTCACTAGACAACAAAGTGGTATCTGATAGGTTTTTGGTATGGTAACATCTACCTTTTTCATTAGGCACAATCATACAATTGGCTTCTAGACTATTGTAAGGACTTAGAGTAATATTCTTTTTTAGTTGCATAACAATACATTTATGTAATTGTATTTTCAATACCAAAGTAAATTGTTCTATTTACATGTCTATTACAAGGACCATGTTGAGGGCCTCTTGATTTCTTTCAAATTCACGTCCTCATTTTCTCTTCTATAGTTATGAACTACAAAATAATGGAAAATGTAAATGCCTTGTTCTCATATTATGAATTGAATTGGGTGTTAATGCAAAGTGTGATATCATGTCTCTTTTGCAAGTCCTCGAATAGAACTCCACCATATATTTCATATATATTTTTGCTTATTTTTCTTGATCTTCAATATGTCTTATTTTGTTTGTGACACATTAGAAGTGTGATAATTGTCTACAAAAGATCATGTAGGTTTAAAATCAGAATTATGTTTTGGAATAAAGCAATTACTTTCCATTGTTATCTTTACAATGTGTTTCCTTAATGGTGTTGATTGTAGGTGTGGAAAATTGTTGAGTGAATATAGTTTCCTTCCCTTGCAAAGTGTCGGTCATAGTCAAATTGTCATGTCTCCAACTCCATTTCTCGCAGTCCTTGCAGTCATCAATCAATTTCAAGGGGGAGTTCCTCAACTTCTGTAAATTGCAATGCCTCCAGATCTCCTGGTAATGGAAACGCTTCCGCTTCTGGTAGCGGAAATGCTTTTGCTTCAGCTTCAGGCTCTGGGATCCCAAATCCTGTGTTGGGAGCTAGAGGAGCTCGAGCAGAAATGAGCGACATCTCGTCAAATTCTACAGGGAAAATACATGTAGAACGACCTCATTTAAAATGGTGAGACACACTCAAGTGGGGCCACACTCCAAGAATAGTGTAGACACTTCCGCACTCTGCACTTGTTTCTGGACCGCTGCAGTTGTGCAAAGGAAGTTCATTTTGCAGATCTTTCTTCCGCACAAAGAGCTTTTGGACCTCTGAAAGGGTGTTATGATTCCCATATTAGCTTGTATTACTACTGTGTATATAGACTCTTGTTATTGAATACGCATCATATGGGCTTTGATTTCATACCTTTCAATGATTATGGGAATGCCTTACTCTTACCTATGTCATTAGTATAAAGTTTTTTCAATGATAACACACCATCAGGGGAGACATGATCACATGTCATTACATATCACGAAATGAATTCGTGTGATAACTGGATCTCTGTAGTTTCAAAAGAAGGCAGTCTCCTTACTGCAGGCAGTCTTCCTCTCCTCTTGTTTGTTGACCCAACCAGACTTTTCTTCTTGGCATTAATTCTTTGAGTATACTTTAGTGAGTTTTTTTTTGAAGGTTTTTATGATGAATTTTTCTAGTCTAATTTCTCTAAAATCAGACAGTAATTCATTGAAAACAGAATTTTGATTGCTAACTTTACACAATGGAAATGCCCTAAAATTTTTTTAGAGTGTTGAATCCATATATACAATCAAAAAACCAATTTAAATAACAGAAACCAAAATTTTACCTCAATTATTTTCACCGGATTCTAGTACCTGAAACTCCAAAAAATCACACTAAAAACAACTCCTTAACTCTATAGAACCAAAAAAACAAAGACAGTGTTGGTCATAATGATTTCCTCTCATTCCCCTCATTCCCCAACCAGAAAGACCGGTTGAAAAAGCTGATCACCGATGGACTTCAGTTCCACAGAAGTGAAGTTCGCCAGGCCCGAGGGGACCAACATCATGTTGCCACCACGATAATCATAGGAAAATTGCAGCGGTGCCCAGGCATTAATGAGGTCTTGGAACCCGTCAAGATATCCTCCTCCCCACAACACTTTTGCAAAACCCTCCACGGATACGTAGAGAACAACAATTCACCTTGGCATAATCGAATGTTTGGAAATAAGCTTATTGTTTCTGCCATCGCACTCATAAATAACAGTCACAGAGCAGCATGGAACGCCATCTCAGGATATATAACGGCCACTCACAGAGTAGCATGGAACGCCATCTCAGGATCTAATAAATAACTGCAAGGTTAACATAAAGTGTCACAGTTTTACAATGTGGATTCTCATGATCTGTGCTGAGGAAGTTTGAAAGCTCTGCACAACTAAACTTATGCACACAAGCAGACTTCTCCACAGTGAGCTTCACACTTTAATATAATAATTGAAGATTTGCTCTTATTTAGTTCTAGTACATCAGTTTTGACATTATTAGGTAGAGGAGTAGAATAACACTGTTAGGGTAGTATAGAGGAATTATGTCTCACCTTGATTAACCAATAAAAATTAGAAATAATATTTCTCAAAAATTAAAAAATTCTAATAACATTTCTTAAAAATTAGAAAATTGTTTTTGAAATTATGATAAAATAAAAATATTAAATATTTTTTGAAAACTTTGATTAAAATTGTAAAAAATTACAAAATATAAAAAAATCAATTCACTTTAATTACTATAATTCTATAGTTCTAAGTGACTAATGCCAAAATATTGGTAGGAGTTGAAGCTTAGAGTCTGAATTAAATTTTTTCAATAATCCAAAAACATATGTTTGAACAAATTGTTTAAATAGAACTTACATTAAAATCATCCTCAGACAAACTTGTATAATTTTTCTAAACACCAAAATAATAATAATAATAGTGGAAAAATGTGAATAATACCTGTTTTACAGAAAATGAAGTCATTTAATCCACAAGTGATCCACATTTCTTTGTGACCTGAAGTATTATTCCCTCAAAAACAAGTCAAACAAATTACATAGATCAAATGATTTATATGATTTATTACGCCCTATTTCCATGATGTACATGTTTCATTCTCCAAACCCAAACTACTTGACAAAAATTGTATATTCCTACTTGTTGTAAGTTGGCTTGGTCCTTAATAATTCCATGTATTTCAAAAATGGTAGAAGTTTTAAATGGAATCATATGACATTTGAAATTAAGATATGCGAGGGATCCTTCACCCTAAAAATGTGAGGGATCCTTCACCCTAAAAGTGGCAAAATGAAATCATTGTTCATTATTTTTATTACACATTCTGGGGCATAAGGATAAAAAAAAAAAAATACTCTTTTGCTACAAAATTATGTGGACATCTCACTTTATAGAAAGTGAATATTTTAAACTAAAGACAATTTAACAAAAACCTAAGATATATACATTAAAAAATAAACATATACTTAAAATAGTAGAATAAAAAGATTTTCAAAAAACAATTTCAAGAGTGTCAAAATTTTAAATGACAAAATGAACCAAGTACAAGATAACAATCACTAGTGATTCTAAACATATCTTCTCTATGTAAGAAAATAAAAAATAATATGAATGGGCTTAAGGGAGAGAACACTAAGAAATTATTCAGTCATTGCATAATACACAACAAAATGAATAATTAGAATTAAAACATAATATTTCAAAACAAAATTAATAAGGGAAAATATTAGAGAAAAGATAAGATAAGTAATTGAGTTGAACACATTTTATTTCACAATCAATTCATGAAAACATTTCCTAGCAATTTCACATTTCACAATTGGCAGTTAACTTTATGTCAAAAAAATTTACGGTGTAAGGTGTTCCCCTCTTGGATGAACTCCTCTCCCACTCCACTTTACTTTGTTTGATCATGTGTTAGACAGTTGGATTATTTTTACGTTTAAGGCGTTCCCCTCTTGTATGAACTCCCCTCTAGCTCTACTCTGCTTTGTTTGATTGTGTTAGATGATTGGATTATTTTCAAGTATTGATATGAAATGTGTGACTTCAACTATCGATTTTGCAAGGCCTCCACCACTGCCAAGAATAGGACTACCAAATTTGCAAGTCCTCTACCTTCTTATCTGTGATGGGGCTTGTGGGCAGCATCAAACATGTCGATTTTGCATGCCTCCATCACCACCAAGAAAAATTCAGGACCTCCACTATCTACTTATCTGTGATGGGCTTGTGGACAACAACAAAGGTGTCGGTCTTTCAAGCCTCCATCACCACTGGGAACAATTTTCGAGCCTCCACTACTTTCTTATCTATGACGAGGCTTGTGGGTAGCAACAGAGGTGAGCACGAGAAGCCCCTCATCATGCTACTATCGCCAAAAAGTAGGAGGTTCCAGTGGGATTGTCATCCCTCCACGATAGTTAATCTTATGGCTTGACCAAAAAATAGTTAATTTTTTTTTGAACCTGGTGCAAAGAAAAAGGCAGCTTCTACCAAAGTTGTTGTGCCACTACCGTAAAAAACCAAGAGGTTCCAGCGGGATTGTCGTCCCTCCATGATGGTTGATGTTATTGCTCGAATGAAAAACATCTCATTTATGCTTGAATTTGGTGCAAAGAAAAAGGAAGCTTTATTTTTCTACATCTGGTATTATTTAGTTAAGTTCAACCTCAATAGATTTTGCACACCAAAGCCTTGAACTTAAAGTGAACTGAACTTTTGAGATTCATTCTTGATGGCAACCACAAATAAAGAAGTTGTGTCTAGCATCACAATATAGAGGAAAACCTAGCCTTGTTTTTTCTAAATAAATTCAGTGACGGAAATGCATGAACTAAAGACCACAACTCGTAGACAGCCATGATGAACTGTGCCCTAATCCCCCAACAATGAAATCATGTTCATAAGTATTTTTAAAGAATATTTTGCGTCTTATTTGAAATAACAACATTTTTTGTGTTAATAGAAATAATATGGATTCCCATTTTACTTAGATGCATCAATAGTCCAATCCTCAAATCAATCATAGATGTATGCCTATCAACCACGACTATTATTTTCATTTCATCAGAAGAAGTTGAAGTAACAATGCCCCCCATTTTTGGTATTGCCCCGTTGTTGCAGGGTTGCACTTATGTCTTCACCTTGTTGAGATTGTTTGATGGAATACACCCTTGGAATTCTAAGGATGATAAAACATAATTCCTAGAATCTCTTCTTCAATTTGTTTCTCCTCCTATGCTTAGAAGTTGTATGATGAACCTGACCACTAGAAATTGTAATTCTTGGTGGTTTGTAGCTCATTGAGGTTTATCCTTTTTTTTTTGGCAAAATTATTCTTCAAAATTACAAGGCGTCTCTGCAAGATGTACTGACCCTCAAGCAAGGGTAAGGTCAACTCTTTACTTGTGGTATCTGCATTCCAAATGCACTGGGCATTGTGCTCCTCGATTATGGGGCAACAAGGAAGCCACTAGCATAACTAGTTTTTAGGAAAAATAGTATAATACCTAGGACACTAATTCTGATACAGATAAGAGAATATCGAGACTCAAGCAAATCCCTCCCTACTTTCTTCCATTATTAACTAGATATACTTGACTTTATTTCACAAAGACATAGATGAAGAACCAAGCTATCTCAAAACTGGGCTATAACTATAATTTATCTACATAAAGTCATCAATGGTCTAAACCCAAATTGTACTTTTCCCCAGGGGGTTAGCCAATAACCACATTTTCACAGTTGCATAGTTTAGCTTATCAGTGACCAAATGAAATACATGTTTTTATGGGTCCATCATAAAGAAAGAATTTACATCTCACAGTCAATAATACCTATACTAACCGCCAAATGGAACTAAGAGGTTTCCTTTAGAGGTAGTGTAAATCTTAGCTATAGGATAAAAGAATCTACATTATCATAAAATGTGGTAGAGTTCACACCATTGTTGTTGCAAGAATGTTGTAAAAAATGATTGCATAATGATAGAGAGCATTTTCCTCTAAATTTTGCTTGTGTGGAAAATCTTTCTCACTCGAATTTGAGGCATAATACTTCTTATCCAAGCACATAGGGACATAGTGAATGCCTTTAGAAATGGTTTTTACAGCTAACTGAGTCAAATATGTACTCTGCCTCTTGTGCACTCGAAGTTGTTCTTATGTAGATTTCATCGTGTGTTCACCATGGCCTGAAGCTTCTTTACCATAAAAAAACAGTCATTATAAAGTTGCATGCCTCTATCCAAAGTATGTTCCATGGTCTTCATCCTTTCAAAATCATTTCACCCATAAAAAAATAAATAAAAATAAAAATAAATAAAAAATAATAATAAAAAACAACAACCAATACTTCTTACTTCTTAAAGAAATCAAGATTTATACAACCAATGTAACTTAGAAATTGGAATAAGAATTTTTCAACTAAAATATTGATGCCAATGCTAATAGACAGAAAACCAATCATAAAATCACATCTAGAAAACAACAATAGATATTTAGAAACTATTTTTTTGGCCAAAGTCGGGCACTTATTACCATACTATAATTTATTGTCTAAAAACATGTAGGTCTCATGTTATTCGAACTCACCACTCATGGATTTTCCCAAATATAATTTCATTTTTATTTAGTATTTTTATTTTTCAAGCAAGATGACAAGTCTCGACTTCAACTCATCCAAAGTACTTCCCAAACACCTTCCCTGACCCATTTACCGCCATTTCATCTTTCATTTTCCCTATACATTGTTGTTTTTCCTATAATTTTCATGCTTTTAACAAGTCTCAAGTATTAAGGTGATTATGCATTATTTTATGCATTTCTTCACTACTTGGTCTATATTTAAGTGTATTCATATACCTAATCACTTTGGGACATTGCAGCTTTTTTTCACAAGTCATAGGAAGAATGATCACTAGTTACTAGAACATGATGGTTGGATGCATCAAGTCAGAGTTACTGGAAGAGGTTGTCAAAGTAGTTAGTAGAAACAAGAGTGACCTGGAAATCAAAGTGCAACTTAGATATTCACGCCCGCGATTAGTCCAACCAAGGCAATTCTAATTTTCTCATTCAAGATATATTTTTTGTACCATACAATCTTCTTATTTAAGGAGATACTTTTTATATATGTAATGTTGGTTGGACGATTGCATCCTTTTTTTATATTTTTGTAGTTAATGGCCGCATAGTTCTAACGAATTCATGATTCTTGGCCTAAGTTGAGCTCTGTCAAAGTTTATATACCTATGTAATCAGTCGAACAAGGCTAGTTGTAATACTAGTTTTGATTTGTTGTTGCGACCAATTTATCGTTATGGAACTTTGTAATATTTTGATGTTCTAATATATAAACATTGTTGTTGGTTTTCATCATCATGTAAAAGCTTATTTCTACCTGCAATGCACCCCTTAAGCTGAGATGCACTTGCAATTTTGTAGATGTGTGAATGCTTGAATAGTGTAAGTCTGTTTACATTTCTATAAGTTTATGTTACGAAATGAATTTTTTTTTATAGAGTTTTGTATACTTGTGTTATCTCTTAATACTATTTACATTTCTGTGAATTCAATTGCTTTTTTTTGTGAACTAAGGGCTCTGTGTGAAGGAATAATGACCCGGGAATCTAGAGAGAGTTGTGTGTGCAACTCTATAACTAAGATTGATATTCCTCAAATAATTGGTTTGTTTTATATCCAACATGGTGTGATTTCTTGTATTTGTGAGCTATTGCATAAGCTACCGAACTCGTTGGAAATAATTGTGATTTTAATGCATAGAATAATCTTTGAACTTAAATCTTTAATTATGTTTATATGAGATGTGAGTGATGAATCCACATTATGTAACAATATATTAACAATATAATGTTGTTACCTTTGACTGATTATTAACTAGTTATGTCTACTTTTTCTTATACTTCGTGGGTACCTCGTCAACTTAAAATCATCAGTCGATAATTTAATGAACAACAATTTAAGCAATCAAATTTCCCATCAAAAAACTTACATTCAAGAATAAGATTTTTGGTGAACTCTTGCATTTATGTCATAGTCCTAGTCCAACCAACAAGTACCATATTCCAATAAAAACATATTCAATAATTCTCTATATGTGTTTCTATATTTAGAATAGGCTTTGAATTTCTGCTCTTAATTAAGTGGATATTCTTGGCTTACAAACATTAATTAATTGATGAAAGTGCCTAGAGAAAACTTGAAAATAGTCATTTGACATAGCCATTTTTTATGATTGAAAATTTTACAAAAACTTGTGGATTCCCATTGTTATTCAGCGCAGAGTAGGAAATATAATGCCATACACTTTATATTTTGACAAAAAAAATCTACTGCTTTAAAGAACTAAACTGCAACATTCTGGTGGAGGAACAAGAATTCTGATTTTGTCCACACAAAAGGCATATATCATGTAGTTTTTTCACACCCAGTTGAGCATCGCCAATATTTATTTTTTCTCCACCACTCCAATGCCTCCCAGTGCTAAGAGTGATCCCTCTCCCAGTTCATGCAACAAATTAGTATTGACGGTGGATGGGGAAGAGGAAGGATTATCTTCACCAGTAGGAGAAGCTTTTGAGTTGCTACTTAGAAACCTTTTTCCCCATTGAATGAATATTCAATGATAGCCTAATTTCACTAGCCTATGTTTTTTCAACTCCATCCCTACCATTGGATTTCTAATCCATCACTAAGAAAAGTTGAAGATTTAGCCTTTGATCACATGTAATGGGTTTAGTTTATTGCTTTCACAAGAGTTGTATTGTAACAAAATGACTTGGTTACACATTGCAAAATATAGTGTAGACATACCAGCATGAAATATGCCATAACTTGATCTACTTTATTGCAACTTACAATTAGAAATATCAGCTACATGACTTTGTAGAGAGAGGTTATGTATGGCCTATATCATTTGATTTTTAGAAGGTTGATAAGTTGACAATTCCTATCAGTACTTTATTGAGCTATTTTAGAACTAAACAAACTCATGTCATATGCAATATGTTAGATAGAAGATGTTGAAAAAACATCCTAAAAGCTAAAACTATAGTTTCTCCATGCCATTTTGTGAAGAACATATAGTGAAAAGCATTATTTATGTTGTATAAGTTTCATTGTTAAACTTGAACCTTAAATGGTTGACAAGGTACCCACTAGTCAAAACAGATTGTGTCTAAACTAAGATGGACCTATTTCAAATAATTGACATAATATACTATGATAGTACTTAGTATGCATAAGTATTATCATTTTTTTTTTTTCTAAACCAATCTACATACTACTTATTCCCTCATCTCCACAACTAGAAAATGATGACACAAATCACTGAAAATGCTCTTTTCTCAATGCTCACTACGTCAAGTGATGTTCAACCATTGTTACAAATTGTTGATCTCAACTCTATTCACTTAATCCAAAATTTGAACTTATACTATTGTACTTCCATATTCAATGGAACTCATATGAAATGCATTGTACTTCCAATAAAATTACTCGTGTATGGATTTAATTACATGTACCTCTGCAATTTTTTGTACTGTTTTCACAACATATTGTCCTTGTATGCCACCTCAACTATATGTAATATTCAAATGTGTAAATACATTTTTCAAAATAATTTGTTTTTTCCCTCTTGTAACAAATCATGGAACTCCCAAAAAATGTATTTTTTTACATATGTTGTTGCAATATACTCAAATGTTCCTTCATTCGAACTATCCAAATGATAACGTAACATAAAAATATTTTGGTCTTCACTCGCTATTATTTATTGATTTTCTTTCAGTGATATCCTTCTTTTGTTCCCCATAACATTCTCATTTTTTCCTTTGTTACATGTAGGTGCCTTGCCTTGTTTGCAATTACTTCTATAAATGTCTATTATTCCTAATGATGAACATGCCCAAAGATACTATGACGCAAATAAAGAACAAATAAATGCATGGTTATTTGAACTTTATCATGCTAATAAAGACTCTACAAACCTCCCGAAAGAAAAAATAATCACCCAACCCTCCCCCCTCTAAGCCATATGTCGCTACTTCAAATTTTCCCTTCAACCTAAATGTGGTTATCACTTCCCACTTACAAATCAAACCTCTTTTAAAATCAACAAACCATATTTTTCATGAATAAACCACTCAAAAAAATACCCACACCATTCATTATGCCACCAACTCGCTAGCACATGCTTTTAACAACACCCACATTACCCATTCACATCATGAATTCTTTTGAAGGACTAATAAACTACCACCAACAAATTCAAGTTCCATTTGTCTTAAATCATACCCTGAAATCCATCTTCGCATCTCCAACAACATGCATTGTTGATCCAGATGCACATCTAAAACAAACAACCATTTCTCCTCATTATCAAACAACATGGACCGTGGTCCTTAAACACCTTTCCTAGCTTGTCTGACACAAATAGAATAAATTCTCATAGTTAAAGTAAACTTGATACTCCAAGTAACACATGCATGTGGTGGCCAATATAAATAAACTAGCCACACAATAAGCTTCCCACAAGACATTACAACATAACCAAATTGTTAGCTCGGAATGTTGAGGACTTAGATGTCTTGTTGGTTACCCACCTTAGCTTTCACCATCGAGCTTAAAATTTCGTTATAAGTAGACATCGTGTTTTGACTGCATTGGAATACAAACAATCAAATGAATCCCACTATAAAAATGATGACATTGACCACAAAGGACTTGCATCCTTACCAAATTTTCACACTGATGTCTCCCTTTCCCTTTTCCGTTCTAAAATCATTGATATAATCGCCCAATATTCATTTGCATCTCCATTTGCATCTGATCTAGATTCTTGTAGCCCAAATATCCAACAAACATCGTCATGTATACCCACTATACCCAATAAACATATAGAAGTACAAGAAATATAACGATATTTACAAGCATCCAACTACCATTTTGATACTATAATTGAATGGTCTGCAATCATAATTTCTCAAATCAATGAATACAACACAAAAGGTCTCATTTATATGGTGTTCCCCACACTTTTCCCTACTAGAGTTGCAATGCTAAATCAACTAAGAATTGAAGTAGTTAAAATGCATGAATATGCACTTCATCTCATATGGTACCATAACAATAGGTTCGACAAGCACCCAAGGTTTTACTACTACCTATGAAATACCACGATGTGCCATCACATTCACATAACATCCTCCATTTTCTTGAAGAAAAACATTGCAGATAACTTCCTAACATCTATCCATAATCTAAACATTTGACTAGAACAATTCCAAGATAATAAACTAGTAAATCAAGTTTTGTGGTTCAGTTTCTCCCTCCGAGGAACAAGATCTTTCTAGAATAAAGCTAAGAATGAGCTAACATACTGATATCTCAACTCAGTTTCCCAACATTATTCTTCACATTGAGCGTTACTGATACAAAATGGAATGATCTTCATGCAGTCATGCCAGGCACCCAAGCTCATGATGTTACAAAACAACAAAATGGAGAAATGAAAAAATTAACTCCAACCCCCATTTAACATAGTATTTATGGACCATAGATTCACAATATTCCGAGAAGTCATATTAGAAAAACACACGCAATCAAAATATTGTTGGTACAAGTATGCACTCTCTTACAATAATATATATATATATATATATATATATATATATATATATATATATATATATATATCGAACTTCAAATAATGAAACAATTTCTAACGAAGAGCTTCCTTTACAAGTATGAATGACAACATAGAGGATCTGCACATATCTATGGTTTTTCCTAGTTACAAAAGAAACCTGATATGGAAAATATAAATTGGAATGATGCAGATGTAGTTGATAATTCGAAGAATTTCTTTGACACATACATATCAACTTGGAACCCCCGCCTTTCTGCCCTTTCAGAACAACCCGTTCTTCAAAGCAATTTGGAAGACCCTTGTTTATAATCCATGCAAGATATCTTCAAAGATGATCCTTCCAAGGATTATGAAGAACTTGTCAACTGCATTGAAAGACACGCAAAATGCATTGAAAGAAATTTCTTGAAAAATAAAGGCTACACACTATAGTGTCGTTATAAAGCACCTTAGGAATTACATCCAACCTCATCCTTATTCATTGAAGCCAATAGCCAAAGGGCATATATCCACGCTTGCAATGATGATCGACTAACTAGCGATAACCATACCATACTTTCTATTTTGTGTGCAAATGTTGATTACCAACCTTGTACTCTCTCTCCATGTCGTTCAAAATTACATCACAAAGTATGCATCCAAACCACATGATACACCACCACATGCTACACAGAATTGTGCTCACTGCAATTAATGTTGACCCTTCAACTGTCGTTGTTAAAAAATTCCTTGCAGAAATCCATGTTGATCGTGACTTCGAAGCACAAGAAACCCAACATATGCTACAAAAACCGCCACTGACAATTTGCATTCGATATTTTTTTTTCATTAAACGTTAGACACAAAATTTTTATGTGCCTTCCACAAAACTGCACCACACCCTCTCCATCACCACACTTCATAGATTCATACATGGCATGCCCATCTCCCCTCCACTTAGTTTCACTTATAGAGTTAGTAAGATCTTAGTTGTATGATCCTTGTTAAAATAAACAAATGGAAAACTAGACCTGAAAAATTCATTGTTCATGTCATACCTCGCTACTCCATAATACCACCCATAGTTGCACCCTCTTACGTTAACTTCTATAGAGTTGAAATTACGCTATAAAAACCATTTGTAATATTTTTTTGGATATAGGAAATCCAGCTAAATATTTCATTGCAAACTTGAAAAGCCAGCATATATATATATATATATATATATATATATATATATATATATATATATATATATATATATATATATATATATATATATATATATATATATATATATATATATATATATATATATATATATATATATATATTAAGAATGATTATACAAGGCATTGTTGTAACCGAAAAATCCTTCCTAATAAACTTAAAGAAATAATTGATCCCCTACTGCCTCAAGGCCTTCACTAATCATGTTGCTTGCCCTTACAAGCATCACAACTTTCAACATACAAGCATAAACAATCCATGTTTCCCTCCACCTGCCCATAAAAGATCTCATGCCCTTAGAAGGAAATGTTCTCGCAACATTTCAATAAGAACTCAAGCATATTCGGTGCTTCTTAATGGATGATCATTGGGCCAAAAAAAATTTGCCACGTTGACGAACGTCTCTGAGAAGCATTTCCACAACAAAGAAGAATCCTTTTTAGCAGTTTCTCAATTATACTTGTCAGTGACCTTGGTCATTTCTTGCTCGTTAAAGACATTCCACTATATGTAGGCACCTCCCATGGGAGTGTATTATGGCACACATTCAAAAAAATCCATCACATTTGACACGATATTCCATCAACAAGGCGACAACACCGCCAAAATTACTTTCGGAAACATCCTCCATAACATAAAAACTGCAAGGCCAACGAATAAATATTGGACACTTCTTATGTAACAAACAATTTCCTTCTTGTTTGAAGATGATATACATTCATTCCATGATTTTATGCATCTATTTCCAACTAATGATCAAACATTTCTACATAATAAATATATGTTGAAATATGTAAACACTCCAATCACAGGAAACATTGCAGAACACAACATGAAAAATTTCACCTCTTCTTATGAAGATAAATAATTAGAGGCAATTGTGTTGCTATGCGCAAGCCAAAAAGTCATGTTGACCTCAAACATATGGGTTTCAATTGGACTTTTCAATTGTTCACTCACAACTTATATCTCTATTCTACAAAGAATCAATTGCACCTCTACAACTTCCATCCTTTTTCGTTGCATAATTTTCTAAATACGTTGGACCTCCTTGAGATGAAAACAACCCTACTCATTTATCTATTCCACCAATAAAAATAAATGGACATACACAAGTTCCCCTCAAAATGGCTTGGCCATTAACTATACATAAATCCCAAGGTTTGAAATTATCAAAATCTATAATAGACATTGTGCACATTGACGACAAGGCCTTACATTCTCAGCAATATCAAGAGTCCCTTCCTTACAATATATCCGCATTCACCCCACATTCACTTTCGAGTGATACATCGAATGCAAGACAATAATCATGTCATGCGGAGGAATCTTGCATAAGAACTCCTTCATTCAATGCCTCCACCATAGGAGCTACTTTAATGTATACATCTCCAACAAGTTTCACATAATTGATAATCTCTCTCAATTTTTATATCATGTTTTATCTATTTATTATTTGTCCTTTCCTTGTATCTCTATTAATAAATCATTACATATCTTTCATTATTATTTTATTTCTTATTTCTTATTTAGGATGTTCTCTCTCTCTCTCTCTCTCTCTCTCTCTCTCTCTCTCTCTCTCTCTCTCTTGGATCAATACTTATGGACTCCTCATACATATTGACACTATATAGATACTGCGTCGAAATAGTAGCAAAAGAAATTTCACTACATGACACACAAAGGACTTTACCGGCACCAAATCCAGAAATTCCATAGTACCACCTTCAAACAACTTTAGGACTATTATTTAAATAAAATTTCTTCTTAAATTTTTAACCCATATGCATGAACATGACACCATGCGAGCTATTTGTGTCGATTGGAAATGTATACATATGCATCGTCACCAAAATATAAATATTAATTGGTGTTCTATATGTGATGGTTCTCCTTGAATTTATGACTAATAATATTTATGTTTGTTATGTAGCCACTAGATTATGCCTAGACCAGGGTAGATTTATTTTCAAACACAACGGTTATTAGGTATAAGTCCTATCCTAAAGAACTGAAGAATGTTTTGAATTTCTGAATCAATTTTGTATATTTTTGTAACTGTAAATAATAATATACACTGTAAAAGTCAAGGTCGTGGTTATTTGTCAGATATATAGAAGGTATAACTAAAAGAGAAAATATTATTATGTTTTTGTATGTTATCGATTTGAACTATAGGTTAATGTAAAATTTAGATATTTTGTTCTTGTAATATGAATTGGGGGTTAAAGAGAAATGTAATGGTATCCCTACTGGCTCTAAAAAAAATATGTTATCTAAGTCATTAGAAAATTTTCATCTGCACTTGCAAACATAGAACTTCACATGATGTTTCATTTATGTTTTGTTTATTTTATTGATTTTAGTGTGTCGTATTTTTTTTGCAATAAGTGAACCATAATCTTCTGCAAATGCCATACATTTGTTTCTAACACTAGTTTAATATGATAATTTTGTTTTGAACCATTTCTTTGAGTAATGGTATACTTAAATTGGAACTATTATCAACCCTTCTTTATGTTTTATGTTT
Organism: Pinus albicaulis; assembly: GCA_034641835.2. Lineage (NCBI taxonomy): Eukaryota > Viridiplantae > Streptophyta > Pinopsida > Pinales > Pinaceae > Pinus > Pinus albicaulis. The sequence continues at coordinate 1,072,192,209 of CM076577.1, forward strand.
GAATTGAACATAGTAAAGGAAACTTCCAACGAAGGTAAGCAATTATCTTACCTGAGCCATGTTGAGTAAGAGCTTTCCATATATGATGATACACGTAAAAAAATTGGATTCACTTTAGATCAAACTGTTAGCTAATGGGTCGAGCGATATGTATTTTTGACAAAGCAAAAGGTGCATGCACCTAGGGAATGATAAACTAATGTCTCTTTCATAGGCCTATGGTATGGTATAGAGCACTTTTTCACCAAACAACAAAGTGGTATCTGATAGGTTTTTGGTATGGTAACATCCACCTTTTTCATTAGGCACAATCAAATACAAATGGCTTCTAGACTATTGTAAGGACTTAGAGTAATATTCTTTTTGAGTTGCATAATAGTCCATTTATGTAATTGTATTTTCAAGAACAAAGTAAATTGTTCTATTTACATGTCTCTTACAAGGACCTTGTTGAGTGCTTGTTGATTTCTTTCAGATTACTGTCCCCATTTTCTCTTCTAAAGGTATGAACTAAAATAATGGAAAATGCAAATGCCTTGTTCCCGTAGTATGATTTGGGTGTTAATGAAAAGTGTGATATCATGTCTCTTTTGAAGTCCTCGAATAGAACTCCACCATATGTTTCATATATATTTTTTCTTCTTTTTCTTAAGCTTCAATTTGTCTTATTTTGTTTGCGACACATTAGAAGTGTGATAATTGTCTACAAAAGGTCATGTACGTTTTTCTTTCACAATTTTAGAATCAAATTTATGTTTTGGAATCAAGAAATTACTAATTTTTTACTCAAAACAAGTGTAATTACATCAAAGATATAAAAGGTATAACTAAAAGAGAAAAAATTACTCGCTTTTTGTATGTTATCCACTTGAACAACGGGTTAATGCAAAATGTAAATATTTTGTTCCTGTAATATGAATTGAGGGTTAATGCAAAATGTAATGGTATCCCTTTTGGCTCTAAAAATTAATGTTATCTTTTCATTAGAAAAATCATGTCTGCACGTGCAAGCATAGAACTTCACCTGTTGTTTCATTTATGTTTTTATTATTTTCTTGATCTTACCATGTCATATTTTGTTTGCAATAAGTGAACCACAATATTCTGCTAAGGCCATACAAGTTTTTCTAACATTACTTTAATATGAGATTTTTGTTTTGACTAAATCCATCCCTTCGAGTAATGGTATACTTAAATTGGAAGCATTAACGACCCTTTTTTATGTTTTATGTTTGAATTGAACATAGTGAAGGAAACTTCCAACAAAGGTAAGTGATCAACTTACCTAAGCCATGTTGAGTAAAATCTTTCTGGACATGATGATACATGTAAAAAGTATGGATTAGTTCTAGATGGGATTTTTAGCTAATAAGTCAAGTGATATGTACTTTTGATGATGCAAAAGGTGGATTCACCTAGGGAATGATAAGCTAATGTCTCAATTTTAATCGGTCCTCCACATTTGTACAGATGTAGTGTGGGATTGTATTTTTGTGTGGTTTTGAACATGTTTTCCTTGTGGTATAAAAAATTATTAGAGTTTGTCTCCTTGGATGTTTCACGAGGAATAACATCAAATAAATAAATTTTCCAGGTGGTGTAGTCTATATTTTACAAACAGTGGTTGTAGCCTATCACTCTCACCTTACATCTCTGGTATTAGCCTCTATTCCTTGAATCACTTCGAATAATCATTATTTGACTTGCCCAACCTAAACATTAATTTCTTGCATATTGAGAGATTCACAAATCAATATTTTCAAACCACCCATCAACAATCCCTTTTGGAAGCCAAACAAACTAATTAACATTATGGTCATTGTATGGGGTTTTGGTGTAATTTAACTAGGAACTAATATTTTCTATTTTCCTCCAAATTTTCTTCAGCGTGCAATAGTCATTTATAGAGAAAGGTTGTGAAACTGTAATTAAATGTATAAATGTTTGTTAGTGCTCCTTGGGGCCTACGTAATGGATTTAATTTTCTCATGAGGAATTTCTCAAAGTTGTGTTTCTTAAATTCATTCTAAATTTATGGGTAAAATTGAAAAAATGGAAAGAAAAATCCTAGCCAATACGAAGAAAAAAAATAAAAAAATAAAAAAACTGTAATTAAATGTATAAATGTTTGTCAGTGCTCCTTGGGGCTTACGTAATGGATTTAATTTTCTCATGAGGAATTTCTCAAAGTTGTGTTTCTTAAATTCATTCTAAATTTATGGGTAAACTTGAAGAAATGGAAAGAAAAATCCTAGTCAATACGAAAAAAATAAAATAAATAAATAAATCAAGTTTATACTTTGTATTTTATTTCTAATTGAATTTTTGACCAATTATTGGTGGTTATGGCCTAAAAATATAAATCATTACAGATGTAGAATTGTAACATCTAAATTTTTTAAAGGGATTTAAAACTTTAACATCTAAAATATTTTCAAGGCTTAAAATTAAAGCCTTAGTATAGTTTTTAGAGCTTTTGGACCTATTGAAATTGTATCCCTGTGTTGTTTGGGAGTGGAGTAGTTGGCCTTTCAAGTCTTGTTGGAGTCAAAACCTTCAATTTAATTTTCCATAAAGTGTCCTAAATTATGACAGATATTGTAAAAAAATAGAGTGTTTTGTTAGTCTACATTCTTCTTTACTGTTGGGAATTTGGAGGGCTAGTGATTAATTCAAAATTATTTTCTTGATAATTACTTGTGAGGTTACTTGAGTTACTTATGTCTTCCCTTATTTAGCTTATTAAATCTTTCATCAAGTCAATTATCAAAAGACACAAGACACAAGAATTAGGCCTCTAGAGCCAGGGCAAAACCTCTCTCTCTTGGAGAGGAAAACCCACGATAAATTATTCTTATAGATTTCAGATGACAAGTACCATGACCCAGAAGTAGACCCTTAACCTATTTATGCATCCAAGACCTTGTCCTTACTACTTTGATGTCCTTCAATGCTAATCCTTCTTCTCTTCACCAAGTTGCATTGTTCTGCACCAATACTTCCTTTGAACCTTGAGTTGCTTGAGATATATATATATATATATATATATATATATATATATATATATATATGTTGTAATGATGAAAGTAAATCACAAAGTTAATTTCCTTCTTCTACTTTCCAACTGCCTCTTCTCTTTGTAAATCATTGTCTCAACCATACATCAACTAGATCTGAATGCCAATATCACACTTTACCAAAAAATTCACGTTAGAATAGTCTGCAAACTATCTTTGAACATATCCGCACTTCAGGATGATCACATGCTCATGCTTGTGCACTTGGACAGATCTGAACTTCAGGATGATCTTATGCTCATCTTCATGCATTTGGACATGTCCGCACTTCAGGAATATGTTGTAGCTTCAGGATGATCCGCACTACAGCACCTTATGATGCTTAGATATCACAGCGTTAAATGCAATGTAACCTGTCCTGAAACTCTTCAAAATCCGCACTGAAAACCCATCCAATAAATCCGCACTGCAACTCCAGCGATGACCGAAAATATGTGTTGGAATGAGCCACAAAACTGTGGTATTTATAGAGACAGATTCATTGTCTTGAGGTCGACCATACCTTTATCTTGTAGGCTGACTCATCCAGTTGTTTGAAGGCCAACTTGACACATTGTTAGTTGATATTTCATCGTAGATTGAGGGCTGATAATAGCCACTCTTCCACGGTTCCCTGGACTAGGTCTTGGAGCATTTCATTAGACTAGTTCCTTCATATATATATGACACTAAATTACATTTTTACCTAGAATAAAAAACCCTACATAGACATCAAGAAGAATTCTATTTAACCTATAATAAAATCTTGCTCATGAAACCCATGAAGCAAGTACACAATACATTTTATTATCTTTATCTTCTTCTTTTCATAATTACATATTCAATATGAAGACCGATCCTAGTTACACTTTTCAACAATCCCTCTTAACTAGGGAGTATTCATACAGGTGCATGGTCACTTTCAAACTGAATAATCTCATAAGAAGAATTGGATTGGTAATCACATATGTATAGCATCATATAAACCAGCATTGTCCTAATGCAAGGCCTTGACTAACAATCCCATCTCTCAACGAGACTATAGGTTACAATGTTTGCGAGACACATGACTTATAGATACCATAGCCATTGTCTCTCCAAGGTACATACTCCACCCAGTTTTTCCCATAGTATGACCTTCTTGGACTATTCTTCTCTTGGGTAGCCACACCTCAAATAATATCAGTCCTCGACTACTCTTATCTTGAATGCCCTATCTCATTCTCAAAGAGTATTGAATGCTAGATGATTACCCAATCCTCCATTTTGTCTTCCAGGTGAAGACCAGAACGATGTGTCTATCCATTCTCTCCACATGGCCTTCACTAAGACTTACGGTTGTTAGTCCTAGTCTAGTGCATGACACATCTATTAGAGAATCACATACGTTGCTCCCTCTCAACTCAAGAAGTACATAATTCAAGTTTCATCCAAGTAAGAAACTTACCACCGGGCTCCCTCTCAACCAATGTCCCACTGTAGAAATCCAGCTACTCATGAAAATTTCCCCCCCTCGATGTCATAGATTTCGATATTGAGGAATCTTCAACTTTTGGTTTCATAGGGAACAGATCATCCATCAATTTTAGTCACGAGTCATGTCCACTATCAGAAAGTGATTCATCAGTCTTTCTCATCTAGTCCACCGTTATGCCATGCTGCTTTCCTTTGAATCATCTCCAAGGATCATACATCCTTTCTCATGATTAGCAGCCCTGCACAAATTCATCCAGATAAACATATACATATGAACTTTTAAAACAAAAGTCACCTCAGTGATGATATTTCACCATTGTATCTTCTTGTAGGCATCGACATCCTTTATTCATAATTACACATCTCCTAATGATATGTTTTTTCAAGGGTCTTCTTCTTTACCAGACTTATGTCAAAGTTTACATATCCTCCCAAGAGATCTCCTAGTCACATATTCTTGGCTTCAGGATGATAACTGCATCTTGACATGGTTGCATTTCATGATCTCTTCCTTTCTACACATTCTTCATTCCCAGGAACTTACAAATTTTCTAGTTTCTCGTTCATATACAACCACCTCATATTCCATGAGTATATATTATGTTGATTTCATATGTCAGTGCACCGAGAGATCCTCCTTCATATATCATACTTATAAATATGGAAGTCTATTACCTGAAACCATATGACATGACTTCACAACATCCAGTGTCAATGTATAAATATATACATACCTCATACCTTTTTCATTTAAGTCATCTTGTAGCAGTTTTACTAGAATGAAGAGCTTCATTCCCTTGACCCGCTTCATCCATATGTCATCACATCCCAAAATTATGTTTCCATGATGACCCTTGATCTTGATGACTGCCTTCCATCAGTATTATTATCAGAGAGGTTTTATAGGATTTGTTTCATCAAGAGCTCCTTCCATGCTTCAATCATGATTCTATAATATACACTGCTTTCTATCATGGTATTTTACAACCAACAGAAATCACTTAAAGGAGAATATGATCTCAATCATAGTGGAGATCCCTTAGTTCTTATTTCTTAGATTTATTTGCATTGAGTTCTTCCCTCATATCTGATATATGGGCTCCTTCCCATTTTCTGTTGTCCTTGTCATATTTAGGACAATCTCTTTTATAATGCCCAAGTTCATTACATCCAAAGCATTGTACATTGTCCATATTTCTTCTTTTATTCTGAGGACCAATTTTACCGAATCTACCTTTCTTCCTAAATGTGGCTGCAAAGGCTCGATTCCCCTCACTTGATCTGGTATCAACTTTGGCTTTCAATCTTGTTTCCTCTATTTTACATAGAGACCGTAAATCTTGGAATGGTGTGGCTTCTTTCTTCCCGTATAAAATTGAAGTGGAGTTTTCCCATTCTTCTGGTAGAGCATTTAGCACCATTGTAGTCATCTCAGTGTCAGACATTACTTCTCCCTATTCCTGCAGTTGATCTCTTATTTCAGAAATCCTCATAAAGTATGGAGTGATTCCTTCTTCCCTTGACAATTTCATTTTCTATAGTTCTTGTCTCGGAGAGATTGCTTCTCTTGCAGTACTTATAGAGAATAGCTCCACCAGTTTCTCATATACCTCTTTAGCAGACTTTAGTTTTGATACATAAGGAATGAGTGAGTCCTTAATGGTTTCCACGAGAATCCTCTGGGCTCTGATTTCACCCTTCATGTACTGGGCATGAGCTGGAGCATCTTCTTTTGGTGGTTGAATTGTCGATCCTTCGATGTATTCCATAACTTTGTCTTCAATTAAATTCAAATTTGTCCTTTTCTTCCATGCACTAAAGTTTGATGACCCAACTAGCTTGTTGCTCTCTTTACAATAATTCATCTTGACAAATTTATGTAAGGTCATAGATACTTGAGAAGATTGAATTGCGGCTTCCTTGATGATGATGAAGGAGTTAGGAGCTTCTTCTAAGATAGAAATCTCCAATCTAGGTGTTCTTGAATCCTTGATAGAAAAGGATATTTTCTTGAGAAGTTTAGATGAATATCTTTCTCAAAAATAGCTTGAGATTTGCACTTGAAAACTGATTTGAATTTTTACCCAAACTTTTATTTTTTCTTCCTGGAGTGTCTCTTTGTCAAGCAACCCCTGAGTTCAGCACCTTACCTTTGATACCATGTTGAGAATTTGGAGGGCTAGTGATTAATTCAAAATTATCTTCTTGATAATTACTTGTGAGGTTGCTTGAGTTACTTATGTCTTCCCTTCGTTAGATTATTAATATTTCATCAAGTCAATTATCAAAAGACACAAGACATAAAAATTAGGCTCTTAGAGTTAGGGAAAAACCTCTCCCTCTTGGAGAGGAAAACCCACGAGAAATTCTTCTTACAGATTTCATATGACAATTACCATGACCCATAATTAGACCCTTGACCTATTTTTGCATCCAAGACCTTGTCCTTACTACTTTGATGTCCTTCAATGCTAATCCTTCTTCTCTTCACCAAGTTGCATTATTTTGCACCAGTACTTCCTTTAAACCTTCAGTTGCTTTAGATATATATAGGATGTAATGAATCATGAGGAAAGTAAATCACAGATTTAATTTCCTTCTTTATTATACTTTCCAACTTCCTATTCTCTTTTTAAATCTTTGTCTCAACCATACACGAACTAGATTTGAATGCCAATATCACACTTTACCAACAGCTTCACTTTAGAATAGTATGCAAACTATCTTTGAACATATCCACACTTCAGGATGATCACATGATCATGCTTATACACTTGGACAGATTCACACTTCAGGATGATCTTACGCTCATGTTCATGCACTTGGACAGATCCACACTTTAAGAATATGTTGTAGCTTCAGGATGATCTTTACTTCAGCACCTTATGATGCTTAGATATCACAGCGTTATATGTAATGTAACCTATCCTGAAAATATTCAAAATTCGCACTTAAAACCCATCCAATAAATCCACACTGCAACTCCAAAGGTGACCGAAAATATGTGTTGGAATGATCCACAGAACTGTGGTATTTATATAGACAGATTCATTTTCTTGAGGTCAACCATACCTTTAGCTTGTAGGCTGGCTCATCCAGATGTTTGAAGGCTGACTTGACACATCTTGTTAGTTGATCTTTCATCGTAGTTTGAGGGCTGATAATAACCATTATTCCATGGTTCCTTGGACTAGGTCTTGGATCATTTCATTAGACTAGTTCCTTCATAATATATATATATATATATATATATATATATATATATATATATATATATATATATATATCTGACACTAAATTACATTTTTACCTAGAAGACAAAACCGTATATATACATCAAGAAGAAGTCTATTTAACCTACAATAAAATCTTGCTCATGAAACCCATGAAGAAAGTACAAAATAAATTTTATTATATTTGTCTTCTTCTTTTCATAATTACATAGTCAATATGAAGACCAATCCTAGTTACACTTTTCAACATTTACAAGATATTTCAATCGTCAAAACAAAATGCAAGACACCAATCATGTCACACACATTCCACTATACCTACTTCAGACAACTTTACGACTATTAATCAAAATAAACTAAGCGATCAATTTGTGTTAATTGGATAACTGGGCTACAATTAGATCTAACATATGCTACCCACTTACAATGTTTCCTTTGCAACATTTGGTGCAATTTCTGGTTATGGAAAAATAGTAATTAAGGAAGAGATATTTTAGGGAATGTATGAATTTTGTAGAGGGTTTAGAAATGGAACTATGTATAGGATTATTATCATGTCCAAAGGGGCTAGGGGAAGGCAACATGCCATTGACTTCTATATATAATTTGGTAAATGGTTGATGGGGTGAAAGAATCATAGAAATAGTGATGTTTTAAAGCCTTGAATGTCATCTTCGTAACTCTCTCCCTTTAGGAAAATTAGCTTTCTTGATGACTTCCATGTAGGCTTATACAATGGATTTAAGAAAGTATTAATGGGGTGAAAATATCATAATGAAATGAACATATCTTTAAAGCTTTAAATTCCACTTTTGTAACTCTTTTTCAAGGGGAAAATTAAATGAAGTGATTTTCTTGGCTAAATAGAGACCCAAATTCATATGTAATACTACAAAAAACACTTTTTAAGGTTACGGAAAATATGTTCAAATAGACTCTCCCGATGTTTTTAACATTTGAAAAACATGGGAGGTTTGTCAAAGATGGGGAAAATTTCAGATAGGGTTATCGTAATTTGACCTATAATCCACCATTTTCAAAAATAAAGAACGAAATGTATGATGGTGAAATTAGGCATGTTGAAATAATTTTAAATCAATCACTCCTTGGTCAACTTTAAAAGGCCATTAGATTTGTGGATGCATAGATCCCATGGGTTTGAAACTATATTTCGTTAGTTTTTTTTCAATTTTGTGTAATGGTAAGTGAACAGCTTTCCAAACTAGTAGGGGTGTTAAATATAGAGAAAATTTTAAGAATGGAAAATTATTTTAAAGTGTAAAGATATTGGAGAATCTTGTTAATTATCAATAGCAAACTATAAAATGTTCGATGATATTTTTGTAAAAATATTCAAATTTATGAGGATTTGATATAGTTTTTATAATATTTTGGCCATTTTTAAAGTAAAATTATGCCATAGAATTTGCGCAAGTCATTTTTAGAAAAAATGGAAGTTAGTGAATCTTTTTTTGGGAGAAAGCATGGAAAATTAACCATTGTGGAAAATTTAGCGCCTAAAATTTTCCTTAGTTAAACAAAGTAACCCCTCATATTTATATATTTGACAATAAGAGAGGTTTTTTGAAAATAAGAAAATTATGATGGGATTATTATAACCCAAAATACAATCCACTCCTTTTAGAAGTATAAAAAGATGATGATCAAAATACACATGTTGTAAGCATGATGTATAAAAATGTTCTCTCTCTAGTGAACTTTAGAATTCTAGTATAAGTGGAAATTTATTATATTTCCAACCTAATAGCAAGGTGAAACAAGATGACCTTTCCCCATATATTTTAAAATACTTATTGTAGGTTTTAACCCTGTACAAAAATTACCTGCAAACGAATTCTTAAAACAAAAAAATAGACAATGGTGAGAACATAAAACAAATATACACAGATATTTTCCCCTAGATCCAAAAACTGGGACTACCAAATTGATTTTTCATTATATTCCTTTCAATGTTACAATACATATATATACATGGCGAAGCATTCATAAACCCCAATCCACTAACCTTGGATTAGAACAGAATTGTAGTTGCCTTGAACAATTATACAAAATACCATGGGCAGAAAACCATCATGCCCAAACCCATGTGCAAAACCCATGCACAAAACCATGGGTAGGTTCTCCCACATTCTTTGGGTCCACCCCCCATCCTTGGGTCTGCCCAGCTATTATTGGGTCTGCAAAAAAAAATCTCAGGCTGTTGCCTCGAACCCCGTGCAGGGGGGCTACCTCCCCCTGCAAACCCCTCAATAGGAGGGGGGGGGGGGGTGTTGTCACCCCCATGCAAACCCTGCCCCCTTGTGATCCCCCCACTGTGTTATGCGCAATGTACACTTTGTGGGACTAGTCATGGAAATAATATAACACACACCCAACACACATAATATGAGTAAACATATTATTTGATATTAATAAAAAATAAATCACAAAGGTCATAATTCTAAACTCGTGACTTATTAATATTTGTATATGTTGTCACAAAGATTATTGTAAGACCATTTGTTCATTATTGTTTACCACACTACACATCTTTGCGTTAATTTTTGAACAACCAGCATAAATCCATCTTAACTCTAGATCTACCAAGCATAAAGAGGGATCAAATCTCTAAAAAAACAAACTTATTTTTTTAGTGCAAAACTTGAGGAAATATCTGCACCTCTAGAGATTTAATTCCTTTCATCACTTAGTAGATCCTTAGTTAAGATGGGTATATGTTAGTTCTTGATAATATTATTTATATGATATAAATTTCACATCCATATATATATATATATATATATATATATATATATATATATATATATATATAATCTCATTTTCAATTTTATTAAAACCTTGATTTAATCTCTATGGAATATCCATAGAATATTTTTAGTGGTAGTGAGGATAGGGGGTTTAGATATATCTCAAAAGTAATTATAACCTTTTTACTTTTAGATTTAATTAAAAAATTGTTATAGAATTAAATATTTATAAAATATTTTGATTGCAAAATGAGTTATGGTTTTTGGGCATGTGGTATTGGTAAGCCATGGTATTGTAACAATGCATATTTACAAGTTAATAATATCCATGGTAAAGTGGGGGTGAATATCCATGGTTAAGAATCTTGTTATATTGCAATTTAATTGTAAGTATTAAGTTTTTATGTGCTTATTAATTAAATATAAACATGGTTACAAAATCATTATTTTAATTTATATGGTAAAATGGATCTTTAATTATAGTTACTATTCATATGTTATAAATTTTATTTATTATTATTATTAATTGATCCAACATTTAAATGTTTACATTCATTTATAGACACTACAACATCTCCCCCATACTAGGCTCTATAGTACTTTTAACCTTTTATTATTTTTTAATTATATTATGACATAATGTTTGTAATATATTCTATTTTCTTTATATTTATCACGGTTCTTGAGAACTGAAACAACTATGTGATATGTTATATGTCTGGTACCACCTACTGATGGAGTTGAAGCATGTGAAATACCTGTTATTCAGCTTCTCATTGATTAACGATTCAAGATGGATGACTGTTGAAATGCAAGGAAATTTACATCGATTAAAACGATTAGAAGAGATACTATACTGTTACATTCTTATATAATTCTCTTCGTCATTTTAAATAACTTGTTGATAGTATTAGATTAATTCAATGGAAGACTGATGAAATTAATACGACGCCGATGGCAATCAATATCAAACTATTATTGAAAATGAGATGAAGATTAGTTAATAACTAACCTAATAAAATGAAGGCGAAGTGGTGAAATGATGAAGATATATGATATGTATTAAATAAAATACTACTATCAATAATATGGAAGAAGATGTTGATTTTTTTGTAGTTATCCTCAATAAAGAAGTTAATGAAGAATATTTGAAGAAGGTTTGCAATGAAGTGGGTGGAATCAAATAAATGCAAATGTTTAAGAATCCTCCATACTAGAAGAAACATATGGTTTTCTTTCATATCTCTAGAGATTGTGAACCGAGTTAAATGAGCCTACATTGAATTTAAGAACAAATAGGGGAAGGATAAGCATTATGATGTGTCACCAAGCCATTTTCAAGAAATGAACAAAGGATGCTATAAGAGAATTGTTAAAGATTATGGAATTGATAATATTGAAGAAATCACCTAAATTTTAAAAATGAGGGTCAGAGCTATGGTCATTATGTTATGAACATGTACAAGTGTATGCAAAAGCAATACGTTGTAATGGGTTGTGATGACACTATGAAAGTTGCATTTGTAGAGTCTTCCACGCAATGGGAGGATGAATTAATGACACAAGGAGAGATTTTGTTTTTTAATGGGTTGACTATGTATTGGGATGAAGATCAAGTTACATAGGAAATAAATAAATATTGTTCAATTATAAAATGCATCATCATTTTTTCAAGTGAAAATATTATGGGTTTGTTAAATTCACTACTTGGGAGGAAGATCAAGTTTGTGTGCGAGTAAAAGTTAACATTGAAAAACGTCAACATAAGAGTAGATTAGTCCATCAATATGTTCATGGAGGATGTGATATTGGATAAGATAATTCAAAACATGGTAAAGGGTGAAAGGTTTGGAATTTGAAATGTGTCCATGGTTATATGGGTGGGATTACATATCTTTTTAATGGAGATTTTGTATCAAACAACACTATTATTCCCTGGATGATGTTCCAAGGTAGTGTATATAACCACAAGGCACCCAAGGCCATGTTTGGATTATGGGGACAACAAGAGTGGTGGGATAGTGGTTGTTATTTCACACCACATGAAAACTCGGAAGATGTTGTACAAATGGATTCTCATGGATCATGGTCATGGACTTGGATTTCAATTGGTGAACAACATGGGATAATCCAAAGAAATTATTTTTTATCAATGCTTTGAGGTGTTAGTGTTAGAATATGCATTATGCCATCAGTGATCAAAATCACTCTTTTCATTTTCATTTTAGGTGTCCCACTCTGAAATTTTTATATCATTCCATTAGTTCATGCTAAAAATTGTTTCACTAATGGTAGCCTTACTCAATAAAACTTAACTCTCCCTCAAAAAATCACATTTGTTGGCTTACCTTCATGTCTTGCTGAGCATAAAAACACCTATGAAAAAATCATTTCATCATGTCTTATCTCAGTCAAAGTCAACCATGGAAGTCAGGTCATTCAAGGTCCCATTAGGTCATTAGGTTTTATTTTCCAAGGTCCAAAAATGCACCATTTCATCTCAATAAAGTCAACAAAGGTGTGAGAGTGACTCAATAAACATTTTATTTTCACCTGCAGAAGATCATCAATATGTAAATATTATATTTTTTAATTTGTAATTTTGATTTTATATGATTTTCGTATCAAAATGTCATTTTGATAAGAAAACAAAAATGTAATTTATTTTTAATTTCCTATGCAATTTTATATTTTCTATATGTAATATTTTCACTCCCTAGCTGCCACCTCAAAATACTCATGCCAAACTAAAGGAAAGAAATGAGAAACTACAACAACTGATAACCTGCAAAACATAAAGTCAGAAATCAAAGAGCATTAGTCTGAAAATTTCAAAGGTAAACTGAAACATAAGAAAAGTGGGTTTTCAAAGCATAAATCAAATCCACTCAAGTATAAAATCCCTCAAACACATCAAATCAAAGTTCATTTTCTTCCTATAGCCCCAAGCAAACTCAGCAAAGGAGAAATTTTCTAGATTTTAGGTGAAATTGTGCAAAACAGGGGTAGAGGGCATGTTTTCCATTGGCGCTGCACGTTTGTCTCCAAAATTTGCACATTTCTTAAAGGCGTTGCGCTTTTGTCAAGAGGAGGGCATGTTTGCCATTGGTGATGCACATTTTCCCAGTTTCTTCAGAAATTGCTAGGAGGGCCTCTAAACTTCAAAATTCACCTTCAATCCTTCAGCAATGATTCTTCATTACTCAAACAAGCTAGTAAGTACAAATTTTCGTCAATCCTCTTTATCAAAGTCATTTTGGATGTGTAAGTTGGTTTAAAATAAATTTGGTGTTTTCTTTTAATACAAAACCCTATTTTTCCTCAAAACCTAATTAGCACTTCAATTTCACTCTCTAAACCTTCATAACCCTTCCTCCATTTCAATTTACCCTATCCCAAAACTCCCATATCATATAACACTTTCCCATAACCCCTACATAACTATTTCCTTTCCTAAACTTTCATCTCCTTCAAAACCCTAAGCCCTAGGTATTCACTTGCCTAGACTCCCTATACCCTACTTTCAATTAAATCCCCTATTCTAAAACCTCTCACCATCACTACCCCTTGTCATCTCCCTCATAACACAAATCCCTATTCCCATCTCCTCAAATTTCCTCACACCAACCCTCACTTCATACACCCACATTCCATTCCATCATCTCCCTAGGGTTTTGACACCAAATATATCATGGCAGAAGAAGAGAATAGAATTCATAGTGAGGAGGAAGAAAGACAGGAGAGAAGGCCATCTAAAAAAGGAGGGAGAATTATTAAACATGAGCCAAAAAATACCAGAGAACTCATGGCATCTCCCATCATTGTAACAAGCTTTAAGCATGTAGGTTGTTTTGAGTTTCGTGAGAAAGTACAAAGAGTCCAATACCATCCTATGTTGTCTAGATTATTAATTTCCAAACTCCATGATAACCAAGTTACCCTTGATGGTATTACTTTCACTGTGTCCCCTTCCATCATATCATCTGCCACTGGGATCCCAAATATTGGGGGAAAATCGTTCAAGCGAGGAGATTTGAATCAGTTTTATTATGAGCCATATATTAAACCAAGGTACAAGAATGAGAGAAAGAGGATTTTTCCTTTCCCTTACCTCCTGGACAGGTATTTCCCCATGATGAAAATCATTATGAGGTACTTTACTTGTGAGAGTAGGTTTTCTAGACTCTACTCCTATCATATCTGGCTAGTCATGCACTTCACAACAGTCAGAATGCTTAATATACCTTACTATCTCTACCATAGCATTGAGAAGATGGAATTTATTGCCCAAAAGAGAGATTATGATCATCAAATGTAAAGTGTCTTTCACCACTCCCTCGTCAAAATAATGGTCTTCCATCACCTTGATCAGTTAAACATTGCATGGGACATATCCAATGAGATTTTCATTGTCCCACCTATTCAGCATGGCCAAGATGCACCTTCATCATCTCATCCTTCCACATCCATTCCTCCATCTTAGCCCACAGTTCATACATCATCACCAGATTGGTCTCCTTCACCCACCTCACCACCATCATCTCCATTTCACATTGAGACTGGGTCACCTTGCAGAGGTGAAATTAGCAAGCCTAAGAGGGTTGATTTGGGCACATTGGCACATACCTATCAGAGAGGTTATAGGTAGGTTTTTTCCACACTTATTGTGGGAGGGGCCCTACCTTCTTCACCAACATAGCAGGTACACAAATACAAGGAAAAGATTGCAAAGGTGGACATACATGAAGAGAAAGGCCTCCATAAGAAAGAGGCAGATTTTGAACTTGTAAACTTGGACACAATTTATGATGATGATCCTTCCTTGATCATCCAAGAGAAGGAAGCCAAGATTAGAGACCTCCAAGCTAATCTTGAAAGGTCCAAGTTTGTCATTACCTTTCTCAAACAAGAGAACCAGCAGCTGAAGACCAAATACTCCATTGATGAAGTGAAATGCATCAAAGCACAAAGAGAGGCAGAGAAGGATAAAGCCTTGCTTGAAGAGACACTAGATAAGTATGGTGAACTTGATGATGAGGAGGACCAGCCTCCAAGACAGAGACCTAGGACTAGAGGGCTGAAAAGAGCTCTAGCCCTAGAGGGACAAAGGGAAGCTAAGCTAGTTGACCAGCTAACCCTAAATGAGCAGCTTGCCATAGAAATCAATGAAAACAGGGAATCATGGCTTGATAGAGCCAACAAACACTTGGATAATCTCTTGTCCAAGGATAAAAAGGAAAATGATATTCAAAGAAGGATGGAAAATCATTATGCCATGAGGAACAAAATTGAAAGGGCCAAGCTCAAAAGAGCCCATGCAAAAATTCAAGCCTTGACCAAGCAAGAGGAGAAAAGGAGGCTAGACATACTTGCTGAGCTAACACTTCATTCCTCAAACACATGATCAAAAATCATCCCACAAATTTTGACAATTTTTGGGTAAATTTTTCAAGTTTGTGAATTTCTGTGTTTTTAAGGACATTTTTAGCACAATAAAAATGTCAAATGTGTAGCACCTAGGGCATTGCGCTCTTTTTGGGGACATCCAATGAGAAAATGGCCACCACCATTCGATTCAAAATGATGACGATATGCACCCTATACATTTTCTAAGCATTTTGAGGTAAATTGGTCAGTAAAAAGGCAAAAAACCATGTTTCTGCCTCATTTTTGGCCTTGGCGCTGCATGTTTACCAGTCTTTGGAAAATGAGTTTTTAACAAGGAAAATTGGCTTCATTTTGCAAACTTAAGGCGTTTCTATAAATAGACTTGAAGGGTTTTCTAACAAACCATCTTGGAGCAAATTTGGACATCGAGAAGGCACCCAAAAGTAGCCTTGAACAGAGAGGGTGTGTTTGACACAGAGAGGGCGCGTTTGACAAGGAGATGACACATTTGGCAGTCTTATGAAATTTCTGAGTTTCACTCCAGTTTTGATTTTTATCTTGGTAAATGATGATTTTACCTATGTAAATGATGAAAACAAATATAATTATCATATTTTTACTATTACCTAGCGTAAATACATTAGGTAAATCAATCAAATGAGGTGTAATGAATCAATTCACTTAAGTTAGGAATGAGTCACTTGGACCATCCTATACTTCAACTGTCAGTTCAGATTTTTGTGTAATATCTTCCTCACCTTATGGATTCGACCCCTGAGGATGAGTGAAGGTTGTTTTCATGTCTATTTAGTCCCTTTCTTCAGAATAGACAAGGGTTGGAATCAGTTTGATGTTTTCTATTTGATCAAGGAAACTTTTGTACTCAGTTTGGCCAGCTAATAAAGAAGAGTTGCAGCAAATTTTATGGGATACTTGTGGTATTGAATGTCTATCATAGTTTCTTCTTCAGTATCATAGGTTTCAAAGTATTGTGTTCATATTCACTTTCATTTCTATGTTATGATCTTTTACAAGTTAGATAATCAGAATACATGTTTGCACGTGCTATTTTTTGGGTAACTGATCATATTTTGTTCATCTTCTTATGTCTGAGAAAAATACATCTCCCATGATTTTCTTAGCCTTCTTACAGTTTGAAAACCATTCCATAACAATTCTCTTCAAGTGATAAGCATTCTACCTACCCTTCCCCATTGATCCCTGCAACCCTAACTCGTTTGCCCTGACCTAGCTTTCCTTGACCTAATTCCTTCATCCAGTGATTCCCCAACCAAATAAAAATCAAAACAACCCCCTGCTCTCTATATCTAGCCTAAAATCCTTAATTTCTCTAGTCCTCCTGGCTGTGACCCTTTTGGAGAGAGCCCTCTCCGACTTGATAGGGCTAGCTATCAAGTCAAAAGCTTGTTCTGTGGTTACCTCTGTTGGGATTCCTTCCTCAGCCTTGGGAATCTGGTGGGGTGATAACATCTTGGCATAGTTGCCAGGGAATGAAGAGACAAACTTTTCCCTGGGTGTATGATAAATATCCATTGGAAACTGATCCCTTGGATGATGGGATCGAGTTTCATAAGGCTTATTTCATAATTGCAGTTCCTCAAAAGCATATTTGGCTTCTCGAAGAAGGCATACCGGGTCTAATATTGATCCAGATCCATTATCTCCCATCGAAGATCCTGAAAGAATTATAAGGAGACAAATATCTCAGCCAGATTCAAGTTCTTCAGAATCTCCTCCTCAAAATTTGGTAAGATATTTCTCATTACCTTCTGATTTGGTAGCCATACAAAATTTAGTACTTGATACCAAATTTGGGTTATCATTGTTCAGAACCAAATCTGAGACTGATTTGAATACAATAGTTACTGAACCTTGGATATTAGAGTTAAATCCATCATTATTCGAAGTTGCAAAAAAGACTGATGTTAAGATCTGTAAACAATATTATAAGCTAGAAAATTTACCAATACCCTAAGTTACATTGTTGAAAAGGCCTACACTCAATACCAAAAAGAAACCCTTCATATTCCCGAAGTTTCCCAAATATTCATTGTTTCATCATCCATCCCATCATCATCTCAACTTCCCCCTCAAGGACCTCCTCAGACCAATCCATCCTTCGTTCCACCCCCTCCACCACATTCAGTAGGAATTATGGCTCATTTTGGACCTTTAGTTCTCCTTGATAATCTTGTTGATCTACCTCAAGGATATGGTCAAAGGCTTCCTCTTTTCGATTAAAACTATGAAATCACTGCTCGTCAGCACATGGCCAAAATCAAAACCGTTATATATCTTAAGGAGTTAGATGCAGATGATGCCAAGATGCAAATCATCGCACAAAGTTTTTCCGGTGAATTTAAAGTTTGGTTCTGTGCCCTAGCAGCCAATTCTATTAGGAATCCTGCTGAGCTAACTAATTCTTTCTTAGCTAGGTGGGATGAGAAGAAAAACCCGTTATAAATCCTTGCTGAATATGATACCTTGAAGCGTATTCCCAAAGAATCAGTGCCTGATTACAATTCTCGATACCTCAGAATCTATAATTCCATCCCACATGAAATGACACCACCTCCTGGTTTATCTCTTCTGCATTATCCTGATGCCTTTGACCCAGATATGGCCTACTCATTGAGAGAAAGAAACCCCACTACCCTTGAAGATATGATAAAAAATTCAGTGAGTGTTGAAGCCAATATATTGATTAAAAAGTCCAAAATTTAAATTGAACGCAAAGTGAATATCAAAGAGGAACCTTCCACTTCATCTGATACTAAATTTGATGCCTTTTTTATAACCATGGAGAGAATGGTCAATAGAATTTCTATTTCAAATAGACAGGTAGAGCCACAAATCAGAAATCCGAACTTTAGAGGCCAGCAACAACAGCCTCAGTTCTGGATAAAGCAGAGAGAGAAAATATCTCTTGAAACACTGCAGCAGCAAATCAAAACACCACTTCAACATAACTATGCTCAGAGTGATGAAGAGGAAGAACCAACTGTAGGAAGAACCAAATGTAGAGGAGAACCTTCTTTTCACAGCCGATGGTCAGCCCATTTTTCTCACCGAGGATGAAGAATATGTGGAAACAACAAGTTCACCTAATGACAAAATTTTCATAATGGTGAATGATCATGAGTTAGAAGTAGAATATGATGACTATTAGAGAGGGTACCTAAATGCATTGAGTTCCCAGCAAAGGCAGTACTCCTTGAGGAGCCGTGATGTTCCAATAACTCCACCTCCGAAGAAGAAAATTCAGTAGAAAGAAACACCACCGAAACAAGTTCAAAATAAGGGTAAAGAGATTAGTGCTCCAAATCAAAACAGAATCAATCAGCCTTCTGCAAGTGCACCTGTCAAAGAAAGAGATGTTCCAAGAAAAGAAGATGCAACAAGAGATCATGTTGAGAAAAGGGATGTTATCATAAAAGAGGTAGATAAAACTATACCTTTCAATTTAGATTCAGAAATTTCTAAGTTAAAGGTGTCTATACCTCTTACTAAATTGGTAAAAATCGATAAATACAAAAATTTTGTAGTCAAAACTTTGAAATTGACCCCTTATCTGACATGGTTAATGTAGAGGATGATCAGCCCAAGTTAATATTTGGTCCTGCCATCGATGGCCAGTCTGAAGATAGTGAGGTCCCACCATTTTACTTGAGTCTTAAATTCCATCAGTGCATTCTTCATAACACTATGTTAGACTCCGGGGGCTCCCACAACCTCATGCCTAAAGCCATCATGGAGAAGCTTGGCCTTGACATAACCTGCCCATATCATGATCTGTATTCTTTCGATTCTAGTCATGTTCATTGTTTGGGTGTAATCAAAGATCAAGTTGTCTCCCTAAAGCAAATCCCAACCAAAAATGTCCTTATGGACGTGGTAGTTGCTGATATTCCACCACGTTTCGGTATGATGTTGTCAAGATCCTGGGGAGCCAAATTGAGAGGTACACTGCAGTTGGACTTTTCCTATTCCATTATTCATGTCTTTAGTCAAATGAGAAAACTATACCATGAGACTAAAATGAAATACATGATCACAAATAAGGAAAGGCCTAATAATCATCCTATCAACGTTGTACATACAGACTTAAAGTCCTTCATATTGTACAGTGATTCTAGATTAAATGATGTTGATTGTCAATTAGTAAAAATAGAGGATGTTCTTGAAGTTTCAAATTGCATTGGAACAGTGTTAGAAAAAGAGAAATAGAATCTGCCTACTATATCCAAATAGTCATCAGAGAAGGCAGATGAAAGTTCAGAGCAACATAAATAATCAGATCAAAAAATTGTGTCAAATCAGAATCTAGAGTTTCAGCACCTTGAAGAAGAAGGTGGTCTTTGGAGCATGGACTTTGATGGTTCTGTTGGTAAAGACGGGACTGGCATTGGTTTATGGATCTGCAGTCCATGTCAACAGAAAAATAATGTCCCAAATAATGTAAGGTTGTGTTCTTACAAACTAACATTTGATTGTACGAATAATGAGGCTGAATATGAAGCGCTCATTACTGGTTTGAAAATTCTGAATAAATTGGGAGCTAGGAGAATTGCAGTCTATGGTGATTCAGAGCTGGTGATTAAGAAAATCAAAGGTGAGTATCAAGCTAATCACCCAAGGATGAGGCAATATAGGAATGTAGCACTTGACATTTTAAGAATGTTTTCAGAATATACACTTAAGATAGTGCCGAGATTGCAAAACTTGATGGTTGATTCATTAGCTACTGCTGCGAGTAATTTGAGATCTATAATGTTTTCAAATACAAAGTTTGAAATTCATATAAAGCACAAACCCGCCATTCCGGATAACTTGAAATTTTGGCAAGTTTTCTGGGATGATAAACAAGTGAATAATTTCCTTCAAAGTGAAGGTGAGTTTGAGAATTGTTCTATCGACGAAGTGTATGACAAGGATGACCAAGTTATTGAAGCAGATCAAATTTACATACTTCAGCTCAAGGACAATAACATTCCAAAAGGTCTCATACCTTTGGAAGAGTTATTTGATCAAGATGATGTGGCGAGAAAACCTACTTTGGTCCCCACAAAAAAGGGCGTAGAAGATGTTAATATTGGAATAGTAAAGCAGCCAAAGTTCATCAAGCTTTCAAAGTCTTTTCCATCAGAGGTAAAGCCTAAATATATTGATTTTTTTACTGATTTTTCTAACGTGTTTTCTTGGGATTACTCAGATCTAAAGGTGTACAATCAAGATATCATTCAACACACAATCCTGATCAAGCCAAATCAAAAGCCTTTTAGACAGAAGCTCAGGAGAATAAACCCAAAGTTGTTGTCATCCATTGAGAAGGATGTAAACAAGCTCTATAAGGTAGGCATCATTTTTCCAGTCAAATTTTCAGATTGGATCTCCAATTTGGTTCCAGTGCGGAAGAATAGCAGTGAAATTCGACTTTGTATAGATTTCACAAATCTGAAAAAAGTGTCGTTGAAAGACAATTACCTGTTGCCCAATATGGATCACATACTTCAGTGAGTTGTAGGATCCAGCAAGATGTCATTGTTGGATGGTTACTCAAGCTACAATAAGATCCTTTTACATGAATATGATCAAGATAATACGGCATTCACTACACCATGGGGTACCTTTAAATATGCCAAGATGTTGTTTGAAATGAAGAATGTCGGGGCCACTTTCCGGCGTGCCGTGGACATAGCCTTTGGTAATGATAAAGATGTCTTCCTTGTAGTTTATTTAGATGATCTGACTGTTTATTCAAATTCATATGATGAGCATTTACACCATTTGAGAATTGTGTTCTAGCGATGTAGAAAGTTTGGGATTTCCCTAAATCCTAAGAAGTGCCTATTTTCCATGGAAGAAGGTAAGTTTTTGGGTCACCTCATCTCAAAATATGGGATCCGGATAGATCCTACTAGAGTTGAAGCAATATAGCAAATATATTTCCCTAGAAACAAGAAGGAAATTCAAGCCTTCAACAGTAGGATGAATTTCCTACGTAGGTTCATTCCCAAACTAGCAGAACATCTTAGAGAATTAGCTAACATGCTGAAGAAGGAAAATGATATTAGATGGTCATAAAATACTCGTAATTCATTCAACTCGGTGAAATTTTCTTTGACCACTGCTCCATTGTTGACAAGTCCCAATTATTCACTAGATTTCATTATATTTTCTTTTTCTTCTAAGCATACTTTTCCAGTATTGCTTATGCGGAAAAAAGATGGAACAGAGCTGCCAATAGCATTCTTCAGTCACACAATAAGAGATGCATCACTCTGATACAACATAATTGAGAAACAAGCCTTGGCCTTGGTTAAAGCACTCAAATACTTCCGTGTTTATATTCTGCACTCACATATTTTGGCATATGTTCCAAATGCAGCGCTTAAAGAAGTACTTATGCAAACAGATCCAGAAGCAAGAGAGGTAGGTGGATAGCAACACTTGTAGAGTATGATCTTGAGATCAGGCCAACCAAGCTTATCAAAGGGCAAGGCTTAGCCAAGCTCATGGTTGAGTCTAATCTACATGCACTTTACATCAATCTCATATCAGCATTGTCTGATGACAAAGAAAGTGTAAGTCTTGTTCATGTATGAGATCTCTTTTCATCATCTCCACAGTACGATGATATCATTTATGTTTTACAACATTTGAATCCTCCTCCGAGCATGTTAAAGAGTAAGAGTATGTCTTTGAAGCTTAAGGCTTCGAAATATTGCATACTAGATAGTGCACTCTACTGGAAGGATCCAAGAGGAGTATTACTCAATTGCTTGGTAGAAGATGAATCCAAAGAAGTGATGAAGGATTTCCACAAGGGAGATTGTGGAGGTCATTTGTACTGGAAGACTACGGCCAACAAAGTACTGAGAGCGCATTACTATTGGCCTACATTAGTTGTAGATTTGTATAAGACGGTCATGAGCTGCCATGAGTGCCAACTTTTCCAAGATAAATGTAAGCTCCTTCCTTTACCATTACAACCCATTTCAGTTGAAGCTCCCTTCCAGTAGTGGGGCTTATATTTTATCGGTGAAATACATCCACCCTCATCTGCTCAACATAGATGGATACTTACTGCCACAGGCTATTTCACAAAGTGGATCAAAGCAATCCCAACCAAGCAAGCTACTGACTCAGTCATAATTCAGTTTCTAGAAGCTAACATCTTGTCCCAGTTTGTTTTTCTAAGAAAGATCATCACGGATAATGTTGCAGCCTTAAAATCAAAGAATATGACATAATTTTGTGATAATTATAACATTAAATTGGGTCATTCTACAGCATATTATCCACAGGGAAACGGATTGGTAGAGTCCTCCAACAATTCTTTGATTAGCATAATCAAAAAGATGTTGGAGACTAACAAAAATAATTGGCACAAGAAGCTAATAAATGCATTGTGGGCAGATTGAGTAAGAAGCAAGAGATCCATTGGCATGTCTCCATTTCAGGTAGTTTACGGTGTGGATACAATTTTCCCTACTTCATTGCTTGTCCCAGTCATGAAACTTCTACAAGAGGCCGGAAGCGAAGAAAATGATATTCAGCGCAGAATAAACCAAATTATTCACTTGCAGCAAACAAGGGAATAAGTGTTCCAGAACACTTCCAAACTCCATGATAACATCAAGCAAATTTATGGCAGGAAAACAAAACAAGATGATTTCAAGATCGATGATGTGGTACTCTACTAGGATTCCAGGAATGAAGACAAAGGTAAGCACGGGAAGTTCGATAATTTATGGAAAGGTCCCTTTAAGGTTGCAGCTTCTCGTGGACAAAATGCATATCTCTTAGAAGAAATGGATGGGAAAAGTTGCTTAGGAGGGCCAGTTAATTGTAGGCTCCTGAAGCACTATCTCTTTTGATCTGAAAATTATGAAAAAAAATCATCCTCATTGTATATGTCTTTGATATTCTTGCAAATATGAAGTGGAAAAGAATTCGAGTTCGGAGCCCGAAGTGAAGGCCATGGAGCTTCTTTGAGTTTCTACTATTTCAATTTAAGTTTGCACAAGAGTAATTTCAGTTTTGAGTCAATATTTCATTCAAGTTCAGTCAAAATTGAGTCAATTTCATTCATTTTGTGTCATTGAGTTGTCAAATAGCTAGTCCTTCATTTCAGTTTCAGTTATTTTTACCATATTGACCCAATGGAAGAGGCACTGATCTGAAAAACCTAGAGATCTGTGGTTATTGACACCTCTTTTAAATTTTCCATCCCCAATAAGGCCAATTTTAGTGTTAGAATATGCATTCCAGCATCAGTGATCAAAATCACTCTTTTCATTTTCATTTTAGGTGTCCCACTCTGAAATTTTTATATCATTCCATTAGGTCATGCTAAAAACTGTTTCATTGATGGTAACCCTACTCAATAATAATTCACTCTCCCTCATAAAATCAAATATGTTAGCTTACCTTCATGTCTTGCTGAGCATAAAAACACCTATTAAAAACTCATTTCATCATGTGTTGTCTCATCCAAAGTCAACCATGGAAGTCAGGTCTTTCAAGGTCCTAATCAGTCATTAAGTTTTCTTTTGCAAGGTCCAAAACTGCACCATTTCATCACAATAAAGTCAGCAAAGGTGTGAGAGTGACTCAATAAACATTTTATTTTCACCTGCAGAAGATCATCAATATGTAAATATTATATTTTTTAATTTGTAATTTTGATTTTATATGATTCTCAAATCAAAATGTCATTTTGATATGAAAACAAAAATGTAATTTATTTTTAATTTCCTATATAATTTTATGTTTTCTATATGTAATATTTTCACTCCCTAGCTGCCAACTCAAAATACTCGTGCCAAACTGAAGGAAATAAATGAGAAACTCCAGCAACTGATCAACCTGCAAAACATAAAGTTAGAAGTCAAAGAGCATTAGTCTGAAAATTCGAAAGGCAAAGTGAAACATAAGGAAAGTGGGTTTTCAAAGCATAAATCAAATCCACTCAAGTATAAAATCCCTCAAACACATCACTAATCAATTTTCATTTGCTTCCTACATCCCCAAGAAAACTCAACAAAGGAGAAATTTTCGAGTTTTTAGGTGAAATTGTGTAAAACGGGAGCAGAGGGCACGTTTTCCATTGGTGTTGTGCATTTTTCTAAAAACGTTGCGCATTTATTAAAGGCATTGCACGTTTCTTAAAGGCGATGCGTGTTTCTTAAAGGCATTGCATGTTTCTTAAAGGCATTGCACATTTCTTAAAGGCGTTGCACTTTTGTCAAGAGGAGGGCTTGTTTGCCATTAGTGCTACGTGTTTGCCCAATTTCTTCAGAAATTACCAGGAGGGCCTCTATACTTCAAAATTCACATTCAATCCTTCAGTAGTGATTCTTCATGAATCAAACAAGCTAGTAAGTACAAACTTGCTTCACTCCTCTTTATCAAAGTCATTTTGGATGTGTAAGTTAGTTTAAAAGAAATTTGGTGTTTTCTTGTAATACAAAACCATAGTTTTCTCAAAACCTAATAAACACTTCAATTTCACTCTTTAAACCTTCATAACCCTTCCCCCGTTTCAATTTACCCTATCCCAAAACTCCCATATCATACAACACTTTCCCATAACCCCTACATAACTATTTCCTTTCCTAAACTTTCATCTCCTTCAAAACCCTAAGCCATAGGTATTCACTTGCCTAGGCTCCCTATACCCTACTTACAATTAAATACCCTATTCTAAAACCCCTCATCATCACTACCCCTTGTCATCTCCCTCATATCACAAATCCCTATTCCAATCTCCTCAAATTTCCTCAAACCAAACCTCACTTCATACACCCACATTCCATTCCATCATCTCCCTGGGGTTTTGACAGCAAATACATCATGGCAGAAGAAGAGAACATAAGTCATAGTGAGGAGGAAGAAAGACAGGATAGAAGTCCATCTAAAAAAGGAGGGATAATTATTAGACGTGGCCCAATAAATACCAGAGAACTCATGGCATCTCCCATCACTATGACATGCTTTAAGCATGTAGGATGTTTTGAGTTCTGTGAGAAATTACAAAGGGTCCAATACCATCTAATGTTGTCCAGATTATTCATTTCCAAACTCCATGACAACCAGGTTACCCTTGCTGGTATTACTTTCATTGTGCCCCCTGCCATCATATCAGCTACCACTGGGATCCCAAATATTGGGGAAAAATGGTTCAATCAAGGAGATTTGAATCAGTTTTATTATGAGCCATATATTAAACCAAGGTACACGAATGAGAGAAAGAGGATTTTTCCTTTCTCTTAACTCCTTGACAGATATTTCCCCATTATGAAAATCATTATGAGGTACTTTACTTGTGAGGGTAGGTTTTCTAGACTCTACTCCTATCATATCTGGCTACTCATGCACTTCACAAGAGTCAGAATGCTTAATATACCTTACTATCTCTACCGAAGCATTGAGAATATGGCATTTATTTCCCAAAAGAGAGATTATGATCATCAAATTCAAACTGTCTTTCACCACTCCCTTATCAAAATAATGGTCCTTCATCACCTTGATCAGTTAAACATTGCATGGGACACCTTCATATCCGATGAGATTTTTGTTGTCCCACCTATTCAGCATGGCCAAGATGCACCTTCATCATCTCATCCTTCCACATCAATTTCTACATCTTAGCCCATAGTTCATACATCATCACCAGATCAGTATCCATCACCCACCTCACAACCATCATCTCCATTTCACATTGAGACTGGGTCACCTATCAGAGGTGAAATTAGCAAGCCTAAGAGGGATGATTTGGGCACATTGGCACATACCTATCAAAGAGGTCATAGGAAAGTGTTTTCCCACTGATTTTGGGAGGGGCCTTGCCTTCTTCACCAATAGAGCATGTACACAAATACAAGGAAAAGGTGGCAGAGGTGGACATACATGAAGAGAAAGGCCTCCATGAGAAAGAGGCATATTTTGAACTTGTAAACTTGGACAAAATTGATGATGATGATCCTTCCTTGATCATCCAAGAGAAGGAAGCCAAGATTAGAGACCTCCAAGCTAATCTTAAAAGGTCCAATTTTTTCGTTACCTTTCTCAAGAAAGAGAACCAGCAGATGAAGACCATACACTCCATTGATGAAGTGAAATACATCAAAGCACAAAGAGAGGCAGAGAAGGCGAAAGCCTTACTTGAAGAGACACTAGATAAGTATGGTGAACTTGATGATGAGGAGAACCAGCCTCCAAGACAGAGACCTAGGACTAGAGGGTTGAAAAGAGCTCTAGCTCTAGAGAGAGAAAGGGAAGTTGAGCTAGTTGACCAACTAACCCTAAATGAGAAGTTTGCCATAGAAATCAATGAAAATAGAGAATCATGGCTTGATAGATCCAACCAACACTTGGATAAGCTCTTGGAAAAGGATCAAAAGGACAATGATATTCAAAGAAGGATGGCAAAGCATTATGCCATGAGGAACAAAATTGCAAGGGCCAAGCTCAAAAGAGCCCATGCAAAAATTCAAACCTTGGCCAAGAAAGAGGAGAAAAGGAGGCTAGACATACTTGTTGAGGTAACACTCCATGCCTCAAACACATGATCAGAAATCATCCCACCAATTTTGACAATTTTTGGGCAAATTTTTCAAGTTTGTGAATTTCTGTGTTTTTAAGGACATTTTTAGCACAGCAAAAATGTCAAACGCACAACACCTAGGGCATTCCGCTATTTTTTGGGACATCCAATGAGAAAATGGCCACCACCGTTGGATTCATAATGATGAGGACATGCACCCTGTACATTTTCTAATCATTTGGAGGCAAACTGGTCAATGAAAAAGGAAAAAAACCACCAAAAAAACCATGTTTCTCCCTCATTTTTGGCCTTGGAGCTACACGTTTACCAGGATTGGGAAATTG
Organism: Pinus albicaulis; assembly: GCA_034641835.2. Lineage (NCBI taxonomy): Eukaryota > Viridiplantae > Streptophyta > Pinopsida > Pinales > Pinaceae > Pinus > Pinus albicaulis. The sequence goes on from CM076577.1 coordinate 1,072,220,046, forward strand.
AGTTTTTGATAGGGAAAATGGGCTTCATTTTTCAAACTGAAGTCATTTCTAGAAATTAGACTTGAAGGCCTTTCCAGCAAGCCATCTTGGAGAAAATTTGGACACCGAGAAGGCACCCAAAAACAACCTTGAACAGAGAGGGTACATTTGACACAGAGAGGGCACGTTTGACAAGGAGATGGCACGTTTGGCATTCTTCTGAAATTTTATAAGTTTCACTCCAGTTTTGATTTTTATCTTGGGAAATGATGATTTTACTTATGTAAATATGAAAACAAATGTAATCATCATGTTTTTACTATTTTTTTTTTCAACATGAAAAATACTTTGGTTTATATTAAGTACTAGGAACATAGCGATAAAGCCAAAAAATATTACATAAAATATATTGCAACATATTGCAGGGCTATTGCAAAAATACCAAAGACATTATAGACCAATCCCATCATTTAGCATCAAACAAAGCAAGTAGACAAAAACTGTTGTTACATCATCAAACAAAAAGCAGGAACAAAAGCATAGTGGAAACATCAAGTCCTGAGAGGATCCAGAAAACAAAAGTAAAGACCGTCGACACACGATGGGCAGCACCATATCAGTTAAAAGAAACTTTTCCATTCACCCCATGATCATCCAATTTGATGAGCTAATAGTACATTTCTCCAAATCTAACCTCCAGTCCTTTTTTAAATAAGCTGTCAGCAACAATATTCTTCTCCCTGTAGACATGGTGAAAAGAAATAGAAGTGAAAGTATTTCTTAGCATATTGATTCTTTCCAGCCAATGAGAAAGCAGTCCCGAATTAATTGTGGCTTTTTGGTTCATATGATCCACAAGAAATTTTGAGTCCCCGACAACCCAGATCTTGTCCAAATATAACTGACAGGCAAACCATAAAAGCCCCCATAGTGCCAGACATTCCGCCTTCATATTTGTGCCAATTCTCCCATTCCAAAAAAGCTTGTAGTGACAACCTGGAGATAACAATAACCATGCCCCACAGCCACAGATCGACTGCTGAGAGGCCCCATTAAAAAAACCAACAGGAAAATGAAACTCATGTGGAAGAAGTCTAATGGGTAGATCTCTGGAAGGCTTCATACCAGTCTTTAGGCTGTCCCAAGAAATATAAATCTGAAAAGCAACATTAACAGGAGAACATGGATAGCCTTCAAAAAGTTTTTTATTTTGTTTGCACCAAATATACCAATGGAACATAATTGGAAAATCCCTCCAAGTCTTCCCTCTGCTAAGCCACCACCGCATACATTCCTCAGTTGTTCTGTAAGTAGGAACTTGGACCTGCAATTTATTACACAATATGGAAAGAGATTCAAAAGCAAAAGGACATGAATAAAACGGATGAAAATTATCCTCCTATTCAATGCCACAAAGATAACATAGACCCGAACCTTGCCATCCTCTTTTTTGAAGATTTTTCCAGGTAAGATTTTTGTCTTTCCAAACTAACTAGAGAAAAAAGATCATTTTAACTTGTGCTCCAGTTTTCCAAATGTCCTTGAACCAACAGTCCGGATCGAGGTTCGGCTTATGATTTATCAGTGCAGCGTAAATTTCCTTTGCTTTCGGCCCTTCCTTTGAGTAGGTGCCCTCCCAGAGGAGTCTATCACCCTATGTATTACAACACAGCCCCTGCATTTTAATAATATTGGTAAACTTAATCCAGATATCTCCCCACCTTCGCTCCAGCCCCAAATCAGAGATGTTTTTCCATTTTGGGACCCCACCTTCCCACTCATGGATGATCTACTGAAGGTAGAAGACCCCCTTTTGATTTAAACAATTAATGAGGGTCTCTGGTAATGAAAAAAGGCAATCAAAACCTGGCATTTTACAGCAGCCAATAAGGATATTTGAGCCATTACCAAAATGCCATAACAAATGCTCCTTGAATAATGGCCACAGTTTCCCAAAACCTTTCCAAATAGAAGATCTGCAATGCCCAGCATTCCATCCCGTGATAAATAGATCTTCCAATGAATCCCCTCGCAAGTATTTATGTTTAACAATGTCTTGCCAGATACCTCTCATGTGAAGACACCTCCATAGGAATTTTATAGGGAGGGAAATCTCGAAAACCTCCAAATCAAGGATGACCCATCCCCCTTTATCTTTTGGAATGGTCAACATATCCCACCTAGCTAAGTGAATGGCTCTTTGATCTCTTCCCCCCCCCCCCATATGAATTTAGCCATAATCCTTCAAATTTCCATCACTGTCTTATTCGGAATAATATAAAGATGAGCCCAGTAAACTGTAATCTGCTGAAGAATAGCTTGTGTCAATATTAGCCTACCACCTCTGGATAACCACTTATCTGACCATAAATTCAGTTTATTATGATATTTTTTGATCGGCCATTTCCAGTCCTCTGAAGTATAGTTTAGAGCTTTCATCCGAAAGCCCAGATAAGTCATATCGTCTTTTAAGGAGGCCTTTTTGAAACTAAACAAGTTAGCTAAGTCATTGTGTACTGTCTCGTCCCCGGTGACAAAATAAATACAAGATTTTTCATGTTTTTACTATTACCTAGGGTAAATACATTAGGTAAATCAATCAAATGAGGTGCAATGAATCAATTCACTTAATTTAGGAATGAGTCTCTTGGACCATCCTATACTTAAGCTATCAGTTCATATTTTTGTGTAATATCTTCCTCACCTCATGGATTCAACCCCTGCGGATGATTGATGGTTGTTTTCATGTCTATTTAGTCCCTTTCTTCATAATAGACAAGGGTTGGAATTAGTTTGATGTTTGCTAGTTGATCAAGGAAAATTTTGTACTCAGTTTGGCCAACTAATAAAGAGGAGTTGCAACTACTTGAATGTCTATCATAGTTTCTTCTTCAGTATCATATGTTTGAAAGTATTGTGTTCATATTCACTTTCATTTATATGTTATGATCTTTTACAAGTTATATAATCAGAATACATGTTTGCATATGCTCTGTTTTGGGTAGCTGATCATATTTTGTTCATGTTCTTCTGTCTGATAAAAATAAATCTCATATGCTTTTCTTAGCCTTCCTACAGTTTCAACACCATTCCATAACAATTCTCTTCAATTGATAAGCATTTAACCTACCCTGACCCATTGATCCCTGCAACCCTAACTCATTTTCCTTGACCTGGCTTTCCTTGACCTAATTCCTTCATCTAGTGATTCCCCAACCAAATCATAATCAAAACAACCCCCTGCACTCTATATCTAGCCTAAAAACCCTAATTTCTCTAGCCCACCTAGATGTGACCCTTTTAGAGAGAGCCCTCTCTAACTTGATAGGGCTAGTTATCAAGTCAAAAGCTTGGTCTATGGTTACCTCTGTTGGGATTCCTTCCTCAGCCTTCGGAATCTGGTGGAGTGATAACATGAGGATGAATCATTTTAACGAGGTGATGTAATGTATATAAAGTATGTGTAAATGCATTAATAATTAATATATATTAAATAATAATAGTGATAATAAATCATTAAGGATCATATCGACCCAAATATTTCTTGTACCAATGGATGTCCATAGATGATGTTGCTTAACTTAGATTTGAACTAGTAAACAACATCAGATCATCTAAATAAATTGTTTTTATAAATAATAATAAATCATTAAGGGTCATAACCCTTCATCTATTGACCCTTTTATATTTATATATACTTGTGAATATGTATATATTCAATTACGATTATTTTTGCATCATCATTCATTTAATATTCTACGCGCATGCATGCACACATTTTTGTGTTAATTTCATAATAGTACGAATTGTGCTTATTATATGTATTATCATTGCAAAAGGTTTAGAAGAATGATAAACAATATAAAGGAGAATGAATATTTTTGAAACATCAAATTACCATTGAATTAAGAGTTGGAGTCATATATATAGATTGTATGTAGTGACATGAAGGGAGCTACAATCTGGGAATCGCGTGCATTCCAAAAGGCCTTAAATGCTTATATAGTAGTCTTCAACAAACAAACAAAAATGGACACATCAAAGGCGTGTTTCAACATGCCCATTCCAATCTAGATGCATATTTTATGTTAATATTATTGAATTGTGAAACGGCATTTTCCCATGTAAAGACATGGGGGGATCATTTGGTAGCCAAAAACTCTAGAAATATTCCTTGAAGAGCACCTTTCAAAGCCATCCAAGAAAATGCATTGATGGAAGTTTTGATACCTACCCTTGTCGGAAGAGTGTCTTTATTAATATTAGTGCTACAAATCCTTCTTGTGTTTCAATTCTTAGTCATAGCCACATTAAAGAAAATCATAAAATAACTAGATATTTTTTTAGTAGATTTCCTATGGGGTAGACCGCGGATGGAGAAAAAACAGTTACTACTATTATTCAAAGTAATATGCATCTAAATGGAAAATCGAGATTTCAGTTTGTAGAAAATGCAATGCCCTAACACATCTTTATTAAGTTAATTTATATGGAAATGATTCTAATATCAATAATCACTTTGTCCTTAGATTATGAAAATACGCGTGTAAAATTATCCCATGGAAAATCATTCCTATAACCACTTTTACAAGGCAAAAGGGTGACAAATTCTAGACCTACTACAAAAGAGTTCAAGAGATTTTCCAATTATGGTAAGTTTAGGGTTGGCATAATAGGATTAACTTGGTACTGAATCCCTAAACAAAATAAGAAGATAAGACTTGCAAGAGGCAAGCTCATGATTGATTTAGGGGTTGGATTGACAATTATTATATGCAATTGTGCCTTGTGTAATTGTAGATTGTAAAAGAGTTGTAGGCAATTGGACTATCTCCTCTATTATAAATTATATAACATTCATAATTCAAAAAAAGTTAACACATCCTCATTGTTTGATACCTATAATTGTGCATTGTTATTGCTTTATGTATGTTATGTTAATTTCATTCCTTTGCCTTGTGTTGGCTAAGTATTGAAATACTAGATAAGTATTTAAGTATTCTTGGGATGTTTTAAAGGCCATAATTTATCATGTGCCTATAATTGAATGAGCTTGGTTGAGTAAGAATTAGTTTCAATTGATACACTGTAACTTAAGGTGAAGTCATGAGCAATCCTTACATGAAGAGGCGTAGTATGGTTGTAATTGAAATATGCTAAGCTAACTCACAAATTTGAGGAAAGGTAGTGCTATATGACCATAGGTGTTAAAATAAACTCGAGCAACCCTATGTTTGCAAAGAAAAATTTGGGAAAACTATAGTATTTAAGCAGTTTGTTTCAAAGGTAACTTGGGCACTCTTCAACACATTTTAGGAGGAATATTTTGTTATGGGAGTGACTTGAAGAGAGTTGTATTTCTCTCACCATTGTCTCTATCATGGTAGGTGGAATCAAGACATACTCTTCACCACTTTCTTAATCAAAGCTAGTATCAAAGTAGGAAATTTGTTTAATTGTATTTCTCTTCAGCACTAACCCTATCATGACAAGTGGTATCAAATCATACTCTTCACCAATTTCTAAAGGAAATGTTTTTTTGAAGTAGATAAAGAGACTTTAGGCTTTCTTCACCATGACTTGGAAATAGTAGGATCCAATAACAGGTTCAGATAAGTAGACAATTGTATACTTGGGGATTGAGATCACAACTTAGTGCCTTAGTGCAATGGGAAACCAAGACAATTTTTCCACACAAAACAGTGAGTTTTATTGTTTTTTTAGGGACATTGGGTAGCATTTGAGGCTTGAGGTAGAAATATTTACCAAGTCTTTGTGACTTGAACAAGATTTTTAGATCTACCAAGAGATTCAACCCACTTCTAAGTTATAACATGGAAATCATGGAGAAGGATCCGTTGATGAACAAGATGAAAACCATGACCATGGGCTTGGAACATTGGGATCAGGAGGTTCATTAGTTTTACCAAGAACATGTGGAAAAGCTAGATTAGACTAGTGCATGAGTTGAGAGACTTGAGCACTATCTAATTTGGGATAGTTTGGGTTGAAATATGTCCAAGATGATGGCAATATTATAGCAAGGAAGAAACCTAATTTCCTAAGTTTAAAAGTTATAATTTTGCTTGTTTTATTTTTTACCGAAATGATTTTTCCATGTATTGACCTTTAAAGAAGAATTCAAAAGACTTGAAAGAAGTCTAAGTGCAACTAAATTTTAAGGTAAAGTTGACAATGTTTGGATTAGACCAAGTGTAGTAGACTTTGAAGGTAGTGTTGGGGGTTCCAGGTGCCTTAACAATAGGTTTAGGTGACTTTGTGAAAAATGTCGTGAACATGAGTTATGAGGTGATTGCTTTGTGAATTGAACCATGAGTGGGTTGAAGGTGGCAACCTTTGTAAACATTTATGAAACCCTCACCTTTGTAAGTGAATGGTCGGTCCAATCACTTTATTGTAAGCCTAAGAGAAATATGACCAATTTCAAGGTGGTGAGCTTAGTGATGAAGCTGATAGTAGGAGTAGTTTGTTATGCACCTTTGAAGGTTGAGGAATGGTTTATAATTTTTGGACTTGATAAATTTGGTGTCCTAAATACTCTTGTTGTTAGGTCCCTCAGAATATCAGACGTCGAACACCTTAAAGATGAAATCAAGCACTTTACCTATGTATTTAAAGGGATTGGATACAAGGAGAATATTAAGAAGGTTGTAAAAAGAGTTGAGGATGTGGTTCTTTCCAAAGAATGCCAAGAACCTCAAGCATAATGTGGTAGGGATTTCCTACCATACATTCAAGGTGTCATGGATAAAATCGCTAAGGTTTAAAGAAAGAAGGACATAGTCAGGAAATTTATTGCCTCAAGAACTACAAAACAAAGAATGTGGTTAGTTAAGCATATTATCAATCACGAGCAGCTTAAAGGAGTTTCTAAGATTGATTGTTCATGTGGGAAGAGTTATATTGGGGAAATCGAGCGTTCCTTGCAAAAGAGATTAAAAGAGCATGAAGCTTATATTAAAAATGGGAGATCGTGTACCTCAGCCCTTGCCAAGCACTCCTCGAAAAATAAGCATCATGTCTGTATATAAAGTGTCAAGATTATCACAAGGGAGGAGCACTATCAGAAAAGGAAGATTAAAGAAGCTCTTGAGATCATTAAGCATCCTCATAATCTCAATAGGGATGGAGGGAGCGAAATCAGTGGGAGCTGGCTTCCTCTGATCAAGAAAATTGGTTCTTCCGACTCTTCATTCCAGGTATAGTATCTCAGGTATGTTTTTCTTCCCCTCTCATCATTAAGGTATAATAATATAATATATGCATAATTATGATTAATTTATTAAATTAAATGAATAATTAATCAAATATATTTCTTAAATTAATCAGATTAATTAATAATTAAATAACTTAGCCCCATATATATTTTATCTAACTATTATTATTATAAAACTAATTTTAATTTAATTAAAATTAAATTTGTGATTATTAACACATAAACCCTATTAAAACTTTAATAATTAAAATTAAAATATTAAAATTCATTATTAATGAAAATAACAATAATAATCATTATTAATGATTTTGTTAAATAATTATTATTATTAATAAGATAGTAATAACTATTAATAATAATAATTATTATTATTATTAATTAATAATTATCACTTATTAATAAATTAACCCCTATAGGAAATTCAATAATTATTATTGAAATTAAATACTAAAATCATTATTATTGAAAGTAATATTTATTTAATAAAAATCATTATCAATGTTGAATAACATTTATCACTAATAATGATTTTAACGTAATATTCTTTATTAGTAACAATTAAAAGAATTATAAATAAAATAAAATAATTATAAATAAAATAAAAATAATTAAATGAATTGATTTAGGTTTTAGGTGGCTCTCTCTTTTGTTTGCTCTTCCCTATTTATCCCTGATCTGGTTCTTCTTTCAATCTCTCATTCAAAAATTTGTCCTGAATATGGATCCCCATTGGGATTCGAAAGGTTGACATGATTCTTATTACACTGTGGATAATCCTAGAAATTCTCTTATAAATGATAACCACAGAAGCCTAAAAACTAATATATAATCATCTTGGGGTAGGACTTTCTCAAGGTTTTCAAAGTAGTTCTAGTGCGCAACAAGAATTTCTTGATGTTATTAGATGGAACCAAGACTTGTGGTATGTATATAATGATTAGAATGAATTTGTGAATGATGCCAAGAATGTCAACCATGAAGTTGGTTGTGGAAACTAATGAATTATGACATGAGCATGTGTCATTTGAAACAATAAGAAAAGATGTTTTTGGGTAGAGTATCCTTGGGTGCCTAAGATAGTGGAGACCACAATAATAATAGGTTGGAAACATTAGATATTTCAATGGAGTTGGTGTTGAAAAATATTGAGCTATTGTCCACTTTTAGGACTTAGGAGCAAGATGTTGTGGGAAGGACCGAACTTGCACCAATAGTAATTGTGGAGGTCATTAACACATGAACTTAACCACAAATGACATTTTGCATGTATAATTTTCCATAAGTGGTCTAGGATCATGTCTCATTTTTTATGAAATATGGTTTAAGTGTCTGGTTTGGGAAATGCTCAGAGGCACCCACACAACAAGACTCAATTATGAGATAATGGAATGATTGAAGAAAAGGTTTGTGAAACTAGGCATGGGTTAAGTGCACTTCAACTTCATGAAGACCAACAATTTGAGGGTGTCATATTTGTTGTTATATAGTGTTTGAAAGGGCTATAAGACTTTATTTAGGATTCGTAACCATCGGTTAAAGGGTTGAGTAAGTATACTAAGAGACAAGCCAAGAAGAGACAACAAGGGAAAAAGGTGATTAATATTCCTTTGCTAAATATAGAAGTGGTTCAAGACTCTCAATTGGACATAAAAGTGGGAATTGAATATTTTCCTAATCATGATAAAATAGGAAAATAATAATAATAATCTAATTTTAAGGTCACAACCAAGCCAAACACCAAATTTGTGTATGTGGTGCCTTTGTTTGTGGGACAACGGAACCTCATTTCCATAGTGATTTAACTGCTAAAGTTTATGGAGGTATACATACTCTATCCCCCTCTAGATTTAAACTTGAGACCTCTTTGGAGGAAACACATGTTCTTTACCACTAGGCCCAATCAATTTGTATAGGTGCCATTGTAGAATTTTGTAGCTTATCCAAGCAGATCTATGACTTTCAATTAATGAAAAAGTGGTTAGAAGAATTGAGTTGTAGATTGTCGAAAGAGGAGGTAGCTCTGAGATACTTGAGCACAAATTATAAGTCAAACACTTTGACTGGAAATGGCCATGGTAGGAACTTTCCATCTCATTTTCCCTAACAAGTTGCAAGGTGGCTCACACCCTTGGACCAGGTAGTGGGCCCTAGAGGACTTACGAAAAATGTGCCTTGGAAAATCAAGTTTAGACATGGATTGACAATATGGGGGTGAAGGTAGTGATATTTCCTTATTTCATGGAAGTTGCACAAGAAGATTGAAGTGTAGATGGAATTGGCTATTTAAACTATGAATAAGTGCCTTCTCTTGGTTTAAGCATGATGGTTAGAATGATCACCCAATTAGTTCAAATCTTGAGGGTTAGAAATGTACATAAGCATTGAATAATTGGACAAGTAATGAAGTAATAGTATGTCCAAGAGAAATATGATGCTGGATAGTTTGAGTGACCTTCTTAGTGGAGGTTGAGTTACCATGGTAGTAAGAGGTAACCACAAGAACAATGTACACTTAGGTTTCAACCATAACAAAATTGAACAACAATAAGGCATAAATTCAAGCAAAGGAATTCAATTCGAAGGAGAAATGGATAATGGGTGATTGCATAAATAATTATGGCAATGACAATGTTGAGTGGTTGGAGTCAATTGGAAATATATGCATGAGTTGGAGCAGTAAAACTGCAACGCAAAAGGTTCTTAAGGGTGTTTCAAGCTATTGTAATGACTTTAAGTGGAGGAGGATGTAAGGCCCCAGCTTTGAATGGCTTCAATAACCTCTACTACATCATCACCTTGATGGCCATTGATCAATGCATATAGATGTGGGAAATGGCGGTGTGGTTGGAAAATTTATTTAGAGTTCCCTTACATGATGGTACGATGTGAAATAGTGATATTGGGTGCTCCTACACAAAATTGGGTTGCATCACACATAAATATGTTGATTTACATGAAAGTAAAGCATGCTAAAGACTTCAGAAAGATAAGTGGGTATATACACACATAATCGATGGCCTTACATGAAAGTAAATCGCACCGAAGACTTAGGAAATTTAAGTGGGTAGATGCCTGGGAAACCATTAACATGCTTGCGTGATTTTTTTGGAATGCACACTAGGCAATGACAACAAAACTAGATGTTGGATGGTGGATAGTGAAAATTGGGAAGGTTGAATGAAGTGATGGATCATTTGGAAAGAGATTTGGTTGACCTATATATACTTGGAGTGCCTTGGGCCAAAGCCATGTGTTGACGGGAAAAGATGCACTGCCAACAGTAAGGGATCTCCTCGGTGAAAAGTCCCAATTAGACTTTAACCCGTTTGTGATAGGGATCCCGTCCGGGGTGTGGGTCCGACTACCGTTGAATACTCCTTTTCTTGGACACGAACAAGCCCTGTAGTCCTATGAATGCACGATTATCTGGATGGTACAAGGCAAATGGTTGATGAGTCTCAACGAACATAAAACACTATGAATAGCAAGGTGAGTTAAAAAACATGCAACCAAAGGAGATGTTGTTAGCAGCACATCATTAGGGTCATGCTTGTAAAATTTGTTCGAACCACAGAAGAAACAGTTCTTTATGGTTAGAGCACCCTTCACTTCCTTAAGCGGTTCCCGGAGATGAGATAAATGTTAGTAACAAGAGTTGCTTAATATTTTATAAATAAACAACCTAACATCATTAACACATTTTGTAAGTTGAAATGTATAAATGATATAAGTGGAAAACGTCGATGGCTTAATTAGAAAGATACCAGATACATAAGATAAAATATTCACAATGTTAACACATTAACTCCCATCAGATCCAAAAGTGGAATCAAAACAAGCGCTTGTATTCATTCATAAAGAGTGCATTCAATGTTATACAATTCTCTGCTCCTTTGGAGTCCTCGAAAAAAAGATCCATTACAATTCCCCGAAGGGGGTATTTATAGGACAAAATTGACCCTTGGGTATCCCTGACTTTTCATCTTCCTGACCGTTGGGATGCTTTGCGACTTGATAGAATTTGCAACCTGTGACCTGGGCTATAACTGCGACCTGTGACCCCTTTTTTGTTGCTACCTGCTACCCCTTCTATTTGTTGCGATATGTGACTTGGTCATGGGTGTAGTTGGGTGATTGCAAGGTCAGGAACATCTATCTGTTGCTCTTTGAGATAACTCTGCCAGGCCCAATAATCTACAGCTACTGGGGAGACTTGAGGTGTATCCTCCCTCAACCTGTGAAGACATTCGAGAGCATTTGTAATCAAAATTTCCCTCTTGTTATGAAGGTAAATACTCTCTGCGGACAGAGACGATCCCTCTAGCCCTAGGGTGGGTCTACTAACAAAAGGACACGCTAAAGTGTTTCTTCCTAGTTAATGAATGAACAAAAGACATGGTAGATTGACCTACCTTGAATCCAACGCTGTTGATGTTGTAAAAAGAGTAGTGGTCTCTCGCTCCTACCTTGACAAGTCATGATCCATTCGCTGTCACGTCTAGATACCTGCACATAAGACAAAGAACAAGAACAACATATAGCAGCGTAGTTTCACTCACAACTATTAGCCAGTCAAAAAGAGCTAAACTTTCCTATCAAATAAACATCATAACACAATAGTGGAACCAAACAGTAGTCATGTATATTAATGAGTAGAAGGAAGAGTACAACCGATGCTTTGACGTCATGATCTCCTCCAGCGGGGTTCAGAAGAAACGTGTCTCAACTGTCAGTCAAGGAATTCGGACTCAAGCTCTCTTAGAAGTCATCGACTTGAGCTCTCTCGACACAATCTTTCTTACTCTATCTCCTCTAGCAGCTTAGCTATAGTATAATTCTCTAGTTCAGCTATTCAGCTATTCTTCTATAATGTGTTCAGATAGCTTCTACCAAAGGAAACAGTTTCTTATATAGAAGGAAAAGAGGAGGTTGGGATCCCTAAAAAGGTGGGAGGGAGTCCTATCCTTTAGGAAAGTTCCAAGGGAGGTGGAAACTACTAACTAAAGGAAGGATTCTGTGGTTGTTTCAGTTTAACCACTCCCAATGACTCATCCCCGAGGTGGTTGGAATGGAACCTCTGCCTCTATTTTTTTTTAAAAATCCATAAATAGCTTGTCGCGGGTGTCTAACTAGCATAGAGCGCCAAGTGGCGCAGGCTCAATGTTAAATTTCCATGTCGGCATGAGGATGTAACGGGCTAATCGCGCCAAGGCAAAAATAGGGATTTTCACAGCTCTGCTTAGGGAAATGTCAACAAGAAGAATGTTGCTTTCATCAAAAGGGATGCAAGGATGGTATTTTCAAAGCATGACACTGCGTATTGGTCATAGAAACGACCCTCCAATGTGCGAGTTGGGGATTGCAGGGACAATGAAAAAATGTTGTGTAACACCTCTTGATTGTGATCTGATTTGACAAGGAGGCTAGTTTAGTATAGATTCAGACCGGTGTCACGATGAATCGAACCATGTTTTCCCTTGATGCTGGCAGGTCTTGGGAGGCAGTCGCTTGCCTTATGGGCTGTAGGAATGCTTGTATATATTTGGAGACCTCTTCCCATGTTTTCTCTTCAACCAGTGCACCCAGAGACGAGATGTGGTGTACTCTAGCCATTGAGTCGATGCCGCTAATCAGATGTTCATATGCGGACATTACTTTTTCAAGATCCTTGGTGAGCTTCTCTTTGGATTGTACCTTTATCCGGAATTGAACCTTGTCATTCTGGGTGGCAATCCAATCATTTCTAGGCAATGTGGTCAGAGTTTTTGGATACTTGTTAGACCACTCCAATATCCTATCCAAGGCAGTAGAGGCTTCCCTTAGCTATGTGTTCCATCTCTTGGTTTCTGCCTGTGCTTTCAGTAGTGGCGCTACAGTTTGTTTTATTGTGAACAATTCCTCATATACCTGATTCATGGTGGCCTCCAAAGTGACCAGCTCTCCTTGTACAGTGAGTGATATTTCATTAGTAGGGGCATCCCTGGCCTGAAGTTGTTGGACATCTTCTTGTAGCGCCCTCTTTTCTTGTTTTGATCTAGCTGTATTGAGTTCGAAGGCCTGTAGTTTATTCTGTAGGGATAGAATTTCTCTGCTCATCCTGCTCACATTCTCCTCGGTGGCTGCTGCAAAAGCAATACTGGTTGATATGATCATGACAGGATTGGTCCTGGTGTCCAAGACTATATCCTTCTCTGTATTGACTGTGAGGGGTGCAGCAGGGTCTCGTTCTAAACATCTTCTCTTTTCCTGCCTGATCTTGTGCGTGAATTGATCGTAGGTGAGTCTAGTGAGATCAACCACTCCCTCATCTAAATCTTTGGAGGTACCCAATTTCGAAAGGGCAAAGCACACATTGGGTGTAGGATTTGTTTGAGGTACTTCGATGTCTGTCAATCCGATTTTCTTCTATATCTCGGAAGGCGGTGTTCCTTTGCACGAATCTTCTTGTGACTTCCTATTTTCTTCCTCCCTCCTCTTCAGTTTTGCTTCAACCCTATGTTTCTCTTCTTGCAATTGGTGATCTGCTTCCGCCTTGTCATGTTCTTCTTTTAGTTGGCGCTTGGCTTCTACATTATCCTGCTACATTTTTAGCTGGTGCTCAACTTTTGCTTTGTCCTGCTCTATTTTTAGCTGGTGCTCAGCTTCTGCCTTTTCTTCCTCTTCCTTCTTCTTACAGTTTTCTTTTTCCTACTTCTTCCTTTGCTCTTCTTTCAGCTGCTTCTTTTGTTTATCCTCCTCTTCCCTTGCCTTTTCCTCGGCCTCTTGTTTAGCTTTGGCCTCCTCTTCCCTTGCCCTTTCTTCGGCCTCTTGTTTGGATTTTGCCTCCTTTTCTCTTTGTTGGGCGGAAGGGTTATGGCTCGTACCAGTCCCTGGCTTCTTTGCTTTGGAGGATGAGGCTCCTCCCAGTGTCTGAACCTTTTCTTCTAAAGAATAGTTGTCCTACTCCTCCTGATCGCTTGATTCTGCTCGAGCAGCCTCTCTATCCTTGTTGTACCAATTCTTTATTCTATCTTCAGCCGAACAGTCAGTATGCTAGTAACTCCATTTGAATTTGGCCCACTTGCAGTGTGCGGGGATAATTCTCTCAGGATCATATGTCCGGTGTGCCAAGGGAGGCAGACATAATCCCTTGATCTGATCGGCTTCTACTTCCACTTCCCTAAAATCCTTTACTGTGTAGGCGCTGATGGTGAGCGGCAAGGTGGGCCATGGCTTCTTCTTACCCTTAGTGAGGACTTTGGAGAAACTGCCTGACATTCGATAATAAGTTTCTTGGAGGAGAAGCTTGTCTGTTACAAAACGGGGCAATGCATGAGGGGCCTTGAGCGACCCGAAAACTTGGACGATGGTACTATCAGTGTCTGGAAACTAGTGGGCCACATGAGTTATTGTCTCCAAGGCACGCTCAGACATGCACGAGGGGTTTTTTCCAAACAGTTTCACGTAGAGGGCAGGGATGAAGCTACCCACGATTGACTCCATGTATTGCTTATACCCAGAATCCCAAAACACCATTAGATCTTTGTGAATTGGACCACCATTCTCCGGGTCCCAATTATGTGACCACCCCTCAAAGTGGCACATGGCGCACACTACATCTAGGAGATAAGATGCCATATAAAATTCCGACGCATACCCTTCATCAGGGGCTAGAGCCGCAAATATGTTTGACCTGAGGGATGATACTATCATGTTGTCCCAGTTGAAGTGGGTACCGTACACAGTGATAGCGTACATCAGAGAGACCCAAGCGTCGTTGAAAAAGGTGGCATCTGGGCGGTCGTACATCCTACATAGCATTGCAGCTCCGAATTTTTATACCATACTGAGACTTGTTGTCTGATATTCCTGATCCTTCTTGAGCCGGAATTTTTACGGTTACTCCCACCATCCTTTCAAAGTTTCTGATATGGGAACTGCATGAGTAGTGGCCCATTCATCAGTGAAGGTCTGCTCTCAGGCGGGAAGCGCATAATAGAATTCTGCATCTTGCCCTTTTAGATTTGCAAAGGACTTCCCGGCATGGTCCCGAATGACCCAGATCTTGGGGTCAACTCTCTGCAAGATCCATTCAATCAGCTCGGCGCATGGGAATATCGGAGGATGGGCCCCCACGTGGTGTAGCTTGGACCTCTTAACCTGAATGTATGCCTGTCGGTTTGGGAGGCTTTCCAGAAATTCAGGCTTGGTAAATTCCTAATACACTTGGTACCAGCTCATACTGTCCCCTTTTCTGAATGTGCAGTTGGTGTCTCCATAATTAGGGGGAAGAGGAAGAGGTACTTCCTCCTCTGATATTTCTATCTCTGGGCTTATGTTTCTTTTGCGAACTGTTGGAGGCCCCATGTCACTTGAGGCTGACGAAATGGATACACACTCTAGCTCGGCTTCAATATCCCCTGGCATGTTCATAAAACAATACCACGATAAGACAAATGCCATCATTTATAAATACATGGACTGCTCCTACCTCTACTTCATCATTTTCAAGGAAGTGGGTTAACCTGCGACCTGGCAACCTTGCGACTAGGTCGCTGGGTCGGTAGGTCACGTTGGCTCGAAATTTCACAAACGAGCGACTTAGCGACCTGCTGACTTGCGACTAGGTCACAGGGTTGTTGGGTCGCTGGGTTGCGATGGTCAAAATCTTTACGGAAGTGCGACCTGGCGACTTAGCGACTCGCGACTGGGTCGTAAGGTCGCTGAGTCGTTGGGTCGCGTCATTCTGAAACTTTCATGATATGTGACCTAGCGGCTCTGCGACTTATCGACCGAGGTCGCCAGGTCGTGGGGTCTCTCTAGGGCTTGGCAGACGTGCGGCAGAAATTTTTTTTAGAAAACACACGTGGCACCCATAAGATCATGGTCCTTGGTCATAGGAGTCTTCATTGGTGAGTTAGGCAAGGTCTTTGAAGGGGGAAGGGGCAGATAAGCTTTACACAAAACTGAAGGAGGGGCAAGTTTGCAGAGGGATTGTCAGGGAGCTTGATCAAGAGCGTAACATGGTTAAAATAGGTTAGGGGCAAGGGGAAGAAATAGTAACAATTATCTTAGAAAAGAAACAACAGGAGGATTAGGCAACTTACCTGGGAAAATCGCACTCCAGTTGCCTTGTCAGAGGCATTTTTTTCTCTGTCGCGCAGGTCGAATGCGACCTATGCGACCCTTCTATATATAAAGGGGTCGCACGTGTGGGAAATAAATGAGGGTCGCAAATGAGCTGTGTTAATGAGATGTGCAACCTAGCGACCTTGCGACCTAAGGGGTCGCGGGGCCACAGGGTCACAAGGTCACAGATGTTTGGTTTCGGACTGATGTGGGACCCAACAACCCTGCGACCTAAAGGGTCGCAATGTCGCGCAGTCGCAATTTAAAAGAGTTAACCACATTTGTGACTTAGCGACTTGAGATTTTGAAAAGGTGAATTTAGGCCTGACTTCTCTTTTTCAAAATGATAGGGGCTTAAAAATTTAAGGAGAGAAAAATTTTGGAGGGTGTTGTAGAAGCTACAACAAATGGCGATTAGCTGGTAGGACCCAGGAAATCTGCTGGTGCTTCATCGGGTGGGGGGTGGGGCTTAGCCTCCTGATCCTTCCACTTCGTGGGTCCCACTACTTTTGTCCTTGGACCTTGCATGTTTTCTCCACCTATCTGCGTGTCCCAGGGTGTGGGTCTATCATATTTCATGCCAGGAGACTGGACGAAAAGGTTGGAGTAACCTCAGAGATTTCCAGGATCTGGTATTATTATTTCGTCCTCATTGTGTTGCTCCGCTACCAGCGAACCTAGTGGTCCTGGTGGTGTCACTGCCTAGGAGTCACGGACGTTGCTCTGCTGCCAGCGAGCCGGGTCAGTACCCCGGTGGAGTTATCGCATCGCCTCTCTGCGCAGGAAGCCTTTCTCAATCCTTTACCCTTATTCATATGCTAGCTTGCACTTATTTTAAATGTGCTCAGGGCACTTATTTGAGTGTGCTCAAGGAACTTATTTAATTGTGGCATTTTTTTTTTTTTCCTGGGGAGGATGAGGGATCCCGACTTATTTTACTTGCAAGAGAGGTTGCTCCTGGTCTATATGAGGACTTTTGGGGTTTTCCCGGATGTCCTTTTTTATCCTGTGGTTAGCTCTGCCCCCTTTCCATCTAGTGACCAATCACACCGAGACTTTCTTTTGTACAGCAGTCCCCTGGGCCAGCATACTAGGCAGGCTACCTGCGCTTGGTTCTTGGGACGTAGCTGTGTTTTCCCCACTGAGTGCATATCACAGGCAACCTTGTGTCCCTTTTGCATTTCAGGGGCGATTCTTCACTAGCATAGATTCTGGCACAACATTTACAACTGAGTAACCTCTACATCCCTCCTTCAACTTGGGATGCTACAAGGGACAGGGTTAATGGGAGCCTGCTTGGGACAAGTGGCTTATTGAAAACAAAACAAAACTGATACAAAGACAAAAATAAAACAAAAGAAAACGAAATAAAAAACAACAATAGCCATATGATACAGGGTATGATGACAACCCCCCTAGGGCTGTCAGGTGAAATAGTGTTTAAGGTCGTGCCCGTTTACCAGGAGGACCTCAATTCTCCCCTCAAGGGTTTGTAGCCTGTAGGTATGGGAGCCGACCTTTTCTTTAATCTGGAAGGGACCTGTCCACGGGGCCTGGAATTTGGAATGTTTTCCTTTATCCTCGTGAGCTTTTTCCCACTTGAGGACGAGGTCACCTACTTCGAAAAATTTGTTTCCGGCAAACTTCTTGTCAAACCATCGTTTTATTTGACTTTGGTGGATGGCGAATTTTTTCCAGGTTTTCAGCCTTTCCTCCTCCAGCTTCAACAATGTCTCTATTCGGGCTTGTAAGGCAGGGCAAGGGGTGCCATGAGTCTCTTGCAATAATTGAAGGGCTGGGAGAGACGAGTTGGGAGGAATAATGGCTTCTTTGTCATACACAAGAAAAAGCGGGGAGGTCCCCAAAGATGGCTTGGGTGTGACCTGATTAGCCCATAGGGAATTATGGAGAGCGTTATGCCAATTTCATTGTTTGGACAGCAAATTATTTTTGATGATGCGGATGAGGTTATTATTAGTTGACTCGACTAACCCATTTCCTTGGGGGTAATAATTTGCAGAGTGTTTAAGCACTATACCATTTTCGAGAGAAAACTCATATAATTTAAAAGATGAAAAATATGTTGCATTATCAAAAATAAGGGAGGTTGGAACGCCAAACCTGATCATGATGCATTGGGTGATGAAGGTTATTACCTCTTGATCATTGACTTGATGCAATGGTATTCCTTCAACCCACCTTGTGAAGTAGTCTGTGGCTGTGAGGATGTTTCTATGTTGCTTGGAAGAGTGTGGAAATATTTCCCCAATCACGTCCAACCCCCACTGCTGAAAAGATTCTTCCACTACGACAGACTACAACAGGGCAGAAGGCTGTATTTCCCTATTTGCGAACTTTTGGCATTTTTGGCATTTCTGTACATAGGCGTGTGCATCTTTGAACAGAGTAGGCCAATAGAAACTGGCACGCATGATCTTGTGAGCAATGCTATCTCTCACATAGTGTCCACCCGCTGGACCATCATGGAGGTCCGCCAAAACTTTTTGTGCCTCATCATACTCCAAACAGCGTACCAGGACACCGTTGTGGTGTTTGCAGAACAACTTACCCTGCACTAGTTGGTAGGATACAGCTTTCAATCTTAATGCACATTTTTGTTGAGTGGTTAAAGTGGGGCCCATGGTACTGTGTTTCATATATTGCTAGAGATCAACGTACCATGAGGAGGTATTCTGTCGGGATATTCTATCAGCTTGATACATGTCGATTTCATGTTCCCAACTCTCTTCTTCACTGTTTCATGAGTCTGTTGCCTCCACGGCCATCCGCCATAGTCCTTGGCCCTTTATAGTGTGTGTTGGCTTCAATTCCGGTCATATTCTTGAAGGCAAGTCATCCAGTTGCCTCGTCTCTCGCCTAGCTCTTACTGTACGAAAAGTGAGTGAACAGCTGGGTGAGGCACGAAGACTGTGACGTGACTCTTCAAAATATATGGCCTGAAGTGTTTAACTGCCTTGTACATTGCGTAAGCTTTCTTGTCAATATCTGGATAATTCAGCTTGGCACCTTGTAATCTAGTGCTCATGAATGATATGGGCCGCTCATTATTGTTGTCATCTTTCTGAGTGAGGATGGCAGCCAAAGATGAATATGAGGCAAAGGTGTACAAGATAAAGCCTTTGTTGAAATCCAGACTATGAAGAGCAGGTGCTTCCACAATGGACCGTTTGATGTTATCGAACACTTCTTTCTCAAGAGGATTCCATTTGAATTTAGCATTTTTCTTAATCATACCTTGCAATGGTTTCATGATTTGGGCGAAATTTGATATAAATTTTTAGACAAAGATGATCTTGTCGAGGAAAGACTGTATAGATTTCTTACCACTTGGGGGCAGTATTTGAGCGATGAATTTCGCACGTTCTGGATCCACTACTATGTTGTCTCGAGTTATTATGTGCCCCAACAATTTTCCTTCGAAGACGGCGAAAATTCTTTTCTACGGGTTCAGTGAGACCCGTATTTCTGACACCTTTCAAAGATCTACTTGAGGTGGTGTAGGTGGTCAAATCTGCGTTTTGAAAACATCATGACGTCATCAAGGTATACTACTACGCTTTTCCCAATGAGGCCTATGAAGGCGATGTCCATGGCTCTTTGGAAGGTAGTGACGGCATTAATCAAGCCAAAGGGCATGTGTCTGAATGCAAATGTTCCCCATTTAGTTATGAATGTTGTTTTGAGCCAATCAGGTTTAGCCAATAGTACTTGATTATAACCTGAAAACCCATCCAATAAAGAGAACATTTCCGACCCCAATACAGCTTGAAGGATTTGCTCCATAGGGGGCACCGGGAAATTGTCCTTTTCGGAAGCTCTGTTTAAATTCCGGAAGTCTATGCACAAACGTATTTCACTAGATTTCTTGCGAACTGGGACCAAGTTTGACACCCAAGTTGAATGTCGAACTTCAAAAAATATACGTGCATCACAGAGCTTCTTTATTTCCTTTTGGATCATTGGCTCTAAGGTGGGGTGTACTTTTATCAGTTTCTGTTGGAAAGGCTTCACTCCTTCCTTCATGGGTATCACATGTTGGATGATCCGCGTACCATAAGTTCGTAACTCATCATATGTCCAGGAAAACACATCTCAGTATTTCTTAAATAACTTAGTGAATGTTTGCCTCTCCTGACGGGTGCATTCATTACCCAGATTGACAAGCTTTGGCTCCTTGTTTGTCCCGAGATTTATTTGTCGGTGCGCTAATGTGGAACTTTGCACCTTCGTGTTGGGGGGCCCTCGGAAACGGTTCTGTAGGTCGAACAAATTTTCGAGAGACACGATCCCTTTGGGTATGGGATTTTCTTTACGATCTCCGAGTTCCTCTTGCAAGGCCCAGTCATGATGCCCTTCTTCTATAACTGCGTCTTTGAACACATCCGTATTGAGCATGAAATCCAATACCTGTTGCTCATCATTGAAGACACACAAATTAGTGACATTATCCAGTACGAATGGCTTGTAAATAACTTTAATAGAAAATCCATCTCTAAGTGGGGTGAACCTAGCAGCAACGTTGGCAAGTGTATCAGTTGCTGCATAGTGCATTCTAAGTACGGATTTAATACTGAAAGCATCAGAAGCAGAAATTAAATGCCATACCTCTTATTGGTAACCCTTCAAATGTGGAGACAAGCAATGGATGGTGTTACGTACCTGACGAGTGATAATATCATAATCACCAATTACCTTTAAACAACGAACTTTGAGATATATGGCCTTTTTTAGTCTGAGCAGTAATGCCTCATACTCAATTGTATTATTCGTGCACTGGAACTCTAGCTGGCAGGAAATTAGAAACTTGTTCTTCTGAGGATCCAACAAGATACAGCCTACGCCAGCCCCATCCTGGGTTTTGGAATCGTCATAGTACAAGGTCCATATTTCATCTTCTGATTTGACAAGGTTATCCGAGCACATTGGGGATGCACTCAGGGCAGCAGTTTCTAACGGGTCCTTCATTGAGGCGAAGGAGTTTTCAGTGACCAACAGTAGCTTAGACTAGACGTCTTGAGTGATAAAAGATTTGGGAGTTTGACAGCACCCAAAAATGGATTCTAAGAAACACATATCGAGCTCTTCTTGTGCGAAACTGACTAGTTCGTTAGTTGCATCCAGGTCGGTCACAGTGTACTTCATGTACGACTCACTTTCGACCCGGATTTGGTTGTTCCTGCCCTTGTATGAGAGCCATAGGTGGAACCAATCAGTGGAAAAGTATCCCCGCATCTTTCTGGACCAATCTCTGCTCAACAGAAGGCCATAGGCCTCGAGGATATCCACGATTACTATGTCAATACACTGATGTACTCTAGAATCGGAGGATAGGCGGACGATGACGTTGTTTAATTCACCTACTACTGGGACTTGAAATTTGTCGAGTTGAATGATCATGTCGTTAGCTTTTTCAGGGCGGATGTTTAACTTCTTGCATACGGATAACGGCATAACATTCGTGGATGCACCAGAATCAACAAGGCAATTATGGACATTGAAGTTAAAGATCTCGAAGGAGAGGAGGAAAGGTGATGTGGATCCCCTGGAGTTGGCTTTTACGGCATTCACGATGGATTGGGGACTAACAGCAGTTTGGGAAGATGTGGTGCTCACGGGTTTGGTCACTGGTAGATTGGCAAATGCCTTGAGGATAAGATCTCGCGGGTTAGCAACACGAGCGAGCTCATAGAGAGAAATATTGGCCCGGGTCTTCTTCATATCCTCGATAATGTTATACCCAGAATCTATGTGTGAGGTAATTTCGGTGGTGGTTTTAGGGGAAACCGATGAAGATTTAGCCTTGGGGCCTTCTCAGGGATTAGTTAGACTAAATTTTCCAGGAGTCTTGTTTTGGTTTTCTGTGTTTGGTGGCAAGATTTTCCTTAAGAAAGATTTTCTTTTTTCTTCGAAGGAATACTCAGGGACCGGGCCTTTGCTCCTCAAGCCATATTTTCGAGGGGGTTTAGATTTAGGGTCATTAGCCAAGGTTATCCCAGTTTTGGAAGGGGGAGACTCCCCATGGATGACCTCAAAAGCGAGGACAGTGGAACCCATATCTTCATCCGGGGCAGATTCATCCGCGTTGTCTGAAATAGCCTCCTCTTCTCGATCTCCGAGGGTTTGGTCTTCCATAATTTGATTCGCCACGGCAGTCATGCTATTGATCCACTGGGGGCACATTTTCTTTTATTTAGAGGCTTCATGGAAAGAACAAAAATTGTCCTTGTCGATTTCTTCAACGTTGAGGCCAGCACTTGAGTTTGATGGGGGCTGATTCACAACGGGGTTATTTTTTCTGAAGAAAGGTTTCTACATCTTAGCACCCAGGATAGAATCATTGTTCTTCCTCTTCGGATTGGAGACTTCGTTGGTTAGTAACTTAAGGGATTTTTTGATACTTTCGAAATCGAAGGGGTCCTTGTCTTTGTCTCTGGATTTATGGTTTGAGGATTGGGCTCTCTTCGTGATCGGCTTTTGATCATCCCGACCCTCATGGTCGATGGCCCCTATGGATAGCATATCCATTTCGATAGCTAGGGCGGTGGTGTAATTTTCTGCCAGGGTAGCTCTAGCTTCGCGCTTCACAAATACAGCAATATCCCGAGGGAGAGCCCGAGTGTAGTAATCGATGGTGATGGAATCATCTAAGGCCATATTCGGCGTGAATTTGTTCAATGTTGTAGCAACGCGTTGATTGAAATCTTTGAATTTATCTTTTTTCTGACACTTCAAATTACTAAGCTATGTGAGGAGCATGGAAGGAGTTTTGTCTTCCGAAAAAATTTAAAGGAAAATGTCGCGGAACTGCTCCCAGGAAGAAATGGAAGCAACAGGGAGGGATCGGTACCAAGTGGCGGATTTATTCTCGAAAGTATGAGGAAAAAGATGGCATGCTACATCGTCAGATTGTACTCTCATAATTTGCAATGCCAGGTAAAAATTACTTATTTGATCTTCCACCAGCGTACCCTTTTCGAGGTCGAACTTGGGGAGGTGCTTCTCGGGATGTCGGGGCATGTCATGGAGGGGGCCATGGAGGGCTAAAGAAGATTGTGCCATCCAAGCCAGTGACTACACACGCATATCTCGCTGGTGGCGTGGTATGTAAACATGCCCTATTTCAGTTTCAGACTCACTCCCTATGCCTGACCCGGATGCTCCGCCTTCATGTTGGGATTGCATGTCATGATTCCTGCCTCGGTTCCCTACATCCATGATGTTTCTCTAGTTATAAAGGAATGGAAATCTATTCTATTTTCTGTGGTGATGATGGTGGCCAACATTCCGGCCTTGTCCACAGCCCCTGTTTCCTTGGCCTCTGTTTCCCCGGCCCCTCCCGGCTCCTCCTCAAGGTGGGTTGTTTGCTTGAGTATTATCATTCAGAGTTCGGTCGGGTTGAGGTTCGGCGTTGGGTTGTGTTTCAATGATTTCGGGGCCGCCCTCTTCAGCCCCTCGAGGGATGTCTAGGGGCTCTTCATAATTACGCTCAACTATGTCTACATAATCTTTGATCATGGACCCACAAGCTGAGGTAGGGAGTTGATGAGGGTTCCCTGGCGAGTGTGGTTAGCTGCGGGAGTTCTAGGATTGGCCAGGGAACTAGTGACCGAGGCTTGCTGCAAACCCCTGATGAGGTTTCGAGTGATAGGGTGCAAGGCCCTTAGTTGCTCTAAAGTGACCTCATTGTAAGGGGCTCCCTCCTCTTGGGAATTTTCTAAGGGTGGAGGACCGATGTTTTAATACATTATCTCCCCTTGGGGTGTTTGTAACGAGATTTTACTTGTGTGCTGGCAGCCTACCATTCAGGCCCTCCTTCTAGCACCAATTCTATTGATGAGAAAATATGCACGGCCAACAGTAAGGGATCTCCTTGGTGAAAAGTCAAAATTAGACTCTAAACCGTTTGTGATAGAGATCCCGTCCGAGGTGTGGGTCCGGATACCGCTGGATACTCCTTTTCTCAGACACAAATGAGCCCTACAGGCCTGTGAATGCATGATTATCTGGATGTTATAAGGCAAATGGTTGATGAGTCTCAACGAACATAAAACACTATGAATAGCAAGGTGAGTTAAAAAACATGGAACCAAAGGAGATGTTGTTAGCAGCACATCATTAGGGTCATGATTGTAAAAGATGTTCGAACCACAGAAGAAAAAGTTCTTTATGGTTAGAGTACCCTTCACTTCCTTAAGCAGTTCCCAGAGATGAGATAAATGTTAGTAACAAGAGTTGCTTAACATTTTCTAAATAAACAACCTAACATCATTAACACATTTAGTAAGCTAAAATGTATAAATGATATAAGCAGGACACGCAGATGGCTTAATCAAAAAGATACCAGATACATAAGATAACATATTCACAAAGTTAACACATTAACTCCCATCAGATCCAAAAGTGGAATCAAAACAAGTGCTTGTATTCATTCATAAAGAGTGCATTCAATGCTATACAATTCTCTTCTCCTTTGGAGTCCTCGAAAAAAAGATCCATTACAATTCCCTGGAGGGGGTATTTATAGGACAAAATTGACCCTTGGGTATCCCTAACTTTTCGTCTTCCTGACCATTGGGATGCTTTACGACTTGATAGAAATTGCGACTTGTGACCTGGGCTATAACTGCGACCTGCGACCCCTTGGTTGTTTCTACCTGCTACCCCTTATATTTGCTGCGATATGTGACTTGGTCATGGGAGTAGTTGGGTGATTGCAAGGTCAGGAACATCTATCTGTTGCTCTTTGAGATAACTCTGCCAGGCCTGATAATCTGCAGCTACTAGGGAGAGTTGAGGTGTATCCTCCCTCAACCTGTGAAGACAGTCAAGAGTGTTTGGAATCAAAGTTTCCCTCTTGATTGTGATCTGATTTGACAAGGAGGCCAGTTTAGTATAGATCCGGACTGGTGTCACGATGAATCGAACCATGTTTTCCCTTGATGCCGGCAGGTCTTTGGAGGCAACCGCTTGCCTTATGGGCTATAGGAATGCTTGTATATCTTTGGAGACCTCTTCCCATGTTTTCTCTTCACCCAGTGCACCCAGAGACGGGATGTGGTGTACTCCAGCCTTTGAGTTGATGCCGCTAATCAAATGTTCATATGCGGACATTACTTTTTCAAGATCCTTGATGAGCTTCTCTTTGGATTGCACCTTTATCCGAATTTGAACCTTTTCATTATGGGTAGCAATCCAATCCTTTATAAGAAACGTGGCCGGAGCTTATGGATACCTGTTAGACCACTCCAATATCATGTCCAAGGCAGTAGAGGCTTCCCTTAGCTGTGTGTTCTGTCTCTTGGTTTCTACCTGTGCT
Organism: Pinus albicaulis; assembly: GCA_034641835.2. Lineage (NCBI taxonomy): Eukaryota > Viridiplantae > Streptophyta > Pinopsida > Pinales > Pinaceae > Pinus > Pinus albicaulis. The sequence goes on from CM076577.1 coordinate 1,072,245,707, forward strand.
TTCAGTAGTGGCGCTACGGTTTGTTTTATTGTGAAAAAATCCTCATATACATGTTTCATGGTGGCCTCCAAAGTGACAAGCTCTCCCTGTACAGTGAGTGATATTTCATTAGTAGGGGCATCCCTGGCCTGAAGTTGTCAGACCTCTTCTTGTAGCGCCCTCTTTCCTTGTTTTGATCTAGCTGTCTTGAGTTCAGAGGCCTATAGTTTATTCTGCAGGGATAGAATTTATCTTCTCATCCTGCTCACGTTCTCCTCAGTGGCTGCTGCAAAAGAGGTACCAGCTAATGCGATCATGACCGGATTGGTCCTAGTGTCCAAGACTATATCCTTCTCTGTAGTGAATCTGAGGGGTGCAGCAGAGTCTTGTGCTAAACATCTTCACTTTTCCTGCCTGATCTTGTGCGCTAATTGATCATAGGTGAGTCTAGTGAGATCAAGCACTCCCTCATCTAAATCTTCGGAGGTACCCAATTTCGAGAGGTAAAAGCGCACATTAGGTGCAGGAGTTGTTTGAGGTACTTCGATGTGTGGAAATCCGGTTTGCTTCTCTGTCTCGAGAGGCGGTGTTCCTTTGCAGGAATCTTCTTGTGACTTCCTACTTTCTTCCTCCTTCCTCTTTTGTTCTGCTTCAGCCCTATGTTGCTCTTCTTGCAATTGGTGATTTGCTTCTGCCTTGTCCTGCTCTTATTTTAGTCGGCGCTCAGCTTCTGCTTTGTCTTGCTCCATTTTTAGTTGTCGCTCCACTTCTACTTTGTCCTGCTCTATTTTTAGTTGGTGCTCAGCTTCTGCCTTTTCTTCCTCTTCCTTCTTCTTGCGGTTTTCTTCTGCCCACTTCTTCCTTTGCTCTTCTTTCAGTTACTTCTTTCATTTTTTCTCCTCTTCCCTTGCCTTTTCCTCAACCTCTTGTTTAGCTTTGGCTTCCTCTTCCCTTGCCCTTTCTTCGGCCTCTTGTTTGGCTTTGGCCTCCTTTTCTCTTTGGTGGGTGGAAGGGTTATGGCCCGTACCAGTCCTTGGCTTCTTGGCTTTAGAGGATGAGGCTCCTCCCAGTGTATGAACCCTTTCTTCTAAAGTTTGGTTGTCCTGCTCCTCCTGATCACTTGATTCTGCTGGAGCAGTCTCTCTATCCTTGTTGTACCAATTCTTTATTCTATCTTCAGTCAGACAGTCAGTATGCTGGTAACTCCATTTGAATTTGGCCCACTTGCAGTGTGCGAGGATAATTCTCTCGGGATCATATGTCTAGTGTGCCAAGGGAGGCAGACAAAATCCCTTGATCTGTTCTTCTTCTGCTTCTACTTCCCTAAAATCCTTTACTGTGTAGGCGCCGATGGTGAGCGGCAGGGTGGGCCATGGCTTCTTCTTACCCTTAGTGAGGACTTTGGAGAAACCGCCTGACATATGATAACAAGTTTCTTGGAGGAGAAGCTTGTCTGTTACGAAATGGGGCAATGCGTGAGGGGCCTTAAGCGACCCAAAAACTTGGACGATGGTACTATCAGTGTCTGGAAACCAGTGGGCCACCTGATCTATTGTCTCCATGGCTTGCTTGAACATGCACGGGTGGTCTTTTCCAAACAGTTTCACATAGAGGGCAGGGATGAAGCTACCCGCGATTGACTCCATATCTTGATTATACCTGGAATCCAAAAACACCATTATATATTTGTGAATTGGACCGCCATTCTCTGGGTCCCAGTTATATGACCACCCCTCAAAGTGGCACCTGGTGCACACTACATCCAGCAGATAATATTCCATATAAAATTCTGATGCATACCCTTCATCAGGTGCCAGTGTCGCAGATATGTTTGACCTGAGGGCTGCTACTATCATGTTGACCCAGTTGAAGTGGGTACCATACATAGTGATAGCGTACATCAGAGAGACCCAAGCACTGTTGAAAAAGGTGGCATCTTGGCGGCCGTACATCCAACATAGCATTGCAGCTATGAATTTGTATACCTTCCTGAGACCTGTTGTCTTATATTCCTGATCCTTCTTGAGCCGGAATTTTTCCGGTTCCTCCCAATATCCTTTCAAAGTTTATGATATGGGAACTGCAACTTTCGACCCGGATTTCATTGTTCCTGCCCTTGTACGAGAGCCATAGGTGGGACCAATCAGTGGCAAAGTATCCCCGCAACTTGCTGGACCAATCTCTGCTCAACAGAAGGCCATAGGCCTCGGGGATATCCACGATTACTATTTCAATGCACTGATGTACTCTAGAATCGGAGGATAGGTGGATGATGACGTTGTTTAATTCACCTACTATAGGGACTTGACATTTGTCGAGTTGAATGATCTTGTCGTCAGTTTTCTCAGGGTGGATGTTTAACTTCTTGCATACGGATAAGGGCATAACATTCGTGGATGCACCAGAATCGACGAGGCAATTATGGACATTGAAGTTAAATATCTCGAAGGAGAGGAGGAAAGGTGGTGTGGATCCCCTGGAGTTGGCGTTTACAGCATTCACGATGGATTGGGGACTAGCAGTAGTTTGGGCAGATGTGGTGCTAATGGGTTTGGTTGCCGGTGGATTGGCAAATGCCTTGAGGATAAGATCTCACGAGTTAGCAATGTAAGCAAGCTCGTAGAGAGAAATATTGGCCCAGGTCTTCTTCATATCCTCGATAATGTTATACCCAGAATTTGTGTGTGAGGTAATTTCGGTGGTGGTTTTAGGTGAAACTAATGAAGCTTTAGCCTTGGGACCTTCTCAGGGATTAGTTAGACTAAATTTTCTAGGAGTCTTGTTTTGGTTTTCTGTGTTTGGTGGCAGGATTTTCCTTAAGAAAGCTTTTATTTTTTATTTGGAGGACTGCTCAGGGACCGAGCCTTTGCTCCTGAAGCCATAATTTTGAGGGGGTTTAGATTTAGGGTCTTCAGCCAAGTTTATCCCAGTTGTGGAATGGGGTGACTCCCTGCGGATGACCTCAAAAGTGAGGATAGTGGAACCCATATCTTCATCCGGGGGGGAGGCCTCCTCGTTGTCTGAAATAGCCTCCTCTTCTAGATATATGGGGGTTTGGTCTTCCAGAATTTGATTCACCACGGCAGACATGCTATTGATTCACTAGGGTAAGTTTTCTCTGAGTGGGAGGCTTAATGGAAAGAACAAAAATTGTCCTTGTCGATTTCTTCAACGTTGAGGCCAGAACTTGAGTTTGACGGGGGCCGGTTCACAGCGGGGTTATTTTTTCTGAAGAAAGGTTTCTACGTCTTAGCACCTAGGACAGAATCATTGTTCTTCCTCTTCAGATCGGAGACTTCGTTGGTCAGTAACTTGAGGGATTTTGTGATACTTTCGAAATCGAAGGGGTCCTTGTCTTTGTCTCCGGATTTATGGTTTGAGGATTGGGCTCTCTTCATGGTCGGCTTTTGATCATCCCAACCCTCATGGTCGATGGACCCTATGGATAGCATATCCCTTTCAATAGCTAGGGCGGTCGTGTAATTTGCTGCCAGGGTAGCTCTAGCTTCGTGCTTCACGAATACGGAAATATCCCGAGGGAGAGCCTGAGTGTAGTAGTCGATGGTGATGGAATCGTCTAAGGCCATATTCGGCGGGAATTTGTTCAATATCATAGAAAAGCGTTGATTGAAATCTTTGACTTTCTCTTTTTTCTAACACTTCAAAGTACTAAGTTCTGTGAGGAGCATGGAAGGAGTTTTGTCTTCCGAAAACTTTTGAAGGAAAATGTCGCAGAACTGCTCCCAAGAAGAAATGGAAGCAACAAGAAGGGATCAGTACCAAGTGGCAGCTTTATTCTCTAAATTATGAGGAAAAAAACGGTATGCTACATCGTCAGATTGTACTATCATCATTTGCAAGGCCAGGTAAAAATTAATTATGTGATCTTTGGCCAACGTACCCTTTTCGAGGTCGAACTTGGGGAGGTGCTTCTCAGGATGTCAGGGCATGTCATGGAGGGGGCCATGGAGGGCTGACAGAGATTGTGCCATCCAAGCCATCGACTACACACGCCTAGCCTGTTGGTGGTGCGGTATGTAAACATGCCCTATTTCACTTTTAGAATCACTCCCTATGCCTGACCCGGATGCTTCGACTTCATGATGGGACTGCATGTCATGATTTCTCCCTCGGTTCCCTACATCCTTGATGTTTCTCCAGTTATAAAGGAATGGAAATCTATTCTTGTTTCTATGGTGATGGTGGTGGCCCGCATTTCAGCCTTGTCCACGGCCCCTGTTTCCTTGGCCTCTGTTTCCCCGGCCCTTCTCGGCTCCTCCTCCAGGTGGGTTGTTTGCTTGAGTGTTATCATTCAGAGTTCAGTTCGATTGAGGGTCGTCGTTGGGTTGTGGTTCAGTGATTTCGGGGCCGCCCTCTTCAACCCCTCGAGAGCTATCCGGGGGCTCTTCAAAATTACGCTCAAATGCGTCTACATAATCTTCGATCATAAGACCCACAAGCTGAGGTAGGGATTTGACAAGGGTTCCCTGGCAAGTGTGGTTAGATGCGGGAGTTCTAGGATTGGCCAGAGAACTAGTGATCGAGGCTTGCTACAAAACCCTGACGAGGTTGTGGGCGATAGGGCGCAGGGCCCTTAGTTGGTCTAAATTAACCTCATAGTAAGGGGCTCCCTCCTCCTGGGAATTTTCTAAGGCTGGAGGACTGGTGTTTTCATACATGATCTCCCCTTGGGGAGTTTGTAACGGGATGTTACTTGTGTGCTGGGAGCCTGTCATTCAGGCCCTCCTTCTAGCGCCAATTCTGTTGACGGGAAAAGACGCACGGCCAAAAATAAGGGATCTCCCCAGTGAAAAGTCCCAATTAGACTCTAAATCGTTTGTGATAGGGATCCCGTCCGGGGTGTGGGTCCGGCTACCAATGAATACTCCTTTTCTCAAAGACGAGCGAGCCTTGCAGACTTGTGAACGCACAATTATCTAGATGGTACAAGGCAAATGGTTGATGAGTCTCAACGAACATAAAACACTATGAATAGAAAGGTGAGTTAAAAAACATGCAACCAAAGGAGATGATTTTAACAGCACATCATTAGGTTCATGATTGTAAAAGTTGTTCGAACCACAGAAGAAACAATTCTTTATGGTTAGAGCACCCTTCACTTCCTTAAGCGGTTCCCGGAGATGAGATAAATGTTAGTAACAAGAGTTTCTTAACATTTTCTAAATAAACAACCTAACATCATTAACACATTTAGTAAGCTGAAATGTATAAATGATATAAGCAGAAAACGCAGATGGCTTAATCAGAAAGATACCAGATACATAAGATAAAATATTCACAATGTTAACACATTAACTCCCATCAGATCCAAAAGTGGAATCAAAACAAGTGCTTGTATTCATTCACAAAGAGTGCATTCAATTCTATACAATTCTCTGCTCCTTTGGAGTCCTCGAAAAAAATATCCATTACAATTCCCCGAAGGGGGTATTTATAGGACAAAATTGACCCTTGGGTATCCCTGACTTTTTGTCTTCCTGACCGTTGGGATGCTTTGCGACTTGCGCCTGGGCTATAACTGCGACCTGTGACCCCTTGGTTGTTGCTACCTGCTACCCCTTCTATTTGCTACAATATGTGACTTGGTTATGGGAGTATTTGGGTGATTGCAAGGTCAGGAACATCTATCTGTTGCTCTTTGAGATAACTTTGCCAGGCCCGATAATCTGCAGCTACTGGGGAGACTTGAGGTGTATCCTCCCTCAACCTGTGAAGACATTCGAGATCATCTGGAATCAAATTTTCCCTCTTGATTGTGATCTGATTTGACAAGGAGGCCAGTTTAGTATAGATCTGGACCGGTGTCACGATGAATTGAACCATGTTTTCCCTTAATGCTAGAAGGTCTTGGGAGGCGGCCGCTTGCCTTATGGGCTGTAGGAATGCTTGTATATCTTTGGAGACCTCTTCCCATCTTTTCTCTTCACCCAGTGCACCCAGAGATGGGTCGTGGTGTACTCCAGCCATTAAGTCGATGCCGCTAATCAGATGCTCATATGCGGACATTACTTTTTCAAGATCCTTGATGAGCTTCTCTTTGGATTGTACCTTTATCCATATTTGAACCTTGTCATTCTGGATGGATATCCAATCCTTTCTAGGAAACGTGGCCGGAGCTTGTGGATACCTCTTAGACCATTCCAATATCCTATCCAAGGCAGTAGAGGCTTCCCTTAGCTGTGTGTTCCGTCTCTTGGTTTCTGCCTGTGCTTTCAGTAGTGGCACTATGGTTTGTTTTATTGTGAAGAATTCCTCATATACCTGTTTCATGGTGGCCTCCAAAGTGACCAGATCTCCCTGTACAGTGAGTGATATTTCATTAGTAGGGGCATCACTGGCCTGAAGTTGTCAAACCTCTTCTTGTAGTGCCCTCTTTTCTTGTTCTGATCTAGCTATCTTGAGTTCGAAGGCCTGTAGTTTATTTTGTAGGGATAGAATTTCTCTGCTCATCCTACTCACGTTCTCCTTGGTGGCTGTTGAAAAAGCGGTACAGGCTAATGCGATCATGACTGGATTGGTCCTGGTGTCCAAGACTATATCCTTCTCTGTAGTGACTGTGAGGGGTGCAGCAGGGTCTCATGCTAAACATCTTCTCTTTTCCTGCATGATCTTGTGCGCGAAGTGATTGTAGGTGAGTCTAGTGAGATCAAGCACTCCCTCATCTAAATCTTCGGAGGTACCCAATTCCGAGAGGGAAAACCACATATTGGGTGCAGGAGTTGTTTGAGGTACTTCGATGTGTGGCAATCCGGTTTTCTTCTCTGTGTAGGGAAGTAGTGTTCCTTTGGAGGAATCTTCTTGTGGCTTCCTACTTTCTTCCTCCTTCCTCTTATATTCTACTTCAGCCCTATGTTTCTCTTCTTGCAATTGGCGATCTAATTCCGCCTTGTCTTTTTCTTCTTTTAGTTGGTGCTCGGCTTCTGCTTTGTCCTGCTCCATTTTTAGCTGGCACTAAGCTTCTGCTTTGTCCTGCTCTATTTTTAGCTGGCGCTCAGCTTATGCCTTTTTTTCCTCTTCCTTCTTCTTATGGTTTTCTTCTGCCCGCTTCTTCCTTTGCTCTTCTTTCAGCTACTTCTTTCATTTTTCCTCCTCTTCCCTTGCCTTTTCCTCGGCCTCTTGTTTAGTTTTTGCCTCCTCTTCCCTTGCCCTTTCTTCGGCCTCTTGTTTGGTTTTGGCCTCCTTTTCTCTTTGTTGGGCGGAAGGGTTATGGCCTGTACCAGTCCTCGGCTTCTTAGCTTCGGAGGATGAGTCTCCTCCCAGTGTATGAACCCTTTCTTCTAAAGTTTAGTTGTCCTGCTCCTCCTGATCACTTGATTCTGCTGAAGCATTCTCTCTATCCTTGTTGTACCAATTCTTTATTCTATCTTCATCCGGACAGTTAGTATGCTGGAAACTCCATTTGAATTTCGCCCACTTGCAGTGTGCGGGGATAATTCTCTCGGGATCATATGTCCGATGTGCCAAGGGAGGCAGACAGAATCCAATGATCTATTCGGATTTTGCTTCTACTTCCCTAAAATACTTTACTGCGTAGGTGTTGATGGTGAGCGGCAGGGTGGGCCATGGATTCTTATTACACTTAGTGAGGACTTTGGAGAAACCACCTCACATCTGATAACAAGTTTCTTGGAGGAGAAGCCTGTTTGTTATGAAACAGGGCAATGCGTGAGGGGCCTTGAGCGACCCGAAAACTCGGACGATGGTACTATCAGTGTCTGGAAACTAGTGGGCCACCTGAGTTATTGTCTCCATGGCTCACTTGGACATGCATTGGGGGTCTTTTCCAAACAGTTTCACGTATAGGGCGGGGATGAAGCTACCCGTGATTGACTCCATGTCTTGCTTATACCTAGAATCCCAAAACACCATTAGATCTTTGTGAATTGGACTGCCATTCTTCAGGTCCCAGTTATGTGACCACCCCTCAAAGTGGCACCTGGCACACACTACATCTAGCAGATAATATTCCATATAAAATTTTGACGCATACCCTTCATCAGGTGCCAGTGCCGTAGATATGTTTGACCTGAGGGCTGCTACTATCATGTTGGCCCAGTTGAAACGGGTACCGTACACAGTGATAGTGTACATCAGAGAGACCCAAGCGCCATTGAAAAAGGTGGCATCTGGGTGGCCGTACATCCTACATAGAATTGTAGCTATGAATTTGTATACCTTCCTGAGACTTGTTGTCTGATATTCCTGATCCTTCTTGTGCCGGAATTTTTTCGGGTCCTCCCACCATCCTTTTAAAGTTTCTGATATGGGAACTGCAATATTAGTGGCCCATTCATCAGTGAAGGTCTTCTCTCGGGCGAGAAGCGCATAATAGAATTCTACATATTGCCCTTTTATATTTGCGAAGGACTTCCTGGCATGGTCCTGAATGACCCAGATCTTGGGGTTGACTCTCTGCAGGATCCATTCAATCAACTCGGCGCATGGGAATACCGGAGGATGGGCCCCCAAGTAGCGCAGCTTGGACCTCTTAACCTGAATGTATGCATGTCGGTCTGGGAGGTCTTCGGGAAATTCAGGCTTGGTAAATTCCTGATACACCTAGTACCATCTCATACTGTCCCCTTTGCCGAATGTGCAGGTGGTGTCTCCATAATTAGGGGGAAGAGGAAGAGGTACTTCCTCCTCTGAGATTTATCTCTAGGCTTTTCTTTCTTTTGCGAACTGCTGGGGGCCCCATGTCACTTAAGGTTGACGAGATGGATACACACTCTAGCTCGGCTTCAATATCCCCTAGCATGTTCATAAAATAATCCCATGATAAGACATATGCCATCATTTATAAATATATGGACTGCTCCTACCTCTGCTTAATCATTTTCAAGGAAGTGGGTTAACCTCCAACCTGGTGACCTTGCAACTAGGTCATCGAGTCGCTAGGTCGCGTTGGTTTGAAATTTCACATATGAGCAACTTAGCGACCTGGTGACTTGTGACTAGGTCGCGGGGTCGCTGGGTCACAATGGTCAAGATCTTTACGGAAGTGCGACTTGGAAACTTAGCGACTCGCTACTGGGTCGCAAGGTTGCTGATTCGTTGGGTCATGTCATTCTGAAATTTTCGTGATATGCGACTTAGCGACCAAGGTCGCTAGGTTGTGGGGTTGCAAGGTTGCTCTAGGACTTGGCGGACACGCGGCGGGAAAAAAAAAAAAAAAAACACACACATGGCGCCCATAAGATCGTGGTCCATGGTTATAGGAGTCTTCATTGGTGAGTTAGGAAAGGTCTTTGAAGGGGGGAGGGGCAGATAAGCTTTACACAAAACTGAAGGAGGGGCAAGTTTTCAGAGGGATTTCTGGGGAGCTTGATCAAGAGCATAACATGGTTTAAATAGGTTAGGGGAAAGGGGAAGAAATAGTAACAATTATCTTAGAAAAGAAATAGCAGGAGGATTAGGCAACTTACCCGGGAAAACCACGCTCCAGCTGGCTTGTCAGAGGCATTTTTTTTCTCTGTCGCACAGGTCGAATGCGACCTATGCGACCCTTCTATATATAAAGGGGTCGCATGTGTGGGAAATAAACGAGGGTCGCAAGGTCACAACTGAGCTGTGTTAATGAGATGTGTGACCTAGCGACTCTGCAACCTTGTGACCTAAGGGGTCACAGGGTCGCAAGGTCGCAGATGTTTGGTTTCGGACTGATGTGCGACCCAGCGACCCTACGACCTGAAGGGTCGCAAGGTCGCGGAGTTGCAATCTAAAAGAGTTAACCACATTTGCGACTTAGTGACTTGAGATTTTGAAAAGGTGAATTTAGGCCTGACTTCTCTTTTTCAAAAGGATAGGGGCTCAAAAATTTAAGGAGAGCAAAATTTTGGCAGGTGTTGTAACAACTACAACACCATGTTATGTGGACCCAAGCGGTTAAAATGCTCCAAGGTTCATCTACTTGGAAAGTGATAAGAATGGCGATGTTGGACATAATTTATCATGATACAAAAGTAAATGAGGTGAGAACTTAGCCAATCACACTTTAGTTGGATGTGCATCAGCTAGGAACACATAAACAATCCCACTTGATCATGCATCAATTGGGTGTACATTGACTAAGCACACCATTGGGTAGTGGACATGTGAGTCATGAAGGGAACATACAAAATAGGCACAACACTATTGGATTTGGATATTAGTCGAGAAGTCAAGTAAGACACATAGGCACCATTGAGCACATGGTTCCACCTTGGACTTGGAGGGGCTTACACAATGCCTAAGAAGAAAGAAAGTGCAAGGAAAATCCACTATAAAAGGAAGATGCCTCAAAAGTGATAAGGGAGATTTAAGAAGATTCAATACACAAGGGTGAAAAGTTTTTTGTGGTTGTGATAAACTTAGGGTAAGCATAGTAGGATGAACTTGGAACCAACTAAGTGAATAAAATAAGAATGAAGGACTTACAAAAGGCATGCCCAGGGTTTCCTCACGGGTTGGATTCATATTTCTTGTAAGCATTTACACCTTCTGTAATTGTACTTTTTTAAAGAGTTGTAGTAAATTGGTATGGATATTTTCTTGTAAAGTTAAGGTGTCCACCTTAGTTATCGCCTATTATTGTGCATTATGGTTGCTTTACTTGAATAAAATTTATGCTCCTTACTTTTATTTGTGTTGACTAATTATTGAAAAATTGGTTAAATATTGTTGGATGTTTTAAAGGCCACAGTTGGACATGTACTTACTGTTGAATGAACTTGGTTGAGTAGGTCGTAGTTGCATGTAACATACTATAGCTTAAGGTGAAGTTTCTTGATTTTTCATAGGGTCTTCAAAACAAACAATTACTTTGAATGATATAATTCCTTTTACATATTCTTATTCATCATTATGAAATTACACACAATACATCAACAATATAACATATGTGATAGTAGGATCATAAAGATACGACCAAAAAAATAACACAAGAATTTAATCGGGAAAACCCTCTTGGGGGAAAGAGTCCTAATTTTTTTTTCCTTAGATAAATCATCAAATTCAATAGAGATGCATCAATCAAATATGAGGTCAACTAGACCAACAATATATCTAGGTAAATCCTAGACCAAACTTCCTCCTAGCGAAGTCAATCCTGATCATAATTTCAGTTTGATTCTTCATCCGATCCTGCATCTTTCTCATAGATACGACATTATCTTCAAATTATATATGTTCTTAAGATAAAATTCTCATTATCTCATATTTGTATCCTTCTTATCCTCATATTTGACTTCTTATTTAGCCTCAAATTAGGTTCTTCACTTGCCTCGGTATTTAACATGAGATATAAATTTCTCATGGAGGGAGGTCGAATCCCTCATATATATAGTGATTATGATATATGAATGGGTGCCTCTTCATTGGGGCCAACTTGGCTTCTTTAGAGCCAAAAAAACTATTTTTCAAAATTCAAAATTTCACTTTTCAAAACCGACATGAAGAACATGTCACATATTTTCTTCTTTTCGCAATAACATGAAGAACATGCTTTATATTTATTACAAATATATCAAGAGTAAAATATTAATTATGAAGACCAAACATAGGTTCAAAATTCAACACTCCCTTTCAGTTAGGTACATATTCATAATTATTTTGCATATGTTCTAATGTTGACAACTTTCTCTAAGAAAAGGTTATAACAAATCATTACCATAATCGGATCATAATTGTGACACATAGTAAACCAATAGCATCAACCAATTAGCATAATCAAGTCAAACATCTTTGACCACATGGTAAATCAATAACATCATAGATTTACCATAATTCAAATTTTTACCTCAGAACTATGGTATATCCTCACCATAATCCGCGTTGGTACTTCAAACACATGGTACATCATTTAGCACCAACTAGTCACCATAATTCGGGTCTACCTAACACATGGTACACAGACTAGTCTTGGTACACGATTATTCAAGTCAATATCTCTAACACATGGAAAATTTCCAAAGGCCACACTCTTTCAAATTAATTCAGGGTTTGATGCTAAATGTGCCTGATGCTCCATGACCATGCGTCCTAATTCGTGTCAACATGTTTGACACAAGTAGAATGTCAGTCCTTTGTTGGACCATTCTCCCTAATTCAGGTCAACATACTTGATATAGGGAGAATTCTAGTCCATGACGATATCTCTTTAGCAATCCCTCTCACAAACAGAGGCATTCTCAACAGTTCCAAGCTTTTCCCTAGTATATATATAGACTTCACCTAGGGATAGAGGATTTTCCAACAATCTATTATATTGTAGAATAATATTAGAGCCACTATGATTCTTTTTATACCATGTCTCAATATTGGATCTCATGGTGCTTCAACCTGTCATCATGGTCGTCACTTGCACTTGATCAAGATATCCTCACAAATATCCTCTGAAGCCATATTGCTTCTCAACTTTCCAATCCAGCTGCAACATACTTAGCCTCTGCAATACTAGGTGCAATAGATGTTTGTTTCATGTTCATCTAAGAAACTATAACAGATCCAAAACTAAAGTAATATCTTGATGAACTCTTATGTCTTTAGCACTCTCTTCTCAATCTAAATCTGCAGTTTTACTTCACTATTTGAGACAAATCTCAAATCATAATTATATTTTCCATGACCAATTTAACCATGTTGGTACTCCAACCCATTTTGAGCAATATGTCTTGACTCATAAAACTGATTAGCTTCCTTCCATTGGGTCCATCATCACATTTTTTTTCCTGTCTCCCCAACTAGGTGCTCCCTCTCATACTGAAACATATATTTTTATGGTAATTTTGGTTTCTCCCTTTGCCATTTTTTTCTTTCACCATATCATTCATCTAGTATTATAATGTCAAATATAGTCAATCAACTCAAACTTAGAGATCAACTCCCTTAGAAGCTAAATCAAGGCTCTCTGACAACTCCCTTTATTACAGAGACAATTATTTCTTTCACAGTTTCTCCCTCTAACACATGAATCCTTCAAGCCCCATTTTTTTGTTGTTATTCTACAATGTCTTCTTCAATCATGAGACCTCTTCTCATGTACCTCAAAAAATTAAGGTAGTTATATGTACACTTCTTCCTTTTCAATTATTGAGAAGAACGATCTTTGCATCTACTTGGTACAATTTCAAAGCAATAATAATAATTCTAACAGAAGTGTGCCTCACAACTTGGAGCAAACACTTTGTTATTATCCTCTCCCTCTTTCTAAGAGAACCTTTTATTCAACTCTTTATTTGTACTTGTCTATGTTTCCATCTTTTTCAAACTATATCTTGTCGATCCATTTGGAAGTCATTATTGACTTCTCTTCGGCATAATTAAGGCATACTTCAAACTTGTTGATCTAATAGCTCCCTCTGAGCTCAAATTTCATCTAGTACAATATTTCTCAATGCAAATCACGATTACAAGAAATTCCTCTTGTCACATGCTTTGCTTCTCTCTTCCACTTCTTTCACCTATTATCAAAGTCTTGGCATCCTTCACTATGTTCCTACAATCCCCACTAGGAAGTCATGAAATAGTGATTACAAGAAAGCAAAGGATACAAAGGCAAGAGAATCAATCACAATAATAATAATCAAAGAAGAAATATATATAATACTTATCTTTTGAGGATAGTAAGAAGTGTCAACTCCATATGGATCTTGGCCTTCTTGCAACTGTCTTGCAACTTTATCATCCTCATCCACGTCATCAATATGATGTCATTTTTTCCTTACGTAGGCTATGGTTTCTTCATTCAGTGGAACATTAATCTAGGTATAGGTTGTTGCCCAGAAACCCTAAGGCATTCCAAGCCTTTCATTCAATTAGGGTTTAAAACCCTATATTTCCAAAGTTCATGTGTCAAAACCCTAGAGTCTATATCCTCTTTACACATGAGATTAATTCCATCATTTTTGTTAATCAATCAAAGATATTTCATCCAATGAATATCCTTATTATTTCCAAACCAAGTAAATTTTACTTCCTCATAATTATTTTAATAGCAATAATATCTTGTCCTAATATACTTTCACCATTATAGGCTAAGACAATAGATCTTAGTACTTAAATATCCATATCATTAGATGTAAAATTTTCCACGACATCAATAAAAAATCTTCATTTTATATCCTTGGACTGGTATGCTAGGTCATTACTAGATTAAGAGAGTTTTAAACCTTAAAGAGGAACTCAACATCTTTTCTTTCATTAAAGTGCTTTTTCTATAGAGGCATACTAGTGACTGAGCATCCTCAATAGCATTCTTTAGCAATCATAAGCAATGTAGGGTTCATGACATCACTAGCTTCTCAATATGCATCATTTCCGTTGAGTATAGGTTCAATATATCACACTTTAGCCTTTCAGTGCATGAGTAAAGATCACATATTTAGATATCCTTTTATGCCACACATCATGAACATGATCAAAGATTAATTTGTAGGATGAGGAGATTCTTTCATCATTCAAATTCATCATCACTTTCTTTGATGGTTTATACAGTCTTATGATATGACTCGGGATTTTATCATAGTCCTTTTTGAGTTATTATGAAATAAACCTTGATATAAGTCCAAGCATGTTGACAAGGATATTTGGTGATCATCTCCTCTTGTTGAGGTTTTCAAGAAGGTTACCAAAGTAAACCCTTCAAATGAAATCATTGTATGATATGATATGTGCCTCTTGTTCCAAGAAATAAATGGCTTCAATGGTTTCTTTTTACTTCCCAGGCCACACTCTTGCCTTTGAACATCTCATCATTGTAATGTGATTATGTGGAAACAATCTTCAGGTATAGATACTTTAAACTGCTTCTTCCAAAATGGCACCAGTTCAACTTCCTAGAACTCGAGTTCCTTTTTCAATGTAATCTTTGTGATATCAAAAATACTTCATGAAGGCATTTTGATGTGCTTATTTTCTCCATTTGAATGAGAGTAACATTCTGAACATATCTCAGTTGTTTAGTAATAACCCTAACCAACCATATTTAAGTCAATGCAATCATAACAATATAGTGCAATTAATTTGACAAGAATCATTTTCATAATAGTACAATACATGACATTAACAATCTACTTTTGATCACGTATCTTAAAGGAATGTACTTACACAGGTCTAAACGTTAAATTCATTCAAATCAAGCTTTAGGATGGATAACAACTTTATCATAATCCAAAAACTATCATGGAATTGGCGTATATGTTATTAGATCTTCCTAAGCTCAAAAGTGCAAATTCTCCTTTCGAATAGAATGTGTCATAGGATCGCAGTGTCTTAGTATAGTAAGGAAACCACTCATCTAGTTATCATGTCAACAAGGTGATGGATGAGATACATGACATATCGCTGCCTTTCATCTATTCTTAGTTGGAGTAGAGGACTTCACAAATCATAAGATGATTGAGTAAGGCTCCTTTAAATCTATTTCAAACAATTTTCTTATAATAGGTTGATTCAATAATTCATAAAGGAGATAGCATATTTACTGATATTTTATTTCACAACTTTTCAAAGAGAGAGACAAATGGCATTGAAATATTTATCATAGGTATCTCAAATTATCTTAGGATTTGACAAATATGAGTTTGAATTATTTCAAATAATAGTGTGACTGAGATATGAAAGGTAATCTTGCAAGTGTCATCACATTTTCTAAACTTGAATCAAACCTCGGCTTATCAAAATATATTCTCGACCACCTTCTGAGACCTTTTAGATTTTCCACAATAGTAATGGGTACAGGAATGCTTATAGATCTAAGAGAAATTGATCTGATATTTAACTTGGCTTCTAAGACAATATAAGTTTCGGCCCCCAATGTGATAACCGGATCTGGAAAGAGTATGATCTCAACACCTTAGTCTCAATTTGGTTCCTCAAGAAATTAAAGGACTCAACCTCTAGAATAATATTTGGTTCTAGAAATTACTAAGTCCTTGGCTTCTTCAAAAGTATTGATTGCAAATGCACATACACAGATTTTATTGTGGTGTGATTCAAAGTATTTTTTAATCAGAATTGTAATCATTTTCATGCATAGGACTACTACATTGACTATGGTTGCTATACTGAAATATTTTGGCCTTTCTGAGGTCATCCTAAGGCTTTCTCAACCTTATTGAAATTATCCTGAGGCCTTCTTGGCCTTTTACAATAATCCGAAGTTAATTTTCAGATTATTTCAGGTTTCTCAACCTATGTAACAGACCATGAGGCTCAATACTGATGCTAGGTCCGAGACCTAGGATTTAGAGCTTAGACCCTCTTAAAAATTATTGTTACACCAATAGAACTCGAGTCTCTTTTGATAAAAAAAACATTGTTGACAGATCTAGGGTTACTGTTCTAGAACAAGGCTACTCTTATACCATAGCTCTGATACCATTATGTTTTTTCATAGGGTCTTCTAAACAGATAATTACTTCAAATGATTTAATTCCTTTTACATATCATTTTCCATGCTTAAGAAATTACACAGAAGACATCAACAATATAATATATGTGACAATAAGATCATAAAGAGACAACTAAACAAAGAACACAATAATTTACCCTAGGAAAACCCAACAACATTTTCCTTAGAGAAATCATCAAGTTCAACAAAGATACATCAGTCAAATACAAGGTCAACTAGACTAACAATATAGCTAGGTAAAACCTAGACCAAACTATCTCCTAGTCAAGTCAAGCTTGATCATAAATTATATATGCTTCTTCATCCATGAATTTCAATCCTACAACTTCCTTAGAGATACAACCTTCTCTTCAAAAGAAATTTTTTCTTTGGATAAACTTCTCATTAGCCTCAGGTCTGTCTCCTTCTTATCCTCATATTTTAATTCTTATGTAGCCACATATTAGGCTCTTCACTTGCCTTAGACGAATCTTTAACAAGAGATCTTAATTGCTCTTAGATGGAGGTTGAATGCCTCATATATATAGTGATTATGTTATCTGAATGGGTGCCTCTTCACTAGGGCCGATTTGACTCGGAGGAGGGTCAACCTGGATTCTTTGGAGCCAAAAATTATATTTTCAAAACAAAAACAAAAAAATCTCTTTTCAAAACCGACATGAAGAACATGTCACATATTTTCTTCTTTTCACAATAGCATGAAGAACATGCTTTATATTTATTACAAATATATCAAGAGTAGAATATTAATTATGAAGACTGACCATAGCTACAAAATTCAACATATTTATGGTCAAACCTTGAGTGAAAAGGTATAGTTTGGTTGCAATAAGCATATGTTAGGAAATCCCATATGGTTGAGGAAAGTTAGTGCAACATGGCCTCAAGTGTTGAAATAAGCCTGGGTAACGACAAATTTGTAAATAAAAAATTAGATAGGTTGTAATATCGTGATTGGGACACTCAAATCATTGTAGAAGTAAGAAAAAAATAAATAAGAGTGATTAATAACCATTTCTTGAGGTCCAATTGATGACTAACCTGTCTTGTAGAGGAGATATTGCTTATATTACCTTTTTTTGGAAACATGCATATGCAACACAAAGGAAGTTTAATGAACTGGGACTTCTTGTTTAGGTCTTGGTAGTCGTGGTGATTTTATTTTCATCCTTGGATGAGACCATGAATAGGAAAAATGATCCTAGTTAAGAATATTTGCTTGCAATGCTTCCTATTAAGAAAATATATTGTGGTAGTCAAGGATACCTCCAGTAACCTAGAGAGTTTATCTTTCAACTTGACAATGACATGAACATCACAAACTTAATGGCAAGGAAACACCACACACTCATGGGGTCTCCACTTAGTAAACCTATGCCATGGAGCCTACATTCATGGAATATTAAAGCATACCTCTAATGATTTGTAAATTGCCACGGATATTCTATTATATATTTTGTCACAATTGATATACAAAATTAAGCTTAAAAACCAAAATCTCCACTATGAGGATTTATTTATCCTTAGATTTATAGATCTATTAATTAATGTTTATTGCATATATGTGAAAATTATAATTATTCATAAAATATAGATTAATGAAATAAAACTTAGAAACCATAAATTAACACAAGATGTGACATGGGAAACCATTTCAGGAGAAAACCCAGATGGAAGGTGAGGTTGCTATGCTCTCTTTCTCAGAAAAAAAATTGGAGGAAAGCACAAATAAGTGAGGCATGTGACCCATGGGATACTACAATGCACAAATCCTCTTTTTTTCTCTCTCCCTATAAACCTTGGCTACATTTCTAATCTATAGAACAAAATTCATTCCAATAGAATGGAACCCTTTTCCTCTGAGTGGCCCGGTTATAACATAGCCTCATATCCTACTAGTGGTTAAGTGGGACTTCTTCAACTATTAACTAAAGTTACAATATGGACTCTTCTAGAGTCTTCTTCATCATTCTCATGTGGCTAGCCCCTTTTCCATGAATAATGGGGGTTGACGTGGCATCCTCTTGAATTATGGTGGTCAAAATAGGGAGTTCAACTTTCAAGTCGCATAAATTTTTCATACAACCTCTAATTGAGTAAATTAGTACATCGTTGTTAAGGTCCCTTTGTGCATAATACCATTAAAAGGTGTGACAATTAAGAATAAATTTTTACCACGCAAAAAATTGTTTAATGCATCAAATTGCTCCCAAAAGGTTTCATACTCGAATTTACCAAACTGGGTCCCGCCGATAAAAATGGTATTGTGGGCTTATACCTCAACTTTTCCCCCTCTATAAGCATTAGGATGGATGAAAATTAATATAATGATCCAATTTTGATCATCTTATCTCACTAGTTATTGATAAAAACCCCCCATGTTCCTTTTCTTGAACCTCCTTGGTAATACATCTTTCTAATAAAAATAACTCATATTTTCAATAATATCCACTATTTTTATGAAACGCCCCTTTTTATACCCCCAATACCTATAAATCCCCCTAGCCTACATACACCCCCCACCCAAAAGAAAAAAAAAAATTACCTACAATATATTGATTGTATTTTAACAATTTTAAAGTCCCCTTTATGAATAAACATGATAATATATTAGTCAATAAATTGATGTCCATGTGCAAACAAAGTCTCATCTTTCAACGGCTTAAATATTTAACAATCTCTCCAAAGCTTATGCTTTTATCTTACATTCAAATATAGGGATATCAAAATTAATATGTACCTTGAAAGGTGTTTTTTCCTTTGAAATGGCTACTAGTTGAAAGTTCTTCAATTGTTGTTGAAGTCATCGAAGGATCTACGTGAAATGGTCAATAATTTTGTTCCTCCCTCACTTGAGTGTTTCTTGGAGTAATAAAATGATAGGATTTCCTAAATGATTATATTTCTTTACTTCATTTCCATGGGATACCACTTGGATTAGTGATGGAAGTTTTCAGTAGACTTAGCTAGTTCAAGGTAAACTAAACCCCTATACCTTGACCTCATCGAGGACATATATGGAAAAATGATAGAGATAATTGTTTCAATAAAGCTAATCTATATGGAACTAAGAATGAAATGATAGAACTAAATATTTGAAATATAACACGAGATATAATATTGGAAGTAGTGAAAAACATTGCACTATGCATAACGATATGACATTTATAGAACATTAGTTGGTTAATTTTGAGAAGACATATGAGCTAGATTGATTTCCAAAATATTATATCAATAGATTGAAACTATATTTACATGATGTCAAAATCCTAACCCTAGGAGTTGAGGCAATGAAAGGAATGTGAGCCTTAAGGACCTTAGTTGGTATATCAACTTAACTTGACCATAAGCTTTGCACACAACTTTAAAAAATTTAGGCACTCTTTGGGTCATTAAAAATCTTATTCTATGCTCCATGCGTTTTGAAAATTGATTATTTGTATGTGAACTTCCATAGACCACAACTTTTGAATGCAAATATAAAAGTTTTGGGCATTATTTGGCTCATTACAAATCTTATTCTAAGCTATACGTTTTTAACAACCTAACTAGCACAAATTCCTCATTATCAAAATCACAAAATACACATTGGAAGGGCCCCAAAAATTCCTTAGAAAGCTCAAAAAATACCTTGGAAATTCAAGATCTACAAAGCCCAATATAACTTAGTGGCCAACTGGTAGTGAGGATGACCTTCTGTGGATGTTATCCATGAATATGGGTTGACTCATTAATTTTATTAGAGAGAAACCAAGCCACCTGAAATGACTTGTTGGTGGTTCATATGGGTGCAAACTTCCACTCTTGTAGATGTATTTGGGTCTTAGGCCACTAACTATTTCCTAATGTTCAAGGAAGAGGAGCTCTTAGCCAATCAAAATCTAGTATCCCTTGTGATCATTGCTAAGGTTACCTATAGCGGGCTCATGTGATTTCTAGTAGAATCTAGCCTTAGTCTCATACATTAGACCAAATACCACCCTCAGTTGTAGTTTAATCCCTTATCCAAGAGGAAGATACTTTGTGACACTATTGTCATATTGTTTTGTTGTATTTATTTTAGCTAAAAATAACAATAATTATTTTGGCACTACATTATTACTTGATAGCATTATGTGTTACGTTGTTATATTATAATGGTTAAATTTATATTGTTATGTTGTGCTTTATAGGTTATACTC
This sequence comes from Pinus albicaulis, assembly GCA_034641835.2. Lineage (NCBI taxonomy): Eukaryota > Viridiplantae > Streptophyta > Pinopsida > Pinales > Pinaceae > Pinus > Pinus albicaulis. Next base: position 1,072,266,278 of record CM076577.1, read on the forward strand.
TCATGTGACTATATTGGTTTCTTTAATAGTAACAATGGTTTTATATTATTAAAATTGTTGCTTGAAACTTAGTCAACATTCTTATAACAAAACTTATAGAGTCATTTCATTTCCAAGGCCATAAGAAAAATAATGTTTAACAAACTTAAATAATATAGTCAAAATCAGTTTTAACAACACGTGGGTATGTACCTAAATAAAATGGTTAAACAACAAAATTATTCAAAAAAACATGGATAAGTAAACTTAAATTAAGGCTCATTATGGCTACCCAAAGAAGCAACCACCCAGGTTTCTAGGCTACAACTATCATCATCTAGAGGGCTCAAAGAGTCATCTAAAACGGTCGATGCGCTAGATTTAGGAGGTAGGTCATTAGCTAGAGGAAGGTTTATGTGGGTTGCAATACCTACCACCAAGTCAATGTGTGTGTTTAGGAAGGCCAAAAATTCCAACTATTTTCCATATAGGATTATTAGTCCCATGATTCCTCCTCCCAATCCCAAAGTCTTAGGATGTGCTTCTTAACTTCTAAAGCATGCTACTCTTTGGTATTGTTTGCTTTAGAATTCTTCTATTCAAGAGTATTCTTCCACCTATCCCATTCCAAAATCAATTTTATGGTGATTTTTGTGGCCTCTATGATATATTTTTCACATTGGTGAATTCATTTTTTATAACCATGCATTTCTCCAATGAGGCAATAATGGCAATGGAAATGAGATAGCCAAATGGGTTAGGTTAAGTGGTTAAGTGTTGTGAATTTAGGTTGTGGGGCAAGTTCCCTAGTTGGTTGCCTCTATGAATATTATTGGTCTTATTCTATGTTCTCATTGGATCATATTTCAAAAACTATAATCAAATGGTTTACCCTGGGTAGCATTCTTAGAATGAGGGGAAGTGGTTGATAGGTTTCCCTGGGATGTGCATTTCATCAGGAACAAAAATAATGTATCACTCTTAAGTCCTTGACCACTTCATGTATACCTTGGAACATAGTTCTTAATGTAAGTACAAACCTAGATCCATATCAAACTTGAATCTACCAAACATTTAGAGGGATCAAATTTATTAATGTTTAAATTTTTTAATCATTTAATTCTATACCATGTATTAATTCCTTCATATTAAAGGATTAAAAAAATTACACATTAAGAAATTTGATCTCTTAGAGTGTGTGATAAAATATATTTTTAGGTTGGATCTAGGTTGGTTTAATTTTTTAGATATTTTTATGTAGTTATTTATTTTTTTAACCCCCCTATGGGCAACAATTCAATCTAACTGCTAAAGTCTATAGAGGTGAAAATACTATACCACCTATGGATTTAAACCTATGACCTCTTATGAGAAAAACACATATTCTTAACTGTTAGGCCTACTCAAGTTGTAATGAGTGTTATTTTTTATACCATTTACTAGCACAACCATATAAATTAAATGGTTAGTAAACATCGATAGATATCAATCCATGATAAACGTTAAAATGAATACATCTCACAATGTCAAGATTAAAAAAAAAATCAGATTTTTCTTTTTTCTTTTTTGGTAATGTGTGTCCTAAGATGACTGGCATGCCTAACGTGTGGCTTGAGTAATTGCGGCCCAGGGGCATCTAAGCCGTCAAAATAACCTGGGGGTCGCACCCAACCTGAGCCTCACTAGCCCTTAGCATGACTAGTTTTTTTCTCACTGAGTTTCGGACTGATGACCTTTTCATCACAGAGTGCCTTAATACAGCATATCGTCACCATTTATTCTATGCCCTATGGGATAAAGAAAACAAATCATAAAAATTAACAAAATTATAAATTTATTATTATTATGATTATTAATTAGAAAAAAGAATTAATACATTAATTAAATATATTACATTTAAAAAATGTAACCAGATTCTTAACTATGGAGATTCGTCTGCACTTTATTATGGAGATTTTTAACTTGTAAATAGGCTTTGTTACAATATCATGGGTAAATACCATGGTTTAACAATACCACATGCTCAAAAAACCATAACTCATTTGATATAACACTTATTCATATGACAATTTTTTAATTAATTAATAAGGGAGAAATACCATAACTACTTTTAAGATAAATCTCAACCTTTGATCTGTGACTACTACTAAAAATATTCTAGAATATTATATGGAGGATAAATCCCTACCATCCATTTAATAATTATTGATAATTAAATTAAAAATATGTAATCCATATTCCAAAATAGACACACCTATCAATGTAATTATACATAAATAAATAAAATCAAGGTCATGATTTGTATGAGATTCTTGTTTGTCGTATTCTTTTAATTGGTATCAAAGCACACTTTTGATTTAATGTTGGTGATTGGTTGTTGAAAAAATCATGCAAGTTGGGAAAGTCATAACAATGCTAGTTATAAACTTTACATGAAGAAGAATGAAATGTGCAACCAAATAACACTGTGAAAGGTACACTGAAGGATACTATTAATGGAGTTTTCAAAGTAGTGCTAATCGATGTGATTGCATTCTCTTCTACCTTTTTCCTTGATGAATTCTTATATCTTTAACCTTTAATATAAATACATGCATTATAATCTTAACTCTTTATATAAGTTTTATTGTTTTCCATTGTTTCCCCCCTAGAACATATACTGGTCGTAAAGTGGTTCAATTTCCATAAATGATATGTTAGCTCATTGTGATAATATTAAAAGGGTAGAGACCCCATTATGAGTGGAACCCCTTGTGGTTGTGTCTCTAGGATGTCTAGGTTGTTACTAAGTCATAAGTTACCTGATAGATGTTGGCTTGTGAGTTGTTGACTAGGGAAGTATCGTTCACTATACAAGCATTAACTCCTATATCGATTGCTTAATCACTACCAAACCCTTATTTAATGTGTGACGCATACACGTGTGAGACCAAATGAGATTAAAATTGTATCTATGTATTTTAACTTCTTCATGGTTATGTAATGTTACGGAAGGAGTTAAATGAGGTATCTATTTAACTTTTCTAGTAAATTAAAGCTACTAATCCTTTTCCCATGGTTTTTCCCATTGCTAGGTTTTCCATGTTGTGTATTATTGGTAACTTTTATCATTTTACTCCACTTTATTTTAAGTTTATTTTGTCCTCTACTATTTTTATTTTTAATAACTAGTATCAGAGTCGTAGGTTCTTGTTGTTATTTGTGTAAGATAGGTCTATTAAGCAATATGGAGACAATTGTAATGAGTGTTATGGAGAAGTTGAATGGGGTTATTTTTTCCTAATGGAAATCACAAATGGAATATATATTGATTTTAAAGGATCAATATTTGTCAAATGAGAGTCTGGAAAAGAAACCCTCATAGATGATGGATGAAGTCTAGAAATTGTTGGTCAGATGGCCATTGCTACAATCTGAAAATACCTAAAAAAGAATGTCTACTTCAATGTGGCTAGTGAAAAGACAACAAAAGGACTATGGAAAAATATGCATGATATGTACAAACTTACATGTTTTCATTGTGGAAAACTAGGACATGAGAAATAAAGACTATAGGATGTCGAAGAAAGAACAGAAGGAACAAAGAGTGATTGACACAAATCGACAATCAAGCAATACAAATGAAGGCGAGACTACTATTATAGCTTCAAAAAAGTGATGTTTTATTTACTATTTCAAATAGAAGAAGCATGTTTATATACTTCTAATAATAGAATTACTTGGGAATTTTACTCTAGGGCATCTCACCATGTAACTCCATGCAAAAAAAATAAAAATTGTTGCATATTAAGTCAATGATTATAGTAGAGTACATTTGGGAAACAATCACTTTTGTAATGTTATTAGAGTGGGAGATGTCCAAGTCGGGACAAAGGATGGATAGAATATCTTGTTGAAACATGTTAGGCATACTCCAAAGATATGTATGAGCTTGATCTTTGTAGGACGATTAAATGATGAAGATTGCTCCACAAGCTTTGGTTAAGGTGGTTGGAAAACTAGTAAAGGGTCATTTTTCATGGCTAGAGGAATCAAGACATAAACCTTCTACAGATTGAGGGAAACAACAAAAATATTAGATGTGGCTACTGTTGCAAAAGAAAGAAATTTGATAGATTTATGGCATAAGCACTTGGGTCACATTTGCAAAAGGGGCCTAAAATTCCTTGTTGGAGAGCATCTAATTCCAATTTTTAAATCCTATGAACTTGATATTTGTGAGCATTGTATAGATTGTATTAAAAAAAGAGTTTCATTTATGAGAGATGACCATGAAAGGAAAACAAATCTATTAGAATTGATTCACTTCGATGTGTTTGAGCTAGTCAATATTAATTCTTTAGGAGGAGATTCATATTTTGTCACGTTCATAGATGATGCATCCAAGAAGGTTGGGCCTGCCCCATGAAAAAGAAAAGGTGAGGTGTTGGGGATATTACAAAAATTTCATGTTGTTGTTTAAAGAGAGACTAAAAAACTACTCAAGTTTTTGAGGATAAATAAAAGTGGAGAGTATTGCTCCAATGCATTAAAGGATGATTTTAATAGGTTTGACATAAGACATGATAATATTGTCCTTGATATGCCTCAACATAATGGTACTTTAGAAACTATGAATCACACTATCATGGAGAAGGTGAAGAGTATGTTGTAAAATTCAAGATTGGAAAACCACTTTTGAGTAGAAGTAGTAAGTACAACTTCTTACCTCATCAATTGATCACCTACTACAACCCTTGATGTTAACATTCCTTAAGAAGTTTGGACTAGTAAGAAGGTAAACTATTCTCACCTAAATTTTGTTGGATGTGAAACATTTATGCTTATTCCCAAAGAGCATAGAACCAAGTTAGATGATAAATCAATGAAATGTCTTTTTTTCTGGAAATGGTGAATTTGGCTATCGTCTATGGGATCTAGTTAAATAAAAAATTGTTAGGCCCGGATGTTATATTTAATAAATTAGAGACGATGGAACAATTCATACTTATGATAAGTATACTTAATCTAGAAGTCTACATATGATTAAAGATGAGGACAATGAGATGAGTTAGGGATGGAGATAACATAAAATAATCTAAGAGATTTGTGGAGATATTTATGGAGATGTTGTGGAGAAATTTGTGGAGATAATTGACCCAATTGGCCAAATTTTAAAAAAATTATAGACACCTCAATTCTATAATATGATGCCTCATGTAATGTATTGGAGTGTGAGTGAGAGTGTTTTATTATTATTATAATTAATACAGTGTGATTGTTGGAGTATTTTGTTGTTCTTGTGTGATTCTATACATGTAAATATGATGTTATTTTATGTGTGTAACAGAAAAAATAAACAGTTAAATGAGTTATTTCACATGTTAAAGTTAAGATTCAAGTTGAAATATGAGCTAAAATATCTTCTTCATTTAATGTAATAAAATTTTCTATAAATCCATAGGAAAGACAAGTAAGTCAAATCTAACTATAAAATCAAGATAGAATCAAGTTGATATAAGAATAAAAAACAAAGTCATGAAAATCTAAGAGTCTAGTGAAATTTAAGGTGTGGAGGATTTTTATGATATGAGGAATCGTAGTTGAATTATTGATGTGAGAGTTGAAATTGAGAGTTTGACAAGTTGGATCGAGGTCAAAGTCAAATTCAAAGTTCAAGTTCAAATTTTCAAGTTGAGTTAAAGGTGCATGATTGGTGTTACCCAACATCTTATTATTATTGTAATTGAAAGATGGGTGCATGATAGATGTTATTCAACACCTTTATCATTATTGTATTTGAAAGATGGGTGCATGATTAGTTGTACCTGACGCCTTGTGTTTATTCTTCAACAAGCGAGTGTGAATCATTACTAAATTTAAAATGGGCAAAGGAAGAAGAAGACTACAAACTACTAATCGTAAACTTGAACTGCTACAACAAGACCTTGATGTTGATTTGCAAGAAATAGATGGATGCAAAAAAAATAAAAAATCCATGATACGCAAGTTGCGGAGCGAATATAGAGAGATAATGAACTCTATCATGAATTTTTCAGTTTCACTACAGAATGAATCAACACTTTAGAGGAAAAATTGATGCCACTAAATCAATCGGTAGATGGTATTTTAAAAATTCAAGATCAAAAGGAAAAATTAATAGAATCATTGCACCAAGAATTAGTTTCAATTATAAGTTACTTTAAATGATAAAAAAAAAACCCTTCAAAGTGCCTTTAAATGATAAAAATGAATGAACAAGAGAATATGAAATGCTGGTGGAAAATCATTAACAATATGTTGTGATCCATAAACTATTATCTCTGGTTTTAGCAGAAAACGGTTGCAAGAAATGAAATTAGAATAAAGGAGTTCATTTAAGGAAATTTACTCTAACTCGCAGATGTAAATTAGATACCAGCCGCTACATTACTTTATTCTAAGAGAAGAAAGATACATAAGGTGGAACAGGAAAAACTCATCACATTCATCAAATGTTGGAAAATCTTCAGAAAGCTTTATTGATCTCATAAAGGTAAAGTACAAAATTCTGTAAAACTTCTGAGGTCCAAAATTCTGGAACCCCTTTTCTCTTTTGAAAAAGTCTAAAATACAATATTACAAAATGGAAAATTATAAAACTGTCAACTTCTCAAACTGCTTCCTTTCGTTCATTACATGGAAATTAAAATTTAAAAGTTTTAAAACATCATAAAAACAAAGTAAAATATTAAATGAAACATTTGATCATTGAGTGGCAGTGACCTAAGATCCTGGGACAGACGAGGTTCCTGCTTCTGCATCATTTGCTTGTGGAGACATCCACTCTTTTCACTTTCTCCACAAGTCCACATTCGATCTAAGGCAATTAACAAGCTTGACATGTGCCATTCTAAAATTAATGATCCTGGAATATGTAGGTCTTTCTGAAAACAAAGTCTTCATCATCCATAGTAGCTAGAAGTTTTTTTGCAGGTAATTCACAATGGTGGCTCCTTTTAAGATAACAATATTCTCATGGGAATTTCCAATCTTACTCTTTTCTTCCACAAGGAGTGTCTCACATGTTTTCCAAGGAAGAAGATTTCCCTATTGATCCCAACAGGATGGTAGACAAGCCCTGGTCCTTTTATCAAATAAAATATTAAATCTCACCTGCTTCCTTAACTTCCTTCAGCTTTTTCTCTACAGCTTTCTTGCATGAATGCTTCATAATCATCGTGTTCATTTCCAGCACACACTGAGTTCTATCTTCAATTCTAAAATCTTTCAACTCTTGTGTAGATTTAGGGTTTATAAAATCAATCAATTTCCTAGCATATACAAATATGTTTTGTGACTTCTCTTTTTTGCCACAATAACTTCTTCCAAGTCTCTCACAATACTCTTTTCTTCTGCAGCAATAGCCAGTAGATTCCACACATTTTTAACAACTTCAGTAATATCATTCCATATGATTTCTCGAGCATGAATAAAGGACATATTCCCTTTTACCTTCTCCTTGAGTTCTTTGATTTCTTGACAGGAAACCTGATAATCTTATCTGTACTTCTCAGCATTGTCCTTTGTCATCGGCACCTCTTGCTCTGTAGTTCTTATAACCTTGCATGCAGTTTCCAGTTCTCTTTGGGTCTTTTTTAAATCAATCTCTACCATCTTTAACTCATTCATGACTTGAGTTAATTTGGCACCAGGGTCTTCATAATCTGATGCAATAACAACAATACAAACATGAGAATCTGATTTCTTTTGCAGCATGTCATTTACCTCTTTCAACTTAGATATATCCCCATCTTTAGCCAACAGAGCTTGCAACAATTTTTCTTTTTCTATCTCAACTTGAGCTACTTCAGAAGCCATTAGATGTTCACCAGTGGGATGCTTGAGCTTATTTTTCAAGTTTTAAATTTCAGATTCAACACTCTGCAACAATTTATGAGATGTTGACTTATCTTCAAGATCAACACCAATATTGACAATGATCTTCTTCAACTCTTCATTTTGTGTGGAGTAATATCTAGAGTTTTCTTTCTCCAATTTCAATTGCTTAACTACCTTACCCAACATATTTTCAGCTCTAGCAACAACTAAAGTGGTCTTTTTCAAATAATTAAAAATCAATTGTCCATTTTTCATATGAAGGTTGATCTTATCTGGGAGAGGAATATTTTTTGCATCCATTGTTACATTAACAATTTTAAAAGAAGTAGAAGATGTCACATTTTTTGAAAAGTCAACAAGAAATGTGTGTCTAATTTAATTTTCCCTTAATTAAATTGGACAATAAATTGTAATCTTATCTCATAATCACTTGTAATAGTTAACTGAGTGTGATAGACTCATTTAGCTCATGAAATTCGAGTTCAGGGTGGTTGGTGAGGCATGTAGAGTGATTTTATTTGTTTTAGAGTCCAAGTTCTAGTTAGTGTATTAGTTTAATGCATGAGAAATCAGTTAACTCAATTAAGTGAGTTAAAGTTAGTCTAAATAGTTGTAACTAATTGTTGCACTAGTGAGAGGTCAAGTGAATTAAATCAGATTTAATTCACATGCAGTGATCTATCAAGTGACTGATGATTTGTTATTAATAGTTGCATGCATGTCAGATCTGATGAAGACCCAGTTGAGACAGAAGTTAAAGGGATGTTATCTATCAGTTGTATTATTAGTAAATTGTTGACGCACAATTAGACAACCATAGGATTGCCCATGATGTATTTCACAGTTTTAGAATATTGAATTTCCTAATTAATAGGGATCAATTGATTTGCGCAAGCAAGGCAGGTTGAGCAGAGGCAGGAAATTGGCTAAGTGTTGGTCGATTTTGTCCAGATCAATGTGAGACAATTGGTAGAGTGCATCAGACTCTTGTGAGAAGATTGAATTGTATTGTTTCACGATTCCTTAGTTGATTATACAATAAAGATAGAGGTGTTTTGAGCAGAAAGCTTTCCCTAGGAAAAATATATGTGTTGTGCGATTGATTTGCTTCTTTCTCTTACTTGGTGTGATTGTGTGATCGTGTTTATTTTCCACAAATATTCTAGAAGGATTCGATATCTTGTTTTAGTATATTACATGATCGGATTGAATCCATTAGTGTAATTTCTACAACATTCATAGTTGAAGGATGAGAAAAGGCTATCCTTAGCTAATCCTTTTCCAGGTCCATTATTGTCAACAATATAGTCTGCTCAGGAGAAATTTGAGCCTCTGACTGAGATTCAATATTATCTCTTATCCTCTTATTTATTTCCTAAAATTATGCAAATAACTGCTTTATATTAGGAATATAATCATGGCTCGTGCCCTCACGAACATAAGATGACGGAATACAAGAAATTTCACCCAATTACAAAGAATATCTCGGCATAACTAAGGAACTACTCTCCTCCACTGTCTTTGCTTTCTTGGCTTCATTTTCCACATCACTTTCTAAATCAATCAATTCCTCCCTTCCTCTTTTGAGCCCATTTTCAGTACGGTATGGGGTTTCCACCTCCATCTGCACATATGCAGAAGTTTTTCCACCATTTTCCAACTTTTCTACCTCTAGTATGGATTCATGAACAAAAGGAGAATACCCATTCTCTAACCTGCAATTGGAAATTACATGATATGGGTCATAGGCTCATTTCCCTTCTAACAACAAATGCATATTGATCAACATCTTATGAGCCTCCTCAAAGGCTTGTCTTGTATTTACAATTAATGGACCCACAATCCCGAGTAATTTGAATAAATGACCTTTCTTCATAGGCACAAAATGAATCTGATCCACCAAAGACTTTTCCTAATGAACTCCAAGGCAAAAATTCTCGTAGGAACAAAAATAGGAATTCTAAAAGGTTCTACATCAACTCCATACAATCTGATCTCGTGTGACCCTCGTAAGCAAACTAATCCCCAAACTTTACATCCTTTCTTAATTGCAGAAATGACTAAGCGTTGGGATACAACTGTGGTGTAGGTGATCCATTCAAAATTGAGTACACAATAGGAAGGAAAGAAGAAGTAAAATCAAACAGACCCTCATTTCCCTCGTCCTTCCTTACTATATATGTCCAGAACACCACTGACTGTTTATTTTTATTCACATCAACAACATTTAGTCCCAATTGAGTAAAAATATCCACATGACTATAAAGAAACAAATAGGTAATCAGGGATGGAAACCTAAAACTCCCAATCAGTGACAAACTCGTGAATTGATCGTTTATAGAATTCTCCAAGTAAGTGAGAATATCTAAAACCACCCCAATCTTCATCATTAAAGCAAACATCCCCAAAATTTTCCTATCTATCATTACAAAATCTTCTTTATCTAGAATTTAGCCAAAATTTGGAGAATTGGTCTCATGTCTTCAGTAAATAGGCTCAGAGGGAATTTATCTGAATCCAGGGAAAAGTTTTCCTTTTCGAGCATTAAATAAAACATAATCTTAGTGAACTCAGGTCCACGCAACTCTTGAAAATACGTGAAAAGGGATTCATCAAAAAAACCTAAATATGATTCTGCAGAGGGATAACAGAGAGATTGTCTAATTAACTTAGCAGATACTTGAAAAACATTTTCCCCTAACTGATTCATCACAAAACACTTTTTAGGGTACATAGCAGAGATTAACTAGTGAATAAACTCTGGGAACAGGTATGTTTGTGGGACAAAAGCTGACAAGACTCCAAACTTGATTAAAGCAGAGTAAACTGGGAATTTAGACTGATTGAGAATGACATGTTGGTAAAACAGTGGATGGTCAATTGAACAGGCAATACCTACAATGTCAATTTGTGTATCCCTTAAGGTAATGTGGGTGGAGGACCCAGCCAAAACACCTTTCTTTGACATCTTTGAAAAATTCAAGTACAATTATACGGAATACCTGGTCTTGACAAGGCAGTTGACGACTTGGATGTTGGTTCAGAGGTTGAGGACTTGGCTGTTCGGGGGAAAATTTGGATGAACAATGGGGACAAAAGCCCTTATTATAGGTGAAATAAGGCTCGACGGGAAAAGATGTTGCACGGAAGTGGAATAAATTAAATTTGATGACAAGACAGGTAAGATGACACAGAAAGGTGACGTGGACAATGACATGACTGGCTCGCTTGCTGATGTCACTCTGGGGGGACTCTGCAGTATGGGATAAATCCCAGAGTAGTGCCCCCACAGTTAATATGGACCGCTCGTTCAAGTCAATCATCGGGGGTCAAAGATTTTGCGAAGGCACTCCTCCTGATAACCCTTGAGCGCTTTGTGATGTCGGGTTTGCGCCATCGTGAAAACTCGATGAAATCCATGGTCTCTATGTGTACCTTCTTTTTATTTAGTGTGTAGTCGGTAAGGGTCCCACTTGTCTACCACAAAATACTCTGACACCCTTCAATGCATCATTTTTCAAAAATCCTTTTTTTTGCGCACACACACACAATATATATATTTCAAAATATATATTACCATATCTACAACATATAAAAAAATTAAAACAGGCCACAAAAAAACCAATTAGCCAAATTGGAAATTTGTTATGGGCGCCTCAATTCTATAATATGAGGCCTCATGTAATGTATTGGAGTGTAAGTGAGAAGTTTGTATTATTATTTCAATTAATACAATGTGATTGTTGGAGTATTTTGGTGCTCTTGTGTGATTCTATGTGTGTAAATATGATTATCATAATACCAATAAGAGATGTATAAAAGGTATACAAGTGATATGGAGGTCAAGAAAATGTTGAAAATTTTGTAGAACAACAAGAAAATATCCTACCATTGCAAGTAATTGGATAGCCAATTCGCGAACATCATGTAGAACAAGTGAAAAATGATGGACAATAGGAATAAGAAACCTTGCAATGGTCATTACAGGAGATCCAACCGGAAAACGCACCACCACAATTGCTTCGCAGGTCTACTGGGTGTCATAAGCCCTCACAAGGGTATCCTCTTTCTTAAATATATATATATATATATATATATATATATATATATATATATATATATATATATATATATATAATTAGAAACTTGACACGGCTTGTACTCACGTGACACAGGGTGGATTTTGATTACTACTATTAAACCTCTAAGTGAACCCATGAGCACACCAATGCACAAACCACGAGGCTAGTAAAAGAGTATTTGAACCTTGAACCACATACTTCACAAATATTTCATATCACAATGATTTCAATTGATTTTAATTTATTTCCCCCCATTGGGGCCTCAATTATATTATGTTAACTATTGAATTTGAACCTCATTTTTTTCAAGAGGCTTGTAATGTGGAGATTAGCAAGGTGTGGAAGAAAGAAATGGAGGAAGAAATGGACTCCATGCTGAAAAACAAAACTTGGAAGTTAGTAAAGCTTCCAAATGGAAGAAATGCCCTATAAAACAAATGGGTATACATGATTAAAGATGAGGATGAAGGGAACAAGGAAAGGTACAAGGCAAGGCTAGTTCTGAAGGGATTTGCTCAAAAAGAAGTTATTGACAATACTGGAATTTTTTCACTTGTTGTTAAAATGTCATACATAAGAGTTATTCTTGGTCTTATTACTACTTTAGATTTGTAATGTGAACAATTAGATGTAAAGAGAGCCTTCCTTCATGGAGAATTGAAGGAAGAGATTTATATGAAGCAACAAGAAGGATTCAAAGTAAAAGGTAAAGATAACCTAGTTTGCAAGTTGAAGAAGAGCCTCTATGGGCTAAAACAGACACCCCAACAATGGTACAAGAAATTTGATTCATTTAAGTTGGAGCATGGTTTTAAAATACTAGAGGCTAATCTTTATGTCTTCATTACGAGGTATGAACAAGAAAAACATATTGTAGTATTTCTATATATGAAAGACATGCTAATTGTTGGACATGATAAGAATGTGATCAATAGGTTTAGGAAGGATTTGGGAAATCAATTTGTAATGAAGGATTTGGGTCCAAAACAACAAATGTTGGCCTTGAGGGTAATATGTGACAAAAAGAACAAAATCTTGTCACTATAATAAGGAAAATATATGGATAAGGTGTTAAATAGCCTCAACTCGAAGGATGACAAACTAATCAATACACCCCTAGCATCCCACTTCAAATGTTATTGATTGTGCCCTTGTGATGACAAGAAGGAGGAAATGAATAAAATCCCATATGCTTCAACTATTGGAAGCTTGATGTATGCCACCGTATTTACCCAATATTTCACATGTACTAGGAGTAATGAGTAGATTCCTTGTGGATCCAAACAAACAACATTAGGAAGTGGAAACATGGTTTTTAGGATATCTCAAGGATATTGGTCATTATTGGTTATGTTTTCATATTAATAATAATGTTATGCTTGAAGTTTATACATATCCAAATATGGTTGGAGATGTGAGCACCAAAAAGTCCACCACTGGTTATTTATATACTTTTATAGGCACAACGATGTCTTGGGTGTCTAAACTATATAAAGTAGTATCCCTATCCACAATAGTGGCACAATACATAACTTCCACAGAAGCCTACAAAGAGATGTCGTGGATAAAACCATTCTTAGGAGAGTTGGGAATAAAACAAGACAAAAATGTCTTGCATTGTGATAGTTATAGCACCATTCATATAGAAAAAACCCAACATATCATTCTAAGACAAAGCACATTAATGTAAGATATAATTAGATTCATCAACTAGAAAATGATAGGTTGCTATAGTTGAAGAAAATACACACTGAAGATCATTTTATTGAAATGTTAACAAATATTTTGGCAAGGGATAATAAGGGGTTTTGCATAACCTTGGCTTGGTTGATGCAAACATGCTAAAATGCATCTTGGCTAAGGACTACTAGCAAGGATATAGAAATAATAGCAAAAATATTCACTCAAGCTTGTATTTTGGTCTCAAGTGGGAGATTGTTAGATGTGAGACCAAATAAAATTAAAATGTTATATATATATATATATATATATATATATATATATATATATATATATATATATATATATACATCTATTACTATCCATGAATCCATATATATGTATATACATGTATATATGTATATACATGTATATATGTATATACATGTATATACATATATATATATATATATATATATATATATATATATATATATATATATATATATATATATATATATATATATATATATATATATATATATATATATTACTATCCATGAATCCATATATATATACATATATGTATATTCATGGATAGTAATAGATGTATGTATATACATGTATATACATATATACATGTATATACATATATACATGTATATATGTATATACATGTATATACATATATACATGTATATATGTATACATGTATATACATATATACATATATACATGTATATATATATATATATATATATATATATATATATATATATTACTATCCATGAATCCATAAAAAATAGTCAGACTATATTGTTTTGTCTTTTAAATCTCAAAGACCTATTTTAGTAATAAACTTCACCTACAGCTGGTAGTCTCTATATTTCTACATGTTCAATCATGTTGCAACAAGTACATAATTGTACAAAATAAAGGATAACAAAAGGAAGAAATTAAAATCTAGTTTCCATAGATTCGACTTCAACACCATTGATGAATTCATATAATCTAACTAGGCCTATTGGAAGTTCAAGTGTTTCTTTTATAGTAGAATTCACTTCTTCGTTCAACTCGCGCAAAACATGGTAGTATGAAATCCATTTGAAGGAGCTAGAAACTTATTGAATGTCCTAAAGAAAAGGCTCTAAACCATTGTTATTTAATATATCTCTTTGATTGGACCAGTATATGACTAACTTGGAATCTCCAAGCACTTGAAGCCATGAAATATTTTCTCTTGGGTTATTTTTGGTAAGAACTATAGTGAAATGAACTTGGCCATGTTATTTTTCACCTTCCTAGGGAGTATCTGAAGTACAGAAAATGTAATTTTCTGAAATATAACACTACGCCCACTTCACATCTTGGAGGATGGACTTAGCTATATCCATCAAAGTGTACCCAAGGAATTTCATGATCCAACTCAAGATATGTGGCTAACACTGAGGAGGACGCTTTGGATCAAACTTATTATCCTTGATGAGAGAAATAATCTTTGTTGCGTGATGCTCAAGATTTGTGTCCTTGTTTTTAAACAAGATTATGCGCTCTCCAAAATTGTCCACTAAAATACAAGGGAGTCTCGATTAAGATCTAGTAGATTTGTCGAAGAGCCGTGTGTGACACTTCCTGCAATATTTGATGACACCCATGAAGATTTTGGATTGAGATTTGACCAAATAAGAGAGGTAACCAACGACACAAAGCTACAATGGACAAATAAATGGGAGGATGTTTCTTCCTATGTTTTGCACAGGGGGCATCTACAAAGCCCAGACCATCCTCTCTTAGAGAGAACTTCCTATGCCAATAGATTATTACTGAGAGCCAACCAAGTAGTAAATTTTACTTTTAGGGGAGCTCTAACCTTCCAAAGGGCCTTGCACCACCAAAAATTGGGGCCCTCGTAATTTTCTTTAGACCAAGCTTTGCATCCCAGTTTGGTAGTGAAGTTGCCATTCTTGGGATTTCCTTCTCATAAATAGGTTTGTGTAAATAATTTCCCTTGATTGGACGACTTTCAAAAGTAACGGGTCTTCCTTCTTGCATTAAAAAAACACCAATTCCATTTCCTAAGGCATCACATTCCACAATAAAGGTTTTTGTGAAGTCTGGCGAAGCTAAGACCAATGCTTGGCACATTGCCTCTTTAAGATGCTCAAAGGCCGTAGTTGCTTTTGGAGTCCAAAAAAATGTACATTTCTTCAGTAATGTTGTTAGAGGTGCTGTTATTCTCCCATAACTAGTGATAACACCCTGTCAACTCAATAAATCCTCACAGATGCTTTATGTTTGTGGGGATTTTCCATTCCTTAATGCCTTTAATTTTTTTAGTGTCTACCTTAACACCCTCATGAGATATAATAAGACCCATATATTCCACCTCATGTACTCCAAAGAAACATTTGGAGGTTTTTGCATATAATTGTTTATCCTCCAATAGTTTGAGCACCCTGTCAACATGTTGAACATGATCCTTCCAAGACTTGCTATAGATTAGTATATCCTCAAAAAATACTAACACAAAATTCTAAGGAGGGGTTTGAAAATAGAATTAATCAAACCTTAAAATGTAGAAGGTGCATTCTTAAGGCCAAAAGGCATGACCCAAAATTCATAATGACCCTCGAGAGTTCTAAATATTGTTTTTAAAATGTCTTCAGTATTCATTCTAATTTGATGATATCCTAAACGAAGATCCAACTTGGTGAAGTAAATTGCTCCATGTAATTCATCCAATAATTCATCAATGACAATAATGGGAAATTTATCTTTAATAGTGAGCTTGTTGAGCTCCCTATAGTCCAGACATATGCGCCACGATCCATCCTTCTTGTGCACCAATAATACTGGAGTAGAGAAAAAACTTTGACTATGTTGAATTATACTAACCTCTAGCCTTTCTACAAGCATACATTTAATTTCACTCTTTTGGGCATAAGGATATCTTCAAGGCTTGATGTTTGCAGGAACACTTTCTGGAATCAAATGAATAGCATGATCATGATCATGAATAGGTGGGAGGCCTTTAGGAGTCTCAAATACCTTGGAATGATTGTCCAATATTTTTTGGAGATCTGTAGAAATAGATGATTTCGATGTTAGAGCCTCTAGTGAGCATAATTGTGCAATTACACCCCGTTTTTATTCCTTTAGAAGCTTTTTCATGCCATTAGAGCTCATTATCTTTCCTAGTTTCCCTGTGATACCCGTTAATTCAACTTCATTTCCTTCCCAAAAAAAAATCAAGAAAATTTCTTGAAAATTAAAAGCTATCGTACCCAAATATTGTAACCATTGGACTCCTAGTACAACATAAACACCACCCATTGGAATGAAAAGCATTGGACTATTCAATACATATTCCCCCATGGTTATCTTGGTATTACGCACTTTCGAGAGAAATTTATAGTTCCTCCATTTGCAACCATCACTTGACATTTTGGTGCTAGATATAGGAAGAAATTCAATTCCTTGACTTTCTTACAATCAATAAAATTATGGGTACTACCCGAATCAATCAACACTATTACCTTTTTCTTCTTGATATGTCCTTCTATCTTGAGAGTTTGAGGAGTGGTAATTCCTGCCAATACATTACAAGATATGGTCAGATTCATTTCTTCTTTCTCTAGGGTTGGTTCTTGGTGTATATCTTCTTCTTTTGAAGTTTATTGTTCCTTTTGTTCCTCCTCTTCACAATATATGTAAAATAATTTATTCTCATCACACTTATGACATTTAGTATATTTTTTATCACAATTGTAACAAATCCCTTTTGCTCTTTTTTCTTCCAACTATTGTGGTGTTAAATTTGTAGGTTGTGGAAGGCTAGGAGTAGCAACACTTCCATCTATATAGTTGTGAGTGGTAGGCTTCCTTGTTTCCATAATTTTGCTTTCAGTTTTTATTGCCAACCTGAATGCCTTCTCCAATGAATCAAGTTCCCAATGGTGAACCTCATGTTGGACGTTATCCTTTAAATTCCCTGTGAAGACATCAATCCTATGCTCCTTTGGGATATCATTTACCCTTATATTTAATTTTTGGAAGTCCTCAATGTGCTCCGCCATTGAACCTTTTGTTTGAGATTTACCGATTGGATAAAGAAGGTGTTGCTCTTTGTATCCTCATAATGTGTTATCATTTCCTTTGTAAAATTTGACCAAGTGACAAGTGATTTACGAGAACAAAGCCATCGATACCATACAAACTGATTGGGTTCTAAATATAAAGTTGCAATGCGTACCTTTTGTGTGTGTTTCACATTATGGAGATAAAAATATTGCTCCATATGTAGTATCCATGTTACCGGATCCTTACTATAAAAATTCATCATATCGATATTTGGAATATGGTGGGTCTTCAATCCAACGTTAGAGTCTATGAAATCATGATTAAAATTTATTTTGTTCTCATCATGAGTTTCATCTAATAAATTTTCACCATTTTTTTTTCACACAATTTCAATTATGATGTATTATCAGAAAAAGAGAGCAGGAGAAGAAATTCCTCGTTACAAAATCACCCCACTCAGCTTACAAGATGGATTTATCTGCTAGGGGTACATTGCTCCTTGAGTGTTGATTTTGTTGTTGTTTCTATCTATCTTATACGAAGTAGATACTATTGCACTTGTGCTATATTGCCGAACAAACTGCTCTAATAGAAGGATACATTTTACTTTCATTTTTAAACTAGATTATCATCTATTGAACTGTTGGAAAACATAGGAATCCTAATGGAAAACGTAGAAATCCTGGAAAGGAGATGGATCATTTGTTAACGGTGTTCTTGTGTCTCTGTATCTACTTCCATGATCCATAGAGGTGGATCCTTGCTCTGATTTTTTGGTGATGGCTTCTCGCAGAAAATTGATTGACTCTTCCATATGATTGCATCAGTTCTTCACCTCTATTAATTCCCTATTGTATGTATTCCATTGCTCGCGTAGGATGGCCATGTCCGCCTTAGAACGCCCTTTGTCTTGCTGAATTTGATTCTTCAGATTTTCAATCACCACTCTGTGAGGTTTGCAAAATAAGCAGGGGTGTTTTTTATCTTCTAAAGAGTCCATAAGCTTGGAGAAGAGAATAAGGGAAGAGCTACTGCCTTCTCTATCAATTGGAGATAAATTTGATTTGTGATTGATGGTTGTATATCCTTCTCTGGTGCGCACGATGTTGTATCCTCTTCTGACTGTGTAGCTGCCTTCTTTGCTGGAAGTGAAACTGACTTTGTTATTGTAGGAAATACCGATGACTGAGATTAAGAGAGAAAAGGTGGGACTTCCCAGGAGGAGAAAAGCTAAAGGTGAAAGGGGGAGGGTGCGAGAAAAGGGAAGGAAGGGAAGGGAGCTGAGATAGCACAAAATAGATTCATGAGCCAGAGTCCAAGATAATAGAGAAATCCAGGAATGTCTGCGAAAAAGGGAAGGAAGACGGGAAAGGTCCGAACAAAGACCAGGTGGGTCTTCGCAGGAGGGAGAAACCGAGCTAGGAGGTAAGATCGAGGAGGGGCCAATAAGTTTGGAAAGAGGGGACAAAGAAAACTAGTCAAGAAATATTGTTGAGAGTCGAGCCAACTCAAGAAGTTTATATAAAAGAAAAGGGACAAAGCGGTGATGGAGGGTCACAAGAAGGGTGATGGGAGTCTGAGTAAGAGTACTCTCTGAGAAGATGTTTTGAATATTTGTAATATTGTGCATGGAAGATTCGATGGGGATGTTTTCAAATAGAGAAGTCTTGTCTTGGTTGCGAATCCGTTGTCCTTTGAAAGGGTGGTAATGCATCTTGGTAAAGGATGAGAGAGATGTCCTCTTGGGATAGGAAGGAGGATTGTGTGCTCGTCAATTTTGGCGTGGCCTGCATTCTTTTGAACTCCTTCATTGGCTTGGATGTACACCTGTTTGTTGTTTACTCTGAGGATATGATAGTATTCTGTCTTTCCAATCAGTTTTTCAATTTGCTTGGATCTATGCAAAATTTCACTGAGAGCTGTGTTTTTTGGAAGTCTACCACTCACCATTGCTTGGATGATAATGGGGGAGTCTCCTAAGATTATAGCATTGTTGATTTTCTTGTCTTTTAGAATTTTCAAGCCTAAAAGAAGGCCATAAGCCTCTGCTTTGTTGTTTGACATTGTCCCCATCCCCCAATTGTATTAAATCTGACTGACATTGTCTTTGAGGATTGTGAGTCCACCTACTCCCGCTTTGCCCAGATTTTTCTTTGAGGCTCCGTCGAAGAAAAGGCAGGGTATGTTGAGAGAATTGATCCACCTTTGGAATTATTCCTTATTCTTCCTTATTTTCCAATTTGGATATGCCTTTGTGGCTTTTGGCAAATGGTAATATCATTGAATGCAAAGCTAATCCAAATTCTTTCATCATGTTGCAGTTGTGTCATATCTGTTCCATATATCCCTTTAGTTGTGAGAAACTCATCCATCTGCCCCCAAGCCTTGGTGGTCACTGTATTCACTGTGGGATTTTTGTTTTTGAAGATTTTCCCATTCCTGGCTAGCCAAATTTGACAGTAGAGAAAGGAGGGACGACCAGCCCATAATATTTGAATTGTAGATTTGTTTTTGAGGGAGTAAGGGTAGTTGCCCCTCCATTTACTAATAAATTGATTTAAAGGGAATCTGTTGTTCAGATTTGCTTCAATGGGAGACACCATTTTCTCCCAGCACTCTCTAGAGAAATGACACTCTAGGAAGAGGTGTTGAATGGTCTCTTCTGCTTTCAAACAGAGAGGGCATTGCGATGGCCCATATATTCCCATTTTTTTTTAATTCTCTACTATGAGAGATTTGCTGTGAAGAAGGGTCCATAGGAAAATCTTTATTTTTGGAAGGGTTTCCACCTTCTAGGCTTGCTTTCAATATTGCCATTCATGTTTACTATGTTGATCTTGTATCTTTTCATATCCCGTCTTAACTGTATACTCTCCTCTAGTAGGAGTCCAGAAGTAGGCATCTTGGGTGTTTTTGTCTATTGGCGCAACTCCTTTTAAGAGAGAAGTCATGTAATTCCATTGGTTAGATAGATTGTTGGGCATGTTGGGTCTTTCCCATTGTTTCCAAGTGCCATAAGTTTCCCATTTGGATATGTCCCCCAATTTATTATATCCTTCTCCTATCACCCAGTTCTTTAGATAATTGATATCCGAATTGCTGCCCAAGGGAGGGTTTCCCATTATGCTTTTAGTCCATAGGCAAATCCTTCCCCCATTTCCAGGACTTGTAGAGATGTGTTCCTTGATTATTTGAATTGCATCAGAGATGAGCTTCTAGATTTGAGAGCAAGGTCTAATGGGAGAGCTTCTCTCTAGCATAGAAATTCTTGGAGAATTAAGATATTTTTCCTCTAATGCTGCTTTCCACCAGAGTCTTTCTCCGGTGAGGAACCTCCAAGAAATATTGGTTCCCAGAGCCAGATTCACTATCCCAAGTGTTTTGATCCTTTTTGACTCAGAAAACAAAACGGATTTGAGTCATTCTCTTTCTTGGAAACTTAGGTTCAAGTTTTGAGCTTGTTTGAACCTTTAATTTATATCCTAATCTATCTACTAATAAGCCAAGATTAAACAGTTTGGAAAATCAAATTCACTATCCTATCAGCAGAAAATTTAAAACTAATTAGTCAAGATTAGGTTGTTTGACTAACTAGAAGTGTGTTCTTCAGGAGTGGCATTTAAGCTTGCACACTTTCAGAATTTATTTCTCTTTTTTGGTATGGGGTTGTACCTTTCTTGTTTTAAAATCTGCTCTCTTTTCTCTTTTCTATTGTTTTTAGATTTTTCTTTTTCTTACGAGATAAAAATCAACAACTAACTAAATGCTCAAAGCTGAGCTTTATTGCTTTCCTATCTAACCTAATCTATCTTGGAATATTTACATGTTTTAGCTGATGAACTCTCTTTTCCAGTACAACCAATCCAGCAAATGATTCCATGATTGGTCCTTCTTCATCTCCTTGGGCAGGTTGGACAAACAGGGCCACTCCCATTCCTTTTGTTTTTTAGCAGCAGTGCTAAATAATCCTCTTTCTTTTGGTAATATACTTCTCCTAATAACATTTATCCCTTCTTCAAATATTTTCAAGAAATGAGCATAGGGATCTTGAAATAATACCTGGTTGTGAGTGTTTGGAAGATATGTTTCATCCAGGATCATCTCTTCTTTCTCCACTGGTTTAAGGAAAAGATTATTATGAGGAAGAAAAACTTCCTCATCTTCATTATTATCTGAACTAGAGGATTCATCATATATTGCAGTGTTGTCCTCTTGTAGTCCTGGTATGCTCTGATTCAGTAGACTGTGCTCTGTGAAGAGATCATCATGTTCTTGAGCAGGGGTATCTCTTATTACCTCAACCCTTTCAGGAGGAGGTTCCTTATATGCATCTTGTTCAAGAAATTTCTCTTTCTTCCCAACCTCAGCATTGCAACTAATAGATTGTTGATTCCCAATTATGTGAAAGCTATTTCTGATGAATGGGACTGGTTGATTGCTGCTTTCAAGCTGATTATAATGAAATTCATGACACCAGTCGACTGTTGGTTTCCCTGCATGATTAGTTTCTGTTTGGAGCTCATCATCATCATCAGTTTGATCAGAAGTTGAAAAATCATTAGTATAAACCATTTCACCAATCAAGCATATTGGGTTATCAGTTTGTTCTTTTAGTTGATCTACAAGTTTATTTTCTGTTTCAAGACAACAAGGTTTAGTAAGTAGATGAGCAGAAGTGTTTTGTTTAAATGGAGGTTTGGAGGTTGGCTGTCTGTTTAAAATTAGATCAATCTCTTCTTCTGTTAAGAGAGAGAGAATTTTCTTTTTTCTTAGGACAAAAGCACAGCGGTCTTGATGAACCTCTTCTAATGGATCTCCATTTGAGTTTGCAGGGGAAATTTGAGGTTTCTCTTGTTTTTCTTGGTCTATCTCAATTTCAAACAACACCTCATGATTTTCATGGCAGTCACTTTAACTGTAAGTTTCATGAGTTGTTTTAAGTATATTATCAGGATGCCATCCTCTTTTAATAATCTGAAATGAGTCATAACATAAAGGAAGAGACTCTGGTTGTGTTGTCTCTTCTCCTATTTTAGATTTTGTGGGTTCAGAATGGCTTATGTTTTCCTCAAGGCACTGCTCACTATTAGTTTTTGCAATCTGGTTATGAAGTTCTCTTAATAGCATTGTACAAGATATAGGTAGGTTATCAGGAATTTCCTGACAACCTTCTTCATTGCTCTCATTGTAATCTTGTTCATCATACATATCTTGTAGTGTTTGGGTTTGTTCTTGATTTGAAAGGAGCATGGGCTGCTCTATATCATCAATATTCAAATTTGCCTCATACCTTTCAAATCTTTTCCCAAGCATGTAAATCATTTTCTCCATCATGACTAGCAATTTTTCTTTATTGTTTTCTCTATAGTCTTTCTCACCTTCTTCTATAAAGTCTTGATCATCATCTATATATATATTGCTCACTGTCTAGGTCTTGTAATGGTTGAGTTTGTGTTTGAGGTCATTGTATCTTTCTAACCAGTTCAGAGTCCTTTACCAGTGGACTTATTAGGTCTTTTGGGATTGTGGAGTCGCCAGGTGGAAGATTTTGAAAATTGTTGTCCACCAACAACATGATTGGGTTTGCTCAATGCATTCCCAAGAGATTCTATAAGGACTAATGAAGTAATAGGCCTATTGGGGGCCAGTGGAGTCACCAGGTGGAAAAATTTTAGCTTTTGTAAAGGTAAAATATTTTATGGTTCCACCACCATGTTTATTATGAAGCCAAACTGAAATATTTTTGGGTTTTTCTGAGTCTCTTGATCTTATAGGTTATGAGAGTGTCCTAAAACTGACTTAACACTTAGCTAGGGTGTCAAAACATATAGAGTTCACTCTTATGGCTTGGTAACTGCTTCCTTCAAGGTTTGATAAGGTTTAATAATAATCCTAAGGGTTAATTAGTTTGTCACTGATTCAATTAAGTCCTATCATGATTACCATGCTTGGTAGTGCTTGAAGAAAGTTACTTATGTTATACTGGGCCTAAAAAGTTTGAAGAAAAGTTTTCAAACCATTATATTCTCAGTAAGTCCCACCGTGATCGCCATTATGTTGGTGTCCCATGTTTTGATAGTTTGGCAAATCAAAAGACAAGGCAACATCAGAACCAATCTTTAGAGTTCCAGGATCTAGTCCTCTTGTTCTCAGAGAGGGATCTCTCAAATGTTCGTTTGCAAAGGTTTATCTTGTGTGCTTAGCATATGGATTTTAGACTAGTTATTAAGTGCAGGTGTTTGTTTGTTTGTTTGGTTGGGTTGAATTGATACAGCAGAACATGAAAGGTCTAGGAAAGATATATAGAATGGAGAAACATCTGGTTCATTGGGCAATGGAGTCAAAAAGAGGTCATAACATACTCATCAACGGATATGGGATATCAGAGGGCAAATCTAACTTGGCCACAGGATCCTTTGGTTTTGGAATGAGATGGACATAAATGATTTGGAAAGAGAAGTTTAATTCTCAACGAAGGGAAACTTGAAAACAAAACTTGAACAATAAATAAATATTTGATAGACAGGGCTAACCATAAGTTCTACAAACATTCTTTAAGAAAATAATGACTTCAAGACAACTTTCAAAATGAAATCTAAGATTCGGGGAACACCCTATTTCCTCAAAGATTTTATTTTAAATGACTTAGAAAACATAAAAGATTCACTGATATTTGTAGTCATAGAAGAGGGAAAACCTAATACATCTATGATTACAACTATAAAAGACCTTCAAAACAACTGTTCAAGAAAAGACAAAGGGTAAGATCAAAACAGACCTCTTTAACTAACTTAAAACAATGGTACTTCAAAGGGAGACTTCAATAAGAGCTTTCAAGTGATAGCAGACAAGCAGGGAGAACCATAAATCATGTTGAAACCAACTATTTGAGCTATTATAGAAATAAACAAGCATGAGGACTAAAGAGAGAGATTGAAGACTCTAAAATACCTCAGCAGAAGAAAACATAAAACAGTGAAGGATGAACAGGTCTAAGGTGCTTCTAGGAGTCATTTCTTAGCCTAATACTTTCTATCATATTGTAGTAAGAAGTTATGGAACATAATGAAAACAGGGGAAAAACATTAAACAGTTCAGAATACTTCACCAATAGCCAAGCTCATGGATCCAATGATAGAGCCTTCACAGTAACAAGCATGCAAAAATATCATCAAGGCTTCCAAGACTTCAATTTGTTCTTCAACTTCAACATACTATGTATTTATTTCAGAGAGTTTTCAATATTACAACTAGTGATCAAACAACAACCAACCCACCTCTCATCTTCTGCAGTAGTATATATAGAAGGATGAGGAGGTGAGATCTGATAAAAGATCTCAATTACATTTAATACAGACTTAATGGCTTTTTGGACTGTAAGGGGCTCAATGAAGAAACTTACAATAGGTGTCTTCTGTATTAAATGTTTTTACATAAAGATTAAGCTCGGTGGGAGATTTTGTTGACCTTTGAGGCTCTGTGTGGCGTCGAAGTAACTCTGTAGATGTTTGTCATTAATTTGACTGCAGAATTCACCTTTTGGCTGTGTTGTGACGCAGATATCCGGTCCTGATCAATAAATTCAGCCTCTGATTGAATACTTTGAGGTACAGGTGGCATTTCAATAGTTGGGAGGAATCAATTTGCCTCAGATGTGGCGGTGGAGGTGTTTCTGTTGATAAAACACTTAAGATATTCTTTAAACTGTGTTTTAAATCGGGGATTAGGCTTTTGATAAACATTCTTAGCCGTGATCCTCGCAAAATTTGTCTTTAATCCTCTGTTCTAATAAATTTTGGCCTTTGTCACTGATATTCTTTGATTTGTGATTGACTTGATGTGCTTTTCTAGTGTGCAGGGGCGATATAGCATCAATGCCTCACGAACCATTGATGATACGTGAATTTAAAACCTGCAAATGATTTTCTTTGATGGATCAGAGGCGGGAGGATCGTCACCCTCTGCTTCTGAATTTTCTTCGGTCATGGCGGAAAAACCATTGAAAACCTTGCAAAATACAAACAAAAATTATAAAATCCATGCATATATAGGTTTATTGCTTCAGAAGGCACGTGGAGGGAGCGTGGCCGTTGGATGGCATCATCCAATGGTCGGGATTCTAATTAGAGGAATCAAAGGGAGGGCGGTAGAATCTGTTAAATCAGATTCGTCGATTGCACAGAGATCGACGGTCGGGAGAGGAGGCGGAAGGTCAAAGCAGAAAACGTTGACCGAGAGATGAATCAAGGCGATGGAATATGGGTCGTCGATCTGCAGATCAGATCGACGGCGAAGATCTATCGAATTTCGTGCTGTAGTCCGGTTAACTGTCAGGCATCTTCAGAGAGCGATAACGGCCTCAGATCGGACGGTGTACAGCGATATCGCGTGGGGTCCACGTCCGAATGTTAATGCGCGATGGACGACGGTTTTATGAACAGTGCCTAGGACACGTGTCGGCTAGCGTATGGAATCGCTGCCGATCGGGAAAAAACAGTTGTCGCCCAAAGGAAATACGATGAATACCGCGTGGTTTTTGGAATGGTTAGTGGAATGCGGGGACCACCAGGGAGACAGACTCTGCGCCGTCGATCTGTATATCAGATCGACGACGGAGAATGATTTACAAGTAGGACTGGCGGAAGACTTTATAAAATAATAAATCCGACATTTTTAAATAAAACTAATGTTTTGAACACTGGGCGGAGATAATTAATTAAAAAACGGATAAGCGCCCGGAAGGTTAGCGCTTGGTTCTAACACCAAGACGCATGTAGGGGAAAGGCTAAAGACTTAGCCCGAGGGGGCTTAAGTCCATAATACATTTATAAAAAAAAATGATTTTTATGGATTTTTGATGATTTTCAAAGGTTTAGAGGGGTTCCAATAAGGCAAAGAAGGAGTCTTTAAACCTTATCAAGGGGATTCCGAAGAAGGGAAAATGAGAACATATGAAAATGAGGGATCTTCATGGGAAATGGAGGGATAAAAACTGAGGTTAGTTTTGGCAAAAGGGGAAAAGGAAACAGGTGTTTGCAGCAATATTTTTCCTTGGGAATCAACAGGATTTCTGAAGGGGAAAAAGGCACAGTAGTGAAGATTGGGACAGAGGCAGGAGGCCTTCAAGAGTCTTCAAGAGCCAACACTTTTAGTCATAAAATTTGTTCCTTGAAGGCTCCAAGGAGTTTTATCCAGCATTTGGTATAACAAATTTTTATAGCTAGCTAACACGTTGAAGAGTTCTTGGACGGGTGTTCCAGTTGTAAATGCAACTTTTCCCATTGTTTATCAACCCTCCTCAGACACCCATGAAATTTTCTAGGACAGTTTTAAATCTTCTGGCAACTATACAAGATGCGCCACCCATTAGTAGGGTACAGTCATGTGCAAATAGATAATGATTAATTATTTTGGTTCCTCTGCAATTGTGAGGCTCGTTAAAGAAGAATTTCTTTTGTTGTGGTCCAATTTCTTGCTAAGAGATTCTTCCATTAGGATGTAGAGAAAAGGTGACAAGGGGCAGCCTTGTCGGAGGCCCTTGGAGCTTTGGAAGTAGTCACAAGGTCTACCGTTAACAAGAGGAGCTATCCAAGGTCCTATACTGCAAACCTTGATTGTATTGATGAAATCTTCGGAGAAACCAAATCTATTTAGGACAGAAGCAAGGAAGGTGAGATTAACTCTATCAAAAGCATTGGCCATGTCCATTTTAGGATGAAACCTTTTTCATTTTTAGAGAAACTTGAATGAAGGGCCTCCTGGAAAAGGATGATATTGTTGACAATCTGACAGTTAGGGACAAAGCCTCCCTGATTTTCTAAAATGAGGGAATGGAGAAGAGGTTTGAGCCTTCCAGCAAGAATTTTGGAGATGATTTTGTAAGAGGCGTTGCAGAGGGAAATTGGCCGAAATCTATTGAGAGTGGAAGGATGAGGATCTTTCGGAATGAGGGAAATGAAGGTAGAATTAGTGAATCCTCCTATCTTTTTCGTTTTGATAACGTATCTGATAATTTTTGTTAGATCCTCTTTTATAGTTTGCTAGAAGGTGCGGTAGAATGAAATAGGGAAACCATCTGGCCCCAATGCCTTCTCTGGATGCAGATCCCAAATGGCTGTCATAACCTCTTTTTCTGTGACTTATTTGGAGAGGTTATTGTTTGTTTCCTCATCTATTAGCTTTGGGATATGCATTAAGAATTCCTCCGGGTTTGCCTGGCTGTCTTCAGCTATTAGAAGAGTTTTAAAGTGCCAGAAGACCTCTTTTTTAATGTCTTTTTGCCCCTTTATTTCATGCCCTCCTTCTCCCATCATTTTTTCTATATTGTTTTTTTATTGTTCTTGTTTTGGCAAAGTTCTGAAAAAAGGTAGTGTTTTTGTCTCCAGCTTGAATCCAGAGCTACCTTGAATTTAATCTCCATGTTTCTTCCTCTTGTCTAGTATTCTTGTAAATTTTCCAGTGTACCTCTTTTTCCTTTGCTTGGCTTTCAGTTGTGTTGTCCATGCTTTCCATTTCCTCTTGGATTTTTGTTAGTTCTTATTGCAATGCTTCTTTCTCTCTGTACGGTTCCTTGTAGTTGGTCTTAGCCCAGTATTTCAATCTTACTCTTGTGGCTTTTAGTTTCATCTCCCATGTATAAGTTGGGGATCCATTAATTTTATGTTTCCATATTTTTTCCACCTCTTGTTTGAGCTCATCATGGCTGCTCCATAGTTGGTTGTATTTGAACGGGAGAGGTCCATAATTTTCAGTTGTTCCATGTTCAATAGAGATTGGTTTATGGTCTGAAGCTGCTAATGGAATAATTTTAGAGGAGATTTTGTTGTAGTTGGCCACCATGTTGTCCCTAATGAGGATTCTGTCCAGCCTCTCTTTGATATTAGCCTTCCCTAATCTCCTGTTGTCCCATGTGTATTTTCCATTTTTGGGAGGGATGTCTAATAGATTACTATGTTCCATGATTCCTTCAAGGACCTCTCCGTTTGGATTTGGCTGAAAAGTACCTCCTATTTTTTCTTCCGACTTGAGAATGAGATTAAGATCTCCTCCTAAGATAAAATTTTCTTCTTTGTCTTCCATTGTAGTTTCATTTAATGTCTTCCAGCATGTTTCTTTATACCTGTAGTGATTTGGTGAGTATATATTATATATGCTGATTTTTTTCCCATTTGCTGCATTTTCCAGATTTGTGTTAATCTAATGTCCTTTCATTGTTGAGTTCTACAGGTGCCATTTTCCTTTTTTCCATAAAGTGCTAATTCCTCCTGAAGCTCCATTTGCTGAAATTGTTTGTCTTCATAATTTTTTGTTTTTGCTATAATGTTGTCCATCTCTTGGCTGCTGATTTTTGTCTCTTGGATAAGGAGGATGTCTAGTTTTTCATTTTTTATGAATTCTTTTAAGAGGTTTATCTTGGAGGGATGACCCAACCCTCTGCAATTCCAAGAGACAACTATCATTATTTACTGGTGGTTGTAGTTGAGGGACCTTTCCCTTTGTGGACCTCTTGGACTTTTTCTTTATCCTGGTGCCTTTCTCGAGATAATTGTCCATTTCCTGCTACGTTCCAAAATTCAAATCCTTGACAGCTGCCTCATCTCTTATTCCTCTATTGGTTTTTCTTCTAGCTTTCTTTTAATTTTCAGTATAAAGAGGGACTCTTTGGACTAATTTCGAGTTAGGATCCGGTCAGAGGAGAGGGGAGGGGGGCTGGAGAGGATGGGGGGGTCCTCCTGATGGGAGAAGAAGCCCTGAGGAGGAGGGGAGCCATGGGGAAGTGGTGAATGGGAGATCAAGGGGATGGAGGAGGGGGGAAGGGAGGGGATGGGGGGGATCTGATGGGATGCGAGATTTAGATAAGATATCAAATGGATTAGAACCGAGAAAGGGGGAGGATTCGAGAATGGAGGAGGAGAGTTGGGAGGAATATCTGATTGTAGGGGGGGGGCCAAGATGGTGGAGGCGATGGTGGAGGCGACGGAGGAGGAGTAGGCTGAGATTTAGTCGCAGTCTTCAACACATATCCTCGCACAAGCCTGCATGTTGTCCTTTGGCTCGCTTCTGTCAATGTATTTGCCAATGACATTCCCTATTTCTCTCACCGAATCATCTCCCCAGCAGTGTAAGGGGAGGTGAGGTAGTCTGACCCAAACTAGAACAACGTTTGGGACATCCAATTCTAGGTCAAAATAAGGGGTCCAACGATTCAGATATAATCCTCTGGTATCCATAACGTATGGGCCACTTCTGAAGATGAGGTCCCGATCAACCTTAGATTCGAAATGAAATGTGTAGTAACCTCTGCCACAGAAACGAATGAAGATTTTTACTTGAGCGAACTGAGCCCAATTTCTTTTAACCCATTTCTGGACAGTCTTGGGAGATGGCCAAAGTCCAGTAAACTGGACAACCAAACCTTTCTGAGATAAAGAGATCATTGTTTTCCCAGGCCGGTTAGGTGGAAGGACGATCTCATGGATAGATTCAAGCCTCTTGAAAAACTTGGATATTTTCGGTCTGGTTCGTTGTGGACCCATTGATTTGATTAAGGAGGTGAAGGCAACAACAACCTCATCAAGCTGAGCTTGTGACGGTGAGATGGTGCCATCACTGAGGGGAGTCACACCTGGATCTGGCTCCGGGAGGGCCATGACGGCTGAGGCCGAAGGCTGCGCGTAGGAGACAGCTAGGGCTGGCGCTCGGACTCACAGCGCAATGCAAAAAAATATAAGGAGAGCCAATAATTTTTCACCATTTGGAAACATTTATTGTAGCAATTTTATCAAACCTTCCATGTTTTCTTTTAAACCATTCTTCAAATCTTCCATGTTGCCTTTCATTTTTGCTTCTACACCATCCATATTAGCTTCCACGTCTGATTTTAAACCATCAATATTAGCTTCCATGTTTGATTTTAAACCATTCTTAAAACTAACCATCTTAGCTTCCATTACATTTTTTGTTACTCTTTGAAAAGGTGAAATTTGTTGCACTTGGAATCATAATTTTGATATATCATGTTGTATTTCTTCCTCTTCTTCATGGGTCATAGTAGATATTTCTGGTTGCTTACTAGGTGTTTCCATTTTCTTTCTTCGAGGAATTTTGGAATCAAACAATGATATTTATACTTCATTATGCTCCTTGAATCACTTTAAACTGATTTTTCAAGAAAAACTTATGCAATTTTTTAAAAAATACACACCTTTTTCTTCGTTCGTAGGAGCTCAATATTGAATATATTATATCTTTGTAATTTTGGATCTCCAAGGTCTGAAGTTCAGTCCTACTATATTCCTCGAAATCTTTCTTCTAATGCCACAATTGAGACCAATATTGGGTTCTTCAATTTAAAGTTATGCCAAATCTCCCACGATGGCCGGATTATGGACTGGTTCAATAGAGAGAAGTTGTAAGGGATTCCACGTGTCATTGTTTAAGCATTTGGCCCTGAAATTTCTATTGGAAAAACTAAAGTCCGTGAAATTTCTACCACTTTTTACAAAATTCAAATCTAATGCATGAAACAAAATTTATGATGATTTTTCCTAGATCACCTATTTGAGATGAAATTTCAGATTCTGCAAAAACCCTAACTTCCTCAGATAATATCTTCGAAAATATAACGAACCAAGATATCAAATTCGTACATGAGGTTCACCAATATTTCAGCTCCACGTGGTTGCAATTTCAATTTCTAAAGCTTCGTAGAAAAAATATTATAGCAAACATTCCAAGATGACCTCTTTGAAGAAGCGAACCCCTAGAATCCAAAACTCTGATACTAAGTGTTAAGCAACCAACTCACAAAATAGAAGAAAAGATATATCAAAGACTTAAAATTTCGCCTCTTCGAGGGGGAAACCTCCTTCACATTACATAAATGAACAATTCTTGGATGATTCAAATGACAAAACCTCCTTTTTATATATAGGAGTCTAAGGGGTCACAATATAATCTGAGCCTACATAACAATAATAATTTAAGGGAACAACAATAACAATAGTGGGCTTTTATGGGGCACAATAATAACAATATGGGGAATACATGGGCACAACAATAACAATATGGGGACTATATGGGCACAATAATAACAATAAGGGTCTACACTAGTATTATAGGGACCTAACATCACAACTGTAGATTCTAATCTCTGAAATTTTTTGGTATAAATACCAATCTTCATCTTTGGACTGATCATTTAGGTGTAGAATTCTTTTTATCTCTGTAGAAATCCTAGGAACTGCATCATTGCTTAACAATCAACGTTCTGTATGCAAGAATTGGTTGACAAAGTCACTGAAAGAGAAATCTTCATAAATTTTCCTCACTGATGAGGTCCAATGAATTATTGACTGTGGCTTTCCTTCAAAATCTAATTTCTGTAAAGGGAACTTGAATATTCTGATTGATGATATAAAAGCAAATAGACCAAAATTTATTGGTGCTTGAATGATCCTTCAACACTGAACTGAACTTGAGAAACTGATCATGAACTATATCTGACAAGAATTGACTGAAATTGAACATAATTGAGGGTTTCTTACTAGATGAAAACACTGATAAAAACCCTAAGATAACTTCGTCTACACACTGATCATTTGGATACCCTAATAGAAAAGAAAATATGGAAATTAGTTGCCTAGAAATCTCAGGAAATATTGTAGAGGAATAGGGTGGATTTGTCTTAGGAAATTCGAAATTCTCATGTAGGAATGACTAAAAAATATGAGCTATCTATGGGAAAGTGAGCTTCTAATAAATCTCCATAAGTGCATCAATAGAAAAAGGGTGGAGGGAGTTCTGTGGATTTAATTGCAGGGATTGAAAAATTGATTCAGAGGTTATCTAATCAGGGGCTTAGTTTTATGCTAAAAAATCAAAGTTCTCAGATTGGCTCTGAACTTGAACGATCGCATAGTGCTTGCCGTTTTGAATCTGGCACACTTCGCTTCACAAAAAATGGTCTCTGTATGTTCTTGGAAACGAGTTCTGTTTTCTTTGCTAAACAGGGAAAAAAATGACAGCCAGATGCCCAGTCAATATTTTGTACTTTTGACGTGGCATGTTGACTCTGCAGGGTCATTTTTTTGGAATTTTATCAAGCAAATGGCAGCATGGCACTGGTCCGAATTGTGGGTGACGTGGTGAAGTTTTATTGGGTCATTTTTGGGCCAACCGGGTGAGGACACGTGGTGCAACCTGGGGCCGCCACGTGCCCCCCCCCCCCCCCCCAAAAAAAGGTTGAAAGATAGTGTAAAATTTTTGGGTCAAGTTTGGGTGGAGGCGTCGGGGTACAACCCTGCGACCTCCCGCCACATAGCGCCATGCCCTATCAGCCCGTCTACACACATGGTTCTTAACAGTCATAGGATTCCATATATATTTATATAAGACTTTGTATTATGGCGGGGGTAAGGTGGGGGCTAGCCCCTGGTCCATAAGACCGCAACACATAACTGTTGGTGGAGCTCCAGAACTAAGCGAAGGATTAAAGACTTAAAACACATTTTGTTAACATTAAACTAGTTTAACTAGTGCCTAATCCATAATTAATTTCAGATTAGTTTAAAGCGTGTGTTTAGCACTTAACTGCACTTAATTAGCGCTAAATCCCACTTAAATTTAATTAAATATTAACTTGGCAGATCCCTAGATTCAGCGAAGACTGCCAATTTTAGTTGCAGTTAGCTAGTTTACGACCTGAAATAGTGGGAAAAATTAAAATGGTCATAAATTTTGACATTTTCGACCAATTGAGGCTCAGAAAGAGTTTAGATGACCATTTTGAGCCATTTTGGACTCATTGGATCAGGTTACAGGAGCAAAAGAGCATTGTAAACAAGTAAATTTTACAATTTGATCATAATTTAGAGGCCCAAGCCATGGAATTTGGACCAAGGAGATGTAGCCTAAGAGGGGTGAACTCCTTCATCAAATACCCGTGTTAATGTAATGTATCGTGATGTTCAGTACTTTATTTGCTGTTTTTTGGCTCTTGTTTTTATTTTAAATTGTTCAATAAATTGATATGAAAAACACTCATGAGACTTGATAATTTGCAAGAGAACTTGAACCCTTAAGCACACATAAGACATTGAATTCATAATCTAAAAGAGTAATTAGCACAAAAACACTAACATAATCCATTCAGATCATTTTTGGTATCAAAGCCCAAGGTCTTTAGGTTTTGTTGTGCAATAATGGATCTAATTATTTGCAATTTTGTGTCATGCTTACAAGGTTAAAACTCAAAAGAGGAGAAGGGAAGCTGCTTGAGAGCCCTGCAGTTGGGTCAAGAGGAAGAAGGGAAAGGTTGCCAAAGTCTTCAACACCATCACATCCTCAAGTTGAAGTTGAGTCTTCAGTGAGCATGTCTCATGAAGGAGAACCTATCATGTCAGAATATGAGAGAGCATTCAGGAAGGCATTCTTTGATATTATTGAGATGGTTAAAGTCCTCTATGAGGGAAGGAATGTAAGGATGCAAGGAGAGAGTTTAAGGCCTCCAAGAGGAGAGGGTTCTCTAGGAGGAGGAGGCCACGGAGATGGTAAGAAGCCACCATCCACTCCACCATCATCCTCACCGCCATCTTCACCTTCCTCATCATCATCTTCCACTATCACAACTCTTCCATTTGTTCATACACCCACTTCAAAAGGATTTGGTAAATCACTCTTACTTGAACTTGATGTTAAATTTGAGCTTCCAATGTATAATGGCAAAGTGAATGCAGAGAAGCTGGATAATTGGATTCATCAATTGGAGGTTTATTGCAAAATTTAGAACCTTCAAGAAAATGACATAAAGATTCAATTGGATTCCTTGAGAATGGAGGGTTCAACACTTGTACGGTGGGAATCAAAGACACAAGAGGAGATTAAGAAACACGGTAAGATCTCAATGTCTTGGTCAAATTTATTCCTGCCATTAAAAGGAAATTCTATCCTCTATCCTACATGCAAAAAGCTATTATGAGTTGGCAAAATTTTAGACAATTGAAAGGTCAAAGTGTGCAAGATTACACTCATGAATTTAGGAGAAGAGCTCGTATGTTAGGAGTTGATTTGCATAGCCAAGAAACTTTGTTGAAGCACAACGGTGGGTTGCATAGTTACCTGAAACATGCCATCCTCATGTTTAATCCCACTAGTCTTGATGACGTCTGTGTGCAAGCTACACACCTTGAGGCAAGAGGGAAAAATGTACAAGATGAGGGTAAAAAGAAACCATTCAAGGGTGGTGAAAAATGAAAGAGTTTCAAGGACAAAAGAAGAATGCACCTGCTTGGATCTTGGACTATTTGGCTAATTTGGGTATCCGCTACCTTGCACAGATAGCTGACCAGGCCCGCACAAATTAGCATGCTTAATCTTGGTTATCATCGGAGGATCTGGATATACCACGTGTTGGACTACAGGCCTGGGCAACCTATATTGGAGCTTTACAAGTGTCGCACATTCGTCTGACAACGCAGGAGGATCAATTGATCTAGGCTATCTCTCCTAATGGAAAATACTCCCCTAAAATGGGATACTTGACACTTTTCTAGTTCAAGGAACCTCAAGAAAAACTCTGGTGGTGGCTGTCTATTTGGAAACTCAAAGCGCCGCACAAATACAAAATTTTGTTCTGGTGCATTCTTCATCTCTGCATTCCCACTATGGAACATCTCCATTGCCACGCAATACAAGGACCCTCAAGATGTTGTTTCTGCCTAATGCACGAGGAAGACACCTCGCATCTTTTCCTGGAATGTCATATCATTCTGCGTATCTGGGAACTGGTCACTCAAGGTTTGGGATGTCTATTACAATGGAGATGGAATTCAATATTGGATGCCTGGACAACATGGTGGTAGTCGACAACAAATATCACAAAATTGTGTAATCTCCCCTTGATGTTTGCTTGGAATCTTTGGATAACCCGCAACAAATACATTTTTGACAATCAGCAGGTGAATGAAGATTGCATCTGATCGGCGATCATGGCCACCTACAACATGATACCTGATGAGGTCCACCAAAAACTTGAGAAGTTTGACATACCAGAAATTATAGATCACACTCGACCATGGGCCTACTTTGATGGCGCGACCAATCAACAAGGATGTGGGGGGGGGGGGGGGGTCTATACTCTATTTAACCGAACAACACCATTATCATATTAAGATGGGTTTGGGTCCCGGAACGAACAATTTTTCCAAACTTCGATGCTTAAGACTCCTTCTGATTTTTGCCCAGGAAAAAAACTGCAACTCCATTCAGATTTTTGGAGACTCTCTTATTGTGATAAACTGGTTCAACTCAAATGCTCTATGTTACATGCACACACTGACTGCTCTTCTAAGGGAGGTTCATCACCTCAAATTACAATTTGACTCCATTTCTGTCAATCATATTTACAGGACTCAGAACAAAGTGGTAGACAAACTATCCAAAGAAGCCGCGAAGCTGATATGGGGTGCCTGGCATATCACAGAACATGATGGAGAATAGGTTTACAGGTTTTTCCATAGGCCCTTCATTGAGGATCTTTAGGCATTTCGGGTTGTTGATACATGACAGTAGATTTTGATTTATCTCATGGGGATCATTTTGTATGTTATTTATAAGACATATCTCGGCAGCTATACATATGTATATTTATCATGTTTTTTTTCATATTTATTTTTGGCACCTTCCGGTCCAATAAGTTATGAACCAAACTTACTTGCGGATACTAGATTATCATATTGTTTTTATTAGCATTATTACTAAGACTATGAATTTAGCATATATCTTTCAGCTACATGATAGCATACTCAGTAAAATGTAACATGTAATTTTTATACTCAATGAAAGATTACGAATTTTTTCTCTGTGAAAAAAACAAAAGAGGAATGCATCCATTAAGAAAGAAGGGGAGAAAACCACATGTAATCATTATTCCAAAGAGGGTCATGATGAAGCCCATCGTTGGAAACTTCATCCATAATTGAGACTTAAGAAATT
The DNA here is from genome assembly GCA_034641835.2 of Pinus albicaulis. Lineage (NCBI taxonomy): Eukaryota > Viridiplantae > Streptophyta > Pinopsida > Pinales > Pinaceae > Pinus > Pinus albicaulis. Next base: position 1,072,302,931 of record CM076577.1, read on the forward strand.
CAACAATAAGGGGAAACAAAAGACAACTGCTACCACACAATAGGATCTTGGATCTAATTTAGGAGATGAGACTAAAATTGCAACCATGGTCACAAAGGGAAAAGAAGCCATATCAAGTACTAGTTCCTCAAATTGTCATAATAACACACCAAATGAAGAAACAAGAATAGAGTTGTTTCATGTAAGAGTGTTCTCAAAATGTACAAAAATAGACACACTATTTGATAGTGGGTCTCAAGAAAACTTAATCTATGAATCCTTAGTCAAGAAGCTGAATCTTGAAACCTTACCTCATCATAAGCCATACCCATTGGTTTGGATAAGCAAAGATACAAATTTACAGGTTACAAGAAAATGCATTTTCTGGTTTGCAATTACCGCAAACTTTATTGATGAAGTTCAGTTAGATGTTGTGCCGCTTGACATATCTAGAATCGTTTTGGGTAGCCCATATCTCTATGACATGAAAGCAGTCTTTTATCGCCATGAGAACAAGTACCACTTGTTCAAATATGGGGTGGAATATCTTGTGAGAGCTCATTGAAAAAAGCTAAACCTCTCTTTGGTTAATTTTGGGCAAATGAAGAGACTAGTGAACTTAGGCAAAAAAATTGTGCTTCTCATGATCAAACAAAAGAATGATAAGGATTTTGAATCTTTTGAAGGCTGTGATGATAGATTAAAATTTGATTTTTTTGATGTGGTAAGTCAACATGGCGAGATGTTTCAAGAGCCAAAGGGGTTACCTCCCAAGAGGGGAATCCAACATGAGATACAACTGCAGCAGGATGTTCCACTCCCTAACATTGGCATGTATCGCATGTCGATAATAGAAAGTGCATAAATCAAGAAGAAACTCCAAGAATTGTTGAATAAAGGTATCATTTGTCCATCTACCTCGCCATGTGGTTCAACAATTGTATTAGTGCCCAAGAGGGATGGAACATGGCGCATGTGTGTGGATTTTCGTGCACTCAACAAAATCATGACAAAGAATCATTATTTGCTCCCAAGGATTGATGATTTGCTTGATCAATTGAGGTATGCAAAGTATTTCACTAAGTTATATTTAAGAAGTGGTTATCATCAAGCTAGAATAACTGAAGAGGACATGTGGAAGACTGCATTTAAAACTAAACAAGGATTGTTTGAGTGGCTTGTTATGCCTTTTGGTCTTTGCAATGCTCTAGCTACTTTCATCAGAGTTATGAATGATGCATTAAGACCATTTCTAGATGAGTTTTTCATTGCCTACTTAGATGATATTTTGATATTCAGCAAATCACAAGAAGAACATGTGATGCATGTGAACAAGGTGCTTGATGCCTTGAGAAAAGAACAATTTTTTTTGAAGATGTCGAAATGTGAATTTGGAAAAAATTATTTAGTGTATTTGGGACATATTGTTGGAGGAGATGAGTTGAAGATAGACCCCTCTAAAGTTGAGGTCATTGTGAATTTGCCTACACCCAAGTCAGTCACAAAGGTAAGAAGTTTTCTAGGAGCAACACAGTATTGGAGGAAGTTCATTGCTAATTTTTCCTCTATTGCAACTCTGCTACATGCATTTACAAGTGTTAAGAAAGTCTTCTAGTGGGGAGGAAATTGGCAAAAAGCATTTGATTCTTTGAAGAAGAAGATCAGTTCAGCCCCAATACTAGCATTACCAGACTTGAGGCAACCCTTTGAGATTCAAACAGATGCAAGTGACTATGCCATGGGTGCAATCCTCTTACAACATGGTAAGACTATTTCATTCCATTCAGAAATGTTATGGTGCAATGATAAATTATCCTACATATGACAAGGAGCTATATGCATTGGTACAAAGTGTGAAGAAATGGAAACATTATTTGATGGGAAAGGAAACCATCATTCACACCGATCACCAACCATTGCAATACGTGCAATCACAAATCAAATTGCAGCAGTCAAGGCACTTTCGATGGATGTGATTCTTGCAGCAATTCCACTTGGTCATCAGGTATAAGAAAGGTATATACAACAAGGTTGTTGATATGCTTTATAGGCCTATTATTAATGCAACTACTTTAATCAAGAATACTTTTGTTTTACATGAAAGTTACATTGAACAATATGCATTTGACAATGACTTTCAAAATGTTTATTCAAACTTGAGGAATTAGATTATCATGTTCATAATAACTTGTTGTATCATTTGGGAAAGATTTTTATTCCACAGGGTGAGAGAGTGAATGTCATAAGGGAAGCACACACTTCTCTTATTACGAGACATTTTGGTGTAAGAAAAACAGTGGAAATTTTTCACAGGTATTATTATTGGCCTCATATGCTTCAAAGTGTGTCATGTTTTATTAAAGGTTGTTCTTTATGTGCAGTCAGTAAGCCTAGTAATAGGAAGTTAGGATTGTACACACCACTCCCGGTTCCTTCACGTCCATGGGAGAGTCTCTCTATGTATTTTGTAGGAGGTCTTCCTTTGTCAAAAAGAGGTCATGATTATTTGTATGTATGTAGTTGTGGATAGGTTCAGCAAAATGTGTATTTTGATGCCATATAAAAAGAAAGTTACAGCTGGACAAACAACTCATCTTTTATTTCAAAATGTTTGGGTTCATTTTGGGTTGTCTACATCTATTGTAAGTGATCGATATTCTCAATTTGTTGGGAATTTTTGGTCAAGTTTATGGGACTTGAAGGACACTAAGTTGAAGAAGAGTACAACCTTTCATCCGCAAATAAATGGTCAAACTGAGGTGGTTAATAGAACAATCATTCATCTTCTTAAAGGATATTGCAGCAAATATCCTAAGTTGTGGGATGAATAGTTGCATTACATTCAATATGCTTACAACCGTGCAAAACATTCTTCTACTCAAACATCGCCATTTGAGGCATGTCTTGGTTACTTTCCAAAGTCGCCACTGGATTTCATCTTTGGGAAATATGTAGATATCGATGGACATAGTAACATAGATAAAGCAAAGAAATTCACAGATAAAATTCAGTTGATTCATAAAAAACTGCAAGAGAAACTAGAGAAAATTCAAGGAAAGTACAATGCGAGGCATGAAAAACATCGGGTGGATCATAAGTTTCAAGTTGGTGATGAAGTTTGGCTTCACATTAGCAAGGAAAGGCTTCAAGGAGAAGGTAAAAAGCTGAAACCAATCTGTTATGGTCCTTCAAAATTCTGGAAAAGATTGGTAACAATGCCTTCAAGCTTGATTTTCCTTCATACATGCAAATTTATTCAATTGTTAATGTTGAAAGTTTGAGATTGTATGAGCCTCCTTTGATTGAATATCAAGGAGAGAATGTTCAGCTGCCATCTATTGAAGATTTTTCTCCAGATTTATTTGTTGAGCTATAACAAGACACCATACTTGACAAGAGGAAAAGGAGATCGACAAGAGGAAGTGTCGACTATCTTCGAGTGGGGCTTAAAGGAACAAATCCTTCAAAGGCCAAATGGATTGAAATTAGGAAGGTGAGGGAACTATACCCTCAACTATTCAACAACTAAATATGATCTTTTGGGGTCCAAAAGCTTCCAGTTGGGAGGAATGATCAGGGGCTCATTTTTATGCTCAAAATCAAAGTTCTCAGATTGACTAACCTAAAAGACCACGTAGTATTCGCCATTATGAATTCGACGCACTTCGTTTCACGAAAAATGGTCTCTGTATGCTCCTGGAAATGAGTTATGTTTGCTTTGCTTAAAAAAAAAAAAAAAAATGACAGTCAAATGCCTAGTCAGTAGTCCATACTACTGGTGTGGCATGCTGACTGTGAAGGGTAATTTGTTTGGCATTTTATCAGGCGAATGGTAAGCTTCCAAGTGGCAACATGGCACTGGTCTGAATTGTGGGTGAAATGGTGAAGTTTTGTTGGGTCATTTTTGGGCCAACTGGGTGAGGACACGTGGTGCAGACTAGGGCCGCCACGTGCCGCCCCCCCCCCCCCCAAGGTTAAAAGACAATGTAAAATTTTTGGGTCAAGTCTGGGTGGAGGTGCCGAGGTTCGACCCCGCGGCCTCCCGCCACACAGCGCCATGCCCTACTGGCCCGCCTGCACCATGGTTCTTAACAATCATAGGATTCCATATATATTTATATAAGACTTTGTATTATGGCGGGGGTAAGGTGGGGGCCAGCCTCCGGTCCATAAGACCACAACACATAACTGATGGCGGATCTCCAGAACTAAGCGAAGGATTAAAGACTTAAACCACATTTTGTTAACCTTAAACCGGTTTAACTAGTGCCCAATCCAGAATTAATTTCGGATTAGTTTAAAGCACGTGTTTAGCGCTTAATTGCACTTAATTAACATTAAATCCCACTAAACTTTAATTACAAATTAACTTGGTGGACCCCCAAATTCGGCAGAGACTGCCAGTTTTAGTTGCAGTTAGCTAGTTTAGGGCCTGAAATAGTGGGAAAAATTAAAATGGTCATAACTTTTGAAGTTTTCGACCAATTGAGGCTCAGAAAGAGGCTAGATGACCATTTTAAGCCATTATGGACTCATTGGAGTCGGTTATAGGAGCAACAGAGTATTGTAAATAGGTCAATTTGACAATTTGAGCATAATATAAAGGGCCAAGCCATGGAAGTTGGACCAAGGAGATGTAGCCCAAGAGGGGTGAACTCCTTCATCAAATACCTGTGATAATGTTATGTATGGTGATGTTCTTTATGTTATTTGTTGCTGTTTGGATCTTCTTCTTCTTCTTCTTCTCTTTTTTTTTGTTTTTTTGTTTTTTGTTTTTGTTTTTGTTAAATTGTTCACTAAATTGACATGAAAAACACTCATGAGACTTGATAATTTGCAAGAGAACTTGAACCCTTAAGCACACATAAGACATTGAATTCACAATCTAAAAGAGTAATTAGCACAACAACACTAACATACTCCATTCATATTATTATCGATAAAAGAGTTTCATTATTTTGAGCAACTATAGCTCTTTGAATTGGGAGGTATCGGGCTTCACACCAGGTTACAAATTCTGGGAAATGTTGGGTTTGGGGGAAACAAAACTGAGGGATGAAAGATTCCCAGAAGGAGAATTCATCACTGGCATCCTCACACTTCTGGAATACCCAATTGTGAAGCTCATGCAGATCAAATTCATTGTGGGTTTCTATTATTTTGAATTGGGTATCGACGAGAGGTGGTTCATCAAGGTTAATTACAAGGGGTAGGAGAGGACTATCGACAAATACCTTGGATTTTCCCTTATGGATGGCCATTTTGGAAAGAATAAAACTATAAGAAATGATTGATAATTTTACCCGGGAGTAATGGTGACTGATAGTTGATGGTCACTGGAGTTTGCTTGGAGCACGTTCAGAATGCTCTAGTTGTAAGTGGAAGGTGAACGAGTTTAGTTTAGCAAGGATATTGGTTTTATTATGATGTTCATAACTCATTTCCATCGGGTTGACTGTTAATTGCATGGGGAAATAAATGAATTAGATGTTGGCAGGAGTGATTAATGTAATAATGATCGTCTGATCAATTTATTGAGAGGGATAGTTATGATAATGGAGAGTTGGTGGAGGGGAAAAACGATTTTTTTGGCGGGGAGAGGGGGGGGGGGGGGTGGTCAGAGTTTCAAAGAGGCGGTTTGAGGTAGGGGGGTCCTGCAATTGACGAGAGTGCGACACATATTCTAGATTGGGATAGGGGAAACCGCTTTGTGGATCCCCCCGCCTCCTTCCTTAACTGTCGGGAGTGCGGGGGGTCTCACAATCAATTTGCTGCATTGATCTGTGCGCGCACAATCTTGACCGTTGAAAGCTGCATGAAGGTTATTGTCTTCGACGACAAGTCAAATCAAAATTTTATTTACAATATATTATTGAAAAATATTATTTAATTGCCGAATAAATACAATAAGCGACATTTAAATTTGTTCGCTTATTCTTACGCATACTAATACTTCTTTATTTTTTCTCTATTCTTTCTTTTATTGGTTTATTCTCTTTTTTTTTTCTTTTCTTTTTAAATCAACAAAAAATTGTAAAATAATTCTAAGGGTAAAAATAAGTTACAACAGGTTCCTCAGCCATACAGGCAAATCACCGCTCTTTATAATGCTTTCACCTAGCAAATCTCTATGAGGGTTCTTCAGCTGGTTTGATCTTTCCAAAGCTTGATTGATTACCAATCTTGATCGTAGCCTTCACTGCGTCTTCCATTGTTCTTCTCCATTGCTTGTGCACTTTCTTCCACAGTCTCTGTGCACAAGAGAATGAGAGAGTCTATTCTTCGTTGTCTATGTGTATGCACCCAATCCCCCAAATAGACAAACTATTTGTATTTTTCCGAGCTCCATGCAAGTCAACTTCCTAAGACATCGCAACCCATGTTGGCTTTAATATTTTATCCTCTTCTTGCTTGCTGTTAGAGCTAAAGGACACCCAGACTTGTCCATCATTTTTGTAGTTAAATTTATTGCTCAGTCAGCCCATTTAAAACCACTCAGCCAACCAGGACTGATATTTAAACAACCCATTCCTTAAGAAATCTCCTTCCTTAAGCAATCTTGAATTTGTGTCCCTTCTTCTCAGTCTTTTTATTATTATAAATAATTACAATGATTTACAATGAGAGAAATATTAATTAGGGGATGCCACATTTGTACATTAAGAGATTTAATCCCTCTTGACGCTCGATATATCTCTAGTTAAGATGGATCTAAGCTGGTCTAATGAAAGCATAATTGTAATTTATAAGTCATGGTTTTTGTCCAACCATATACCTTCCTTGTAGCCACACTACCATATACACTAAAAATGTTTGATATTGATTTTAGTGGCATTGCAACATAACTAATGTTGAGTCAAATAAAGATCTTTTGTAAGATCTACTAGATTCTTGATTGAAATTGCTTTGTGTTATGTTAAACGTGCAAATATACACGATAAAACAATATCTAACAATAAAATATTACTATATCGTTATGCTCTAATACAAATAGAGCTAAAACTTGCCATCTTTTTGACATTATTTATAACTCTTAACACTTACATTCTTCATTCATATCGTAAAATTATATTATTATAATAACATACATTAATTAACTAATAAACATAAAAATTAAGATCACATACATTAACTAACAAATAAACCTAAAAATTAATATAGTAAGATCCAACAAATAAACATAAAAATTACTATAGTAAGATAGTTTTGTGATGGAGTCTAAATAACTATTAATCTTTGACCAATCAACATTTTAGAAATGCAATGTTTCCTTACATTATACTTTTTCTTGAAAATTCTATAAATTATTATTTTTCATTTCATGGTATAATTTTTGAAAATTCTATAAAAGGTAATTCTTTTAACAGTGAAAACACCTATCATAGAAGCAAATTTCATTACCAATTAATTTTTCATGAATGATTTTTGATTCTAAGACCATGAAAAATTCAATTTGATCATTGTCTTGAATACATTTTGAAAATTGTAATTTCATGGGTCATTTATTTATTTGTTATTTTTACGATTTAGTAACAGATTGTGCAAAAGAAAAAAAGACCTGGATGCGGAAAATTAACAAATGGCTTAGTAAATGGGGCATTTTCTTGAGCATGTGTCTTACAAACAGTAATGATCAGGAGCTCAAATCTGAGCTTGGGAAAAAGCTCAAAAATGAAAGTGCTCAAATTGATTTGGAACCTGAGCGACGGGATAGGCATCAACGATACGATCCCAACGCCGCAAACGGCACTGAAAATCGACGCTGTATGAAGAAGTTCTTCAACTTTGAAGTTCTTCAATTTCAGTAAAAAAAATGCCAGTTTGACTTTAGAAATTGGCAAATATTTTTAAAAAAGAATATTTCGGGAATATTCTAGAAATATTCTTTGGAATATTCCACGAAATATTCCTTGTGGACCAGTTGTTTTGTGACAAGTGTCTCTCTGCAATTGGCTGGAGAGTTGTTCACAATGGAAATGGCGTGTATTAAAATTTTGTGTGTTTGTGGTTTGAACCCGCGACCTATGGTTAACAAGCACTAAACTTTACCATTGGCCCACGGCCTTTGGTTTTGATATGTGAAGCACAAAAATTATATTTATTATAACTGTTGTAACGGTTGGCCCCCAACAGTTAATGCAGAATGTGCGACCACATGATCTATGACATTAATTGCCAACAGAAAATGCTCTGCCAATTTTAGCGCCATCCCTCTATTTTAGGTGGAATTCCACTTTTAGCTCCAGTTTACTACAGTTGGCCCACAATTAGTGGGATTTTTGCCTAACATTGGGCAAAATACAGTTTGGAGCATATCTTTCACATGGGAGATCCTTTTGGAGTGATTTTTTTTTATATATTTTGGGTCTCTTCAACCTTATGGACTTAATGGAGCAGGTCTGAAATCTAACAGAGGTCATCTTCAGAGGTTTAAGCATCGAAGAAGATGAAGGAGCCATCAGGGCCTGGAAGGAGAAGGCTGTGTATTGGACTGTGTTTCTCTGTTTAAGGTAAATGAATAGACATTCTTAGCTATTTCATGCCTTTTGAATCTGTTTAGGTGGTTTGCAGAGCCTGTTAAGAACTTTAGAAAGCCAAAAAGCTTCATTTAAGTTCTAGAGGCCATTTTCCAAACAGAGTGTGTAGGCGAAACCGGAGCAGCTGGAGGCCGTTTTTGAGGAAACAAAATTCTATCTTGACTATTTCAGTTATTCTGGAACCAATGGAAGTGGTTTCAGATCATTTTGAGTACTTCTACAGCTCGAGAATTTGATATGAAGTCGTGGGAAGCCCTGGGCAAACCGTGGAGGAGAGCCATTTTTGGGGATGTTGTGCTTAATGTAAGCAATTTATCAGTTGTTATTTGATGTCTGATCATTATTGGATTCAACAGTAGTGGTTTTAGGAGCAGAAACAAAAATCTGAGGGAGTTTGTGCCATTTAGAAGCTCAGAGAAGCTTAGTGCACCAACAGAAGGATGTGTGTCCATGGAAGCCTAAAGCCGTTTGCAGGAATTGGACAGCCATTAAAGGGATTTAAAATGGTATTCTTAGCCCTTTGAATCATTTTCGTATTCATTGTCCTTAAGTGTGGAGCTTGTAAAAGAATTTAAGTACCTTAATCCCAAAGAGTCTAGTCATGTTGACGAAGCTCAAAGGAGATGTAGCCCAAGAGTTGGGGTGAACTCCTATATTATATTGCTGTTGTGTTTTGTTATTCTATGGCTGAATTATGTTGCTGATATACATGTTAAGTTTCAGCAAAAACAAATAAACTTAAAACACATAAACAGAAGAAAAGACACACCTCTTCCAAACAAAAATTCTGCATAATGTCAAGTTTGAGTAAGGTCATAATTAAGTCTGAGTGTTTACTTCTATTATTTCTTTAGGCAGAGTCTGTAAGAGGGTCAGGTAGCTTTTGGATTCATCCTTTCTTTGAAAGTTGACATATCCGGTAAATGCCCCTACAGTCTATCTTTGTATTAGAAATAAGAAGTTCTCACATTTTCAGATTTAAAACTTGGAGTATTTGCACTCATTTACATAAATGAAAATGGATACCTTGCACCCTTTTCAAGTACAATCCATTTTCAGATCAGATTGGTATCAGAGCTTGGGTTGAGCATTTGTTATTGTGCAAAAGGTTTTAAAACAGTGTAAGAGATTTACTGTTTATTGATTGCAAAATGGTTGCATGTATGAGTTTTCTTGAGTTGGAAGGATAGCTGTTGTTAGCTGAGTCTTGGAAAGGATTGAAGACTATTTTCCTTACCCAATTTACCTCAAGATTATCTTTGGAAAACAAACTCAAATAGTTTGTGTTTTATGGCTGCTTGAATGAGATGGGGTCTTTACTGACATTCGGTTAAAAGCTTGTCGTTTGATTGAAAGCTTTGAGGACTTTTTTTTGGAAGTTCCTTTTGGTTGTTTTGACAATTCACATAATGTCAAATTCTTCTACAAGTGAAGTTTCCTCTTTCCCGAGATTCTTCAATGATGACATGAAAAATGAGTTCTTTAAGGTGAAGGACATGGTGCAAATTCTCCTTGAGGATCAAAGGGAAAGTGTTCAACTTCGTGCACAATTGCTAGCTATGCAGGAAGAGAAAGAAGCCATTCTTCAAAGACTGCATAATATGGAGTTGCAGCTTCTTCAAGTTCAAGAAGCTTTGTCCAAGAAAATACCTCATCTTCAGGATGTAAATCATGAGATAAATCATTCTGATTTGTCTTCAGTTTCTTCTATTGAAAAGTGTGTTGGTTCTTTTGAAAGGCATACAAGAGGTATTGGGTCCAAATTGATGTTGAAAATGGGCTATCAAGAAGGCAAAGGTTTGGGCAAGCATGCACAAGGCATTGTTGAGCCTATTTGTGTTGTGGAGCGTCCCAAGAATATTGGTCTTGGCTGTGAGCAACTTAATGGCGAAGCTTTGAGCACATGCATTCAAGAATGTGATGCAAATTTGAAGAGAACATTTCTCCCAAGTTCTCAATTACATCAATGTCATGTGGCAATCTTCCTTACCATTGTTTGAAGCCTTTGTTGCAGCAAGAAGATGGTAGACATGCAGCTTATGGCAAGCATGCAAAGCAACATAAGAGGATTTATTGTACATATTGTGGTTGATTTAACCATCATGTTTCGAGATGCTGGATGAGGAAGAAGGCACACATGAAGCAGATAATGCAAAGACTACCTTCAAAGAATGTGCATATGATTTGCACTTTTTGCCAAAAGAAGGGACATGTTGTCTCTCATTGTTGGACTTTGCATCCAACTCGCCGTCCCACGCACATGCAGCAAGAGGACAAAAATATTAGCGAAGGTGGAATCATGGATTCCATTATTAATGTGGAAAGTGAAGTTTCACATGAGGAAAAGTTGCAGTAGCAAAAGTTGCCATGGAAGTGGCTTGGTGAGAAGTGGATGGACTTCTTGACACAGTAAGATGTACTCCTTTTGTACATATGCAAATTTCGGATGTATGCATGTAATTTATGCTGTAATATCTTGTTTGTTTTGAGCCACCTTAGATCATTGATCAAGGTAGCGTTGTACAGTTTCATTCTGTAAATTTCTCATCAGAAATTTCTGTGTGAGTTCAAGAAAGTCAGTTGTGGACAGTTGTGGACAAGCGCATTCAGAAAGGGAAATGTCGATTTCTTTTCATTTGTGCTTCAATTTCATTTTCTTTTCAAGGCAAAAAATTTTGAAGGGCTGAAGAGAAGAGAATTTTTATTCTTTCATTTGTTGTACTACAGTTTAGATCTTCATTTCAGTAAGCTTTTGGGGACCAAAAACCTCTCATTTGGGAGGTGTGATCAGGAGCTCAAATCTGAGCTTGGGAAAAAGCTCAAAAATGAAAGTGCTCAAATTGATTTGGAACTTGAGCGACAGGATAGGCCTCGGCGATACGATCCCAACGTCACGAATGACACTGAAAACCGACGCTGTATGAAGAAGTTATTCAACTTTGAAGTTTTTCAATTTCAGTAAAAAAAAGGCCAGTTTGACTTTAGAAATTGGCAAATATTAAAAAAAGAATATTCCGAGAATATTCTAGAGATATTATTTGAAATATTCCACAAAATATTCCCTGTGGACTAGTCGTTTTGTGACAAGTGTCTCTCTGCAATTGGTTGGAGAGTTGACTGTGTGATGGCGGACCAATCAGAGGCCACCACGTGGTAGGGCCAGAGGCTGCCACGTGGCCCCCAGTTCACAATGGAAATGGCGTGTATTAAAATTTTGTGTGTTTGTAGTTTGAACCTGCGACCTATGATTAACAAGCGCTAAACTTTACCATTGGCCCATGACCTTTGGTTTTGATATGTGAAGCACATAAATTATATTTATTATAACTGTGGTAACGGTTGGCCCCCAACAGTTAATGCGAAATGTGCGACCACATGATCTATGACATTAATTGCCAACAGAAAAAGCTTCGCCAATTTTAGCGCCATCCCTCCATTTTAGGCGGAATTCCACTTTTAGCTCCAGTTAACTACAATTGACCCACAATTAGTGAGATTTTTGCCTAACATTGGGCAAAATACAGTTTGGAGCATATCTTTCACATGGGAGATCCTTTTGGAGTGATTTTTTTTTTTTGATTTTGGGTCTCTTCGATCTTCTGGACTCAATGGAGTAGCTCTGAAATCTAACAGAGGTCATCTTCAGAGGTTTAAGCATCGAAGAAGATGAAGGAGCCATCAGGGCCTGGAAGGAGAACACTGTGTATTGGACTGTGTTTCTCTGTTTAAGGTAAATGAATAAGCATTCTTAGCTATTTCATGCCTTTTGAATCTGTTTAGATAGTTTGCAGACCCTGTTAAGAACTTTAGAAAGCCGAAAAGCCTCATTTAAGTTCTAGAAGCCATTTTCCAAACATAGTGTGTAGGCGAAACCGGAGCAGCTAGAGGCCGTTTTTGAGGAAACAAAACTCTATCTTGACTATTTCAGTCATTCTGGAACCAATGGAAGTGGTTTCAGATCATTTTGAGTACTTCTACAGCTCGAGAAGTTGATATGAAGTCGTGGGCAGCCCTGGGAAAACCGTGGAGGAGAGCCATTTTTGGGGATGTTGTGCTTAATGTAAGCAATTTATCGGTTGGTATTTGATGTCTGATCATTATTGGATGCAACAGTAGTGGTCTCAGGAGCAGAAACATAAATCTGAGGGAGTTTGTGCCATTTAGAAGCTCAGAGAAGCTTAGTGCACCAACAGAGGGATGTGTGTCCATGGAAGCCTAAAGCTATTTGCAGGAATTGGAAAGCCATTAAATGGATTTAAAATGGTATTCTCAGCCCTTTGAATCATTTTCGTATTCATTGTGGTTAAGTGTGGAGCTTGTAAAAGAATTTAAGTACCTTAATCCCAAAGAGTTTAGTCATGTTGACGAAGCTCAAAGGAGATGTAGCCCAAGAGTTGGGGTGAACTCCTATATTATATTGCTGTTGTGTTTTGTTATTCTATCGCTGAATTATGTTGCTGATATACATGTTAAGTTTCAGCGAAAACAAATAAACTTAAAACACATAAACAAAAGAAAAGACATACACCTCTTCAAAGCAAAAATTCTACATAATGTCTAGTTTGAGTAAGGTCATATTAATTAAGTCTGAGTGTTTACCTCTATTATTTCTTTAGGCAGAGTCTGTAAGAGGGCCATGTAGCTTCTGGATTCATCATTTTTTTGAAAGGTGAAATATCCGGTAAATGCCCCTATAATTTATCTCTGTATTAGAAATAAGAAGTTCTCACATTTTCAGAGTTAAAATTTGGAGTATTTGCACTCATTTACATAAATGAAAATGGATACTTTGCACCATTTTCAAGTACAATCCATTTTCAGATCAAGTAAAGAGATAAAAACTTTTGTTATGGATAAGTTCCACAAATGTACTTCGGAGAAAGAGTTAGGGAAAAAGAAGAAGCACTACATTGAAGAGTTTAACCCCATGCATAACCATCAACAAAAGGCGTACATAAGGCTTAATATTTCTTGGAGATCTAAAATTTTTATTGCTCAATTAAGGACTAATTCTCATCAACTCCGCTGTGAAACCAGGAGCTGAAAAAGGCCAAAAGAAATATGGGAGGAAAGAGTATGCATTTTTTGCTCCTCTGGAAAAATGGAAACATAAAAACATTTCATTTTAGAATGCGAGATCTTCAAAGACAGCAGGGAAAACTATGCAAGTATTTTGGCAGCGAGTTCTTGGGATAATCTATTCAGCGAAGAGTTTGTCGATACGCTGGGAGCGGTTATTGTATTTCACAGGAAAAGCGCCGAATACTAGAGTGAGATAGAAAAGCAATCTGTGCCATAACCTATTTTTAGCTTCGCGGACATTAAAAATTCTCTCTTTCTTTCTTAACACCGTGGCATGAACTTGTTCTTTTTCTTCACCTACGCTCATGACCTGGTTGACGTGGCACAGGTCAACGACACAAATTCCAAGGTAGTACGGACGTCCGTTGTTGCCCAAATAATCCGAATTCCAAGGCAAGTGGAGCGGGAATTTTGTGTGGCAAAAATCTCCCAGAGGTCATCTTCTTATTGTATGGAGGAGTTCTAAGCTTCTGAAAGGAAGAATGGCAGCTGAACAAGATGCTGCTCCGGAGATGGGCCTCTCTCAAACAAACATCAATTGGGATAGGTAGGTCACCGTCTTTCTCCATTTCTGCAACCATTTTGCATTGGAGGTCCTCCCAAATCAATAAAAACCACATCAGTTTATTGTTTTCCTGTCGGTTATTTGCTCTAATCGACATGGCTAAAACAATGGATTGTTTCTACCTTCTATCCCCGATCATGTGGTAATTACCAGTTCTGAATTCAAAATGGCGTTTGTGGGTCAGGGTTTGGTGTTTTGCTGAGATGGAGCGAGTTTTGTGTTTTTACGAGACGCGGTCAGTGGTTTGTGTTTTGCCGAGACGGGGTCAGGGTTTCCGTTTTGCGGATATGGGTTTAGGGCTGCTGATTCTTGATTTAGTGCAGTTCAATAAAATCTTAAGCATTTTATATACAGGTTCATCTGCTGAACTCTTAAGCTGTTCTTATTTTTCATGCTCAAGTGTAACTTTGCTTGCTGGCAATAAAGGTAGCCGAGTCAAGCAAAACGTTATAATGCAATTGACGTAAAATTTTGAGATTTGTTGGTCTGACTACACAAGGAGAATGGGAGAGAGAAAATAACTGCATAGCAACAAAGGTTCAACGGGGCAGCACAATTAAGGTGGAAAGTGTCAGACTCGTGGAGAATAGAAAAGAACCCTCATCATCCTGATCTGTCATTTTATCAATTTTATTTTGATAATAAACTTCCTTGAGTAAGCGAAACAAAATTTGCAGCAAAAAATTCTCGAAAATAAGAACTTTTATTCAAGAGAGATGGATTCCTAGGAAAACCAGGGTGACGCACAGACGTGGTAGTGAGGGAGAGAACCGAACTGAGGCTCTAATACCAGACTAATACATGCACACGGTGGAGAATTGAAGACAGAGAAGAATAGACCGTGTCTCTAAATCGATGTGATTTCCAAAAACCCTTTTAAAATGGAGAACCAGTTAACATTTGTTTGAGCCATCCTATGCTTGACACCACGAGAGATGCGATATCTTGAATTGTTTCCTCAGATAGTGTCATCTTGACTATATTTCCAATTGTATGTAGAGATGCCCAACAATCACCAATCTTTTATGATTGGCTTGGTGGAACTTGCAGACAGATATAGCGTAATGTGTTCCTATGGGATCTCTGGAATTTATGTATTCATTCGCGACTCTCCTGTGAAACTGCTAGACAAGTCTTGGCTGATCCTTTTCAAATTGAGTCAATAACATTGTATTCTTGACTCGCTCACATTTGAATTAAACAAGGTCTTGTAGATTTCTAGGTTGTGGACGGTACATAAATGACCTTTACAGAGTTGCATGATAGCAGCCAAAATAATGCCTGATATAAAGGGAGAATATAATATCACAAGTAAAGCTTTTTACGTAATTATTCATCGGAAAGGGATTTTCAATGCTTGAGACCAAGATCACCAAATTTGAAGGCTTGAGTGAATAGCCACAGTCTCATGTTCTCTTGAATGGGAATATAGTGACAAATACCTAGACGACTATTAGCTTCTGTTATAATCTATGTCATTTCCTAGGAAAATTTTGAACCCAAAAGAAGAATAATTTGTAATGTTTAGTGACATTGTTTCTCCAAGAGTCTAGGTCCTAGGAAGTGATGTTGGGCTACCAATGGACAAGTGTCGATTATTGTCAGAGGTGCAGCATGATTTATACAGGCTCTCAAAATAGTTGGTTGACAAATGAGCTTTTTGGGCAGGAAAAGCAAGAAACTTCAAGCTGTAGAAAAAAAAGTGAGATGAGTGGAAACTAGAACAATAATTGAAGGATAAGTTCAAGTATAGGCTATGGAAAATGCTACTCTTGTATGTTGTTTGGACAACTTCTGCATGGTGATGCTAAAACTATATAACTATTCCAGTAGGAGTGGTAATTATGCATGAATTATGACACTCATTGCAAATTTTGAAGGAAGAGCCCAAGTAGGCATGTCTTCAAATCTTTTTGCTTTTTAGGCTGGGTTCAAGTATGGATAAGAATGGAAATTTTTGAAGATATGGTAAGCCTAATGAGGTAAGAATTGTTACGAGAGAAAGTGTATGGTCATATACCATCTATGGCAAAAATGCTATAAGAAACAATAAAGAATCAGAAAGATCATCCATAATAAACACTATTCCATTAGATAACATCTTGAAGAGACCTGCCGCCTAATGTCTTCATTGCCATTCCAATGTTGTTTCTCGCTTGATTAGATAATTTAAGATAATTTTATTGCTCTCCAACAAGTGACCATAAATAGGTCAAAGGGATTGCTAGGTACATTAGAAACAACACATAGTGGGAGTGCTAGTGCAACTTCTATAAAAGCATATCTATTCATTAATGTTAAAGACCTAGAGTCTAAAGCCTATAATGAAAGAAACAAAAAGATACAAAGCTGGGAATCCCATAGAAGAGAGAATCCGTCTCAAAAACCTGAGAGGAATGTCTTGTAGAAATTTCACCCCCACTCCGATTTTCAATTTCACCTTATCACTCCCATTTAGTTAAATGCTCTTTCCCATAGTCATACATTCAACAATTCTGGAAATGAAATAAATTTCTGAAAACACGAATTTGGAGATTTCACAAGTGCTGGAAATGCAGAAATAAAAACATAGGAAAATAGTATAGGCACACACAGAAAAATAACAAAGTGATTTTTTGTCAATGTAACCCTGGAAAAACCCCCTACAACTCTTGGGGAAAACCAATTTGAGAGCTCCTTTATTTCTAAAAACTGCTTTTACAGTGAAATAGAAATACACAGTAAAATTCCAGCAACCACAAATTTACTTATCTCGAATTCCGTGCTTAGCATCCACCTCGGAAAACGTGCCAACAACAAAACATAAATTTACAGCATTAAATGTTGTACAGACAACCTTGAAAATTGTGTCGGACAACTATATGGACTGCCTTAAACTTCGTGCCAAAACTAGCTGTATGGATTTCTCGAAATTCATGCCCAAAAAAGTGCTGAACGCTGCTTCGATTTTTGTGCTTGAAAACCAGCTGTACGGTTCTTGAAATTCGTGCCTGAACTACTGTAATAAATGTGGTATTCTCTCTCCTCGATTTTTGTGCTAAGTTGCCTCGAAAATCGTGCCCAAATTCTGCTGTACACTGCTAAAATAATGCCTTGGAATGCATGCCAAGGTTCTGCTCTTCTTCTTCTTCTCTACTCAGAAATTCTCTCTTGCTCTCTCTTCCTCTTTCTCTCAATCTGCTCATGAAAGTTTGAATGATCTTTTCTCTTCTTTTCTCCTTTTACCCTAACCCTAAGTGACTTTTGGAGAATCCCTAAATCCAATGGCTGAGATAGCTTTAGATCAAGGGCTGAGAATAAATGTGCATTTAATTCTTACTTTCTATTTTTTAACTCACTCCACTTAAATAAAGACCCACTTAGCGTTTTATTTCCATAGTCACTTTTTCACTTTCTAATTTTTCATCGACTTTAATAAAGTCACTTTAAAATTAGAATGTAACTTTATCACTTATAAAGTCACTTTTTAAATAAATTGACTTTACCACTTATAAAGTCACTTTAGGAGAAAAGTACAAATACATTTGGACACTTTTCCCTAGGCCAAAGATCAAAGCCTTAGGGAACCACTTGTCTTCTGGTACCGAAATTTTAATACTCCCTCTTACCGAGGAAAGTGTTCCTCACCACTCCATTCTTGTCTCTGAAGTAGACATGCTTGCCCCGTGGTAAGGCTTTGGTGAATATGTCCGCTACCTGCTCATCTGTGGGAATATACTCAAGCTTTACAGATCCCTTCTGAACATAGTCTCTGATGAAATGATATTTGATCCCGATGTGCTTTGACCTGTCATGAAAAACTGGATTCTCTGTGAGTTTTATGCAACTCTGATTATCACAGTAAATCATTGAAGGTCTCAATGCCTGACCAAATAGACCAAAAAACATCTTGCGAAGCCATATGACCTCACAACTAGCCAAACTGGCTGCCATGTACTTTGCTTTTGCTGAACTCAATGCAAATGACTGTTGCTTCTGGCGCAACCACGACACAACTGCCGAACCCAACCCAAAACAACACCCTGAAGTGCTCTTCCTATCAGAAGCACACACTGCCCAATTTGAATCAGTGTACCCTGCCAGTCTCACTCCATCTCCCTGTCTATAATCCAAACCAAAATCTAGTGTCCCCTGCAAGTAACGAAGAATGTGTTTTGCAGCAACTCAGTGCACTCTCCTGGGCTCACACATGAACTAACTCATCGTGTTAACTGCAAAACATATATCTGGTCGAGTGTTGACCAAATACATTAAAGAACCAATCCGCTGTCTGTACAAAGTAGGATCCACCAACTCGGAATCTGAAGCGTGAAGCTTCTTCCAGTTAGTGATCATAGGTGTAGACATGGGTTTGCAATCCTCCATGTGAAATCTGCTAAGAATGTCCACAATATACCTCCCCTGTCCCATGAAGAAATGCCCCTCCTCCTGCCACACCTCCAATCCCAAAAAGTAATGCATCAAGCCAATGCCCTTCATTCGAACTCTGAAGCAAGATCTATCTTGCAACCCTCTATGAGTCTCTCTGCACCTGTAATGACCAAGTCATCCACATACAACACCAGAATGAGAGGCTCCTTACCTACCACAATAAAGTATAGGTTCGGATCTGCATCACTCTTTGTGAAACCCAACTCTTGCAAGTATGTATCGATCCTCGAGTACCAAGTTCTAGGAGCTTGCTTCAGGCCATAGAGTGTCTTCTTCAATCTGCATACATGGGACTCCTTCCTATGCACCTAAAGCCCTGCGGCTGCTCAATATAAACCTCCTCCTATATGAAGCCATTGAGAAATGTGGTCTTCACATCCGTCTGGTGGATTTTCCAACCCATCTCTGCTGCTATCGATATAATGGAGCAAATGGAAGTATACCGAGCCACGGGAGCAAAGGTCTCCTCATAGTCAACTCCCTTTACCTGTGAGAACCCTCTTGCCACAAACCGAGCCTTGAACTTCCCGATGCTGCCATCTGCAACATGCTTTATCTTGTAAAGTCATCTGGAAATAACCACTGATTTACCTTCAGGCCTCGGCACCACCTCCCAAACATCGTTCTTCATGATAGAAGAATACTCCTCCTGCATGGCCTCTCTTTGGCCCAACGACAGATGTGGCCTCGCGCAAGGTGTCTTGAAGCCACTCGGGCTTCCTTTTCCTTGAGCATGCTTCTCCCACCAGAGTGAAAGAATCCTCATCATCATCAGAAGTCTGAACTCCTGAAAGCCTACCAACTGACCTCATGCCTGAATCTGTGCCTGTAGATGCTGAAGTATCGCGTGAACAGTCCATCAGTGGACTGTGAACTGCTCTGCGGACCGCTTTGCATGCTGCCCGAAGAACCACCCATCTGACTCTGAGAGCCACTGCTCACTAATGGACCTTACACTGTAATCGATGTACCTCCTGATCCCTGTCCACTGGATCCCTGTGACTGACTCAGCTGCTCCTGAGGGTCTGGTGAATCCAGATACTCTAACTCCCGTAACCTCCTGAAAGCCCTATCCTCCTCGAACTTCACATCTCGCCTGACAACAACTTTCCTCTTCGCAGGAATATAAATCCGAAAGGCTTTCGAGGTCTTGCTGTAACCCACAAAGATGCCCTTGTCTGCAGTGGGCTCTAGCTTGGTCCTCTTCTCCTTGGGAACATAAGAGTATGTAATGCACCCAAAGATACGAAGGTGACCAACATCAGGCTTCTTTCGAGAAAAAGCCTCCTCCGGAGTCACATTGCCCAAAGCACGATGTGGACTCTTGTTCTGCAAGTACACAACAGTGTTGCAGGCCTATGCTCACAAAAACAAAGGTAACCCTTGATCATGAAGCATGGCTTTGGTAGCCCCAACAATGGATCTGTTCTTCCTCTCTGCAACCCCGTTCTGCTGGGGGTTGTAAAGAACTGTGAACTCCCTCCTGATGCCTGCCTTCGCACAATAATCAACAAACTCACCAAGGGTATACTCCCCTCCATTGTCCTACCTGAGGACCTTGATCTTCCGACCTGTCTGAGTCTCCACAAGAGCTTTGAACTCTTGATACTGCTTGAAGACCTCACTCTTGGTCTTCAAGAAATAAATCCAGGTTTTCCTGGAGTGATCATCAATGAATAAAACATAGTACTCATAGCCACTCAAGGATACATGAGACATTCGACCACTCACATCGGTATGAATCAAGTCAAGAATCCCTATCAATCTGTTGTCACTGCTGGGAAAAGGGGATTTGGCAAACTTCCCCATAACACATCCTCTACATGTATCAAGGTGATCAGAAATGAAATCTGGCACACCTATGGTGATCTCCCGCAATGTCCTCAAGGCCCCATGATACATGTGCCCCATCCTGTGGTGCCAAAGCTCGCACAAATGTGAACTACTAGATCTGTTGCTGGTACTGCTACTCAATGCCATCAGGGGTTGGAATGAGAACTTGTACACCTTGGCATGGCGCACACTAATCACTCTAGCTGAATCAGCTGGAGTGCCCCTAGGATATATAAGTACTTGCCCTCTCCTGAACAACACCTCATACCCTATGTCCTCCATTGCTGAAACAGATATAAAGTTCTTCTTCATTCCAGGCACATATAGAACATTTGACACTTTCAAGGGAGGTTTGGGTTCCCTATCAAATGTCAATGTCCCCATACCGACTGCTCTAACAATGATGTCATCTCCAAGTACTACCTCTATATCAGTGCCACTCTTTGAAAGCTTTGAGAAGTACTCTCGGACTCCTGTCATATGACGAGAAGCCCCACTATCAACATACCAAATACTAGAAGATGCTCCGCTAGTGGAGGGAAGTGCACACTCCCTCTGAACCTATGTGGCAGGTGATCCTGCACTAGTGGACTCACAAGCTATGAACCCAAACTCCCAGTCAAAGCTCTCCGAGAAGCTCTTTATCTCTGCAGACGCTGCCATGGTCTTGTCCTTTCCCTTCTTGTTCTTCTTCGGACACACAACTGCATAGTGTCCCAGCTTCTGACAATTCCAACACTTGACTTTGGAATAGTCTTTCTCCTTGTTTACTTGCTTACCTTTACCTTTGCCTTTGCCTCCACCTCCACTTGTGGAAGCTTGCTTCTTTCCTTTGCCCTTCTTGCCCCTTGCTAACAATGCTACATTCTCATCCTCCTCCACCTATTTGGCTGCCCTAAGATGGTTCTTTCTGATCTCATTCTGAATGCAATCATCTCACAACCTCTCCCAACTGGGAAGGTTTTCCCGTGCAACAATGCCATCCACAAAACTCTCCCAAGTCTTGGGAAGACCATTCAATGTAATCTGCACCAACTCAGTGGGTGGAATGGTCTTTCCAACAGCTGCCAACGCATCTCTCACTGAAGTGATTTTTGTGAGGTATGCAGGCACTATCGGTGTTAGCCATTTTAATGGCCTTTAGTTTCTCCCTTAGGACCATTTTTTTGTTTTCATTGGTGCTCTGGTAAAGATTGGTCAAGGCTGTCCACATCTCATGTGCATATGTCTTTCCTCTCACATGAGGAATGGCATGATCTTTAACACCATCCAGAATCAATCTTTTTCCCTTAGCATTCTTCTTGTTAAACTTTGCCAACTGTACAGGGTCAGCAGGTACTGTTACTGGGTGTTGTGTGGTATGTACCATTATGCCCCAGACTTCTGCTTCCTCAAA
This sequence comes from Pinus albicaulis, assembly GCA_034641835.2. NCBI lineage: Eukaryota > Viridiplantae > Streptophyta > Pinopsida > Pinales > Pinaceae > Pinus > Pinus albicaulis. The sequence goes on from CM076577.1 coordinate 1,072,324,754, forward strand.
GATGCTCTGGATTCTCTCCCTCCATGCACTATAGTTGCTCTGCCCATCCAACCTATCTTCCACCCTCAAGCCCAAAGACATGCTTCTTGTCCTAACAAACTGAAAATTTCAAATCTGTGGTAAAGGTTTAGTTTTCTATGTAAAAATAAGCTTGCTGTGATTTTCACTTTGCTGTCTCAAATTGCACTTTTTAGCCAACCAAGCTCTGATACCATGTAGAAATTTCACCCCCACTCCGGTTTTCAGTTTCACCTTATCGCTCCCATTTAGTTAAATGCCCTTTCCCATAGTCATACATTCAACAATTCTGGAAATGAAATAAATTTCTGAAAACACAAATTTGGAGATTTCACAAGTGCTGGAAATGCAAAAATAAAAACACAGGAAAATAGTACAGCCACACACAGAAAAATAACACTGATTTTTGGTCAATGTGACCCTGGAAAAACCCCCTACAATTCTTGGGGAAAACCAGTTTGAGAGCTCTTCTTTCTTTTTGAAAAATGCTTTTACAGTGAAACATAAATACACAGTAAAATTCCAGCAACCACAAATTTACTTATTTCGAATTCCGTGCTTAGCCTCCACCTCGGAAAATGTGCGAACAACAAAACAAAATGTTACAGCATTAAAGGCTGTACGGACAACCTTGAAAACTGTGCCAGAACAGCTGTACAGACTGCCTTGAAATTTGTGCCAAAAAGAGTTGTATGGATTTCTCGAAATTCGTGCCCAGAAAAGTGCTAAACGCTGCCTTGATTTCTATGCCTGAAAACCAGTTGTACAGTCCTCGAAATTCATGCCTGAACTGTTGCAATAAATGCAGTATTCTCTCTCGATTTTTGTGCCAAGTTGCCTAAAAAATTGTGCCCAGATTTTGCTGTACAGACTGCTGAAATAATGCATTGGAATGCGTGCCAAGGTTCTGCTCTTCTTCTTCCTCCTTGCTCAGAAATTCTCCTTGCTCTCTCTTGCTCTTTCTCTCAATCTGCTCATGAAAGACTGAATGACCTTTTCTCTTCTTTTCTCCTTTTACCCTAACCCTAAGTGACTTTTGGGGAATCCCTAAATCCAATGGCTGAGATAGCTTTAGATCCAGGGCTGAGAATAAATGTGCATGTAATTCTCATTTTCTATTTTTTAACTCACCCCACTGAAATAAAGACCCACATAGCCTTTTATTTCCATAGTCACTTTTTTACTTTCTAATTTTTCATTGACTTTGATAAAGTCACTTTAAAATTAGAATGTAACTTTATCACTTATAAAGTCACTTTTTAAATAAATTGACTTTACCACTTATAAAGTCACTTTAGGAGAAAAGTACAAATACATTTGGACACTTTTCCCTAGGCCAAAGATCAAAGCCTTAGGGAACCATTTGTCCTCTGGTACCCAAATTTTAACATGTCTTGATAGGAGGCTCCTAGAGAATGTGCTCAAGCCCAAGAAGAGGCATCACATGTTGATGAGGAGGAGGGAGGAAGTTGCCAACCTTTGAATCTTATGGACAGTGGGTGGATCTCTCCTACTATTTTTGGTTGAAGTGAAGAAACCTCTTGGTGGATGACTATTTTGATGAATTGGATGATTCAAAAGAACTGAAATGTTTAGACACATCATGTTGTCTGGAAGAGGTTGCTCTCTACTAAGATCTAGATGAGTGGGAAGGAGGTTGTTTTTTATGAATGAAAGAACTACCTTGGGGGCCTAGACCCGACATTATTGCAAAGGTCTCATAAGTCGAGGTTGGGGGTATCTCGAGGTCTCATCGATCTAGAAATTGAGGTAGTGCAACTACTCTTTGCTTACCTCTTAGTGCCTTTGTTTATGGCACTACAACGAAGGAAGTGATTCTCTTAGTAGTTTTTGGTGGTGGGGTTGGTTTGAGCATAGATGATTGAAACTTGAAAACCTTCCTCATATATAAAGCCAAACATTGTTGGTTTGTATATTTAAAGAATATGAAGGAGTTTTGGGACTCTCTAAAATGTTAGTGGTATTAAAGTTGAATATCATAATAGTTGGGGCATGAAAAATGAAATGTTCTTCTATCTTGATCTCTTATAGGTGACAAAATTGACAAATGTTGTCCACTTGTGAAAGATGGTGTTTGACTTCCACCCGAAGCTAATGAGAACCAACTCATAATTGGTAGAGAGGGATATTGGCAGTGTGCATCCAATGATGAAGAGTATAAGCACGTTTGTTAATTAGGTCGCCTCTCATCTCCATGAAATGCTTTGCATAGAAGGTGATCTTGGGCTTGAACCCACAAGGCGGATCTACCCAACTGACATGAATGTACTGTTTATAAATGTCCTTCCTAATTATCCTATTCAACTCTTAATTGTTTGGAAAGAGATGGCCAAGGGCTTGTAGGGAGTATCTAAAGCAAGGGAGCTTGTCCATTGGGGTGCCTACTCATTGTAATACGTAACCTTAGCAAACCAACAATAGACTCATCGAGATGTTTCAATAGAGGTAATGGCCATGGGCTTAGAGGAGAGGTATGCAAGGTAAGGGTATTAATCTCTACTAGTGGGCAATTAAGCAAAGCTGCGGACAAGATGAAGTAGTGAAATCGGTGCAAAGTTGGGCATAAGTTGGGAAGGTCCAGTTGCAAACTTGGATGGTGTGTTGGGGAATAGCCCTCTTGCAATGGATGATTTGGTGGAGCAATAGAACTTGAACTTTGTTTTTCCTCTACTCAGTCTGCAAACCTTGGAGCCGTACATAACCATGGTCATGGTAACGCTGTTTGGAAGCTCCATATTTGATTTACTGTCGTGAAATTGGTGTTGAAAACATTGTCATTTTAGAGGGGCTAGGGAACCATATCCCTTGTTGATTTGAGATTGGAGGGTTAGTCGCAAACTAAATCGAGGTATAGAATACCGAACACCCAAGCTAAGTGTAAGTAGTGGAAATCTCAATCTCCTTGCCTTGAAAGTAGAAATGGAAATCTCATAATCTTGGTTTTGCCAAGGTTAACTATCAACTGTCAATGGTCACAAAACCTAGCTAAGTTTTCTAGCCATCTGTGGAGACCTTATGGAGTAGAAGCTAGGAGGACCACATCGTCGATGAAGAGTGGGATGGATATCGTTGTAGCTCAAACTCTCTTCTAGAGGGAAAAGTCCTAACCCTAATGGAAGAGCTAAGAGGCAACTCTTAGGCGAGTCACACATTGTCACTTGGTGGCCTTGCCTCTGATTTTAAGGAAGAAAAGTTCCTATCCTAAGGAGGGTGTTCCTAAGAGTCAAACTAAGTCAAATTTGTCAAGTATTGAAGGGGAGCTCTATGACTTGGTTTGACTAAGACAACTTCATACTACCCACTCTTAAGGTAAAGGACAAGCTTATGTAGATTTGAATAATAGATCAAATCGCTGACGTGAACAAGCTTGAATGTAATCAACTTAGTGAAACAATGCTTATTAAAATGATGCTTGGAAAATGAAAAGCAAGTATCGTTCAAGGAAAATTACAAGTATTCAATCGAACCATGAAACAAAATGTCATTTCAATGAGACATCAAATGCAAAATAAACCGCAAGCTACTTCAATGAAGTCATAGAGCATTCATTCATCACCACTGAGTAAAGGTTTACAAAAGATCATATACCACAATGTATTACTTTGTTTCAAGATGGAAAAATTTAGATACACCATGCATTAAAATATCCTACACATCCATATCTCATGACGGCAATTAGTTCCAATATTCAGAGTGCATCTATTGATGTCATTAAGAACATCATTCAACCATAGACCAGAGATAAACTAGAACAGACAATGACCAACTAATGATGCCACAGACATATTATCAATATAGACTCTAGAGCAAGCGTCTAGGCATCAAATAGTAGTGAAATGTGTCATGTAAACTTGCCCAACTGAAATATTAACAATGCATCGTTAGATGTTAAAAGAGAAAGCCCTCAGAATAGCAGAATATTATCATTAATCTGGCCGAATTAGATTATTTCTCACAAATGCCAAATAGACAATGATTTGCCAATAATCATATAAGTGCAATCATTTAACCAATATACTCTAAAGGTAAAGAGCTCATGAGCAATCAGTGAATGTTGTAGACGTCTGAGCAGTATATTAATGTTGTGAACATCGGCATCGGGATAAAATCGGCAAGGGTCCGGAAAACCAAAAAATCATAAAAATTGGGAAAATATCGGTAAAAATTGGCAAAACATCGGAATAATTAAGATACCATAAAAATAGTTTTAAAAATCGGCAAACATCGGCTAATGTTTTCAATGTGCTGGTTATAGTGTGTTGCGAACAGAGATCATCAAAGCAGACCTTTGACTCAAAAGTTAGGTGTGAGAAATTAGAATTATACGTTCACAATACTTAGAAAAGAGTAAAAGAGACATCATTTAAAGGCAACCTTTTGCCACAGTAAGAGTGGGGTATTCAGACATATGATAGTAGAGTAACCTATTCAGTGTCAGCTCATTTTAAAATTTATAACAATCATTAATGGCTATTTCTTCAAGAAATGTTTAAAAGGATGATAAGCATATCATTGTGAATTTGGAGCAAATTTACAATCATCAGCATAGAGATCCCTTAACAGCATTTAGGGCAAATTATCATGGACTTATTAATATGAGAATTTAAGCTTAATACCACTCCACAATGCAAGTATATAATAATGAAATCAACACCCAGGCAATATATCATTAATGCTCAGAAATAAAGGAGAGATACTAGTTTCAAGGCACAAGGATTACCAAACACTTAGTGTGATATGACTTCAATGTTTAACCATATAGAGCATTAGAATATGTGTGATGTGAAGTCATGAAGATAACATAAATTCTGTAACAAAACCAGTGATGAGAACCCTCAGAGAAGTATCATAAATCAAAGTGTTCCACTACTTTATCCAACAATTCAGTTAAGGATATGATTGAGATGAGTTATATGCCCAAACACTGCCTCGAAACTGTGTATCAAGTCAGATTTAGATCAGTATGCAGTGTCATAGAACCCTGGTGATAAGTGCAAATGAACTGAAATAAAATATGCCTTGTGTGTTCATGTAAATGTTAAGTGAGATGTCATGCTAAGAGATGCACCAGCATTAATAGAAACAAATTCAGATCTGAAATTGAAAACTTAAACCTTGGATGTCAACTAGTTTAGACATAAATCCTTTCACTCATTAGGTAAGCTAGCATCGATTTACCTTGCTTGATCATATAGATCATGTAGGCTTCTCAATGCTGGCCTACAAGACGAAACCCTTGCATGTGGGGTAAATAAGAGCAAGACCAAACATGAACCGTATATTTACAAGCATGAAATTGAAGTAACCCTAAATAAATGGTAAAACTTTAATTGCTTAGAGTCACTTTATCACTTAAGGTTAGATCTATAAAATAGCTAAGTTAAAGATGAGATTAATAACCCATTACATATGCTAACATTAAACGATAAATCCTGAAAAGTTCATTAGCATGATAAAATCTAAGCTAGAAATGATAGAGTGATGAAATAACTTTAGATCTAACAACCTAGATTAAGAGATTAAAGAAGTAAAGCCCTAGGTTTCAAAACAAAGAAAAATGAAAGGGAAAGAGATGAAGTTTTTGGTTTTTATGGTTGAAGAAATAGATAGACCGATGCCTCAAAAGGGCAGTGGGGTCACTACACAGGTTCTAGGTGAAGCTTTGGGTTTAAGATGAGATAATGTTGAAGGCACCAAGAAGGATTGCCTCTCAAGCATTGGCTAGGGCTACTAGGTTTTATCAAGATTGGATAGGGGGATGGTCCTTTAGGAATCCTATCTAAGTACTAGCAAGGTGATTTCAAAGCTTGAGCAAGGCAAGAGGGAAGGGCCCAAGCATGTCCTACCTCAATGTAAAAGAACAAATCTTCAATGGTCAAAGGAATAAGGAAAGAAGATTTTTACAACAAAAGCTCACACTTTTCGAGATAAAGTCCAAAAGCTCTAGTGCAAGACCCAGTGTACTCAAGAAGGGGCCACTATCACCTCATTGATGTGATTCTCACTTATGTCAAACTCTCCTCCAACTCAACGGCGGTAGACCTAATAGACCTTAGGGATCTAATGGTCCAATCAATCCAAGTCAAGAGCCTCTTAAATCTTCTACTTCTATTACCAACAATCGAAGGATATAATAATTAGGGTTCAAGGTGAATCTTCAAGATAGAATTTGTAAGGTTTTAGAGTAATTTTTAGATTTTGGTTCAAAGGGAATGTGCTGGTTACTGCAAAATCTAGCACTTTAGTGCAGCCTCACTAAGCAACCTGGATTGAGAGCAAAAATGTGAGAGTTACCCCAATTACCTCAACAACTTCTCCCTTTGTTTTTGTGTTTGGACTAGTGTTATCAGGACCGAATCGGACTGCCTGGTTTAGATCGGTCCGACCGTTTTGAGGAAAAATCCAGTTCGAATCGGTGACTTCTCTTTAAAAGTGACATTCTCCTTTATCTTTCATTTTCATCCTTTTACTTAAATTTTTAACATCACCATGAAATGACTCAGGATGTTTGAGAGTGGTTTTGACATCATTGGATTTCATACAAAGAAAGTAGAATTTTAGATCTCACTCAAAAATCTAGTAGACTTATTAGTTTTTCAAGATTTCAGGATTGGGGGATTGCAATGTTTCCATTGGATTTTATCATGTATGAGGGTATCGAACTAGCATTTAATCAAGAGCACCAATCCCTCTATGTACTTTGATGTTAGTGGCATTGATTGTTGAACTCCTTTATCATGATCCTACTAAAAATGTACCCATCACTCAAACAAAATCTTGAATTGACATGCTAAGCATTTTTTTAATCTTATTTTAATGCTTAGAGGGTGATATTGATGACAAAGATCCTAATATAGGAAAAGATTTTGATGATATGTAGGTATTTGTTGTAGCATGATATTTTTTGGATGCTAGAGGCCATCTAGGTCTTGTTTTTTGATGTATTTTCGGTTCAAAGATGGATTTCGTTTAGTGTTCTTTTGGTTATGTGCACCCTTACATGCTCTATAAATGCGAACTTTTGCTTATTTGTGTATAAATGGTTCGGATTAATATGGATGCACATGAATATATGTGGTTTTCTTTAAAATTTGAATATTTTATGTGTTTTTGGTTGACCGATTTTTTCGTCCACCATAAGGGAGGCTTCCCTGGTAGATCTTAGGGATCAAATAACCCAATTCGACTTAAGGTAAATTACCCCTAAGGGTTCTACACAAGATTCAAGGATAAATATGCAAAAATTAGGTTTTTGGGTGATTTGTGGTATAATTTCAAGAAAGCAAATTCAAGGGTTCTTGTGGCTCAATCTAGATGGTTTAGGTTAACCAACAAATGTTCAAATAGGTTCCCAAACACATGCAATCAAGAAATTACACTTGGCTGTTATAAACTAGGGTTTCAACTAGTAAATTTACAACATGCAAATAGTTTACAACAATAATAAAATGAGCCCCATAATCTATGATGAAAAAGTGCAAAATTAGGGTTAAATGAAGAGTAAATAAACAAAATGATTACAACAATTTTCAATGGCTGAAAACACATAACAACGCCATAAACCTTAGACGTCAGCCCTACTTTGTGGCTGAAAAATGAATGTAAAATGATGTTTTTACTTTTCCAAATAAATGCATACCAATCCTAACCCTAGGACATTAATATCCAAGTCAAATGATGTTGAAAATAAATGATTTTGTTGTAACCTAACCCTAATTTACCCTAGAAAACATAAAACAAATTTTCTTTTGGGTTTTTTGAATGGCTTGGCACGAGAGATAAGGCTAGTGCCTTTCCCAATCTAGGGCTAATGGAGTCTATGCGCAAAAAATCTATGGATGCGGATTCAAAGAAATTGAAGAAGAAAAACCTGTGTTCCTCAACTCTTTAACCTCAACATCCCTCTATCTTCTTTGGAGATTGAAAGAGAGGGATCTAAACCTAGGCCCCTCAAAAGAAACTTGATGAAAATATTGTACAAGGAGATTTTAAAGCCACAAAACATCAACAAAATCTTGGTGAAAATTTCATTAAACCCTAATTCATCATCAAGAAAAAGTTGGAAGAAGATAAATTACAAGAAATAGCACATATTATCAAAAAATCACCAATAGTATCCAAGAAAAAGAACCATCCAACAAACATCTTAGTTTTTGTAGCTTCGAATGGTGTCTAGTCTCGACAGTTGTCGGAGAGGCTAAGAAACATTTGGACTCCAGAAACCAGAAAAGGTTTCATGAAAATACACCTAGAAATGCTTTAATTAATGAATAATTAATTTTTCTTAAGTCTAATTCAGGGAAAATGATTAATTAACAACAATTAATTGAAGGTGAGATTTCTCTAGAAACTCACACGGATCAACCAGGAAATGATCTCAACCATTGATTAAGTTTTAATCTTGGCCGTTGGAGTCCCAACTAGAGATTATAAGAAGAGGTCGATGGGTAGATGGAGAAACACACTTGAGGTCCATTTCCTTGGGCAGTTCGACTTTTCAGAGAGCAACAACATTCTGCATGAAGGGTTCGAGCCAAAGAGGGGATGTAGAGAAAGAGACGGGCATAGACAATGGGTTCGAAGGAAGTTTTCTAGTTTTGTAGAGTCAGAAAGAGGAGGCCGAAAATTTTCTCCAGGAGGCTGAAGGGGAGGACATTTTCAGCTCCAAAGGTCAAGAATATTTTCCAGAGGGTCGGAGAAGTATTTTTCCAGTTAGCAGCAGGCAGGACGGCTAGATTGGTAACTGTTTCAGGTAGTGCGTTTGGAAGGTAGCGTAGGGGTGACGCAAAGCCTATGCAGACCACTTGGACGACTAGTTTTTCAGAGGTTAGACAATGCCGGGATTGCTCGGAGAGAGGGTAAAATCCCTCAGTAAATTTAATTTAGTATTTCTCTTGGATAGATTCACCAGTTGGGCGACAGTTATTATGCTCAAAATTTTCTCATTGGTGCTTAATAATAAAAACCCTCAACTGCTGCATCGCCTTTCCCACATCGGGTTTTTCCGGGGACTTTTGTCAAAAAATAACGGTGTTATATTTTTGTGTGTGTGTGTGCTAGTATTTCTCAGTTCTAGTTTATCTTCCGCTGTATTTTTTATTTGTGAAGATTGTAGTGTGATTAATTCGTTGTTGCCTTAGCAATACACTACGAAATTAATTTACAGTTAGAAGAATTAATTCCAGTTGTTGCAATAAAATTTCAGTAGTGAATTTTTCACATGGTATCAGAGCAAGTTTGATCAGACAGGGAAGCTCAGAAGCGGAAGAAGAAAATTCACTATTCAGGGGGGGGCAGCAGGATGAATTTTCTGGGGGCTACGCAGTGCGAATTGTTGGGTAGTTTGATTTTTCAGTGCAGGGTTGCAGAAAATTCAGCTTGCTAGAGCAACATTGCACGAAGCGGGGACATTTTTTGGAAGCAGGGACGCGGAAGCGTCATTTTCCAAAAATTTAGGAAGCGAAGCATTTCGGAAGCGTCTAGTGTATATATATATATATTATTTTTTTGCATTTATATTCAAAACAAACATCCTAAATACCATATTAGTTGTAGAAGACATGAAAACATGCATATTTTTACATAAATCAAGACAGATATGACATCCATGATTTCATTGTACATCAATAATTAATTATTCGAGCATCAACCATCTAGATTCTAGATCCTAGCAATTACAAACATACATCAAATTTTTAAGCATGATAAAACATTTAAGCATACTATAAAACATAAAACATTTAAGCATGCCGCATGTTATAAAACATAAAACATTTAACCATATTATAAAACATAAAGCATATTATCTATCAAGTGAGCAACTGTCAACATTAGTCATGTCCAAAATTCAAATAATAATGTTTAAAAAATAGGTCACTTGGCCACCACCAAGACAAAAAAGTTCAAATTCACAACAATCCACAAGTCTAATCTATGAAAAAAGCAGTAAATTGTGAAAATATCTACTAATCTCTCCTCCTTCCACCACGAAGAGTACGTGGCGGTGGGCCTCCACGTGGTGGGCCTGGTGGCAATGAAGAAGATGGTGGCTGTGGAAGTTGTGGCACTGGCACTGCAATTGACGAAGACGAAGCCCCTGCTGTTGGTGTTGAAGCTTGGAACCTAGGAAGCAAGGGACCAGTTGGGGGTGGCATGTCAACTCGATCATCATCATCATGGATAAGAGCATTCTCTAATTGCTCTATCGCAACACTCCATCCTCCAAATTGGCCTCCTCTGGATACCTGTCCCAAACCTTAAGGTCTTTATTACTCTTTGCATCATCATAGTAATGGGACAACAATCCCAAGTTGTAATGAACATAAACCAAGCTCTCTGCCCGATCTAAACTCAACCGGTTCCTTTTAACACTGTGGATGAAAGAATAAGAGCTCCAACACCTCTCTGTAGAAGAAGTGTTTACCACCTGTGATAGCACCCGCAATGCCAAAGTCTGTAGAATTGGAGTAGCACCTCCATGCATTTTCCACCACTCAATAGAAGAAAAAATCTCTCGATCTCTAATTGCATGCATGCTCCCAAATGGACCAGTGGAAAGCGTATAGTTGCTCAACTGTTTCCGTACCAAGGCAACCTCCTCATCAGGGACTAACTAGTCAATGCAATCATATATTTTTCTAGAACCTTTGGATCTAGGTGTAGTTTTCTCTTGCTCCGCCCCTAGGTGTTGGTGTTCAAAGCCATGATGGATGATATTATTTAGGTGTCAAAACATATGCTAATGCATGCAATGGAACATTTAGCATATCCCATCGTCTTTCCATCTCTGCACGAATATAACTGTACAAGGTGATATCTCTAGGCTCAACAATGTCTTTAATCTGCCCCAACATGTTATCCATTTGCTCATACACCTCCCCAATTATTGGCCGATCTGAATCTGCAAACTTGATCGTGTAATAAATTGGTTTGGTGAATTGCAAAACATATTTAACCTGTGACCAAAAGTACATGTCAAGAATAGTGTCCTTGGCTACATTAGCACCATCTCTATCAGTGTTAATTTCCTCCCATGATTCAGTGGTGACCATATTAGTTAAAGCTTGTCTCACCTTCACTAGTCGCCTAAATGTGAGGTAATAACTTGCAAATCTTGTTTTTGCAAGTTAAAGCAATTGCAACTTGGAGTAAGTGCCATAGAAGTAGTTTACCCTTGTATGCCCTGTGATAAATTTAATGAGTTGCTTCCCTCTCTTGTAAAGCTCATTAATCCAAATTCCACCCACATTCTTTATGCTTCACAATATCATGCATCAAAAGGTTCAATGTGTGCACCAAGCACCCAGACCAGAATATGTGTGGATATGTACGCTCAATAATTTTTCCCCCTCCCTTACAATTTGTTGCATTATTTGTGATCACTTGAACCACTTCACTAGGACCAACATATTTGATTGATTGCAATAGGAGATCTGCAATGTTTTAGGAAGTTGCATTGACAAAGGAGGAATCATGACATGGAATAAACACTGCACCACTAGCAGGAACACCAAGAACATTTATCAAATGTTGGTTTCTGATATTTATCCACCCATCTGATACAATGGATACCCCACTATCCACCCACTCATTTGTAAAACCTGTCAAAGCTATTTGAACCTTTCCTTTTTCTCTTTCTAATAACACTGTTCTAGCTTTCTCATAGTTGGGGGACTTGTATCCTTTTGGGGCTTCATTGATGCCCTTTACCATATCATGCCAATAGGGAGAGCGAAGCACATTGAATGGTACACCGCAAGCACAAAGAAATCGGACTATCTTTCCATCCACATCATCCCTCCCAACAACATTAAGGAAATCTGCTATTGTTTTTTTACCTCCAGAACTTGCAGAAACACCATGAGCAGATGAGCTACCAAATCTAGAGGTTGCACTTGATTCAGATTGAGTTTTTTGTTTTTTATTTTTTTGTTGTGCAACCTCCTCTATTTGGATGTATTTTCTTCTTTGTTCAGCTGAAACCTTTGGGCAAATTGCTATCCCCACAACACCCTTTTTTTCATCACTGTCCATCACCCCACAAAGATGCCTCCTCACACGGGTATATGAACCGCTATATGGTTTTCCTCCATGACAACCATGAGAGCACAAAAACTTGTAGCTTCCACCACCTTTTCCCCCTTCAAGTTTGGTCACATAGTTCCACAAGGGTGTCAATGCAGCTTTCCCCTCTTGTGATTCAATGTTTTCATCATCCCCTTCCTCTTCAAACCCTTCCTCCTCATCATACATTGGGTCACTCATATGGGGACCACTTTCCTCTTCTTCTTCATGTTCTTCTCTTCTATTTCTACTCCCCCTTACCATCATCAAAACCAAGAGTGGAATGATACATAGAAGCCAAAAAAACATCATCTTTGAATATGAATATAGATGGTGGACAACCTGCAAATAAATGAACAAGAAGAAAGAATGGGAAAGTGTAGGAGAGGGAGGAGAGAAAATACAAAAAACAATGACAAAAAAATGAGAAAGTTTGGGGTTTGCACTTACCTCTTTAGCTCTTGTAGATGGAAGCCCTTCTTTACTCCTCCAAGCTCCTCCTCCTTCACTTCTCCAAGCTCTCCTCAACTCTCTCTTCTCCTCTTTCTCTTCTCTTCTCCTCTCTTCTCCAAGCTCTCCAAAAACACAAGTGAGCAAATGAGAGGTGAAAGTGAGCTTTTATCTTTTTTCATCCTATCCCTAACTCAACACTAACCCACCCCCTAACCCAACTAAAGCAAAAAAATAAAAATAAAAATAAAAAAAGTCATTTTTTTTTAGTGCGCAAACCGGATCCATACGCCGCTGTACGAAATCGTCTGCGATCCATATGGATCTGCCTCCGAAGCGCGACGTTTTCGTACACTGATCCGTTGTACGAAATGCGGATCCGGCGTATGGAATTGCGGATCGGGAAGGACGCTTCACAATTTCTAGGAATCATATTTTTTTTTTTTTTTAGATCCACGTTTCGGAAATTTCGATCTGTGTTTCGTACGTTGGATCCCGTACGGGATGCGGATCGGGCATTGGAGCCGGGGGGGGGGGGGACGTTTCTTGCAACACTGTCCCAAACATAGTGGGTGATAGAGGGCATCCCTACTTTGCCTTGATGTATTCCGATAAAATTTGACAAACCATGCATTGTGTGGAGGCACCCTAGTATAGACTCATAGAATTATAATAGCAGTGAGGGGAGTCTTTGAGATGCCAATACCCTTGAGTGTTTGGAATAAGGCCTCCCTCAAAATTGAGTCAAATGACTTTCGATAGTCAACAAAACAACATAAGACTTTTGAAGAGTGGCGTCTTGCATTTTCTATGATGGCTTTGAGGGCAAGGATATGGTCAATGATTTGGTACCATGATTAGAAACTTGTTTGGTCCATGGTTTGACGATGCCCCTCATCAAGCATCTTTGGTAGCCGTTGATGGAGGGAGGTGATGAGGAATGCATTTCTACCTAGAGAAGTGATTCAGAAACAATAGCCTTTGTTGTTTCTTACTTGAGGGATAATTTTGAAAAAAAACCATTTGATAGGATAGATGGGTCAAACATCTTAGTACTGTCTAACAAATGACCACAAATAGGTCAATGGGATTGCTAAGTACAAAAGTCTCAATAAATTATGGGAAAGGGCGGAAATAAAATCTAATATCTAACATCTGAAAAGAAAGTGCTTATTGGAAAACTAAAGTGATACATGTATTGTTGAGGATGATAAACTAGAATTACTTGGATGAGTGCGTAGGAGGATATAAGGGAAAGACAAGGAGCTTTGGTGCTCATTAGTCTTGTCCATTGGAGACTAGGAGGAAATATTTCACATTTGTAGGATATCAACTTTTGTATATGTGTCTCTATTACCATTCGTGGTCAAAGAGAAGAAACTGGTGACAAAGCACTGCCTTAAAATACTAGAAGACGAATTGATCCTTGGCGTGTCTTTCCATCTCAATGAAGTGGTCTATTGTTGCTGTAGTGGAACAGAGGGATGCTTGCTAGAAGGGTGGACTTGAGAGGAAAAGCAAACATACAAGTAAAAAAATGATTTCTATATTGTCATTTGATAAAATTGCATGTGTGGGTTCATCCTTCTCTTGTAATCAATGAGATTTGAACATTTTGTGAAGAGAACACTTGTGTATCTAGGGTTTGAGGCACTTGGTCATGTCCTAAAGGAGCATTTTTGGTGTTGGATGCTCACCAAAATAATGTAGTGGAGGATTCAATGACAAACTATTCGGTATTTCATATTTTAGGCTTGCATATTGAGGTATCCTCTGCTTGTTGGCTTTCTCTTTTTTTACATTTTTGTAGTTTGATTTTCGCTAATCATCATCGTCAAATCTTAAGTGCTCCTTCTATAAGTGCATAAAATAAATCCACTATTATCTTGAAACAAACTTCATTAAAGGAGTTGTTGGAAGCCAAATAGACATTTAAGACTAGGTTGTGTTTGCCAACTATGAAATGTAGTAATTCAAATAATATGGGATTAAGTGGATTTAATGGAGCAAATATATGTTATTTCCCTTATTGCAACCTTAAAATAATATAGATTAGCGGCAAAAGTGAGGTGGCATTTGGGGTGTAGGAAGACAAAGCAAATAAGTGTTAAAGAATATGTGCAAAATCACTAGATTAGGAAGGACAACATTAGTAAAAAAAATGTATAGGATAAGATAAGATAATTTTATGACTATGCCAACAATTGATGGTGCATAAGTTCTTCAGTCTTTTGGCATGATGGTTCATAAGTGGACTAAAATTTTTGAGGGCCCTTCCAAATCAAAACTAACTAAATCAATACATTCAAGTTTCAAACCAGGGATTTTGGGATGGAAATGCCTTTACTGTTCTGGTTGGAGAACCAGAACTGTGAAAATTACAAACAATTTGTTAAAATTGGACAACTAGGTCCAAACTCCGGGTTGTGCTGCTCAGATGACGATCCCAATTTTTTTTATTGGATTCCTCTTTCGGAGAGGTGTAAGATTGATCTAAAGATCATCTCGATCGGATGAGAAAAACATGTACTTTGAATTTATTCCACTTATGTGCTAGGTCAGCCTGGAATAAAATATAGACTTAAATGTCTTAAAGGACGTGTCACACACCCCCAAAGATTCCTATATATTGGGGAGACTTAGAGTTCATTTTACACACATTGTGTGGAGGAATTCTCTCTCTCTCTGGATGACGTTGGAGCTGTGTATCTATAGACTATTCTTTGTTTGGGTTGTTCTGGGGTTATGTGTGACACGCTTGGCTGAATGACCTGTTGGAGACTTTGTTGGTAGAAGCATCTTGCTGACTGCCGTAACACCACCATTCATCATCTTTGTTTTGGCTTGTCTTCTATCGATCTATTAGTATGTTCTATCTCCTTCAGTATTGTGTGCCCTAATCTGAAATGGCATAGAACATGTTCAGAAATTAACATGGGATCAGAGCTTAAGGGGAAGACAATGCCCAAATATGTGTTAAAGGAATTTCTCCTGTGCCCTAGACGTAACTACCACAGCAAGAAAAAGGAGCTCCGTGGGTTTATTATCTGCTGTGATAAAGGCCAAGCTTGCAAACTATTAGGCCGAGCCCTTGAAGGTTAAAAGTTGCATTGTTTGGGCACCATTTTTTGACTGAAGGCTCTAGGCCGCTGTGTGCTAGGCTGCAGGCCATAGCACTACAGCAAGGCCTCCATGAAGCAAATCAAGAGCCTCCCAAAATGCTGCTGGCCTAGAGGCATCACCGAAATCCTGCCGCAGCAAAAGAGGATGACAAGCATAGGGAAATAGGGCGATTTCAGGAGGCCGTAGATGCTGCTAAAAGGCCGAAACAAGAAGTACGTTTGAAAGCTCGTTTAAAGTGAATTAGCCCTCAAACCAGGCTGCCGCAATTTGATTGAAGGGATGTTAAGGCAGCCACAGCTACCTGAGGTAAGTCGTAGCCCTAAAGAGGCTGTTGCTGCAACTGTAGGGTGCCGCTGCACCTAAGGGAGGAATCTGCCCTAAAATTTGCACCGTAAAGAGGCAACCCTTTGTGGAAGGAAAGCCGCATCTCCTTAGGAAGAAATCTGGGCAGTTTTAGAGGCGGTTAAGCAAGAGCAAGATCTGAAGCAACTGATTCGGTCATCACTGCAGAAGATTGTTGCCGTTGTACTGTGGTCTTTGTTGAGGAAAATTCTGTATTTGTGGGTGCAGAATACTTGGGAAAAGGCAGTCCCAGCCTTTACCAAGCCTGTAGTAGAGGAGCGTAGGAAGGTTGAGGGCTGTTCTATGCCCAGATCAACCGTAAAGAAGGTGAGGAGCAAGTGAAGGAAGGCCGCAGCAAGTGAAGGGAAGCCGCTGTCATTTAAAGGCTGTTTGGGTGATGTTCTAAGCGCTGTTGCAGTGTGCAAGTGCCCTAACCAGGAACAACATACGACAACAGTGTAAATATAAGAAGGGTTTGCAGTTCAATTTTTACATATAGCAAAGGTTCAGCATTTAAATACCTTGGCTGGAGTTAATTGACAACAAAACTTTGGTTACCCGCTCTAATGTTTGCAAATATTATTCATAAAAAGGTTGGTCACTTAAGAGAGTTATGTTGATTTGACTCTATTGTAGCCAACAGCTCGGTGTATTTACACATACCCGAGCAATGTTAACTCAGTTCTCGGCTAAATGAAGGTAGCATCGAACTCTCTATGGTTTACCAGGTGGCACTACAAATCGGTATGAGTAATAAATGCAAAGGAAGATCTGTGATACGACATACCGGGACTACGTCTTATAGAGTTGCCCAAAGCATAAAGAAAAGATGTGTGGATGCCTCTGTGAAATAACAACGTGAAGAAGTCTGAAAGAAGTGCGGATAAGGGTTGTGTACAACAGTGTTAAGGTGTTGGACAAGACAGCATTAAAATGCGGATTAAAGGCTACCATCAGCAGTTAACGTCTGCCAAAAGGTAAGTTTGGATCTGCTCTATGTCGTTTGAATGCCCATTTCATGTTCTGTCTGGGATACAAAGGTAGCTGAAGCTACGATAGTCTGTGGAAGATTGCTGGAAGACTATTTTTTGGGCAAGAAAACCATCATGACTAGGCCGCAGGCCTGTAGGTGGCATTTTGAAGGCCAAATAAAATAGAGGTGCCTCCTCACATTACAAGGTCAGCGGGGATGCAAGGGAAAGAAGTTGCATCATTTGAGGTATGTTTTGGGCAAGAAGGTTGGGTCGTGTGACTAAATCTTTGCCCATGATCATTCTTTAGAGACTGTCTCATACCCAGAACTTCAGCCCATTCATAAGGCACCTTGCCTTGCCTAGGCTGAAGTTTTAGAAGACTGTCCAATGACTGGTTAAGTGGATGGTGCAGTCTGCAAAATAACCTAACAAAAAATTACAACAGTGTACAACTGTTTCAGTGAAGCCTTTGAATTATTGGACAGTCCCTGCAAACCATCAGGGACAGAAAATAAATAAGATTTTCATTCAAAATGCTGAATGTAAAGATTCCGGGAACAGTTTATATGTTGTGCACTATGGTTAGAAATCAAGATGAGGCATGATCATCGGTAATGAACAATATTGATTGATGTGCACTTATGACTGTGCTAGATCTGCATAACGGAAAAGTATCACATAAGTATGGATTGACATGACGAAGGGTAAATTCTGTGACTGGAACATCTGTATGATTGGTTCCTAGATCTGTGCAATTTAGGAGACAAATTGCAGAACTGAGATCTGAAGACTTGAAGCCCTAGATCAGTCAACTATTAACTGTAAATCTGAAATTGAGAAGCAGTGCAAGATGAGATGCCAGATGTAGTAGATGAAGCTCTCAAATGAAGAATTATGAAAGAAGGAATCATGTTTGGATTCCTAGTTCGGTGGGTAACAATAAAGAAGGCTGGTTGAGGAAGCTACAACAGACCTCCTCAGAATAACAGGACTTCTAACACAAGCTGAGGCTTGATTTTTATATTCTCCCTGTTGGACAGTGACATAGATAGACACCTATGTAGCAGTAAGCATGTGACAATAACAGTTTCACATTGGAGTGCAACGGTAAAATGCGTT
The DNA here is from genome assembly GCA_034641835.2 of Pinus albicaulis. Taxonomy (NCBI): domain Eukaryota; kingdom Viridiplantae; phylum Streptophyta; class Pinopsida; order Pinales; family Pinaceae; genus Pinus; species Pinus albicaulis. The sequence goes on from CM076577.1 coordinate 1,072,342,864, forward strand.
TTTGTAGCCTTCAGTCACATTGTTGGAATCTTTAGCAAAAGACTGTAGTCTTGGATGGTTTTGTCTATGGAGAATAAATCTCCTTTCCAAGCTGGTGTCTGGGATGCCCTCATTTAAAATAGATGTCTTCTCTCTCGAGAGAAGCTGGCATTAAGAGGGAGAATACAATTGTATATGCTCCTGCGCAGATACCATTGCTGAACAAAAGAAGATCGTCATGGCTCAGGACATATGGCTTCAGAGGGGGAAATTTCGGAGGAAAACCAAGAAGCCATATAAATACCAGGGGTATCTAGCTGCCATGAGTACAATATGAGCCTAGATCATTTGAAGAAGCTGTAAAGTATCTAAATCTGCAAGGATGCGAGGGTGATGTATGGGATACGGTTCCTAGACTACAGATCAAAGATGTTGTCACCTCTATACAAAATCAAGCATGGATCTGATGGAAGTACTGAAAAGTTCAAGGCAAGATTCGTTTCCCGTGAAGAAGGCATAGATTATGATAACACACTTGCACTTGTGGCCCGATATAAGACCATTCGATCAATCATAGCCCTTGCTGCTACGCAAGGATGGAGTCTTCATCAGATGGATGTAAAGATCACATTTCTACGTGATGCGATAAAGGAAGAGGTGTATGTTGAGCAACCTCTGGGGTTCAAAGTCCAGGATAGGGACACCCTTGTCTGCAGGTTGAAGAAAGCCCTCTATGGACTGAAGCAAGCACCCAGAGCTTGGTACGAGAGGATAGATAGCTACCTAATGAAGTTGGGCTTCACTCGTAGTAATGCTGATCTGAACCTTTACTTCAAGGTTGATAGAGAGAAGCTTCTCATTCTGGTGCTGTATGAGGACAACCTCTTCCTGATAGGTGCTGACCCTCTCTTTCATCAGTACAAGAGGGAGCTCGCTGTTGAGAGCGAGACGAAGGACCTAGGACTAATACACTACTTCCTAGCCCTGGAGGTTTGGTAGAGACTTGTCGAGATTTTCCTTTCTCAAGGAAAATACATTGTGAAGCCTCTGGAAAGATTTAGCATGATGGACTGCAAGTCCGTGTTGACATTGATAGAGCTCAACTTCTTAGTGAACACCCGTCTGGACGTATGTTGTGCAGTGAACACTTTGAATCAACACATGGTTGATCATAACATTCACTGGGTTGGTGCCAAGAAACTCTTGAGATATCTCTGAGGCACGATAGACCATGGGCTGAGATACACCGTCAGAAGTATGACACTCCATGGATATACTGATGCCGATTGGGCTGGCAGTGTGGTGGATCGTAAGAGCACATCTGGATGCTACTTCACAAGTAGATCTGCTTCGGGCAGGAAACGAAAGTCGGTTGCCTTGAGCACTGCTGAGGTCGAATACATTGCAGCATGTATGACCCGTTGTGAAGTCACTTAGTTGCGAAAGCTCTTCAGTGAGTTGTTTGAGCATGTGCTAGATGCCACCGTTATCCTTTGTGATAACCAGAGGGGGATTCATTTGTCATAGAATCCTGGGTTCCACGATTGATCCAAGCATGTTGATGGCTAGTACCACTTTATCTGGGATATGGTACAGCGAGGCGCCGTAAGGCTCGATCATATAGGAACTGATGAGCAGGTCGCGGATATTCTCACAATGCCCTTGGGGAAGGTCATGTTCCTAACCTTTCGTGAGAATCTTGGAATCATGGAACGACCCTATTCTGAGGGTCCTGTTGGACGATGAGCTCTGGGAGCTCCAAGGGGGTTTTGGGGATAGCTTAGGTGCTATAAGCAACCACAGGGCTAGGCTTGCCGAACCTAGTTGGTGTGCTTCTACCCCACCATGATGATATTGAGATGGTTTACCTCTCTCTGATCTGTGCCCTGTATACATCCTACCCATGGAGTTTCAGACTCATGGGAAGTACCTCTCATTTGGCCAATGAGGTGGGAAAAGTGAATAGAGAGCATCGCAAGACCGATGGACGCATCAGAGATTGCCGTACTCTCTATGACTAGGGTGGCACGTGTCCAACCACTTGATCTGGGATCAAGTCTAGTGAGGTTTCGGACCTCCAACTGACTTCGGGTCAGTGAAAATAACTTTAGGTTAGTATATGACTCTCTTGAGTCCTAGTGAGGTTTTGAACCTCCAACTGACTTCGAGTCAATGAAACTAACTTCGGGTTAGTATATGACTCTCTTGAGTCCTAGTGAGGTTTCGGACCTCCAACTGACTTTGGGTCAGGTAAACCAACTTCGGGTTGTTATGAGACTCTTTGTGAGTCCTATAGAGGTTTCGGACCTCTGGGCTGAATCTGTCAGCCGGGTATGATGTCTTTGTGATTGACCCTCTTCTGTTCTGAAATAAAGAGGCCAACAAAGCAAGTTACGACGGGATGACGCACGATGTTTGATTGCACTTGTGGACGGAGTTCTCCCTAGTTGAGAGGGAGTGTTAAAATTGGACAACTAGGTCTAAACTCTGGGTTGTGCTGCTCAGATGACAATCCCAATATTTTTATTGGATTCCTCTTTCGGAGAGGTGTAAGATTGATCTAAAGATCATCTCAATCAAATGAGCAAAACATGTACTTTGAATTTATTCCACTTATGTGCTAGGTCGGCCTGGAATAAAATATAGACTTAAATGTCTTAAAGGACGTGTCACACACCCCCAAAGATTCCTATATATTGGGGAGACTTAGAGTTCATTTTACACACATTGTGTGGAGGAATTCTCTCTCTCTCTGGATGACGTTGGAGCTGCGTATCTATGGACTATTCTTTGTTTGGGTTGTTCTGGGGTTATGTGTGACATGCTTGGCTGAATGACTTGTTGGAGGCTTTGCTGGTAGAAGCATCTTGCTGACCGCCTAACGCCACCATTCATCATCTCTGTTTTGGCTTGTCTTCTATCGATCTATTAGTATGTTCTATCTCCTTCAGTATTGTGTGCCCTAATCTGAAATGGCATAGAACATGTTCAGAAATTAACACAATTGCAATGATAGATTTGTTTCTCCTACTTATTATTTCAATAAGTTATTATTTAGAAATGTTCCGGCAAATATCGAAATAAATACTACTGCAACATTCACAAATATATATGCAGAGAAATAAACAATAGAGAACATAAGCACAAGAATCAATCACATGAACACAATTATTTTTGGACAATTGTCCTCGGAAAAACCCAATGTGGGAAAACCGGTGTAGCAGATGAGGGTTTTATTAATTCTTCAGCAAATGATAGCTTTACAGGGAAAATATACCGCAGATAAATTTTGAAACACCTGAGACTGAATTTCCGGCTTACTCGGACAATTCTCTGACACCCTGAACATCCCCTACATGCCCCTGCGTCTCTTTGCGTGATTCACTGCGCAGTCCCAGCGCTGGACTGCGTGAATCTGCGTGGGTTCTCTGTGTTGCAGCCTCAAGCTGCCTCTAGTGACCCACTGTTGCCCTCCGACCCTGATCTCGATCACCATTGACCTCCTCCTTCTGCTTCTGCAACTTCTCGCCTTGCAACTTTCCCACTGAGATCGAATTCTACATCAGAATTGATCTCCTTCGGGTACCGAGTGTATGCCCGGCTTATTTTCCAAGTGACCCTCAAGCCTTCTTTTATAATCTTCCTGTTGGAGAACCAACGATGTAGATTAAAAGATTAATCAATGGCCAAGATTAAAACTTGACTTGATCCATGTTTTCTAGAAGATTCACACTCTGACTTATTAATACCCTTTAATTATTTCATTTCCCTAAGTTTAGACTTAGGGTCTTCATTAAAATAATTAATTATTTTAATAAGTCATGAACCGAGTGGAATTTCCACAAACTGTTTCTGGGTTCTTTGGAATGCTGCTGTTCAGGCCTCCCTTAAAAGTTTGAGACTTGGAACACTTCCGGATGCTACAAAAATCAACAAACCCCTCTCCATTGTGAACTGGTCTGGACCAGCTGATATTGATAACACTGCAGAGGAAAACACAATGAATTGCTAAGAAGCAACAATGTTTAGTTTGAAATAACTTTTGTTAACAATTTATTGATGAAATTGAGAATGAAAAGATCAAGATTATACCAAATCTCCTCATTAGAAGCTAAGAAAAAGCTTGACATGGACAGGAACCAAACCTAACCTTTGTTCATTAGAATTACCAAATTTCTTATGCATACTCCTTTCACAATCCAAAAAACATTGAACTCCTAGAATGCCCTAGTCCATTTACATAGGTTGTGCAATGTGATGAGGTTATCTATCATCCTAACAACCTTATTCTTGCTTAAATATCTCATTAACTGACAACCTTCTCCTTATAACACTATCCTTATTTAAAGCTTTCATAACTAACCTTATCCTGACTATTAGCACATCTTATTATTTTAACATTGTGGGCTAGCAATCTTATCCTAACTAACAACATCTTTTTAAGCCAAACATCGAGTGTTGAATGCCTGGCTGCTCCACTGATTAAAATTGTTGCTAGATCTGTTGACTAATCATCTGGCCAGTAATGAAATAGATTTATTAGAATTCCTCCCTTGAAGAGTCTCATCTTAAAGCTTCAACAAGATATGGGTAGTGAATGAGCATCTTGTCATGTTCCCAAGAAGCTTTATTTGTATGTAATTCCTCTCCCTCACATCTCTAGTATATGCCACCTATATTAATGAAAATTTCTTGTTAGGATTGTTTGCAGCATCTATACCTATCTCTTCTGCGAGAGGAAATGCAATAAAGAATCCTAAAGCATCAAGCATTCGAGTGAGGTTATAGCCTACCAACTCACAAATCAGACAGTTGTATTTTGATGACGTTTGAAAACGTTAGCTGCATAAACCTTTTATTTTCCTGAGAGCTCCATCTGCTAAGGTGATGACTTATCTGTTAGTATCTGAGCATGCGATCAAGCCTATTGAAATTCTGTAGCTCTGGTGAATTCTTATTCCCATACAGAATCCTGCTGGATTCCTATCTCTGGTTTTCTTCGGGGATTATTTTCTCATATAGGGTTTTACTCTCAACACAATTGTCAATAAACTTCCCCTTTTCTGCCTGCAATTTTATTAAAAGGAAGATTCTGTTGTTTGGATCATTCTTTCTTTCTGGTATAGTTTGAATTTGGCAACTGTACAATGATTTTATGTGGAGGAAGAGTCTAAACTCAACTTCCTACATTTGACCTGAAATTTTATCGAAAATGAGATCTCATGTATGGATTATTCTTTCTTTCTACAGCAAGGCCGGATTGGCCTTTGTATGACGTTTTTATGCACCTTGGGTAGTGTGCTTCTGCTGTTCAATCCAAAAATTTCCCAGAAGGTAGATCTTGATGTCTGGAAAATTCTTTTCTTCTGCAGTAGGTCTAGATTTGGTTGTATGAAACTTTTGCTGACCTCAAAATTTTAGCACAATCAGAAGTATTAAGATTGAACAGACTTAATTTTTTTTAATAGCTTTAATGGGAGTCCCATGATGAATTGGACTTTGGAGGGAATCTATATGGGTCTACCAGTTCTCTGACTTTGACATCTTGATATCACCCAAAGTAATCCTTTGAGAAATCTGTTCAAAGGGCCTGTAAGTGGACACCAAACAGCCAAGGAATGTTGGACATGAGACAGCCAAGGAATGTTCTAGCTTTCACCTACAACACTCATCTAACTTTGGAATCAGTTTGGAATGAGCTCCCCCTTTCCAGGGAAGAAAGTGCCCGGGAATAAGGAAATCAACTCCGAAGGATGCACCTCCTTGCTGAGGCAATAGCCCAAATAGTGTGGCAAAGTTATGTCAAGTGGAGCGTCCTTTATATCCTCATCTAGAATGCCATGTCTGCCTGAAAAGAATCCTTTATTTCCCAATTGTAATACTCTTTGTTTTTCAAGAAAAATATATTGAAGTAGAATTTTGACATTGAAATTTTAGTTTTTAAGTTCATTTTGTTCTTGTCATGAACATTACAATGCAATTGGTTGCTGTGTTTCTATACATGAACATTGCCATGCATTGGTTGCTGTGTTTCTATATACATGTGTGTGTCTGTGTGTGTTTATATTCAAGATCCATATTCATCTCATTTTCCTTTATTTCCCAATTGTAATACTCTTTGTTTTTCAAGAAAAATATATTGAAGTAGAATTTTGACATTGAAATTTTAGTTTTTAAGTTCATTTTGTTCTTGTCATGAACATTACAATGCAATTGGTTGCTGTGTTTCTATACATGAACATTGCCATGCATTGGTTGCTGTTTTTCTATATACATGTGTGTGTCTGTGTGTGTTTATATTCAAGATCCATATTCATCTCATTTTTTTGTTTTGTTTACGAGGGCCTTACCGAACTTGATGTTTATATGATTTGTTTTGGTCATTTTAGGCATTATGTGACTGAAAAGCTTCTAAGCCCTGCTTTTTTGTTGTGCAAAAACAATTATCCTACCTGTTGTTTGTCAAATGGGGCAGTATATCCAGTTGTGCATTGCTAATATACATTTAGTCAAAAGAGGCAGTATATTGTATACGTTGTGTTTTGCAGGGATAATTATTTGTTCAGTTTAATAATCCTTATTCACGCCTCCTCAAGTTGAAGAGCATTTTGGAAATCAAATATTTGGTCATGGATGTTTGGTTGAGGGAACATGTTGCCTGAATATTTTAGAAGCAGGTTCCCTGTGGCTGGTTGATCTAGCCATGATGCAGGGAACTGGAAATCCACTTCATATCTTCAGTGGATTACCAGTGGCTGGCTGATCAAGCCAAGATGCAAGGAAGTTGAGGCCATGGAAAATATCATCTGCTAAACAATATATCGAATTCAGTTTTCCTGTTTGTGGTAGTTTGAATGTATTGCCACTCTGTGTTCTCAAGCCTTGAAAGTTGCTTGAAACATTGAATTAAATTTGGGTTTCTACTTAGTTTATTACACAGTTTTAACTTCTAGTGCATCATTTAATTCAAGTGCTGAAATGGAATTTTACGGAACCATCATTGGGAGATGCCCTGAAGCATATATCGTATTGGCCATTTATATATTTTTTATTGTCATTTTATTTAACATCAATTTCCATGGACTGCAGATTGGATAAGACAAAATTCCATCTTACAGGAGCAGTTCTCTTTTCTGCTGTGTCAGCTATCTTGCACCCCATATCAGTTGTGAAGACACGAATTCAAGTGGCAGGAGCTGAGTTAGCCCACATGAATGGTCTAGCAGTGTGCAAGCATATATTAAAAATAGATGGGGCCTCTGGTCTTTATCGAGGTTTTGGAACATTAGTAGTAGGATCTATACCTGGCAGAGTGCTTTTCTTGACATCTCTCGAGGTATCAAAAGATTCTGTTCGGAAATCAACAGAAAACTTCAAAATACCAGAAGCGACACGTGTTGCTATAGCTAACGGTGCTGCAGGGTTAATCTCATCCTTAATTTCTGAGGGTTACTTTGTGCCTCTTGATGTGGTAAGATGATCTGTCCTTCCTCTTTCTCTCCTCTCCCACTATTTATCATTGTATGCTTTTTCTTTTTTCTCTTTTTAAGGCCCTCTTTCTATCTTCTGTTTTCCTTATCTATGGTCTCCTATTGATTAAAGGACTGATGGAACCCTAAGGAAGTTGTCTTGGTACAATAAGATGTCTATCCATGGTTCAGTTGCTTCCATTAATTAGTCTACATTAGCTTAGATTTATCAGTATTTCTGGTTAGAGCAAAATTAATTTAGCTTTACACAATTCTTTTTTTGTTTTTTTATTCCATTTATAGATGGAATGAAAGGAGTCTCCAGATCATAAAGGAGCTTTAACACCAAGATGTGGATTTTATTTTGAGACTAAAACAGTAAACTATCTTATCCTTTATCTATTACTTTTTATGTTAAAACTGAAAAGTTCAGATCTAGTGTAAGAATTCACATGGACAGTTCTATCATTTGCAGATGCAAATGGAAGTCATCAATAGAGATTTTGAAATCATCAGACTCCACTAAGCACAAGTTTTGTTTGAACTTTGGCCAAAGGGTCACACTTGACTCGTTACTTAGCAAAGACTCCAGGGTGGATCTGGCAAAGACTCGCTAAATACAAAACTCCAAAAAATACACACGATTTCTAGAAAATATGATTTTTTTGCTTTGAATTTAGATATGAAGGATTATACTTAATATTATGCAAAAATAACACTTTTGGAATCCCAAAATTAAAAATTGTCTATCATACATAAAAAATTCCATTGACCGCGGCATGAAGTCAAATAAAATTGAACACCAGAAAACTGTCCAATGTGAAACGTGAAATTGCAACATAATACATATATCAGCCTAGTATTGAGGGCTAACAGAAGGCCTTCCTTCCCCTTCCCCTGCCTCAGCGATTTGCTCCAACTATGTCAATTCCTCTAAAAATAATGGTTCATGTCCCTCATCACGATTATTGTTCTCTAGCTCCTCGGAAGGCTCAAATAAGCTCTGAAATCTGTACAGCTGATGCTTGAGCTCTTCTCAAGGACCAAATCAGCTCCAAAAATCTGTAGCAGTCATGTGCAAGCTCCCCTGAAATCTTAAATCGAATGGCCCACCATGTTTCCGGGACAAGGAGAGCACAAGAGTGGAAAATTCACATGGGCGATGTGTGGGAGCCCCTCCACATTTAAGGGAATTCATGGGGGACGCAGGGGATTTCGAGGTCCCTAGCATAGGGGTCCTCATCTCTAAAATTATGAAAATAAAAATAGTTGATTACATGATGCAAAATTCCACAGCTTGGTGGTCTTGACTAATGCCAATCCCATACCCTCATACATGATAGAATCCAGTGGAAACGTTATAGAGATCTTTCCTATTACCCACCAAAAGTGGGTGACCCCTAGGAGAGACTTTTCTCTTATTCATCTCTTCCAGCTGGCAGCCAACAGCCCCTGACAGCCACCTTGCAATCTGATGTGCCATTCATATCTTTGGCACCTGCGTCAGTCGTATGTCTCCTTGTCCATTTTTCAAGAGAACATGTTGGAAGGTGGGCTTTTGGTCAAAAGGTACTTTATTCATTTTGCAATCGGATGTTTATGCTTGTTTGTATTTGGGAATTTTGACATGGATTATGGGGTAACTTGGAAGAAAGAAGGGTCTTGGCCATAATCTTTTTCTCTCGCCTTAAATGGGGGTTTAATTTTCAATCCTAGTCCAGTGGGACCTACCCTAATGGCCCATGGCTTTAGGAAGGGGCAATACTTGGGAAACCATGATTGAGATAGCGTAGCCCCATCTCTCCCTATTCCATACTTACCACCTTCCATATTACATTATGTTGAGTTTTTTGAGTGTTGGGGTAGCATCGGATGTGCTCTAGCTTCCAAAATTTGTGGAGGGACTAGAGTACATGATATCTCCAAGGCCCAGAAAGGGATTTGGGAAATTCCATCCAATTAGGGAGATAATTAATTAAATTAATATATTTAATTAAGGACCCCAAGTCTAACTTAGGAAAATTAAAATATTAAAGGTAATTAATTAAAACATGTGATGGAAATGACTCAAGTCACACGGATCAAGCTTTCTTTTAATCTTAGCCATCAATTCAAGGTTAGATCATGGCCGTTGGTTTCCCAATGAGAAAGTATAAAGGAAAGGCTTGGGGTTAGTTGGAGAACACACACACGGAGGCAGAGCACTGAGACTAAGATGAAATTCTAGGGCGAGTTTGCTACGAATTTTCAGAAGTGTTTCAGCTGCGGAGAGGGGTAGTATTGGCTAAGGGGATGATTTGATCCCAGTGCCAAGAATCACCAAGAGGCAGCAACCAGGAGCAGCGTAGAGGAGTCGGGGCAGCAGCTGCGCAACACAGAGGGCTTTAGCCACTACACAGGCCCAGAAAGGGCAGCACTGAGCGAGCAGGAGACCTCCAGGGTTACTTAGAGGCCATCCAGGGCAGCATAGGGACTGCGTTACCCAGTCTGGTGTTACACAACCCTCTCCAGGCTAGCGCAGAGGCACGCAGAGGCTAGCAGGGTTGACGCAGGGGCTTTAGGGGCAGCGCTGGGGTTTCTAGAGGTAGAAAGTGGCTGAGTCTTGTAAATCCCGTTTGACGGTGTGGATTAGTCAAATTTTCAGTCTCTAGAACAGCAGGTTAGTTGCAGATCTATTTTTTCTTTGTCGAGTTAACTAGTAAGGTGCCTAGATTTGTTGTATTTAGAAACTACTTAATAATATAAACCCTCCAGCAGCCTGAAGACCGGTTTTCCAGCATTGGGTTTTTCCGGGGACAGTTGTCCTGAAAATCTTGTGTGTCACTTTGTCTGTGTGCATGTATCTTTTTGCTTAGATCTGAATCGGTGAAAGTCTGTTATGTGTTTACTTTGATGTTAATCTGAATTCCAGCATTAATAACTTGATTACGTAGGAGAAGTATAACTAGATCTAACAGTAGGGTTTCTGCATAAAGTAATATTCAGAAATTTTCACATGGTATCAGAGCGATTGCAGATCTAGCAGGATCACCAGCAGGAGACTGAAGAATCCTTGCTGCAGAAAGCAACAAAGAAAGCAGCAGTAACCGCAGAAAGCCGGACCAGAAGGGACAGCGCTGCAGCAGAGGGAGCAGAGCCACGCAGAGGCCAGAGTAACGCAGTCTCCACATAGGCCCACATACTTACTGCGCAGAGGCAGCGCAAAGACAACGCTGGGACTATCTGCTCATGCAGAGGCCAATAAGGGTGATGCAGATTTGAAGCCGTTGCTGATCCAGAGTGTCAAAAGCAGTGCTGCAGAGCTTCAGAAGTTGCTGGTGGGGTTAAATTTATGAAGATTCTGAATTTAGCCTAAGCACTAGGTGACAAAGAGCGGGAGGAGATCAACTTCTTAGAGGGTTTCTAGCCAAAGAAATCTGCAGATCGATCAGAGGATCAAAGAAAGCTGCTTTGTTGTTGATTTTGCGGATTTCCAAGAAAGGAAGTTAGTTGTCAGAGGGAGCAGAGGGTGCCTGTTTCGCCAAGGACCCTAGATCCAAGTCTCTAGCATAGAGAGGAGTTCCGACATATTTGCTGAGCAGATGGCACTTTACGGACTACGTGATCAGGATAGGTTGGACGGTCTGTCCAAATTTCCAGTCTAGAAGGCCAGAATCCTGGTACTCATGGAGGCATACGGTCTAAGGGACCATGCAAAAAAAGTCTCGGCCACACAATCGATGCTGCTCTCCTAGCAAAGCATGAGGAAGCTGCGGCACATGCCAAACACTTCATAATGGATGGGGTTAAGGATCATATAGTTCCCACATACAACCGACAAGAAAATGGCTCAGGAGATGTGGAAAGCCTTAATTGCCCTATATGAGGGAAAATCTGTCCAGAGGAGAATGCTTCTGGAGAATCAGTTGCGGTTCTTCATGATGGCCAAGGGAAAAGAAATCGAGCCCTTCCTTTTTAGATTACAGGCAATCAGAGATCAGTTGTCTGCCATGGGAGCAAAGGTGGAGGATGATGTGATGGTAAGGACTGCACTCAATGCAGTCATAGAGGACTTGGAAACTTTTGTCCAAAGTATCTTGGGCAGAGTGGACCTTCCCAACTGGGACAGTTTGTGGGCAATCTTTCATCAAGAAGAACTCCGTCGATTCACCAAGTGGTAGTACAACACGGGATCAAGTAAGGTGAAGAAGGAAGAGGAAGAAGATGCAGCCTTGGCATCAAAGAGACAACAAGGGAAAAAGAAGCGTGATCTATCTAAGATCAAGTGTTTCCAGTGCAGTGAACTAGGACATTTCGCCAGGGATTGTCCTCAGAAGAAGAAGGACAAGGAAGCTTCTACTTCCAAGGCTGCTATGGTGGACGATGGTTCTGAAGATGACGTAGCCATGAGCGCTCATGAACCACAAAAGTGGGGCGACATGGATCTGTAGAGCAACTATAGAGTGGTGGCGGGATCCTTGCGCAACTCATCTCTTGGATCACATCCGAGCTACGGGAGCCTTAAGACAGTAGCGGGACAAGTGGAGCAGTTGGTGCAGAGAATCACGGATGGAGCAGAGGCGGAGTTGAAGGTTGAAGGGAGCAATGCAGTGCAGATGCAGCAACAACGTGTTAACGCAGCACAAAGGAGGCTGATGTGACTTCAACAGCACAGTGTAGGCTGACTTATGTAGAGCAGAGCTGCAACATCGTAGAGGCTTCAGGAGGACAGCGCAGCACAACAACAATGTGGGAGATTTCAACGTAGGGGCTGATGTGACTTCAACAGTGTAGAGGGAGTCTTCTTACGCAGTGCAGAGCTGTAGCTGTGCATCATCCTTCAGATGACAGCACAGAGCAGCAACCTATGGAGCTTCAGTAATGAGGATGCAGCCCAACTGACTTGTTTGTCAAAGATTGGGCAGGAATTTCAGTTGTTTCTCTCAGCAACTAAAGTTGTAGGCAGCAGTTGGCAGCACGATGCAATAGATTGAGAGGGAGTTGCAATATAGATGTGGCAGTGGTGGTGGCAACGTCATGGGCAGCAGTACAGAATGGCAGTAGCATTGCAGTGATGAAGGGCAGCAGGCCAAGCATCAATGCAAAGACCCACACCAGAGATTGGTATAGAGCTTTGGGTGAAGCAATGTTGTACTAGAGTACATTCCTCACTAAGAGGGAGTGTTGAGTTTTTTGAGTGTTGGGGTAGCATTGGATGTGCTCTAGCTCCCAAAATTTGTGGAGGGACTAGAGTACATGAGATCTCCAAGACCTAGAAAGGGATTTGGGAAATTCCATTCAGTTTGAGAGATAATTATTTAATTAATATTTTTAATTAAGGACCCTAAGTCTAACTTAGGAAAATTAAAATATTAAAGGTAATTAATTAAAACATGTGATGGAAATGACTCAAGTCACACGGATCAAGCTTTCTTTTAATCTTAGCCATCGTTTCAAGATTAGATCATGGCCGTTGGTTTCCCAACGAGAAAGTATAAAGGAAAGGCTCGGGATCAGTTGGAGAACACACACACGGAGGCAGAGCACAGAGACTAAGCTGAAATTCTAGGGCAGGTTTGCTAAGAATTTTCAGAAGTGTTTCAGCTGCGGAGAGGGGTAGTATTGGCTGGGGATGATCTGATCCCAGTGCCAAGAATCAACAAGAGGCAAAGAGGCAACAACCAGGAGCAGCGCAGAGGAGCCGGGGCAGCAGCTGCGCAACTTAGAGGGCTTCAGTCGCTACACAGGCCCAGAAAGGGCAGCGCTGAGCGAGCAGGAGACCTCCAGGGTTATGTAGAGGCCATCCAGGGCAGCGTAGGGACTGCATCACCCAGTCTGGGGTTACACAGCCCTCTCTAGGCCAGCGCAGAGGCACACAAAGGCTAGCAGGGTTGATGCAGGGGCTTTAGGGGCAACGTTGGGGTTTCTAGAGGTAGAAAGTGGCTGAGTCCTGTAAATCCCGTTTGAGGGTGTGGATCAGTCAAGTTTTCAGTCTCCAGAACAACAAGTTAGATGTAGATCTATTTTTTCTTTGTCAGGTTAACCAGTAAGTTGCCCAGATTTGCTGTATTCAGAAACTGCTTAATAATATAAACCCTCCAGCAGCTAGAAGACCGGTTTTCCTGCATTGGGTTTTTCCGAGGACAATTGTCCAGAAAATCTTGTGTGTCACTTTGTCTGTGTGCATTTATCTTTTTGCTTAGATCTGAATTGGTGAAAGTCTGTTCTATGCTTACTTCAATGTTAATCTGAATTTCAACATTAATAACTTGATTAAGTAGGAGAAGTATAACCAGATCTAACAGTAGGGTTTCTACATAGTAATATTTATAATTTTTCACACATTATACGACCTTATTCCACCTCCCTTCTTCGGATTCAACTGACCATTGGTTCATTAGGATTTGGCATCCAAACATCCTCATACTTGGGTAGGACCTGGAAATGCACCGTGAGAGGTCAATGCAACTAAAAGAAAAAGAAAGAGCACATGATGGCCACAAGAGACACAAAAGAAAATTCAAAATACAAAAGATGGCGAAGACTTACAAATTAGCACATGGGCAAAAGCCAAGCATGAGCTCTACCTCTGTCATAAGGCCATCACCCGGTTCCTGGGTCAATGTTGTCCACTTCATGGAAGACAAGGAACCCTAGCATGTCTTAACTCGTGATGGTTGATGAACTACCCCATCCTAAAGCCTAAAGGGGGGGTAATAACTGTTGCTATACATCATACAAAGCAAGCTCTCATTCCTCGAGCTTCAAGCAACGATACAAGGAAAAATCAAGAATAAGTAAAAGGAAATATAGAGGGATGGAAAAAACAAAGGACGAGGTAACTCGTGAAAATTCCTAAATCAGAATCCCCACTGCAACAACTGATTAAATTTCTTCTACTTGTTAATTATTGAACAAGTTATTTATGATGTTACACAACAAATATCACAATAAAATTTATTGCAGCCTTCACAACATAAAATACTGCGAAAAAAAAATACTTTGCAGGAAAGAAATGAACACACACACATGTACACCGTTATTTTTGGACAAATGCCCCGGAAAAGCCCAATGCGGGAAAACCAGTGCAACATCTGAGGGTATGCAGTAGTTTTTTGAGTACAAATCTATGATTGCCCAAACTGACAAATCATACAGAGGAAAAACTGACAAACAAGTTTCGTGAGAAAATCTCACTCTACAACTGGGATCCAACACTGACCTTAGCTCTAGATGAGTTGCTCTGCGTAGTTTTTGCGTCACAACTCGGAGTAGTCTACCCTCTTGCTGTTGGATCTTTTGCTGACTAGAAACGTGGCCCTCCTAGCCTCTGGAAACTCCCTTCGGCTTCTAGCACTCATCCTCTGCTGTTTCCTCAACAAATTTGTGGACTCCCTCTGAAGCACTGCACTGCCTTTCCATGGCACTGCGCTGCCTCTCTATGGCTCTTACTGCCTCCTCTGCCTTGCACTCACTAGAGCTGGAAAATCTTCCTCCGGCCAACTATCCCTTCCCCTCACTGCAAAGAAATCACTCGATCTCTCTTCGGCAACTGCTGCGCTGCTCTCTTGAGGATTCGATCTCTAGATCTTTCTCACGTGGTGTGTTCTCCAAGTGCCCATCGAGCACCTTCTTATAATCTCTTGTTGATATATCAATGACCAAGATTAGATCTTAATCAATGGCTCAGATCATCTAGGACTCGATCCACGCCTTTATCTAGAAGATTCACACTCGATTTAATTAATACCCTTCAATTATTTTCATTTCCTAAGTTTAGGCTTAGGAATCCATTAAAAATAATTAATTATTTTAATTAAATTCTCTCCGGGTGGAATTTCCCTAAACGATTTCTGGGTCTTGGAGAATGCACGTGTCTTAGTCTTTATGCAAAATCTCGAGGCTAGAGCACATCCGATGCTACAAAAATCAACACTCCGTATCGAGGAATGTGCTTAAGTGCTGCAACCCATTGAAGCATCACTCTGTCTCTGTAACACCTCTTGCTACGCTGCTGATGTCTGGCCTCATTGCCCATCAACTACTGCGTAGCTCTGATTCTGCGCTGCACCTGTGCTGCTGTTGACTCTGCGTACTGCCGCCAACTATTGCATCTGCACTGCTGCTTTGTTGCTGCTGC
Source organism: Pinus albicaulis (assembly GCA_034641835.2). Lineage (NCBI taxonomy): Eukaryota > Viridiplantae > Streptophyta > Pinopsida > Pinales > Pinaceae > Pinus > Pinus albicaulis. The sequence continues at coordinate 1,072,358,431 of CM076577.1, forward strand.
CACTGAAACATCTGCAACTATCTCTCATCTGTCGTTGGTGCAACTGAGAGATGTCCTTCATACTGAACCAACTATGTTTAGTCTGATGCATCTATCAACCGAGTTCTGACTGCTGCTAGACTCTTTGCCGTGACTGAAGCCTCTGCGCTGCTGCTGACTCTACACTGTGCCAACTGCATTGCAGCCAACTCTGCTCTGTGTTGTTTAGTTCCTAACGCTGCTGACCACTGCATCTGTCACTTCGGCACTTGACTGTATCAATTGTCACTGCTCCATCATGCTACTGCTGTTATGGGCTCCCGTAGCAAGGTATTTATCCAGGAGGTGGACTCCTCAAGGATCCTGCCCATCCTGTAGTTCTCTGGGGCTACAAAACCAAATCACCCCACCTCACTCCTGGAGGTATCTCGGTGATCATGGCAAACTCCTCCTCCAATATGGAAGACAACCTATCGATTTCTGTGGATGCAGCCTGCTGATCATGCCTCTCCTCTTTGTCCTTCTTTCTTAGAGGACACTAGGTAGCGTAGTGACCAAGTTCACCACACCTGAAGCATTTGATCTTCGAAACGTCCTTCTTTCTTTTGTGCTGCTCTTACTGCCCCTTCGATGCAAGGGCTGCATTCTCCTCTTCCTTCACTCTTTTGTCCCACTGCTGCTGCTGCCTTTGATATTTCTCTTTACTAAGTCTCGCCTTAGCTCCTCTTGTTGAAAATCTTCCCACATGCGATCCCACTTTGGCAATGTTTGTCCACCCAAAATACTTTGGACAAAAACTTGCCATTCTTCTGAGACAACATTTAGAGCTATTCACACCATCTCTGTACGCTGAGGCACCGACCCTATAGTTGCCAATTGATCTCGGACATCCTCAAAATTGTGGAGAAAGTGGTCTATGCGTTCTCCCTTCTGCATATGTGTGCTCCGCAATTTCTCTTCCAGATACATCTTTCGCTGCTCGGAAGATCCTTCGTACAACGTGGCCAAGGAGTTCCACATCTCTTTGGCTGTGCCAAGGGCCGCTATATGCGATACGACATGATCTCGAACTCCATCAAGGATCATTCTCTTCGCCTTAGTCATCTCTTTCTTGTACACCTTCAACAGATTTGGATCTGCTGGGACAACCACCACACTATCGATGCATGTTTTGAGATCAAACTCATCCAGAAGGAAGGAGATCCTATCCTTCCAGATCACATAGTTAGATGCTCCATCTAACCGATCCTGATCTTCAACCTAGTTGATGCCATCTTGCCAACCAAATGTCGAACTGCCTCATCTCTCCTCTGCGTAGTTGCTGACTGGCTCTACGCACTCCCTGTTGGAGTAAGTAGATCTGTTTCGGGCTATTGCTGCTCTGCAGTGAGAAATTGAATTCCTTGGCTAGGAATTCTCTGAGGAAGGAATTTCCTCAGTGTGTGCTCTTCTTCCCTTTAGAAGCTTTTATGCTCTAGCAAATTGATGTAGAAAAAATTGCGTCCCAGCTGAAGATCTGCTTTGCGTGGAAATTGTTGCGCTGCTCCCTCTGCCAATGACAAATCTTGATCTGGAAAATCTTATTCTCTATTGACTCACTTAGAGAAATAATTTTCCACAAAAAATTGCCCTCCTGGCTATGGACTGCACAACTCCTCTAGGGTTTCGAACTGTTGCCTACGCAGTGCTTTCGAAATCCCTCTTCCGTTTGCAACTGAGCTCTTCCTGCTTCACCTGCGCTCTTCCTACTGCAACCTTCACAACATAAAATACTACGGAAACAAAATACTGCGAAGGAAAGAAATGAACACACACACATGTACATCGTTATTTTTGGACAAATGTCCCCAGAAAAACCCAATGCGGGAAAACCAATGTAGCAGTTGAGGGTTTTATTATTATGCACTAGTTTTCTAAGTAGAAATCTATGATTGCCCAAAGTGACAAATCATACAGAAAAAAAACTGACAAATAAGTCTCGTGAGAAAATCTCACTCTACCATTGGGATCCGATGCTGACCTCAACTCTAGATGAGCTACTATGTGTTGCCTTTGCGTAGTGACTACGTCACCCTATGCAGTTTTTGTGTCACAACTCGGAGCTGTCTTCCCTCTTGCCGTTGGATCTTCTGCTTACTAGAAACGAGGCCCTCCTGGCCTCCAGAAACTCCCTCCGACTTTTGGCACTCACCCTCGATTGTTTTCTCAGCAAATTTGCGAACTCCCTCTGAAGCACTGCGTTGCCTCTATGTGGCATTGCGCTGCCTCTACATGGCTCTTACTACCTCCTCTACCTTGCACTCACCGGAGCTGGAAAATCTTCCTTCCACCAACTATCCTTGCCCCTCACTACAAAGAATTTTCTCGATCTCTCTCCGGCAACTACTGCACTGCTCTCTTGAGAATTCGATCTCTAGAGCTCTCTCACTCGGTGTGTTCTCCAAGTGCCCCTCGAGCTCCTTCTTATAATATCTTGTTGACATATCAACGACGAAGATTAGATCTTAATCAATGGATTAGATCATCTAGGACTCAATCCACGCCTTTATCTAGAAGATTCACACCCGATTTAATTAATACCCTTTAATTATTTTCATTTCCTAAGTTTAGACTTAGGAATCCATTAAAAATAATTAATTATTATAATTAAATCCTCTCCGAGTGGAATTTCCCCAAGCGATTTTTGGGTCTTGGAGAATGCATGTGTCTTAGCATCTCTGCAAAATTTCGAGGGTAGAGCACATCCGATGCTACAAAAATCAACAACTCATGCATCCATGATTGCTCCCTCCTCACATATATACACTTAGGATGAGGTACTTCATCATAGCTGGTCCGTTTGACTGTGGCACTTGGCCATGAAGTATTTTCCCCTCCATTCCATCATTATTCACATGGCACCTATCGATTGAGGGGTGGACTAAAGACATGCCACTTCTCCTTGGTTGGGAACAACTAATAGGATAGTATATTAACCACTTCTACCTAGGGAGGTAACGCCATTACATGATTAAGGCCCCAATTTTGGAAGAGAAGCTTCATATGAAGTGTTATTGTGCTCATTTCTTTCAAGGTTGGTTTACTTAGATGTAACAATGATTAATGTACCTAATGGTGAAATTTGTAGCACTAAGTATTGTTTGTAATAGGCAAGTGGTTCCATCTATAGGTCTGGGCAGCTTAACTGGGGTCTAGGTCCTCTAGAGGGACATATTGACACCCATAGGTGATGCGTTGAGAGCCATGGGACTTCGGATAGTTGTAGAGCATCATTCACAACCATGGGCACCTTCAACACCCACAACGTTCACGCATTTGCTTTATTATTCATGGGATGATGCACCTAGACCATTAATGCCCCCAGTTGGCTTAGTAGTGATCACATGGTTTGGTAGTTTATCTAAGGTCCAGATGAGGTTTGTCTCATGTCTTGAGATATGGGAGGGCTAGCACCATGTTCAGTGCCTTCAATGTTTTAGCAGAATCAGGCTTATTCACCACTTAGAGAACCATGAGACCCAATTTTGTGCCCCAAACCCACATTTGGGGGCTACATGATCATTTTCACAGAGATCTAGGGGCCAACCCCTAGATTATGATTTTAGAGCCCCTCTACACTTGTTATGGCACTTGAGGAGCTCAACGCTTGCCCTAAGCAAGCCTACATTAGCATGACATCATCATTTTGACTTGCATTTATGGAGATAAATCTAGTTTCACAAAAGCTACAAGGTCGGCTTGTGACATTGCTTGTAGTTTGTCCATTATTTTATTGTTTGAGGTGCTTGTAGGCTAAAACAAGACTTGATTTGTCACATATATATTAGAGATTAATTCATTGTGATCTCCCATGATCATCACTCTTGGAATTTCTTTCAACCTCTCTAGAGGAATCAAAGTTGTTCTATTGTGGATGTTTGGATCTATGGGATGCATTTTGACATTTGGAGTTGATATTGGATATTTATTGGAGCTATTCTTTGGACAATGGAAGGAATTCTTGCATGTTGTCTTGTAAGTGCACTTTTTTTTGAATGTCTATTTTTCTATATCTAATGTATGGAATTATTGGTTCTAGGTCATGGTAAATTGTGCCCCAATTTGTTGAAGATTAATTGAATTACTATCTAGATGAATATTGCATACATTACTCATGTATAACATGTGATGAATAGTCTTAGTGGTGAACTCATTGAAGCTCCCCCATAAAAATCCATTTTTCCATTTAGTGGGTAACTGCTTGAAATTTTCTTGCTAAGGCATCAAATTTTGGCCTCCTTGGAAACAAGTTTAGCTAACCTAAATCATCCTAGACTCTATTCTCCCAAGGAACAAGGAAGTTGTCTAATCGGTTGGTGATCAATCTCATCTTTTATCCATCTTCTCTCTCTCTTAATTTCGGTCCTTTCAAGGCTAGGGTAGAAAGATAGGGCTTGGTGCGAATTTCTAGGAAGGAAGGGTTTTGGTGGTTGGAGAGTATAAACATCAAGAAGGTAATGTTAGCCACAAAACCTATCAATTTGGTGGGTACCCACTCCAATTTCATCCATACATTCTCTTGCCCTAGGTGTTTTCCCTAAGAGGGAAAACCTGGTTCTTCTTCCCTCAACTTAAGGACTTCCTTGAAGGCTTCCTAAGTTTCATGATCCTATGGATGCCAAATCAGCATGGCTCGAATGGAAGAATGTCTACCCTAGGCCATTCACCCTTATCCAAATTAGCATGGCCCCATGGGTGAATGTATCATTCCCCCACTAGTCAAATCAACATGACCTCGTGGGAGAATGTCTACACAATGTTGCAAAAACATCAACACTGCCTCTCTTCAAGGGAGACATTTTGCATCATGTCAAACTTGTTTATGAAGTATACAAACTTCGTTCTAGACAAAGGCTTGGTGAGAATGTTTGCAATCTGCTTCTTTGTGGATATGTGCTGAAGCTTCACTGCTCCCTTCTGCACCATGTCTTGAATGAAGTGATATTTGATCTCAATGTGCTTCGACCTGTCATGAAATACTGGATCCTTTGAAAGCTTGATACAATTTTGATTCTCACAATATATCAAGGTCGTCTTTAGCTCTTGATCAAATAGATCTACAGGCATCTTCTGAAGGCACACTGATTCCTGACTTGCGGCACTGGCTGTGATATACTCTACGTCAGCTGTACAAAGTGCGATAAAAGCTTGTTTCCTGCAAAACCAACATTTCATAGCTGATCCCAAGATGAAGTAGCACCCTATGGTGCTCTTTCTGTCCATTGCACTTCCGACCCAATCAGAATCATCATATCCCAGCGACCACATTTCACCACTTGAGAGATATCTTAGACCATCTAATTGTACCATGGAGGTACCTCAACACATGCTTCACCGCAACCCAATGTAGTGCCTCGGCTCAACCATAAACTAGCTTAGGGTGTTCATTACAAAGCAAATATTGTGAAATTTCCACGATTGCAATAACTAGAATTTAATCTTCTATCTACTGCAAATTATTCGTCTTCAGAATTTTAATTTGGCAAATAACGATTAATTTGCTATTGCAATCTTCACAAATAAAATTTAGGAACTGAGAAAATAATGCACACACAAAAACCAGACACTAAGATTTTTGGACCAATGTTGCACGAAGCGGGGACGTTTTTTGGAAGCGGGGACGCGGAAGCGTCATTTCCAAAAAATCTAGGAAGCGAAGCGTCTCGAAAGCGTCTACTATATATATATTTTTTTAATTTTTTTTTTTTTTTTGCATTTAGATTAAAAAAACATCCAAAATACCAAATTAATTGTAGAAGATATGGAAGCATGCATATTTGTACTTAAATCAAGATAGATATGACATCCATTGTACATTAATGATTAATTATTTGAGCATCAACCATCTATAATCTAGATTCTTCTCCTCTTGTCTAGCCTTTGCCTCTACCTCAATTATCTAGGGACATTAGTCAAAATTGCCCAAAATTGATCAAACTACCTAATGCAAGCCTTAAAATATGGTAGAAAGAACTTAACATGCTTGATCGATGATTTTGAGTTGATTGAATTGTAATTTTTTGCTAACGACATGACAAAGGAGTTCAACAATTAACACCACCAACACTAGGGTACATATAGGGCTTGTTGCTCTTGATTAAATTCTAATCACATACCCTCATACACGATATAATCTAATGAAATGCCACCATACCATTGATCCTGAATTCCTGAAAACTGTTAAGTCTGTTGAATTTTGAATAGGATGTAAAATTCTATTTTCTACATATGAAGTTCGATCAGGCTGGAACCACTCTCAAACATCCTGAGTCATTTCATGGTAATGTTAAAAATTTAAGTAAAAGTGACATTCTCCATGAATTTAACATTACCATGAGGGAGCATCTAAGAAATATCTAAGGAGGTGAAAGAGAGCTTATATCTTTTTCATCCTATCCCTAACTCAACACTAACCCACCCTCTAACCCAACTAAAGTTATAAAAAAAAAAAAAAAAGGTCGTTTTTTTTTTTAATAAATAGATTCAGATGTGTCACTGATCCACGTACACCGTACAGAAGTTGCCAATGTCCGCACAAAGGGATCCACTGGATTTAACACGAATCTACTGCACGTGTTTTAGATCCACCCGTATGGTTCCAAACCGTGAAGCGGAAATTTTTCCGAAACGTGTTTTCTGGGCGGATCCCGTACTTGCCCGTACAAACCGCGTTTCGGGGGTTGGAGCCGGGGGGGGGGGGGGGGGACATTTCCTGCAACATTGTTTTGGACAATAGTCCTTGGAAAAACCCCAATGTGGGGAAAACTAGTGCAATAAATGAGGGTTTTTATTATTATTCTTCAGCAATTTAAGAGTACAATAATCTGCTTGCCTAATAATGGCAAAGCTCTGGAAAATAATAATCTCCACTGGCAAAATAGTCTGGAGAGAAAATTTCTCTTCTGCAAACCATGTTGACCTCCTCCAGCAAACTCGCACTCCCTTCTAGCACTCGCATTGCTGCCCAGAAATGCGCACGGCCTACTCTGGAAAATTCGCACAACCTTCGGGAAAATGCTCCTGCAAGTAAAACTGCCTCCCTCATCCTCCTAAAGCTACTCACACCTCCTCCGATAATTCATCCGTCATCTAGAAATGGAAACATTGCTCCAACTATATGCACTAGGTAAATTGGCTAACTCGAGCTCCTAATTTTGGCCTTCTCCTGCAGATAAAATTGACCTCCTTTCCTGTCACTGAAACACTGGAAAATATGTGGAAATCCTCTCCGGAATTTTCCTCCAAAATCTTTGTTGAAACCCCGCTGCTGGTGTCTCGCTCTACTTCAACTGCGCCCTTGTTGAATCATTGCAACTGGGAATTCGAGACTCGAACTGCTGAAGTGTGTCTCTCCAACCCCATTAACTTGCTCTTTATAATTTTTCGTTGAGTAAACAATGACCATGATCGATGGCTAAGATCATCTTGACTCCATCAAATCACATTTCCGAAAGTCTCGATTAAAATCGATTTTCCTCAATTATTCTGATTGAATTAACCAAATTTCCTAAGTTAGACTTAGGGAAATTTTAATAATTGTCTAATTAATCTAGTTGAGGTGTCTTCTCGCGAAACCTTTTATGGGTATTGGAGAAAATGTGTTCCCTAGCCTCATAGACACCATAGAGACTAGAACACCTGTTCGTTGCTGCCAAAAACTAACACTCCCTCTTAGTGAGGAAGGTGTTCTCCACTACACCCATCTTGTCCCTGAAGAAGACAAACTTTGCCTTGCCCAATGCCTTTGTGAGTATATTTGCAATTTGTTGATCTGTGGGAACATGTTGTAGTCGACTGACCTGCGCTGTAGAAAATATCCGATGAAGTGGTACCTTATGTCGATATGCTTCGACCTATCATGAAACTACACCAGAATCCTATTGCAGCAACTGGAAAATATTCACCTAATTGTTAACTTTTACTTAACAATTTATTTGCAGTTATCTGCGACAAACACTGAATACATCACACTGCAACCTTCACTTAAATACACTGCGGAAATTAAATGCAGAAACAAGATCTGAGCAAGAAAAGAAATAACACACATGACACCGTTATTTTTGGACTAAGTCCCCGGAAAAATCCTATGCGGGAAAACCAGTGTAGCAACTGAGGGTTTGGTATTATTAAGTGTAATTTATGAGTACAATTCTTCGGATGCCCTTATTGGCAATCCTATACAAAGATCTAACTGAACAAAAATTTGGTGAGGTGATCTCACCCTGTCACTGGAAGATCCGACATTGATTTGTGCTGGAGATGAGTCTTTGTGCTGTCTCTGCACAGTACTGCGTCACTGCTGCTGGGACTGCGTTGCACCTCCTCTGATCTCTTTGCTAGCTGGAAACTTCAACTCTCTGGCCTCTCGGTCTCACACCTCAGCTTCGGCACTGGATCCTGATTGTTCCCCAACAAAAATACAGACTCCCTCTGAAGATCTGTGCTGCCACTGCGCTGCCTCTGCATGGCACTGCGCTGCCTCAATGGACTACTCTCTGCCCTCCCCAGATCAGGAAAATCTCCAACCGAAAAATTATCTCTGCAAGAATCAACTCAATCGATTTTCTCCTCTGTTGAGCATTGCTCACTTGAGAAATTCGATCTGTAGACTCTCTCGGTGTGTTTTTCCAAATTCCCATCAAGTCCTTATAATCTTCTCGTTGAGACTTCAACGACTGAGATTAAATCGCTAATCAACGACTAAGATTAACTTGACTTGATCTCCATATTTTTCTAGAAAATTCATACCCTGTTTTATTAATATGGTTTAATTATTTTAATTCCCTAAGTTTAGACTTAGGCTCTCATTAAAAATAATTAATTATTTTAATAAAACACAATCCGGGTGGAATTTCCAAAAACGATTTTGGGTTCTTTGGAATACATGTGTCTAAGCCTCCCTGCTAATTTTGAGACTTAGAGCACATCCGATGATACCATAAATAAACACTCCCTCTTAGCGAGGAATGTGCTCTAGTAATGCATCCTACTGAAGCACTACACTGATTTTGCAACATCTCCCTCTGCGCTGCTGATGTCTGACACTGCTGCCCACCAACCACTGCACTGCTGCCCACCAACCACTGCATTGCTGCATCTATGCTGTCGCTTACTGCTGCCAACTGCTACTGCACTGCAACTCTACTGCCTAATGCAATAGAAAAACATCCAAATAGTGAACTAACTGTTTAGCATGATGCATCTGATACTGAAGATCTGACTGCCACTAGACTCTGTGCTGACCCCCTCTGAAGTCGTTGCGCTGTTGCTGACTCTACGCTGTGCCTGTCTGCATTGCTGCCAACTTTGCTCTGTGCTGCTCAGACTCTGGCGCTTGCTAGCCACTGTGCTGTCACTTCTGCACCAACTCACACTTGTCCATCCTACTACTTCTGATTTGGGCTCCTGTAGTAAGGTAATGATCCATGAGGTGGAATCCTCTAGGATCTTGCCCAACTGCAGCTCTTTGGAACTACGATACTAAACCACCCCACCTCTCCCATAGAGGTATGTGGGCAATCATGGCGGACTCCTCCTCCTTGATCTTTGCGGTTGTAGCTTGCGGATCATGTTTCTCATCTTTGTCCTTCTTCTTGGGAGGACACTGTGTGGCGTAATGACCAAACTCCCCACACACTAGAAGCACTTGATCTTTGAAACGTCCTTTTTCTGTCTTCGCTGCTCTTGTTGTCCCTTTGATGCAAGGGCTGCATTCTCCTCTTCCTCCTTGGGCTTCGTCCCACTGTTGTTGCTGCCATCAAGATTACACTTGATCATGTCTCGCCTCATCTCTTCCTGCTGAAGAGAAGCCCACATCATCTCCCAATCAAGCAATCTTTCTCTGCCCAGGATGCTTTGGACGAAGACTTGCCATTTGTTTGAATCTGAATTCAGGGCTAGTTTGACCATCTTGGTGGCCTGAGGCGCAACTCCCACAACTGCCAACTAATCTCGGACTTCTTGAAGCTTAGACAGAAACAGATCAATGCGTTCTCCCTTCTGCATCCGTATTGATCGCATCTTCTCCTGCAAGAATATCTTCTGCTGCTCAGAAGATCACTGATATAGCGTTGCTAAGGCATCCCACATCTCCTTTGCGGTCCCTTTGCTTGCGATGTGGCATATGACATGATCCCTCACTCCGTCGAGGATCAAACACTTCGCCTTTGCCATATCTTTCTTGTATGCTTTCAACGGATTTGCATCCACGGGGACAACTACCACACCATTGATTAAAGCTTTGAGATCATGCTCATCTAACAGGCATCTGATCCTTACCTGCCAGATCACATAATTAGAGGCTACCTCCAACTGATCTTGATCTCTCAGCCCGTTTGTTGCCATCTCTACTTACTGAAAAATGTCGAACTGCTCCCTCTCTCTCCTCTGTGTAGCTACTAGGCTGGCCTATGCACTCCCTGCTGGAGTTAGTAGATATGCTCCTCAACATTGCTGCTCAACAATTGAGAATTAGAATCCCTTGGCTAGGAATTCACTGAGGAAGAAAATTCCCTCAATTGTGTCTTCTTCTTTCTAGCGCTTTTTTGCCCAGCAAAATGCTGCAGAAAAACTGTGTCCCATAGAGATTTGCTTTGCGCTGAAGCTGTTGCTGCGCTGCTCTCTCTGCCATTGGAAAACCACGAATTTGGAAATCTTACCTCTTTGTTGACTCACTAAGAGAAAAATTTTCCTCGCGAATCTAGCCCTCCTGGCCTGGACTACGCAATCCTTTGGGGATTCGATCTGCTGCCTACGCAGCAATTCGACCTCCCACTTCTTCTTCAACACTTAGTTCCTTCGATCTGCTCCCTTGCTTCCCCTGCACGACTATAAAAGCTCTGATACCATGTGAAAATTCCTACACCGGAATCCTATTGCAGCAACTGGAAAATATTCACCTAATTGTTAACTTTTAATAATTTATTTGCAATTATCTACGACAAACACTGAATACATCACACTGCAACCTTTACTTAAATAAAATGCGGAAATTAAATGCAAAACAAGATCTAAGCAAGAAAAGAAATAACACACACGACACCATTATTTTTGGACTAAGTTCCTAGAAAAACCCAATGCGGGAAAACCGGTGCAACAACTGAGGGTTTGGTATTATTAAGCAATAATTTCTGAGTAAAATTCTTTGGATGCCCTGATTGGCAATCCTATACAGAGATCTAACTAAACAAAAAGCTAGTGAGATGATCTCACCCCGTCATTGGAAGATCTGACACTGATCTGCGTTGGAGATGAGTCTCTGCGCAGTACTGCGTCACTCCTATGTAGTTACTATGTCACTGTTGCTGAGACTATGCTGCACCTCCTCTGATCTCTTTGTTAGTTGCAAACTTTAGCCCTCTGGCCTCACGGTCTCACACCCCGGCTCCGGCATTGGATCCTGACTGTTCCCTAGCAGAAATATGGACTCCCTCTCAAGCTTTGCGCTGCCTCTGCGTGGCACTGTGCTACCTTCCCGGACTACTCTCTGCCCTCTCTGCCTTGCACCCTCCGGATTAGAAAGATCTCCAACCAGAAAATTATCTCTGCCCCTCTTTGCAAGAAGCAACTCGATTGATCTTCTCCTTTGCTGAGCACTGCTCACTTGAGAAATTCGATCTCTAGACTCTTTCGGTGTGTTTTTCCAAATGCCCATCAAGTCCTTGTAATCTTCTCGTTGAGACTTCAACGACCGAGATCAAATCACTAACCAATGGCTAAGATTTTCCTTTTTTCTAAATTGGACTAATTCTATTAATAAAACATAGTGTACAGGTCGAAACTTGCCTCCGGAATTGCTATGCTAGCCAATTTTGGAGGTAGTATGGGTCAAAAAGACAAAAAACTGACTGCCCCAGATGGGGAAATCGGTCTGAAAATCGCTGCCCTCAATGGGGAAACTAGCATTGTCCAGAAACGACCGAGAGTTTGACAAATTGTTCAGGAAATACATATAATCAGAGAAATTAAACAAAACTGAGAGAAGAAACCTCTCATTTCTGTGGCCGAATATCATGCTAGGTGTCATGCTGTTGTGGCGGTGGCTCCTCAACGATAAGACACCTGTATTCTTCTGAAGAGTTATCAACTTTCTTCGAATGCTGGGCGGCGGGTTCTGGCGTAGTAGCAGTGCGCACTAGTCTAGCGCTTCCCTTTCTCCTTTCATCACCTGACCATTCAGGACTCCCACTGCCACTGCCTTCGCTGCTGGAGGAGTGGGTTTTAGGCTTGACTGACAAAGCTTTGGATTTCCGTGAGAGTTTTGGAGGTGCTAGAGCGATTGTGGATTTCCGTGGTTGCTTTCTGGAACCTCTCCCCACAGAACTTGAAGGCGCTTCTTGGAAGCTGATAGTGATTGTGGCTATAAGACGGGGTCTATCCATGGAACAATCATAATGGAACTGTGCATAATTTTCTTCAGGAGGCAGGGAGCGAGTGTCAGAGTGAATGGATATGGGGGTCGAGAGGACTGACCCCTTCCTTTTCCATGGCGACAATGCATCCTATGCCTCCTCGGCATGCTGGAGCAGGAAGAAGCGTTGGGGAGGCTAGCGAGCAGAGGTGAGGAGGCAGAGTGAGTGATGGGGTTGGCGCACTGAAGCTGCAAGACAGAGTGACAACAGGTATGAATGAGTGAAGGAGCGAGCGAGAGACAACAATGGAGGTCGCAATGCTTCTCTGTGTGCGAGCAAGAGCTCGGCTCCAAGACAACAGAAAGACAAATGCAACAAGAGGAGAATGACAAAGAAGAAGGACGCGGAGCCATTAAGGAAAGCTCAGGGCGGCGAGCCGGACGAGCATTAAGACTGAGAGCAGAAGCAATTAAGGTGGTCTGAGGCAAGCAGTTGTCCAGTTTAAATGCTGCTAGACATGTCCCATGCGTGCCCATGAGGCACACGCTGGGCCTGCCATCTCCCGCCTACAATCAAACACCTGCATCTGGGGAATCAATGGCTAAGATTAACTTGACTTGATCTCCGTCTTTTTCTAGAAGATTCACACCCTGTTTTATTAATATGGTTTAATTGTTTTAATTCCCTAAGTTTAGACTTAGGCTCCCATTAAAAATAATTAATTATTTTAATAAAACACAATCCGGGTGGAATTTCCAAAAACGCTTTCTGGGTTCTTTGGAATCTAAGCCTCCCTGCAAATTTTGAGACTTAGAGCACATCTGATGCTACCATAAATCAACATCGAAGCGAAATAGCTTCACATGTGGCCATGCTAGCTATTGTTTATTCTGCCTCAGCAGAGCTCAGTGCCATGGACTTTTGCTTCCCGTTGCACTAAGAGATAACCCCTGATCCAATACTGAAGCAACACCTTGAAGTGCATTTCTAATCCACTGAACTGCTTGCCCAATTTGCATTTGTGTATCCACATAAACTAGCACCATCACCTCAAGTATATTGATTTCTGGTAGCATCGGATGTGCTCTAAGTCTCAAATTGTGCAAGGAGGCTTAGGCACATGTATTCCAAAGAACCCAGAAAGAATTTTGGAAAATTCCACCCAGATTATGTTTTATGGAAATAATTAATTATTTTTAATGGGACCCTAAGTCTAAACTTAGGAAATTAAAATAATTAGATATTAATTAAAACATGGTGTAAATGTTCTAGAAAAGACAGAGATCAAGTCAAGTTAATCTAAGCTGTTGATTAACGATTTAATCTCGGTTGTTGAAGCCTCAATGAGAGGATTATAAGGACTTGATGGGGCATTTGGAAAACACACCGAGAGATCGACATAGTCTAGAGATCGAATTTCTCAAGTGAGCAGTGCTCAGGAGAAGTTAGATCGAGTTGATTCTTGCAGAGAGGGGCAGAGGTAATTTTCGGTTGGAGATCTTTCCTGATCTGGAGAGTACAAGGCAGAGAGGACAAAGAGCAGTCTGGAGAGGCAACGTAGAGCCAACCACATAGAGGTTGTGCAGAGCTTCTGAGGGAGTCTGTATTTCTGCTGTGAGACAGTCAGGATCCAGTGTCGGAGTCGGAGTGTGAGACTGGGAGGCCAAAGGGCTGAAGTTTCCAATTGGCAGAGAGATAAGAGGAGGTGCAGCGCAGTCCCTTGAGTAGTGACGTAGTATTGCGTAGAGATAGCGCAGAGGCTCATCTCCAGCGCAGATCAGTGCCGAATCTTCCAGTGACAGGGTGCGATTATTTCACCAGCTCTTTGTTCAATTAGATCTCTATATAGGATTGCTAGTCAGGGCATCCGAAGAATTGTATTTAGAATTAATGCATAATAAACAAAACCTCAGCTGCTGCAGCGGTTTTCCCGCATTGGGTTTTTCCGGGGACTTAGTCCAAAAATAACGGTGTCCTGTGTCTATTGTTTATTCTTGCTCAAATCTTTTTTCCACACTTGTTTATTTTCCGCAGTTTAATTTTGTGAAGGATGTAGTGTATGTGGTTCAATATTTACTATAGAACACAGTAAATAATTTGTTCAGTAATTAACAAATAGGAGAATTCTCATCAGTTGCTGCAGTAGGATTCCAGGTAGTGAAATTTTCACGGAGTATACCTCAAACCATACTCGATTGTAATTTGTGCCGCGCAAGTACCTTAAAACATGTCTCACTGTTGTCTAATGCAACCTCTTTGGCTTGACCATGAAGTGACTGAGAGTGTTGACCGCGAAACGAAAGTTTGGCCTTGTGTTGACCAGATACATAAGAGATCCGATGAGCTACCTATACAAGGTTGGGTCCACGTCTACGTCCTTCGATGGATCTGTCTTCCTCCAGTTAGTAATCATAGGCGTGGACATGGGTCTACAGTCCTGCATCCTGAACCTCTCTAGGATCTCCATAGCATATCTCCCTTGCCCAAGGAAGATCTCCTTGTTTGTCAGCCATACCTCCAATCCTAGCCTCTAGGAAGTAATGCATCAGTCCCAAGTCCTTCATCTCAAATTCCGTTGCCAAGTCCCTCTTGCAGTCTTGTATGAGCCATGATTAGTGTTATCAAAACCAGAAAAAACCGGTGGAACTGGCTAGTCTGACCGGTTTGGGCCCAAAATCGGTTCGGTTAGGGCTTCAAAATCAGAATAGGACGGATTGGTACCGAACCGTCCTATTTCAATGGATTTGACTGTAGGCCGACCGTAGATTTTGACTAGCTACAGGACAAGTTGACTTCAAGGCCAAAGTTTGACCGCAGGTAGTTTGACCAAGCCGTTTGACCAATGTTGACTTCTGAGTATTTTGACTGGTTTGACCAGTAGCTGTTTGACTAGTATTTTTACTTGTATATTGACATAGATTTCTAGACAAAGTGCTAATTTGTAAACCTTGCTGAATAGACAATTTCTCCTCATGAAAAGATTGCGGGGTTTTCTCCCAAGGTTGGGTTTCCAAGTGTAAAATTTTTTGTGTCTATTGTGCATGGTTGTCTTTCTATGATCTTTACTATTTCCATTGCATTAACTGTTGATATTTTCTGAGTATAATTATTGAACGATAGCAATGGCATAAAAATACTATTTGAAAAATCATTAGAATGTTATTATCAGGCAATAAATTGTATTCTACTGCATTTTCCATAGAATTTCAACAATAAAGGCCCCATTCCCATTAGGATCCATGGCCCTTTGGCATCAATTTGAGGTCTCGACCTCCTTTGCAAACAACTAGCTGTAGTAGGGTCAAATTACTTGAAAATAGGCTCAAAATTGACTTCTAGATGCTTGAAATTATCTTGGGGACTTTACTTCACCAATATGATTCCTTAACTTTGCTTGCAATGGGCTATTACTTGCTTCAAGCGGTCTCGACTTCCTTACTTTGCCTTCATTTCATCCAACGTCTAGCTTGGAGTGACCTTTCTTGCTTTATTTGATAAATTTGGCTTGATAAGCTTGCTTCAAATGCTAATGACCAACTTGATTAGGAGGATATTGACCTTTTCTTGGAGTAAATTGCACTTAATTCTTGATAATTAGTCATTGGGGCCTCAAAATTTGCACATTAAGCTCCAACATTCCAATATTAGCCATCATATTCTTCCTTTACTCCATCAAAATAGCCCCAAAAGAGAATGATGTCGTGCCCCACGTGTGTTACAAGTGCTTGGAAATGCCATCTTGGCTAGAGCGTTAAGTTGATTTGGCTTGTACAATTCACCTACTTGTCACATCTTCCTTGTCCACTTCATCACTTAGCTTCAAATTATGTTGCCTGCAATGCCACATGGAAAGCCCCTTTGCCCCAAAACTGGGTCCACTACTGTAACTAGAGTTTTGTGAGGGCGTTCTAATTGCTTTGAAAGACAAGTGGTTCATCTAGGAATAGAGAATCAAATGGATACCTTCTTTGCCTCAAAACCTGTAGCATGATGTCTCATGAGATGCAAATGCATTGGGAACTGTGAGACTATCATGATGCAAAAGCCAAGGCCAAAGGAGAGTGCAAGATACATAAGACACATGGAACATGTGGGGTAGGTGGTGCATTGGGATCATAAGGGATAATGTCAACGAAAAGTACATATGTTGATCAACCTTACAAGGCTTTATTGATGCAAGTGCTCCCTTAAACCATGATTCCTAGCAGTGCCTGGGCCCTGTTCCAAGATACCAGCACACCATCCCGGGATATAAGAATATCCATCAAGGCATGGAGTTTACCACCCACCAGTGGGGATCAACAATGCCATAAAGGTAGACAGATCATAAAACAAACAACACCAAGAATAGCCATGTCCGTCCACACCAACGTGGATCTAAGAGTCACTTTCACAAACAACACGCACCCACATGGCTTTACAGGGATATAAGGCACATCCCGTGGGCTTATATGGCATGGCCAAAAGGTTCTAGATTACCCCTGCTGAAAGAGGGTAACAGGGTGGATATGGCAAAAACTTGTTAAATAGAAAAATGCAAAAAATAAACGTAATTTCTAGAAAAATATCAATATTTTGCTTTGAGTTTAGGTATGAAAGGGTATACTTAATATTATGCAAAAATAACACATTTGGAATCTCAAAATTGTATATTGTACATAAAAAATATCATTGACCATGGCATGAAGTTACAAACCAAAATGAGCATCAACAAACTGTCCAATGTGAAATCTGAAATCACGACATAATACTTAATGTAGCCTAGTTTTGAGGGCTAATGGAAGGCCTTCCTGCCTCAGCAGTTTGCTCCAACTATATCAATTCCTCAAAAAACAATGGCTCGGGTTCCTCATCACCATTAATGTGCTCTAGCTCCTCTAAAGGTTCAAATCAGTTCTGGAGATCTTTAAATTTCATGCTTGAGCTCCTCACAAGGCTCAACTCAGCTTTGAAAATTTGTAGCAGTCGTGCCCAAGCTCCCCTGAAAGCTTAAATCAGCTACAAAAGTTTGTAGACATTGTGTCCTAATAGAGGTGGGTTGTTGATGCTGTGCCCTAGCTTGATTCATGATGTCCTTGGTCTAACTGTCTAAAATGCCCAAATCCCTACTGCAAAACCCTACTCCAAAATACACTCAGAGAAAAGTGAAAAAGTAAGGGCAAATGAGCATTTTGGCCTTTTAAAGCAGAGTCATTGTCTGACCTGTGTTGACCTCTTAGACCCCGTTGAGTGTGATTGAGGCCTGGCAGGTCTGGTCGAGTCTTGTCAGACATGGTCAAGTCAAGCCTGGGTCTGTTGTTTTAGATTGTGTCCGACTGAGTCTAGCTGGGTCTGGTCTGAACCAACCTAGTTTATGGATGTGTCAGGCCTACCTAGACTCAGATAGGTCTTGTCACTATAATAGATATTAAAGAAGCTGTATATGTTGGAAATACTGAGAGGGGGGGTGAATCAATATTACTTTGAATTAGTATTATTATTAATCTTTCAGAGCATTAGTTAATCTTCAATTATTATCAGTGTTTGTGCAATGATAGCAGTAAACAAAAGGAACACAACTACATAGTTTTTAAGATGGAAACCTTCTCTGGGACAAAAACCACCTGAATGCTTTTCTAATAATTCTTTAATATTCAACTCCAATTGAAAATAAAGCTCCAACTTACTAGAATCTAGAAAAGCATTCTTCTCCAGCTCCCATTGGATGGACGCTCCAATGCCCGGGATTCTTCAGTAGTCAACTGAATGGATGCCTCGACACCCAATGAGCTACAACTCACCCTAGCACCACCCTACCACCCTGGAGAAGAATAAAAGAAGAATGGACTCCCGTACCAGGGAAAATGGTCCACTTTACAATGATATAGAATGATATAGAAGAAGAAGACACACTAGACCATAACCCCAACTATGACACAACCACCTAATGATGATCCTAGACCTCCCGACATTGCCTCTTCAACTCTTGGCAGATAGACACTTGTACAATTTTTACAATGATGCATTTACAATGATACCTTTACAATGACTGTATGCAGTGCTGCCCACTTGAAGACTTCATGAGGTGAACTTCTTACTACTGTTCTGCACCTTGATTGCTGCTCTTGTCATGCTACCCTCTACTGCACCTTACTTTGCTTTGCTGCCCTAGAAAGTCTGGTCCTTTACATCCCTTGACAACACATGATTTAGATTTTTCTTGCTTTCTAGGAGCTCAATATTGAATCTGGTGTATCTTTGTTATTTCAGATCCCCAGTGTGTGATTTTCGGTCCTGTAGTAGTCCTCTAAGTCTTCTTTCCAATGCCATAGGTCTGACCCAATATGGATTCTTCAAGGGAGAGTTATGCCCAATCTCTCACAATGCCCTAATTATGGACTGGTTCAGTAGAGCGAACTTGTATGGTGTGCCACGTGTCATTGTTTCTTTATTCGGCTCTGAAATTGATACAGTGAAAACTACAGTCCATGCACTATCCGCCACTTCTTACAGAATTCCAATCCGATACTCAGAGAGATAGTTATGAGGATTTTCCCAAGGTCACTTCTTTGAGATGAAGTTCAGGAGCTTGCAAAAACACTGACTTCCACAGATCATATCTCCGAAAATATTGCGCACCTTGATCTGAAATTTTTACAGGAGTTTCCTCAGGATTTCGGCTTTGCCTCATAAAAATTTCAGCTTCTGAACCTGAGTAGAAAAAAACGTTATAGCGAAAATGCCACGATGACCTGTTTCACCTAGCGAAATCCTCACAAGAGGAGGAGATGAGGATCACAATTTATATAAATGCTTAGGTTGAGAGGGACTTCAACAAGTGAATGTGGGAGGGATTTTAGGAGCTTAAAGATTATTAATTATTGACTTTTCGATGACCCATGCCACAACCCCATAGGGTTTTAGCCCACTAACTGAGGTTGCAAACTTCAAACATGAAAATCTCTTAAACTGTGAAGAATTACATGGCGTGCCATATATCAACGGAAACATCTCGAAAAGTAGAAAGCATATAAAATATTCGTGACCCAGAATGTAGTAATTTGGTAGGTCAAAATTACCATGCAAGATCGGGGTAGCCCCTTGTTGAAATTTGGTACCGGAGGACAGGTGGTTCCCTAAGGCTTTGATCTTTGGCCTAGGGAAAAGTGTCCAAAAGAATTTAATTTTTCTCCTAAAGTGACTTTATAATTTTTAGAAAGTCAAATCTAATTTTAAAGTGACTTTAAGTGATAAAGTTACTAAAGTGACTTTATAAAGTTATAAAGTCAAATCTAATTTAAAAGTGACTTTAAGTGATAAAGTTACTAAAGTCTAATTTTAAAGTGACTTTAATAAAGTCAATATAAAATTAGAAAGGAAAAAGAGACTTTGGAAATAAAAGACTAAGTGGGTCTTTATTAAAGTGGGGTGAATTAAAAAATAGAAAGTGAGATTTAAATGAGCATTTAATCTCAGCCCTAGATCTCAATCTATCTCAGCCATTGGATTTAGGGATTCCCCAAAAGTCACTTACGGTTAGGTTAAAGGAGGAAAAGGAGGAAAAGGTCATTCATTCTTTCATGAGCAGATTGGGAGAAGGAGAGCAAGAGAGCAAGGGAGATTTCTGGGCAGTGAGGAGAAGGAGACAGCAGCTTGGCACACATTCCAAGGCAGCAGTTCAGCAAGTCCGTACATCAGAGTTTGGCACACATTCCAAGGCAGATTTTGGCACGATTTTCTAGAAGGCCGTACAGCCAGCTTTTTGGCACGATTTCCAAGAGGCCGTACAACAGTTTCAGCACAGATTTCGAGGCAGCAAAGGGGCTGTTTTATTTGGCACGAATTTCGAGGCAGGCCGTACAGCAAGTGGCTGTACCGTTGCACAGAAATCGAGGCAGATTCCGTACAGCAAGTTTATGTTGTCTTTTGGCACAAATTTCGAGGTCCGTACAGCAGCATTTATTGCTGTTTTGGCACAGATTTCGAGGTGGCTGTACCGCTGCATTTATTGCAGATTTTTGGGCACGAAAAACGAGAAAATCCGTACAGCATTTATTGCTGTTCCTGTTTTGCTGTTTGTGCATTTTCGAGGCGGTGGTTAAGCACGGAAAAAGAGATAAGTTGTAAAAGTCTGTTTGCTGATTATTTATTTTGCTGAATATTTCTATCACTGTAAAAAGCATTTTTCCAGAAATAAGAAGGAGCTTTCGAACTGGTTTTCCCCAAGAGTTGTAGGGGGTTTTTCCAGGGTCACCTTGACCAAAAATACTGAGTTATGATGTGTTGAATGTCTGTTTGTTACTGCTGTTATTTTATTTCTGCATTTTCAGCATTCTGAAAAATTTCCAGAATTTGTGTTTTCAGCAAAATTTATTTTCCAGTTTATTAAATGTATGGATATGGGAAAGGGCATTTAATTATTTTGGAGTAATAAGGTGAAAACTGAAAACCGGGGTGGGAAACTATAAATTTCTACATGGTATCAGAGCTTGAGTGCTGAAGGGCAGTTTGGGACAGCAAGGAGGAAAATTACAGCCTGCTGATTTTTCACTCAGAAAATTCCAGCAAGCTGATTTTTTCACAAAAAACAGTTTTATCTTTACCACAACAGTGCTATTTTTTCAGTTTTAGGACAGCAGGATGTCTTTGGGACTGAGGGTGGAGGATAGGTTGGATGGGCATACCAATTACAGTGTTTGGAAGGAGAGAATGCAGAGTATCTTTGAGGAGGCGGAAGTCTGGGACATAATGGTGCATACCGCACAGAACCCTGTAAATGTGCCTACTGATGCTACTCAGTTGGCAACATATAATAAAAAGAACAACAAGGGTAAGAGACTGATTCTAGACGGAATCAAAGACCATTGCATTCCTCATGTGAGAGGGAAGAGAAATGCTCATGAGATGTGGACAGCATTGTCCAATCTCTACCAGAGTACCAATGAGAACCGGAAAATGGTCCTGAAGGAGAAGATGAAAACCATTAAGATGGGTAATGATAGTGCAGCTGGATATCTCACAAAGATTACTAATGTGAGAGATGAGTTGGCAGCGATTGGAGAGGCCATTCCACCCACTGAGTTGGTGCAGATTGCAGTAAATGGCCTCCCCAGTTCATGGATGAACTTTGTTGATGGGGTTTGTGCACGTGAGACCCTTCCCACATGGGAGAGGTTTTGGGATGATTGCATTCGGACAGAGATCAGGAAAGGTCAGCTTGGGGCAGCCAAGCCAGTTGAGCAGGATGAGGATGTAGCACTGTTGGCAGGACGCAAGAAAGGCAAAGGGAAGAAGCAGGCTTCCACAAGCAATGGTGGGGGCAAAGGCAAAGGTAAAGGTAAACGGGATAACTCACAGAAGGACTATTCCAAAGTGAAGTGTTGGAATTGTCAGAAGATGGGACACTATGCAGTTGTGTGTCCGGAGAAGAAGAAGAAGAAGGGGAAGAACCAGAGCATGGCAGCTTCAGCAGAGGTTGAGGACTTTGCAGATCGCTTTGACCGAGAGTTTGGGTTCATTGCGTGTGAGTCTTCTAGTGCAGGATTATCTGCCATAGAGGTTCGGAGGGAGCATGCATTTCCCTCGATTAGCGGAGCATCTTCGGGTATCTGGTATGTGGACAGTGGGGCTTCACGTCACATGACAGGAGTTCGTGAGTACTTCTCAGAGCTTTCAGAGAGTGGCACTGATGTAGAGGTAGTACTCGGTGATGACAGAGTTGTTAGAGCAATCGGTGTGGGAACATTGACATTTCAGAGGGAGTCCAAACCTCCCTTGAAGGTGTCAGAGGTTCTTTATGTGCCAGGGATGAGGAAGAACCTCATATCCGTCTCAGCTTTGGAGGACAGAGGATATGAGGTACTGTTCAGGGGAGGACAGGTGTTGATGTATCCCAGGGGCACTCTAGCTGATTCAGCTAGAGTGATAGGTGTACGCCATGCAAAGGTGTACAAGTTTGCATTCCAACCCCTTTTGGCATTGAGCAGTAGTACCGACAGCAGAGCTAGCAGTTCTGAGTTGTGTGAGATTTGGCACCGCAGGATGGGGCACATGTATCATGGAGCCTTGAGGACTTTGCGGGAGATCACTACGGGTGTGCCAGATTTCAGTACTGATCACTTTGATACTTACAGAGGATGTGCGATGGGCAAGTTTTCCAAATCCCCTTTTCCCAGCAGTGACAGCAGAGCGACTGGGATACTTGATTTGATTCATTCCGATGTGAGCGGTCGGATGTCTCATGTTTCCTTGAGTGGATATGAGTATTATGTGTTATTCATTGATGATCACTCCAGGAGGACCTGGATTTATTTCTTGAAGACCAAGAGTGAGGTCTTCAAGCGGTTTCAAGAGTTCAGAGCTCTTGTGGAGACATAGACAGGTCGGAAGATCAAGTCCCTGAGGTCGGACAATGGAGGAGAGTACACCCTTGGAGAGTTTGTTGACTATTGTGCGGAGGCAGGCATTAGGAGGGAGTTCACTGTTCCTTACAACCCCCAGCAGAACGGGGTTGTGGAGAGGAAGAACAGATCCATCGGAGGGGCTGCCAAAGCCATGTTACATGATCGGGGGTTGCCATTGTTTTTATGGGCAGAGGCCTGCAACACAGCTGTTTATTTGCAGAACAGGAGTTCGCATCGTGCCTTGGGGCACATGACTCCGGAGGAGGCTTTTTCTGGGAAGAAGCCTGATATTGGTCATCTTCGTATCTTTGGGTGCATGACATACTCCTACATACCCAAGGAGAAGAGGACCAAACTAGAGCCCACCGCAGAGAAGGGTATCTTTGTGGGCTACAGTGAGACCTCCAAGGCCTTTCGAATTTACATTCCTGCACAGAGGAAAGTTGTTGTCAGGCGAGATGTGAAGTTCGAGGAGGACAGGGCCTTTAGGAGGTCACGGGAGTTGGAGTATCTGGATCAGCCAGACCCTCAGCAGCAGTTGAGTCAGTCGCAGGGATCCAGTGGGCAGGGATCAGGAGGATCCGGAGGTACATCTATGACGATGTCAGGTCCGTCAGTGGGGAGTGGCTCGCGAGTCGGAGGGTGGTGCTATGGGCGGCACGCAGGAAGCGATCCACGAGCAATTCCTTCAGGAGTCCAACGATGGACGATTCACACGGTACCTCGACATCTACGGGTTCGAGTGCGAGCGGAGGGCAGTGACCAGACAGTCAGGAGTTCAGGCTCCTGATGTTGAGGAGGAGGAGTTTTATTCTCCAGCGAGAGAAGTGTGCTCAGGGAAGAGGAAGCCCAAGTGGCTTCAGGACACCTTAAGAGATGCCACATCTGTTGCTGAGCCTAAGAGGCAGGTCAGAGAGAGCAGACCACCTGAGAGGTTTTGTAGCTATATGGCAATGGCTACCAGCATCCTTGACTCCGAGCCTTCTAGCTATGAGGAGGCAGCTAGCCAGCAGGTCTGGAGAGAGGCCATGCAGGAGGAGTATTCTTCTATCATGAAGAATGATGTTTGGGAGGTGGTGCCGAGGCCTGAGGGAAAATCCGTGGTTACTTCCGGATGGCTTTACAAGGTAAAGCATGCTGCAGATGGCAGCATTGAGAAATTCAAAGCGAGGTTTGTGGCTAGAGGGTTCTCCCAGGTAGAGGGAGTTGATTATGAGGAGACCTTCGCTCTCGTGGCTCGATATACTTCGATTCGCTCCATTATATCGATAGCAGCAGAGATGGGTTGGAAGATCCACCAGATGGATGTGAAGACCGCATTTCTCAATGGCTTCATACGGGAGGAGGTGTACATTGAGCAGCCACAGGGCTTTGAGGTGCATGGGAAGGAGTCCCATGTGTGCAGACTGAAGAAGGCCCTTTATGGCCTGAAGCAAGCTCCCGGAGCTTGGTACTCCAGGATAGATACTTACTTGCAGAAGATGGGTTTCACAAAGAGTGAGGCAGATCCGAACCTTTACTATATTGTGATAGGTGAGGAGCCTCTCATTCTGGTGTTGTATGTGGATGACTTAGTCATTACAGGTGCAGAGAGACTCATAGAGCACTCCAAGAGAGATCTTGCGGCGGAGTTTGAGATGAAGGACATCGGCTTGGTGCATTACTTTTTGGGTTTGGAGGTGTGGCAGGAGGAGGGGCATTTCTTCCTAGGACAGGGGAAGTATATTATGGACATCCTTGGCAGATTCCACATGGAGGATTGTAGACCCATGTCGACACCGATGATCACCAACTGGAAGAAGCTTCATGCTTCGGATTCCGAGTTGGTGGATCCCACATTGTACAGACAGCTAATTGGTTCCTTGATGTATTTGGTCAACACTAGACCAGATATTTGTTTTGTAGTCAACACGATGAGTCAGTTTATGTGTGAGCCTAGGAAGGTTCATTGGGTGGCTGCAAAACACATTTTGCGATACTTGCAGGGGACAGTGGATTATGGTCTGGACTACAGGCAGGGGGATGGAGTGAGATTGGCGGGTTACACTGATTCTGATTGGGAAAGTTGTGCTTCTGATAGGAAGAGCACTTCAGGGTGCTGTTTTGGGTTGGGTTCGACAGTTGTGTCATGGTTCAGCCGAAAGCAGCAGTCAGTAGCATTGAGTTCAGCGGAAGCAGAGTATATGGCAGCCAGTCTAGCTAGTTGTGAGGCCATCTGGCTTCGCAAGATGTTGTTTGGCTTATTTGGTCATTCGTTGAGACCTTCAGTGATTTACTGTGATAATCAAAGTTGCATTAAACTCACGGAGAATCCAGTATTTCATGACAGGTCAAAGCATATCAGGATCAAATATCATTTCATCAAAGACTATGTTTAGAAAGGAGCTGTGAAGCTTGAGTATATTCCCACTGATGAGCAGGTTGCAGATATTCTTACCAAAGCCTTACCACGAGGCAAGCATGTCTACTTCAGAGACAAGATGGGTGTGGTGAGGAACACCTTCCTCAATAAGAGGGAGTGTTGAAATTTGGTTACCGGAGGACAGGTGGTTCCCTAAGGCTTTGATCTTTGGCCTAGGGAAAAGTGTCCAAAGAATTTAATTTTTCTCCTAAAGTGACTTTATAAAGTTATAAAGTCAAATCTAATTTAAAAGTGACTTTAAGTGATAAAGTTACTAAAGTCTAATTTTAAAGTGACTTTAAGTGATAAAGTTACTAAAGTCTAATTTTTAAAGTGACTTTAATAAAGTCAATGTAAAATTAGAAAGGAAAAGTGACTTTGGAAATAAATGACTAAGTGGGTCTTTATTAAAGTGGGGTGAATTAAAAAATAGAAAGTGAGATTTAAATGAGCATTTAATCTAAGCCCTAGATCTCAATCTATTTCAGCCATTGGATTTAGGGATTCCCCAAAAGTCACTTAGGGTTAGGTTAAAGGAGGAAAAGGAGGAAAAGGTCATTTATTCTTTCATGAGCAGATTGGAGAAGGAGAGCAAGAGAGCAAGGGAGATTTCTGGGCAGTGAGGAGAAGGAGACAGCAGCTTGGCACACATTCCAAGACAGCAGTTCAGCAAGTCCGTACAACAGAGTTTGGCACACATTCCAAGGCAGATTTTGGCACGATTTTCTAGAAGGCCGTACAACAGCCTTTTGGCACGATTTCCAAGAGGCCGTACAGCAGGTTAGCACAGATTTCGAGGCAGAAAAAGGGCTGTTTTATTTGGCACGAATTTCTAGGCAGGCCGTACAGCAAGTGGCTGTACCTTTGCACGGAAATCGAGGCAGATTTCGTACAGCAAGTTTCTGCTGTCTTTTGGCATGAATTTCGAGGTCCGTACAGCAGCATTTATTGCTGTTTTGGCACAGATTTCGAGGTGGCCGTACAGCTGCATTTATTGCAGATTTTTGGGCACGAAAAATGAGGAAATCCGTACAACATTTATTGCTGTGCCTGTTTTGGTGTTTGCACATTTTCTGAGGCGGTGGTTAAGCACGGAAAACGAGATAAGTTGTAAAAGTTTACTTGCTGATTTTTCGCTGAATATTTCTCTCACTGTAAAAAGCATTTTTCCAGAAATAAGAAGGAGCTTTCGAACTGGTTTTCCCCAAGAGTTGTAGGGGGTTTTTCCAGGGTCACCTGACTAAAAATTATCATGGTTAAGTGATGTGTTTAATGTATTTGTTACCTGTTTTTTATTTCTCGTGATTTTCCAGCATTCTGAAAAATTTCCAGAATTTGTGTTTTCAGCAAAATTTATTTTCCAGTTGTTGAATGTATGGTTATGGGAAAGGGCATTTAACTATTTTGGAGTAATAAGGTGAAAACTGAAAACCGGTGTGGGAAACTATAAATTTCTACACCCCTGGTGCTGCTTGGGTTGACATCAACGACAACCACTGATCAACAGTATAGTATCTTGGGACTAATTACTAAGATCAACAAAGGCAATAAACTGATCAAGTGAGAAGATAGTTTGGATAAACATTTCTTATTTCTTCATGCTTAAGATGATCTCTCTGAATCAGAGAATAATAAAAATAAGAACACATGATTTTCCTTCAGTTAAACAGGGTAATGTTAGAATAAAATTTTCAGTAATCTCAATTTTATGCTTTGGACATGTAAAGCCCATGGCTGATAAAAAAGGAAGGTACCTTAACTCAAAATATATAAAAGTTTTGATTAACCAGAGTCTATCATTTGCTTGTAGATGAATTTTTTCATGCTGATGTGGTGTGATTTGGAACTTGAAAGAATTAATTTCATCTAGAAATTTGGAGGAATACAGTAATATGCATAAATGAGCTAAATTATAGCTAATAAAAAGATGATTTTTTTCCCTTTATAGTAAACCTGTAAAGGCTTTGCGAGCTCAATTGTGGCAAGATCTACCGAGTTTAAAATCTCGAGAAGACACTCTATTTCACCCAGGGGAAGTTTTGAGTTTAAATCTCATTTAGCAATTTAGTTTGCATCCAGGATAGGAAACTTTAGTAAAGACATATATTCTGTTGATGTTGAAGCCAAAACAGAGATGTTCTTCCTTCTTGTGTATATAGGGAGGGGAAATGTGCATGCATGTCTCTACCATTGTGGGCAATGTATGAATGCTTGATTGATGTTCTCTGCATTTATGGAATAGGAGATGCAGTTGTTTTAGAAGGAATGAAAAAAGGTTGGCTAATTTGCATAACCTCTGGAAGTGTTGACAAAAAACTTAAAAAGGCATCGAAATTTTTTAATATGATTACTAGAAGAGCTTAATCAAGTTGTGCAAGTTTTATGCATAAGCGAGGGATGTGGGTAATGATTCATGAATAGAGTAGACTTTTGTTATTGAACATTTATTATATCTGTCGCTGCTGTTGTCTATTGATGGATTTTGTAATGAATTTTGGAAAGTGTTTTTTCCACAAAGAACAGGATCTGTATACTTGCTTTTATATCTTATATACAGTCTATTTGAATTTCAAACATATGCTCTGGTTTTTTATTTTTATGTTTTAGCTTCTTAATCCATTGTTTGTATTGAACCAGTATGATTGATGTTGAGATTCAACAAGATGATGAGCTTAATGAAAAGAGTCGCCTTCACTAAGTGGGCCTGCAGGGTATTTTTGGCTCAAAGTCTATTTTTAGACTATGTCTATTTTTCGACATGTCGATCATATTCTATGAGTTGCAGGATGCTATTTGTTGATGGTTGGTCAAGTTGGAAAAATAGATGGACTTCTATTTTTAGACATATTGGGTCGAATCTATTTTTAGATTCCCAGTTTAAAAATAGATATGTCGAATATTATTAGCTCTTAATAATATTTGGACTTTAAACATTATCTTATTCTCTTGGAGCACTTCAGTTAAGTGCACAGATGTGGCACATCAGCTGACAGAAGGAATTACGCTATTCCTGAGGGTTTACTGGAGCTAATGCATGAGGACTTCGTTAGAACTCATGTGACGTAGTTTGGGGAGTTATAGAAGTAGTTGGTGGAGTTGTATTTATTTAACTCGCTTAGACTCATGAGTTATTAGACTGAAGGTCTAATCGATTGGATACACTAGTGAGAGTGGTGTGAATTAATTAGTTAATTAATTCACTAAATAATAACTCATTAAGCAACCGAAGAATACATCGGCTAACTGGCGTTGCATGACGTCAAGTGAGACCAGTGGAGAGGTAGGTGAAAGAGCAAGTGTGACTATCAGTTGTGACTATAGTGATGCATTGATTGCATCCAACACTCAGTGGAGATGCCAATGAGGATTGCGCTGTGAAAGTTTGGTGGATTCGAGTTCATTCAGAGCCATTCTTCAGCAGGGATTGCGCAGTAGAGGCAGGCTAGCAGATGGCAGAGATCGGTGCATGAATTTGCAAGATCGGGCCTGATTACTGTGTAGCGATTGTATTGTACTGAGAGCTTGACATGTTCAGCTTTGTATGAGGATTGTTACATGCTCTCTATGACATATATTATATACAGATAGTTGGGGTTTTTAGCTTCAGGCTTTCCCGTTAAACAACTGTGTTAATGTGTGTGAATTTTTATGGTTTCATGTGTGCATTGCAATTGATTTAATTTCCGCATGTGATGATCAATGGTGGAATAGATTTTGGATTGTGCATGAAGTTAAAATAGTGTGTGATCAGGAGAATCTTGGATATATAACACATAAGTTATATAATTTCTACATGGTATCGGAGCGATATTGATTAGAGCAGATTGCAATTATTGAAGCGGTTGACTTTTGTGCTGGTGGAATTCAAATTTGCTGCAGTGTTTTCTTGGTGTCGAAGTTGAGCATTCATTGAAATGTCTCTCAACGGATTACAATTGGAGTATGCCCTTGATGGCAGCTCGAATTATATTGCATGGAAGGACAGGTTGGAGGCGGTGCTGGATGATAATGGGTTGAAGGAGTTCATAGATGCAGAAATTCCAAAACCTGCTTCTAGCGATGCAGCCGCACTTGACGCATGACAAAAGAAGATAGCAAAGTGTCGAAGGATTCTGTTGGAAGGTGTGAAGGATCACATAGTGTCCAGCCTTCATGGTAAAGCTTCTCCATTCTTAATGTGGAAAGCTTTGACAGACTTGTTCCAAAGCAGAAGCGACCAAAGGAAGTTGGCGCTTAAAGACAAGCTCAGAAAAATAAAAATGGAGAAAGGCGACAGTATACACAAATACCTCACAAAGTTCGTCCACTGCAAGGATGAGCTGGGAAGTGTGGGGGTTACTGTAGATGAAGAGGACTTGGTGAGCTTGGCTCTCCTTGGGCATCCGAAGAGTTGGCATAGCTACGAGGACTCTGTCAATGGTTGGGAGAAACTGCCAGGATGGGAGCGACTTTGGTCAGATCTTGTGTAGGAGGAGATAAGGCGGGGTACCAGGGATGGATCTTCATTGAAGAATGAAGATGAAGAAAATTGCGCTTTGGCTGCCAAAGCAAGGAAAGGGAAGGGAAAGAAAAATCCTTCTCAATCCGGTGCAAAAGGCAAGAAGCAGGTCTTGTCCAAGGTGAAGTGCTTTCACTGTCACCAACACGGACATTACGCCACTGATTGTCCACAGAAGAAGAAAAATAAGCAGGTTGCTGGATCTGCAGCTGGAGAGGCCTTAGCCTCGCAGTTTGAGCTGGATTTTTCGCTGATCGCATGCTTGGTTTCAAGTGTGATGGGATTAGTGTGGTTTCCTGACAGTGGTGCGTCTTTCCATATGACCAGAGACAAAGATTTGTTCAGTGATCTGGATGAAAAGGATCTTGGAGTGCACATCGAGATGGGCGATGATGGTAGATACAGTGCGACTGGTATCGAGACCATTTCCTTTTAGAGGGAGTCTGGTAAACCTTTCATATTAAAGGATGTCATGCATGTTCCAAGATTGAAGAAGAATTTGATCTCTGTGGCGATGTTGGAAGACAAGGGCTATGATGTTGTTTTTAGCGAGGGAAAGGCTTTCCTGCGCAGTAAAGCAATTGGTGAAACCCGGAGGATAGGGGTTTGAGTTAAGAACCTTTATAAATTGCAGGTAGATGGTTGCGCAACAATGGAAGGAAAAGCAGGAGTGGTGAGCCGGGATGAGGGCGAATTGTGGCACAGGAGATTGAGCCATCTTCACCATGGCACTTTGAAAGTTTTGCAGCAGATTTCTACCGGGCTTCCCAAGGGTACACTTGCGCAGTCAGATCAGTGCAAAGGATGTACTTTGGGAAAATTTGTGAAGACCACTTTTCATGAGAAGGATAGTCGCGCCATGACGATCTGAGAGAATTCACACAGACGTGTGTGGACCTTTCTCAGTAGCTTCGACAGCAAAGCACAGGTATTATGTGATATTTGTTGATGACTTTTCTCGTAAGTGCTGGATCTTCTTCATGCGGAAGAAGAGCGAGACATACTCAAAGTTCTGTGAGTTCAAGGCGCTGGTTGAGAAAGAGTCGGGGAAGCAGGTGAAAGCTCTTAGGAGTGATAATGGTGGTGAATACATCTCTGGCGAATTCAAAGACTTTTGCAACGCAGAAGGAATTCAAAGAGAACTCATTGCGTGTCATAACCCACAGTAGAATGAGGTCGCGGAGAGAAAGAATAGAACGATCGTGGGTGCTGCACGGGCGATGCTGCATGATCAGGGCCTTCCCATACACTTGTGGGCTGAAGCATGCAACACTGCGGTTTATGTGCAAAACCGTTGTCCTCATAGAGTACTTGGCATGAGTACACCCGAAGAGGCGTTTTCTAGAAGCCCGATTTCTCATTTGAAGATTTTTGGCTCACCCGTTTACATTCATGTGACGATGATGCTAGGAAGAAGTCGGGAGCCGACCGTGCAGGCTGGGATATCAGGGTACACGTAAACAATTTCACAATTATCGTGGTCGCGTATAGCTCAAGACCGTCAGGCGACGGGATATCAAATTTCATGAGGAGAAAGCCATGAAGTTGTCGCTTGAGAGGGAGCTACACTTGCATGCAGATGAGGAGCTACTTGTTCCTAAAGATGAGCCTCTGGATGTGGATTAGCCACAAGAGGAGGTTCATGGAGTGGAAGAAACCACTCATGTAGTGCCAAACATCAAAGGGCGGAAGCGCACTACAGAAGCTGAGCGACTGAATCTTGATGCAGCACAAAATGTAGGCCAGCGCAGACAGAGACAGTCACCTGACTGATTTACTGGATACATGGCTCTGATGAGCAAGTGTATCGTGACAGAACCATCTTCTTTCGAGGAAGCTGTGGAGGATCCCGCATGGGAGATTGTCCCAAGGCCGGAAGGGAAATTAGTGGTTGGTTCGAGATGGATCTACAAAGTGAAGCAAGCTGCTGACGATAGCGTCGAGAAGTACAAGGCAAGATTTGTTGCCCGGGGCTTCTCACAGATCGAGGGGATCGACTATGAAGAAACCTTTGCACCTGTCGCAAGGTATTCTTCCATACAGACCATCCTTGCTCTCTCAGCGCAGATGGGTTGGCACATTCATCAGATGGATGTGAAGACTGCGTTCCTCAACAGAGTCATTGAGGAGGAGGTGTACATAGAGCAGCCTGAAGGATTTGAAATCTTCAGCAGCGAGTCACATGTGTGCAGGCTCAAAAGAGCGCTGTATGCGCTGAAACAAGCACCTCGTGCTTGGTACACACGGATAGACAGTTATTTCACCGGACTTGGATTCACCAAGAGTGAGGCGGATCCGAACCTATACCAGATTGTGGTGGAGGGTAAGTTGCTAATCATTGTACTTTATGTAGATGATTTAATACTAACAGGTGATGAACTGTTGATACACTCATGCAAGGCAAATCTTGCAAAGGAGTTTGAGATGAAGGACTTGGGCCTCCTTCACTATTTCCTGGGATTGGAAATTTGGCAGCGGAAGGGTGGACTGTTTGTGTCTCAAGGCAAGTATGCCCGGGAGATACTGGAGAAGTTCAACATGCAAGGTTGCAAGCCTATCGACACTTCTCTTCCTGGTGTTTGGAGGAAAGAGGATGCTACATCGACAGAGGTAGTGGATGCCACTGTTTATCGACAGTTGGTTGGTTCGCTCATGTATTTGGTCAATACACGATCGGACATATGCTATGGTGTTAACCAACTTTCACAAGCTATGGTTAAGCCTACCAAGCTCTTTGGAAGGCACGCAAGCATGTCCTGAGGTATCTCAGGGGCACATCGGGATATGGATTGTGGTACAGACAGTCGGATGAGTTGAAGCTGCATGGCTTCATGGATGCAGATTGGGCAGGGAGCCCAACAGACAGAAAAAGCACATCTGGAGGGATATTCAGTATCGGGTCTACAACAGTTTCTTGATACAGCAGGAAACAGAGATCCGTGGCACTCAGTTCAGCGGAGGCCGAGTACATGGCAGCAAGTTTGGCTACATGCGAGGCTATAGGGATGAGGAAGATCCTGGTCGGGTTGTTCGGTTCCAACTTAGATCCTACTGTGATATATTGTGATAATCAGAGTTGCATTAAACTCTCGGTTAATCCAGTATTTCATGATAGATCTAAACATATTGACATCCGTTACCATCATATCAGAGATTGTGTGCGCAGAAGATCATGTTACTATCTTACATTCCTACGGAGGATTAGGATGTAGATATTCTGATGAAGGTGCTCACCAGGAGCAAATTCGAATACCATAGAGACAAGATTGGGGTGGTAGATAATCCCAATCTTGTTGAGAGGGAGTGTTGATATTCAACAAGATGATGAGCTTAGTGAAAAGAGTCGCCTTCACTAAGTGGGCCTGCAGGCTATTTTTACAAAGTTCATTTTTAGACTATGTCTATTTTTAGACATGTCGATCATATTCTATGAGTGGCGTGATGCTATTTGTGGATGGTTGGTCAAGTTGGAAAAATAGATGACTTCTATTTTTAGATGAGTTAGCGGAATCTATTTACTGCTACTTAAAAATAGAGATGTCGGATATTATTAGCTCTTAATAATATTTGGACTCTAAACATTCTTATTCTCTTGGAGCACTTCAGTTAAGTGCATAGATTGGGCACAACAGATGACAGAAGCAATTACGCTATTCCTAAGGGTTTACTGGAGCTAATGCATGAGGAATTCAGTTAGAACTCATGTGACAGAGTTTGGTGGGAGTTATAGAAGTAGTTGATGGAGTTGTGTTCAATTTAACTCAATTAGACTCAGTTGAGCTAGTTGTATCTAGTATAACTGAATGATACACTAGTGAGAGTGGTGTGAATTAATTAATAATTAATTCACTAAATAATAACTCATTAATCAACCGAAGAATACATCAGTTAACTACAGTGCATGGATAGTTTCAGTGGATACCAGTGGAGAGATAGGTGAAAGAGAAAGTGTGACTATCAGTTGTGACTATAGTGATGCATTGATTGCATCCAACACTCAGTGGAGATGCCAATGAGGATTGCACAGTGCAAGCTTGGTGGATTCGAGTTCATTCAGAGCCATTCTTCAGCAGGGATTGCGCAGTAGAGGCAAGCTAGCAGGTAGCAGAGATCGGTGCATGGATTTGCAAGATCGGGCCTGATTAGTGTGTAGTGATTGTATTGTACTGGGAGCTTGACATGTTCAGCTTTGTATGAGGATTGTTACATGATCTCTATGACATATATTATATACAGATAGTTGGGGTTTTTAGCTTCAGGCTTTCCCGTTAAACAACCGTGTTAATGTGTGTGAATTTTTATGGTTTCATGTGTGTATTGCGATTGATTTAATTTCCGCATGTGATGATCAATGGTGGAATAGATTCTGTATTGTGCATGAAGTTAAAATAGTGTGTGATCAGGAGAATCTTGGATATATAACACATAAGTTATATAATTTCTACAATTGACTGGAGTGAGAGATAGGGATGCAGGAGGTTGATTTAATGGTTCTGGGTGTTTTGACAAAATGTTAGTCACTAGTGCTTGTCATATTCTCCATGTGGCTGGTATTTTTCTAGTTCTATCCGGTATATTCATAAATTTGCCTTCATGTTGTGGCCCCAATGCTAAGGGCCATTATTTTTCATATTTTCCCAACACTTGAATAGTGTTTTAACTGTTGTCATCCTAGCCTTGAGATAGTTGTATGCAATGTTTTAAAATTTGGACTTGGCCATGGAATCGGTTGAGGGTCAATTCGGACTAGGGCTCGGACTTAGAATAACTCAGACCTATATTTGATTTCAATGACTTGTTTTACTAAAAAATACATAAAATATTTAAATTTTAATGAAAAATTATTTTAAAGATTTCAAACCATTTAGAGACAAAATATCCAAAGTCTGCTCATATATCAAAATGGCACTGAGTGCAATATAGATCAGCAACAAAATACATAATTATTAATAAATGAGGCTCTGAATATCCTCTAGCTACTGGCATCAATCAGCTGAAACGTAAAGCAAAGCCTTGAGACATCATATTAAAATCTGAAGGCAACAGTTACAATCTTCATGAGGTCAGCTTTTGACCAGATTGAGAAAAAAATGTTTCAGTGCAATCTTGGCTACATATATGAAGATTAATTACAACACACATGTATGTTGAAAACTGCCATGAGAGAAGGCAAGTTTTTCCTTCGTCAACCTGGGCAGCAAGATACATTCCTACACAATCACAAATTGCCTTGTTCCCAAGATACAGTCCTGCAAAATCACAAATTGCCTCGTTCCCAAGATACATTCCCCTATTCATAATGTTTTGAAACTTGATCTTTAATCCCACAAACCTTTGAATGAATCTATTTTACAAACTAAGATTTTACAAGTTCAGGGTAGAACTCAGACTGTTATTGAAATCGGGATTTTGAAACCCTGTCTAAAACCAAGCATCCATGAGATTGACATAACCTAATAAACCAGTTCAAATATCACAAACCACACAGGTGCTTATATTATTTATGAAGGTATCAAGATGACATACAATCAGCTGACTTGAAAACATCAGATTCAGATTCTTCCTATCAAACATGCAGGATTTGCAATCCAAAACTGACTTAGGCGTGTAGGGTCAGTTTGTACCAAACTGGCTGAGTCATGCTTTGAATTGTCCGGTTTGGTACCAAACTGGCCTGCTGAACCGAGCAGTTGGCTGAGTCTGTGTCAACTTGGTCTGAGTTTTTAAACACTATGTGAGGTGACCTGGTAAGGCTCGAGATAGCCTTTGTCTTTAGCATATTTGTATCTTCTTTTCCTTGACATCTCGAGTCTTTATCTTTCTGTCTAAGCTTCAGAAACAAAAGGGCTTGAGCTTGTTTTTCCTAGCATTGAGTGTGTTATGTTTTTCGAAAATGTCTAATGTGAAGCATTCCAGGGAAAGTATTTTTCACTTTGAATGGGCATACACTCTTTGATTGACCTAGATTCACTTTAGTTTGTGAAGTTTAACTTTCTGGTGATAAACACTTCAGGTATTCCATTCCATTGAAATTAGACTGTAGCTAACACCATAGGAGAAGAAGTTTGAGCTAAACATCTGAAAATTCATTAAATTTCATCCCTTAATAAGATATCTGCAGTATTCACTTTCTTAGGCATTCTAATTCCCGTGCTGGTATGATCAGGTTTGTCAAAGGTTAATGGTTCAGGGCCTTCCTGGGGTGACAAAGTATAATGGTGCCATGGATGTTGCTGCCAAAATTTTGAAGACAGAGGGTATTCGTGGCCTGTATAGAGGCTTTGGTATGTCTGTGATTACTTATTCTCCACAATCAGCTGTATGGTGGGGAGCTTATAGTTCTGCACAACACATAATTTGGAGGTATGAACATTGATTTAATCTGATAATTTTACCTGAACTTTAATTTTCTTGCATACAAGTCAAACATCACATCGGGTTTGTTCATGATGTGTTTGAGTGTTGGATTCCAAATTCAAAAATATCATATTTTATACTCAACATAAGTAAATGTTTCAAATTATCTTAAACATTAAATAATTGCTTATGTTGTCCATATTCAACAAATACTTTCAGCAAAAGTCATCAATATTATTGATCTCGCTTAAACCTCAAGTGTTTTATTTGAAAATAATATTAAGGGCTGGATGCAGGTTAAGTGAACCAAAGATATACAAATGAAATCACCAGTACATAGAGTCATATCTTTTGGCTGAAGTTTGAGGAGCAGCTTGGATAGACTCTCATCCAGTGTTGCCTTGCCTGAGTTTCATAGGCTACCCTGGTTCAGAAATGCCCAGAGGAATAATAGGAGACTTGTCAAACCCTGAGGCACCTTCGGAACATTGAGTGACAACTTTTTTTCCGCTCTTAGCATTCACAAACAACACGTTCAACTCAATGTTGAGGGTGAAAATGTTGTGAGTGGGCTGGGGAATGAACGACCAAGGTTTCTGAATCATGGTACATGGTGCTCCAACCTTGAGATCTAATCACTGGCGTAAATGTGCCTTTTCCATCTCCACATCGTCTGTCTACACATTGGTCTGCAAATGCAAATGTGCACATATTCAGGAGCTATCATGCAAGGTAAAAGAATTGGTGTTATGCATTCTTAAATAAACATTTGTTTCCTCTTTTCCAAATGTGATACAATATGTCTCTACTATGTTGTGTTAAGCTTAACGGTCCTTGGGAGTTTGTCTCCTGGAAGGGATGCCTTCCAAGAAATAGGGGAAGGAAAATAATTGACTGCAGAATCTAGCAGCCCAATCCCAGAGTGACTTGGGAAATCTACACAACCAAATTAGAAGCTTAATAGTTCCATTTTTTCCACACGATGTGGGTGTTTAGGCTGAGGCATTCCCAAATACTTAAAATGTTGTTCAGTGACTAAGCTGTTGTGCGCCGAAGACAGTGCAAAACAGGATTTTTAGGTTCCAAGGGAGCTTTCCAAATGACTTTGAGTTTGTAAAGCCAGGTCTTTTGCTTTCGACTTGAGTCTCTATATCTTGTTTAGTCTTAATGTCTAGTTCCAACTTAGTGGCCAACCAATTATAGCCTTTTGTTGGCTTATATTTTTTGAAGCCCTTTGTTCGGTAATGAGCAATGCATCAAAATTTACATTGCTCTATTATCCACCAAGTTGTTCCCTATCTCTCGTAGAGGTGCATGTTACCCACAATTGTGTCTTGGGCAGAATTGGGGTAACCGGGAGGGTAATACAACACTTTTGTGCTCCATCCCAATGATGGTGAAACGGTAGGTACAGATTGTATGAGCTCTGATGTAAGGAATTGTATTCTGATGTTGCCATCTGAGCGTGGAGGGCATTATATCAGATTGGTGATAATAGCCTTTGGTAGATTTGGATTTCGGTGCCTACAGTATATGTTCCTTTGTGGTCATCCATATCTGATTCCTGGTGGACTTGAAGAATAATTGTTATTATCACAGGCATACTACATAATGCAGCCTCTTGCTTTGCATTCCTTCGTACAGCTTGGGATGTATATGACTTGACCTATGCTAATGAAGGTAGAAGACTCAGTACTGTGAAAAGTGTTAATATTGGTAGCTTGGGAGGTACTCCAAACCCTAGGGTACAGGGTTGTGGAGGAATTTGACCCAAATAGGCTTTGTGGGCAAGAGTACCCAAGCTGTGGGCTTTGCACCCAAAGTTGTGAGTGTGAATCCATGAGGAGTTTGGATGACTTGGCACTTGGAGATGATAGAGCATCCTTAGAAGAGCAAGGGGCTGCTTCAAGCACCAAGAGAGCCCTTGTCATTGTGGAGATATTAATTTTTATGTGTCAAAGAATGGAAAAGAATCAAGTCGGCCTAGACTTAGAGGTGCCCTTTCAAGGGCTGTTCGTTACACCCATAGAGACATATAAAAAAGAGAGACTTGGAGGATCATTTCAGCATCCAATGAGCAGCACATCAAAGGAAAATTGCCTCTGAATTAGCTGCAGATCAAAGGATCTCAAGCAAAGGAGGAACAGACTTCTGTTTGGGGTGATTTCTGTGATAGCTTGAAGGCCAAGTTTGATAGAAGGCAGGCTGAAGATTTGGAGGAGAAATCTGCGCAGTCTTGTGCAAAGTTTGAGGTGTTTTCTTCTTTTGTTTGGGCCGCAGACTTCTGTGTGATTGTAGGTGGTAAGGGTTTCTCTTGGGGAGGGCTGAGAGGCCTAGGAGGACTATAGACTCTAGGCAGCATACATAGAAAGATCAGCACAGGTGTAATTGATTCTGAGGAAGGAATATTCCTCGAAATATTCTCTTTTTGCTCACTGTGCATCCCAGTCAAACTTGGTCAAACTGTCGCAAATTTCCCTATTTGGCTTTTCGATCAAAATGCGATATTTCCCTCATACGACATCGGTTTTTCGAACCGTTCACGGCGCTGGAATCAGGAAGACGAGATCTACGCAACCATCCCGGTTTCAACCCAATCTTGTAACTTTGAATTTTGAGCAAAATTTATGAACTCCTGATCACTCCTCCCCTTTGGGAAGCTTTTGGACCCCAAAAGACTTGATTACCTGTTTAGTAAATGAGGGTACAACTCCCTCACCTTTCCAACCTCCATCCATTTTTCCTTGCTTGGTTTAGTGCCTTTGAGTCGAACTCGAAGGTAGTCAACACTTCCCCTTTTGGTTTTTCGAACCGTTCATGGCGCCAGAATCAGGAAGACGAGATCTACGCAACCATCTTGGTTTCAACCCAATCCTGTAACTTTGAATTTTGAGCAAAATTTATGAACTCCTGATCACTCCCCCCCATTGTGAAGCTTTTGGACCCCAAAAGGCTTTTGTTCAGTAGATGAGGGTACAACTCCCTCACCTTTCCAACCTCCATCCATTTTGCCTTGCTTGGTTTAGTGCCTTTGAGTCCAACTCGAAGGTAGTCAACACTTCCCCTCTTGGATGCTCTTGTTCTCTTGTCAAGAATTGTATCTTCTTTGAGCTCATCCAGAAATTCTGGCGAGAAATCTTCAATAGAAGGTAGCTGAACATTGCTTCCTTGATCATCGATCAAAAGTGGCTCATACAAACGTAAGTTTTCAACATTAACAACTGAATACATTTGCATATAAGAAGGCAAGTCAAGTTGAAATGCATTATTACCAACTTGCTTTATCATCTTGAATGGACCATAGTGAATGGGTTTGAGCTTTTTACTTTCCCCTTGCATCCTTTCTTTGCTAATGTGTAACCATACCTCATCTCCCTCTTGGAACTTGTGATCAACTCGATGTTTATCATGCCTGTCTTTGTATTTGCTTTGACTTTTCTCAAGCTGTTCTTGAACTTGTTGATGTATAATATGAATTTGTTCAATGAACTTTCGAGCCTTGTCAATATCACTATGGCCATCAATTGCAACATCTTTCCCAAAGATGAAGTCTAATGGCGATTTTGGCAAATACCCAAAGCATAGTTCAAAAGGTGGGGTTTGTGTTGAAGAGTGCTTTGCCTAGTTGTAAGCGTGCTAAATGTAGTGCAGTTGTTCATCCCACAACTTAGGATGTTTGCTGCCATATCCTCTCAATAGATGCACAATTGTTTTGTTCACCACCTCGGTTTGTCCATCTGTTTGTGGATGAAAAGCGGTACTCTTTTTCAACTTTGTGTCCATCGTTCTCCATAGATTTGACCAAAAATTCCCAATGAATCTGGAATCCCTATTACTAACAATAGAAGTTGGCAATCCAAAATGAACCCAAACATGTTGAAAATAAAGTTCAAAAGTTTGTTCAACAGTAATGGTTTTCTTACATGGCATAAGTATACACATTTTACTGAATCTATCCACAACTACATAAAGATAATCATGTTGTTTTCTTGACATAGGTAGACCTCCAACAAAGTCCATAGAGACACTCTCCCATGGCCTTGATGGTACCGGTAGTGGCGTGTACAACCCAAGCTTCCTATTACTAGGCTTACTTGTTGCACACATATAACAACCTCTTATAAAATGTGACACACTATCTATCATATGAGGCCAATAGCAATACCTCTGTAGATGCGCTACTGTTTTTCTTACACCAAAGTGTCCAGCAATAAGAGAAGAATGAGCTTCTCTCATGACACTTAGCCTCTCTCCTTGTGGAATACACAACTTGCCCAAGTGAAACAACAAATTGTTATGCATGTGATAATCTTTTTCTTCAACTTGATTCCCTTCACTCAAAGTAGCATACACATCTTGAAAATGAATGTCATGTGCATATTGTTTTATGTAACTTTCATGTACAACAGAATCATTTTTGAGTAAAGTAGATGCACTAATGATTGGTCTTGAAAGCATATCTGCAACTTTATTGAAAATACCTTTCTTGTACCTTATAACCAAGTGAAACTGTTGAAGAAATCCCATCCACCTGAAATGTCTTGATTGCTGCAATTTTGTTTGTGACTGCAAGTACTGTAATGGTTGGTGATCGGTATGTACAATAGTCTCTTTACCCATCAAGTAGTGTTTCCAATTCTTGACACTTTGTACTAACGCATATAGTTCTTTGTCATATGTAGGATAATTAGTTACAGCACTATTAAATGTTTCAGAATGAAAAGCGATAGGCTTACCATGCTGCAAAAGAACTGCGCCTATGGCATAATCACTAGCATCAATTTGTATCTCGAATGGCTGTCTCAAATTTGGTAATGCAAGGACTAGAGCTGAACTAATCTTGTCTTTTAAAGCTTCGAAAGCTTGCTGTTGTTTGCCTCCCCATTGGAAGCCTTTCTTCACACTTGGCACTGTATGCATAGGAGCTGCGATGGAAGAAAAGTTAGCAATAAACTTTCTCCAATATTGAGCCGCACCTAAGAAAATTCTTACTTCGGTTACTGTTTTGGGTGTGGGTCAATTCACAATGGCTTCCACTTTAGAAGGATCAATCCTCAATTCTCCTCCTCATACAATATGTCCCAAATAGACCAAAGAAGTCTTTCCAAACTCACACTTTGACATCTTAAGAAACAATTTCTCTTTCTTCAAAATATCAAATACTCTATTCACGTGCAAGACATGATATTCTCTTGTTTTGCTGAAAATCAATATGTCATCTAAGTACACAATCACAAAGTCATCAAGGAATGGACGCAAAACACTATGCATAACACGCATGAAAGTTGCTGGTGCATTACACAAACCAAAAGGCATAACTAGCCACTCAAAGAGTCCTTGTTTGGTTTTGAATGCAGTTTTCCATATATTACTTTCTGAAATTCTTACTTGATGACGTTGATTTCTATAGCATTGGAAAGTGTTCTAAGTCTCATTCTTGGTAGAGAGGCTTAGACATCAGTTATCCAGAGAACCCATAAATCGTTTGTGGAAATTCCACTCGGATATGACTTTATTAAAATAATTAATTATTTTAATGCAGACCCTAAGTATAAACTTAGGGAAATTAAATAATTAAAGAGTATTAATAGAGTAGAGTGTGAATCTAAATGAAGACAAAGATCAAGTCATCTTTTAATCTGAGCCATTGATTAAAGATATAATCTTGGCTGTTGATTCATCAGCGAGAAGACTATAAGAAGAGACTTGAGGGCCATTTGGAAATCAAGCCGGGGACACTCTCAGTACTTGAAGGAAATCGATTTCAATGGGTGAGTTTGTAAAGGCTAGGTTGCAGAAGCAGAATGAGGAGGGAGAAGTCAGTTATCGGGAAGCAGATCTCAGGAGGGTGAAGGGAAGGGTGAGCTGATCAAAAGCAAGAACCCCTCCACGCAGAATCACACAGTCCAGAGAGGGATTGCGTAGAGCATTCACGCTGGATGACACAGAGGGTGAAGGAGGTCACCCCGAGGGTTTAAAAATTGTCTGGAAGGTCTAGAAAATTCAGCCAGGTGCTTGCTAATTTTTCTCTGCTCATTAGACTCCTGTAAATGTACTTTCCATTTCTGAAGATAAATATAAAACCCTCATTTGCTGCACCGCTTTTCCCACGTTGGGTTTTTCCAGGGACAATTGTCCAAAAACATCTGTGTCCATGTGGCTATTTCTATTGTGCTATTGGTGTAAATTATCTTTCTGTTCTTATGCTCTTAACGATAGTGAAGATCTGCAAATGTGTTTATTTCAGAATTTATTGAAGCATTTGTAAATAACTTATCTCATAAGTAGGAGAAATAAACCAAGTATTGCAGAAATATTTTCCTCTTGAAAATTTCACATGGTATCAGAGCCAAGGGCTAAAAATAGGAAGGGAGGATTTGCCATGGACCAAAGGAAGGGTTCACGCAGTTAAAGGGACTCACGCAGAAATGCAGAGAGAACATTACATGAAGGTG
Organism: Pinus albicaulis; assembly: GCA_034641835.2. NCBI lineage: Eukaryota > Viridiplantae > Streptophyta > Pinopsida > Pinales > Pinaceae > Pinus > Pinus albicaulis. The sequence goes on from CM076577.1 coordinate 1,072,400,892, forward strand.
CTGGCATCCAGACTGGAGGAGGATCTTGCTTGTGTGTCAAACACAAATCCTCCAAGTGTTTGGTATATTGACAGTGGAGCATCTGCTCATATGATGGGGGTTCGAGAATGTTTTTCGAGCTATCAAGAAGAGCAGATGAATTTCCAAATAACTATGGGAAATAAGGCAAAATATACCCCCATCGGGAGAGGTACCGTAACATTTCAGACGGAGGATGGCAACAAGATTCGAGTCACTAGTGTTCTGCATGTACCAGGGTTGGGGATGAATTTACTCTCGGTGTCTCAACTTCAAAACAAGGGCTATGACGTATACTTTATTCAAGATAAGGTGTATGTGAAACACCTTAACTGGAGCAAAAAGGCACAAATCAGAGTAAGAGTCACAAGCTGTATAAGCTCCAGCTTGAATCTCCGGTGGCCCTGATCGACAGTACAGACGACAAAGATCTGAATGAGTTATTGCACAGAAGGATGGGGCATCTACATCATGGAGCCTTGGGGATTCTCAAAAATACTGTCATAGGGGCTCCTGAACTCAGCACAAAGAAAGAAGAAGTTTGTAGGGGATGCGTACTGGGGAAGTACGCTAAGGCAGCATTCCCAAGAAGCAGCAGCAGAGCCAAAGGTGTATTAGAGTTAATACACTCTGACATTTGCAATCCGATGTCCACAACAACTCTTAGTGGGGCAAAGTATTTTGCCACCTTCATTGATGACTATTCCAAGGAAACTTGGATCTATTTTCTGAAGACCAAAGATGAAGTCTTTAGTCGGTTTAAAGATTTCAAAGCATTGGTGGAGAACTCTACAGGAAAGAAGATCAAGAAGTTGAGGTCAGATAACGGTGGAGAATATATCGATAAAGACTTGACCAATTTCTGTGCACAGGAAGGCATTAAGAGAGAATGGACAACTCCTTACAATCTAGAACAAAATGGAGTTGCAGAACGTAAGAATTAGACCATAATAGAAGCTGCAAGGGCAATGTTGTACGACCAGGAGATGCCCAAATTCTTATGGGCAGAGGCTTGCAACATAGTAGTTTATATTCAGAACAGAGTTCCCAATAGAGCTTTGGGGAAGGTTACTCCTGAAAGTGTGTTCATAGGCAGTAAGCCATAAGTGAGCCACATCAGGATATTTGACAGTATAGCATACTGCCACGTTCCAGAGGAAAAGAGGAAGAAGCTGGATCAAATTGCAGAAAAGGGTTTTCTGATGGGCTACAGTGAGAATGCAAAGGCATACCGCGTCTATATTCCAGGGAGCAGGAAAGTCGTGGTAAGAAGGGATGTAAAATTCTTGGATGAGAAAGCCTTTAGGAAATCTCGAGAGATGGCCACATATACGCATATTGAGGAAGATCCACTGGTACAGCCTCAACGACCTATGGAGGAGAGGTCTAGTGCCTCTCCAAGGCACAATATTTTTGAGGGAAGCTCCTCCGATGAAGAACAGGAGGAAGAATAGGTGAGTCCGCCCACCACTGATGGGAGACTGAGTAGAGAACTCCAACAAATTCTTAGAGATGCAGAAGGATTTGTTGGAGCAACACCTAAAGAAGGGAAGAGGATAAGGAAACAACCTAACAGATATCAGGCACTAGTAGCTCAGGTTGGACAACCTTCTACCTTTCGGGAAGCAGCTCAACATCAGGTATGGGTAGATGCCATGGTGGAGGAGTATAGCTCCATCATGACAAATTATGTCTGGGAAGTAGTCCCTAGACCACAGGACAGATCTGTTGTAGGATCTAGATGGATCTACAAGATCAAATATGCTGCAGATGGCAGCATAGAGAAATTCAAGGCAAGATTTGTAGCAAAGGGGTATGCCCAGAAAGAAGACATTGACTATGAAGAAACCTTTGCTCCAGTAGCACGATACACTTCTATCAGATCCATCATCTCTCTGGCAGTGCAGATGGGATGGGAGATTCACCAGATGGATGTCAAGACTGCGTTCTTGAACGGTGTGATAGAGGAAGAAGTGTACATAGAGTAGCCAGAGGGATTTGATACACATGAGAAGAAGACTCATGTTTGTAGACTTAAGAAAGCCTTGTATGGCTTAAATCAAGCCCCCAGGGCATGGTATGGTTGGATTGATGGCTACTTGAAAAAAATGGGGTTCGTCAAGAGTGACGCAGATCCCAACTTATACTACTTAAGAGTAGGAGATGAGCTGCTTATTCTTGTTCTGTATGTGGATGACCTGTTCTTGATCGGGTCATCCAAGCTCATCAAAGACTCCAAGGAGAATCTGGCGACAAGATTCAACGTGAAGGACCAGGGGCAGATGCACTATTTTCTTGGTTTAGAAGTCTGGCAGCAGGAAGGGGAAATCTTCCTAGGACAAGGAAGATAAACAACAGAAATTCTGAAGATATTTCAGATGGAAGACTGTAGACCCATGGCCACGCCAATGATTACTAACTGGAAGAAGATAGACACATCAGAGGATGATGAGGTTGATCCCACATTGTACAGACAACTCATTGGGTCATTGGTGTATTTGGTCAACACGAGACCAGACATTTGTTATGCAGTGAATACCCTCAGTCAATTCATGGTGGAACCAAGGAGGGCTCACTGGGCAGCAGCCAAACATATTCTCAGATACTTGAGAGGGACAGTCGAGTATGGGCTAAGGTACACCAAGGGAAATGAGATCCAGTTGAGTGGGTTCACAGATGTAGATTGGGCTGGAAGCACAGTAGATCGGAAAAGTACTAGTGGGTATTGTTTTAGTCTTGGATTAGGAATGATCTCCTGGTGCAGCAGGAAACAGAAGTCCATAACACTAAGCTCAGCTGAGGCAGAGTACATGGTAGCAAGCACAGCTTCGTGCGAGGCCATATGGCTCTGCAAATTGCTCTTGAACTTACTCAAGAAGCGGATAGAACCAACCGGGATTAAGCTCTCTGAAAATCCTGTGTTTCATGACCGGTCGAAGCACATTGAAATTCGGTGTCACTTTATCAAGGACTATGTCCAGAGGAGAGCAGTACAGTTGCGATACACTCCTACAGGTGAACAAGTGGTAGACATCCTCACAAAGGCTCTAAGTAAGATCAAGTTCACTTACTTCAGAGAGAAGATGGGGATGGTCGAGAACCCCTTCCACTAGAGGAAAGGGTGGTCTTTAGAAAAAGAGGGAGCTGCAGTACGAATGTTGCAGTGACAAGGCAACAGTACAGGAAGCAACAGTGCAAAGATGAGGGGCAACAGCCAGGACACCATCAGCGCAGCAGATGATGTAGAGTCAGAGCAGTACAATGGTATCTTGCTTAAACACTTTCCTCGCTAAGAGGGAGTGTTGATTTCTATAGCATTGAAAAGTGTTCTAAGTCTCATTTTTGGTAGAGAGGCTTAGACGTTAGTCATCCAGAGAACCCATAAGTCGTTTGTGGAAATTCCACTCGGATATGACTTTATTAAAATAATTAATTATTTTAATGCAGACCCTAAGTATAAACTTAGGGAAATTAAATAATTAAAGAGTATTAATAGAGCAGAGTGTGAATTTCTAGAAGACGAAGATCAAGTCATATTTTAATCTGAGCCATTGATTAAAGATATAATCTTGGCCATTGATTCATCAGTGAGAAGACTATAAGAAGAGACTTGAGGGCCATTTGGAAATCAAGCCGGGGACACTATCAGTACCTGAAGGAAATCGATTTTGAAGCAAGTGAAATCGATTTCAGTGCGTGAGTTTGTAGAGGCTGGGTTGCAGAAGCAGAATGAGGAGGGAGAAGTCAGTTATCGAGAAGCAGATCTCAGGAGGGTGAAGGGAAGGGTGAGCTGATCAGCAGCAAGAACCCCTCCATGCAGAATCACTGGACTGCGCTGAGCATTCATGCTGGATTGACGCAGAGGGTGAAGGAGGTCACCCTGAGGGTCCGAAAATTGTCTGGAAGGTCTATAAAATTCAGCCAGGTGTTTGCTATTTTTTCTCTGCTCATTAGACTCCTATAAATGTACTCTCCATTTCTGAAGATAAATATAAAACCTTCATCTGCTGCACCGGTTTTCCCACATTGGGGTTTTCCGGGGACAATTGTCCAAAAACATTTGTGTTCATGTGGCTATTTCTATTGTGCTATTGGTGTAAATTATTTTTTTGTTCTTATGCTCCTAATGATAATGAAGATCTGCAAATGTGTTTATTTTAGAATTTACTGAAGCATCTGCAAATAACTTATCTCATAAGTAGGAGAAATAAACCAAGTATTGCAAAAATATTTTCCTCTTGAAAATTTCACAGATGATATCCACATCGTAAATCTAACTTAGTGAAAAAATTTGCTTCTTTCAGCTGATCAATCAAATCATCTATTCTTGGGAGTGGGTAACGATTCTTTACCGTAATCTTGTTCAAAGCTCGAAAATCTACACACATGCGCCAAGTCCCATATTTCTTTGGTATCAAGACTATGGGGAACCGCATGGCGAGGTGCTTGGCCTTATGATTCCTTTGTCCAACATCTCTTTGATTTGCCTCTTTATTTCAGCGTTCTCCATTATCGACATGCGATACATACCGATGTTTGGAAGAGGACAATCTTGCTGCAACTGAATCTCATGTTGAATCTCTCTTTTTGGAGGCAATCCTATTGGCTCTTGAAACATCTCATGATGTGCATTAACTACATCATATAAATCTGATTTGAACTTAGGATCACATCCCTCAAATGTTTCATGATTAATATCAGCTTTAGGCTTAATCATAAGAAGAACAAAATTCTTACTTGAATTTACCAGCCTCTTTACCTATCCAACATTTACCATAGCAATGTTTGTCTTCTTGCGATGTGATCTAACAATGAACTCCTTGCCATCTTTGAATAAATGATACTTTTTCTCATGGCGATAGAAGATCGCTTTTCTGTCACACAAGTAAGGACTCCCTAATACAATACCAGTGATGTCAAGCAGAGCCACATCTAATTCAACTGTGTCAACAAAATTTGCTGTGATTGCAAACCTCAATATACATTTCTTTGAAACATGTAAATTTGCATCCTTACAAATCCAACCTAACGGATATGGTTTTGGATGTGGTATGGTCTCAAGATTAAGTTTCTTGATTAAGTCTTCAGAGATTAAGTTTGCTTGTGACCCACTGTCAAACAATGTGTCAATCTTGATATGTTTGGATATGACCCTCACATGAAACAGTGCTATTCTTTCTTCTTCATCCGGAGTGTTTATGTGACAATTTGATGTACTGGTACTGGGTTTAGTTTCAATTTCTTTTCCCTTCATGTTCTTCAATCCCATGGCTGTAATCTTAGATTCATCACCTGAATCATCTCCTAAATCATGTTGAGTTGTAGCAGCAGTTTTCTGTTTCCCTTTGTTATTAGGTTTCTTTGGCCTCATTTTAGGATGTAATTTCCAACAATGAGTTTCATCATGGCCTTCTTTTGAACAATGTTTACAAACCACTTTTTCTCCCTCTTTCTTAACAGATGCATTCTTTTTGTTTTTACCTTTTGAGGTATTTTCCTTGGATTTACCCTTAAAAGGTTTCTTTCTACCCTCTTCAGAAATGTTCTTCCCTCTAGCTTCTAGATGTGTGGCCTGAACACATACTTCATCTAGATTGGTGGGGTTAAACATGAGAATAGTCTGTTTTAGGTAGTTGTGTAAGCCTCTTATGTATTTGAGCAAAGTATCTTGGCTCTGCAAATCTACCCCTAATAAGAGAGCTCTTCTCCTAAATTCTTGGGTGTATTCTTGCACATTTTGTCCCTTTAATGGCTTAAAGTTCTGCCAGTTCATGATGGCTTTCTGCATTTGAGGTAATGGATAAAATTGTTGTTTAATAACAGTAATGAAATCTGACCATGACAGAATAATCTTACCATGTTTCTTGATCTCCTCCTTTGTCTTGGCTTCCCACCAAACAAGTGTTGCACCTTCCATTCTCAATGAAGCTAATTGGATTTTGGTATCATCGTCTTGAAGGTTATGGATTCTCAAATAGACCTCCAATTGCCTAATCCAATTATCAAGCTTTTCTGCATTGAATTCACCATTAAACATTGGCAACTCAAACTTAACATCAAGTTTTAAAAAATGACTTTTACCAGTGTTCTTGTACTTGTGTGGCTGATGTACTGAAGAAGAAGTAGAGGATGATGATGATGAGGGTGAAGATGATGGCTCTCCATTGCCTCCATTTCTTCCATTTCCCTTCTTAGACTTGTCTTCATCATTGTCACCTCCTGAAGATCCTTGTCCTTCCTTGTGAAGTTTGGATCCTTCTCCTTCCAGTCTCTCGTTCCTTTCTTAATAAAGGATTCTAACCATCTCAGTCATGTCAAGGAATGCTTTCTTGAACACTCTTTCTTCTTCTTTGGGATCAACTTCTTCATGGGTTTCTTCTTCCTCTTGAGGCATGCTTAATGGAGCTTCTGCTTCCTTAGGAGGTGAACTAGGTGGTGGAGATTGTGGCAATCTTGCTTTCCTTTGCTTTGGCTCTTCTTGAGACCCTTCTGCTTCCACCAATTTGCCTTCTCCTCTTTTGAGCTTGAGCCTTGTAAGCATCTAAAACTTGCAAACAGTTAAACAATTCTTTGCACTAAACAACACCAGAGAATAAAACTCTAGCTCTGATACCATTCTAATCTGAAATGACTGTATTAGTTTTGCTGTGCTAAGTGTCTTTTCAGTTTATAAACATGTGCATAATCAATTCATTAGTTTGCTTGAGGATTGAGGTGTTTGTCCATTAAATGTAGATGATTTTTAGTGAATTAGAAGCATAAAACAAGCTTAAATAACATTGAACAACAATGTAAAACAGAAAAATAAGTCACCACATGAAATTTACACAACAGGCACGATGAAGCAGTTCACCCCTCCTGGGCTACATCTGCTGGTCCAGCTCGCAATGGCATGTCCATCTTTTATTATGCTCAAAATTTTGCAAATACATGTAGTTACAGTGCTCCAATGGCTGTTTTATCTGCACCAATGGCTCCATAATGCTCCATAATGCTCCAATTAGTCAATAATGACTCTTCATTCACTCAGAATGGGCGAAAATTGAGTCTCCTACTCTTTTGCCTAGTTACACCTAGAAAAACAATACTAAAAGTGGAGAACTCCACTTAACTGGAGTTAAAATAGTACATCCTGCCCAAAATGGCGCGCTGGCCAAAACTGTCGTCGTATTTAGCTGCAACATTAAACTTAACGGTTGGGGTGGCCACATGCCAACCCCAAACCGCGGATTTCAAACTGTCTGGTAGAACTCCAGGCATAAACCATGGTGATCTCCGAGTTTGATGTGGGTTTGCGATAACCGCACAGAGGATAACAATAAACCGTGGCAATGTGACACACAACGTGGAAACGGTTTGAACGTTGCGGTTAGCTGTCGGGTCTCATAACTGCGTAGTGTTTGTTGTTGTAACATATGCCATGTGACCACCATTGCAGGGACCGTTGGCGGGTTGGGACCGCCGGCGGTCCCCAACCCCCAAACTCCACTGCAGTCAACAATAAAGTTAACCCGCGACCTATAGTTGTTAAGAGTCAACGTGCAGAGCAGTTGGAAACTTGTCTGCATGCTCGGAGGGAGGTTGCGGGGTCAAGCCCTGCGGACCTCACCAAAATTTTACAGTACGGTTTAAGGGCCACGTGGCGGCCTAAGGGCTAGCCACGTGGCACCTCCTGATTGGCCCTCAAAAAAACGTACAAACTCATTTGACCAATAGGAATAGGACACTTGTCAACCTGTAATTGATTTTGAGGAAGGAATATTCCCTTTTTGCTAACTGTGCATCCCAGTCAAACTTGGTCAAACTGTCGCAAATTTACCTGTTTGGCTTTTCGATCAGAACGCGATATCTCCCTCATACGACATTGGTTTTTCGAACTATTCGCGGTGCCGGAATGAGGAAGACGAGATCTACGCAACCATCTCGGTTTCAACCCAATCCTGTAACTTTGAATTTTGAGCAAAATTTATGAACTCCTAATCATTTCTTGATAAGAGAATGACATCTACAGCAGAAGTGGTTAGCCCTCCATGCCCTAAGTTTGTCTTCATTGGAGCAGCACAACAAGGCAATAGTGGGAAGAAGTCCTAAAGATCTGAGGAACAACAATGGGCAGTTTAGGAGTTGTTCACAAACGGAGTTTTGAACAACTCACAAGAAGACCCTATGTGTTGATTCGTTGATTGACTAGTGATCAACTAGAGGGCAGATTGGTGAGTCGTGTTCAGTAACCTAAAGGAGCAGGATCCAATGATAGAGGTAGATTAGTGTTGTTGCAGATTGGGAGTAGAAGGTCAAGCAAATGTGTTCAGGGTACGACCAAGTGGAGCTGTGATGGTGCACTACATCATCTATTAGGTCAGTTGTATCTTGTTCCAAGCAGATTAATTGTCGAAGGACTGACACCAAACCCTAGTTTGTATTCTTGTATCAATGATTGTATGAGGGCCATGATCCTTGGTATGGGAGCCCTAGACAATTGTATTACAGTTTGTTAATATAACGAAGTTGGGTTGTTGAAAATTGTAGAAAGTTGTCTATTTCTGCACTAGTTGTTTTATTGTTGTATTTGTTCCACTGTGCAAGGTAGTTTGTTGTGACATTTGAGTTGGTTGTGTCAGAGATTCTAAGACCTTAACCTACATTCTCTAGTGTTGTGGAAAAACATCAAAAATACCCTCCTCTCCTTTAGTGTTAGGGCTTCCTTTGGTGCAGCAAGCCCTCCTTAGTCTCTCAGTGTGAGACCATTGTCATTTGGCCTTTGAATTCGTTGGTGCCTATCAAGTTGTGTGAAGGTTAGTCTGGGGGCATGTTGGGTCCAGTTGTTTCATCCTGAAGAATCCTCAAATTGGGGTCAAAGTTAACCAATGTTCTGGGTGCTGGAGGTGCTTTGGGACATGTGTAATCTGATGTTGCTACTAGGAGGCTCCAAACTCTCAATGCTTTACTTGTTGGTGCCAATGTACTCCTCAGAAGGGCTTGGGTACCTATGGAGTAGGTTTTCAAGGCTTGGGCTACTGAACCACTTGACAAGAACGACATGGATTCTAGTGAAAGAAACTAATCATCAAGGATAAATACCAATAATGTATCTTAGTGAACCAAACTTGAATGTTAAGGGCAATTTAATACTTCAAATAGGGATTTCCAAAATCAAGACCGTGATCTCACAAAGGTGTTTTCTCCCTAGGTATGGGTGGCTAATGGTCAAACCCTAGTAGGTGCTTCTAGCCCCTAAGAGAAAGTAATAGTTCCATAGTCCACCCTTCAATTGATACGTGTTAGTGAATAATAAAGTGGAAAATGGAGGGCAAAAGACTTTAGTGGAAAGTGCCATGGTCAAAGGGACCAACTGATAGGGGTGTCAACATTCCGTGTGTATATGTGTGAGGAGGGAGCATTCTTGGATGCATGAGTTACTGGCGTGGCCTTGGTTTTCCACCTCTTGTGCACCTTTCACTTCTTGATTTTTCCTTGTATTACCGCTCATAGATAAAGCGTTAGAGCTTGCATTGTATGATGTAGCAGTTTTATTACCCCTTTAAGATGAGTAAATTTATCTCTCATCGAGGTTGGGACATGCAAGGGTTCCTTTTTTTGATGTAATGGATCAACATGTGCTCAAGAACCGGGTGATTGCCATATGAGTGAGGTAGAACTCATGTTAGGCTTTTGCCCATGTGCTAATCTTTACATCCCTGACATCTTTTACATTTTGATTTTTCTTTCTTTTGTTTTATTGTGACCATGATATGCTTTTTCTTTTTCTTTTAGTTGCATCAACCTCCTTGGGCAAAGTTTTCGGGCCCTACTCAATATATGTGAACATATGAGTACCAAATCCCCGAGAACCATTGACAAGTTGTACCCAAAAATTGGAGGTGACATAAGACTTATAATGTGAGATGGAAGGTGTTAAGTATGGTATATGGGAAGATGGAACTACACTATCACAATTAGGGCTTCCCAAGTAGTGCCCCTCCTATAACCCAAAAGGCCTTAAGGAAGCTCCCTCTGGGCTAGGATTAAAGATTAACCCGCCCAGGTAAGACAAGAGAACAAGATTATGGTCAAGGTCTATCAATCTTCCAGATCACCCCATTATCCATACTAAATGCCCCCAAACAAACAAATATAAGCACCCGATTGCAAAATGATCAAAGTACCTTTTGAGTGGCAGCCCACCTTCGTCCAAGTTCTAATGTCGGATGGGTGAGAGGCACATGGCTAATGCAAGTGGCGGAGGCACATGGCATATCATCAACTAATGGTGGCTAGCAGGGGTTGTTGGTTGTTTGGCTGATCGAATGGCTGTCAAATGTAGGAGAAAAGTTTTCTCCTAGCGGGTTACCCATTTTGGTGAGTAACAAAGAGGACTCGAGCTAGTTGAGAGATAGCTTTTTGAAAGGAAAATAATACTATTTTGTTATTCTCAGCTCTGCAACTTTTCATTTTCAAACTTATGCCATGTCAACTTTGAATTAATGGAGAAACAATTTTTTTGGTAAGCATCCAGTTTTGATTTCACTCAAGTTCCTAAGCACCTTGGGGAGGGCCCACCCACAAGTGCTCTGGAAACCCTCTTGTACTTTCTGTACTTCATTTCCATATTTATTTCTTAGGTTGTCATAATTTCTTTTGTTGTTACAATTAAGTCTAGTGAATATTGCATTTTGATGTTTCTCGTAGATACCTAGGAATCTGACACTTTTCAATTGCTAAGTTTTTATCATGCGTTGCATGTGCAAGAAGTAACTTTCTTTATCAATTGTTTTCTTCCTTTCATGAATCTGCTATACATAGTTCAACTCTGGGTAGTTACTTGTAGAACTATAGGTTTTTCATTAGAATTACAAATCTTCCTGTATAATAGAGTCGATAGCTTTAGTTTTGCATATTTCTCATGGTTTTATGTTGTTCATTTGAAGGATGCCTTGAATAGTCATCTTAGACATGATCTAGTGAATGAGGGGAAGTTGAGAAGAAAACTATCCCATCTATATGATTACATTATAGGATTCCAGATTGCTTTATTATTGTTTTCTGTGTGGATAGATTTTCTTTTTTGCAAAAGTAGGGTAGGGTTGATTTCCTTGGTGTATTTATTTTCATAGCAATATAGCATAGTCTTCATTTCCAGCAAATTTACTTTCCTGTACTTCATTTTCTGCAACTTTAATTCTTGTGGTTTGTTTCCTACAACTTTATTTTCCATAATTTGTTTCCAACAACTTTAATTTCTGCATTCTCATCTCTTGCAAGAGTAAGCCAAGCTGAATGACTGTTGATCTGCATGGACGCCCCTTCCATTTGATCATAAAGAACAATGTCTTTCATAGGTTAGTGTGCATTGAGAAGTAAGAAACACTATGACTTGCATATATAGTGCATGATACCTTTTAAGTTTGTACGAACCCTGGTTTCACATATTAAAGTTGAGACCTCTAGGATTACAACATTGTTGTTGGAATACTGTGGACCATCACCATCCAAGTAAAAAAAACATTGTACGTAGTTCAATAAGCATGGTCTAGTAAAGATACAAGTGGTACATAATCACAACATTGGCGTATCATGCCACACCAAGTAATCCTATGAAATCATGAAGACACAACTGAGCATGGATTACCAATTTTAAACATTCGCTCTAAAGGAAATGCAATAGGATCGACTCTTATTATGGCACTGATGTCGCTCAAATTGTACACAAAATTGTGGCAACGCTTAAGGCGGGGGCTATCACTCTAATCCCTTCCCTCTCCATTTAAGTTGTCTCCTAAATGCAGGCTAAAGGGGGTAGTCCTTATGGATGAGATGATGAACAACTTGTTGGGGATCAACAAGTCAAGGAGACACAACTGAATGGCCTAGCAACTTGGTTGAGATTAAGCGACAAGTATGGTTATTAAGCATGATTTGATTAGATTCCTTAAGATTATAAGTTAGAGACCTTTGCCTTTAAAAATTACTTAATTGCACAATATGAATTAAAATTCCAAGTTACTGGATGAACAGTTGTTGCGAGATGCAAATTCTATCCTAGATAAAGTGTAGGACCTAAATCTATGTGAGATGCAAGCTCTTAGTGAATTTTAGTTAGATGCCCTGTCTGAGTGAATCCTTCTTCTCAATTCTTTTGGAACTAGTCTCGAACGCAAGTTGTAGAGAGAAGCGTATTACTTCTTAAACTAGCAGGGGTTCTAGGAGGGGATCCTATAGAGCAACTACTAGGTCAAGGGGCAACAATGGAGTGATAGCCCACTGTTGCCTCAGCTTAAGGCTCCCCGCTCTTTACAGAGTTTCATTGATGGGAGGAGACCAGATAAGGGGAATCACTAGATGAATGGATCAATAAGAGGATAAGGAGTGATTCCAAAGGCCTATTCACAAGAGAGACTCAATTATATGGATTTCTTGCTTAAAAAACAAGGTGATATGCTCTCTAGGAAGGGCTAAGAGGATTCTTGAGGCTAGGGTTTGGGAATATATCTTGTCAAATGGTTTCCTATACCCGAAAATCCTTATGGAGAATTGGCCTTTATGTGATCTTTGTGAAATTAGAGTTGTAAAGTTGCGGGACCACAAAGGACCAAGTGGACCCAAAATTTGGTCAAGGGTATGGAGTTGATCAACCAAGGAGGGGCTTGACCTAATTATGGAAGAGAAGAGGATCAAAGGACAAATTTTCTTTAGAGGATTGAATACAATGATCCAAATGAGGACACTAGCCAAGGGAAACCTAGGGCAAGAAATGGTCCTAGAGCTAGGGCTTGCTATATCTTGGGATCCCACTGTCAGAATTGCTTCAAATTTGGAGGGCCTCTAGAGGAAACCCTAGCGTAGTTATGGACCAAAAATTGAGGTGTTTTGATGGCTACAATGGAATTTATGTGATGTCCTAGGTGACTTGTTAAGGCTAGGCCTAGAAAGAGAAAGAGGAGGCAAGAAAAATAAGCATTTGAGGTGACCACCAGTGGATGGATTAGTGCCTTGCCTTTGGGAGAGATGGAGTCAAGGTGAACTTGTGATTTGGAGAAACTGTACCCAATCAAGGAGGCCTTTAGGCAACTTCACATGGAAATTAGGGCATGAGAGCAACTACCCAAGGACTTTATACTTCAATGTACAATGTTTGACAACTTATCAAGATGCATTCAACAAAAATAATCTCTTGGAACATTCGCCCATTCATACATGACACATGTAATGATGCAACACTTCAAAATATCAAAATTTCCACAATTTCACATGGAATAACAGTAAATTTCAGACCTAGATAGCGAAAATCCCAACAACATTCACGTGGTAAAGTAAATAACAAGAATAAACATGAAAAATATCACTTACATGTACAAATGAGTATATCCAATCATCAAATTATGCCAATAATAAAGCTTCAAGACCAAGAAGATATAATCCAAACATCAAAATTCATTCATGAAACCAAACTCGTCCTCCAAAGGGAATACAAAATTCTCCAAGTAGCTATTAAACCCAAATCCAAGTGATGATGAGAGAAATGAATCACCTCTCATCTATTTATATCATCTCTAACAAGTTCAATTTGCCTAATTGGCCTAATTAAGGCCCGAATAATAAAATAATGTGCAATAATAACATCCATTGGTGACAAGCCCACCAAGATAACTCAATAACATAAAAGTTAGCATTTTAGGAGGGCAAAATGATCAATAAAATGAGTCGTTGGGCTTTTGAGGAGGCCTAATGAAGTCCAAAGTGTGCCATGGTGAGAAAATGGATTCCAAACATTAGTGGACAAGGGGTTGACCCCTTGTTTTCCAAGCAAGTTGTGAAAATTCGAAATCCTGAATCCCGAATCCCTACTACAGCAATTTGATATTACTTCTCCTACTTCTTAATTCCATGCAAGTTATTTACTGTGTTACACTGTAAATATCGAGGTAAATACCACTGCAACCTTCACTAATTAAATTATATGTGGAAATAAGAAATGAGCAAGTGCCAAGAAGTAAACACACATATGACACCGTTATTTTTGGATTAAGTCCTTGGAAAAAACCAATGTGGGAAAACCGGTGCAGCAACTGAGGGTTTGTATTATTAAGCAGTGGTTTTGAATACAATCTTGGATGCCTTACTAGCTATTTGATACAAAAAATATAACGGGTAGAAAATTAGCGAGAAATACCTCACACTATCACTGGCGATCCGACATTGATCCAGCCTTTGAATGGCTAGCCCCAAGCTGCCTCTGCGCAGTCATAGCGCTGCTCTGCGTCACAACTGATAGGGATTGTGTCACTCCGTTTAGCTGATCAATCTGCTGGCTGGATGCTCGATCCTCTGGCCCTCCGGTCTCACATCCCGACTCCCGTCACTGGATCTGATATGCTCCTCAGTGGATCTGCGGATCTCCTCACAGGCTCTGCGCTGCCTTAGCATAGCACTACGTTGCCCACCGTTGCATTGCGCAGCGTCTCTGGATCTCTCTTTGCCTTCTTTGCAATGTATCCCCAGATCAGGAAACCTCCAACCGGAAAACTATACTTGCCCCTCACTGCAAGAAATCTCCTCGATGACTTCTCCTACAATTGCTGCGTTGCTCTCTTGAGAAATCAATCTCTTGATTGTTGAGATTTTGTGTACTTGGGGTAGCATCAGTTGTGCTCTAGCTCCCAAACTTTGTGGAGGGACTAGAGTTCACCTGATCTAGAAGACCCAGAAATTGATTTTGGGAAATTTCATTTGGTTTAGGAGATATTAAATTAATTAATTATTTTAAGTGTATTTCCTAAGTTAAAACTTAGGGAACTTAAATAATTAAAGTGAATTTAATGAAACATGTGATGAAATTGTTTTAAGTCACACGGATCAAGCTTTCTTTTAATCTTAGCCATTGATTAAAGATTTGATTGTGGTCGTTGATTTGGCAATGAGAAAAGTATAAAGGAAAGGCTTGGGGTCATTTGTAAAGATACACAGAGGCAGAGCACTGAAGCTAAGCTGAGATTCAGGGCAGGGTTTGCTAAGAATACTCAGAAGTGTTTCAGCTGCAGAGAGGGGAATTTAGACCAAGGGGATGATCTGATCCCAGGGTCTAGAATACACAAGAGGCAGAGAAGAGATCAGCTCAAGGACAACGCAGAGGAAGGCAACAGTAAGGACAGTGTAATTTTCAGGAAACCCTTCAGGGGTTATGCAGAGACCCTTAGGGGCAGCGTAGTGACTGCGTCACCCATTCTGGGGTAACAATTCCTTTTGGAGTAGCGCTGAGGGTTTGAAGGCCATCCAAGGCTGACGCAGAGGCTTTCAGGGGCTTTAGAGGCTGATGCAGAGCCTTTCAGGAGTAGCGCTGGGGTTTCTAGGCCTAGATTTGGCCGAGTTCTGTAAATCCCATTTGAGGTGTGGATCAGTGATTATTTTGGCCCTAGATCAGCCAATGAGCTACAGATCTAGTGTTTTCTCTGTCGGGTTTTCCAGATTTGGAACCCAGAGTTGTGTATTTAGAAATATTCTTAATAATCGAACCCTCCAGCAACTAGAGACTGATTTTCTCGCATTGGGTTTTTCCGGGGACTATTTGTCCATAAATAACTGTCACTTTGTCAATGTGTGCATGAACTTGTTCTAGATCTGGATTGGTAGAGATCTGTTATGTGTTTTGCTTCGATTTTAACTTGAATTTATTCAGTTAATAACTTGCATAAGTAGGAGGAGCTTAACCGGATTAACAATAATAATTTCTGCATAAGATTTAAGATTCAAAAATTTCTACATGGTATCAGAGCAATTGCAGATCTACGAGGGTTACCAGTTGAAGAATCTGAAGGATCTAGTTGCAGAAAGCAGCAGAGACGCAGATCTGAAGGGACAACGCAGTTTTCAGGAGTAGATTCACGCAGAGGGAAGGGTGACGCTATCCAGCGCTGTGTCCTAGCAAACCCACGCAATTACTACGCAGAGGCAACTCATAAACAGCTCTGGTTGGGTCTGAAGCCAGTCAATGTGATTCAGATCTGAATCTGTCAGATCCAGAAAAATATGCAGAAAAGTTGCAAAAATTCAGAAGCGCTGGTGGGGTTAAAATTCTGAAGTTTTTAGATTTTTAGCTTTAGCACAAGTGACAAAGATTGGAGGAGATCAACTTCTCAGAAAGTTTCTTGCCAAAGGAAACTTTCGGTTTGATCAGAGGATCAAAGAAGAAGCTGAGTCATAGTTGATTTGGTAGATTTCCAAGGAAGGAAATCAAGTGTCATAGGGAGCAGAAGGCACTTGTTTCACCAAGGGCCTTAGATCCATTTCTCTAGCAAAGCGAAAAGGAAGTTTTGACACATTCTGAGCAGATGGCTCCTCATGTACTGCGTGACCAGGATAGGCTAGAGGGTCTCTCAAACTTTTTGGTTTGGAAGGCAAGGATCTTGATTGTCCTTGAGGCGTACAATCTAAGAGACCATGCAGAGCAGGCTCTGGCCACACCGACTGATGCGGATCTCCTACGGAAGCATAGGGAAGCTGTTGGGCATGCCAAGTGACTGATTATGGATAGTATCAAGGACCATATTATACCACACATAGCTGAGAAGAAGACAGATAACGAAATGTGGAAGGCCTTGACTTCCCTGTATGAGGGAAAATCAGTCCAAAGGAAAATGCTGTTGGAGACCCAAATAAGGTCATTCATGATGGCCAAGGGAGAAGACATGGAACACTTCCTCTTCAGACTACAGGCAATTAGGGATCAACTGACTGCAACGGGTGCAACTGTAGATGATGTAGTGATAGTCAGGACTGTCCTCAATGCAGTCACGGATGAGTGGGAAACCTTTGTCCAAAGTATCTTGGGTAGAGTGGACCTCCCAGATTGGGACAACTTGTGGTCAATCCTGCGGCAAGAAGAACTACGCAGATTCACCAAGAGGCAACACAACCCTGCGTTGAGCAAAGGAAAGAAGGAAGAGGAGGAAGATGCAACCTTGGCATCAAAGAAGCAGTCAAAGAAGAAGAAGGATCTTTCAAAGATCAAGTGCTTCTAGTGTGGTGAAATGGGACATTTTGCCAGCCATTGTCCGGAGAAGAAAAGGGACAAGGAACCATCTTCTTCCAAGGCAGCTGTGGCAGATGATGGGTCAGGAGATGATGCAGCCATGAGTGCTCATAAACCACGAAGGTGGGGTGACATGGACATGTAGAGGAACTACATGAAAGAGGGGCGGGATCCTTGAGCAGCTCATCTCTTGGATCACATGCGAGCTACGACAACCCTAAGATAGTAGCGGGACAAGTGGAGCAGTGGGTGCATAGATCACAAATGAAGCAGAGGCAAAGGCAGATCTGAAGACGAGGAGAAGCAGTGCAGAGCAAAGAAACAACAACGTAGAAGCATTAGCAGCGCAGAGGCTGATGTGATTTCAGTAGCGCAGAGCAGTGCTGCTTACGCAGTACAGAGCTGCAGCAGCGCAAAAATCTTTAGAGGGACATCGCAGTGTAGCAACAACGTGATAGATTTCAGCACAGGAGCTGATGTGACTTCAGTAGTGCAGAGGGAGTCTGATTACGCAGGCAGAGCTGTAGCTGTGCATCATTTTTTAGATGCCAGCACAAATCTATAGCCTATTGAGCTTCAGTGATGAGGATGCAACCCATCTGACTTGTTTGTCAAAGATTGGGCAGGAGATTCAGTTGTTTCTCTCAACAACTGAAGTTGTAGTGCAACAGATCAACAGTGGTGGTGCTATGAGCAGCACAGATGCAACATATTGAGAGGGCGCTGCAGTACAGTAGTTGCAGTGGCAGTGGCAGAGTCATGGGCAGTAGTATAGAATGGTAGCAGCAGTGTAGTGTTGAGTGGCAGCAGGCCAAGCTTCAGCAACACAAAACCAATACTCAAAGTCATGTAATGCACTGTGTTGTATTGCTAGAGCACACCCTTGATGCTAAGAGGGAGTGTTGAGATTTTGTGTACTTGGGGTAGCATCAGTTTTGCTCTAGCTCCCAAACTTTGTGGAGGGGGGACTAGGATTCACACGATCTAGAAGACGAGAAACGGTTGAAATTTCATCTGGTTTGGGAGATATTAAATTAATTAATTATTTTAAGTGTATTTCCTAAGTTAAAACTTAGGGAACTTAAATAATTAAAGTGAATTTAATTAAACATGTGATGAAATTGTCTTAAGTCACACGGATCAATCTTTCTTTTAATCTTAGCCATTGATTAAAGATTTAATCTTGGCCGTTGATTTGTCAATGAGAAAAGTATAAAGGAAAGGCTTGCGGTCATTTGTAAAGATACATAGAGGTAGAGCACTGAAGCTAAGTTGAGATTCTAGGGCAGGGTTTGCTAAGAATACTCAGAAGTGTTTCAGCTGCAAAGAGGGGGATTTAGACCAAGGGGATGATCTAATCCCAGATACACAAGAGGCAGAGAAGAGATAAGCTCAAGGACAGCACAGAGGAAGGCAGCAGCAGCAGGGACAGCGTAATTTTCAGGAAACCCTTCAGGGGTTATGCACAGACCCTTAGGGGCAGCGTAGTGACTGCATCACCCATTCTGGGGTAACACAGTCCCTTCTGGAGCAGCGCTGAGGGTTTCGAGGCCATCCAAGGCTGACGCAGAGGCTTTCAGGGGCTTCAGAGGCTGACGTAGAGCCTTTCAGGGGTAGTGCTGGGGTTTATAGGCCTAGATTTGGCTGAGTTCTGTAAATCCCGTTTGAGGGTGTGGATCAATCATTATTTTGGCCCTAGATTAGCCAATGAGATGCAGATCTAGTGTTTTCTCTGTCGGGTTTTCCAGATCTGGAACCCAGAGTTGTGTATTCAGAAATATTCTTAATAATAGAACCCTCCAACAACCAGAGACCGATTTTCCCGCATTGGGTATCTCCGGGGACTATTTGTCCAGAAATAACTGTGTCACTTTGTCAATGTGTGCATGAACTTGTTCTAGATCTGGATTGGTAGAGATATGTTATGTGTTTTGCTTCGATTTTAACTTGAATTTATTCAGTGAATAACTTGCATAAGTAGGAGGAACTTAACCAGATTAATGATAATAATTTCTGCATAAGATTTAAGATTCAGAAATTTCTACATTGATCTCACTCGATGTGTTTTACAAATTCCCATAAACTTCCTTCTTATAATCTCTTGTTGAACCTTCAACGACCCAGATTAAATCCTATTCAATGGCTCAGATCATCTTGGACTTGATCCTCATCTTCATCTAGAAGATTCACACCTGATCTAATTAATACCTTTTAGTTATTTCTTTTCCTAAGTTTAAACTTAGGACTCCATTAAAAATAATTAATTATTTTAATTAAATCCTCTTCGGGTGGAATTTCCCAAAATGATTTTTGGGTATTATGGAATACATGTGTCTTAGCCTCCCTGCAAAATTTGAGGCTTAGAGCACATATGATGCTACCAGAAATCAACACTCCCTCTTAGCGAGGAATGTGCTCTAGTAATGCAACCTGCTGAAGCGTCACCTCGACTCTGTAACATCTCCCTCTGTGCTGCTGATGTCTGACATCACTGCCCAACAACTACTACACAAATGTTGCATCTGTGCTACTGTTGTCCCTGCATGCTGTTGCCAACTGCATCTGCATTGCAACTCTACTGCTGTTGCAACAGTAAAACATCCAAAATATTGAGCCAATGGTGTTCAACATGATGCATATGAGACTGGAGTTCTGACTACTGCTAGTCTTTGTGCTGATCCTCTGAAGCCTCTGTGCTGCTGCTGACTCTGCATTGTGCCAACTGCACTGCTGTCAACTTTGCTCTGCACTACTCAATCTCTGGCGCTCCTAGCCACTTCAACTGTCAATCCGATACTCCTTTGCACCAACTAACACTGATTCGTCCTACTACTTCTAATATGGGCTCCCTAGCAAGGTATTGATCCAAGAGGTGGACTCCTCAAGGATCTTGCCCATCTGCAGTTCTTTCGAACTACAGTACTAGATCACCCCAATGCTCCCCTGGAGGTATGTGGGAAATCATCGCAAACTGCTCCTTGTCGATCCTTGCAATAACAGCCTGCAGATCATGTTTCTCTTCCTTGTCCTTCTTCTTGAGAGGACATTGTGTAGCGTAGTGACCAAGCTAACCACATCGATAACATTTGATCTTTGAGACGTCCTTTTTCCGCCTCCGCTACTCCTGCTGCCCCTTTGATGCAAGGGCTGCATTCTCTTCTTCCTCCTTGGGCTTCATCCCACTATTGCTATTGCCATCAAGTTTGCAGTTGACCAGATCTCGCCTCATCTATTCCTGTTGAAGAGAAACCCACATCCCTTCCCAATCCGACAATTTTTCTCTGCCCAGGATACTCTGGACGAAGACTTGCCATTCTTCTGAGATGAAATTCAAGGCCAATATCACCATCTCTGTGGCTTGAGGCACTGATCCTAGAACTGTGAGCTGATCTCGGACATCCCGATGTTTGGAAAGGAACGGATCTATGCGCTCCCCCTTCTGCATCCTTGTGGATCTGATCTTCTCCCCCAAGAACATCTTCCACTGCTCGGAATATCCCTCGTACAACGTAGCCATACAACGTAGCCAATGCATCCCACATCTCCTTGGCAGTCCCTTTGCCAGATATGTGTGAAACAATGTGATCCCTCACTCCGTCGAGGATCAACCTCTTGGCTTTTGCCATATCTTTCTTGTAGGCCATCATCGGATCCAGATCTGCGGGGACAACTACCACATTATCGATAAATGCCTTGAGATCATGCTCATCCAGAAGGAAGGAGATCTTTTCCTTCCAGATCACATAGTTGGAGGCACTCTCCAAACGATCTTGATCTCTCAGCTCATGTGTTGCCATCTCACCCAAACAAATGTCAAATGCTGCCTCTAACCCTCTGCGCAGCTCATTCTATGCATTCCCTGCTAGAGTGAGGAAAATTAATCTCGGTTTTTGCTGCTTCTGCATGGGAAATTAGAATTTCTGGGCAAGAAATTCTTTGAGGTTAGAATTCCCTCAATGCTATCCTTCTTTCTTCTTTTGACGCTTTTCTGCATTAGCAAGATGCTGCAGAAAATATGTGCCCCAGCTGAAGACTGCTCTACACTAAAGTTTCTGTGCTGCTCCCTCTGCTGCTGACAAATCTCAATCTGGAAAATTTTCGTCTCTGTCGACTCACTTAGCGAGGGGTATTTCCTTGAGAATCTTGCCCTCCTGGTGTGGACTGCACAACCCTTTTGGGGATTCGCTCTGCTGCCTATGCAGCTCTTCGATATCCCTCTTCTGCTCAGCACTGGGCTTTTCCGGCTCTACTATCCTTTTCACCTGCGCTCTGATACCATGTGAAAATTCGAAATCCCGAATCCCTACTGCAACAATCTGATATTACTTCTCCTACTTGTTAATTCCATGCAAGTTATTTATTGTGTTACACTGTAAATATCAAAGTAAATACAACTGCAGCATTCACTAATTATATTATATGCGGAAACAAGGACTGAGCAAAAAGAAGTAAACGCGCATCTGACACCGTTATTTTTGGACTAAGTCCTCGGAAAAACCCAATGCGGGAAAACTAGTGCAACAGCTGAGGGTTTGTATTATTAAGCAGTAGTTTTGAAAATTTGAATACAATCTTGGATGCCTTACTGGCTATCTGATACAAATAATCTGATTGGCAGAAAATTAGTGAGAAATACCTCACTCTATCACTGGCGATCCGACATTGATCCAAACTCTGGTTGGCTAGCCCCAAGCTGCCTATGCGCAGTCACAACGTTGCCACTACGTTGCTGTGTCACAACTGATAGGGACTGTGTCCCTCCCTCTGGCTGTTCAATCTGCTGGCTGGATGCTCGATCCTCTGGCCCTTCGGTCTCACACCATGACTCCTGACACTGGATCTGATCCGCTCCTCAGCGGATCTGTGGATCTCCTCACAGGCTCCGTGCTACCTCAGCGTAGCTCTGTGCTGCTTCAATTCTTTGCTGCCCATCATGGCACTGTGCAACCTCTCTAGATCTCTCTCTGCCTTCTCTGCATTTTATCCCTGGATCAGGAAACCTTCAATCGGAAAACTATCTCTGCCTCTCACCGCAAGAAATATCCCCAATGACTTCTCCGACAACTGCTGCTTTGCTCTCTTGAGAAATCGATCTCTTGATCTCACTCGATGTATTTTCCAAATACCCATCGAGTTCCTTCTTATAATCTCTCGTTGAACCTTCAACGACCCATTTAAAATCTTAATCAATGGCTTAGATCATCTTGGATTCGATCCTCATCTTCATCTAGAAGATTCACACCCGATCTAATTAATACCTTTTAATTATTTCATTTTCCTAAGTTTAAACTTAGGACTCCATTAAAAATAATTAATTATTTTAATTAAATTCTCCTCAGGTGGAATTTCCCAAAACGATTTCTGGGTATTATGGAATACACGTGTCCTAGCCTCTCTACAAAGTTTAGGCTTAGAGCACATTTGATGCTACCAGAAATCAACACAAGTCACTGTGGTGCTCCAAAGTAGGTGTGGGGGCACAAGGACATACTCATGGGTCTCCAAGTGGATAAAAAATGCCTGTAAACCATTTGTAATGGCTAGGATGATGACATAAGCCCTCTCTCTGTCTCCTGCACTGAGACACATCCTCATCTAGACCTTGGAACATCTGCCAAGTGTATGGTGCAAGTGTGGAGCCGGTTGGGCATGGTGAACCAGGTGCATCATCGTCTTCCAAAAGGTGGAACACGAGCAATCAATGCGCGGTGCTGGGGATCCATGAAGTAATTTCTCTTATGGTGGAGGCCCATAGCTCTCTATGCTCACGCTACAAGTGCCAATGTGGCGCTCTGGAGGCCTAGGACCCCATATAGGGAGACCAAGCCCCAAATGGAGACACACCTGCAATCTTGCATAAGATCCAATGCGTCTTGTTGACCACTGGAGTGGCACCTGATGATTTTATGAAGACTCCATGCCCAAGGATGAACTAGAGGACACTTGTACCATCAGATATCATCAGTTCAACGAAGTTTTTAAACTCTACTTCTACTTCTTATCATTTTCTCTTGTACCCAAATTCCACGCCCTACGGGGAATTGTATTAAGTGATGCTAGTAATGATGAATTTTTGAGTCAGTATTGAGTCTATAACAGGCCTAAGTAGTCTGGGACATTGCCAACAAGTGAGTATTACTTCTGGAGGTTTTTTTTGCTCAGTTAATTATCATCTCCATATCAGGACTTAATAATTTATGGAGTTTTTTCCTCCAATTTTACCCCAAAGCCGGTGTACGGCTTGATGGTGAAGCCTTGGGTGAGTCCTAGTGTCTAGAGTCAATGTATATTACCATACTAGATCACACAAAAAATTTCGTGGAATTTGGTTAGGTCTAGGTAGTGATTTTTTAATTTTTTAGATTTCCCACAAGTCGAAAATTGCAATAAAAAATGTAATTGAATTGTAATAAGTGTTGCATAGAGAAGCTGTATGGGGTATGAATAATCAAATTACACCTCTCACCCTCAATTTTCTACTATGACACACTTTGAGGGGTTAAAAATGTGTTTTGAACCCTCAAAACCCACTTTTCCCAAGTTTAGTGGGAAATCTGGCAATTAATTAAGCCATAAATTAAATAAATGGAGAAAAATAAATATCCACTCATGCTAAATGAGGTGGAAATGAGGTGGAAATATGGAGGATTTAAAGTGAAGTCACAAGGTGATGTGGACTCCTAAAATCAAAGAAATGACATGTGCTCAAATAAAATCGAATTCCTGGCATTAAATGAGAGTTGCTTACTTGGAAATTCGAATTTGTGATAATGCACATTTGGGAGAATATTTGGTGGAGATTTTTGTGGGAAATTGTCCCCACATGGGTTACCACCCACATACACTTGTCATTCCATCATAAAATTCGAATTTGGCACATAAAGGAAGAAGAAAATGATGTCCACTTGTCAGACTCCGATTTTTACACTTGGCAATGGAGCTCCACTTATCAAATTCGAATTTGCCTTGTGATCTCCTCCCTCTCAGCCCTTGGCATTTGATTCTTCATTGGGATTTGCTCCCAACTTTCTATATAATGGAGCCATGGGCTCTCATATTGTATCTTTTGCAACGAGTTATTGTGCTTGGGGAAGCTCTGCTTCTATGTACTTGTGTTCTCCATATGAATAAAAAGACTTTGGGGTTCTTTCATGATTGTTATTCTATTGGAGCATTGCTTGGATCATTGATGGTATATCTTTACTTGTGCCTTTGATTTATATTTCATTTTTCTCATATGCTTTTGTTCAATTGTAGATGTATATCTTACATTTGCAATTGGTTATTTGATATGCTCTAGGCTAGACACCTCTATCTACTTTCATACAAATTCTAGAGTTCTCTTGCCATTGTTTATTGATTTAATCCATATGAGCTAATGTTTGTTGGAAGTTTTGTAGAGGATCATTTTTGAACCAACTAGCAAGCGCACAGAGAAGTCTTTAAGAGACCAACCCACTCTTGGCATTGTTTTCAAGGAGCTCTCATCGTTATTTGAATTTCATAGATCTAATTTTTTTGAAAGTACTTGTTCTTGTAGGGTTCTCCTTCACATAGTCTATGCATGAATCAAAACATTAAAAATTCATTTACATCTTTATGCTTTCATTTCATTATGTAGCTATTTAAGAGCTTCTCATAAGCTATACAAGCGATGGAGATATTTTCCCATCACTTGATTTAGCCTTTGTATATTATTTTGTAGCATATTCACATGCTTACATGCTCTCTTTTCACACTAATTTTGGTTTTAGTTTTGCAGCCCTAACATTCTAGTTTGTAGGTCCTCTCAAGCTTCAAGTTGCATTTCAAGGAGGTTGTGGGCATTAGGAGAACTTGTGGAAGAAGGTTAGGTCATACACCACTTTGGAGCTTGTATTCTCTAATTGTAAAATTACTTCATCTCTTTTGAGGCTCTCATACTTGAAGGGATTTCCTTCTTGTTTCAAGATTTCACATTGTATTCTCTCATCGATTCCTTGGGAAGCCCTCCAGGAGGCTCTAACCTCATTGTAACACACAACTAATAAAATTCTTGGTTTTGGGAGCGTGGGTTTTACCCATTGGTATCTTTATCTCTCCATCTTTTGGAGATGATTGGTGTTGTGATTTTGTTGGTTTATTTCATTTTGCATGCATAACATCTAATTGAGAAATTAATACTACATGCATTAGACTTATTTTAATGCAATTTTATTTAATTTGCTACAAGTTTCAAGTCTTTTCACTTTCATAGCAAGTTCAAACTTTTGCATGCAAACACTTTTAACTTGAATCTAATTTGTCATGAATTTTGTTCCGAGTCTACTTATGTTTCACCTTTAATTACATCTCACATTATTTGGGCAAAATCTAAAGCAACATTTTACTTCATGGCAAGCGAATATCTTTCAAGTTAAAGTTAATTTTCATGTTTGGTTAATTTAATTACATGCCCCAAGCATTCACTAAAATTTACCTCCAACTTAAGTTGGTTGAATAGACATTTTAAGGACCCTCTACCTCTATGGACTCCTCACTGTGAGATCCAAATATTTGGGCGAAGGTGAGGTTTGAGGATTAGAGTTTAATTGTAACCTTGCTTTAGAACTAATTAATAAAATAAACCAAGAGCATTTTTCATCACATTTACCTTACTTGCAAGATCTAATTTTTTGCTTTCTTGATGGTTTAGAGTCTCACATGCAACATCATTTCCTATTTTCAAGAAGCATTTCCTTTCATGCAAGTATTGTAATCTCTTTTGCAACAAGTTTAGTTTAATTTTCTTGTACTTGGAACATTTTCTACTTTCGCAAGCTCCATTTCATGTTTAATGATCATCATGTTCATGAATGCTTTATGAGTCTCATTTCCTTTCAAGTACTCTTATTTTGTGTTGCAAACTTAAGTGCATGTTGTTTTTTGGTCTAACAATTGAGTTTTTTCTATCATTTCATTTGCTTTCTCATAAGTAGATCACTAATTGTTTCCTTTTGAGCAAGATAGCTTCTCATGCTTTGATTCATAAATCTATTTATCTTGAAAACATTTGCAATATCTTGTGCTAACATTTTTTTGTTTCACTTTTCAGGATTACTTTTGCTTTCCATTTGAAAGCATTTTACTTCATTTAAGCAAATATATTTTCATTTCAAAGAGAAATACTTTGAAGACACTAGTTTTCATATGCTTTATGCCAATATAAATTTTGTATTGATGGTTATTGCTCATATCACTTTTTGCTTATAAATATTAAGAAATAATATATTTAAGTCTAACAACTCTCCTAGAAACTCACATCTTTTAACTTAGTTTTCCATTTAGAGACCACCCCCCCATAGCTAACCTAGGAGATAGCTTAAACGGAGAGAGTCGGGATTAGTGTGACAACCCCTTCTCTAAGTTCCTTGCCACCAACCACACCTTGTGGGGTTAAAGACTTTTCTCGCTAATTGTAGGTAGGTGTAGGCGGCAAGCGATAACACGTCCCCTTGCCTTCTAATACAACAAATCATTAGAATAATCAAGTAAAAGGGCTTACAGTCCCTGAAATCAATCGGGCACTTCATGGTGGCATTCCCTTCCATAGTGGGATTTGGCATGTACAAGTGTTTCCAAGCTTAATAAGGGGGGGGGTTAATCAAGGACCCTATTAGGTGGTTTCAACCTTTAAAGGGGGTGACATGTTCGTGGTACATCCATCAGGTGGTAGGTGGAAAATGATATAGTGATGGAACGAAGTGGGGGTTAGGGAAATGCTCCAAGCCACATCCCAAGGTACAAGGGTAGCTATAATAAGAGAAGCCCACACCTGGGTATATGAGTGTAGAAGGGAGCAAATCATGGTTCATGAGTTACTCCGACCTTTGTTTTTCCACCCTTCTTCATATGCCTTTTGCCTTTAATTGATTTTTCTTCATAATTGCTTGGGGCTCCAGGGATGAGAGCATGATGCGTAGGATATAGCAGTAGGTACCCCCTTTTAAGGTGGGGCATTTCATTGCCCACCAGGGGTTGGGACAATCATGGGTTCTTTTATGTGGAGGGGGCTCATCTAGGTCCCACAAGAACCAGTGTGATGGCCATAAATAAGAGTTAGAGCTCATGCTTGGCTTTTTCCCACGTGCTAAATTTGTATGTCCAGGCCATCTTTTGCATTTTGTAGTACATTTCCTCTTGAGAGTGGCCAAATTATGCCTTTTCTTTTCCTTTTAGCTGCATCAACCTCCGGGGCTTCGTTCCAGGCCTGACCCAAGGTGTGGACTAGGGGAGGGGAGGCTAACCCTATGTGGACCCAATGGATCCATGTGGACCCGGATGGTAAAAATGATGAATGGGGTTAGAATGAGCGGAAGGGAGTGATGTATATGGTGCTGGGAAGCGGGACCACACAACCAAAATCAAGATTTCCCATGTAGTGGAACCCTAAGGCCAATGGCCAGTAAATAAGATCCCACAGGACTAGGATACAAGGGTAACCACCAAATCGAGTAGAGGAGACAAGAGTACAGACCTAACCCACTCTTTCTGCTGAATCCCCCAATCAAACCATGCCCCAAAGTGTCCATGAAAAGTAAGGAAAGTTACTCAACTATACCAATGAAAAGCCATACCTTTGGGGTTGGGAGGCCCACCTTCAAACATATAATCATATCAAATGGGCGAGGGACCACATGGCTGGCTTAAGTGGCGGAGATAATGACACATCGAGCTATCTGGTCTTTGCAAGGGGTTGATGGCTTCCGACTGAGGACCATCTAGGAGAAACATTTTCTCCTATGCATACTACCCACAGGTGGTTGGTAACAAAGCCCAAAGGAAGGAGGCTAATGCCTCATTAATGATACCTCCTGTGGGGTTCTAACCACCTAAGTGCCTCCGTTCCTACAAGGGATTTCCCACAAGAGAACTGCAAGGTCACCTATGTTAATTACAAATGAGGGTATATATTCCTCAAATTGTTTGAAGAAGGTGGTCCTATCTTCTTACAACCAAGCTTATGCTTGGAGGTATGTTTTAGAAATGCACTTTTAACTTAGAATGAAAATGCAAGATGTGAGTGATTGCTCCAATGAGATTATATAAATGTGTTAAGTGCTTCAATAAAATTAAATAACTTGAAATTAAAATGCTCACAATGATATTCAACGCAAGATGACAAGAGCAAGTAAATGAAGCACTTAGAGAACATGTGAAGCCTCCCAGATCTTTGACCCCTTTCTAGCAACTTCGAATAGCAGCAACAACAAATTCGACTAGGAAGCAACAACAGCTTACAGTAGCAACAAAACTTGGAAGACTTCGATCTTGCAATCCAGAGCACGAAACAGAGAGAGAGGGGCACCAAAATTTCAATTTCTTCTTCTTCTCCTTAGACTCCCCCAAACTCGCACTTCTTTCGACTTCTTGACAACAAACTTCAAACTTCTCCAGCTACTCTTGAGATATCGAACTTGCTTGAGTGCAAGTCCTCCAAATGACTTCAACTTCCTTCCTTTTATAGGCTCCAGGTGAGGTTGAATAGGTGTCTCTTAGGCCGACATGATCCCCTTTAGGTTGACTTGGTGTGGAGGTTACATAGTCTTATTTAACTCAATTCTTAACCGATTTACATGATTCAAAAGCCCAGGAAGGGTCTCTTTGAATGTACAATGACTCTATAACCTCAATATTAATCCTAGGAGTCCACAATGGGGACTTGACTAATATAATGATGACCCAAGCATGAAACCCATGCTTTAATAAGTCATTGTTACAATAATAAAATTCTTTTCTTTATTCTTTTGTCAAGAACATTTCATAATGTCTTCAATACTTTAAATGAAGATCAAACCTAGTTACAATTTCCAACACTCCCTCTTAACTAGAGAGGTATTCATCATATACAAATACAATAGAAGATCTCAAACTATATGAAACAATGAAGAACTTTAGGCACCGTAATGCCATGGACTAGATTCCTGACCAGGGCAATCTATCCATTGGTGTCTCAACAATTTAGGCACCGCAATGCCTCAGACTAGATTCCTGACTAGGGAAATCTATCGAAGTGGGAATAAGGTGGACTCAAGCTTTCAACCCCTTTAGGTACCATCAGGCTTACTTGCTAACCACCAACCTAGGGACCTAGGTGCGTATCAATGGTCAGGGCTCCATGAACCATGCCAACCTTCCCTTCTTTGGGGCCTAGACATCAACACAAAGTGCCGACCAGATGTCCTCCCACACAATGCTTCACTAGCAAAGCCTCAACAAATCTCTGCGATTTTCTTATCATCAATACAATCATCAATGTCTACCAAACCCGACAGGTTTCTCAAATATTCAAACTTCTTATTCGGAAGAGCCTTTGTTAGTATGTATGCTACTTGTTCATCTGTTGAGACATACTCCAACTTCATGATCCCATCTTGCACCAAGTTCCTAATAAAGTGGAACTTATTATTGATATGCTTCGTCCCAGCATGAAACACGGGATCTCCAGACATTTTGATACAATTTTGATCGTCACAGTTAATCACAGTAGGACTCAGAGACTTCTCGAACAAATCTGTGAGACTCTTCCTTAACCAAACAACCTCCTTTCCTACTTCACATGCAACCACATATTCTACCTCATCACTACTCAATGCAACATGATTTTTCTTCCTACTCATCCATGAGATCATAGCAACTCCCAGACTGAAGCATCCTCCAATAGTGCTCCTTCCATCGGTCTCACTGCCACCCCAATCAGAGTTCGTGAAGCCAATTAGCTTGACTTCCTTACTATCATATTTTAGGCAGTGATGTACAGTGCCACGAAGATACCTCAATATATGTTTGGCAGTGATCCAGTAATCGTGACGGGGCTCCAACTGAAACTGACTAAGAATGTTTATTGCAAAACACTAATATTTACCAGATACATCAGGGAACACACCATTTGACGATATGAGGTAGGATCCACGAGACTAGAGTCAAAGTCCCTCAACTTCTTGAGATTGGTGATCATAAGAGTAGTCATCGACTTGGAATCCATTAACCAAAATTTTTGCAACAACTTGATGCTATACTTTCCTTGCCCCAAATATATCTCCCCAGGTCTCTCCCATACTTCTAGACCTAGGTAATAGTGCATTAGTCCTAGATCCTTCATTTCAAATTCAGCTGTCAACATCTTCTTGCATTCTTGAATTCTTCGCTCTACACTAGTGATGAATAGATCATCCACATATAGTAGAATAATGACAAGCTCATTATTCACAACCTTGATGTAGAGATTCAGATCAACAAAACTCTTTACGAATCAAATTCTAAGTAGATATGCATCCATCCTAGCATACCATGCGCTAGGTGCTTGCTTCAAACCATATAGGAGCCGGGTTTTACCCCTAGGAGCTTACTATAAAGACGAGAGTATTGCTTATAGACCCAACCAAACGCTAAGAATTTAGGATTTTAGTTCATACTATAGCAAACCCTTATTTATCAACATTTCAAGGGTTCGGGATTTCGGACAACACCATTTCAACCCTAACGAGTTAGAGTTTTCATGATCATACCAAGATCCCAAACATTACATTATCACAATAGCAATTACTTCATCAATATCCCTAATTAGGTTTAGGGTTTAGCACATTAATAGCATACCCTTAGGTTAGGGTTTTCCAGAGAACCTTTTTAGGGTTCTTTTATACAAACAATCACAGCTACAAGGTGGGTAGATTTATCAGATGTTGAATCACCCCCAACAAGAACCTTTAAGATTCAGGAGAGCTAGACATAGCAATTGTTAGTAATGTAGAATGTATATGCCAAAGAGAATAACAAAGCTTTATGATCTAAGACATACCTTTGTTTCTTGACAAACCTTTTTAACTCCAATGCTTTGTCTTGTAAGGCCTTCTTTCTTAATCCTTGAGGCCTTCTCTCATGATCTTTGAACATTCAGCAAGTTATTTCCTAGACAAGGAAACAAAGGTAGAAAGGTGATTAGTATTTAAATATAGTCAAAGCTTTAAACAAGTATATGAAACCAAAATTGAGAGGGAATGGGATATTTATCTTGAGGAGTTGTTGTGGGCTCCCTCCAAAGCTTTGAGGGATACCTAAAACTTATAAAACAAGAAAATGTCTTTTCCAAAAATATGTTAAACCTTCAAATGAATATAAAATATACAAATGAAATATCTAAAGCTAAGATCAAAGGGCTTAGTAGTGTAAGTCCCTTATGTCAGTTTCTTTGGGTTTCTCTTTCTTGGGAGAGGCTTCTTCAACCACATTTGCATCATCTCTTTGTCTTTTCTTATTTCTAGGATTGTCGGGACACTCACTTCTGTAGTGACCCATTTTATGACAATGATAACATCCTATCTTGGACATGTCAACCTTCTTTCTTGGCCCCTTCTTCTTGAAGTTTCCCTTTTGATGAGCAATGTAGGCATTTGAGACTTCTTCATTGTTGGTTGTTAATGAGATCCTTAACTCTTCTTGACTGCAGGCTGCCCATAGATCCTCAAAAGTGGGAGCTTCTTTCCAGTTGTTGAGACCTGAAACAAAAGCACTCCAAGAAAGTGGCAACCCTAATAAGGTAGCGATCACAAGTTCCTTGTCTAGCACTATTTCATCAATGGAAAGAAGATCATCTCTTATTCTTTCTATCTCCACAAAGAAAGTGGCCACAATATCTTCCTTAGTCATTTTGGTGGTCCTTAGTTCATTCTTCAAGCTTGCCACTTTCCCAACGTTCTTGATGGTGAATAGTTTTGACAAGGCTTTGTACATTTCTTGAGCATGGTCAATGTTAGCTATGTAAGGGACAAGGTTGTCCTTTATGCCTCCAACCATTAGAGTCATGGTCACCAATTCCAATTCCTTGTATTTCATCTTATTTGCATCACTGGAGTCTTCAGTAGGATTCTTTAATTTTCCTTTCACCACATCTAATACTTTATTCTTTTCAAGGATGAGGTCAATCCTCTTCTTCCAAGATCTGTAGTTTGATGCTCCTTCAAGCTTGTTCTCTCCCTTGATTGTGTTAGACATCTTTCTTGAAGATAGTGAAACTTATTTTCTTAACGAGCTTCCTCTTATGATTCCATGATCAATTCCTTGAGACTGCATTTTACTTTCTCCACCAAAGCTCTAATACCATATTAGAAAATTAGAAAGGCATAAATATTTTCTTGTTCTTGATATTTTACTTGTGAAGTTCCTTAGTTCTTATTAGTTTCTTATTATCTTCTTTCTTCTTAGTTCATCAAGCAAATATCAAAGTAATATCACATAGATCAAGGACGCTAGATATAGGCTAGCAGCCAGGGAAAAGCCCCACTCTAGGGGAAAACCTAGTCAATAATTCTTCCTTCAATAGTTTTCCTAAGACTCTAAACCTTGACTCACACTTCCTCCACACCAAGTCAATGTTCTTCTTGATCCTACTTTCGAACTGGCAATAACATTAGCACTATGCAACACTTCCTTCGACATGGAAACTTCGACTTTGCTTCTAAGACCGTGATCTTGGAGAAAAGACTTCAATCTTGCTTTAGGGAGTTCGATTTTGACCCAACACAACTTCTCAAGGTACCAATATCCAGCAAAAGTAACTTCGACCTATTCTTCTTTTGGCAGCAGCAACACACAACAACTGGTAGTGACTAGCAGCATCAAAACAATGAGGGACTTAGCTCTTCCAATCTAGGGTACATGAGAGAGAGAGAGACACCAAAATTTTGATTTTCCTTCACTCCTTCAACTTGTCCAAACTCGCAATCCTTGTGGCTCCTTGACTTCACACTTTTCCCAATGCATCAGTAGATATCAAATTTCTGTGTGTGAGAGAGGATGCTCCAAATGAGTTCGATCTGCTTGTATATATAGGCTTGAGGTGAGCTCAAATTCCTTGAGTTGAGGCCGACTTGGTGTGGAGGTTCCATAATTCATATTTGACTCAATATTAAACCTAATTACATGATTCAAAAGCCGAAGAAGGGTCAATTTAAATATGTAATGACACTATAAACTCAGAATAAATCCTAGAAGTACACAATGGGGACTTTGACCTACAATAATATGACCCAAGCATGAAACCCATGCTTTAATAAGTCATTTAAAATAATATAAATTCTTTTCTTTATTATTTTGACAAGTGCATTATATTTTGACTCAAGTACAATTTATGAAGACCGAACCTAGTTACAGTCTTCAACAATTAAGGAGGTACACTTGCCTTTGTAACTTATTCCATTAAGAAGGAGAGTGTAACATATGCATTATAGAGTGCATAAGAGGAATCTTGCATGACATGCTTTAATGAGAGGGTAAGAGGAATATGCCATGCCAATAATGAGAGTGTAAGAGAACATTATTGAGAGCCATGATTGAGTGACTTGAATTTATTTTTAATAATAATAATAATAATAATAATAATAATATTAATGATAATATTGATGGTTAAGTCAAAATTGAACTATTAGGATTGATTGATGATCAGAAGGGATTTTCCATCAACAATACTTGATTACTAATTGATGCAAGGTGATTTACTATCTTAAGACTTTCTATTTTTAGAAATTCTTCCTTGAGGTGCCAAATTTTCAACATAGATCACATCTTGTGTCACAAGTTGTGAAGAAGTACGACTTCAGAAGCTTCTTGCAGGACTATTTGATCAAGGCACTTCATTTGAGACATGGTGCAGAAAGAAGCAGTGGAGTTCCAGTACATAGATGAGAAGATTGCAAACATTCTCACCAAGCCTCTATCTAGAGTGAAGTTTATATACTTCAGAGACTAGCTTGGCATGATGCAGAATGTCTCCCTTGTTGAGAGAAAGGGTTAATATCTTTGCAGGATCAGGGTGGACCATCTCCTAAAGGAATAAAGGACTTTGGTTGGGTCATAAAGGACTTTGACCAACGAAACGGATACATTCATCTGAAAAGATAGAAGGACTTAGCAAGGTCATAAAGGACTTTGACTAGAAAGGTGAATGACCAAAGACAATTACAGGGGCAAATTACAGTGTTGGACATATCTTCTCCTAAGAAGTCAGAAGGAATTGGCTAAGTCATAAAGGTCTTTGACTAGAGGAGATAGATGTAATTTACTTGAGAAGCCATAAGGGATTTTGGCTGAGGGTTGTGAAAATTTCTGAATCTAAATTACATAAACCTTACTGTTAAATTCTTGATTTACTTCTACTTACGTAAGTTATTAATCTGAAAACTTCACCATTAACATCGAAGTAAATACATTAACAGCTTACACATGCAGATCTAAACTGAATAACATGCTCAATGACAAAGTGACACACAAGGATTTTCTGGACAAATGTCCCCGGAAAAACCCAATGTGGGAAAACCGGTGCTGCTAGCTTTTGGAGGGTTTTTATTATTAAGAAGATTCTAAGTACAATAGATCTGGGCACCAAACTGGTTAACCCGACAGAGAAATAACCTCTATTCCGGAGACAGAAAAACTGACTGATTCACATGCTCAAACGAGATTTACAGAAGTCAGCCTTTTCTGGCCTCTAGAAACCCTAGTGCTGCTCTGAAGCCCTTTGCGCCAGCCTCTGCATTGCTCAGGAAGGGCCTGCGTCACCCTAGACTGGGTTACGCTGCCCCTGCGCTGCCTTGGCTGGGCCTGCGTTAGCCCTCCTAGCCTCCTGTTGCCTCTGTGCTGCCCTTGCTGGACTCTCGGCTACTCTACATAGCTGCTGCCTCTGCGCTGCCTTGGTTTGTTGCTTCTCTGCCCTCGTTGTACTCTTGGCCTAGGACTAGACCATCCCCCTCGCCAACACTACCCCTTGCTGCAGCTGAAACACTTTTGAAATTCTTAGCAAACCACGCCCTAGAATTCCAGCTTAGCTTCAGTGCTCTGCTAGTGTGTGTTCTCCAATTGACCCCAAGCCCTCTTCTTATACTTTTCTCGTTGAAACATCAACAACCGTGATCTAATCTTGAATCGACGACTAAGAGTAGAAGATGCTTGAACAATGTCACTTAAGTCTTTCTCATCACATGTTTAATTTAAAATTACCTTCAATTTTTTAATTTTCCTAAGTTTGACTTAGGTTCCTTAATTAAAAAGATTAATTAATTAAATATCTCTTAAACCAGATGGAATTTCCCAAAACGATTTCTGGGTCTTGGATATCTTATGTACTCTAGTCCCTCCACAAAGTTTGGGAGCTAGAGCACATGCGATGCTACCCGAACACCCCAAAATGTCAACACTCCCTCTTACGAGGAATGTGCTCTAGCAATACACTTCACCTCGAAGTACTGTTCCGATCTCTGGTGTCGGTCTCGGCGCTGATGCTTGGCCTGTTGCCCTTCATCACTGCGTTGCTGCTACTCTTTTGTATTGCTGCCCATGACATTGCCACCGCCACTGCTACATACGTACTGCAACTCCCTCTCAAATCGCTGCATGGTGCTGCCATAGCACTGCCACTTCTAAATGTTGCACTACAATTAAGTTGTTGAGAGTAAGCAACTGAAGGACTCCTGCCCAATCTTTGAGAGACAAGTCAGTAGGGCTGCAAATCATCACTGAAGCTCCATAGGCTACTGCTCTGCACTGTCCTCCGGAGACTACTGCGCTGTTGCAACAGTGCATTGCGTAAACAAACTTCCTCTGTGCTGCCTTTGCGCTGCTGCCCTCTACACTGCTGCTGCGCCTGCACTGCGCTGCTCCTGAAGCCTCTGCGCTGCTACAACACTACACTGCGTAAGTAGGCCTTCTCTGCGCTGCTGCCTCTACGTTGTTGCTGCACTGCGCTGCTCCCTCTCCAATGTGTCAGCCTCTGCCTCTGCTTCATCCGTGATCTTCTGCACCCACTGCTCCACTTGTCCCGCTACCGTCTTAAGTTTCCCGTAGCACTTTGTAGCTGGGTTGCGGATCAATGTTGCCCCACTTTCGTGGTTCATAAGCGCTCACAACTACGTCATCGTCGGAGCCATCGTCTGCTACAACAACCTTGGAACTAGAAGCTTCCTTGTCCTTCTTCTTTTGAGGACAATTGCTGGCGAAGTGTCCAAGTTCGCCACACTGGAAACATTTGTTCTTTGACAGATCACACTTATTTTTTCCTTTCTGCCTCTTTGATGCCAGGGCTGCATCTTCCTCTTCCTCTTTCTTCACCCTGCTCGAATCGGTGCTGTACTGCCTCTTGGTTATCCGACGGATCTCCTCTTGTCGAAGGATAGCCCACATATTGTCCCAGTTAGGAAGATCTATTCTGCCCAAAAGACTTTGGAAAAACTTTTCCCAGTCCTTTGTGACAACATTTAGAGCGGTCCTCACCATGACATCATCATCCACCTTCACCCCCATGTCAGTCAGTTGATCTCGGATCGACTGCAGTTTGGATAGGAAAGGATTGATTTCCTCTCCCTTGGACATTATGAATAACCTCAGCTAGTTCTCCAGAAACATCTTTCTCTGGACGGACCTTCCTTGATACAATGTGGTTAGAGCTTCCCACATCTCATGAGCCGTCGTCTTCTCGGCTATATGTGGTACCACATGATCTTTAACCCCATCCATAATGAAGTGCTTGGCATGTGCCGCTACTTCATTGTGCTTCTCCAAGAGAGCCACATCGG
This sequence comes from Pinus albicaulis, assembly GCA_034641835.2. NCBI lineage: Eukaryota > Viridiplantae > Streptophyta > Pinopsida > Pinales > Pinaceae > Pinus > Pinus albicaulis. The sequence continues at coordinate 1,072,437,516 of CM076577.1, forward strand.
TTGGTGTAGCCAAGACTTTCTCTGCATGCTCTCATATACTGTAGGCCTCCAGGACTACCAGGATTCTAGCCTTCCAGATAGAAAAGTTGGACAGGCCATCCAACCTGTCCCGATCACGCAGTCCGTGTGGCACCATCTGCTCATAAATTTGTTGGAACAGATCCTCCTCACTATGCTAGAGACTCAGATCTAGGGTCCTTGGCGAGAAAGGCACCCTCTGCTCCCTTTGACAACTGACTCCCTCACTTGGAAGTCTGCCAAACACAACGAATCAAGTCTCTTCGATCCTATGATCAATCTTCAGATTTCTTTGGTAGGAAATCTACTGAGAAGCTTTTCTCCTCCCACTATATGTCAACTTAGCTTAGGCTACATTATGCACCGACAGAATCTTCACCCCACCAGCAATTGCTAAAGGTCTGCAATTCAGCTTCCCGTTCACGGCACTCTGCACAGCAATCAAATTCTGGACTACGTCACCTTGGCTGGCCTCTACGTGAGCAGACTGGCTCAATGCAGCCTCTGCGCAGCACAGGCTGCTCCTGCGTCCCTCTGGAAGACTCTGCGCTGTCTCTGCGTCACCCAGCTGGGACTGCAACAACCCCTCTGGCCTCCTGCTGGGCTCTTGCTGCCTCTGCGTCCTTCTGCTGCTGCGCTGCCCTCTCTGGTTTATCTGCTGCTGCTGCTGCTTTCTCTGCTGCTTTCTGCAACACAGATTTCTTCAGCCATCTTGTTGGAGATCCAACTTGATTTGCAGTCCCTTTGATACCAGGTGAAAATTTCTGAATCTAAATTACAAAAACCCTACTGTTAAATTCTTGATTTGCTTCTCCTACTTACGTAAGTTATTAATCTGAAAACTTTAGCATTAACATCGAAGTAAATACATTAACAACCTACACATGCAGATTTAAACTGAATAACATGCTCAATGACAAAGTGACACACAAGGATTGTCTGGACAAATGCCCCAGAAAAACGCAATGCGGGAAAACCGGTGCTGCTAGCTTTTGGAGGGTTTTTATTATTAAGCAGATTCTAAGTACAACAGATTTGGGCACCAAACTGGTTAACATGATAGAGAAATAAATTTGCAGCAATACCTCTATTTCAGAGACAGAAAAACTGACTAATTTACACACTCAAACTAGATTTATAGAACTCGGCCTTTTCTGGCTTCTGGAAACTCTAGTGCTGCTCTGAAGCCCTCTGCGACAGCCTGCCTGGCTTGCGTCAGTCTCTGCGCTGCTCAGGAAGGGCTTGCATCACCCTAGACTGGGTTACGATGCCCCTGCACTACCCTGGATAGGCCTGCATCAGCCCTCCTGGCCTTTTGTTGCCTCTGCGCTGCCACTGCTGGGCTCTCGGCTGCTTTTTGTAGCTGCTGCCTTTGCACTGCCTTGGTCTGCTGCTTTTCTGCCCTCGTTGTACTCTCGGTCTGGGACTAGACCATCCCCCTCGCCAATACTGCCCCTCGCTGCAGCTGAAACACTTCTGAAATTCTTAGCAAACCACTTCCTAGAATTCTAGCTTAGCTTCAGTGCTCTGCCATTGTGTGTTCTCCAACTGACCCCAAGCCCTCTTCTTATACTTTTCTCGTTGAAACATCAATGACTGTGATCTAATCTTGAATCGACGGCTAAGATTAGAAGATGCTTGATCTGCATCACTTAAGTCATTCTCATCACATGTTTAATTTAATTACCTTTAATCTTTTAACTTTCCTAAGTTAGACTTAGGGTCCTTAATTAAAAAGATTAATTAATTAAATATCTCTTAAATTTGATGGAATTTCCCAAAACGCTTTCTGGGCCTTGGAGATCTTATGTACTTTAGTCCCTCCACAAAGTTTGGGAGCTAGAGCACATCCGATGCTACCCCAACACCCCAAAATCTCAACGAATGGTCCAAGGGCGTATTCTCTCCAGAGAAGCTAGAAGGACTTGGCTGGGTCGTAAAATACTTTGACCAGAGGAGATTGATACATTTTCCCAAGGAGCCATAAAAGATTTTTTCCAGAAGTAAAAAGCCCTGGATACTTGTTGATTTGGGGTAGCATCAGATGTGCTCTAAGTATCAAACTTTGTGGAGAGGTTTAGACACATGTATTCCAGATAACCCAAAAATCATTTTGGGAAATTCCATCGAGAGACGGTTTTATTTAGTAAATTAATTATTTTTAATGAGACCCTAAATCTAAACTTAGGAAATTAAAATAATTAATGGGTATTAATCTAAATTGTGGGTGTAACTTCTAGAAAAAGCAAATCAAGTCAAAATGTAATCTTAGCCGTTGATTAGAGATCTAATCTTGACTGTTGAAGTCTCGACGAGAAGACTATAAAGAAGACTTGAGGGTCATTTGGAAAAACACACCGAGAGATCAAGAGATCGAATTTTCTGAAGTGAGCAGTGCTCAGAGGAAAACTTTGATTGACAGATTCTCACGCAGTTGAGGGGCAGAGACAGTTTTGGTCAGAGGATCTTCTCCGAGGCCAAGAATACTCAGCAGAGAGGCAGAGCAAGACGTAGAGGAAGCATGAGCCCAGAGAGAGTGACACATCACCCAGAGAGAGTGACGTAGGGCCACAAAGGCCGCACGCAGAGGCAGCGCAGTATTCCGAGCAAAAGTCCAAGTTTTAGCTGGGAGATCGAAGTTTTGAGCCGGGAGGGCTGAAATTGAGATTTTTGAGGTTTGAACGATTCAACAGAGGAGGTGACGCAGTCCATTAGAGGTCCCCATGCAGGCCTATGCAATTATCTCGTAGAGGCAACGCAAAGGGTGCTGGGGTTTCGTCAATTCAGCTACCGGATCAGCCGGGACTAGCAGAGTGAGGTAATCTCACAATTTGTCTTTCTTCTGCCAAGTGATATTCTCTGTACTGGATAGCCAACAAGGCATCCGGAGATTGTATTCAGATATAACTGCTGCTGAATAATAAAATCCTCAGATTTGCTGCACTGGTTTTCCCGCATTGGGTTTTTCAGGGGACATTTGTCCAAAAACAGTTAGTTCCTTGTTTTGCATATTAATTTAATTAAGTAATTGACAAGTAAGTCAATTACTTACTTCAGTAAGTAATTGACAGTAATTGCTTCAATATTTACAAAAGAAATCTGCAAATAACTTGTTAATGTAATTGACAAGTAAGTGAAGTTAATTCAGTTTGCTGCAGTAGGATTCTAGATCTACGACTTGGAATTTTCACAATAGTCACATTGCCCACTCCAAGATGGATTTATTTGTAGACATACATCAACATAGCAAGCTCATGAAATTTTCTTATGGAGGAGAAATTTCAGCCAAGGGGAAATTTGTTGCATCCAAGGAGAATACCTCCCTCTCCTCACTAAGAGGGACTGTTGATTTTTGTGTAGCATCAGGTTTTATTCCCACATGCCAAGAGGCTTCCTAAGTTGGCCTAGAGGATTTATAGAAATAAAATTAGAAATTCAATTTTTTACTGGGCTTCATGTAGGGAAAAACAAGAAGTCGGCCCAGCTCATGAAGGGATGTGTCCCTTAGGGTAAATGCACCCATTCAACTTGTATATATATACATGATGTGACACTTCTTTTGATCTCTCATCATCATGATCTCTCTTCTATAACAACCACACATGGGAGCAGATAGAGGATGTATTTGACTGAAGTTTGGACTTGGATTTTTGGTATAATTCTCTAGACAATTTGGAATTGTAAACCTTGCTAAAGAATAATTTTTCTTAGAAAAAGAGTTGCTGGGTTGTCTCCCAAGTTTGAGTTTCCCAGGGAAAATTTGTTGTCTCTATTGTGCATGGTTTTCTCTTTATGATCTTTATTGTTTCTGCTGTATTTACTATTGAAATCTTCTGTATATAATTGCTCAATGATATCAGTGGTATTAGATAAACTGTTTGAAAATAATTAGGTAGTAATTATAAGATCAAAAGATTGGTTTCTACTATGTATCTTGTAGAAAATTCAACAGATAATAAGGGAAATATGGAAAGTGTCAAGCATAGATTACTTTGGGCACGCTACTTCAATCAGTGCCTCCTATTAGTGCCCCTCCTGAATGAAAGACCTTAGGGGAGGTCACACTGGACTAGGGGCAAAGGATAACCTTCCAAGTGAAGCATGGGAACAAGGTTGCAATCAAGAGCAATCAATCATCCAACTTTGCTTGTGATCCATATTAGTATGACTCCAAACATTAAATGCAAGCACCTGATTACAAAAATGGTTGATGCACCTTTCGATAGATGACCCATCTTCCTTCAAGAAGCATGCCATATGGGAGAAAGCATTGACTGGAGCATAGGTGGAGGGCTCTGATGTAAAGCTATCTGTGGGCCATCATAAGTATACTCGCTGACAAATGGGGAGAAAATTCTTTTTTCTATGGGTTACCGAATTTTGGTGAGTAGCAGGAACCTCAAAACATTTTATTGTACTTGTGTAAAAGTCCTCAAGAAGCTAGGAAACTATCGAGAATTATATCTCAGACAAGAGCTTCTTGCACAAGTTAGGTGTGAATGTGTGATTAGTAGTTTGAGACAATTTCTAGTGACCACTTAATAGAAGTGGAAAATAATACCATCTTGAAATTTCATTTAAATAGATATAAATGAAAGTCAAATTTCCTATATTTTCGTAGTCTTATAAATCTAAATGAAATATTCTAGAGATTCTAGAATATTAGTGAGTTATATTTGATCTAATTTTGGCTATAGTATATACACTTCATTGTTACGATAGGGTGGTTGCTAGGATTAAGAAGATCAGTTGCTAAGATTTGAGAAATTAGTTGCTAGGATCATGGAGATTAGTTATCTCTCTATAGGCATAAACAGAACAAGAAGGGAGAGGTTGAAGACATACATTTTGTACACCAAGAAGAGTCAAGATCAAGAGAGATCAATTGATCTGATTCAGAGCACAGGAGAGGAGTAAAGGCTGAGAAGTAGGCCAAATTACAGTCAATATGATACTGTAAAACAGTTCAGGTAGACAGATTTTCAGTTGACCAGCAGTCAGATTTATCCTAGTAAGTGCAGATTTGGTTTTTTGGTATACCATATCACTATTAGTTGGACAGTTTATGGAGGTTTCCCTGTAGTCTTGGAGTGTTTAACCAAAAAGCTGATTTGAGGGTGTAATTATCGCTGTATCGTGTTTATTCTTTAGCTGTTCATTTTTCAGCTATATGTGTGATTGTTGATATTCAATTTATTTTTATTTTTGTGATTAAATAAATTCAGATTTGATTTATTTAATTAAGAGAAACATAGGAAAACAATCACCTAGGGCTTAAAAATTGACATGGTATCAGAGCCAAGTGTTAGAGCATGGTCTCTGATTGAAATTCTTAGGGATTTGCAATAGTAAATCTATTGCAGGGAAGGACCAACAGTAAGAGAATTTCGAAGTCTTAGTTTTCAGCTTTGGGAGTTTGTGCAATAGATCTCAGTGGTGGCATCAATGACCTTTAGATTTGAGGACATATTAGATGGTGCCTCCAATTACTTGTTCTGGAAAGTTTGGGTAACATTGCTATTGGAAGAAAATGATATTTGCGATATCATCAAGAAGGTAATTACACCATCTACAAATCCACAACAGTTGGCAGAACATAAGAAGTGAATGCCAAGAGGGTGTTCTTGGAAGCCATGAAGGATCAGTGGATTCCTTACCCATCTGAGAAGAAAACGGTGAAGGAGATGTTTGATGCTCTAATTAACCTCTACTAGAGTGAGAATATAAATAGAAAGATGATATTGCAGAACAAACTCAGATTCATAGAGATGAGTAGATTAGAAACCGTCACTAGTTACTTGATGAAGATTAGGCATATTCTTGATCAACTTGTAGTAGTTTGGGAGAAGGTCGCAGATGCAGAGTTGGTGAACATGGTGTTAAATGGATTTCTAGTGTCATGGGAACCATTTGCTGAAGGTATTTGTGCTTGTGAAAATCTTCCTAATTTTGAAAGACTGCGAGATGATTGTATCTAGGAGGAGACTTGGATGGAGTCAAAGGTCAACAAGAATGGTGGTGATGATAACCTGGCACCATTGAGTCAGATGATGAAGGGAAAAGTAAAAGGACCTAGTTAGGGTAAGGGTGAGGAGTCAATCTCACAGTGAGGAAAGGACTTGAGTAAAATAAAGTGCTTCATTTGTCATAGGTTTGGACATTATGCATCACAGTCTCGAAACAAGAAAAATGGCAAAGGGAAGCAACAACAGAAATAGGAAGTGGCCTCTGCAAAAACTCAGATGAACGAGTTTGCAGCCGAGTTTGAGAAAGATTTCTCAATGGCATCTTGCCTTTGTACTAGCATGGTTTTGAGGAATGCATGGTATGTGGACAATGGAGTATCTTATCATATGACGTCAACTCGATATTTGTTTTCTATTCTAATAGAGCATGAATAAGGAGTACAGGTTGGGCTCGGTGATGATGCCATGCATTCAGTGGTAGGAGTTGGTACTATTCCCTTCCATCTTCTCTTTAAACTTTGATGATGTTTTGTTTGTTCCAGGTTTTAAGACAAATTTGCTTTCATTTTTGGTTATGGAGGATAAGGGCTATGTAGTAGAGTTCAAGAATAGACATGCCTTATTAGGTTGAAGGAATCTAGCCTAGAAGTAGCACATTTGATAAGGGTTGTGGAAAAAAGTTTGTATGGTTACAGGGTGAACCTCTTCGAGCCCTAGTTCATAGTAGTACAACTTGTGTGCGCTGTGGCACAAGAGGATGGCACATAGGGCATTGCCAATCTTTTGAGGGAGATAGTCATAGGTCTTCTAAATTTCAACATTAAGCAATATGGAGTATGCAAAGGGTGCAAGTTTGGCAAGCATGCCAAGGTTTCCTTTCCAAGTAGCGATCATAGGTCTAAAGGGATTCTAGATATACTACATTCAAATGTTTGTGGAGCAATGTCAATAGCGTCAATGATAGAAAACATGCAATATGTTTTATTTATTGATGATTTCTCTCGCAAGACTTGAATCTATTTTTAAAAGAACAAGGATGAGGTATTTTGCAGGTTTCAGGAGTTCAAAGTTCTATGTGGAAAGTTTAAACTAGATATAGGGGAATATCAAAGTCTTAAGTGTTAAAATTTGGGTACCAGAGGACAAGTGGTTCCCTAAGGCTTTGATCGTTGGCCTAGGGAAAAGTTTCCAAATGTATTTGTACTTTTCTCCTAAAGTGACTTTATAAGTGGTAAAGTCAAATCTAATTTTAAAGTGACTTTATAAGTGGTAAAGTTACAATCTAATTTTAAAGTGACTTTATTGTAGTCAATGAAAAATTAGAAAGTGAAAAAATGACTGGAAATAAAAAGCTAAGTGGGTCTTTATTTAAGTGGGGTGAATTAAAAATTAGAAAGTGAGAATTAAATGCACATTTAATCTCAGCCCTTGATCTAAAGCTATCTCAGCCCTTGATCTAAAGCTATCTCAGCCATTGGATTTAGGGATTTCCCAAAGTCACTTAGGGTTAGGTTAAAGGAGGAAAAGAAAAGAAAAGATCATTCATTCTTTTCATGAGCAGATTGAGAGGAGGAGCAAGAGAGAGCAAGGAGAATTTCTGAGCAGTGAGGAAGAAGAGCAGAACCTTGGCACATATACCGAGGCAGCACTCAGCAAATCCATACAACAGGTTTACACGTAGTTCAAGGCAGATTCTAGGCATGTTTTTCAAGGCAGAATTGTACAACACCTTTGGCACGCATTCCTAGGTAGCTGTACAATAGTTTTGGAACATAATTTATTACTGTTTTTGTGGCACAAAAATCGAGGCAGTCCGTACAACGTACTGTTGTTCTCGTGCACAAAAATCGAGGCAGAACTGTACATCATTTATTGTTGTCCTTGTGCACGCAAATTGAGGAGGTTGTACAACATCATTTATCGCTGTTTGCACGCATTTCGAGGATGCCGTATAGCAACATTTAATGCTAGTTTTCTGGGCACGAAAAACAAGGAATCCGTACAACATTTAAGGATTTTTATTTTTTCACTGTTGGCACATTTTCCGAGGCAGAGGTTAAGCACGGAAAATGAGATAAGTTGTATTTTTGTGGTTGCTTGAATTTTCTGTGTATTTCTGTTTCACTGTAAAAGCATTTTTCAGAAATAAAGAAGAGCTCTCAAATTGGTTTGCCCTAAGAGTTGTAGGGGGTTTTTCCAGGGTCACATTGACAAAAAAATCAACGTGTTATTTTCATGTGTGTGGCTGTTATAATTTCCCGAGTTTTATTTCTGCATTTTCCAGCACAGTGAAATTCCTGAATTTGTGTTTTCAGAAATATTTTTCATTTCCAGAATTTTGAATGTATGATTATGGGAATGGGCATTTAACTATATGGGAGTGATAAGGTGAACTGAAAACCGGAGTGGGGTCAAAATTTCTACATGGTATCAGAGCTTGGGTGGCTGAAAAGTGTAGTTTGGGACAACAAGTGAAAAATTACAGCAAACTGATTTTTCACACAGAAAATTGAACCTTTACCGTAGTTTTGAAATTTTCAGTTTGTTAGGGCAACAATCATGTCTTTGGGCTTGAGGGTTGAAGATAGGTTGGATGGGCAGAGCAACTACAGTGCATGGAGGGAGAGAATCCAGAGCATCTTTGATTAGGCAGAAGTCTGAGGTGTAATGGTGCATACCACACAACACCTAGTAGCAGTGCCCGTTGACCCTGTTCAGTTGGCAGATTTTAACAAGAAGAATGCTAAGGGAAAAAGACTTATTCTGAATGGTGTTAAAGACCATGTCATTCCTCATGTGAGAGGAAAGACATATGCACATAAGATGTGGACAACCTTGACCAATATTTACCAGAGCACCAATGAAAACAGAAAAATGGTCCTAAGGGAGAAGCTGAAGGCCATTAAAATGGCTAAGACTGATAGTGTTACAACAGACCTCACAAAGATCACTTCTGTGAGAGATGAGTTGGCAGTTGTTGGAGAGACCATTCCACCCACTGAGTTGGTGCGGATTACATTGAATGGTCTTCCCAAGACTTGGGAGAGTTTGTGGATGGGATTGTTGCACGAGATAACCTTCCCAGCTGGGGGAGGTTGTGGGATGATTGCATTCAGAATGAGATCAGAAAGAACCATCTTGGTGTGAAAATTCTGTAATGTAGAATTCTACTGCAACTACTTATTATATTTCTTCTATTGCATTCTTAAATACAATTATTTAACATTTCACTGTGTTAAATACCAAAATAAAATATGCTGTAGTCTTCATGATCAATAAACAACATAAAGAAATAGCACAAGTATTCACACATAGACACTGTTATTTTTGGACAATCGTCCCCGGAAAAACCCAATGCGGGAAAACCAGTGCAGCAGATCTGAGGGTTTCTTTATGATGCAAAAATTTTGAGTACAAATGTGTGATTCTATTTATCAATCAATCACCTGAAGAAATCTGATGAGAATAGGCTTAGTGAGACAGTTCTCACTTCACCACGAAGTTCCGGCATAGACCTGCACCCACACTGAGTGGCTCTGCGTGATTTCTGCGCAGTGACTACGTCCCTCATGCTGTCACTGCGTCACTACTGCTGTTGCTCGTTATGGCTACCTCGGTGCTCAATGCTGTGAGAGACTGCAGTTTTCTCCCCTTCTAGAAATGCCCTCCAGATATTGGATGAAACCTTAGCTGTCTCTCCAACTGAAATCGAAACTCCCTCCGCTACTCTGCGCTGGCCCAACGTAACTATTGCTTGGCTATCTCTGCGCTGCTGTTATGGCTCCCTTCTCACTTCTCTTCCCGTACTCTCTATCCTTCAGAAATTCTCCCTCCTGAGGATTTCACCTTCCCCTCTCTGCAATCAAGAATCACTTCGGTTCTTCCTTTGGTTGAGGAAATCGATCTCTTGATTCTTTCTCCGTATGATGTGTTTTCCATAGTCCCCTCACCCTCCTTCTTATATTCTTTTGTAGACTCTTCAACGACCAAGATTAAAACATAATCAAGGGCTAAGATTAACTTGGAGGTGATCTATGACTTTATCTAGATGATTCACACGTAGTTTAATTAATACCCTTTAATTAATCAGTTTTCCTAAGTTTAGACTTAGGAAAACATTAAAAAACGATTAATTAATTTAATTAAACCATCTCTAAGTGGAATTTTCCAAAACCATTTATGGGTATTATGGAATACATGTGTCTTAGCCTGTATACAAAATTACAAGGCTAGAGCACGTCCGATGCTATCATAAATCAACACTCCCTCATAGCGAGGAAAGTGCTCTAGCAAGACACTCACTGTGCTGCTCTGAATCCTGTAACACCTACTGCTGTGCTGTTGATGCTGCTTACCAACACTGCACAAATGTTGCAACTGTATTGCTGCTGACTTTGCATACTGCTGCCAACTGCTACTGTACTGCAACTCCCTCCTTTAACTACGTTGAAGATCCATTGACTACTAAAATGGATTTTCAGTCATACCCAACTATTCCTTGAACTGAGTGAACTTAATCCTCCCCAGAATTGAGTATATCTGTACTGGGGTGTATTGCCCACCACGCGGGTTTCTTGTCTCTGATAAAATGACACCTGATGTCAATAATTTTGGACCAATCATGAAATACTAGATTTTGAGAGTTTGATACAACTTTGATTGTCACAGTGAACGCTAGTCGGCTCCATCCTACTCCTGAATAGACTCACAAGAAGTTTCCGAAGCTAGATGGCTTCGCATGTAGCTATACTAGCTGCCATGTACTGCTTCGCATGTAGCTGTACTAGCTGCCATGTACTCTGCTTCGGCTGTGCTCAATGCTACTGACTTCTGTTTCCTGCTGCACCAGGACACCATCCCTGATCCTACGTTGAAACAGTACCCAGAGATACTTTTCCTGTCCACTGAGCTTCTTGCCCAATTTGCATTTGTGAATCCACTGAGTCTGACATCCTCTCATTGGCCATAACTTATACCAAATCTGACTGTTCCTCGTACATACCTGTTCCACCATGAACTGACTAAGAGTGTTGACAACAAAGCAAATGTTTGGTCTGGTGTTAACCAGATACATCAATGACCCGATGAGCTGTCTGTATAAGGTGGGGTCTACTTCTGCGTCTTCTGATGCATCTATCTTTTTCGAATTTATGAACATGGGTGTGGCCATGGGACTGCACTCCTGCATTTTGAACCTCTTCAGAATTTCCAAGGCATACCTCTCCTGACCCATGAAGATATCTCCATTCTTCTGACAGACTTCCAATCCTAGGAAGTAATGCATCAACCCCAAATCCTAAATGTCGAATTCAACCTCTATATTCCTTTTGCAATCCCTGATGACCCTAGATGATCTAGTGAGAAATAGATCATCTACATATAGTACTAAAACTAATGGCTCATCTTCTACCAATAAATAGTAGAGATTGGGATCTGCGTCACTCTTGACAAACCCCATTTCTTTCAAATAGTTATCTATTCGACCATACCATCCTCTCAGAGCCTGCTTGAGCCCGTACAGGGCCTTCTTCAATCGGCATACATGAGACTTCCTTTCATGAGTCTCAAAACCCTCTGGCTGTTCGATATATACCTCTTCCTCAATCTCTCCATTCAAGAACGCTGTCTTGACATCCATCTGATGAATCTCCCTTCCCATCTGCGCTGCTAAGGATACAACAGTCCGTCTTCATAGTCAATGCCTTCCTTCTGAGCATACCCTTTTGCCACGAACCTTGCCTTATACTTTTCTACACTACCATCTGCAGCGTATTTGATCTTGTAGATTCATCGTGATCCAACAACTGATCTGATCTGAGGTCTGGGCACAACTTCCTAGACATCATTTGTCATGATAGAGGCATACTCCTCTATCATGGCATGTACCCATACCTGTTGCTAAAAAACTTCCTGAAAGCTGGAGGGTTCCTCTACTTGAGCAACCAAAGCCTAGTACCTGTCAGGGGGTCTACGTTGCCTCTTCCCATATCTAGGAATTCCAATAAAGTTTTTGCGTCCCTCAGTATTTGCTGAGCTTCCCCGTTGATCCGACCACTGGTGGAAGGCTGTTCTCTCAACTCTTCCTCTTGATCTGGCTGCTCCTTTGACTGAGTATCCTCCTGATCCTCTTCTAAGAAAACGTTAGTACCTGTACTGGGTACCAAAGTTTGTCTTTCTGTTTGTTCTTCTTGGTGCCCCTATTGCTCTTGGACCAAGGGAACTTCTGCAGTTTGATCCTCTGTCGGCATATCACGTGATTTCTGAAAAGCTCTATCCTCCATGAACTTAACATCATGTCTTATCACAACTTTCCTATTGCTAGGAATATAGATCCTATATGCCTTGGAGAGTTCACTGTATCCTACAAGAAACCCCCTTTCTGTAGTTTGATCAAGCTTGCTTCTCTTCTCACTTGGTACATGACAGTATGCCATGCTACCAAATATCTGAAGATGCCCTACCTCTAGTTTCTTCCCTGTGAAAACCTCTTCAGGAGTCTTTTTCCTCAATGCTCTATGAGGAGTCATGTTCTGGATGTACACTGTCGTATTGTAGGCTTCAACCCATAAATATCTGGGCAAATCAAGGTCGAATAACATGGCCTTGGCTGTGCCTACAATAGTTCTGTTTTTCCATTCTGCCACACCATTATGTTCGGGATTGTATGGCGCAGTCCACTCTTTCTTGATGCCCTCCTTTGCGTAGAAATCTGTGAAGTCTCCATCTATGTATTCTCCACCATTATCTGAATGCAATGTCTTGATTTTCTTCCCCATCATATTTTCAACAAGAGCCTTGAATTCTTTGAACTTTTCAAAGATTTCATCTTTTGTCTTCAAAAGTATATCCAAGTTTTCCTGGAGTGATCATCAATGAATGTAACAAAATATTTGCCACCCTTGAGAGCGTTAGTGGACATTGGTCCACAAATATCTGAGTGTATCAATCCTAATATGCTTGTTGCCCTATTTTCACTTCTGGGAAAGGCTGACTTAGCGTACTTCCCAAATACACATCCTCAACATACATCATTATGCTCCGTGCTGAGAACATGTGCCTCGTCAACTGTTTCTTTTAGCATCTTCAATGCTTCGTGGTGCAAGTGCCCCCATTCTTCTATGCCAAAGTTCATTCAACCCTTTCTTGTCTTCAAGATTACTACTGATTAGTGCCATCGGAGTTTCAAGCTGCAACCTGTATAATTTGTTGCTTCTAACTCCGATCTGCCTTGTTTGCTTCCAACTAGGATGCTTGACATATACTTTCTTCCCGATAAAGTGTATGTCATACTCTTTGTCTTGCAACTGGGATACTGAGATTAGATTCATCCCAAGCCCTGGCACATGTAGTACATGTATGACCTTGACACTGGTTCCGGCTTCCGTTTGAAACACTACGGTGCCTCTCGCAACTGGAGTGCATTTTGTGCTATTACTCATAGTGATTTGGAAGTTCATCTGCTCCTCCCTATAGCTCGAGAAATATTCTCGTACTCTAGCCATATGAGCTGAAGCCCCGCTCTCAATATACCAGATTCCTGCAGATGATAAATTTGACAAGCATGCACAATCCTCTTTTAGCCTAGAGGAAAAAACATCTAAGTCTGCCATTCTTATCTGTGTTTTCTTTTCTTTGTGCTGCTTCCCCTCTGAAGCTTCTGGTTTGTGTAGTCTCTTCTCTGACTCCGCTTCCTTTGGATCTGAGTCATCTGACTGCTCTGATACCATGTGAAAATTTTGTAATGTAGAATTCTACTGCAGCTACTTATTATATTTCTTCTGTTGCATTCTTAAATACAATTATTTAACATTTCACTGTGTTAAATACCAAAATAAAATATGCTACAGTCTTCACGATTAATAAACAACATAAAGAAATAGCACAAGTATTCACACAGAGACACCGTTATTTTTGGACAATCGTCCCTGGAAAAACCCAATGCGGGAAAACCGTGCAGCAGATCTGAGGGTTTCTTTATTATGCAAAAATTGTGAGTACAAATGTGCGATTGTATTTATCAATCAATCACCTGAAGAAATCTGATGAGAATAGGCTTAGTGAGATAGTTCCCACTTCACCACAAAGTTTCGGCACTGACCTGCACCCACACTGAGTGGCTCTGCGTGATTTCTGCGCAGTGCCTACGTCCTTCACGCTGTCACTGCTGCTGCTGCTCGTTATGGCTACCTCAGTGCTCACTGTTGTGAGAGACTAAAGTTTTCTCCCCTTCCAGAAATGCCCTCCGGATACTGGATGAACCCTTAGCTGTCTCTCCAACTGAAATCGAAACTCCCTCTGCTGTTCTGCGCTGGCCCAATGTAATTGCTGCTTGGCTATCTTTGCGTTGCTGCTATGGCTCCCTTCTCACTTCTCTTCCCGTACTCTCTATCCTTCAGAAATTCTTCCTCCTGAAGATTTCACCTTCCCCTCTCTGCAATTGAGAATCACTTCGATTCTTCCTTCGGTTGAGGAAATCAATCTCTTGATTCTTTCTCCGTCTGATGTGTTTTCTATAGGCCCCTCACCCTCCTTATATTCTTCTGTTGAATTTTCAACGGCCAAGATTAAAACATAATCAAGGGCTAAGATTAACTTGGAGGTGATCCATGACTTTATCTAGAAGATTCACACTTAGTTTAATTAATACCCTTTAATTAATCAGTTTTCCTAAGTTTAGACTTAGGAACACATTAAAAAATGATTAATTAATTTAATTAAACCATCTCTAAGTGGAATTTTCCAAAACCATTTCTGGGAAATATGGAATACATGTGTCTTAGCCTGTATACAAAATTACAAGGCTAGAGCATGTCTGATGCCACCATAAATCAACACTTGGGGCAGCCAAACAGGTGGAGGAGGATGACAATGTAGCATTGTTAGCAAGGGGCAAGAAGGGCAAAGGAAAGAAGCAAGCTTCCAAAAGTGGTGGTGGGGCAAAGGCAAAGGTAAAGGTAAGCAGGTAAACAAGGAGAAGGACTATTCCAAAGTCAAGTGTTGGAATTGTCAGAAGTTGGGACACTATGGAGTTGTGTGTCCGAAGAAGAAGAAGAAGGGAATGGACAAGACCATGGCAGCTTCTGCAGAGATAGAGGACTTCTTGGAGAGCTTTGACCGGGAGTTTGGGTTCATAGCTTGTGAGTCCACTAGTGGAGGATCACATGCCACACAGGTTCAGAGGGAGTGTGCACTTCCCTCCACTAGTGGAGCATCTTCAGGTATTTGGTATGTTGACAATTGGGCTTCTCATCATATGACAGGAGTTCGGGAGTACTTCTCAGAACTTTCAGAGAGTGGCACTGATATAGAGGTAGTACTCGGAGATGACAACATTGTTAGGGCAGTCGGTGTGGGGACATTGACATTTGATAGGGAACCCAAACCTCTCTTGAAAGTGTCTGATGTTCTATATGTGCCGGGGATGAAGAAGAACCTTATATCCGTCTCAGCATTGGAGGACAGAGGGTATGAGGTGTTGTTTAGGAGAGGGCATGTGCTTATATATCCTAGGGGCGCTCTAGCTGATTCAGCTAGAGTGATTGGTGTGCGCCATGCCAAGGTGTACTAGTTTTCATTCCAACCCCTGATGGCATTGAGTAGCAGTACCGGCAGCAGAGCTAGCAGTTCAGAGTTATGCAAGATTTGGCACCGCAGGATGGGGCACATGTATCATGGGGCCTTGAGGACATTGCGGGAGATCACCACAGGTGTGCCAGATTTAAGTTTTGATCACCTTGATACATGTAGAGGATGTGCTATGGGGAAGTTTGCCAAATCCCCTTTTCCCAGCAGTGACAATAGATCGACAGGGATTCTTGACTTGATTCTAACCGATTTGAGTGGTCGAACGTCTCATGTATCCTTGAGTGCATATGAGTATTATGTTTTATTCATTGATGATCACTCCAGGAAGTCCTGGATTTATTTTGTGAAGACCAAGAGTGAGGTCTTCAAGTAGTTTCAGGAGTTTAAGTCCCCGCGATGAGTTTGTTGATTATTGTGCAGAGGCAGGCATCAGGAGGGAGTTCACAGTTCCTCACAACCCCCAGCAGAAGGGGGTTGCGAAGAGGAAGAACAGATCCATCCTTGGGGCTGCGAAAGCCATGCTACATGATCAGGGGTTACCTTTGTTTTTGTGGGTAGAGGCCTGCAACACTACTGTGTACTTGCAGAACATGAGTCCACATTGTGCCTTGGGCAATGCGACTCCAGAGGAGGCTTTTCTGGGAAGAAGCCTGACGTTGGTCATTTTCGTATCTTTGGGTGCATTACATACTCCTATGTGCCCAAGGAGAAGAGGACCAAGCTAGAGCCCACTGCAGACAAGGGCATCTTTGTGGGTTACATCGAGACCTCGAAAGCCTTTCAGATTTATATTCCTGCGAGGAGGAAAGTTGTTGTTAGACGGGATGTGAAGTTCGAAGAGGATAGTGCTTCAGGAGGTCACAGGAGTTAAAGTATCTTGATTCACCAAACCCTCAGGAGTAGCTGAGTTAGTCACAGGGATCTAGTGGACAAGGATTAGGAGGTACATCAATTACAACGTCAGGTCCATTAGTGAGCAGTGGCTCTCAGAGTCAGATGGGTGGTGCTTTGGGCAGCATGCAAAGCAATCCTCAGAGCAGTTCACAGGGTAGTCCACTGATGGACAGCTCACACGGTACTTCAACATCTACAGGCACAGGTTCAGGCATGATGTCGGTTGGCAGGCCTTCAGGAGTTCAGGCTTCTGATGATGATGAGGATTCTTTCACTCCAGTGGGAGAAGTGTGCTCAGGGAAGAGGAAGCCCAAGTGGCTTCAGGACACCTTGCACGAGGCCACATTTGTTGCTAGGCCAAAGAGACAAGTTAGAGAGAGCAAACCACCTGAGTGGTTCTGTAGCTATATGGCATTGGTTGCTAGCTTCGTTGACTTCGAGCCTTCTAGTTATGAGGAGGCAACGAGCCAACAGGTCTGGAGAGAGGCCATGTAGGAGGAGTATTCTTCTATCATGAAGAATGATGTTTGGGAGGTGGTGCTAAGGCCTGAAGGCAAATCAATGGTTACTTCCAGATGGCTTTACAAGATAAAACATGCTGTAGATGGTAACATCGAGAAGTTCAAGGCTCGGTTTGTGGCGAGAGGGTTCTCACAGGTAGAGGGAGTTGACTATGAGGAGACCTTCGCTTCCGTGGCTCGATATACTTCCATTCACTCCATTATATCGATAACAGCAGAGATGGGTTGGAAGATCCACAAGATGGATGTGAAGACCGCATTTCTCAATGGCTTCATACAGGAGGAGGTTTATATTGAGCAGCTGCAGGGCTTTGAGGTGCATGGGAAGGAGTCCCATGTGTGCAGACTGAAGAATGCACTCTATGGCTTGAAGCAAGCTCCTAGAGATTGGTACTCGAGGATTGATACATACTTGCAGGAGTTGGGTTTCACAAAGAGTGATCCAGATCCGAACCTATACCTTATTGTATTAGGTGAGGAGCCTCTCATTCTGGTGTTGTATGTGGATGACTTGGTCATTACAGGTGCAGAGAGACTCATAGAGGGCTGCAAGAGAGATCTTGCTTCAGAGTTCGAGATGAAGGACATTGGCTTGATGCATTACTTTTTGGGATTGGAGTTGTGGCAGGAGGAGGGGCATTTCTTCTTGGGACAGGGGAAGTATATTGTGGACATTCTTAGCAGGTTTCACATGGAGGATTGCAAACCCATATCTACACCTATGATCATTAACTGGAAGAAGCTTCACACTTCAGATTCCGAGTTGGTGGATCCTACCTTGTATAGACAGTTGATTGGTTCCTTGATGTATTTGGTCAACACTCAACCAGATATATGTTTTGCAGTCAACACGATGAGCCAGTTCATGTGTGAGCCCAGGAGAGTGCACTGGGTTATTGCAAAACACATTTTTCGTTACTTGCAGGGGACAATGGATTTTGTTCTGGATTATGACAAGGAGATGGAGTGAGACTGGCAGGGTACACTGATTCAGATTGGGTAGGTTGGGCTTCTGATAGGAAGAGCACTTCGGGAAGTTGTTTTGGGTTGGGTTCGACAGTTGTGTCGTGGTTCAGCCGGAAGCAACAGTCAGTTGCATTGAGTTCAGCGGAAGCAGAGTACATGGCAGCCAATTTGGCTAGTTGTGAGGCCATATGGTTTCGCAAGATGTTGTTTGGCTTATTTGGTCAGGCGTTGAGACCTTCAGTGATTTACTGTGATAATCAGAGTTGCATTAAATTCACGGAGAATCCAGTATTTCATGACAGTTTCAAGCATATGGGGATCAAATATTATTTCATCAGAGATTATGTTCATAAGGGAGCTGTGAAGCTTGAGTATATTCCCACAGATGAGCAGGTAGCAGACATATTCACCAAAGCCTTACCACGGGGCAAGCATGTCTACTTCAGAGACAAGATGGGAGTGGTGAGGAACACTTTCCCCGGTAAGAGGGAGTGTTAAAATTTGGGTACCAGAGGACAAGTGGTTCCCTAAGGCTTTGATCTTTGGCCTAGGGAAAAGTGTCTAAATGTATTTGTACTTTTCTCCTAAAGTGACTTTATAAGTGGTAAAGTCAAATCTAATTTTAAAGTGACTTTATAAGTGGTAAAGTTACAGTCGAATTTTAAAGTGACTTTAAAGTCAATGAAAAATTAGAAAGTGAAAAAGTGACTATGGAAATAAAAGGCTAAGTGGGTCTTTATTTAAGTGGGGTGAATTAAAAATTAGAAAGTGAGAATTAAATGGGATTTTAATCTCAGCCCTTGATCTAAAGCTATCTCAGCCATAAAATTTAGGGATTCCCCAAAAGTCACTTAGGGTTAGGTTAAAGGAGGAAAAGAAGAGAAATGGTCATTCATTCTTTTCATGAGTAGATTGAGAGAAGGAGCAAGAGAGAACAAGGAGAATTTCCGAGCAGTGAGGAAGAAGAGAGCATAACCTTGGCACACATACTGAGGCAGCACTCAACAAATCCGTACAACAGGTTTACACGTAGTTCAAGGGATATTTTGGGCACGTTTTTCAAGGCAGAATCGTAAAGCACATTTGGCACGCATTCCTAGGCGATCGTACAATAGTTCAGGCACATAATTTATTGTTGTTTTTGTGGCGCATAAATTGAGGCAGTCCGTACAACGTACTGTTGTTCCTGTGCACAGATATCGAGGCAGAACTGCACAACATTTATTGCTGTCCATGTGCATGCAAATCGAGGAGCCTATACAACAACATTTATTTTTGTTTGCACACATTTCAAAGATGCCGTACAACAACATTTAATGCTGTTTTCTGGGCACGAAAAACAAGGAATCTGTACAACATTTAAGGCTGTTTATGTTTTGAATGTTGGCACATTTTTGAAGGCAGAGGTTAAGCACGGAAAACGAGATAAGTTGTATTTTTGTGGTTACTGGAATTTTCTGTGTTTTTCTGTTTCACTGTAAAAGCATTTTTCAGAAATAAAGAAGAGCTCTCAAACTGGTTTTCCCCAAGAGTTGTAGGGGGTTTTTCCAGGGTCACATTGACAAAAAATCAGCGTGTTATTTTTCTGTGTGGATGTTATAATTTCCTGAGTTTTATTTCTGCATTTTCCAGCACTGTGAAATTCCTGAATTTGTGTTTTCAGAAATATTTTTCCTTTCCAGAATTTTGAATGTAAGATTATGGGAATGGGCATTTAACTAAATGGGAGTGATAAGGTGAAACTGAAAACTGGAGTTGGGTCAACATTAAGATTAGGAAATGGGAGAGAGTATACATCCAAGATGTTGAAGGGTTTTTGGAAGGAGGTAGGAATTAAGAGAGAACTGACAATTCCATACAACCCACAATAGAATAGGGTTGCAAAGCAGAAGAAACAATCCATCTTAGGTGCTGCAATGGCCATGATCCATGACTAGGTCTTGCCCATGTTACTTTTGGCAAAGGCATGCAACGCGACAGTTTACATCCATAACTGATGCCCTGACAATATTTTAGAGGAAAAAATCACCAAAGGAGGCATTCATTGTTGTGAACCCAAAGGTAAGTCATTTATGCATATTTGATTCTCCAATTTATATCCATGTACCTATAAAAAGGAGGAGCAGGTTCGAGCCCTCCAACAAGAAAGGTTTATTTGTGGGTTACAATGAGACTTCAAAGGCTTATAGGGGCTATATTTTAGAGAGAGGAAGATAATAGTAAGATGGGATGTAAAGTTTGAGGAAAACTTTACATCCAGGAAATGACATGATAGAAGTTCATCCAAGGTCCAAGTAGGCAAGAGAAATTGCTATGATTGATATACCTCTAAAGCTCAAGCCTTCAAGAATTCCCAAGTTGAAGGATTGTACCTAGGGTTCCCACATGGTTTGATGGCTAGGGCATCAATTATATTGAGATTTGATCGTGAGATGTGCCTCAAATCAGGAGGAGAGCTAAAGGAAACACTAGTTTAGAAGACTGTCCATACAGTTTTGCAAAAGCTCTTCCCTAATTAAAATCGCACCAAGCCCTAGGCAGGCCTGCTTATCCTTAAAGGGAAGAGAAAAAGGTGAAGGAAAAGTGAAGGAAGAATTATTTTTCAAGTATATTGTGGTCACTAGGTATCCTAGACCCAGTGCGTGCCTATTGGGAGAAATAGAGTCAAGATAAACCAAGAAATGGCAACTTCGCTCTTCAAGGAGAAATAGAAGGAATTTCGCTACCCTAGATGGAAGCAACTGTTGAGAATTTGGTAGGGCAGTGAGTAATTCAAATTCTCTTCTTGATAATTACTTGTGAGTTTACTTCTTTTACTTATGTCTTCTCTTCTTAGCTTATTATGTCTTTCATCAAGTCAATTACCAAAAACAGAAGAGATACAAATTTAGTCTCTTCGAGCCAGGGTCAAAACCTCTCTTTCTTGGAGAGGAAAACCTGCAAGAAATTCTTCTTATAGACTTTCAGATGACAAGTACAATGACTATGACACAGACCCTTGACCTTTGTATGCCTCCAAGACCTTGTCACTGCTTCTTCTTTGACTCAAATTGATCCTTCTCTTCTGCACCGTCCTGCACCATCTTGCACCTTTCTGCACTAGAACTAGAGAGCTTGGTCTCTACTTGTGTTCTTCCTTCTTTAGCTATATGTGATACTTACTTGTGATAGTACCTTGTCATGAACAATTTACCTTTATCATACCATAATGATACCTTTATATAGTCTTGTTCTGGTACTTATCATTGCACTATAACATAATCCCTTTTTCGCACTTAACTCAGTCTCTCTACGCATTAGATTACAGTCATAAGCTCTCACTGCAACTTAGCATATATCACATAATTATATACCTGTCCTTCTATTATCTTCAATCCGCAGTTTTGTTCTTCTTACTCGCATTTATATTTTAGTCCTGAAGTCTGCACTTATTTTTGTCTTGAAATCCACACTAAATTACAGAGTTGTTCTCCTTACTTAAACATAGTCCCTTCCTCTCTTTTTGTCTTCTTATAATGCAGCCCTAACTCGCACTTCACATAGTCATATATAACTGAATATGTTCTTGCACCCTTGTCCGCAAATCTCAAACTTATCCGTTGCTATTCTCTGTCCTTTCTGCGCAATATATATAGGGTTATATATAGTTTCCCCTATCTATTATTAAGCCGACCTGTCATATAGTTATAGAGCTGACTTGATCACTGTTTTATACGCTGACAAGGAGGCTGTCTAGAAGAGTATTTCAACGCTGATCTGTAGCATCATTTTGAGCTACAACTTCAAGTTTGATTGGCAAGGTCTTGAGGAATACAAGTGTGACTTGACTCTTCATAAACATGACTCTTTAATTAGTACATTTATGACAAGAAGACAAATCCCTAGAATGTTGAGATTTGTGGATTGTTGGGGTAGCTTCAGATGTGCTCTAGCTCCCAAACTTTGTGGAGGGACTAGAGTACATGAGATCTCGAAGACCCAGAAAGGGATTTGAGAAATTCCATCCGGTTTAAGAGAAAAGTAACTAATATTTTAATTCAGAACCCTGAGTCTAACTTAGGAAAATTAAAATATTAAAGGTAATTAATTTAAACATGTGATGGAAATGACTTAAGTCACACGGATCAAGCTTTCTTTTAATCTTAGCCGTCGAATCAAGATTAGATCACGACCATTTGTTTCCCAACGAGAAAAGTATAAACGAAAGGCTTGGGGTTAGTTGGAGAACACACACACGGAGGCAGAGCACTGAGACTAAGCTGGAATTCAAGGGCGTGGTTTGCTAAGAATTTCTAGAAGTGTTTTAGCTGCATCGAGGGGTAGTATTGGCTAAGGGGATGGTCTGATCCCAGAGCCAAGAGTCAAAGACGCAGTAACCAGGAGCAGCGCAGAGAAGCAGAGGCTACGCAGCAGCTGCGCAATGAAGAGGGTTTCAGCCGCTACGCAGGCCCAGAAAGGGTAGCGCAGAGGCAACATGAGGTTATCAGGGCTTACGCAGGGCCATCCAAGGTAACGTAAGGATTGCATCACCCAGTGTGGGTTACCCAGCCCTCTCCTGAGCAGCGCAGGGGCATTAGAAGGCTAGTAGTGCTAACGCAGAGGGCTTCAGAGCAGCGCTGGGGTTTCTAGAGGCTGAAAGGGGCCGAGTTCTATAAATCTCGTTTGAGGGTGTGAATTAGTCCAATTTTCTGTCTCCGGAATAGAGGTGTTGCTGCAGATCTTGTTTTTCCATGTCGGGTTAACTAGTAAGATGCCCAAATTTGCTGTACTCAGAATCTACTTAATAATATAAACCCTCCAACAGCCAGAAGACCGGTTTTCCCGCATTGGGTTTTTCTGGGACTGTTGTCCAGAAAATCTTGTGTGTCACTTTGTCTATGTACATGTTTTCAGTTTTAGATCTGTATCTGTGAAGAACTGTTAATGTGTTTACTTCAATGTTAATGCTGAAATTTCAGATTAATAACTTGATTAAGTAGGAGAAGTATAACCAGATTTAATAGTGGGGTTTCTGCATAAGTAATATTCAGAAATTTTAACATTGAAGACATCAAGAAGAGGTCTTTTGACCTATAATAAAACCTTGCTCATGAAACCCATGAAGCAAGCATACCAAATATATATATATATATATATATATATATATATATATATAATTAATATTTTTTGTTCTTCATTACGTAAATACATAATTACATAGTCAATATGAAGACTGTTCATAGTTACACTTTCCAACAGCAACAACAAAACGACCTCTATATTTTTATACTTCGATGACACTTGTTGTGGAATTTTAAGGATGTAAATTCAATCAATCCTCTAGGAACATTCATTCATTCTTCGTCCAATGAGTAACACATGCAAAAATTTCCAATAGTTTTAATGCTTCAAATAATTCGCATTAATTAGGGCACATTATTCACCATGAAAAAGTATTCCATGGGTTAGTCATTCATCAAAAAAAGAATATATCATCGTATAACACTTACAAGACAAGGAAGAGTATATCCATCCACAAGATTGCTAAACAGAAGATCCAAGAATGCTAGCGAAATTATCCAAACATCATAATTCATCAATGACATCCAAATTTCTTCCTCTACTGTAGGTTCGGATTCCTTTTAAGAGAGATCAAAGAGCCAAAGTGTGATCATTTGAGAGAATGAGGCTCTCTCTTATTTATACAAGCTCTAAGATGTAAAAAATCAAAATGAAACCCCTTCTATGCCTAAAATTCTAAGTAACCCACCCATGGTTACAAGCCAACCATGATAGCTCATAAAGTAAGTCGAATTAGCCTTCTTAAGCCCATGCTAGGTTGACATGGAGGTCTCGAAGGGCAGCGTTGAGGCCTCATGTGCTAAAGATGAGAGTGAGGGCATAAAGAGGGGGATGCCCTCCAACGATGCAAAAACATCTCCAAAATCCCAAGTTGGGATCTGTGGGCTTCAAATGGGTCTCCAAATGGCTCAAGATCAAGTCAATGCTCCATCAATGAGGGCTAGAAGATGACACATGCTCCCCATGTCTCCTTGAGAGAGATAAAACCTCCTCTGGGACCTGGATCAATTACCAAGTGTTGGGTGCAATGTGTAGCCAACTAGGCGATGTGGTCCAAGTGCATCATCATCTCTGTATAACTGAGGCACGCGCAAGCAATGTGGTGGTGCTGAAGAAGCACATGGTATGACAATCAATGCTCTGCAAGGCTGGAGGCCCATGACTCTCAACGCTTACCCTACAAGTGCCATTATGACCCTCTGGAGGGCTTGGATCCCGTATAGGAAGGCCAAGTCCAAGATGAAGACCCACCTACAATCCTATATAAGATCCAATGCGTCTCCTCACCTTCCAGTACAATAATTCATTAGTGCAATTGAGTAAATAAGCTTGCTAATCAGGGGCAAAAATGGACGCTTCATAGTGGCACGCCCTTCCAAATGGAATTTGAACATGTACAAGTGTTACCTTCCTTAACAAGAGAGGTTAATAAAGGACCCTATTAGGTGGTTTCAACTTGGAGTGACAGGTTCATGGCTACATCCATTAGAGGGCAGGTGTCATGTGAAATAATGATGAAATGGAGTGGGGGCAAGAGGAAAGGCTCCAAGCCACATGCCATGGTACAAGGCTAGCTATGATGAAGGAGGCCTACACCTTGGGTGTATGAATGTAGGAGGGAGCAGTTGTGGTACATGAGTTACGTTGACCTTTGTTTTTCCACCCTTCATATGCCGTTGCCTTTTATTGATTTTTCTTCTTTTAATTGCTCAGAGCTCAAGGGGATGAGAGCATGATGTGTAAAATATAACAATGAATACCCCTTTAAGGCAAGGTTGTTCATCGCCTAGCAGGGGTTGGGACAATCATGGGTTCCTAAATGATGCAGGGGGCACTCATAGGGGCCCTAGGAACTAGAGTGATGGCCATAATGATAGGGGGTAGAGCTCATGTTTAACTTTTGCCCACACGCTAAATTTTATTGTCTCGACCATCTTTTGCATTTTGTGGTACATTTCCTATTGTATGTGGCCATATTATGCTTTTATCTTCCATTTTTTCTGCATCAACCTTCGGGGCATCGTTCTGGGCCTGACCCAAAGTGTGGACAAGAGGAAGGAGAGGCTAACACCTTATGGACTCGATGGGGAATGTGGGCCCAGATGGGGAAAATGTGAAACAGGCTTGTAATGAGTGGAGGGGAGTGAGATATATGGCATCAAGAAGCGGGGCCATGCAACCAAAATTAGGGTTTCCCATATAGTGCTACTCCTAAAGCTAATATCTAGTAAAGGAGATCCAATGGGATTAGGATACAATATTAACCCCAAAGTTGAGGTAAGGGAACAAAAGTACAGTCAAAACCCATTCTTTCCGCTGAATCCCCCCACTAATCCATGCCCAAAAGTGCCTAATAAAAGCAGGCATAAACACCCAATTACATAGTGAAACATGATACCTTCGGGGCTGGATGGCCCACCTTCAAACATACGATCATAACAGATGAGCGAGGGCACACAATGGCTGGCTCAAGTGGCAAAGAATAGTAGCACATCGAGCTATCGGGTCGTTGCAATGCACTGTTGGCTGTCGGCTGAAGGCAAATCTAGGAGAAGATTCTCCTATAGGGGTCACCCGTTGGTGGTGGGTAACATCTAGCTCCAACTGAGACATGAGCTCTTAGTAGAGTGCACGTACTTTGTACTCAAATGGGGAGGTCTTGAGAACACTAACAATCTCCTGGGACCACAGACCTGTTACCTACACATCATAGACGAAGTAAACAAGGCAACATGTTTTGATGACGTCCTTTGATCTCCCACGCTTTTGTTAGTCCATAAAATAAACAAGAAATAAAATCTACTCTAGAATGCAGGTCTAATCTAAATGCCCCTAAGCTAGCATGATAAATATAATATGATGCTAAATGCAAAAATCAATATGCAATGCATTCTACTCTAACATGCATATGATACAACATCAAGTGCCTTCGGGGAAGTACTGCTTGAGGAGTTTCCCATTTATAGGAAGAGGAATTGACTCTCCACTAAGAGTTTCTAAGTGATAGGATTTTATACCAGCTATATCAGATATCCTATAGGGACCTATCCAGAGATTGTCCAACTTCTTATGCATACCAGGTTTTTCTCTTCTTTTATCCCACAAGAGAACTAGGCTTCCAAGCTCAAAGGCCTTATCCTTGACATGCTTGTCAAAAGTAGTTTTCATCTTTTGATGGCTGCGACCAAGCTGGTCGAGGGCTCTCCTTCTAACTTCATCAACTTCAATGAGTTGGTCAATTCAGGTCTGTATGGCATCTTGTTTTTCAGGAAAGGCCTTTAAGCACTCAAGGGTAGGCAACTAGAGTTGAATAGGTAACTTAGCTTCAACACCATAGAGTAATTGAAATGGGTTGTATCCAGTTTAGGCTTTAACGGTGGTACGGTCAGCCCACGAGGCGTACTTGATCTTACTATCCCAATTTTGCTTGTTCTCACCAATCGTCGTTTGATTATTTTTATGAGATTTTTATTACTTGATTTAGCTTGGCCATTTCCTTGAGGGTAATAGTTAGATGAATGTGACAAGAATCAAGATTATCCCATATTTGTTACATAGGGATGTCAGGGCCATAGAATCAAATGCTTTGGCGTTATCAGTTACAATCTTAGCGGGGAAACCAAACCTAGTAATAACTCTTTCCTCAAGGAAATCCATGACTACTTGATCGGTCGTTTTTTTGGTAGGTATCACCTCCACCCACTTGGTGAAGTAATCAGTGGCAATCAGGTTCCATTTGTGCCCATTGTTTGAATTATCTCTAAATTCACTGATGAAATCAAGACCCCATTGTTGAAAGGGTGCATCCACATCGACGTTCTTTATGGGCATAGAGGTAAGTTGCTGCTTTCCAGCGAATAATTGGCATGGTTGGCATTCTTTTGACAAAATTCAAAGTATCAACAAATATGGATGGCCAATAATATCCTGCCCTTAGTATTTTATGTGCGGTAGTTCTGGCAACATAATGTCCTCCACAAAATCCAACATGAAATTCCTTTATTAGACTTTTGGATTGCTCTCTACTTACACATCGGAGAACCACTCCATCATGGCTCATCCAAACCATGCCTTCTTGAGTCAAACAATACTTGACTTCCTTTAATTGAAAAGCTCTTCTCTTGTGATCAAGCAAGTGAGGAGGGGTAGATAAGTTGCACAAGTAGTAGATGATATTGGAATACCATTCATCACTTTCAAGTTCAATAGTGGTGGCGCACATTACTCTTTCTCTTCTTCTTGGATAGCGTCGTTATTACCTTCAGTCAACATTTCGGCCAAGCCTTGCCCTTTGATGATCTTCTTAAGGCGAATGTCCAAGTCATATTCTTGTATTTTTGCCACCCATTTCCCTCTTGATACAAGCCAGTCGGTTTTGATAGCACATCTTTTACGACGGGGTAAGGAATGTAGGCAGATATTTTGTTGTACCCCACACATGCTCTAAAGTACTAGAGAGACTTGACAAAGGCATAAGCTTGCTTTTCAGTGATAGTATACCTTGTCTCAGCATCTCGAATTGGTTTACTCATGAAGGCTATTGGTTGGTCGTTTCCTTCGTTGTCTTTTTGCATGAGTACACCAATGATAGCATCTTTGGAAGCAAATGAATAGATGATGAAGTCTTTAGCGTAATCTGGACTAGCTAAGGCAGGGGCAGAAGCAATTCTTTCCTTGATTTCTTCGAAAGATCTATCCCTCACACTATCCCATATGTAGGAGGCATCCTTTTTCAACAAGTCATTCATTGGTTTAACATTTTCCGCAAAATTTGGTATGAATCTTCTCATGAAATTGATCTTGCCAAAGAATGACCTTAAGGTCCCTTTGTCCTTAGGGGCAGGAATTTTCTTCATTACTTCAATTCTTTCCGGGTCAATACTAATCCCTTCTTTAGATACAATATGACCCAAAATTTTACCTTGATCAACCATTGAAAATGGATTCCTTAGGTTTGAGAGATATGTTATATTTCCCACATTTTTCAAATACCTTTCTTAGATTCTCGCAATGATCCCTCCTTTCTTTAGATGCCACAGTTAAGTGATCTTGGTATATCTCCATGATCTTCCCTATAAGGTCTCTGAAAGAAAATTCCATGGCTCTTTGGAAGGTGGAACTTGCGTTTAATAAACTAAAGGGCATCCTAAGATACATATAAGTCCCCTAAGGAGTGGTGAACGCAGTTTTCAATCAATCCTCTTCCTTCAAAACAACTTGATTATACCCGGAGAAACCATCCAAAAATGACATCATTTGGGAACTAGTTATTCTTTGCAACAAGTTTTCCATGTTTGGTAACTGTTAATTGTCTTTTAGACATACTTGGTTAATATCCCTAAAGTCAATGCACTTCGAGCCATCGGGTGCCGGAAAATAGTAGCATTGTGCACATGGAGCTATCGGGTGCCTGCAAGGGGCCATTGTCTACTGGCTGAAGGCAAATCTAGGAGAAGATTCTCCTATAGGGGTCACCCACTGGTGGTGGGTACCATGCATCATTGAGAAGTTCAAAGCAAGATTCGTAGCAAGAGGATTTTCCTAGAAAGAGGGAGTGGACTATGAGTAGACTTTTATTCTAGTCACCAAGTACACTTCCATAGAGCAATTATGTCTATAGTGTTAGTCATGGGATGGAGGATACATCAGATAAATGTGAAGACAACTTTCCTTAGTGGGTTTATTGAGGAAGAAGTGTACATAGAACAACCTTAGGGCCTTGAGGTAAATGAGAAGTCGTTCAATGTTTGTAGGCTTAAGAAAGCCTTGTATGGAGTCTTTGATATATCACCCACCTTCCTTCAAGAAATATGTTAGATGTGGGAGAGCATTGATCGAAGCATAGGTGGAGAGCTCTGAAGTAAAGCTATCTGTGGATCATCACAGGGATGCTGGCTGATTGGTTGACTAAAGGGGAGACAAATTTTCTCCTAGGGGTTACCCACTTTTGGTGGGTAACAGGGACGTCTAAGTAATTTTCTTGTGGTATTTCGTGTGAAAATTCCTACACCGGAATCCTACTGCAACAACTAATGAGAATTCTTCTATTTGTTAATTTATTGAACAAATTATTTACTTTGTTCTACGGTAAATATTGAAACCCATACACTACAACCTTCACAAAATTAAATTGTGGAAAATAAATAAGTGCGGAAACAAGATCTGAGCAAGAATAAACAGTAGACACATGGCACCGTTATTTTTGGACTAAGTCCCCAGAAAAACCCAATGCGGAAAAACTGGTGCAACAACTGAGGGTTTGTTTATTATGCAGTAATTCTAAATACAATCTGGGATGCCTTACTGGCCATCCACATAGAGAATCAGATTGACAAAGAGCTAGTGAGGATTACCTCACACTGACACTGGAAAATCTTGACTGACCAAACACTAAGTTGATGAGCCCTATGCTGCCTCTGTGTAGCTTCTATGCTGTTCTGTGTCACTTTGCATGGGGACCGCGTCACCTCTGCTTGCTGGCTCTTCTGCTGGCTGGATATTGATCTTTGGCCCCTCTGATCTCACACCACGACACTCCGACACTTGATCTGACTGATCCTCAGCTGAATCTCGGATCTCCTCAAGGCTGTAGCACTGCCTCTGCGTGGCACTGCACTTCCTCTGCGTAGCTGCTACACTGCCTCTCTGCGTACTGCCCTCTGTCTTCTCTACAATGTACTCCCGGCTCAGGAAAATTTCCAACCGATAATTATCTCTGCCCCTCTTTGTAAGAATCTTTTCGATCGATCTTCTCCTTGAGCACTGCTCACTAAAGAATTTTGACCTCTAGACTCTGTCAGTCTTTCAGTGTGTTTTCCAAATGCCCCATCAAGTCCTTCTTATAATCTTCTCGTTGAGACTTCAACGGACGAGATTAAATCATTAATCAACGACTAAGATTAACTTGACTTGATCTTCGTCTTTTCTAGAACATTCACACGCTGTTTTTAATTAATATCCTTTAATTATTTTAATTTCCTAAGTTTAGACTTAGGGTCCCATAAAAAATAATTAATTATTTTCATAAAACACAATCCGGGTGGAATTTCCCAAAACGCTTTCTCGGTTCTTTGGAATACATGTGCCTAAGCCTCTGTGCAAAATTTGAGACTTTGAGCACATCCTATGCTACCAGAAATCAACACTCTTAGCGAGGAATGTGCTCTAGCAATACATCCAGCTGAAGTACTACTCTGATTCTGCAACATCTCCCTCTGCGCTGCTGATGTCTGACACTGCTGCCCACCAACACTGCGTCGATGCATCCGTGCTGTTGCTGACCCTGGGTACTGCTGCCAACTGCCATTGCACTGCAACTCTGTTGCTCACTGCAACAGAAAAACATCCAAAATCTGAACTAAGTGTTCAATAGGATGCATCTTGTACTGAAGATCTGATTGCTGCTAGTCTCTGCGCTGTCCCTCTGAAGCTGCTACGCTGCTGCTGGCTCTGCACTGTTTCCAACTCTGCTCTGCGCTGCTTAGACTCTGGCGCTCTCTAGTCACTGCGCTGTCACTTCTGCACTCCTCTGCATCAACTGAAACTTGTCCATCCTACTACTTTTGATTTGGGCTCCCGTAGCAAGGTGATGATCTGAGAGGTGGACTCCTCAAGGATCCTGCCCAACTGTGGTTTTGTTGAACTACAACTCTAGATCACCCCAATTCTTCCCTGGAGATATGTGGGCAATCATCGCGAATTCCTCCTCCTCGATCTTTCACAGCTGCAGCTTGCGGATCGTGCTTCTCATTTTTGTCCTTTTTCTTGAGAGGACATTGTGTAGCGTAATGTCCCATCTTGCCACACTGAAAACATTTAATCTTTGAGACGTCCTTTCGTCTTTGCTGCTCCTGCTGCCCCATTGATGCAAGGGCTTCATTCTCCTCCTCCTCCTTGGGATTCGTCCCACTGCTGTAGCTGCCATCAAGTTTACACTTGAGTAAGTCTCTCCTCATCTCTTCTTGTTGCAGAGATGCCCACATTCCTGTTGGAAAGTGTAACTAGGATCGGTCTTCATAATGACTATGTAATTATGAATTTATGTAATGAAGAAGACAAAGATAATAAAATGTATTTTGTAAAGCTTAACTCATGGGTTTCATGAGCAAGTATTTTTTATTATAGGTCGAAGACTTCTTCTTGATGTATTTTAGGGATTTGTCATCTTGTCATAAATGTATAAAATAGAGTCGTGTATGTGAAGTCATATTACACTTGAAAAGGACAAATTATATGCTCCAAGACCTTGTCACCTTGCTCCACGAAGTCATTGTGAAATATTCTGAATACAGAAACCCTACTGCAACATATTGATTTACTTCTCCTACTTGTTTGATTTAATTAACAAGTTATTTAACTGAATATTCAGAAAAATATCAAAGCAAACACAATCTGCAGCCTACACATATACAGATCATTTATTGAAATATAGAGCACATATGACAAAGGACACAATATTTTTTTGACAAATGTCCCTAGAAAAACCCAATGTGGGAAAATCGGTGCAGCAATTTTTAGAGGGGTTTTATTATTAAGCATAATTTGAATACATCAAGGTCACCAGTAGTGGTTTTCCCGACAGAGAATTTCACGGCAGTTGTACCTAATCACTCGGAGACAACAAATATGGGTGAATCAACCCCTCAAGGGAATTTCTGAATACAAGCCCTTTCTGGCCCACTGGAACCCCAATGTAGCTCCTCCAGCCTCTCTTGCCAAGCGTAGCCACTGTGCAGCACAGGCTGCCCTTGCGTCACCCTGAAGGCCTCAGTGTTGCCTCTGTGTCATCCGAAAGGGCCTGCGTTAGCCCCTGCGCTGTCTCTGCGCCAGCCTGGGTGGGCTGCATCCCTCGTGTTGGCCTCTACGTTGCCTGGTACGAATCTGCCTCTTTGATTATGTATTCTTGGCCTCGGATTAGTGTGATCCCTCGCCGATCTGCCCCTCACTAGCACTGCAAGCTCACTCGAAAATTCTCAGCAAACCACACCCTAAAATTTTGACTTAGCTCAAGTGCTACTACATTGTGTGTGTCTTCTCCAACTGACCCCAAGCCCTCCTTTAATACTTTTCTCGTTGAGAAATCAATGATCGTGATCTAATCTCTAATCAACGTCTAAGATTATAAAAAGCTTGATCCACGTCACTTAGAACATTCTCGCCACGTGTGTAAATTAATTCACTTTAATTTTTTAATTTCCCTAAGTTAGACTTAGGGTCCCCATTAAAAAAATTAATTATTTGAATAGCTTTTACACCGGGAGGAATTTCTCCAAATGATTTCTAGGTCTTGGTGATCTCATGTGTTCTAGCCCTTCCACAAAGTTTCAGAGCTAGAGCACATCTGATGTTACCCAAAATCTCAACACTCCCTCTTAGCGAGGAATGTGCTCTAGCAACACTTCACTCCAGAAGCATTACTTTGATCTCTGGCATCGATCCCTTGTGTTGCTGATGCTTGGCATGTTGCCCTCCATCCACTGCGCTACTGCCCATGACTCTGCCACAATCACTGCCACATTTCTACTGCAACTCCCTCTCAAATTGTTGCATCATGTTGCCTATAGCATTGCCACTGCTAATTGCCGCACTGCAACTCAGTTGCTGAGAAGTAAGCAACTAAATGACAATCACCCAACAACAGACAGACAAGTCAGTCTGGCTGCATCTCGATGTGAAATACCCTCTGCTGTTGCTCTGCGCTGACAATTTGAAGCTCTGCGTTGTTTGCTACTCTGCACTGTGTAAGCACTGCCTCTGCGCTGTTTGCTGCTCTGCACTGCGTAAGCACTGCCTCTGCGCTGCTGCTTCCACACTGATGCTGCCTCTCCTCTACGCTGCTTCAGTCTTCAGTGTTCAAGCACTGCCTTGTGCCTTTCCATGATCCTTTGCATCCACTGACTCGAGTCATTTTGCTACTGTCTTAAGGCTCCCGTAGCTCGTATTGTGAAATTTTTTGAATATACTTAAACAAAAACCCTACTGTTAAATTCTTGATTTACTTCTCCTACTTACATTAGTTATTAATCTGAAATCTTCAACATTAACATCGAAGTAAATACATTAACAACCTACACATGCAGATCTAAAACTGAATAACTTGCATAATGACAAAGTGACACACAAGGATTTTTTGGACAAATGTCCCAGGAAAAACCCAATGCGAGAAAATCGGTCTTCTAGCTTCTGGAGGGTTTTTATTATTAAGTAGATTCTAAGTACAACAGATCTGGGCACCAAACTGGGTAACCCGACAGAGAAATAAAAAACTGCGGCTATACCTATGTTCTGGAGACATAAAACTGACTGATTCACACCCTCAAATGGGATTTACAGAACTCAGCCTTTTCTAGCCTCTAGAAACCCCAACGCTGCTTTGAAGCCCTCTGCATCAGCGATGCTGCCTTGCGTCAGTCTCTGCACTGCTCATGAAGGGCCTGCGTCACCCCAGACTGGGTTACGCTGCCCCTGCGTTGCCCTGGCTGGGCTTGCGTCAGTCCTCTTGGGATTGCGTCAACCCTCCTAGCCTCCTACTACCTTTGCGCTGCCCCTGCTGGGCTCCAGGCTGCTTTGCGTAGCTACTGCTTCTTCTGCGCTGCTCTGGTCTGTTGCTTCTCTGCCCTTGTTGTACTCTTGACCTGGGATTACACCATCCGCCTTGCCAATACTGCCCCTCGCTGCAGCTGAAACACTTCTGAAATTTTTAGCAAACCACACCCTAGAATTTCAGCTTAGCTTCAGTGCTCTGCCAATGTGTGTGTTCTCCAACTGAC
This sequence comes from Pinus albicaulis, assembly GCA_034641835.2. Lineage (NCBI taxonomy): Eukaryota > Viridiplantae > Streptophyta > Pinopsida > Pinales > Pinaceae > Pinus > Pinus albicaulis. The sequence continues at coordinate 1,072,471,296 of CM076577.1, forward strand.
CCCAAGCCCTCTTCTTATACTTTTCTCGTTGAGACTTCAACGACCGTGATCTAATCTTGAATCGACGGCTAAGATTAGAAGATGCTTGATCTGTCACTTAAGTCATTCTCATCACATGTTTAATTTAATTACCTTTAATCTTTTAATTTTCCTAAGTTAGACTTAGGGTCCTTAATTAAAAAGATTAATTAATTAAATATCTCTTAAACAAGATGGAATTTCCCAAAACACTTTTTGGGTCTTGGAAATCTTATGTACTCTAGTCCCTACAGAGTTTGGGAGCTAGAGCACATCCGATGCCACCCCAAAATATCAACACTCCCACTTAGCGAGGAATGTGCTCTAGCAAAACACTTCACCCCGAAGTTCTGCATTGATCTCTGGTTAGGGTCTTTGCGCTGATGCTTGGCCTGTTGCCCTTCATCATTGCGTTGCTGTTGCTCTTCTTTACTGCTGCCCATGATGCTGCCATCGCCACTGCTACATCCGTACTGCAGCTCCCTCTCAAATTGCTGCATCGTGCATCTCATAGCACTGCCACTGCTAACTGCTACATTGCAACTCAGTTGCTGAGAGTAAGCAACTGAAGGACTCCTACCCAATCTTTGACAGACAAGTCAGTTGGGCTGCATCTCATCACTAAAGCTCCATAAGCTGCTGCTCTGTGCTGTCATTCAGAGGTTATTGCGCTGCTGCAGCTTTGCACTGCATAAGCAGACCTCCTCTCCGCTGCGTTTGCGTTGAAGTCCTCTACACTGTTGCTACGCTGCGCTGTCCTCTTAAAGCCTCTGTGCTGCTGCAGCTCTGCATTGCGTAAGCAAGCCTGCTCTGTGCTGCTGCAGCTCTACACTGCGTAAGCAAGCCTGCTCTGCGCTGCTGAAGTCACATCAACCCCTCTGCGTTGTTGCTGTTGCTACATCTGCACTGCGCTGCTCCCTCTCAGCATCCAACTCTGCCTCTGCTCCATGTGTGATTCTCTGCACCCACTGCTCCACTCGTCCCGCTACTGTCTTAAGGCTCCCATAGCACGGATGTGATCCAAGAGTTGGGCTACTCAAGGATCCCACCATCACTCTGTAGTTTCTCTACAGATCAAGATTGCCCCACTTTCGTGGTTCATGAGCGCTCATGGCTATGTCATTGTCGGAGCCATTGTCTGCCATAACAGCCTTGGAACTAGAAGCTTCCTTGCCCTTCTTCTTCTGAGGACAATTGCTGGCGAAATGTCCAAGTTCGCCGCACTAGAAACATTTGATCTTTGACAGATCATACTTCTTTTTCCGTTGCTGCCTCTTTGATGCCAAGAGTGCATCTTCCTCTTCTTCCTTCTTCACCTTGCTCGAACCAATGTTGTACTGTCTTTTGGTCATCCGGCGGATCTCCTCTTGTTGGAGGATAGCCCACATTTTGTCCTAGATGGGAAGGTCCGCTTTGCCCAAGAGACTTTGGACCAAAATTTCCCAGTCCTCTGTGATTGCATTGAGAGCAGTCCTCACCATGACATCGTCATCTACCTTGACCCCCATGCCAGTCAGCTGATCCCGGATCAACTGCAGTCTGGATAGAAAAGGGTCGATCTCCTCTCCCTTGGCCATCATGAATAACCTCAGCTGGTTTTCCAGAAGCATCTTTCTCTGGACGAACCTTCCTTCATAAAATGTGGTTAAGGCTACCCACATCTCATGAGCCATTGCCTTCTTGGCTATGTGTGGTACCACATGATCTTTGACCTCGTCCATAATGAAGCGCTTGGCATGTGCCATTGCTTCATTGTGCTTTTCTAGGAGCTTCACATTGGTCGGTGTAGCCAAGACTTTTTCTGCATGCTCTCGTATACTGTAGGCCTCAATTACTACCAGGATTCTGGCCTTCCAGATCGCAAAGTTGGATAGGTTGTCCAACTTATCCTGATCACGCAGTCCATGTGGTGCCATCTGCTTAGTTATTTGTCGGAACTGATCCTCCTCTCTCTGCTAGAGACTCAGATCTAGGGTCCTTGGTGAGAAAGGCCTCCTCTGCTCCCTCTAACAATTGACTCCTTCTCTTGGAAGTCTGCCAATCACAACGAATCAACTCTCGTTGATCCTCTGATCGATCCCTTTGCCAGGAAATCTTTTGAGAAGCTGTTCTCCTCCCGCTCTTTGTCAACTTAGCTTAGGCTAAATTCTGCACTGGTAGAATCTTCACCCCACCAGCAACTTCTGAAGGTCTGCAGCTTAGCTTCCGGTGCTCGGCACTTTGCACAACAACCAAATTCTGGACTGCGTCACCCTAGCTGGCCTCTGTGTGAGCAAACTGGCCCAGCGTAGCCTCTGTGCATCGCAGGCTGCTCCTGCGTCCCTATGGAAGGCTTTGCGTTGTCTCTGCGTCACCTAGCTGGGACTGCGTCAGCCCCTTTGTGGCCCTAGCTGCCTCTGCGTCCTTCTGCTACTGCGCTGCCCTTTCTGGATTATCTGCTGCTACTGCTGCATTCTCTGTTGTTTTCTGCAACACAAATTCTTTAGCCTTCTTGCTGGAGATTCAACAAGATCTGCAACCTGGCTCTGATACCATGTGAAAATTTCTGAATATACTTAAATAGAAACCCTACTGTTAAATTCTTGATTTACTTCTCCTACTTACATTAGTTATTAATCTGAAATCTTCAGCATTAACATCGAAGTAAATACATTAGCAGCCTACACATGCAGATCTAACACTGAATAACTTGCATAATGTCAAAGTGACACACGAGGATTTTCTGGACAACTGTCCCAAGAAAAACCCAATGTAGGAAAATCGGTCTTCTAGCTTCTGGAGGGTTTTTATTATTAAGCAGATTCTAAGTACAACAAATCTGGGCACCAAAATGGTTAACCCGACAAAGAAATAAAAAACTGCAGCTATACCTCTGTTTTGGAGACATAAAACTGACTGATTCACACCCTCAAACAAGATTTATAGAACTCAGCCTTTTTCGACCTCTTAAAACCGCAACGTTGCTCTGAAGCCCTCTGCATCAACCCTGCTGGCCTGTGTCCGCCTCTGTGCTGCTCAAGAAAGGCCTGCGTCACCCCAGACTGGGTTACACTGCCCCTGTGCTACCCTGGCTGGGCCTGCGTCAGCCCTCCTGGGATTGCGTCAGACCTCTTGGCACTGCATCAGCCCTCCTGGCCTCCTGTTGCCTCTGTGCTGCCCTTGTTGGGCTCTAGGCTGCTCTGGTCTGCTGATTCTCTGCCCTTGTTGTACTCTTGGCATGGGACTACACCATCCCCCTTGCCAATAATTCTCCTCGCTACAGTGGAAACACTTTTGAAATTCTTAGCAAACCACGCCCTAGAATTTAAGCTTAGCTTCAGTGCTCTGTCAGTGTGTGTGTTCTCCATCTGACCCCAGGCCCTCTTCTTATACTTTTCTCGTTGAGACTTCAACGACCGTGATCTAATCTTGAATCGACGACTAAGATTAGAAGATGCTTGATCCGCGTCACTTAAGTCATTCTCATCACATGTTTAATTTAATTACCTTTAATCTTTTAATTTTCCTAAGTTAGACTTGGGGTCCTTAATTAAAAAAAATTAATTAATTCAATATCTCTTAATCAGGATGGAATTTACCAAAACATTTTCTGGGTCTTGGAGATCTTATGTACTCTAGTCCCTCCACAAAGTTTGGGAGCTAGAGCACATTCGATGCTACCCCAACACCCTAAAATAACAACACATATGTGATCCAAGAGTTTGGGCACCTCAAGGATCTCGCCATCACCATCTGTAGCTCACTCTACAGATCTATATCGCCCCACCTCTTCTTTCGAGGTACATGAGATCTCATGGCCACATCATCTTCGCTGCCATCATCCCCTTTTGCTGCTGCTGCCTTGGAATTCGAATCTTCCTTGCGCTTCTTCTTAGGACAAGTATTGGCGAAGTGTCCCAATTTGCCACATCTGAAGCACCACACCTTGGATAGGTCCTTCTTCTTCCCTTGCTGGCTCTATCCCTTAGATGCTAGGGCTACATCTTTCTCCTCCTCTTTCTTAATTTTGACTCCTCCGTTGTCGAATTCCTTCTTGGTTATCCTCCTGATCTCCTCCTGATGAAGGATTGCCCACATGTCCGCCTAGTTTGGGAGTTGTGCTCTGCCCAAGATACTTTGGACAAAGGTCTCCCACTCATCGGTGACTGCATTCAGGGTAGTCCTCACCATGATTCCATCATCAAGAGTTTCCCCCATGGCAATCAACTGATCTCGGATAGTCTGCAATCTAAAGAGGAAAGGATCGATCTCCTCTCCCTTGTGCATCTAGAACATCCACATCTAATTCTCCAGACGCATCTTCCTCTGGACGAAGCTACCTTGATACAGTGTGGTAAATGCTGTCCACAACTCTTTTGCCATCTTCTTCTCGGCAATATGCGGAACCACTTGATCTTTCACTCCATCCATGATCAAGTGTTTAGCCCACGCCTGATTTTCATTGAACTTCTTCAGAGCATCAACATCGGTCGGCACAGCCAGGACATTCTCAGCGTGGTCTCTGATGCCATACTCCTCAAGGATTGTCAGTATTTGGCTTTCCAAGTAGCAAAGTTAGACACACCATCTAACCTATCCTGATGTCTCTCAGTCCATACGGGGCCATCTCTGCTTAAACTGTCGAAGCAAGTGCTCTTCTCCCTTCTACTGCCACTACAGTCAACAGAAGAGTGGATCTGGATTTCTTGGTGATAGAAATGCTTTAGAGAGTATGCTCCCTCTAACAAATGACTTCCCTCCCTGAAATCCTTCACCAATTCTGTCGAATCATCCCTCTACGATCACTCCTCTTGATCGAATCTCATATTTCTTGGCCTAGAAAATCTGCTGAGGAACTGTTTCCCCTTACTTTGTCAACCTTGCTAGGAACTATTCTGCACCGACAGAACCGCTGCCCACCAACAACTTCAAGGATCAGAAACTACAGTTCCAGCCCCGACAATTGTCACAACGTCATTCCAACTTGGACTGCGTCACCCACTAGGGCCTGCGTCAGCGCAGCGTGAGCTTGACAGGCTCTGCGTCACACTCTAAGACCTGTGTCAGCTCTGCATGAGCAGACTGGCTCTGTGTCACTCTTCTGCTAGGTCCACACTATCCCTTTGGTGCTACGCTGCCTCTTCCTGAATCTGTGAGCTTCAATTGCCCTCCTACAGTAAAAATATTTAGTCTCTTGCTGATGGCTTTAGCTTGATCTGCAATCGCTCTGATACCATGTCAAAATTTCTTAATACAGAAACCCTATTGCAGCATATTGAATTACTTCTCCTACTTGTTTGATTTAATTAACAAGTTATTTAACTGAATATTTAGAAAAATACGAAAGCAAACATAATGTGCAGCTTACACATATACAGATCATTTACTGAAACTAACGCACATATGACAAATGACAATATTTTTTGGACAAACGTCCCCAAAAAAACCCAATGCGGGAAAACCGGTGCAACAACTCTTAGAGGGTTTTTATTATTAAGCAGAATCTGAATACATCAAGGGCACCAGTAGTGGTTTGCTTGACAGAGAATTTCACGGCAGTTGTACCATATCACTCGGAGACAGAAAATATGGCTGAATCAAACCCTCAAGGGAATTACTGAATACGAGCCCTTCTGGCACACAGGAACCCTAGCGCAGCTCCTCCAGCCTCTGCGTCAACCTCTCCTGCCTAGCATAGCAACTGCGCAACATAGGCTGCCCTTGCGTCACCTTGAAGACCTCAGTGCTGCCTTTGCGTTACCCGGAAGGGCCTGTGTCAGCCCCTGTGCCGTCTCTGCGTCAGCCTGGATGGGCTGCGTCCCTCCTGCTGGCCTTTACGTTGCCTGGTACGAATCTGTCTCTCCGATTATATATTCTCGGCCTCAGATCAGTGTGATCCCTTGCCGATCTGCCCCTCACCAGTATTGCAAGCTCACTCGAAAATTCTCAGCAAACCACGCCCCAGAATTTCAACTTAGCTCAAGTGTGTAAATTTTTGTAGATGTTCTATGCTTGATGCAACTTTACTTTTATCCCCAATATCAGATAGCAATCACATAAACAAGAAAGTAAAATGCTGATAGAACATACCAGTGGATCGATAGAAGACAAGCCAAAAATATATGTGTGTTGGTGCGTTACGACGGTCAATAGGATGCTTCAACCAACAAAGTCTCAATACGGTTAGCCAACCAGAAGTGCCACACAACCCTCTTGGATAGCAATATCAGTCAACCCAAAGTCAACGAAAGTCAACGCTGACATAGTCAACGGTCAACGCAAAACAACAGTAGCAAAAAGTCAATGTAGCCCGGTCAAAGTCAACGGTCAACCTCTATTTATGTGCCAGAAAATGCGGATTGCAGAAATTGGAATTTTGACCAATATTGGGGTTAGTTTGACCATGCATTGACTAAAGTCAACGTTGGGCAACTCTGCGCTAAAACCCTAGGACGAAAACATAAAATTCTCCTTGCTGCAATTTCCCACATGTGGATGAAAAAGAGCCTCCAAGGTGATCGAACCAATCATATGATGAGAGAGAATGTGTGAGGATGGATGAGTGAAAATGACATCCAAGGTTGACCTATTTATATCCATCAGTGAGGGTGTGTGACACAACCTTTGGGGCTTCAAGCCTACATTTCATTTCAGGCCGACTTGCACATATTTTGAATAAATTCAAAATAAATGTTCTGCTCATCGGATCAAGATGATCTTTAGATCGATCTTGCACCTCTTCGAAAGAGGAATCCAATAAAAATATTGGCATCTTCATCTGAGCATCACAACATGGAGTTTGGACCTGATTTATTCAAAATTATACTCCCTCTCCATTAGAGGAGAACTCCCATCCACACATGCCATCCAAACATCGTCGTCATCTGTGCTTGCTTTCGCAGCTTCTTTTATTTAACGAACAAAAGTGGAGTGGAGTCTAGAAATCATTCACGGTTGGCAAATTCGGCCCAAAATTCCAAAACCTCTGTAGGACTCAAAAGTCATACCAATCCGAAGTTGGTTTGTACGTACGATTGGTAGGAGGTGCGAGCCTCACTGGGCTTGGTCCCGAGATCAAGTGGTTGGACACGTGCCATCCTAGACATAGAGAGTACGACAATCTCTGATGCGTCCATCGGTCTTTGCTACTGGTCTCTAGCTTTTCCCACCTCACTGGCCAAATGAGAGGTACTTCCCATGAGTCCGGGACTCAATGGGTAGATGCATACGGGGCACAGATCATGAGAGGTGAACCAACTCCACATCATAATGGTGGGGCAGAAGCACCACAAGGTTCGGCAAGCCTAGCCTCGTGTGTGCTTATAGCTCCGAGAAGCTAGTCCCAAAGCCCCCCAAAGCTCCAAGAGCTCATTGTCCAACAGGACCCTCAGCATAGGGTCGTTCCATGATTCCAAGATACTCACGGAAGGTTAGGAAGTTGACGTTCCCCAGGGGCTTTGTGAGAATGTCTGCGACCTGCTCATCAGTTCCTATATGATTGATCCTTATGGCGCCTCGCTGCACCATATCCCAGATAAAGTAGTACCTGATATCAATATGCTTGGATCAATCATGGAACACGGGATTCTCGGACAACTGAATCCCACTCTGGTTATCACAAGGTATCACGGTGGTATCTAGCACATGCCCGAACAATTCACTGAAGAGCTTTCGCAACCAGAATGCTTCACAATGGGCCATACTCGCTGCAATGTATTCGACCTCCGCGGTGCTCAAAGCCATCGACTTCTGCTTCCTGCTCATCCATGATATCGAAGTAGACCCAAGTGTGAAGCAACATCCCGATGTGCTCTTACGATCCACCACACTACCAACCCAATCGACATCAGTATATCCATGGAGTGTCACGCTCTCGACAATGTATCTCAGCCCATGGTTTATTGTGCCTCGAAGATATCTCAACAGATTCTTGCCACCAACCCAATGAATGTGATGAGGTTCAACCCTATGTTGACTCAAAGTGTTCACTGCAAAACATACATCCAGACGGGTGTTCACTAAGAACATCAGGGCCCCTACAAGTTGACGATAATCAGTAGGATTTGCTAGCACGGGCCTAGCAGCGCTGCCACTCAACTTCTTAAAGTTGAGCTCCATCGGTGTCAACACAGACTTACAGTCCACCATTCCAAATCTTTCTAGAAGCTTCACAATATATTTTCCTTGAGAAAGGAAAATTTCGCCAGGTCTTTGCCAGACCTCCAGGCCTAGGAAGTAATGTGCATTAGTCCTAGGTCCTTCATCTCGAACTCAACAATGAGCTCCCTCTTGCACTGATGAATGATAGGGTCAACACCTGTCAGGGAGAGGTCGTCCACATACAGCACTAGAATGAGAGGCTTTTCTCTATCAACCTTGAAGTAAAGGTTCAGATTAGCATTACTACGAGTGAAGCCCAGCGTCATCAGGTAGCTATCTATCCTGTCGTACCAAGCTCTGGGTGCTTGCTTCAACCCATAGAGGGCTTTCTTCAACCTGCAAACACGGGTGTCACGATCCTGGACTTCGAACCCCAGAGGTTGCTCCACATACACCTCTTCCTTTATCGCACTATGCAGAATGCGGTCTTCACATCCATCTAATGAAGATTCCATCCTTGCGTAGCAGCAAGGGCTATGATAGATCGGATGGTGGTATATCGGGCTACAGGTGCCAATATGTCATCATAGTCTACGCCTTCCTTTTGAGAGAAGCCACGGGCAATGAATCTTGCCTTGAAATTTTCAGCACTACCATCAGATCCATGCTTGATCTTATAGAGCCATTTCGAGGTGACAACTGCTTTGTCCTCCGGTCTTGGAACCACATCCCAGACATCATTCTTCATAATGGACTCATATTATTCGTGCATAGCATCCTTCCAGAATTGATGCTTTACGACTTCTTCAAAAGATGCAAGCTCAGATTGTACGATTGTCCTCATGGTTGCTAGATACCCTTAGTATCTATTCGGCTTCTTGCTTTCACGGAATGTCCCCCTTGGGGCTATATGATTCTTGGCATCCTTGAGAGTGTCCCCGAGCCATGATGGTCTTTTCCTCATTGAAGGAGGTGGATCAATAGGGTCCATCGATCGTTCAACATCGGGCATCGTCTCATCCTTCGGTTCTTCTTGATTTCTAGGCCTTGCTTCATGATCTTCCTCAGATCTCAGAAGATTGATTACTTTTCGCAGGGAAGCATCTTCGTCAAAGGTAACATCATGGCATATCTCCACTTCCCTTTGACCAGGCACATAGTCTCTATAGGTCTTCGAAGTTTCGCTATAGCCCACAAACATTCCCTTCTTTCCAGAAGTATCCAGCTTGCTCCTCTTCTCCTTCGGCACAGGAAAATAAACAGGACATCCAAAAACTCTAAAATGTGAGACGTCAGGTTTCTTACCAGAGAAAACCTCTTCAGGAGTTTTGGAGTCCAAAGCGGAATGTGGGCATCGGTTTTGTATGTACACAACAGTGTTCGCAGCTTCTCCCCATAGAAACTTCGGAAGACCTTAGTCACATAGCATGGCACGGGTAGCTTCCACAATGGTCCTGTTCTTTCTTTCAGCAACGCCATTCTGCTCAGGAGTATAGACAGTTGTGGTCTCCCTCTTGATGCCAGCTTCTCTGCAAAAGTTCTTGAACTTGTTCGTCTCATATTCAGTGCCATTATCGGTCTTCAATATCTCGATCTTCTTCCCTATTAGATTTTCCACCAAGGCTTTGAAGGTATGGAATGACATGAAAGCCTCATTCTTCTTTTTCAAGAAGTATATCCAGGTTTTGCGAGAGAAGTCATCTATGAATGTCATATAATAAGAACATCCTCCCAACGATGTCACTGGCAACATACCAGATAGATCAGAATGTATCAGTTGCAAGACATCAGATGTCTTTGTGACACTTGAGGGGAAAGGTCCCCTTGTATGCTTTCCTTCGGCACAACCCTGACATACACCTTCATGATCATTTGTGAACTCGGGCATCCCCGTCACCACCTTCCTTGCTTCGGGAAGGGCTTTGTAGTGAAGGTGTGCAAAATTCCGGTGCCATAGTTCAGTTTGTCGGATAGTATCACATGTCATCGCTCCTAGTGGACTTCCTCCAACCTGGTAGAGTGTGTTAACTCTAAACCCAATTGTGATAGCTTCCTTGAAACTGTTCTTCCAGATACACACCTTCCCATCAATGAATGCCACATTGAAACCTTTGTCTTCCATGGCCGAAACAGACACAAGGTTCTTCTTCAAATCAGGTACATATAGTACATCTTGCAGGTGGAGGACTTGACCTTGAGACAAGTGGAGGGTCACAGTCCCTGTCCCTTTCACGGGATATGTGGCATTATCTCCAAAGATAATTTTCAGATTAACATCCTTCTTAACCATGTCAGAAAGTGCTTCTTTGAACCCAGTGATGTGCCTTGAGGCACCACTATCTATCAACCAGACATCCATAGTGTCGGGTGGAGATGCCTTATACCTGGAATTTATCGACCTTTTGAAAGGTTGCCCCTTTCCGCGAGAGGGAGCCTTCCTCTTCCCTTTGAACCTGTTGTTTCTTTGATTGCCATTCCTCCGGTTGTTGTTGTTGTCATCATCATTGGGAGAATCCTTCTTGAAAGGGCATTCTCTAGCATAGTGGCCGGTGTTTTGACATGTGTAACATTTGCCTTTCTTTCCTTGGGCCCCTGCTCTTCCTTTGTTCCTCGGACCACCAAAGTTGTTCTTCTTAGCACGAGCAGTGAAGGCAACATTCCCTTCATTTTCATATTCCTTCATCCTTGTTTCTTCTTGTACGCATCTCGATAGTACTTCGTCAAAATCAGGTATCACATTGTTATTGAGAATGGTAGTATTGAATACATGCCATTCGGATGAGAGACCTCCAAGTGCGGTGAGAACCATTTCTCGATCAACTATTGTCTCCCCAATAGCCAGAAGATTATTTCTGATTTCAATCAACTTTAGAAAATATGATTGAACAGATTCATCCCCGCCTTTCTTCAGATTCTTCAGTTGGTTCCTGAAGAAAAGGACTTGATTTGCATTGTTGGCCTTGAACATGTTGACCAATATATCATACATCTCCTTGGATGTGTCCAACTCAGAGATGTAGGCAACCAGACTCTTATGAATTGAGTCCCTGATCATCAACTTTGCTTTCATTCCCCCCTTCTTATACTTTGACTTGGTGGCAGCAGGTGCAGTGGATGGAGGCTCTTGGATTTTACCCTGCACATAGTCCATGACATCTTGGTCTTCCAACATAAGATCCAATGTCATTTTCCAGGGATGGTAGTCTTCCTTCCCAATCAATTTGTCATCAACTTTAAAGCCATTATAGTTTGAGGTACCCATGCTCTTCTTTAGTGATTGCTACAAACTTGGGCTTTGTCTTCACCTCAGCTCTGATCCCATGTAAATTTTTGTAGATGTTCTATGCTTGATGCAACTTTACTTTTATCCCCAATATCAGACAACAATCATATAAACAAGAAAGTAAAATGCTGATAGAACATACTAGTAGATCGATAGAAGACAAGCCAAAAATATATGTCTGTTGGTGCGTTACAACGGTCAACATGATGCTTCAACCAACAAAGTTTCAATATGGTCAGCCAACTAGAAGTGTCACACAACCCTCTCGGACAACAATATCAGTCAACCCAAAGTCAACGCTGTCACAGTCAACGGTCAACCTCGATTTCTGTGCCAGAAAATGCGGATTGCAGAAATCAGAATTTTGACCAAGATTGGGGTCAGTTTGACCATGTGTTGACCAAAGTCAACACTGGTCAACTCTGCGCTGAAACACTAGGTCGAAAACAAAAAATTCTCCTTGCTGCAATTTCCCACGTGTGGATGAAGAAGAGCCTCCAAGGTGATCGAATCAATCAGATGATGAGAGAGAATGTGTGAGGATGGATGAGTGAAAATGACATCCAACATTGACCTATTTATATCCATTAGTGAGGGTGCGTGACACAACTGCTAGGGCTTCAAGCCTACATTTCATTTCAGGCTGACCTGCACATATTTTGAATAAATTCAAAATAAATGTTCTGCTCATCGGATCAAGATGATCTTTAGATCGATCTTGCACCTCTCCGAAAGAGGAATCCAACAAAAATATTGGCATCTTCATCTGAGCATCACAACATGGAGTTTGGACCTAGTTGTCCAAAATTAACAAAGTGCTATTGCAATGTGTGTGTCTTCTCCAATTGACCCCAATCCTTCCTTTAATACTTTTCTCGTTGAGAAATCAATGGCCATGATCAAATCTCTAATCAACGACTAAGATTAGAAAAAACTTGATCCACGTCGGTTAGAACATTCTCACCACGTGTAAATTAATTCACTTTAATTTTTTAATTTCCCTAAGTTAGACTTAGTTAATTATTTGAATAACTTTTACACTGGGTGGAATTTCTCCAAACGATTTCTGGGTCTTGGAGATCTCATGTGTTCTAGCCCCCCCACAAAGTTTCAGAGCTAGAGCACATCCGATGATATCCAAAATCTCAAGAGTCAACTCAAAATATGTTGGAAACACTCCTTGACAAGTCGGCCCTCAATCAACTGTTCAAGTCGGCTTACCTACAGGAAGACATGTCAGCCTAGAAGAGGGATGAAGTCCCTATATAAAGAAGGGCCTGCGGCCTCATTTGACACACCTAGAATTCAGAAAGTTTTGTGATCTCAGTGTGGGTTAAGGGTTACAATTGGTGCGAAATAGAAGATCAGACAGCAAAGGAAAAGAGGGATAGACTACCTTTGTTTTGCGTCTAATCTACCTCAATCAAAGTTTGTAATATATATCTAAACTGCAGTGCAAAAGGTGAGAAGTATATATATATAGTGCAAGGAAGAAGATAAGGTCTCGGATTAGTGAAGAATACAATGTGTAAGAGGGTGGCTTGGCAGCGAAGGAAAGGACAGTGCAAGAAGTGCAATTCGGGCCTCAATATTGGATCACTGTATCTGGAATATCTCAGGAAGAGGACTGAGAGTATCTATAGCGTAAAGGAAGGGTATTACAACAAGGAAAAGGATCTTGGTATTAGGTATAGTAACAAGGCTGAAGAAGACCTTCTTGGAGGCAAAGGAGCACAAAGTTTGTGGTTGCTAGGTTAGGGACTGAGCTTCCCTAATGAAGGTGCAACACAGTGTAGGAAAGAAGATCAACATAAGGAGCTAAGAAGAGCAAGTGACAAGGGTCTTGGAGGCATACTAGTGTCAAGGGTTCATGTCATGGTCATGATACTTGTCAATTGAAGATCTAAGAAGAAGAATTACTTTCGGGTTTTCCTCTCCAAGATGGAGAGGTTTTGGCCCTGACTTGAAGAGCCAAAATTCTGTGTCTCTTGTGTTTTTGATAATTGACTTTGATGAAAGAGATAATAAGCTAATGAGGATAAGATCTAAGTAATATAAGCATAACAAGTATAACACACGAAATTATCAAGTAAGAGAATTGGATTAAACACTGCCCTACCAAATTCTCAACAATTCCTTCCCAGTCCGGCAGCTGCTCTCTGCCCAGGATGCTCTAGACAAAGACTTGATATCCTTTGGACGTGGAATTCTAGGCAAATATGACCATCTCTGTGGCCTGAGGAGCTACTCCCACAACTGCCAGCTGATCTTGGACCTCCTAAAGTTTTGCAAGTAATGGATCAACGCGTTCTCCCTTTTACATCCTGGTATAATGCAACTTTTCCTCCAAGAACATCTTCCGCTGCTCAGAAGCCCCTCATACAACGTAGCCAATGCTTCCCACATTTCCCTGGCTGTCCCTTTGCCGGAAATGTGTGAAACTATACGATACTTCACTCCATCGAGGATCAACTGTTTGGCTTTTGCCATGCCCTTCTTCAAGGCTCTCAATGGTGTTGCATCCACCGGTTCAACTACTGCACTGTTGATGAAGGCTTTGAGCTCATGCTCATCCAGAAGGAAGGAGATCCTTGCCTTCCAAATTACCTAGTTGGAGGCACCCTCCAACCGATCCCGATCTCGCAACCCATTGACCGCCATCTCACCCAATCAGATGTTGATTTGCTGCCTCTAACCCTCTGCGCACTCTCTGCTGGAGCAAGCAAAATAAATCACGATCTTGTTGCTTCTGCACGAGAAATCAGAGTTTCTTGGGCAAGAAACTCTATGATGTTAGAAATCTCCTAAATGTGTCTCCTCTCTCTTCTGATGCTTTCTGCACCAACAACTGCTGCTACACTGAAAATTACGTCCCACCAACTACATATCTGCGCTGAATCTACTGTGTTGCTCCTTTTGCCTCTGACAAACTGCAAACTGCAAACTGGAAGATCCTACCTCTTTGTCGGCTTGCTCAGAGAGAGATTTCCTTACAGATCTAGCCCTCCTGGCTTGGACTGCGCAATCACTGGGGAAATCGATCTGCTGCTTACGCAGGTCTTTTATCTCTTGCTTCTTCTTCAATGCTGGATCCTTCTGGTCTGCTCTCTTGCTCCTCCTGCACTTTTAAACAAACTCTAATACTATGTGAAAATTCCTACACCGAAGTCCTACTGCAACAACTGATGAGAATTCTTCTATTTGTTAATTTCTTGAACAAATTATTTACTGTGTTCTATGGTAAATATTGAAACCCATACACCACAACCTTCACAAAACAACCTTCACAAAATTAAACCGCGAAAAATAAATATGTGCGGAAACAAGATTTCAGCAAGAATAAACAATAGACACACGACACCGTTATTTTTGGACTAAGTCCCCGGAAAAACCGGCACAACAGCTGAGAGTTTGTTTATTATGCAGTAATTCTGAATACAATCTGGTTTGCCTTACTAGCCATCCACACAGAAAATCTGACTGACAAAGAGCTAGTGAGGATTACCTCACACTCACACTGGAAAATCCCGACTACCAAACACTAAGCTGATGAGCCCTACGCTGCCTCTATGCAGTCTCTGCGCAATTCTGCGTCACTCTGCATGCGGACTGCGTCACCTTTGCTTGCTGGCCCTTCTGTTGACTAGATACTGATCTTTGGCCCCTCCGGTCTCACACCCGGACACTCAGGCACTCGATCTGACTAATCCTTAGCTGAATCTCGGATCTCCTCAAGGCTGCAGCGTTGCTTCTGCGTGGCACTACACTGCCTCTCCTACGCTGCTATGTTGCCTCTCTGCGTACTGCCCTTTGTCTTCTCTGCAATGTATTGCTGGCTCGGGGAAATTTCCAACCGACAATTATCTCTGCCCCTCTCTGCAAGAATATTCTCGATCGATCTTCTCCCTGAGCACTGCTCACTAAAGAATTTCGATCTCTAAACTCATCGGTCTCCCGGTGTGTTTTCCAAATGCCCCATCAAGTCCTTATAATCTTCTCGTTGAGACTTCAATGTCCGAGATTAAATAGTTAATCAATGGCTAAGATTAACTTGACTTGATCTCCGTCTTTTCTAGAACATTCACACTCTGTTTTAATTAATATCCTTTAATTATTTTAATCTCTTAAGTTTAGACTTAGGGTCCCATTAAAAATAATTAATTATTTTCATAAAACACAATCCGGGTGGAATTTCTCAAAACGCTTTCTGGGTTCTTTGGAATATATGTGCCTAAGCCTCCCTACAAAATTTGAGACTTAGAGCACATCCGATGCTACCAGAAATCAACATTTCGATCTATTTGTGTGGTTGAGTGTTCTTAAACAATGATATGGTATGTGGACATCTTTCTTGTGAACATACTATGGGATATTATAAATCTGCTGATTTGATGATTGGAGTAGGGTTTGTTGAAAAGATCACTGTAGACCTAGCATCTTTTTATGATTTCAACCATCTATGATTACAGTATAATGAAATTCTTTTCTGAACTCATACTCTTGTTGACAAGCATGTGGAAGATAAGAAAAAATGTTGCAACTTTGATTATATATATATTTTTAAAAACCGATAGACAAAGATCTATTCACTGTTTTTTTGGTTAAATACAGCATTGTAGATGGTTGGTAATAATTCAAAACAGCTCTGCATCCAAATGTTCTGTCTAGGGCCATAAACATGCACACTTTGACTTTTCTTGTGAAAGTGCACAGCTCAGGCATTGTGTTCAATTGACAGAACTTGTATGTTTTACATTTTTATGGGAAGATTGTTTGCTAATGCTTTCAGGAGTCTGGGTTATGGTGACAACATTGAGAAAAGATCACCACAACAGTGGCAGATGATTTTAGTGCAAGCTACTTCTGGAACATTGGCAGGTGCTGCTTCGGCTGTTGTAACAACTCCTCTTGATACAGTAAAAACACGTCTTCAGGTGATCACATTAGATATTGTCATATGTTTATCTCTTTATTTATATTTATGTTTACAGAAGTAAATAGTTAGCATTTATTTCATGCTCAGATTGTGTTGAGGTTTAAATTTCTTCATTCTAAATTCGTCATGGCTATGGGTTTCCTTGTTACATGGCTGGAGTAAACTGTAAACTACTGATTCTAAGAGAGGTTCTATAACAATGAGCCTGTGCTTGTGAAGAGCTGCTTTCAGTTAACCATATTTTAAAGGAATTTTTATTTTTGCTTGGAAAGAGAAAAACTATTTGGAGTTGAAATTCCCCCACCACTGCCCTGAAGAAATCTGATATTGATACTCCTGGAAAAAAAAAACAATTGTTTTCTCTTCAGAGTATATAGAAAGCCATCAGTATATAAATATAGCATTTTCCCCACCTACCTAACTAGTGTTGGAGAATGTAACTAGATTCTGTCTTCATAATGACTTTTGTAATCATGACATTGTATATTTTATATAAAAGGAAAAATATTTTTATTTGTTCAAGTGCAGGTTTCATGGTCAAGTCTAGGTCAAAGCATGTTCTTCATGCTTCTAGGGATTGTTGAGTCAAAGAAGAACATTTGTCATGTATTATAGTCCCATTTGGACTCTTTGTAACAGAAGAAAATTATTATTTTTGAGTCAAGAAGAGTCATATTGTCCTCCAAGACAAGTTGGCCCTGCCATGACAAGTCGGCCCTGTTGGAGCACCTCTTCACTCTCCTAGATGACTATAAATGGAGGAAACTTCGTCCTCATTTGGACACACAATTGACAAGTTCAATCTCTGTACTGGACAAGAAGAAAAGAAGAGCAAAGGACAAGGAAAAAGGAGAAAACCCAAGGAAAAAGAAGAAGTGTAATATCCCCAACGGGAAATAACCAGTAATACACAGAAAAACCACAAGCAGCTATATAGAACAAAATGCCGGAACCAGAATATGGAACAAATACACATAAAATGCCAGAACACTAAGCCATTTTATTAATCTGAGAATATATGTATATGGGTACAAAGATAATCAGAAGGAGTGTACCTATCCTTGCTCTAGGCAAGTGGGGACCCTCTCAAAATAAGAAATGGCTGCAACAGAAACTGCTTCCCAGCTGCTGGAAGAAACTGCCGTAAACTGCTGCTCCTGGAAAGAACTGGAACTAGAGGCTGATCCCCTCGCCGGAATGAGCTAAAAATCTACAGATCACCTGTACTCGCTGCTCCGGACAAAACCCAGAAATCATAGACCAAACGGACCACCTCCGAAAATCGCCCCCAGAAACCCTCCTCCTACAAAAACGTTGTGCCTCTAGGAACAACGCAGAAGCTCAAAGAACACGCTGAGAAAAGGGACTGAATCCTCCTGCAAAACCTCCAGATGAAACGGCAAACTCCTCAAGGCTGAAAAACGCTGAACCCAATGCCAAATCACCCCACAAAACGCTGCTCAACCAAGACTGCATCCTCCCTGCTGGAACTGCGTCCTCTCTCCTAGACTGCGCAGTCACTCAAAATGGGCAGCTCCTCTACAACTCGTCCACTAGAAATCCACCGCAAATCACCAACTGAAACTGAAGGAAAAACCTTGCTCGAGCAGGCACTCGAAGTCCCCCGGAGCCAAGGGTGAGATCTCCGATCGGAGACACTCAGTTCGCACTAAACAGTGCTGCAGACCGACTAAACAACCGGCGTGCTGAAGTAGACAGAAGTCTAGCTCTCAATATCAATAACATATCAATCATGCCCAAATGAGATAGCTCTCCCTCCTGTTATAGATCCCTTGGAGCCTTCTAGAGCATTATTTTATTATTATTTTATTTATGGAGCACTTTTCCCTTTTATTAAAATATTATAAAATATTCCTTTTTAATGCAGAAAAGGGTATATCGGCTACCACGCCTCCTCCGATCACTGAAATCTCTGTCTAACTGTCCCATCGTGTAGGTCTCCTCGTCCCGGTTCCAATGAGCTATTACACTAAGGTGTTCCATCGTGTATTCCTCCCGGAATGCCACCTTGAGCATAATCGGATGAGTTAAGCCCATAAATAACTCAAAATTCCGAAAGTTATCGGAATGCATCGGAACGAAAGCCAAACTACTCTGATGATGGAATATATCAAGCGAATGCTTCCAAACACCATGGGAACTCCTCAAAATTCCTCCGAAAAGCTCCTGAGCCCACTGATAGCACCAATTTGTACATGTGACCTGTCTGCTCCTAACTCTGGAAGTCCCTCCTAGCCCTGTCACGGGTGATACCAAAAATGGGAACATTACAGACCTCTCGCCCCAAGATTGCTTGCCCTCAAGCAATCGAAATATGTGAGCCACTCTGTTGTCCCGCTGCATCTCAGACCCAATGCCTGGATCCCATACCAACCTCTGGGTGCTGCTATGCACCTGTGTCAAACCTCTCGGAACAGATCCCTCAATGCCGGGATCCCAAACTGATCTCTCTCTGTCCCAGTCAACAAACAATCTTCCCGGATCCCAATGCCACCATGGCCAATCATCGCCCAAGTCCCACGGCTCAGGCTGCGCACCGTCTCTGGCGATAGCTGATGCTCTCAGAGGTGAAGCCCACCAGCAAGCATCAATGCTCTCGGGCTCCTGCTGTGCTGTACCTGTAACTGCATATGCTGCCCCTCCAACTGCATACCAACTCATCACCTCTCTCCAATCCAAGTTGTGACTCAATCCCAAGCCGATCCTGCTCTCCTGAAATCGGGAAGGAGTGCTGAAGAAATGATGTCCTGTGCCGCCCTGCCAGCTGGAATCTATAACCTCTGTTATGTCCAAGGGCCCCTGCTCGACTGTGCTCCCTACGAAGAATACCGTACCATCTAGAGGGTACCAACTCATGATCTCCCGCCAGTCCATCCTAGAAGAAGAATTTGATGTAGCAACAACAACGGTATATGGAACATGTCTGGGATGTTGCCGCCAGCCCGTAATCATCTCCCACTGCCAAACTATCACATCTACCTCCAACATCTCCAGAGGATATGGATCTGTAGCTGCTGTCACGGTACTCGATGTCAATGCAACTGACTGCTCCTCCTCAATGACTGACCTTGCTGTTAGCTGCATATCCACCCTCTCGACAAAGCATCGATACAGTGTCTGGAGCCCAGACACATACTGGGATACTACCTCTGCTGTACCCCGTATCCTCTGCTCATGCATGATCTCGACATGCCCGGAGGGAAAAATGATGCATGTCTCCCTCATGACCTGCTCCCCAAGCGTAGGCTCAGTGATGACTGATGCACCACCTCTGCAAAGGATCATCTCATCCCCCAACCTATGGCTGTCAACTAGCACACCAACCCAGTGCCACTGCTGAGAAGTCTCTCACCTAGTGTACTGAGTGTCATCCAAATATCTTGGGTGAACCTCGCATACCCTGCTGCTCATGCCCAAAGTGCTAAAGATCGAAAACATAATCAACTGTACCTGTGAGTGATGTCGAAGCGAGTTAGGTGTGTGAGTCCCCACAGATACTGCCAAGTATCGCTCCTCTGTCTCTCCATCGATCCTGGGTGAAATACCCCCAAAGGCAAGCCCAGTGTCCCTATCTGTGAGTCTCCCTGGATGCAATACTCTAAGACCCTGCTGTGCCGCGCCGTACGCCCTCGCAAGCCACTGGTCATCCATGTACTCCTCAACATGCCACTGCACACTAAGGCATACCCCTGAATACTGCTGGATACCCCATGCTACTGCCGTACCACCCTGTACCGTCTCGTGCCCTGACTGTGTCCAGGAATCTGTGACTCCCCGCGTGCTCTCAATGTGATGTAGAGCACTCCTACTCCACAATGCAGTCCCACACACTACGGTACACCACCATGTAGCTCCATGTCTACCAGTAGTCGACTGATCACTGCTAGAGGCTTCCACACATCCATGGATGTGATGTCCTAGAGCTGTGCCTCTGCATATCGGACTACCACCAATCGGTATCATCATGTCCACCGTCGCATCACTATACCCGCCGACAAATGGATCATCACTGCAAATCCTCCTCGAGGGGTCCGAGAAGTGAATCTCCCTATGGGTCAGTAGTGTTACCACCACTGCTCGGCTCCGCTGCGTCCTCTGTGCCCCACACAAAGGTGGAGAATCCTTGGCCCCATACAAGGTGCCATCTGGTGGCCTGCCAATGCCACCTCCTCCGACAAGCTCCTGCCAAGGTGTGCTGACCACCCCGTGATCCCGTGTATGAATGTCATGCCAAGACAACCTAGGGAGTCTGCCCATAAACTGGTTGGCCACTGGAGCTGACCGAAACCGCACATGCTCTACTACTAGGCCAACTGCACTCTCCAAGACATAGTCAGCCGACCTGCCTGGGAAACGATAGGTGATCCCACCTGGATCCCAATGCCAATCTGGGGTTCCTGTAATCCCCATGCATAGAAACTCCTGTTGAGCTACACTCGGATCCATCAGCATCTCCATAGCCCGCTCCACCGAGTACCAACTCAAAATCTCTCTCCATCCAACCTCAACATATGGATGATGTACCCTGTGCAACTCTGATCGTCTCATACCGCTATCCAAGTCAACATATGAGATCTGACTAGGTGGCTTTGCCTCTCTCTCTCCAATGGAAAGAGATGACCCAACAACACTGCTAGTCCCATCCATGCATACCTGAAGGGGAATGATCTGACACTCCAACGTGCCCTCTGTTTGTACCATCAGGGAATCCAGCTGTTCCCCAATGCGGACCAACTTGGCCGCCGACTTGGCACAAGTCGCTCTCATACCCTCCAGCTCCTGGTCCTGCAACAAAATGGCCTCCCGTACTGACGCGACCTTCCCTCTCAAAGCTCGAAGGTCCGTCCGAAGTCGATGATACCGCTGCCTGCGACCATCATCCAATACCTTTGTATCTCCTAGTGCCTCATCGATAGTGGATATATCTCCTGATACCTCACCCATCTGTCATGTGCTGCTTCCACCCGAAGACTCAGACATGGCTCCAGTCATCACCTCAGTGGATGGCTCTACCGGGGTAGGCTCTACCTCCTCCACTACGATATCAACCGGCACGGTCAAGGAGGTCTCTAATGATGGTGAGTCCTGTGTCACACTAGGTGTATCCTCGAACTCCCTGCAATCTTGTGTGTCCTCATCCTCCAAGTGCGAGGTAACCATTTTAATGGTTTTCCTCTCCGATACTCGGTCAAGCTGGAAAGAGGTATCCAACTTGTCCACCCAAGCTTTTTCTGAGCGCCTGGATGACCCGTCAAATGTCGGTAGATGGAATCAATCCACTGTGCGCCGTAAGCCCCTATCATGTGAGTGCTTGTTCCCTCTGTGAAAGTTGTGAGGTCTACTATCACGCTGGAGCTGAACATAATCTCTACTAGCTGTGCGGTGGTAGTCTCCACCATGATGATGCCGGTGCCCCCGGTGTTGATCATGGAGTCTAATGCCATACTGGATCTGGATATATTTTCTGAACGAGAGAGCCTCCATGAACGCTGGTCCGAAAGCCTGGTACTCTGCAAGAATGTCAGCCATCCGAGCCGGATCTATCTCTCGCTGTACTGCTGTCCCTATGTCTTCATCCAGGAAAGTGGGCATGGTAGGACGTGTGGGTGTAGGTGATGCCATATGCTGAGTGGCAACATGCTCCGGCAAATGGTGGGATGTGCCTGATCCCTCACCAATCCGAAATCCCCTTGGGGTTTCCCGCTCCCTAACCTCCACCGCAGTGAGTCTCTGTGACAGATCCTGCATTTGGAGGAGCGCCTCTCTAAATCTCCTCTCATAACCTGCCATCGGCTCTTTCTGCTATGTGTCTACAGGCTCCTCAGAAACTGCACGGCTGCTGCAAAACCATACTGCTGCTTAACTTCGACCTTCGATTTACCCACTGAAAACTACTCAGAAAATTCCAAGAATTTGGGAAGGTGATCCTTGTCCAAAACCCAGAAAAACCCAGAAAACGTTTTTCCTAATTCCAAACTTCAAAAATTGACCCTTTATATTTTGGCCCTTTTTCCAACTGCGTTTTTGGTATTGCAACTGCTATTGCTCTGTATGATCTTCCGATGTCACACCGTCAGTCGAGCCGTAATTATGCTCGATACCACCGTAATATCCTTAACCCGGAACAACCGCACACACAGAAACCACAAGTGCACTATACAACAAAATGCCGAACTGCATTACGGAACAAATACAATACAAAATGCCGTAACACTAAGCCATTTTATTAATCCGAGAATATATGTATATGGGTACAAAGATAATCGTATGAGTGTACCTATCCTTGTCGCAAAAGTGGGGACCCTCGTAATAAGAAATGGTCGCAAATGTAAAATCGCTTCCCACCGTCGGAAGAAACCGCCGTAAATCGTCGCTTTCCGGAAAGAACTGGAACTAGAGGCTGATCCCCTCGCCGGAATGAGCTAAAAATCTACCGATCACATGTACTCGCTGCTCCGAACAAAACCCAGAAACCATATGCAAAACGGACCACCTCCGAAAATCACCCCCAGAAACTCTCCTACAAAAACGCTGTGCCTCCAGGAACAGCGCAGAAGCTCAAGAAAACGCTGGGAAATGGGGCTGAATCCTCCTACAAAACCTCCAGATGAAATGGCAACCTCCTCAAGGCTGGAAAACGCTGAACCCACTGCCAAATCACCCCACAATAACGCTGCTCAACCAAGACAGCGTCCTCCCTGCAGAAACTGCGTCCTCCCTCCTGAACTGCGCAGTCACTCAAAATGGGCAGCTCCTCTGCAACGTCCACCCAAAAATCCACCGCAAATCACCAACTGAAACTGAAGGAAAAACCTTGCTCGAGCTGTGCACTCGAAGTCCCCTGGAGCCAAGGGTGAGATTCTCCGACCGGAGACACCAACAAGACTAAACAAAGGTCGGCAGCATCGACCAAACAACCCAAGCGTGTCAAGTAGACAAGTCTAGCTTCCCAATATCAATAACATATCAATAATGCCCAAATGAGATAGCCTCCCCCTCCTTTTATAGATCCTCGAGCCTTTCTAGAGCATTATTTTATTATTATTTTATTTATGGAGCACTTTTCCCTTTTTATTGAAATATTATAAAATATTCCTTTTTAATGCAGAAAAGGGTATATCGGCTACCACGCCTCCTCTGGTCACTGAAATCTCTGTCTAACTGTCCCATCATGTAGGTCTCCTCGTCCCGGTTCCAATGAGCTATTACACTAAGGTGTTCCATCGTATATTCCTCCCGGAATGCCACCTTGAGCATAATCAGTTGAGTTAAGCCCATAAATAACTCGAAATTCCGAAAGTTATCGGAATGCATTGGAACGAAAGCCAAACTGCTCGGACAGATATATCAAGCGACGTTCCGACTATGAAACCTCAAAACTCCTCCAAAAAGCTCCTGAGCCCACTGATAGCACCAATCTGTACATGTGACCTGTCTGCTCCTAACTCTGGAAGTCCCTCCTAGCCCTGTCACGGGTGATACCAAAAATGGGAACATTACAAGAAGTTCCGAATTTATGACTGGTTTGCTCACATGTGTGAAGGATCTTGGGTTTCTTTATGATTTGCAGGGCCGAGGATTGCAGGTTTGATTTGCAGACCTGAAGTAGAGGGCCGAGACTTTGAGTTGAAACAATTTGTGGAGTTTGACCATCTTAGACTTGGTAAACTTTGACTTGTTTGAGGAATACTTTTGGAGGGCTGACTTGGTACTTGGAGGAGTTTTGTTCTTTGGGTCTTGGAGGTCTCACTTTGATTTGATTCTATAAGAAAATAATAATTCTTTCTGGGTTTTCCCCTTGGAGGGGTTTTGCCATGGCTTGGAGCCTATATTTTGTGTTCTCTGTGTTTTTGTTATCTTCATGCATTTTATGTTTGGTAATTGCTCGATCAAAAAGAAATAATAAATAACAAAAGGCCAACAAATACCACAAGTAATTATCAAGTAAAGAGAATCAACCCTAATCCACAATTAGCTTGAATCTCCAACATGGTATCAAAGCTAAGGTATCGAAGAGGCTAGTTGAAGATCACTTATGTTGGCATAGTTGAAGATAGCTCCTCCATCGAAGAATCTCGTAACAAATGCAAAGTTCTGTGGCAATCTCTTTTAAAGATAAAAGCGAAGTTCTATACCTCTAATGTTGGGCAAAAAAAAGACCTGAATTCCTCCCCTTAATAGGAATCCAAAATCTATTGATACAAGTATAAGGTATACAAAGTCATGCGAAGTCATTACAATATGAATGGTGCGAGTTAAGAATTGTTACAAAAATGATACAAGTAAGTTTCAGTTGTTAAGATATAATATGATCCAAGTCCTATTACCCAACTGTTGTGAGAAGGTAATGTGAAGGACTCTGAGGCTAATGCAAGGAAGTGTCATGATAGTTACCACAATAATGACAGAATGGTATGACAACGATTTATTGCAATAGTAACTTGACCACATGGGATATGAAGGATCTATGGAAATCTTGCTCCAACGATCAAGTAAGAAATGAAGATCCAAGCACAATAACCAACTGAGTTCTACGTCGATACAATGAATGCAATTTTAAAGATCATGACTAGAAGTTTTGAGGCACCTATCCGTGATCCAAAGTACTGTGATGAATCTTGATCTTGACTATGGTGCAAGGTTGCGAGATCTCTTGGCACCTCTTCTAAGAAATGACAACAATACAAGTATACAAATTACTTTAGACAATGCAAGTTCTTCTTGAGCTGCGAAATTGAGATTGGTGATATGGGAACTGTCATGATGATGTATCATGAATGGACCAAGTTATGATAAACGGTGAGATAACACATGGCAGAGACCTAGATAGGTGAAGAATGTCTTGACAAAATTTTAAGGAATTAAGGCATGCACGATAAAGCAAGTTAACAGAAGGTGATTTGAGCTCTTTCTTGAAAGACCATATGGGGATCTAGTTACTATAGGATGATCTGAAAAAGGTATGATCCTTTTAAGTAAGGGAAATAATAGAGATATGGTAATATGGTAAAGGTATGTAGAATTCCTGTATGCATTGTTGTGATATATGTCTAGGCTCATGATGCATATGAAGGCTAGGTTTTGAAATCAAAATAAATGAGTATGGTTAGGGTTTTGCAATTAGCTGTATGCTTGTAAGTTTTTGCAATTCCTTTTTGGTAAATCTTGATGACTAGAAAGTTGCTAGGGTTTGTGAAGTATTGAAGACTCGTGGTATTTAGAGCTTCTGATTAACGCTAGAAGCAAAGGATTAAGCTAGAAAACCCTAACCCTAGCAAACTGATTCCTCTAAAAGAAACCCTAGCTCTTTAGGAATGGAATTTAGGGTTTGTAGGGCTAAATGTTCCTTGATATTAAAACCCTAGTCTTGAAAGTATAATTCTAGCGTATGTGTTAAACCCTAACAAGGGTTGGATTAAGAGGGCTTGAAGTAAACACCATAGAGCTAGGTGTTTCCATAAAATCCCTAAGAGATGGATCAAGGAATGTCTAGGGTTTATAACTAGAACCCTAGAAGTACACTGAAATCATGGAAAAACTCTAAATTGACAAGATTGACATTATGATTTTGTCTTTGTATATTTTGCTTGGTTGCTCTCGCTGGTGAGATATGCAAGTATATAATGAAGATTGTCAAGATCATGATAGCAAGACAAGAAGGATAAATGAACAAAGAAAAACTTAAAATAATTCTTTAATGTCGATGTTAAGGATGATAGAGAAGAAGACCATATCAAAGAGAACAATATGAAACATGAAGAGGTTGATTAAATGAAGGAAGAGGTATGTACATCTATGAGAGTTCTTTCATTAGAAGAGAAGAATTCATGTCTTCAAATATTATGGAAAGAGTTATGCTTGGTAGCATGAGCATGGTAAGTCTTGGATAAGATTAGATAAAGAACTTTTCTAGTTAAATACTCAGAGACATGATTGACGAGCATGATAATATTGAAGTTCAAAAGATTGATAACTTCAAAGGGAGCTATTGAAGCTTGTTTGGTTCATTACATGAACACGTTGACTAATGATTGAAAGGCTAGAAGCATGAAAACGGATTCTAGCATGAAGATGGATCATGCAAGGGGATGATGATATCAAAAAAAGAAAGTAGTAGAACTTGACATCTTGACAGAAGGTCATCATGACTTGGTAACTCTGATGATTTGGTATTATTGATGATCTAGTTGGAATATGATCTTGCTACCTGGAAGGACATGTTGTAAGAATGCAAGATAGTAGTTGAGATAATATGTCTACAACAATTTGGTTTTAACTCAATTCGAAGAGTACATGAAATGAGTGGATAGCTTTGAAAGAGAATATGTCAGAAATGTATACCATCTTGACAGAAGAAGGTAGCAGTGCAAGAGATAACCTGATGATCATGTTTTTGATGACAAAGAAGTTTCACTTTCCAGATGGTTAGAGAAAGCTATGACTAAATTTACCTTGATTGGCTCGATATAATGCCTTTGTTGACATTGATACTCAATGATGATTGGAGAAAAGTGATATGAAAGGTTGATGGTTTGAACCCTGTCATAGATTGATCTAGGTGGATATTGGTGGCCAGCCGCCTATTCCAACTAGTTAGTTTCATTAATTTTCTTATTTACTATTTTTAGCAATTTTTCGGGTCTTGAACTTTCAGAGCTGTTTTGAGGCCCCAAATGACATTGATGATATCAAAAAAAGAAAGTAGTAGAACTTGACATCTTGACAGAAGGTCATCATGACTTGGTAACTCTGATGATTTGGTATTATTGATGATCTAGTTGGAATATGATCTTGCTACCTGGAAGGACATGTTGTAAGAATGCAAGATAGTAGTTGAGATAATATGTCTACAACAATTTGGTTTTAACTCAATTCGAAGAGTACATGAAATGAGTGGATAGCTTTGAAAGAGAATATGCCAGAAATGTATGCCATCTTGACAGAAGAAGGTAGCAGTACAAGAGATAGCCTGATGATCATTTTTTTGATGACAAAGAAGTTTCACTTTCCAGATGGTTAGAGAAAGCTATGACTAAATTTACTTTGATTGGCTCGATATAATGCCTTTGTTGACATTGATACTCAATGATGATTGGAGGAAGGTGATATGAAAGGTTGATGGTCTGAACCCTGTCATAGATTGATCCAGGTGGATATTGGTGGCCACCCGCCTATTCCAACTAGTTACTTTCATCAATTTTCTTATTTACTATTTTTAGCAATTTTTTGGGTCTTGAACTTTCGGAGCTGTTTTGAGGCCGCAAACGACGTTTTTTGGGCATGATTCCTACGGCGATTTCATAGAAATCATGTCAGTAGCTGTAGTCCTCGGAGAGATCTTTCCAACGAGATATCATACACGCCAAACGAAGATAATATGACCAAGTTACGACCCCAGAAGTTGGCTGCCCAACTAACCCCAATGGGGCCCATAAACTCTTGGTCTTACATCTCCTCGGGTTAGGGTTTTGGTTGTTTAGGGTTTTCTACTATTGTACAATAATAAAAAGGCCCTTGAGCCTCATTGTAACACAGTTCAGAGGCATGTAGCCACCACGTCTCTTCTTAGAGATAAGCTACCATCGCTCGAGCTAGTTTATTTTCTATTCTGTCTGTAAGCATTTTCAGTATTTGATATTAATGGAATGAAGTGTTATTCCTGCTGCATCTCTGCATTTATGTTTATTTCTGTATTTTATTACGTTCCTGCATAAATCCGGATCATAGATTGAAGAAAGAGTTTGGCTCTATAACATCCAGAAAGGTCGAAGCTCAAATATGATGAAATGATGCAACTACTACTTAAGATCAATGTTATCAGAATCAGATTGAAACCAGTGGAACCAGTCGGTCTTGCCGTCTTTGGCCCAAAATCGGTTCGAACCGGAATAGGCCAGTTCGGTACCGAACCGACTGGTTTTGTAATGGAATCAACTGGTTTTGTAACGGAACCAGTCGGTTCAATACCCAACCTACCAGTTTAGGACCGGTTCTATGCAGTTTGTACTCATGCAGGCCAGGGTAACAAATTTGCCCTTCTTTTATTTTTTGATTTTTTCTGTTGGTTGGCCCACTTCTAATTCTCCCCTAGGCTAGCCTAATATTCAAGCCTATGACCCTCAACCTAATGATCAAGCCTATGGCCCTAGTATTGCTATGCAATTCATTGTAATGTTAAATTCTTAAAGTAAAAGTGACATTCTCCTTTATCTTTCATTTTCATCCTTTTACCTAAATTTTTAACATTACCATGAAATGACTCGGGATGTTTGAGAGTGGTTCCAACTTCATTGGATTTCATATGGAGAAAGTAGAATTTGAGATTTCACTCAAAATCCAACAGAGTTAATAGTTTTTCAGGATTTCAGGATTGGGGGGATTGCAACGTTTCCATTGGATTTTTCATGTACGAGGGTATGGAACTAGTATTTAATAAAGAGCACCAAACCCCCTATGTACTTTGATGTTAGTGGCATTGGTTGTCGATCTCCTCTATCATTACTCTACTAAAAATATACATGCTCGTTTGTTAAGAAAGAAAGGCCTGGACTACTCTACTAGGGAGGGACAGATCCAATACTTCCATTTCCATCTCGAATTCCTTCTATAAAGTGGCTACTTCACTGAAACAAAATCTTGACATGACATGTTATGTTTTTTCTATCTTATTTTAATGCCTAAATAGTTATACTGATGATGAAGATCCCAATATAGGCAATGCTTTTGATGATATGTAGGCATGTTGTAGCATGATTTTTTTTGGATGCTAGAGGCCATTTAGAGCCTATTTGTTGATTTAGAGATGGATTGTACTCGATGCTATTTTGGTTATGTGCACCCTGACATGTTATGTAAATGAGAACTTTTGCATATTTGTGTATAAATGGTTTGGATTCATAAGGATGCACATGAATATATATGTTTTTCTTTAAAATATGAATATTTTATGTGTTTTTGGTAAACCGGTTTTTTATCGGTTCTGGTCCGGTTCCCGGTCCACAAGGTTTTCCGGTCCACAAGGTTTTTTGGTTCAATCATCGGTTCGGTTCTGATAACATTGCTTAATATCTCCATGAAAGAACTAGTATTTGATGTATTGATGCAGTTTGAGACAAGCTAAGGGCTTGTGATTATGTCTTCCTAATTGAGAGGAAGTAAAGAATCTCCTCTATGCTTTAGAGGAAGTAAGGATCTCCTCCTTGGTTGAGAGGGTGTGATGATGGACACCATATTCTCCATGTATCATGCACTAGATTAGGACTAAAAACCGTAAGTCTAGTGAAGGTACTAGGAGGGAGAATGGAGGATTGGATAAGTATCTAGGATTGGTACTCCTTGAGGATTGAGAATTCAAGATAGGAAGAAGTCCCATGGATCGACACTCTTTGAGGATTGGACAGGGAATCCAAGACAAGAGTGGTCGAAGAGGACCGATATTCTTTGAGGATTTGGAATTCAAGATAAGAATAGCCCTGGAAGGACATACCCGGTGAACATCCACATGGGGTATGTGTAGTGTGGTGTCTCACTTAAAGTCTCCCAACATTGTGCTCTGATCTAGTGGAGAGATAGAGATTGTTATTCAAGGCCTTGCTATGTTGACAATGCTGGTTATGATGTTGATGCTTAAAGATGGCTTATCAATCCGACTCTTCTTATGAGAATACTTCAATTTGAGAATCCTTGTAACTCATGATGGGATAATGAATACCTCCCTAGTTAAGAGGGAGTGGTGGAGAATGTAACTAGATTTGGTCTTCATAATGACTTTTGTAATCATGGCATTGTATATTTTATGTAAAAAGAAAAATAATTTTATTTGTTCAAGCATGGGTTTCATGCTCAAGTCTAGGTCAAAGCATGTTCTTCATGCTTCTAGGGATTGTTGAGTCAAAGAAGAACATTTTCATGTGTTATAGTCCCATTTGGACTCTTTGCAACAAAAGAAAATTATTATTTTTGTGTCAAGGAGAGTCATTTTGTCCTCCAAGGCCAAGTCGGCCCTGCCATGATGAGTCGACCCTGCCATGACAAGTCGGCCTTGTTGGAGCACCTCTTCGCTCTCCTAGATGAATATAAATGGAGGGAACTTTGTCCTCATTTGGACACACAATTGACGAGTTTGATCTTTGTATTGGACAAGAAGAAAAGAAGAGCAAAGGACAAGGAAGAAGGAGAAAACCCAAGGAAGAAGAAGAAGATCCAAAATTTTGACTAGTTTGCTCACACGTGCAAAGGATCTAGGGTTCTTGCGCGAGTTTCAGGGCTGAGGATTGCAGGTTCGATTTGCAGACCTGAAGTAGAGGGCCAAGATTTTGAGTTGAAGCAGAATTTGTGGAGTTTGACCATGTTTTACTTGGTAAACTTTGACTTGTTTGAGGAAGGCTTTTGGAGAGCTGACTTGGTGCTTGGAGGAGGTTTGTTCTTTGGTTCTTGGAGGTCTCACTTTGATTTGATTCTATAAGAAGAGATAATTCTTTTTGAGTTTTCCGCTTGGAGGGGTTTTCCCCTAGCTTGGAGCCTATATCTTGTGTTCTCTGTGTTTTTGTGATCTTCATGCATTTTATGTTTGGTAATTGCTTGATGAAGAAGAAATAATAAATAACAAAAGGCAAACAAATACCACAAGTAATTATCAAGTAAGGAGAATTAACCCTAATCGTCAATTACCTTGATTCTCCAACAAGTAGTGCAAAAGGATGAGATCTAGCTCCTATATCTAATGTATCACAATCTTTTCTTCAGCAACCCGAATGAGCTTGAGCATCGAATAATTATTGATTTTTTTTTTCTTTTTCTCTTTTGAAGAAAATCTAATACTGATATTACTGGAAAGAAAGTAATTGTCCTCTCTTCATAGGGTATATAGAAAGCCATCATTATAAATATAGCATTTTCTCCACCTACCTGAGAAAGTAGGGAAAAAGCCTGAGATCTAGCTCCTATATCTATTGTCTTACAGTCTTTTGTTCAGGGATTCATATGAGCTTGAGCATCAAATAGCTATAGGATATAGGATTGAGAAATCAGCTATATAACTTGATACTCGTTGGGGTTATTTAGGGAGCCCTTAGGATGTTTCCTTTAAACTTTCTTAGCATCACCCAATTGACCTTGAGGGAACTAGGGACTAGGAAATTTGTCCATCACCACGCCTGGCCTGCATGTGCAGCACTATGCCAGAACCACTGCAGCTTGACCAACCGGTCAATCCCTTAGTGACAAGGTTGGGGTTATTTATTTTGTCTTTTCTTTACCTGTTATTCTTTGGTTTACTTGTAAGCTCATGTCATATGATTTATTTCTAAGAACATAGGCGCAATGGAATAGGCTTTGTTGGTTGGAATGATTTGTTATCATGTTGAGACACTCACTCATCAAACTGCAGGTTATGGACAACCACAGGGAAGGTAGACCAACAATCATCAAGACAGCAAAGCAACTACTAAAAGAGGATGGCTGGAAAGGCTTTTATAGAGGGTTTGGTCCACGCATGCTGAACATGTCTCTGTGGGGCACTTCCATGATAGTGACATATGAAATAATAAGTGGGGCTCATCAGTCTGCCTTTTGAACCCTTGGTGAAATTTAATACTATAAAATATATATGCACTTTCTCCTGAATTGTCTGTTTATGCATGCTATTTTCTTCTTTCTAGAAACCAACTAGTCAATTTTCAGGCTTTTTGTCATATATTTCAACGTGCTAAATATATGGAGTACTTAATATATGAATTATCCTAAAAGATAATATTTTGTGCTGTATCTTGCAGAGCGATTATCAGTCAAGGATCCCTGATCCATCTGAGTCTCTGTAATGGAGAGGTTTTAATGAAGAGAGATCTTAATTCTTCCCTGTAGTGGGCATTCTAAGATGGTTATATTTAATTTGGAGAGGAGTAGAGCCAAACGGGAATTCTGTCAGACTGAGATATTCAAGGAGGATATCACACTTGATCCATGATTTGAAATTCAAATTGCATGTATATTTAAGGTAATGCTGGCTTAACTTTAGTTTTGTATATCTACAAATGAAAACACACAAAATATCATGAAGATGTGGTAGGCTACTGATTTCTCTAATAATCAGTTATGTTTTTTTTTGCATTCGAATTTAGTTTTCAAAATAAGTAAAGGAGCTTTCAAATCCAACATTGCCTTTCTTATTTAAACTCAAACTGTTATTTGCAGGTGCCTTTGCTTTGACCAATACCAGTGCTACTGAATACCACACAGATGGGTTTAAATCCTGGTTTTGCAAGACCTTATGTTATCTGCTTCGAAAGACAAATTTAAACCTTTATGGAGAAGCAAAATTTGTTTTATTTCTTGATTGAGATGTACTATTTTTTCATGATCCTTGGGCAAATATTTGAATTGATTTTCTCTTTAGTTGATTGTTACAATTCATTCAACTAACAAATCAGCAGAGATTTTATTTTTCTCCGCTTTTTCATGTATTTTACACTCATGCCATTTGGTTGGGGTATACTGCAACAGGAATGGAACCCTGGTGGATGGCTTGAAATTTTATCAACCTCTCTAGGGAATCAGCATCCCTTTGGCAAGTAGTAGTTAGAACATGGTAATTGTTAGTTGCACTTGTTAGATGGAAGTTAGTACTGCTAACGGGATTTTATACATCACTTGGCTTAATTTCTATAGGTTTGAGAGAATCAAAAGCCCAAGTGCATTTAGTGATAGATGTGCCAATCTCCTCCTCTTGCAACAGTTCCCTCTGAATAAATAGAAGTATTGGACATGGTATAAAGTTTAAACCATCCAACCTTTAAACATTGTATACAAGTTCACGCAGAGGTTACAACTGAGTATATAATTTGTGAATGCGTTATCAGTAAGTACAGAAATTCTCCCTCAAGCAAGTAAGCACATGGCTTTATTCATATGCCGACAACATCCACTTTGACGACTGCTTAGGATTACAGTGGAAATTTAAGCATAATACTAGCCCAGCAATGATGAATGCTGATAGGCTTATGACATTGATGCAAGCAATAAAAACAACTATGGCAACTAGAAACCTTTAAACATTGTATACAATTTCACACAGAGGTTACGACTGAGTATATAATTTGTGAATGCATTATCAATAAGAACAGAAATTCTCCTACAAACAAGTATGCACATGGCTTTATTCATATGTGGACAACATCCACTTTGGCGACTGCATAGGGTTATCGTGGAAATTTAAGCATACTACTAGCCTAGCCATACAAGTTAAATTGTTGATGATTGTTGATAGGCTTAAGACACCGAAGCCAGCAAGAAAGACAACTGTGGCATCTAGTTTGGCAAGAATTCAAATCTTAGGGTTTGGAGTCAGCTATGTGGCTTTAAAAGCTTTTTAATAGTGCAAATAATTGCAAATCCTCAAGTACCTCAATAAATTTAATCACAGCCTTTATTAAATAGTGATGAAGAATATTCTTGTTTATTAAGTTTTGAACATATACATAAAATTTGTAATAAAAAAACTCTAAAATGTGATACCCTCTTTCCAATATAGACATGCTTATCGACATAACAAGGTTGGTTGGACATGAACGTGTGAAGCTGTTGGAATTATGGAATGCATATTATAAGTGGACTACTATTAAGATCATCTCATCTACTCACCTCAACTTAGTGTCATGTGATAGTGAATTATCTGTCAAATAAAGAAAAACACGGCTAGGTTAATTAGAAAAAGTTTAAATGCACTCACGAGAATCAAAATGTTACCAATGGAAAATCATACCTACATGCTGTGTTCAACCCCCTAACCTAACGATTAAGACGTGAGGATTTTCATTTGAAGTTGGACCTAGGATTTAGAATGAAACCTCTTTGGTCAGTTGAGACCCCTCGTAATCTTGTTGAACAAACAATAAATGTAAAATCAATAAATCGACTATTGTTTTATTCTTTATAATAGAGGGCATCAAAGTATGCTTGCATGTTGGATCATGTGATGCTGAACTCAACCTAGTCTAAGCAAACACAAAATG
Source organism: Pinus albicaulis (assembly GCA_034641835.2). Classification (NCBI taxonomy): domain Eukaryota; kingdom Viridiplantae; phylum Streptophyta; class Pinopsida; order Pinales; family Pinaceae; genus Pinus; species Pinus albicaulis. The sequence continues at coordinate 1,072,505,641 of CM076577.1, forward strand.
TGATTGGTGTTTTATTCATTGTCGAGTTTTATAATTTTTTTTTTTCATATCAAACTATATATCTCTTTCAAAAGGAACTAACCAACCTAGATCCGTCTTAACCTTGTATCTATCAAACATTAAGGTGGATCAAATCTCTCGAAGTGCAAACCTTTTTTTTGAGTGCAAAACTTGAAGAAATGTTTACACCTCGAGATATTTGATCCCTCTCGGCACTTGATAGATCCAGGGTTAAGATGGATCTAGGCTGGTCTCAATTGTGTGTTCTCATGGAAAATTTGTTGAACATCTAATTATTCTAATAATTTTAAATATGCTAAATATGTCTAAGATTAATTTGGTCATTTTTATTTTAAATTTGCTTAGTTACCTCAGTTTGTTGAGGTAATAGAGATTGTTAATAACTTGAATGATGAAATCAAAATTTTGAATGCAAAGTGACAATGTAACATTGTTGAATGATAGAAAATTTGAATATTAAGATTGCAGTCAGTTACAAATAGTTTTCGTTGTGATCAATCTCAAACTATTTTCTTCTACTATTCTTATTGCCACACCTGTTAGTTTTACCATATGAATCATATGAAAACGACAGTTGAAATTTTAGACCTTTCAAACTTTAACTCAAACTATTATACTGAATGTCATACCTTGTCTCTCTTGCTCTCCAATATTAATAGTAGCTTTCTCCAAAGTCAATAATTGTGACTTAGCGAGTGTTAAATCCCAAGTAAGTTTCCATGGAAATTGTTTTCTATTACCTTGTTTGAATGCAAAGTGACTAACAATGTTGAATGATGGAAAATGAGAATAATAAGAATATAATCAACTACAAATAGTTTACAGTTTGAAGAAGCAAACATTTCAAGTAAGTGAACATTTTATTTAAGATGAAAATTCAAGTATTTTATTTATGGTTGAATTATTGTAACACAAAATCAATGCTCGTCGTCAATAAATTTTTTTTGCTTAGACTGAAATTAATGCATCTAGTGCAAACATTTAGATATAATTAGAAATCAACATCGACACTGAAATCAATGTATCTAGCGCGCACAATCAAATAGGATTAGAAATCAACATGTACCCAGAAATCAATGCATTTAGTGCAAGCAATCATAAGATTAAAAATCAACAATTCCACTTAAATCAATATATCCAATGCAATTAATCAAATAGGATTATGAATCAACATCTACACTAAAATTAATGCATCTATTTTAGTGAAAAAACAAAATATTCATGGCTTTCTAAATCTAACTTCCTTTACCTTTTGTAAAAGCCTTACATTCTCTTCCTCTATGGTTAATAATGTTCAATATTATATAATGCAATATAATATATGCATTTCTCTCTTTCTTCTCCCCTCTCTCTCCCCCATCCATCTCCGTGTTGATCTTCCTCCCTCTCTACTGCTCTCTCTCCCCTACCTCTCTCTCTCTCTCTTTCTCTTTGCCTCTCACTAGTCTCTCGGTCTCTCTCTTCTTCCCTCTCTCTCTCTTTGCCATCCATATCCATATCTCCTTTGTTTCTCTATCTCAACCCACCAAACACACTCTCTTTCTCCATATCTATATATCTCTCCCTCCCTCCCTCTCTTCGTCTCTCTCTTCTTCCCTCTCACCTCCCTCCATTTATATATATATCTCCCTTTGTCTCTCCTTTGTCTTACCCTGCATACATACACACTCTCTCTCCATATCTATCTATTTATCTATCTCTTTCTTTCTCTCCCCCTCTCCCTCTCCCTCTCCCTTCCCCTTATCTCTCTCTCTCCCCTCTTGCTCTCTTCCCTCCCTCACTCTCTCTCCATCTCTCCCTTGTCACTCCCTCTCTCTCTCTCTCTCTTCACCTTTTTCTCTCCATGTCTTTCTTCTTCCCTCCCTCTCTTTCCATCTCTCAAGTCCCCTCTCTCTCTTTCTTTCCCACCTCGCATTGTCTCTCCCCCCATCACTCTCTCTCTCTCTCTCCACCCTCCAACTCTTCAATATCTCCTTCTCCAACTCCATCCCTCCCCCTCCATCTCTCCTTTTCTCTTTCCCCTCCTCTCTCTCTTCCTTCTTTTCTCCCCCCCTTCCCTCTCTCTCTCCCTCCCTTGTCACTCCCTCTCTATCTCCACCTCTATCTCTCCGTCTTTGTTCTTCCCTCCCTCTCTCTCCCCCTCAACTCCATCTCTCTCTCTTTCTCTCCAAGTCTGTCACTATCTCACTCTCTCCACCCCCCATCTCTCTCCAGCTCTATCACTATTTCATCTCTCTCTCTTCGTTGTTGTTTTATGGTAGCATCTGATGTGCTCTAACCTTGTAATTTTGTATATGGGCTAAGACACACACATTCCATAATACCCATAAATGATTTTGGAAGATTCCACTTAGAGATGGTTTAATTAAAATAATTAATTGTTTTTTTAATGTTTCCCTAAGTGTAAACTTAGGGAAATTGATTAATTAAAGGGTATTAATTAAACTTAGTGTGCATCTTTTAAAAAAATTCATGGATCACCTCCAAGTTAATCTTAGCCCTTGATTATGTTTTAATCTTGGCCGTTGAAGGTTCAACAAAAGAATGTAAGGAGGGTGAGGGGCCTATGGAAAAACACATCAGACAGAGGAAGAATCAAGAGTTTGATTTCTTCAGTGAAAGGAAGAATCGAAGTGATTCTCATTTGCAGAGAGGGGAAGGTGAAATCTCCAGGAGGGAGAATTTATGAAGCATAGAAAGTGTATGAAGAGGAGTGAGAGAGGAGCCAAAGCATCAACGCAGAGTTACCTTAACAACAGTTATGATGGGCTAGTGCAAAGAAGCAGAGGGAGCTTCAGTTTCTGTTGGAGGGGCGACTGAGGGTTCATCCGGTTTCAGGAGAAAAATTCTGGAAGGAAGGAACACTCTGGTCTCACACAACATCAAGCATAGAAGCAACCACGACAAGCAACAACAGTAGTGACGTAGTGATAGCGTGAGTGACACAGTCACTGTGTAGAAATCACGCAGAGGCAGTTAGTGTGGGTGCAGGTCAGTGTCGGAACTTCATGGTGATGTGAGAATTGTCTCACTCAACCTTATCATAATTCTTCAGGTGATTGATTGACATTTACAATCACACATTTGTACTCATAATTTTTGCATAATAAAGAAACCTTCAGATCTGCTGCACAGGTTTTCCCACATTGGGTTTTTTCGGGGACAATTGTCCAAAAATAACGGCGTCTATGTATAATTACTTGTGCTATTTTTATATGTGATTTGTTAATCGTGAAGTCTACAACATATTTTATTTTGTTATTTAACACAAGAGAAATGTTAAATAATTGTGTTTAACAATGCAATAAAAGAAATTCAATAAGTAGCTGAAGTAGAATACTCCATTATAAAATTTTCACATGGTATCAGAGTTGTCAGATCCAAAGGAAGCAAGGTCAGAAAAGGGATTGCGTAAACCAGAAGCTTCAGAGGGGATGCAACACAGAGAGAAGAAAGCATAGATAAGTATGACATACTTAGATGTTTTATCCTCTAGGTTAAAAGAGGATGGTACATGCCTATCAAGTTTAGCATCTACAGGAATATGGTATATTGATAGCAGGGCTTCAGCTCATATCACTGGAGTACGAGAATACTTCTCGAGCTATAGGGAAGAGCAGATGAACTTCTAGATCACTATGGGCAATAACACGAAGTGCACTCCAGTTGGGAGAGGATTCGTAGTGTTTCAGATGGAAACCAGAACCAATGTTAAGATCACGGATGTACTACATGTGCCAGGGCTTGGGATGAATCTAATCTCAGTATCCCAGTTGCAGGACAAAGGGTATGACATACACTTTACCGGAAAGAAAGTATATGTCAAACATCCCAGTTGGAAGCAAACAAGGCAGATCGGAGTCAGAAGCAACAAACTATACAGGTTGCAGATCAAAACCCCAATGACACTAGTTAGTAGTAATCTCGAAGACAAGAAAGGGTTGAATGAACTTTGGCATAGAAGAATGGGGCACCTGCATCACGGTGCATTGAAGATGCTTAGAGAAACAGTTGATGGGGCACTTGTTCTCAACACGGAGCATGATGATGTATGCCGAGGATGCGTACTTGGGAAGTACGCTAAGGCAAATTTTCCCAGAAGTGAAAACAGGGCAGCAAGCATCTTGGGATTGATACGCTCAGATATCTGTGGACCAATGTCCACTAATGCTCTCAAAGGTGGAAAATATTTTGTCACATTCATTGATGATCACTCCAGGAAGACTTGGATCTACTTCCTGAAGACAAAAGATGAAGCCTTTGAAAAGTTCAAAGAATTCAAGGCTCTTGTTGAAAATATGACGGGGAAGAATATCAAGACATCACGTTCAGATAATGGTGGGGAATACATAGATGGAGACTTCACATATTTCTGCGCAAAGGAGGGCATTAGGAGAGAGTGGACTACGCCATACAATCTAGAGTAGAATGGTGTGGCGGAACGAAAGAACAGGACAATTGTAGGAGCAGCCAAGGCCATGTTATTTGACCTTGATTTACCCCAATATTTATGGGATGAAGCCCACAACACGACATTGTATATTCAGAACAGGACACCTCATAGAGCATTGAGGAAGAAGACTCCTGAAGAAGTTTTCACAGGGAAGAAACCAGAGGTAGGGCATCTTCGGATCTTTGGTAGCATGGCATACTGTCATATACCCATTAAGAAGAGAATCAAGATAGATCAAACTGTAGAAAGGGGGTATCTTGTAGGGTACAATGACACCTCCAAGGCATATAGGATCTATATTCCTAACAGTAGGAAGGTTTTGATAAGACGCGATGTTAAGTTCATGGAGGATAGAGCGTTTTAGAAATCGCGTGATATGCCGGCAAAGGATCAAACTACAGAAGTTCCCTTGGTCCAAGAACAACAGGGGCATCAAGAAGAATAGACAGGAAGACATACTTTAGTACCAAGGACATGTACTAACATTTTCACAGAGGAAGATCAGGAAGATACTCAGTCCGAGGAGCTATTAGATCGGGAGGAAGAGTTGAGAGAGCAGCCTTCCACCAGTGGTCGGATCAGCAGGGAAGCTCAGCAAGTCCTGAGGGACGCAAAAAATTTCACTGGGACTCCCAGGAATGGGAAGAGACAACGCAAACCTCCTAACAGGTAACAGGCCTTAGTGGCTCAAGTAGAGGAACTTTCCAGCTTCCAAGAAGTTGTTAAACACCAAGTATGGGTAGATGCCATGATAGAAGAGTACGCTTCTATCATGACAAATGATGTCTGGGAAGTTGTACCCAGACCTCATAGCAGATCAGTTGTTGGATCACGTTGGATCTACAAGATCAAGTACGTTGCAGATGGCAGTGTAGAGAAATACAAGGCAAGGTTCATGGAAAAAGGGTATGCTCAAAAGGAAGGCATTTACTATGATGAGACCTTCGCACCAGTTGCCATATATACCTCCATTCGGACTATCGTATCTTTAGCTGCACAGATGGGATGGGAGATTCATCAAATGGATGTCAAGACAACGTTCTTGAATGGAGAAATTGAGGAAGAGGTATATATTGAACATCCAGAGGGTTTTGAGACTCATGAAAGGAGGTCTCATGTATGCAGATTAAAGAAAGCCCTGTATGGGCTTAAGTAGGCTCTGAGAGCATGGTACGGTCGGATAGATAACTATTTGCAAAAGATGGGATTTGTCAAGAGATGCAGATCCCAATATTTACTACTTGCTGGTAGAGGATGAGCCATTGGTACTAGTACTATATTTAGATGATCTGTTTCTCACAGGATCATCTAGGCTCATCAAGGATTGCAAACGAAATGTAGATGTTGAATTCGACATTAGGATTTGGGGTTGATGCACTACTTCCTAGGATTGGAAGTTTGTCAGAAAGATGGAGATATCTTCATGGGACAGGAGAGGTATGCCTTGGAAATTCTGAAGAGGTTCAGAATTCAGGATTGCAGGCCCATGGCCACCCCCATAATCACTAATCGGAAAAAGATAGATGCATTAGAAGATACAGAGGTAGACCCCACCTTATATAGATAACTCATTGGGTCATTGATGTATCTGGTTAACACCAGACCAGACATTTGCTTTGCTGTCAACACTCTTAGTCAGTTCATGGTGGAACCCAAAAGAGTGCACTTAGCCGCAACAAGGCACGTCTTGAGGTATGTACGAGGAGACCGGTGGTCACTACGTCCACATAAACTATTCGGGAAGATCCACCTGAAGGGATCACTCCTTGCTGACTCATTAGCAGAGCCTAACTCGCATTGAGGGAATTGACCTCGTGACCTCCCATTAGCAAGGTGCTTGCCTCTTGACACAACAACGTTGTGCTATGCAAGACATTTCCATTAGTTATTATAATTATATGTATATATGTATTAGAAAATGCAACATATATTATATTACACAAATGTATAAACTATAATAAAGATGTATTATCAAGTCATAAATATAAAAAATAAATGTAAAAAATTCACCGAGTGAAAAATCAATGTAATTAATAATTTTATTTTTTGAGATAAAAAGTTTTGAGTCATTCCAGTTTCTAGATTTCACACATAAAAAATTGCAAATTTCTCTCGAAATTGATTAACTATATAGTTATAGTCTATTTCATGAAAATTTCATTGTTTTATTATTGATGAAACTTAAAAAAACTGTGATTAATATTTTTACGTTTTGAGCTAAATGATATAGGAATTCCAATTTCTAGATTTCAGGCATAAAAACATGCAAATCTCTCTTTAAATTGATTAACTATATAGTAATAGTCCATTTTATGATTTTTTCATTGTTTTATTACTGATGAAAATATTATAAGCATTCTAGATTTTACAAAAAAATAATGGAAATAATTAAAATTTAGTAAACTATTTATTTAAAGAATTCATATTGGGGTGATTTTACATTTACACATAATCAAATTTCTCTTGCTATAGTTTAGCGAGTTCACAAAATTTTAGGAATTAATAAATTGTAATACTATTTATTATTTGGAAATGAGAATAATATTGTATTCGAGGTGTAATTTTCTAACGTTTTGAATATAAAGGCACAACAACATAATGAAAAAACATATGGTAGGATTGGTGTGGGTGGATTTTTATTCCCTTAAAAGATTTGATTGATTTTATTATATGGGAAAATGGGAACCTTGAAGTGAATTGGGGGATCACGTAGGTTTGGTTAAAAAACGGGCGGTATTTTTGATATCATATGAAGAATGATTGTAGAGTTGTCATTCAAGTAGGAACTCATCAACAAACTAATAGGGTAGTTGAGACCAAAGATGTCATTCTTGATTGCCTTTGGTGGCATTAAAATCCTTTGGCCAGTCTTCTCATTGCCAATAACTCCACAAGGATTGTGCCTAAATTGAACATTTAGTGTGGGAGTCACCCTTCCAATATATGCAATTTTTGTAATTACACAACATGCATGCTTCTAAGAAAATACTTTTTTGTATTTTTATTCTCTTAGAAGGCTTACATGGAGCATAATTGATAGATGCATTAGTTTATCTAAAGGTCATCACATTTAAACACTACATTGTGCAACCTTTTTCTATCTCAATTTGTCTAACAAAAGGTAACCTTGAACAGGGTTTATCTTTCAATCTAGAATTCCTTTTTAGCTTCAACCTCATTTTTTTTAGTTTCATAGTTAAAATTCATGTTAAAAATAATTTAGATGCATAAATTTCAACCAATTTTTGCACTTAAAGAGTTTTCATCTGATCCATTAATGGAAAAAAGATCTAGAATGATGTTCAAACATTTAGAAGAGATCCAAGATAATGAGGACTACATTGAAGACTGATTTCAAAACAATGACTACATCACAACCTTCTTTCCATTCTTCAACAAATCCTAGCACCTAATCCAAATGTACTAGTGATCTCTCATATCCTAATGAACATTGAGGTATATTTTTCAAATTTAGATGTGAGCATTCTAGAGATTTTGATCCGTAAATTGATTCACCGGAAATACTCATATACTTGAAAAAAAATTAAAATGGGATAGGATAGAATATGAAAATAATACCAAGCTTGATAAAGTTTTTGAGTTTTTGAAATTTTTGTTTTGAAATTTGATTTCATTTTTTGAAAAATTTCATTTGGTGGGGTAGTAAGAGCCACCTCATTCACTAACCATTGGAAGGAAAATATACAATAAAAGGGATGTTTGTGAAGAAGGCAAACACGTGGAGTTTCAAGAGCTAGAAATTTAAGGTTTGAGATCAATTCTTTTTACTTTGTCTTTCAAATTTCAGATTTCAATTACATAAATAATTCCTGAGTATGATATCTTCTTGTAGCTTGTCGCAAATTGGAAGATAAAGAAGGAAAATTGGAGAAGTTAGCCTTGAAATGAAATTTTGCAATAAAATTCATAGATATGAAAGAAATAACTAGGAGATCTAAATTTACTATTCATTCTAAAAAAAAAATTGTTAAGATTTTGATCTCCAACTCAATTAATTTTGTCTCAAATCTTGCTAAAACAATTTCTAAAAAAAACGTAATTAATTTTTTCAAAAATTTAAAATAGATTCTTTATTTAAATTAAAATAAATTCATTTAAAAATTTAATAAACCAAATATTGAAAAAAAAACCGTATAAAACAAACAAAACAAAAAAATAAAACATTGAAAAATAAAATAAAACAAACAACACAACACAATGTATAACCAAAAAAATAAAAAGCACTAAAAAAAAAAATCATGAAAAAAAAACAAATAAAAAAAATGAAAGCGTTGATAACACACACAAAACAATATATTAAAAAATAACAAAACCAAAACAAAAATAAAAAAAATATAACAAAACCAACTACAAATCCCACTATGTATATTATTGTATATACACAAGGGTGAAATAATACAAAACAAATAAAAACCCCATAGGGCCAAACAAACAATAAATAAAAGTGATTTTTTTGCTATCGTTTTGTTTTATATAAAACGAAACGAAACTATTTAAAAAAAAAAACTCTGCATAAAAAATGAACTATTAAAAAACCAAATGCATAATAAATAACTAGCAACTCCATTGCAAGGATTCGACCTCCTGTAAATAATCATCACTGTGCCATTCCATGAAACAATGGTGTTCAACTCTAGTAAAGTGGTATGGTGCAAATATGTCCTGAATTTGGCAATTTTCTCCACTTTTCAACTCTACAAATAAAATTTCAACTACCATATGAGTTCATTGAATGATTAAATTTTGATTCGGCGGATAGAGAATGAGTTCAAATCAAAATTAAATATCTTGGTGTCTATTTAATTAATGCGTAAGGGTTACATAGTTTGTAGACATGTCTGAGGTTTTGGATCAAATACGACAAAAATCCCAAAATGAAGTTCGCATGCGTTCATCATTTTGTCAAATTGTTAGCTATTTTGTCGCATTGTTAAGTTTCTAAAACTTAAATAAAGTTTTCTTTATTACAAATCACATGTGTACCTTGTGATTTAGTGTATAGTGTTGTATACATGACCAATAGGGCATGAGTTCAAAACCGATAGAGGTGAATTGTTAACTATTTGACAATCCTTAACTAGGTGAAAATTTCGCTGCCACATGAAAACATTGGATTGGTCCACGTGGCAGCATAGTATTGAACAACATTGCATAACTGTCACCCAATTGTCTGCCACATCACCCTATCAAGTCAACTCACCACATAGACACCATGCCACGTTAGCAGTTGACTAGTCATCACCATGTCATTGCCACGTCAGCCTGCCGCATCACCATTTTCCACATCATCCGTATAGTCCATGTGGCACCTTTTGGATCTTCCACGTGGCACCCCTGCCTCATTTTTTCTTGTTTTCCTAAATCTTCAAATGACCAACTTTCTCATACAATGTCCGTTTGAGGCGATTCAAGCATCGTAGGAAAAATATTGATGAGATCTACGTGATGGGATAATTTTCATCATCATTTGAGACATTAAAAATTTGGTAATTTTTTTGCAACAATTGGACCTCGAAAAATCAACAAATCATTAAAAAATGTTTGTGATGTGAATTTTATTTAACCTAGTTTTTGAATAACTTCAAATGAAGAAGTTATTAATGAAACACTGACGAGTAGTCCAAGGTGCACCATTTCCCGATAGGTAAAACTGCATTTCATTTTTATTTATCTTCCTTGAATTTGTCATATTAGCACTATTTATGATTTTTTTGCATATATATCGTATGAAGAGAGACTGATAAATTCTCTCATTCGAGAATATTACGTTTTAATTCAGAGAAATGCTAAGTTTTTGTAGGTTTCAAGATGATCAAAGAAGATAAATCTATGTACAATTGGTTTTTAGAACCAAATTCTTTCAAAAAGTTGTCTCAATGAAATTTTGAAGAATTCAAGTCCATGTCAGGTCCCATACATCATGTCATTTCTACCAAAAGAAGCCTTTATAAATCCAATTATTTCATGACATACTCATTCATTTTCCTCTCTCTAAGGAATTCATGTTAAGGTCCTAATTCCCAACTTCCTATCACCACCAAATCATGACTTCAAACATATTTTCCATTTGCAAGTTCTATAATTTCCTGCCTCACTTACATTTCATCCCTAACCCATGAATAAATTTATTCAACTTGCTTACATGTTGAGTTTCCCCATTGTTATTTTCTTGTCTACTAAATAAAATCTGCTTGATAAATGCAAATATTTCATCTATGGCCCTCTAAATCATTGTTTTATACCTGTGTTAGACGACAGGGGGATTCAATAAGGACCTCCTTCTAACAAGTATTGACCCATCGACTTCAACACATTATTTGGGTTTAGGACTAGATTTCTTTTTAACACCTTGAGGCCTGCATGCCTTAATGAGAAATTGTCTCGCCAATGAATATTGGAAATATATCAATGTCCCCTATTTTTTGGATCTTCTAGGTGACTCGACTTTGACTCATTTATTCATACCTAGTAAGATGTACTTTGACATATTGAATCTCATTGACATTAATGGTGAGTAGTCTCGTGTTGGTTAACAATATTCATTAATCATCGGTAATCCAACAATTTCTTTCTATGCTCGACATTATCAAAATTGATTCACATAGATAAGAATTATGCTACAATTGTGGATATGAATGAAGACGAAGAAGAAGAAGATCGTATTCTTGCACTTCACATTTCATGATCGAGTGGTAACAACCAATATCTCACACATATTGACTTTTAGGTAGGTGAAGGTGTGATATTTTCTATTCTTTAATCATTTACTCCTTGAATACTAAAAGATATGTATTTTGAATTTTCACATGAAAAATTCCTTTCCTCATTTTCCAGTGATAGAGAACACCTTCAGTTGGGGGGTCCATCACCATTTTTTCCATATCACTTGACCAACATGATTTTTCAAACTGAATGATGTTATTTGATTCAAAGATGGATATGTTTTGTAAAAGATTCAAATATGAGCAAGGATCGATTGATATGTATATGAATAAGTCTTCATTGTGAATACATTCTTAAATATTATTTGTTGCAACAAGAAGAAGAATATAAGAAAAGAGTTGTCACAAAAGAACCAACATTTGAAATATTTATGGTTGCTTCACAGGAACCAACCATAAGAGCTGCCACTTAGATATCTTTTAGATAAAGAATACTTTTCAAAAGATGTAAGTCTTGCAAAAGTACTTCAAGTCACAAAGTGACTTGTTGAAAAATATTCAAGGGTATAGAAAAGAGAAAGAGCTATTGAAAATGAATTTAGAATAAATGCAATGTTGCATGAGGACATGAAAAATATTCAATTTAGGGGAATGTTGGGTCTCCAAAATTTCATTCATTTCACCCTCTTTTATTTCACTTTTCTTTAGAATTTACCATATTCCGCAGCTCCATAACCATGCACTAAAACCATCTTCATAATTAAATATGGGTTTAGACACATTAATTTCCAATACATTTATTTTGGTATTTTGAGTGAAATTATGGTTAAATATTAGAAAAATAACATGTATTCACTTATATATAGAAGTTGGATGAGTTTTGTGATGTTTAGTCATATTTGAAGATTCCAAAATAGTCATATTTGACCTCCTAGTCTCAAATTCAAATTTCCTCTTCAAACTCTTGGAGGTTTAAAAAAGAATTGAGATCATTGGTCAAATATATTTCATGGAGAAAGATCATGAAATTTTTTATAAGTGTCTCCTATCAAAGCTAAGGGATATTTGTGATAGGATATGAAGAGATGCTAATTGCTAGTTGTCAACACATGGTTGTAACCACATGATATATTTGTGGATCTAGGAGATATTTGAGGATCTACATTTATGAATTAGTTATCCTAGTTTTTGTATAAATATGAGTGCCTTATCCTCTCAAAATGTGTGAAAAGTTTGGGAAATATGCTCATGCTTTAATGTAGAGTTTTGGTTGTTAAGGATTGGCACTCTGCTCATGATTGATACAATGAATACCATTGTAATTAACTTTGATATGGTTGTGCCTTCATGTTGAAATATGATGTTTGATCAATAGTTTTCTCAACTTTCCACTTCTCATGCACTTCACGATGGCCACTTGATGAGTATGAGTGTATTTTAGTGTTTTATTTTTTCAAGATAGATTAGTTTCTTTTTCTGCAATGTTTATTTCAAGTCTTTTGATTAGATGCTTTGTTGCTCATTTCATTTAATGTTATTTTGTAGGTCAAGCATTATTGCTTTCATTTCATAGATTCATTATTGTTCAATTTGTTTGTTTTTAGATTCATAGATACTCATGAATGAGTCTAATTTGACAATGCATATATTTTTTAAAGAGCTTCCCGAATTATCCACAGTATTAAGGAACATAAGTCGACGTTTCGAATCCCAACGAGGATCCATCATCAGGGCATTAGAATGAAGAATTGAGAGAAGGGTTTTAGACCATTAATAGTGACCAATTTTCTGAAAAGAGCCGACCAAAGTTTTTTATAATTTTTATTTTTATTAGTTTTATTAATTTCATTTCTAATTTAATAAATTTTATTTTATTTTTATAATAATAACTACTAATTATAAAATTATACAGGTAAAATAATAAAATTATTAGAGGCAAAATAATTAATTAAATCAAAATTAATTAATATAAAATAAACTAACTAATATATTAATAATAATATTTATTTACTAAATAAATATTAATTAAGTTGATAATTATTTATTTTATTATATAGCTACTAATTTGGTTAATTTTATTTAAAAAGATATATTTAATTTATTATAATTTAATTTAGGAATTATACTAAGGTTAAAAAGATGCATATATTAGTAATTTCAATTGATCTCTCACTTCTTTCAGAAAAGACTACCTTTAAATTTCGTACTTTAAGAATTCAATGTTTTCTTAGTATAAGATTTGCTACTTTCTAGATTAAATTTACTTTCAAGTCTTTACTTTCATGTCATTATAATAGATTACTTTCATGTCATTATAATAGATTTACTTTCATGTTGATAAAATACATTTAGTTTCACGTCACTAGAGTAGATTTATTTTCATGTCAATAGAGTAAGTTTACTTTCATGCCAATTGTCATTTCTATTTCATAGAGTAAAATATTTTTTCCAAGTTCCAAATTTGAGATTTTAGGAAAAGAAAGTGTGTGCATACTCATCTTACTCATTTTTCATGAATACGATTTATCTCAGTCTTGTAATTTCTTTCAATAGAGCAGAATTTCCTTTTTGAAATTGAAAGTTGATTCCTAGCATATATTGTGCAAGTGTATTTTACAAGTTCATGAACCCCGGGTTTGACAATTTAATGACAAGTAATTTAACTAACAATTGAATTACCATACATTGTAGGCTTTATTCTTTTCCTCATTTTCCAATGACAGAGAACACCTTCAATTTGGGGGGAGGGTGGGGCTTCATCACCATTTTTTCCATATTACTTGATCAAAATGATTTTCTCAACTGACTGATGATGTTATATGATTCAAAGATGGATATTTTTTGTAAAAGATTCAAATTATGAGCAATGATCGATTGATATGTATATGAATATGTCTTCATTGTGAATACATTCTTAAGTATTATTTTATTTCAGCAAGAAGAAGAATAAAAGAAAAGCATTGTCACACAAGAGAAAACACCTGAAATAGTTATGGTTGCCCCAAAAGAACCAACCATAAGAGCTTCCACTTATATATCTTTCAGATAAAGAAATTTTTTCAAAAGATGCAAGTCTTTCAAAAGCATCTCAAGTCACAAAATGACTTATTGACAAATCTTCAAGTCTACATAAAAGAGAAAGAACAAGCGAAAATGATTTTAGAATCAATGCAAAGTTGCATGGCGACATGCAACATTTTCAGTTGGGGGATATGGTGGGTCTCCAAAATGTCATTCATTTCACCCTCTTTTCTTTAACTTTGCTTAAGAATTTACCATATTTCATAGCTCCATAACCATGCACTAAGACCATCTTCATAATTAAATATGGGTTTAGACATTATTTTCTAATACATTTATTTTGGTATTTTAAGTGAATTTATGGTTAAATATTAGAAAAATAACATGTATTCACTTATATATAAAAGTTGGATGAGTTTTGTGATGTGTGTAGGCATACTAGAAGATTCCAATACAATCATATTTGACCTCCAAGACTCAAATTCAAAATTTCTCTTCAAAATCTTGAATATTTGAGGAAGATTTGAGATCATTGGTTAAACACATTTCATTGAGAAAGATCATATAATTTTTCATAAGTGTCTCCTATCAAAGCTAGGAGAGATTTGTGAGAGGATATAAAGAGATGCTAATTGTTAGATAACAACACATGGTTATATAACCACATGAGATATTTGTGGATTTAGGAGAGATTTGTGGATATACATTTATGAATTAGTTATCTTATTTTTTGTATAAATATGAGTGCCTTCCCCTCTCAAAAGGTGTGAAACATCTGGGAACTATGCTCATGCTTCAATGTAGAGTTTTGGATGTTAAGGATTGGCACTTGCTTATGATTTATGTAATGAATACCATTATAATTTACTTTGATATGGTTGTGCCTTCATGTTGAAATATGGTGTTTGATCAATAGTTTTATCAACTTTCCACCTCTCATGCACTTCATGATGGTTAATGTTTCATTTTTGCAAGATAGATTAGTTTATTTTTCTGTAATGGCTATTTCAAGTGTTTGGATTATATGCTTTGTTTGCTAATTTTATTTAATGTTCTTTTTCAAGTAAAGCATTATTGCCTTCATTGTATAGATCCATTGCTTTTCAATTTATTTATTTTTAGATTCATAGATGCTCATTAATGATTATAATTTGACAATGCACATATTAGAATTTTCAAATGATATCTCAATGCTTTAAGAATATGATGCTTTCAAATTTCATAGTTTAATGATTCAATGCTTTCTTAGTATAGGATTTGCTGCTTTCTAGATTAAATTTACTTTCAAGTCATTAGAATAGATTTACTTTCCTATATATAAGATAGATTTGCTTTCATGTCACTAAAGTAGATTTATTTTCATGTCAATAGCATAAATTTACTTTCATGTCAATTGTCATTTCAATTTCATAGATTAAAATATTACTTTCCAAGTTTTGAATTTGAGACTTTTGAAAAAGGAAGTATGTGCATACTCATCTTAGACATTTTTCATGGATAGGTTTTATTTCTGTCTTGTAATTTATTTCAATAGAGTAGAACTTCCTTTTGAAATTGAAAGTTGATTCCTAGCATATATTGTGCAACTGTACTTCGCAAGTTCACGAATCCCGAGTTTGACAATTTAATGACAAGTAATTTAACTAACAATTGAATTACCCAAAAATTTTGGCGCTGTTGCGAGGGAAGTATACATAGGGTTTATCTTTCAATCTAGAATTCATTTTTAGCTTTAACCTCATTTTTTTTAGTTGCATAGTTAAAATTCATGTTAAAAATAATTTAGATGCATAAAATTCAACCAATTTTTGTACTTTAAGAGTTTTCATCTGATCCATTTATGGAAAAGAGATCTAGAATGATGTTCAAGCATTTAGAGGAGATCCAAGATAATGAGGACTACATTGAAGATTGATTTCAAAACAATGACTACATCACAACCTTTTTTTCATTCTTCAACAAATCCTAGCACCTAATCCAAATGTGCTTGTGATCTCTCATATCCTAATGAACATTGAGGTATATTTTTCAAATTTGGATGTGAGCATACTAGATATTTTGATCCGTAAATTGATTCACCGGAAATACTCATATACTTGAAAAAAATTAAAATAGGATAGGATAGAATATGAAAATAATACCAAGCTTGATAAAGTTTTTGAGTTTTAGAAATTTTTGTTTTGAAGTTTGATTTCAGTTTTTGAAAATTTTCATTTGGTGGTGTAGTAAGAGCCACCTCATTCACTAACCATTGGCAGGAAGATATACAATAAAATGGATGTTTGCGAAGAAGGCGAACAAGTGGAGTTTCAAGAGCTAAAAATTTGAGGTCTGAGATCAATTCTTTTTACTTTGTCTTTCAAATTTCAGATTTCAATTACATAAAGAATTCATGAGTATGATATCTTCTTGTGGCTTGTCGCAACCTGGAATATAAAGAAGAAAATTTGATAAGTTAGCCTTGAAATGAAATTTTGCAATAAAATTCATAGATATGAAAAAAATAACTAGGAGATCTAAATTTACTATTCATTCTAATAAAAAAGATTAATGAGATTTTGATCTCCAACTCAATTACTTTTGTCTCAAATCTTGCTAAAACAATTTCTTTTTCTTTATTAGAAAAAAAAAAAAAACATAATTAATTTTTTTCAAAAATTTAAAATAGGTTCTTTATTTAAATTAAAAAAAATCCATTTAAAATTTTAATAAACCAAATATTGAAAAAAATCCATATAAAACAAACAAAGCAAAAAAATAAAGCTTTAAAAAATCAACAATTAAAAACATAAAATAAAACAAACAACACAACACATGTATAACAAACCAAACAAAATAAAATAATAATAAAAAAAAAAACTAAAAAATAAAACATTAAAAAAGTAAAAAAATAAAAATAAAAAAAATGAAAACATTGATAACACACACAAAAATATATATTAAAAAATAACAAAACCAAAGAAAAATAAAAAATTATAACAAAAACAACTACAAATCCCACTGTGTATATTGTTGTATATACACAGCGGTGAAATAATACAAAACAATTAAAAACCCACGTAGGGCCAGAAAAACCAATAAATAAAAGTGTTTTTTTGGTATTGTTTTGTTTTATATAAAACGAAACGAAATTATTTAAAAAAAAAACTTTCCATATGAAAATGAACTATTAAAAAACCAATTGCATAATAAATAACTAGCAACTCCATTGCAAGGATTCGACCTCTTGCAACTAATCAACACTCTGCCATTCCACGAAACAATGATGTTCGACTTTAGTAAAATGGTATGGTGCAAATATGTCTTGAATTTGGTAATTTTCTCCAATTGTCAACTCTACAAATAAAATTTCAACTACCGTATGAGTTCATTGAATGATTAATTTTGATTCGGTGGAAAGAGAATGAGTTCAAATCAAAATTAAATATCTTGGTGTCTATTTAATTAATGCATTTTTCGTAAAGGTTACATAGTTTGTAGACATGTCCGAGATTTTGGATCAAATACGATAAAAATCCCAAAATGCAGTTCCCATGCATTCATCATTTTGTTGAATTGTTAGCTATTTTGTCGCATTGTTAAGATTCTAAAACTTAAATATAGTTTTCTTTATTACAAATCACATGGGTACCTTGTGATTTAGTGGTATAGTGTTGTATTCATGACCAATAGGGCATGAGTTCAAAATCGACAGAGGTGAATTGTTAACTATTTGACAATCCTTAACTAGGTGAAAATTTCGCTGCCACATGGCAACACTAGATTGGTCCACGTGGCAGCATAGTATTGAACAACATTGCACAATCGTCACCTAGCTGTATGCCACATCACCCTCTCAAGTCAACTCACCACATAGACACCATGCCACGTCAGCAGTTGACTAGTCATCACCATGTCATTGCCATGTCAGCCTGCCACATCACCATTTTCCACATCATCCGTATAGTCCATGTGGCACCTTTTGGGTCTTCCACGTGGTACCCCTGCCTCATTTTTGCTTGTTTTCCTAAATATTCAAATGACCATAACTTTCTCATACAATGTCCGTTTGAGGTGATTCAAGCGTCGTTGGAAAAATATTGATGAGATCTACGTGATGGGATAATTTGCATCATCATTTGAGACATTAATGTTTTGGTAATTTTTTTGCAACAATTGGACCTCGAAAAATCAACAAATCATTAAAAAATGTTTAAGATGTGAATTTTATTTAACCTAGTTTTTGAATAACTTAAATCAGATGTCAAATGAAGAAGTTATTAATGAAACACTGACGAGTAGTCCAAGGCGCACCATTTCCCGATAGGTAAAAATGCATTTCATTTTTATTTATCTTCCTTGAATTTGTCATATTAGCACTATTTATGAATTTGTTGCATATATATCGTATGAAGAGAGACTGATAAATTCTCTCATTCGAGAATATTACGTTTTAATTCAGATAAGTGCTAAGTTTTTGTAAGTTTCAAGATGACCAAAGAAGATAAATCTATGTACAAGTGTTTTTTAAGAACCAAATTATTTCAAAAAGTTATGTCTCAATGAAATTTTGAAGAATTCAAGTCCATGTCGGGTCCCATACATCATGTCATTTCTACAAAAATAAGCCTTTATAAATCCAATTATGTCATGACATAGTCATTCATTTTCCTCTCTCTAAGGAATTCATGTTGAGGTCCTAATTCCCAGCTTCCTATCACTACCAAATCATGACTTCAAACATATTTTCCCTTTGCAAGTTCTATACTTTTTCGCCTCACTTACATTTCATCCCTAACCCATGAATAAAGTTATTCAACTTACTTACATGTTGAGTTTCCCCGTTGTTATTTTCTTGTCTACTAAATAAAACCTTCTTGATAAATGCAAATATTTCATCTATGGCCCTCTAAATCATTGTTTTATACCTGTGTTAGACGACGAGGGACTCAT
The DNA here is from genome assembly GCA_034641835.2 of Pinus albicaulis. Lineage (NCBI taxonomy): Eukaryota > Viridiplantae > Streptophyta > Pinopsida > Pinales > Pinaceae > Pinus > Pinus albicaulis. The sequence goes on from CM076577.1 coordinate 1,072,524,751, forward strand.
TAAGGACCTCCTTCTAACAAGTATTGACCCATCGACTTCAACACATTATTTGGGTTCAGGACTTGAGTTATTTTTCAATGTCCCCTATTTTTTTGATCTTCTAAGTGACTCGACTTTGACTCATTTATTCATACCTAGTAAGATGTACTTTGACATATTGAATCTCATTGACATTAATGGTGAGTAGTCTCATGTTGGTTAACAACATTCATTAATCATAAGTAATCCAAAAATTTATTTCTATGCTCGACATCATCAAAATTGATTCACATAGATAAGAATTACGCCATGATTGTGGATATGAATGAAGACGAAGAAGAAGAATATCAGATTACATTTCATGATCCATTAGTAACAACCAATATCTCACACATATTGAATTTTAGATAGGTGAAGGTGTGATATTTTCTATTCTTTAATCATTTACTCCTTGAATACTAAAAGATATGTATTTTGAATTTTCACATGCAAAATTCCTTTCCTCATTTTTCAATGATAGAGAACACCTTCAGTTGGGGGGTCCATCACCATTTTTTCCATATCACTTGACCAACATGATTTTTCAAACTGAATGATGTTATTTGATTCAAAGGATTCAAATTATGAGCAAGGATCGATTAATATGTATATGAATAAGTCTTCATTGTGAATACATTCTTAAGTATTCTTTGTTGCAACAAGAAGAAGAATAAAAGAAAAGTGTTGTAAAAAAGGAACCAACACTTGAAATATTTATGGTTGCCCCACAGGAACCAACCATAAGAGCTGTCACTTAGATATCTTGTAGATAAAGAAGACTTTTCAAAAGATGTAAGTCTTGCAAAAGTACCTCAAGTCACAAAGTGACTTGTTGAAAAATATTCAAGGCTACAGAAAAGAGAAAGAGTTACTGAAAATGAATTTAGAATCAATGCAAAGTTGCATGAGGACATGCAACATCTTCAGTTGGGGGGAATGTTGGGTTTCCAAAATTTCATTCATTTCACCCTCTTTTATTTCACTTTCCTTTAGAATTTACCATATTCTGCAGCTCCATAACCATGCACTAAAACCATATTCGTAATTAAATATGGGTTTAGACACATTAATTTCCAATACATTTATTTTGGTGTTTTGAGTGAAATTATTGTTAAATATTAGAAAAATAACGTGTATTCACTTATATATAAAAGTTGGATGAGTTTTGTGATGTGTGTAGTCATATTTGAAGATTCCAAAATAGTCATATTTGACCTCCTAGTCTCAAATTCGAATTTCCTCTTCAAACTCTTGGAGGTTTAAGGAAGAATTGAGATCATTGGTCAAACATATTTCATGGAGAAAAATCATGGAATTTTTTATAAGTGTCTCCTATCAAAGCTAAGAGAGATTTGTGAGAGGATATGAAGAGACACTAATTTCTAGTTGTCAACACATGGTTGTAACCACATGATATATTTGTGGATCTAGGAGATATTTGAGGATTTACATTTATGAATTAGTTATCTTAGTTTTTGTATAAATATGAGTGCCTTATCCTCTCAAAATGTGTGAAAATTTTGGGAACTATGCTCATGCTTTAATGTAGAGTTTTGGTTGTTAAGGATTGACACTATGCTCATGATTTATGCAATGAATACCATTGTAATTAACTTTGATATGGTTGTGCCTTCATGTTGAAATCTGGTGTTTGATCAATAGTTTTCTCAACTTTCCATCTCTCATGCACTTCATGATGGCCACTTGATGAGTATTAGTGTATTTTAATGTTTCATTTTTTCAAGATAGATTAGTTTCTTTTTCTGCAATGTTTATTTCAAGTCTTTTGATTAGATGCTTTGTTGCTCATTTCATTTAATGTTCTTTTGCAGGTCAAGCATTATTGCTTTCATTTCATAGATTCATTATTGTTCAATTTGTTTGTTTTTAGATTCATAGATACTCATGAATGAGTCTAATTTGACAATGCATACATTAGTAATTTCAATTGATCTCTCACTTCTTTCAGAACATACTACCTTTAAATTTCATACTTTAAGAATTCAATGTTTTCTTATTATAGGGTTTGCTACTTTCTAGATTAAATTTACTTTCAAGTCTTTAATTTCATGTCATTATAATATATTTACTTTCATGTTGATAAAATAGATTTAGTTTCATGTCACTAGAGTAGATTTATTTTCATGTCATTAGAGTAAGTTTACTTTCATGCCAATTGTCATTTCGATTTCATAGAGTAAAATATTTTTTTCCAAGTTCCGAATTTGAGAATTTTGAAAAATAAAGTGTGTGCATACTCATCTTACTCATTTTTCATGAATAATATTTATCTTGGTCTTGTAATTTCTTTCAATAGAGTATAATTTCCTTTTTGAAATTGAAAGTTGATTCCTAGCATATATTGTGCAAGTGTATTTCAAAAGTTCATGAACCCGGGTTTGACAATTTAATGACAGTAATTTAACTAACAATTGAATTACCATACATTGTAGGCTTTATTGTTGGGTAATTTAATTGGTAGTTAAATTACTTCCTTAATTTTCAACCAAGGTTCGTGTACCTGTGAAGTGCATATGCACAATATATGTTAGGACTTCCATTTTTTATTTTAAAATATGAAATTGAACTAAATATAAATTGAACTAGATTAAGTCAAAAAATTCCTACGCACATGTTCTTTCCATCAAAATTACTATTTTAAAAGAAAATAAATCTTCTAGGCGAAATAAATTGAAAATTATAACTATCAAACTGAATCGAAATTCAATCCATTTGACAACCTTTTTTGGTTTCATTTTCATCATTTTCATGATATTTTTTCTACATTTCCAAGTTGAAAGGTCACCTTAGATATTATCAAACATAATAAAATGTACCAGTCATTCATGGTTTATAATATATGTTTCTTTATGAAATTTAATAAAAACATTCCTGTAGCTACCTAATTACACTCATTGTGTAGCTAACTGAAGATTCTGCAACTGCAACCATGGCTAGACAGGTTCTAACGCATTGGAGAAGGAATAAAGGATACAGGTAGGTGGAAAATTATCAACACATGGACATCCGCCTATCATAGCAATCTGGAAAGCTACCCGGTTCAAGAGATCTAATGGTAAAACCAAAAGTCAACTATGGCTATAATACTCCAAATGATGCACATGATTTGAAGGAGGTTTGTGGCATTATTAAGCGAGCATGGAATTGGACGAGAATAATTTGGAGTTGATATGTCAAATCAAAATATTCTCATGATTTTATCTTTCAGTATCAAATCATGAGAAGAAAGACTTTGATTTCGATTTAATTTCTTAGTTTTCAAAGTAGAAAATTGCTTTTCAGCTTATGGCACTTAAGAAAATTGTTTAATACAAGATTATAAAAGGCCCAGAGGCGAAGTAATAAACATCATTAATCTTGTTAAATTTGTAATAATTTTCTATTTAATACTTCAACATTTAATACAAACACTATGTTTCTTTGGTGATCAATGCATGGCTAAATAATTTGATATTCGATTTCCTACTTGCACTTAATAGGAGGCCCCCCTGGAGAGCTATAAGATTAGTTTCGTTTATGGTTATGTTGATTTTAATTAATTTGATGAATACTCCTTTATTCATTGCAATTCGTTTATGTTTTTGTTTAGTATATTGTCCATCGATTTCTAGTTTGATTTTCAGTATTTTTCAACAGGTCGAGCGCTCATAAAAGGACAAAAGTATTTTATTTTCACAGTTTTCTTTATTCAATTGTTTTCATTTCGATTTCAAGATTAATGGACATAACAATTCTAAATCATGATTACACACATTAGTAATCCTTTTGAGTTACATCTTAGTTTTCTATTTTGCTGAAGTAATTAAGATTTAGATTTATTCTTCTGTTGAGTAGAATAGAATTTTGATTTGAAAGAGCATTTAGAATATTTCAATTTCTTGCAAGTAGAATTGGAATTTCAATTCTTCCATTAGAATATATATTTTCAATTCAGTTCAAATAGAATAATTTTTAATTCTTGTTGCAATATATTAAATTTCAATTCAATTCAAATATAGTAACTTTTAATTTATGTTGCAATAGATTAAATTTCAATTTAGTTTGATAGCTATAATTTTCAATTGATTTTTCCTTGAAGTTTGATTTTCTTTTGAAAGAGTAATTTTGATGGAAAGAACATGATATGTATATGAAATTGCATGAGGATTATGATAACATTTTCAAGTGATTAATTAGGTTTTTAAGCCTCTTATGTCAAATTATTAAACACATAAATGTGAATTTAAAGTTCAGTTTTTGCAGAAAACATGAGACAACATTACCGTAACAGAAAACACAAAACAACAAATGATGAATGAGTTCACCCCTCCTGGGCTACATCTCCTACTCCAACTTGTATTGGTTGGGCCTCTTTCATTATTCTAAAAAAATGGTGTTTACATCAAGTTACATTGCTCAAATGGATTCAAAAATAGCTCCAATGGCTTCATAACTATCAAAAACCACTGTCTAGCCTCTTTTTGCTCCCAAAAATGCCGAAAACTGCAAAAGATGTCATCTCCCCAAGTTTCTCTGCTAGTCATTTTGCAAATTCCCCTTTTCCTAGCCATAGGCGATAATTTGCGCCTTTTTCGGCAATGTGGGGTGACATTTTGGCCTGGAGCCAGTGGGATTCCTGTTGGAAATGAGGAAAAATTTCGCCTCCTTAATTGCGCCGATGAGGCCTCGCACGTTACGAAATTTTCGCCACGTTGTAGCTTTTCTACCGTTGATCTCGCAATTTCTCGCTGGTAGTTGACTTGGGTTCTTGGGCGGTGACTTGTAGTAAAAGCTGGGTTGAGTTAGTGGAACACTGAACTTGACAGTTCTTCTACCATCCCGTGGTTTGATGCCGATGGTGACATAAACTATTACAACGACATGTGAGCGATGCAAACCAGAGCACTGATTTAACGTTGCCGCTCCATACTTGACATCATATGTTACCTCCGCTGCAATGTGACCAATTGGCGACTTAGCCTGACCGCCGTCATAACCTCCAACATAACTTTTGACAAAACCTTGTGTTTCATGGGCTTCAACATAGGCTTATCTGCTGGTTGTTATATGCCATAAAAATTTAGGTTATAAACAAGTTTAACATACGATTTAACACTCTTTTCTCCACCAATACATTTTCCATGCCAGAATCTGGGTTTATTGGTTTTGCATTAAAAATATTTCAGGGCCGGGGTTAGGCCCTAACCCTGGTCTACAGACCGGGATTGGGGTTAACCCTAGTCCCAACCCCCGCTCTTAAATAACATAAAGTTTATATAACAGTGAGACCCTATAGGGGTAAGAACCACTCGTAGCGTAGGTGGTTAGAGGAATAGTTGGTATGATGGAGGACTTGAGTTTGACTCCTCGGGATGTTGTTTAGCCTTGCCAAAATTTTGGTGGCCACTGGGAGGCCACGTGGCAGCCTCTGGTTTTCCCACGTGGTCCCTCCTAGTTGGTCCACTTCACCAATCTTCTAAACCAATGAAATTCCACCATTTCCGAGCCAATATAGTTGTGGCAAATGGAAAACTACGATAGGCCAATGGTGAACAATCAACATGTACAGTCAGGGTCCAGTTAGCAGTACAGACTCTTGATTGTGGAGCCCTGCAAACCCAAAAACATAAATTTTTTGTTGTTCCAAAAAAAGAACAGAACTTAATCATAGGAGCATACGATGTGGGTTTTTTCGCGAAACGAGTTGCGCCAAATTTAGAACGATGATATCTACGCGGTCGTTCTGGTTTTGAGCCATTTCAACAACTTTGAATTTTGAGCATAAAATTGATCCATTGGATCATTCCTCCCCACTGGAATATTTTGGAACTCCAAAATTTGTTTATGAGTCAACAAATAGATGAGGGTAAAAATCCCTCACCCTTCTAGTCTCAATCCACTGAAATTTTCTTGATTGTGACATTTTGAGCTTTTCATGAAAACTTATCATTTTCCCTGATTTTGGAGACCTTGCTTTGCTGTCATAGATACCATCTTGCTGCAATTTCCCAGAATATGCAGAATAAAAAACTGTCCTTGAAGGAACAAACACGTTCCCTCCTAGGTCGTCAATCAAAGGAAACTTAAAAAACTTCAAATTCTTCTCACCTTCAATACTATTGACATGATGATGCATGACATGTCTAGTGTTGCGCTTGGCTTGACCCTTGACCAAATGTGATCGCCATCACCATGCATAATCCCATTCCAAGGAAAAATCTTTGTGAAACCCACAAGAATAAATTTTGGACCCAATGCCCTCTTTTTCAAATTTCGTTAGCACTTTCTCTTTGACCTTTGCACTCTCTAGCACTGCCATCTTGTTCACATCACAGTTCAACAATGATGCATGTTGCTGCAATTTTACCTCATCTTGTTTACCTCTTTTAGGAGGAAACATGTTAGACTATTGAAACATCTTATAACAACTATTAGCAACTTAATGAAATCGAAATTTTCATTTGATACATTTTCTTGAAAGGAATCATTCACAACATCTTCATGCTTGAACATTAACAAAGCGTAATTTTGACTAGCATTCACAATTCTCTTCATTTGTCTAGCATTCATAAGAGACAAACTCATCTTCTTACTATGCGCTCTAACAATGTATTCAATCCCATTATTGAACAAGTGATACTTGTTCTCATGGCGATGAAATATTTCTCTCCTATCATAAAGATATGGGCTACCCAAAAATATACCACAAATATCAAGAAGAATTACATCAAGTTCAACTTCATAAGAAAGTTTTCAGTGATTGAAAATCTAAGGATGCACCTCCTTGTAACTTGGAATTTTACATTCTTACATACCAAGCCCAAAGGATAGGGTCTACGATGTGTAATGGTCTCTAAATTTAACTTCTTGACAATGTCGTCTGAAATAATATTTTTTTGTGAACCACTATCAAACAACATGTCAATCTTATGTTTTGAAACAACTCTAATATGGAAAAGCTCAATTCTTGTTTCTTCATCTAGAGTATCATTAAGAAAACTTGAATAACTATTACTTACAATTTTATTACCTTTCCAACTCATTGCTGTGATCTTTGTTTCATCTTCGGAATCAAAACCTAAGTCATGTTGTATTTTTGCAGTTATCTTCTCCTTCCCCTTTTTTTTCAACTTCTTGGGTCTCATTTCTGGTTGAATTTTCCAACGATGATCTTCATCATGTCCATATTTGGAACAATGTTTGCATGTGAGTTTTTCTCTATCCAACTTTATGGATGCATTCTTCTTACCTTTTACCTTGTACTAACCCTTTCCTTTTTCTCCAGCCTCAAAGGTATTCTCACTTGTCTCATCTGAAACATGTTTCCCTCTTTCCTCTAGATGTGTGGCCTGAACACAAACTTCATCAAAACTTGAAGGATTAAACATGAGAATAGTATGTCTTAGGTAACTATGCAAACCTCCAATGTATTTTAACAAATTTTCTTGAGATGTCAAATCTACACCCAATATTAGTGCTCTTCTCCTAAATTCTTGAGTATAGATTTGCACACTTTGTCCCTTCCCTTGCCTAAAATTTTTCAGTCTATTATAGATTTCTGCATGTATGCTAATGGATAAAATTGTCTTCTCAAGACAACAAAAAAATCATTCCAAGATGTTAAAACCTTACCATGTTTCTTCATGTCCTCTTGAGTTTTGGCTTCCCATCAAATAAGAGCTGCACTTTCCAATATTAATGAAGCAAGCTAAATCTTAGTGTCATCATCCTTGATTCTTTGTATCCTTCAATACACTTCAAGCTCACGAACCCAATTATCTAATCTTTCAGAATTTACCTCTCCATCATACATAGGAAAATAAAACTTTATCTCAAGTTTTAGAAATGGAGTTTTACCATGAACTTTTGGAGGATGTGGAGGTGTTTGTGAAGGGCTTGTTGTGGAAGAAGATGCTGGTGAATATGGTGGTGAGGATGGAGGTGAAGAGGACGGTGGTGTCAAAGGTGGTTTGTCACCATTCCCTCCATTACCTTTTGGAGTCTTGTCCCCACCTCCTCCCTCTCCTTTTGAAGACTTATCTCCCTTTGTAGGATTGGAGCTCTCACCTTGCAACCTTGTGTTTCTCTCTTCATAGATAACTTTCACCATTTGTGTCATGTCAAAGAATGTTTCTAAAAGCCTTTTCATCCTCTGACATAGTTTTAGGCTCTCCTTCATGTGACATACTTGCTGAAGCTTCAGGTACAACTTGAGGTGGAATTTATGGTAGAGATTGTGGCAAATTTTCTCTCCTTGTCCTTGACCTCACTTGAGGGCTTGCAGTCACAAGCTTTCCTTCTCCTCTCTTGAGCTTCAACCTTGTAAGCATCATAAATATTTGCCAAAAAATTAAACCCTCACAACAACAAAGAAACCTAAGCTCTGATACCAAACTGATATGTATATGAAATTTCTTGAGGATCATGATAAAATTTTCAAGTGATTAATTAAGTTTTAAGACTCCTATGTCAGATTATTACACACATAAACATGAATTACAAGTTCAATTTTTTCACAAAACATGAGACAACATGACCATAACAAAAAACACAAAACAACAAATGATGAAGGAGTTCACCCATCCTAGGCTACATCTCCTGATCCATATTCCAATGGTTGGGAATATTTCATTATGATAAAAAACATGGTGTTTACATTAAGTTATAGTGCTCAAATGGCTTCAACAGTAGCTCAAATGGCTTCAGAACTATAAAAAACCATTTTCTAGCTTCTTTCTGCTCCCAAAAAGGAAAAAAATTGTAAAATATATTATCTCCCTAAGTTTCTCTATTATTTGTTCTCCAAATTCCCCTTTTTCCGACCCTAGGCGATAATTTACGCCTCTTTTGGCAACGTGGGACGAAATTTTGACCTGGCGCTAGGGGGATTCCCACTAGCAAGGAGGAAAAATGTCACCTCCTTAATCGTGTCGGTGAGGCCTCGTACTTGGCTAATTTTCTGCCGTGTTGAGGCTTTTCTGCCATTGATCTCGCAATTTTCCCACCGGTGGTTGACCTTGGCTCCCGTGCGATGACTTGTGGTAAAAGTAGGGTTGGGTTATTGGAACCCTGCCCCCTGTAGGTTCCACTACCCTCCTATGTTTCAGTGTCGATGGTGACATAAAATGTTACAACGACATGTGAACGATACGAACTAGACTGCCAGTTTAACGTTACCACTCAAGACCTGGCATCATATGTGACCTCTGTTGCAATGTGACCATTTGACGACTTAGCTTGATAGCCATCATAACCTCCAACGTAACCATTGATACAAACTTTGGTTTCATGGGTTTCAACATAGGTTTATCCGCCGGTTGATAGATGCCATAAAAATTTAGGTTATAATAGTGTTTAACATATGATTTAACACTGTTTTCTTTGCCAATACATTTGCAATACCAGAATTTAGGTTTGTGGGTTTTGAATTAAACATATTTCAGGGACGGGGTTAGCCCCTAACCTCGATCTGCAGACCGAGGTCAGGGGTTAACCCCGGTCCCAACCCCCACTCTTAAATAACATAAAGTTTATATAGCAATGAGACCCTATAGGGGCAAGAACCACTCGTAGTGTAGATGGTCAGAGGCATAGTTGGTCTGATGGAGGTCTTGAGTTAGACTCCCTGGGCTGCTATTTAGCCTTACCAAAATTTTTGTGGCCATCAGGAACGTGGTAGCCTCTGGTTGGCCCACGAGGTCCTTCCTGGTTGGTCCACTTCAACCTTATAAATCAATGAAATCCCGTCATTTTTGAGCCAATAGAATTGTGAAAAATGGAAAACTATTATAGGCCAATGGTGATCAATCAATAGGTGCAGTCAGGGTCTAGTCAACAATACGGACTGCTGACTGTGTAGCACTGCAAACACAAAAACATAATTTTTTTGTTGTTTCCACAAACGAACATAACTCAATTATAGGAGCATACGATGTTGGCTTTTCATGAAATGATTTGTGCTAGATTTAGAACGACGAGATCTATGCGGTCATTCTAATTTCGTGCCATTCCGATAAATTTGAATTTTAAGCATAAAATTGATCCACCAGATTAGAGCATGTGCATAGGAATGTTTTGAGTTAATCTAGTTCCATTTATATTTATTTCAATTTCATATTTTAAAATAAAATATAGAACTCCTAGCTTATATTGTGCACATGCACTTCACAAGTACACGAACCTTGGCTGATAATTAATGAAATAATTTAACCATCAATTAAATTACAACATAACATGTCTACAATATATTGATAGGTAACATGTATCTTAGATTCACTACAAGTTATGTAATGCATGCTTCCATGACTAGTGTGTGTAATGCATGTTGTTAATACTTCCACAGAGGATGTAATGCTTTCGCAGGCCAATCTTTTCTTTCTAGTCTGACATACACTCACCTAAGCCTTTAAACATCACTTCTTTCCATATCATCTCATTTTGTTTTCTCAATATTCCCACACATGGTTCCTGTGATTTACACTTTTCCACTTTGCGTAGATGAAGCATGTCTCCCATTGTTGTGCAATCATGCAACTCATTCATTCTTGTGAAGGATTTGTCTCAATTTTCATTGTAGTGCATTTTGTTGTATTTGTTTATTTTTTATTGATATAGCTCTCTATGAATTGCATTTGTTTATTGTGTTATCTTTGTCCTTTCCTTCTTCTTGCAGTTGGTGACTACTTAGTTTTCTTGATGGATATATTCAACAATCAACAACAGAGCAATCATTCAACAATATTTATTAGAATCTAACCATTCTTTCTTGAAGTCGGTTCACAATGATCTCCACCCTGGTTCTTTAGGCCCGAATAATGTAAACTATCAAATGGGAACTGTACCGAGTACCCGTTTTTTTGAGATAGAAAAAAATCATCTAATTCAGAATAAACCTTTTTTTAGCATATTTTGGACACTTTAAATTTTCTTATGTATCAAGTATGAACATTTTTTTTTAAATGTTGGTAATTTCATGTTGATTTTGAAAAGTAGTGATGCTTATTTTTGACACTTTAAATTGTCTTATGTATTAAGTGTGGATAATTTTTTTTAAAATGTTAGTGATTTTCATGTAGATTTTGACAAACATTAACATTTTTTTTAAGACATATTTTTTTTAAATGTTAGTGTTTTTCATGCTAATTTTGAAAACCGTCAATGCAATATCAACCCCTTTTTTAGAGGGCTTATTTTTGACACTATAAATTTTCTAATGTCTTAAGTGTGGATTTTTTTTTTTAAATGTTGATGATTTTCATGCGGATTTTGAAAACATCAACATTTTTTTAATGAATATTTTTTACACCTTAATTTTTTTTATTAGCTAAATATACACAATTCTTTTAAATGTTGATTATTTAATCATTTTTCAAGTTGTCTTATTTTTCTTCATGTTTTTCGTCCTAAGATATTTGTTTTCTAAGGGTTTTCCAAATTTTTGTTTCTGTTTTTTCTTTGAAATGTTTTTTTTATAATGGTTTTTATAATTATTTTTGCAAAATTTAAAAAAATAATAAAAATAATTAATACACGTCAAGTCCCGCTAGCACAATTGGTTGAGAATGGGCCTCGTTAGCAAGGCAACCCAAGGTCAAACCTCACCGGGGGTGGTTGTGCCCTGTGCTAGGGGGAGGAGACATGCTATAAACTCCAGTCAGTAAAAGGGCTGGTGCGGCCCAGATCGGGTGCGATTCCCAGGTGACTTTGATGGATTAGGTGCCCCTGGGTCACGGCTACTCATGCCACAGGTCAAGCTTGCTGGAGGATAAAAAACAACTTGACAGACAAAAAAAAGTACTTTAATACACAAAATATTTGTCTCTAAAAAATAATGATGTGAAAAACTAGACAAAAGTACACATTTTGCATATAGATATAATTAAAAAATATGTATTTCGGAACCTTTTCGCTAAAAATGACATGTTATATATAATATTTTTATGGAAAATTTGAATAAAAAAAGTTGGAAAAATAATATTTTTTATGAAATTTATATAAAAAGATGATGCCATTTGAATTTTTTTTCCAAAAAAATGATTACAAAATTTTAAGTAATAAAAAAAGAAAAAGAAATTCAAATATACCATTTAAGAAAAACAATAAAAATTAGAAACATATAATAATTAAAAAAAAGAAGAAGAAGAAGATAAAAACCATAAAAATAAAAGAATAAAAAAAAACATTAAAAAACAAAAAAAAAATAGAAAACAGTTTAAAAAAAATTTAAAAAACAATTGTAAACAAACATTTAAAAAATTAGATTTTTTTTTTTTTAAATGAATTAAAAAAATTTAAGAAATAAAAAACATATATATAAAAAATTAAAAACAATTAAAAAAAATAAAAATATTTATAATTAACATTTAAATAAATTAAAAAATTGTAGTCGTTCAGGCCCCTAGGCCGTCCTTGCCCAATTCTGGGAATTGGCAAGGTCCTGTCTAGGGGCCTGAAGGCCTTGAGCCCCTGGGCCGGGACTTGCCCAATTCCAGGAATCGGCAAGGCCCTGCCCAGGGCCTGAGGGGCTACAATTTTTTTTTATTTTTTTTACATTTTTTAAGTTTGATTTTTTTTTTTGTTGTTGTGTTTTTCTATATATTTTTTATATTTGATATTTTGAGTCATTATTTATTTATTTATTATTTATTTTTGTAAGCTTCGCAGGACTACATCTTCAACATGTCCAATATATCACCCCAATCGGGGTGGGGAAGTGAACCGATGACTTCATATCAAAGAGTCTCTTAACAGAGCACCCGATCACCGTCTATCCAAGACCCCATGGACAATATTTATTTATTTACTTATTATTATTATTATTAATTTTTTTTTTATTATTTTAATTTTTGGTTTTTTTGTATTTTTCATTTTTATTTATTTATTATTATTATTATTATTTATGCAAGGTTCGTGTTAATCTTCCACTAGCAACATGATCCCATTATGTGTTAATTTAATGTTCGATTTTAATGTTTTCGTTATAATGGATCGAGTCCGCCCCCACAATGTGTCAATTTCATGGTTGGTTTTTAAGTTTTCATTCTTTGATAGATTAAGTTCCTCTACCATTTAACATGGAAATAGTTATACTTTTAGCATTTAAAAAATAAATTACTTTTGGTATAATGACAATTTCATTTAGGTATTCATTTAAAAAAAACATTACTCATAAATTTTTTCCATAATGCCATGTGTTGTGGATGATTTTGTCACCCCCCTAGAGACAGTCTAGAGTTGCCATAGACCAGTGCCTAGGACATCTTAATATAGCAAGGAGCCCTTTATAGTTTGGGTTGTCAGTCCAAGGAGCTCACTTACTATCTCTTGTTTGAAACAAGGAAACTAAATTTGAATGGGACCAATCTCTTTCAGAAGCTGACACAAGGATAAGAATAATGTAGGAACATCATGTAAAACTTCAGCATGAAAGCATCATACAGTTAAGAGACCGCTTACTGTAAAGAGGGCCGATTCAACTAATATATCACAGAAATCAGATATCAGGAAGTGAGTGCAGTGAGGAAACATAAGAAGATATTAGCAGGCATAAGGGCGCACCAATTTACGAATCCTTAAGTCACTAATATAGCAGAAAGTATGGAAGTAGTGAACATGGAACATCATATCATGACTAGGCATATTTAAAGCGCTTGACTAATTCCAGAAAGGGCACCACTTAAGATGAATCCTTACTGCAAACTAGTGAGCCACTCGCATTCTAGAACATGATACAAGAAGAAAAATTGCATGAAAAGAGATAATGTATCAACACATAAGAAAAGTTACATACTGTGAGATACCAAAGACCAGAATCCTCAATACAGTTATAACCCCTCCTCACTGAGACCCTACGGGCTCTGAAACTTCATACAGAAATCTTACAAGATGAATACAATAGTCTTCTCGCTGCACAGTTTGCTGACAGAAATCTGGAACCCCTACAATGTCTTATTTTTGAGTATTTATAGAGAAGACCGAAACTTCTGGAGGAGGAGGGAGACGAGGCATAATTAATGACTCAATTTGAACCAACATGGCGGAAAACATTCGCGCCTTCTCTTATGAATGACTAACTGTTAATGACTGTACTAGACAATCTGTCCATGAAATAAATGCTGGGAGATAAAATTCTCCTTATATACAAGATAGAAGTAATAAAATATATACAATATATTGCCCGCGGCTGAAGAAAAATCTGCTGCCATAAGAGATTTGGAATAATCTGTATTTCAGTACTGTACCCTCGGCCCTCGGCTTTGGATTTGAGTCCCGGATCTTTAATGCGGGAGAGTTTATCTGGAGAGTTCGGAGAATCCATATTAATGTACTCTTGAATGGAGGTCACCTCTCCCACCTACCCTTGGCTTCTTTCTTTAATTCCGCCAGCGGAATACGTCCTTTGGTATGCTCCTGATCTTTTGCAACGGAGGCGGCAAGTTTAAGCACCAACTAAGTCGTTTAAAACCTGCAAAACCCGCAAAATATTAGAGAAAAATGACTCGGTGACAGGGAGTATGGATGCAACAGTGGCCACGGAATCGGTAATACAGACTGGGCGAGGTATTGAGGAGATGCAGGGAGACAGGAAATGAGAGAAATAGAGGGTGACGATGCAGAACACAATGGGGTGATGACGGACAAACAGGACAGAGGTTGATGACACGTCACCAGAACATAGAAATGGCGGAAGAGGAACACGGCGTACACTTGTGGATTATGGTGACACGACTGCAGGAGGTGGGACCCGGATCGGCAATCGCAATCGGAAGGTGGAGCGGGGAGACTGGAGTGGTATATTTCTTAAATCCCGATTGCGATTGAGGGCAGGGCTGCGATCAACCCAGAACCGTTCGATCTCGAAACAAGATCAACGGCTGTGCTTGCATCGGAGGAAAATAAAGAGGTGGAGCCACGAAGATCGCCGATCGTTTGCGCGCGGAACCTCCATAGAGGTTGATTGCCGCACCGTCGATTTAAGTCAGATCGGACGGCCAGCATTGCGCCCGATCGTTAAGACAATAAGCCCCCTTCTTGTTCTGAATTATGGTTTTCAGACTCAGGTCTTACGGAAGTCATAGTGGGAGGGAGTCAGACTCTTAAGGAATCGGCCCGATTGTTTAAATTTGGAGTTTTAAACTATTATGGAGCATATTTTCGGGCGGAGGTAGTAATACCAAGCAGAGTCACGAGATTTTAAGCCACGGCAGAGGCTGAAGATGGATTTGAATACAACCGCGGGGCAAAATTCACAGGCAGGGGAGGATATGTACAACATCGGCTCCATCTGGGGACGACATGTTCGTCCTCGAGCAGGTCGAGAACACGCAGACCATTAAGTATTTCATCTTATTTTTGAAATCCCCTGCACTTTTACTTCAAGTACTTATCAACATTCTTTTCTTCATAAAAATAAAAGCCAAAACAAACCATATACAGTATATACAATCGAGCATTCCCAGCTCGGGTCAGAATTGAAAATAAGGCTTGAGGAACTGGCCATTCACGGGTGCATCCAACAAATCACCTTGTAGATTTTCTAAAGTAAAGGTGTTGTTTTTGCCCAGCTTCGCTATTTTGAATGGTCCGAACCACAATGGATCAAATTTTGCATGTTTGCCCTTTTCTGCTCTGCGAACATCCCATCTAAGAACCAGGTCTCCAACTTGGAAGTGCCTATCTTTTGTGTGCTGATCAAAGACCTTCTTCATTTTTTCCTGATATTCTATTAATCTCTGATCTACCTGGTTCCTTATTTCTTCCAATTCTACTAGCTGATTAATTCTTCTAATCATCTCATCTGGTTCTTCCTGGTTTTCCTGCATAAAACGTGCCACTGGCAATGCTAATTGCAAAGGAAAAACTGCAGCCCGTCTGTATACCAGCTCATATGGAGATTTTCCTGTTGTTCTTTTGCTGGTTATCCTGTTTGCCCATAGAGCAAACTTTAATTTAGAGTCCCAGTTTTTCTGATTTTCGGCTATTGTTTTCTTCAGGGCTCTCACCAGGGTTTTATTGGATGACTCTGCTAGACCATTTCCCTGTGGATAATATGCTGTAGAATGAGTGAGGATGATGTTGTATCTTTGACAGAATTTTACGAACTTGGCCGACTTGAAAGCCTGTGCATTGTCAGTTACAATTCTTGCAGGACAGCCAAACCTAGATATGATATTGTCTTCTATAAAATTCATTATTACAGCATCTGTAGCTTTTCTGGTAGGTATGGCTTCCACCCATTTCGTGAAATAGTCTGTGGCTATTAATATCCATTTATGTTGGCCACTCGATGGGGGATGTATCTCACCTATAAAATCCAATCCCCATTTCTGAAATGGTTCATTTACATGAATAGGAATCAAGGGCAATGCTGCTAATTTCTGCCTTTCTGCAAACCTTTGGCATTTGTCGCATGATCTAACCCAAGCAAAAGTATCTGAATACAATTTCGGCCAGTAAAAACCAGCCTTCAATATTTTATGAGTGGTAGCTCTCCAGCTGTAATGTCCTCCACATATCCCCTCATGAAATTCCGTCATTGCATTTTGCACTTCATTTTCTATGAGGCATAAAAGTAATATGCCTAGGGGGTCTCTCCAATAGAGCTGCCCATTGGCAATTGCATATTTCTGAGATTTCATCCTTACAGCTCTGTATTTCACCTTGTCACACCCTGGAGGACAGCTAAGTGTTAACAGATATTCAACTATTTGCTTATACCAAGGACTAGTCAGATATTTCACATGTATCTTTTGAGTAGCCGTCTCTAGTCCATGTTGCTCTTCTTCTTTTTCTGATTCTTCATTTGCTATCACAGACAGATTAATGCCCAAAGCTTGATGATTTGATTCAGATAACATCTTGGCGAGTCCCTGTCCTTTCACCAATTTAGTAGGCCTTATATCCAAATCATACTCTTGAATTTTGGCAATCCATCTACCCCTTCTACCTTCGCTGTCTCCTTGAACCAGAATGTCTTTGACTGCTGCTGTAGGGACATAGGCTGTGATGTGGGATTGCAAAATATAGACTCTGAAAGCTTTAAGGGACTTTACCAAGGCATATGCCTGCTTTTGTAATATATTATATTTCAATTCAACATCATAAAGTACTTGACTGAAGAAAGCTATGGGCTGTTCATATCCTTCTTCATTTTTCTGTAATAACACTCCAGCAATAGTATGAGGTGAAGCAAATGAGAAAATCATAAATGGCTTTTTGTAATCTGGCCCTGCTAGTACAGGAGCTTCAACAAAAGCCTGTTTTATCCTTGTAAATGCATCTCTAGACTCCTGGGACCACTTAACTTCATTGTCCCTTTTCAACATATTGGTTATATGCCTAACTATCTCGGCATAGTTAGGAATGAATCTTCTCAAGAAATTTATTCGGCCCAAAAACACCTGTACTTCTTTCTTATTTCTTGGCAAAGGAATGCTATTTATCACTTCAACTCTCTTAGGATCGATTTTCACACCATCTTTAGTCACGATATGCCCTAAGAGTTTTCCTTCATCTAATGCAAACAAAGATTTTTGGGGGTTAAGAGAAAGGCCATACCTTCTGCACTTCTCAAAAGTTCTCTTCAAATGTTCAATATGCTCATCATCATTTTTTGAGAACACTGTGATATCATCAAGATACACCACCAAGAACTTGTCCTGTTCTCCAACAAAGGCTATGTCCATTGCCCTCTGAAAAGTAGCTCCTGCATTGATTAATCCGAATGACATCCTTGCATACATAAAGGTTCCCCATGGCGTAGTAAATGCAGTTTTCTTCTGGTCTTCTGGAAATACAGCCACCTGATTGTAGCCCGAAAATCCATCCATCATTGACATTCTAGATGCACCGACTACTTTCTGCAGGATATGATCCATCTTAGGCAGTGGATAGTTATCTTTGAGAGATGCTCTATTCAAATTCCTGAAGTCTACGCACAGCCTTATTTGTCCATTCTTCTTTCGGACAGGAACAAGGTTCGCTATCCATTCTGAGTATCTTAATGGTACAATTATCTTGGCCTTCAATAAATTCTTAATTTCTTTTTCAATTGAGGGAAGCAGCAAGGGGTTTATCTGTCTGAGCTTCTGCTTGTATGGTTTTGCATCCTCCCTCAGTGGAATCTTATGCTGTATAATATTTACATCAAAAGTTTTTAGGTCCTCGTAGGACCAAGCAAAAACGTCTTTGTAAGATTGAAATAGCTTGAAATATTTTTCTTTATAATCTTTTGGGACTTTCTTAGATAATTTAACAATTTTAGGATCAGTATGCGTACCCAGATTCAAATCTCCTACTTGATCTTCTTCTGTCACTTTGTTTGGCTGCAAAGGAACATCATCTTTATTGAACAACCTTTCTAGAGGCACCAATCCTCTAGGTATCACATTGCCTTTCAGTTGCAGCACCTTATTACCTGCTATTCTTTCTTCCCATTGGTTCTCAACAACATTTTCAGCTTCTTCCTCTTCATCACCATCAATCTCCATATTGGAGAATTCTCCCACAGTCTCCATAAATCTTTTCATTTGTTCATCATCCTCGAATACCTGCCAATGCTTTATATTATCTGGAATGGATGGTCTGTACCGTACCTCCACTTCATATCTTAAAAGCGGATTCTGAGGAGGACGAAAGGTACTGGCAGCTACAACGAGAGAATCTGCTATTCTATTTTGCTCCCGGGGCATGAACTGTATGTTAAACGCTGAGAAGAAGTTTTCTATCATGTCCCATACTTCATTTCTGTATGCTCTGAGTCGTGGATGCTTAGTCTGACATTCATTTTTAATCTGCCTTACGACCAGCTCAGAGTCTCCAAACACTTTTAAACATTGGATGCCCATATTCTTGGCTATCTGGAGTCCCAATAATAGTGCTTCATATTCAGCTACATTGTTTGTAGCCTCATACTCTAGTTTAAAAGAGAGCGGCACCCATCTCCCTGTAGGGGAAATCAACAATACCCCAGCTCCATTGCCTTCTCTTGAATTAGCTCCATCAAAATGCAAAGTCCAAAGTCCTGATTCCTGCTCTTCTTTGGGCTGCTCAGCTCGAATCTGACCAAAAAGGGGCTCATGCGCATAATCCTGATTTTCTTCCAACATTAAACATGAAAAGTCTCCCTCTTTGTTATAGACTGGAGAATTATCTGAGCAGTCGGCCTTAGTTACCATCTTGATAAATCTAGTCTCCCTGTATAACCTCCTTTCTTGACCTCCAAAGACTGGGACAGTAGCGTATGTTAAATCCAACTTGATTGATCCCCCAATCTTGGTACCCCCTTGACAACAACATGCCAAAGCGAGCTGGGATATCAGCAACCACAATGTCCATGACCACACTCTTAGCTGGGATTTGAGCCAAATTAACCACCAAATCTTTAATCATTCCCAGGCATTTTACCCTTTTAGAATCAAACGAATATAAATCTTTGTATGGTCTTGTAATTTGCAGCCCTAGTTGCTCCATGACTAACAAAGGCATAAGATTATGGGAAGCCCCCGAATCTAACATACAGTTATGTAACAACAGGTCATGAATGACTAGGGATACATAAAAAGGAGGAGTAGAAGGGTCTATCTCCTCGACATGTGGGCCGAAGACTACCATGGGTCTCTCTTCTTGAAGATTTAAACTATCAGGTGTAATTGGTATTTCAGGAGGAAGAATGAAAGAGGTAACTTGAGACTGATACACAGGCTGTTTTAATAACTTAGTCAGGGGGACAGGAATCTTAATCTTCTCAAGTTCTTTTTGCAAGTTGAAGGCAGATGTGGGCTTTTCTATCACTACTTCCTTTGACTCCTTATTCTCAACTAAAGATTTAATTTATTTTGACACTGGCTCAGTATTAGGAGGACTGACTATTTTAGAAGGGGAGGGAATCTGATCATTAGACTGCAAGGGGGTGTTCAGAAGATTCTTACCTCTTTCCGCATTCTTCTTTGCTGCTGATTCCTTCTAAGCAGACACCTCTTTCTGAGGTGGTTCTTCTTCTTGCTCCTGGGTTCTGGTTCTCTTCCTCGAGGATCGGAGATCGTATTTGACGTTGAATTGGGCTTCCATGAAATCAGAAAATTGCTTGTAGTAATGGTCAATCTCTGCCTCTTCATCTTCTTCTTGCAAGGGGCACTCCATGTCATCATTGTTTGAAAAAGCCAGATTTGAATCTTCTAGTCTATAAGCTGCATTTCCCGCAGAGTCATCTACCGGTCCTTCTAGGTACAAGGGATGAGGTACCTGATCTTGCTGCTCTTTCGCTTCCCTTGGCAATATTTGCAATGGGGGCTTTCTGTACTGAGGATTATATCCTCTGTTTGGAGCATTATAATAGTTCTTGGGAGCGGCATTCTTAGCTTCCAGTTCTAGCTTGACCATCTTCTTTATCATCTTGCTTATTTCATCCATTTTATCTGAATCTTTTTCTTGACTAGAGGTAGAAACCTCCTCTTTGCCTTTTCTTTTAGTTTCCGGTTCTATTTTTCCTTTTAACTTCCCCGTGGCAGCAAAATTTGCCTCCAACTCTAAAGCATCTGTCTGAGCATCATCCAGGGTGACAGGCATTCTTTCCCTCAACGCAAATCCAAAATCAGAATCAAAGGCTGCTATGAAAATTACCTTGGCAGCGGCTTCATGTGGCTTCATTTCTGGAGGCAGGTTTAGATATAACTTGTTAAATCTCTTGATGAACTCTGATACCCCTTCATTCTGTTTCTTCTTCATGGTATTAAATTCAGTAAGGCACATTCCATAATCTTTCTTTCCCCCCCACTTCCTGAGAAAAGCATTTTCCATTTGATCCCAGGTGGTCACGGAATTATTCCCCAATGTCTTAAACCATTTTCTGGCCTCCCCTTCCAAGGATTGTACAAATAATCTCAGGACCACATCCAAATGTTCAACATTTAAGTTCTCTGCGAAAGAGCAGAAGGTCTCGAGGTGCTTCTGAGCATCTACTTCATTCTCACCATTAAATCTTGGCAAAATCTTCAGGTAATCTTGTGGCATGTCATGCAGTACTGGGGGTAAGGCCAGAGGCGCATATTTGTTTAATAAAAAAGCAGGAACATTAGCCATTGGGGGAGGCGGGGGTTGCACAACAATTTGAGATACAGATGAAGGGAGAGGAGTAGGAGGAAGTGAAGTGTGAATAACAATGGGAATATATTGCACAGAAGTCTGAGATGTAGATGGAAATAACTCACGGTTAACAACAACTACTTCTGTGACCTCTTTAATCTCTTCAGCCTCGAAAGTAGGATGAGATTCTTCTTCTATCCAGGCACTTCCCCTACGTGGAGTCTCTGAGTAAAACTCGGGTTTTTCTGTTCTAACTTCTTGAGAGGAAGAAGGCGGATGATATTCAACGGAATATTTAGGATTTTCGGGACGAACTGACTTCTTCTCTTTCCAAGCTCTTTTATGAATAATCTTTTCCGGGTCAGACACGGGTGTTTTCGGCTGGGAGGTATCCGACCTTAAATGGGGCTTCAGGGAAGCCAGGACTTCCAATAAAATTTATCAAATAAAGACCAGTGGAGTCGCCAAGGTGAGAAAGCTGCAACTCTTCACCTCTCTATGCTCACCTGATTAGAGAGTGAAAATAAAATGTCGAACCCAGGGAAATATATATTCTTGAATTCGTGTCCCCGGCAACGACGCCAGAAAGATGTTGTGGATGATTTTGTCACCCCCCTAGAGACAGTCTAGAGTTGCCATAGACCAGTGCCTAGGACATCTTAATATAGCAAGGAGCCCTTTATAGTTTGGGTTGTCAGTCCAAGGAGCTCACTTACTATCTCTTGTTTGAAGCAAGGAAACTAAATTTGAATGGGACCAATCTCTCTCAGAAGCTAGTACAAAGACAAGATCAATGTAGGAACATCATGTAAAACTGACATGAAAGCATCGGACGATTAAAGAAGGCGAAACTACTTGTAAAGAGGGACGATTCAACTAATATCACGAGAAATCGAGATATTAAAAAGATAAGAAGATATTAGCAGACATAAGGGCGCACCAATTTACGAATCCTTAAGTCACTAATATAGCAGAAAATATGGAAGTAGTGAATATGGAACAACATATCATGACTAGGCCTATTTAAAGCGCTTGACTAATTCCAGGAAGGGCACCACTTATGATGAATCCTTACTGCAAACTAGTGAGCCACTCGCATTCTAGAACATGATACAAGAAGAAAAATTGCATGAAAAGAGATAATGTATTAACACATGAGAAAAGTTACATACTGTGAGATACCAAAGACTAGAATCCTCAATACAGTTATAACCCCTCCTCACTGAGACCCTACGGGCTCTGAAACTTCATACAGAAATATTACAAGATGAATACAGTAGTCTTCTCGCTGCACAGTTTGCTGACAGAAATCTGGAACCTATTGAAAATCTTATTTTTTAGTATTTATAGAGGAGACAGAGACTTCTGGAGGAGGAGGGAGACGAGGCATAATTAATGACTCAGTTTGAAACAACATGGCGGAAAACATTCGCGCCTTCTCTTATGAATGACTAACTGTTAATGACTGTACTAGACAATCTGTCCATGAAATAAATGCTGGGAGATAAAATTCTCCTTATATACAAGATAGAAGTAATAAAATATATACAATATATTGCCCGCTGCTGAAGAAAAATCTGCTGCCGTAAGAGATTTGGAATAATCTGTATTTCAGTACTGTACCCTCGGCCCTTGGCTTTGGATTTGAGTCCCGGATCTTTAATGCGGGAGAGTTTATCTGGAGAGTTCGGAGAATCCATATTAATGTACTCTTGAATGGAGGTCACCTCTCCCACCTACCCTTGGCTTCTTTCTTTAATTCCGCCAGCGGAATACGTCCTTTGGTATGCTCCTGATCTTTTGCAACGGAGGCGGCAAGTTTAAGCACCAACTAAGTCGTTTAAAACCTGCAAAACCCGCAAAATATTAGAGAAAAATGACTCGGTGACAGGGAGTATGGATGCAACAGTGGCCACGGAATCGGTAATACAAACTGGGCGAGGTATTGAGGAGATGCAGGGAGACAGGAAATGAGAGAAATAGAGGGTGACGATGCAGAACACAATGGGGTGATGACGGACAAACATGACAGAGGTTGATGACACGTCACCAGAACATAGAAATGGCGGAAGAGTAACACAACGTACACTTGTGGATTATGGTGACACGACTGCAGGAGGTGGGACCCGGATCGGCAATCGCAATCGGAAGGTGGAGCGGGGAGACTGGAGTGGTATATTTCTTAAATCCCGGTTGCGATTGAGGGCAGGGCTGCGATCAACCCAGAACCGTTCGATCTCGAAACAAGATCAACGGCTGTGCTTGCATTGGAGGAAAATAAAGAGGTGGAGCCACGAAGATCGCCGATCGTTTGCGCGCGGACCCTCCATAGAGGTTGATTGCTGCACCGTCGATTTAAGTCAGATCGGACGGCCAGCATTGCGCCCGATCGTTAAGACAATAAGCCCCCTTCTTGTTCTGAATTATGGTTTTCAGACTCAGGTCTTACGGAAGTCATAGTGGGAGGGAGTCAGACTCTTAAGGAATCGGCCCGATTGTTTAAATCTGGAGTTTTAAACTATTATGGAGCATATTTTCGGGCGGAGGTAGTAATACCAAGCAGAGTCACGAGATTTTAAGCCACGGCAGAGGCTGAAGATGGATTTGAATACAACCGCGGGGCAAAATTCACAGGCAGGGGAGGATATGTACAACACCATGGTTGAAATATGTTGAAAACTTAAGGTTTTATGTAGTTGTGATTTTTTGTTAAATGGTTAAAAAATTGTCAAAATTCTAAGGTTTTTCTACGTCATGATATTTTATCTTTAATGTTACGGTTGAAAACAATGATAAGTATTTTTTCTTTAACACCATGGCTGAAAATTGTTGGATTTTTAAAGCTTTTCATAGGCCTGATATTTTATCTTTAATGTCATGCCTAAAAATCATTGGAATTTTAGGGCTTTTGAGAGACATGATAATTTATCTTTAATATCATGCTTGAAAATTGTCGAAATTTTAAGGTTTTCCAAAGTCATGATATTTTCTCTTTAACGTCATTATTAAAAAATGTTGAAAATGTACCCTAGAAAAAATCACGTTATTCCAGTATCAACACTTTTCATTTTCAGGGTTTTTTTTGCACAAATATTTTTTGGCTTTCACTGCCTTTTTAAAAAAATGTTGAAAATTTACCTCGAAAGAAAAAAAGAAAAAAAGAAAAAAAAGAAGGTTATTCCAACATCAAATTATTTATATATTTATTTATTTATTTATTTGTTTTTTCGTTTTTGCGCTGGTTTTTCATGTTTTTTGGGGTTTTTTGGCTAGAGTTCTTGTTTTGAGTTTATAGTTGTCGTTTGATAGTTTAATTTTTTCCTCTAATGTCCCATGATATCTCTCATTTTTTAATCTTATTTGGCTTGTTTAGGCATATCATGTTTGCTTGAATTGTATGGATCCTCCTCTTTGTGAATCCAATGCAAAACATATGCAAAATATTGTCGTTTTAACATCCATGTGAGGTTGAAGCAAAGTATACTACTTGATTCCTTGAGCTTGATATTTTTGTAATTCTGATCTTCATCATTTTGAATATCATACAGTGAAGTGTCAAACACACAATGCTTAAGCCCTCTAAATGTAATGTTAGTATGTTGTTGTTTGTGTAATAATAGAAACCCCCCCTTAGACTATCCTTCAATTTTCCAGTCATTCAATAGTATTTAGACGCCCTTTTTGACATTAAGTTAATAAAGAGAAGGAGAAGGTACTATTCTCAATTTTAGACTTAGATATTCAAAGGGATCCATTGCTAAAGTCTTGGTGAATATATCAACTATTTGTTCCTTAATTGATATATACTCTAGCTTCACAATCTTCTCAGTGACCTACTATCTAAGGAAACAATACTTGATGGGAATGCATTTAGTTTTAGAGGGAAGGGTTGCATTCTTTGATATGATTATTGCACTTTTATTATCACATTTGTTAGAGATTGGTTCATTGTATGTTAACTTCATGTCTTGAAGAGTTTGTTTCATTCAGAGTAATTGTGTGTAACAATATTTTGTTGATATGTATTCAAATTCGACAATAGATAACAAGTTTGAGGTTTGCTTCTTTCTTAACCAAGCAACCAATGATTCTCCTATGAAAAACGCACCACCACTTTAACTTTTTCTATCATCTATGCAACTGACCCAATATACATCTGTGTAAGCTGTCATTGAAAAATATTTTCCTTTTGGTTACCACACTCCATAATCCATTATGCATTTTAAATAGTTGAAGTTTCTTTTCGCTGCTAAGAGGTGACTTTTTTTTGGAGCTGATTGATATCTTGATACTAACCCAATTGCTAGCATTATGTCTAGTCTTGAAGTTGCTAGGTGTTGGTTCTCGGATTTCCATAGTAACTGACAACAACATGAGAAGAAATTCACTGAGGATTCATAGAATCCTCCCACTTTAGGTGCCAAGAGATGAACTACCTTTCACCACAAGGGGTATTCCCTGTAATTAATGCAATTTAAATAGATTTTCTAGTCCTAAAAATAAACATGGAGAGGTAGTATGGCAAAAATGAGTGTAAAGTGTGCAAATCTAGGTGGGAGAGACCTATACAACATATAGTGAATGATGTCAAATTGTAACCTTAATTATGCAACATGGAAATAATATTCCACAAGAACTAAAGTAAAGGAAAATAAATGGTTAAAAATAAAATAAAAATAATTAAATGTTAGCTATGCTTATATCCCATTTATGGTAACTCATCATAGCTCCAAATGTGATACAATATAATATCATATATTATATTGTATATTATATTCATTCACCCTGCAAAGAAGAGTGTTAAGAATGAGATTATTATCCAATAGTATGTATATTAGACAGTAAACCGATCTTGTATGGGATGCAACTAGACAACCACAAGCAAGTCACCGCATTATCTAGTTAACAAATATAAAATTTTAAGGGCGACATTTTTCCCATGGGTGAAATTAGGGAGTTATTTATTTTGGTTTGGCAGTTTTTTTACAAATATGGGGCATTATCTAGTTAACAACATATAAAATTTTAAGGGCGAAAATTTTCTTATGGGTGAAATTAGGGTGTTATTTATTTTGGTTTGGAGATTTTTTTACAAATAGGGGTTTGAATATGCAGTTCCCAATACTTATTTAAAAAAAAAATAGTTGTAAACCATTAACCCATAGGAATTTGATGGAGAGAGTTTAAAAATTTATTTCGCCTTGCAAAATTCAAACTACATTCTCCCATTCGCCCTATTTTTATGGTAATGACAAAAACCGAGATACATTTCACCCTATTTTTATGGGAATACCAATTATTTTGATTTATTTCTCCTAGTGGAATTTATTTTCACAATATTATATTTTTCCATTAACCCAAAATTGTTGGAATTTGATTTTTTGTTTTTGTTTTTTTTTTTTTTTTTCCAGTAAAATTCAAACTAAATTCTCCCATTCACCCTATTTTTATGGTAATGGCAAGTATCAAGATATATTTCAACTTATTTTTATGGAAATACCAATTATTTGGATTTGTTTATCCTTGTGGAATTATTTTCACTCTATTATATTTTTCTATTAACCCAAAATTGTTGGAATTTGTTTTTTTGTTTTTTTTTTGTTTTTTTTTCCAGTAAAATGTATCCCGCACTTCATGGAATGTGGAATCATGGGTTTATAGGAATTGAGGGTTTATATGAAAGCCAATCCATCAATATTTAAATAGCCATTGCAATGGAGAGATCAATTTGTCAATTCTTCCATATTAATTTGACATCTAGCAAACAAAATTATTCGATTATCTGTCTTTTAATTTGGTAAGCATTCACCCACATCCGTGTCATTTAAAAGTTCAAAATAAAAATATGAATATGATTATTAAAATTTTACCTTTTTATTTTATTTTTTACCTAGATAAACTATTATAAAATTTTCTTACTATAATAGTATAGACTATCAATAAAGATCTATATAAATAGTAGAGGATGTACCATTTTTTTATATTTTTATACATCTAGATTGAAAATTTGATTATTATACTAAATCATTTAACCCTCTATATAAAAGAGAGAAACGATTTTGTTGAAATTTGCAACAAGAAAGAGTGAAATTGGCAACCAAAAAGGACAAAAAAATCACCCATACATTGGCGAGGAATGTGGGTGTCTAATTTATTTTTTCCTTAAATAAATTGGACAATAAATTGTAATTTCATCTCATAAAAACTTGTATCAGTTAACTATGTCATTATGACTGAGTTAGCTAAAGAAATTCGAGTTGAGGGTCTAAGATTAGGCATGTAGAGTGATCCTAATATTTTGGGGGTCCAGTTGTAGTTAATGTATTAGTGGGGTGAGGGTGTAATCAGTTAACCCAATTAATTGCGTTAAAATCAGTTTAACTAGTTCTAACTGAGCGATGAATTAGTGAGAGATCTAGTGAATTAAATTAGATTTAATTCACAAGTAGCGATCAATCATATAACTGATGATTCACTATTACTATCTGCATGCATGTCAGTTCTGAGGAAGACCTAGTTAAGACATAGGTTAAAGGGAACATGGCTATCAGTTGTATTTTTAGAGAATTGCCAAAGTGTAATTATAAAGCCATCAGGAAGCCATGATGGATTGCGCAATCAAGAAAGGCTTATTTTCCTATTTAATAGGGGCCTAATTCTGTAGGAATTGCGTGAGCAAGGGAGGCTGAAGGAAGGTCGAGAATTGGCTATGTATTTGTCAAATTTTTCCTAGATTAGTGTAAGACAATTGGCAGAGTGCTCGAGCATATCATGAGAGATTAAGCATTGTATTATTTCATGATTCCTTGACTTTATACAATATATGATAGTGGAGTTTATTTCCCTAAGAATATATTGTGTTGTGCGATTGATTTACTTCTTTCTCTTACTTGCATGTGATTGAATGATCGTGTTTTATATTTTGCAAATATTGTAGAAGGATTCAATATCTTGTTTTAGTACATCACAAGATTGGATTAAATCCATTGATATAGAATTTCTATAAATTTCTACATGGTATGAGAGCTTCTATATAATTTCTACATGGTATCAGAGCATCATGAATCACAATAGAAGAGAATAAATTGAGTTTGTATTGAACAAGTTCAAATTTGCATTTATATTCTTCAGGATCCAACAACAAATCAAGATGTCTTTCAATGTCTTGAGATTCGAATATGCACTCGAAGGAAATTCAAATTATATTTCATGGAAGGACAGGATGGAGGCAGTGTTGGAGGACAACAGGTTGAAGGAATTCATAGATACTATATTCCCAAGCCCGCAACATTAGATGCCCAACTTCTTGATGCATGGAAGAAGAAGGTAGCAAATGCGAGAAGGATGTTGTTAGAGGGAGTTCGAGATAATATTGTCTCTAGTCTCCATGGGAAGGTGACTCCATATGCTCTGTGGAAGGCCTTGAAATATCTCTTTCAAAATAGCAGTGACCACAGGAAATTGGTGCTGAAGGACAAGCTCAAAAAGATCAAGACGGAGGAGGGCGAGATGGTACCAACATACTTGGCAAAGTTCACTCAATGTCAAGATGAACTTGGAGGTATTGGTGTGACAGTAGCCCGAGATTATTTGGTGAGGCTAGCACTTCTAGGCCTTCCCAAGAGCTAGCATAGTTATCAGGACTCTGTGAATGGGAGGGAGAAGTTACCAGACTGGGAGCATTTTTGGTCCAACTTGGTAATAGAATATTTAAGGCGGAGCACCAAAGACAGGACCCATAACACCAACAAAGAATAAGATTGTGTACTAGTCGGAAAAGGAAAGAAAGCCAAGGGAAAGAAGTCCCAAGGCGAAGAGGGCAAGTGAGACTTGTCCAAGATCAAGTGTTTTCAATGTCACAAGAATGGGCAGTATGCCTCAAATTGTCCACAGAAGAAGGCATGCAAGAAGGAGCCTGCAGTTGCAACGGGTGAAGCGTTAGTTTCATAGTTCGAGCTTGATTTTACTCTCATTGCATGCATGGCCAACACTGTAATGGGATGCATGTGGTATCTATATAATGATGCCTCATTCCATATGACGGAATAGAGATCTATTCAGTGACTTGGAGGAGAAATACCTGCAACAGAACATAGAGTTTGGAGATGATGAGAGGTATAACGTGACCAACATAGGTACAATTACCTTTCAGAGGGAGTCTGGCTCCCATCTCATACTGGAAGATGTTTTGTATGTTCTAGGCCTAAGGAATAATCTTGTCTCCATAGCAGTATTGGAAGACCGTGGTTACGATGTGATGTTTAGAAAAGGAAAGGTTTTTCTTAAACACATAACCATGAGACAGGTGAAACAAATCAGTGTAAGAGTCAAGAACCTGTATGCTCTTGAGGTCAAGGATGCATGCAAATATTTGAGGAGCAAAGAAGTGGTTAATGAATTGGTGGTTGAGAGGGAGAATTATCTCTCAACATGCAGCCTCAGAATCAATCTCCGAAGGTTGTGGAGCAACCACAAGTGGAGAAGCAAAGAGGAGACCGAGTGGAGGCATCCACTCAATAAGAGACCTCTAGGAGGTGGAAATTTCGAGCTAGATGGGCAGAGGAAGTACATGCAACTATACCTTCAAGTGAGAGGTGGGGCGATGCGCAAATATAATCCCAAGAAGAAATTTGGATAGGGTCCATTAAGATGGTGTGTCTCATGGATCGAACTGGCTACGAGGAGCCCACAATACAATAGTAGTAGGAAGGATCGGTTGGATTGATGCAGTCAGATGTCAGGATGAAAAAAATCAAAGTGACAGATGACGAATACTGAAGCATAGATCAGAGTTGGCAGCAATGCAGAGGGCATGGATGTAGATGTTAGCAGCACAACAGAGAGTCCAGTAGGTAGGTGCAATAGCTACTAGCAGCCATAAGACTCTGAGGACAGATGCATTATATTGATTCAATTATTCGGAGGCTATTTAGTTTCAGGAGTTTTAGGTGCAAACAACACTAGAGAAGTGTTGCATGCAGAACATTTCAAAGGTACTAGATCAAGATAGATTTAATTCCTTTCTTGTTGAGAGGAAGTGTTGAAATTTGCAACAAGAAACAATGAAATTGACAACTATAAAGGACAAAAAAATCACCCACACATTGGTGAGGTTACACACTGGTGAGGAATGTGGGTGTCTAATTTATTTTTCCCTTAAATAAATTGGACAACAAATTGTAATTTCATCTCATAACAACTTGTATCAGTTAAATAAATCATGATGACTGAATTAGCTCAATAAATTCGAGTTGAGGGTCTAAGATGAGGCATGTAGAGTGATCCTAATATTTTGGAGGTCCAGTTGCAGTTAATGTACTAGTGGGGTGCAGGTGTAATAAGTTAACTCAATTAATTGATTTAAAATCAGTTTAACTAGTTCTAAATGAGTGATGAATTAATGAGAGGTCTAGTGAATTAAATTAGATTTAATTCACAAATAGTGATTAATCAAATAACTGATGATTCACTATTAATAGCTGCATGCATGCCAGTTCCGAGGAAGACCTAGTTGAGAGAGAGGATAAAGGGAACATAACTATCAGTTTATTTTTAGAGAATTGCCTGAGTGCAATTATGAAGCCATGATGGATTACACAATCAAGGAAGGTTGTTTTTCCTATTTAATAAGGGCCTAATTCTTTAGGAATTTCATGAGTAACGAAGGTTGAAGGAAGACTGAGAATTGGCTATGTGTTTGTCAAATTTTTCCTAGATTAGTGTGAGACAATTCACAGAGTGTTGGAGAATCTCATGAGAGATTAAGCATTGTATTTTTTCATGATTCATTGACTTTATACAAAATATGATAACATTGTTTTGAGTAGTTTCTTTCCCCAATAATATCTTGTGTTGTGCGATTGATTTACTTCTGTCTCTTACTTTCATGTGATTGAGCGATCATGTTTTGTATTCTGCAAATATTGTAGAAGGATTCAATATCTTGTTTTTGTATATCACAAGATCGGATTGAATCCATTGATATAGAATTTCTATAAATTTATACATGGTATCAGAGATTCTATATAATTTTTACAGATTGTATAAACTTAAAATACTCTGGTTGTAAGATAGAGTTAACTGTAGACGTCACTGCATTCACCATCGAAGTTGTCAAAATTGTTTAGGAATCCATAAAATAATAATCCAACGAATATTTTTGTGGGAGTTCACAAATTCCTTTAACATAGACACTCTAGGACATTCAATGGGATTGATCCACCATGTATCATGAAAGGGTAATTGTTATCATAACTGTAGCAATATATCATTTCTAATTCAATTAGCTATAATTAATGGTAGTGAGGGTGGTGGAGCTATACTCCAATGCAGATATAAAAACTACTAACTTGTAATGTCTCTCTTTTACTTAAAGGTTACAAAATAGTTAGTTTCTACAGGTTGAGATTCACATTAACTCATTTGCATGCAACTTTAAAGGTTTGAAATCACCTTCAGAAATAACAATCTCTAAATTATATGTTTCTTGAGTGTAAAAGTTTTATATGTTACTTTAAAAAATTATTCATGTTTAAGGTATAAATCCTAGATATTAAAAAGCTCTGCATAATAGGTTGCAAATATTAGTTTTCCCCGTTGCTTAGAAACATTCTATTACTTACATGTTGTAGATTTTTTATAAAAGTTTATGTATAAAATTCAAAAATATAATAAAAAAACATATATAGATAAAAAGAATAATAATTAAGCCATTTTTACAAAGCATTATGAAAGATACTAAGTTTGTGCATTTAATGTAAAAATATAATTACTTATATAGATGAAAGAGAAAGTAATTTTGTGCATAGAATAACAAAATATAATGACTTATATAGTGAGAGAGATACTAAGTTTGTTCATGGAATAAAAAAATATAATTATTTATATAGATGATTTATTGGTGGAGACAAAGTGGGGGTGATTCCTTCCCTTCCTTCTATTTGTAAAGGTAGATTGACTATGTTTTCTCGTACAATTTAGATAAATTCATTTAGAATTCAACACTAAGTTTTCTCACCTACAATTATATAAATATGTCATGGAATGTATTTAATTGAATTTTGTTGTAAATTTTTTAAATGGGCTTTGATGCAAAGTTATAGTAACACTTGCCTGCATTTTTATCAATCAATTCACTTGTTCCGTTTCATTTTATTGCATTATATTTGAAGAAAAAAAGAAAACTATTTATTGCTCATAGTAATAATATTAGTGATTTATTTTATTAATTTTGGTATTATTATTATTATTATTATAATATCTACACAACTTTGAGCAAATAAGTAAGTGTTTCACTAATTTTCTCATTTAAAATTAATAATTTTATAAATTTGAAAACACCTAATAGGATAAGTTTTTATTTTTAAGATATTAATTAAACAATCTCAATCTTTTTTAATGTCATTTTCTAAATTGACTTGTCTAATTTTCTTTGTATTATATCATCAGTTAAAAAATGTATTAGCATATACCTATTTAATTATTTTTATAATTAAAAATATAAGTAATATAAAAATGAATTTAAAAAAATACTAATAATATAATTTGTATTTTGATTATATATATATATTTTTTAATTCATAAATAATTAAAAAATGTCAATAATATGACTTATATTTTTGATAAGTTGGAAAATCACAAGAAATATATATATATATATATATATATATATACTTAAAATTATATTTATATGACTATCACTAATTTAAAAAAAATATTATTTTTGAGTCAAAATGAAAAAGATACCCCACACAAATACATATATATTAAAACATGATTGATTTTACAAAAACCTTTATATTTATATATATTGTTCTCTAACAAAAAAAATTTCATAACACTTGTAAATGACTCAAATTCATATAAACATATACATATAATGTTTATATTTACTATTTTTAAATTTTTACCTAAATACACTTAGTATTATTATATAACTCAAAATATTGATATTCTAACCATATTTTTTATATAACTCAATATAAAATAGAATATAAATAAAAACATAAAAAATATAAATAATACTTTATATAATTAATAAAAAAATTATTGTATAATTATAATAATAATTATTAAATTATAATTAAAAGTATTTATATAGGAAAAAATATTTATTTTAATTTATGTTTTAATGTAAAAATGATATACATCCTATAACATTTTATCAAATATTAAAAAATAATAAACACATAATAAATGTTTTTTGTTTTTGTTTTTGTTTGTTTTTTTTTTTTTTTTGTAAATTTGGTGGGACCTTACTATTTTCTATTTATAATAAAAGGACAGGCTACAAAATATAAATTTCATGCTGTGGCCTCAACCTGCCCATAGGAAACCAAGTCTGTTGGCCACCTGAAAGCGTGAAAAGCATCCCAAAACTGAAATTGTTTCATCTGTCTATACTTAACATGAGCTATCTATCCTCCTACTGCAGTGTCTACCTTCATATAACATAAAGAAAGTTCATATACATATAAACAGTGCATAAAAAAGTAAATGCTGAAATCAACTAGCCATCAGATGAGGAAACTAGAGCAGGGTCCTTCACTGTTGACCCGGGCATATCAACTTGCTGCATCTGCTAGAGCATCTTCTCTATGCGACCTACCCGATCATCCATTCTACTAATGCGATCTGTTTCCTGATATTGGGTGATCTTAATGTGTTTCAATTGGTCCTGGATGTCCGTCAACAGATCTTGAATGCCTGTTTTAACTGGTGGTTCTATCTTTAGCTGGCCTGCCTTAACATGGCCAAGTGGGAAACTATGCATTGCTTTTGCTATAAGGCATTTTACTATCCAGTATGTGTGAATAGTTTGATTGAAAAGGGTAAGCCGGCCACGGGTGTTGCCTGGGTCCGTGATGAAGTCTAAGATCTCTGCTTTTGTTTCATTGTCTTCCGGATCAGTCTGAATATCTCTTTCCCAGCCTCGTATTTCTTGGCGCACAGTGGAGGAATTGCCCAAGACATAATTAGCAGCAAGAGTTTCCAGATGCTCCTGATTTGTATTTTGGCCACGTTTCTTTGGGACATGCTCCAATTGTATCTTTTGGTTTCCTCTCTCTGACTCTGACCTTGTATGTCTTTTCCCCATGTCTGGATGAGTCCTATGCAGTAACAGAAAACGACATGATGATATAGTGAGGAAGTTTGAACCAGTGACTAAACCTCCGGTGTAGGTCCTTTGCGAATATATATCGTTGCTATCAGTAGAGCATAACAGACAGACCCATTGTACACAGTTTGATAACCCATGCAGATTGACAAAAAGGCTTCCTAGAGCACTGAGAACTGCAGACCCCTTCGCCTTGTGATGGAAAAAGTGGCTGAAAAGAACAGGATTAATAACGAGAGACAAATTCGATCGCTTAGTAGCGAGGGTGGCCGAGCGCACCTGAGACACAAAAACTATATGGGAAGTAGACAGATCATGGAAATTGTGAGGCCGTTTCGGGGAGCAACGAATCCTCACCGAAACTCAATCCCTAACATAATCCTAGTGACCACTGAGTGTGTAAGTTGGGACCAGGGAAATCCAGCATGCGCGGCCCAGAACAAGAAGCCCAACCCAATCTCCCTCCCGGCACAGCTGAACCTTGAAAAGACAAATACAAGACCAGTGCAGATGATTCCTATGATTTCCTGAAGCACAGGGCATTATTAAGGGCCATAACTTGCCTGGAATGATAACAAAAGGCGAGGGATCGGGAAGCTGAAGACAGGGGTCCCGAAAATAGGGTTGGACTGGGTTTAATAAAGGAGTGTAAAACCAAGCAATCCATAACAAGACCAAAACAACCATGATTGCCAATAACCTAAACTAGACCAAGTCTAGAAGCATCTTGATAACAAAAGGGAAGACAGAAACATACCCTGGCAAAGTAGCAAGGTTGACGGATTGAGTAGTGCGCAGCGTTCTCCTCTGCTGGCTCCAAGCGTTTGCATGCAATGAGCAGTGCATGAACAAATGGAGTGAGGGAAGGAGCCCACTTACCTTAACTGAAAACTTCCTTCGCTGCTCTGACATACCAGCCTGTCAGCAGTGCGAAAAAATCATGAGGATCGATATGGTCGCACACTTCATTGATCGATTATGGCGGTGCTTCATCAATACTCTTAATTACCCGGAGGATGGACTGACGCCAAGTTACCACTCCGCTCTGCCACTTGTACACCCCAATCGGGGGGTTGAAGATCCTTACTCACAATCAACTGTAAGGAATGTAGCTCCACATCCCAGATATCATCAGTGGGACGTGCATCTATGGGGCGCTCTGTGTGTTGGCACCCCCAATTAGCCAAATAATCCGCCTCTACATTTCCTTTTCTCTGGATGTGGCTTGGAAGTAAATACTGAATCTGTTTTAGTAGTTTGCTTACTTCTTCGATGAGTGCAGCAGTTCTCCAGCTTTGTGATATTTTCTCCCAGGGTGTGCCTTGCTGCAGTTTCTGGAGAATACCTATTACCATTACAGAATCTCCCTGAACAATGAGTCTCTGATAATTTTCTCTGATAGCTATAAGGAGACCTTGCTTAACTGCCATGAGTTCTGCTTCATTATTTGTGGCGTGGCCTAGATCGAAAGCATAAAACCGGCAGACTACCCCCTGGGAATTACGGAAAATCCCTCCTGAACCAGCTTGCCCCGGATTTCCTTTGGAGGCCCCATCATAATTGAGTTTTAGAAAGCCTGGTTGAGGAGGTAGCCAGTGTTCCTTAATGGATTGACTAGGTGGTCGGTACTTCCATAAACCTTTGTGAAGCATCTGCGGTTTAAGGTTTAGGTGCTCTAAAATTTGAGATTCTATACCCTCTGTCTGCCAATCTTCATCTGACCAGCTTTCTACTAAGATGGTTTCTCGAATATTTTCTATAGAGCGCTACCAAATGTGGTGCATTGGTTGTGCAGCTTCTTGAAAAACTCTGTGGTTCCTCTCTTTCCAGATGTTCTAGAGAATGAAACCAAATGAGAGTGTCCATGCTCTATTGATCACTTGACAGTGATATCTTCCTTTTCGCCAATTACCAATGGTTTCTGGAATGCTATCATTGTTTTTATCCGTTTGCTTAAACAATTGTTCCAAGTTTCTCTAGAGTGGCTGCACCAAGGGGCATGAATTGAGAATGTGTTCTGTTGTTTCAATCTCAGACCGGCAGAAAGGGCATCGAGAAGGGCCTATCATTCCTCGTTTCTGCAGGTTCTCCCATGTCAATATTCTGCGATGGCTTACCAGCCATAAGAAATATTCCACTTTAGGCCAATGTTTCAATGCCCATATTTTTTTCCATAGCAGTCGAGCATTGTTCTGAGCTTGTTGGGATTGAATATAATATCCTTCTTTGATTGTGAACTGCCCTTTTGTCGTATAGCCCCATCTGAGGATGTCTGGTCCAGATACTCTTTTAATTTTACGTGTTTTGAGTTCTTTATGAAGATTATCCCATTATTGCGTTGCTGGAGATGCTGGCCACCCGTTCTTGTCTTTCCATTTCCGCCACAAGTCATTATGTTTGGGCACCTAATAGTATTGCACGAGCCTCTGATTCGGGGTGTTCGTGTACAGGAAAATTTCACCCAAGTCCAGGCGACTAAATAGTTTTTCCCGTTGTTGCCAAGAATCCTCCCAAAACAGAGCTATGCATCCTTCCCTAATTTCCCAAAAGCTGTGGGTACGAATTAAATATCTATTCGTGGCTACCAGGTTCCAAATTGAGGAGCCTTTTGGGACATTATCTACCTTCAATCGTGCTGAGATTGTGAGTGGCATGGCATATTTTGTGCGCCAAATGTTTTTCCAGAGGTCTGGCCCTCCCTGGAGCTAGCGCCACCACAGTTTAGCTCCCAGCACGTTATTCAAAATGAACGGGTCCCGGAGGCCCAATCCGCCGGCAGCCTTCAAGTTCAGTAGTTTGTCCCAAGATAAAAGAGCCCATTTCCTATTGGCTTGAGCTCCCTGCCATAGAAATTTTTTAAACATGTTGACCAATTGAGTGTAAATCCCTTTCGGGCAGGCCCTTCCGGATAGTTGATATACTGGTAAAGCTTGAAGCACTGATCTTAACATTATGAAGCACCCAGGTGCATTCAGAACTCTGAAGGCCCAGTTCTATATCCTTTTCTCCACTCTTATAATGATATCCTGCCAATTTTCTATCCGAATTGGGCCTGAATTTAGAAACATACCAAGGTATTTCAAAGGGAAGGAACCTCGTTGACACCCCAAGGTCCTTGCAAGAAAATTTTGCATTGGTGCAGGACAATTGAAGAAGTAGATATTGGACTTGTCCTTATTGATCCGAGTACCGGACGCAGCCATAAAGACTTCCAGAATTTTGAGGATGGATTTGCACTCTTTCAATGTCGCCATACAGAATAATAAGATATCATCTACAAATTGCTGATGAGTCAGCGGAAGGTGAGGTCCCCACAGTTTTAGACCTTGTAGTTTTCTTTTTGCTACGTGAGCTTTAATGAGTCTACCTAGTCCTTCTGCAGCAATGATGAAGAGAAATGGAGAGAGAGGGTCACCTTGCCTGAGACCTCGCGAGCTATTGAATGGAATAGTAGGGCTACCATTCAGTAGTATTGAGAAATGCGGGGAGGAAATGAATGAGCGTAACCATTGTAGCCATCTTTCATCAAACCCAAAGGCTCACATCACCTCTATCAGGTATTGCCAACTTATGCGATCATACGCTTTAGATAAATCCAGCTTTATTAACAACCCTTTCCTTTTGTCTTTCTTGAGTGAATGAATTGCTTCCTAGGCTACCACTATGCCATCCAAGATTTGTTTTCCTTTGACAAAACCAGTTCGTTCGGGAGAAATTATAGTGGGCAACAAAGGTTTTAAACGATTTACCATAATAGTGGAGAGAATTTTATAGATTACATTACAGAGGGCTATCGACCGAAAGCTAACTAGAGTGTCTACATTTTGTTGCTTGGGGATAAGGGTAACAAAAGTGGCATTCAAGGCTGGATAAACCCTCTTGTTTCTTCTGGATTCTTCCACTATTTCTAGAATATCCGGACCGATGAATGACCAAGCGGCTTTGAAGAATTCACTTGTAAACCCATCAGGCCCCGGGGCTTTATTCTTGGGTAAATGCAG
This sequence comes from Pinus albicaulis, assembly GCA_034641835.2. Taxonomy (NCBI): domain Eukaryota; kingdom Viridiplantae; phylum Streptophyta; class Pinopsida; order Pinales; family Pinaceae; genus Pinus; species Pinus albicaulis. The sequence goes on from CM076577.1 coordinate 1,072,562,968, forward strand.
GACCACTTCTTCTACCTCTTGTAAAGTGACTGCACGAAGCAGGGCTAGGTTCTGTTCTCGATTGATCATTTGAGGAATGTGTGCGGTTATCCTCTGAATAGCTGCCTGGCGGTTCGGGAGAGGTTTCGTAAGAAGATCTTTGAAATGAGTAACCAGCTCTCTCTCCATATCTTCATGTTTGATTCATCGCTCTCCATTTTCTGCTTTCAGAGAAAATATTCTGTTATGCTGACGTCGCTGCAACATAGCTTTGTGGAAAAAATTTGTGTTGCGGTCACCTTCTTTGAGCCAGTTGACTCGAGATTTCTGTTTCCATAGTATCTCCTCTTGCTTTCGTCGCTCTTCTTGTAGGCTGAGAGTATGACCTTCCTCTAGAGCTAGCTCCTCTATTCGACCTTGGAGGATTATTTGCTACTGTATCTCCTTCATTTTTTCCTTCAGTCTAATTTGGTCCTGATGGATATTGCCAAATTCTAAGCGATTCCAGCGTTTAATTTCAGCTTTTAATTGTTTGAGGCAAAGCTGGAATGAATGCATCTTGTTATGACCCCTGACAGGATTTTAACACCACCAGTTTTTAACCTTTTCCATAAACCTTGGATCACGTAGCCAAAAGAGTTCAAACCGGAAGGGTCGGTTGTAGCGGCTTGCCTTCACATCTATCTCCAAGCTGATCGGCCAATGATCTGAGCCCAGGTTAGGAAGAATAGTAGCTTCATAATAGATATCCAGACTTACCAAAGCCTCTGTGGCTAAAAAACAATCCAACCTAGAGGCAATCTGATGCCTCTCTCCCCTTCGATTATTCCAAGTGAAATTTCCATTAACAGTGGGAATATCTACTAAACGGAGGTCATTTAACAATTCGCGAAAAAGTGCCATTTCTGGGTCCTCTCTTCTTAGCCCTCCCTTTTTTTCAGAGAGATTCAGAATCATATTGAAATCCCCACCTAAAAGCCAATATTTTTCATTATGCATAGTACTGAGCATTTGAATACTTTGCAGAAACGCTGCTCGCTCTCCCGGAATTGGAGGTCCATAAATAGTCGAGATGAGGATCCTATCCTCAGATCCAATCTGACGGAAGATGGCTATTAAAATTCTGGGAAAGCCTATCCATCCTTCTGCATTGATCTCAGCCACATTCCAGAGGATGGCTATTCCCCCTGATGTTCCTACTGAGTCGATAGCCATACCTTCATATTGCATTTTAAAAGATTGCAATATAGACTGAAGCTTTTGCCCAGAGACTTTTGTTTCTTGTAATAACATGACCTAAGGTTTCTCGACCTGCAATTTATCTTTCAAATTTCGCTGCTTACCCTTACTATTCAGACCTCTAATGTTCCAGGAGAGCACCTTCATTAATAATTTTTGGGCAGTTGTTGAAATATCGTTGTTAACGGTATTATCTTTCCAGTATTAATCAACATTTCTCCAACTAACTGTATTGATTCCTGCAGGGTTCTCCATCCTCGCTTTTTTGCCGGTTTTGAGGGAGGGGGTGCCTTCTTGCTGGCTGATTGTTCTTGTTCTTGAGCTTCTTGCTTGGCTTGCGCAGTCAGATAATTCTCGAAAGTTTCGTTATACAATTTCTTCTGATCTGCCGGAATGAATCTATCATCAATATTTCTCCATTCAAACAAGAGCCGCTTCAAAAGTTTCCCTTTTGCACTCAGATCTTCTTTAGGTTGTTCTACTTCCATTGGAATAAGTTCTTGCATCATACTTTCTTCAGGCGTATCCGTATCCTGCCCTGATTTCCACTTTGAAGACTGGTTTTTCTGTGGAATCTCTGCATGTCCATCTAATGGGCCTTCCGCAACAATCTCAGAAATTGACGGTTCGCCTTCTTCTTGCAATACGTCATACCTATTTTCTGTTGGTTTCGAGCCAGGAGGGTTTTGTTTTGTAGCCAAACCCGAGGCGGCATTCCCTGAACGAGAAGAGCGTTTTTTAGCAGTAACCAGCACAAACCCCTCTTCATCCTGCCGAGGTTGCGTCTCAGGGCCATTGACTCGAGGTGGTTGTTGTTCAGGGCCATTTAAGGGGCAGGATCTGTACAAATGACCATACTCATGATAGCGGCGACAACGAAAAGGGATATGCTCATAGTCGAGCAGCTGAAGCCAGATTTTACCTTCATATTCTAGTTTGATCATTTCTGGTAAGGGTTCAGAGATATTCATATATACATAGATTCTTGCAAAGGATGTATAGCGACCCCGAGCTGTGGAGTCTGTAATCTTAACAAAAGTACCTAATGAATTTCCTATTCCTTCCAAAATTTCAGGGTCCCAGAAATCCATTGGGAGCCCAAAGAGCCGAACCCATACAGGAGCAGCCAGAAATTGCTCTTGTTCAGGGTTGTAACATTCCTCCCATTGTCTGAGAAAAAGCCCTGCATTGCTGTAAAAATAGGGCCCTCCCTCAAAATTGCGTTCTTTATCCTGTAAATTAGAAAAAATAACTGTAAAAAAACCTTTCACCCCTAATTTCAGATCAATGTGACCTTTGGGCTACCATTTTATTTGAATCCTTTTGAGTAACTCTTTTTCTGAAGGCCAGATACCTATAAACTTACAGATTAGAGCATGATTCTTCATGTAACCTCTGTACTCGTCCAATTTCGACGCTGGGATAACAAATCTTGGTTTCTTGACTGCCCTTGGCAAGCATTGTCCCTTCATTTTGGCTTGTCATTCTGCTCCCAATACCAGGGCAGTCTTTTGTTGAACATTGGCTGAATGGGTTGAACGCAGGGAATGGTCACCGCTGGTTACATTGCGGTAGGAGGGTGGTTGCCCTTCTCCTGAGGACGCTGCCATGGAAAAACCAGTCAGCGATGGCAGCTTGCATTCAAAACCTAGCAATCTGTGCTGTATCTTCACCGCATTCTTGGAGCGCTCTCATTCTTGACTTGACTTGATATAATAATTTTTATTTTTATTTTTATTTAAATAAAAAAATAATAAATATTTTTAATATTAGTTATTAATTATTATTTTTATATATGCATTTTTTTTTAATAGTATTTTTAAAATTTTAATTTAATTACTAGTGGTTATTTGGTGGAACAATTTGAGCTACACTAATTTTTAGTACTAGTCACGATAAGGGTTTGAGATTTTGCTAAAAAAAAAACTCCTAACCAACCTAATTGCCCCCCAAATGCCACCAAACCAACCCTACTACAACTCACCCACTAGAGAAAATGCTCCTAAAAATGAGCAAGCCCAAAACGTGAAACATGTGGGTAGGGAAATAATGTCACATAGATTAATGGTTCTTTGAACTTTTCCAAGATGTTGCACTGATTTCACCTGAACACTTTGAACATAACATCACTAACTTAGCCACCAAAACACTATGTTGAGAAGTAACACTATTTGCAATGACTTTACAATGTTTGTAATTTAGTGAAAAATTCAGCAAGATTTAATAAAAATTTATAATTCAATAAAAAAATTCGCAAAAAAATTATATATACATATTATATATTTGAAAAAATAACTTTTACATTTTTATATGTACCATGGGAATTCACCCATTTATTATACATATAGTTTCAGGAGAGAGTTCTTAAAATTTCCCTGTTAACAGATTTGAGATATAAGATATAAACATATGAAACAAAACTTAAAAAATAAAGGAAATAGAAAAAACATATAACTGATAAAATAATATTCACACAGATTGTTGCAACAAAATACAATATCAAGCATTAGGAAATTCTATTAACAACAAAACCTGTAAATATTTTAATCTATCTACCTCTGATAATATGCATATCCGAGAGGAGGTAGGATTAAAGAATGAAAGCAATTCAAATATCGATCATGTCAATAATTTAAATTGCAAGATTAATTATCATATGATACACCAAAACTAAAAAAGAAGAAGAAAATTGTCAGAATATCATATTCAGACTGCAGAATTAAAAATTACAAAATATCATATTTGTATAAAAAGAGGTAAGATTAAATAATGAAAGCGATTCAAATATCGATCATGTCAATAATTTAAACTGCAAGATTAATCATCATATACTACACATGAACTTAAAAAAAGAAATTATCAGAATATCATATTCTCAAAGATAAGAATTAAAAGTTAAAAAATATTGTATTTAGCATGTGCATCATGTGCAATCGTGCCGCTAAAATATAAGAGTCTTTTTTCTCAACCACCCTCGCGTAGCTCTTTTTGAATGAGAAATTAAAAATTTATACAAAAATTTTGATAGCTCTTCGAATAAGTGTCTATTAACTTCTTAGTTAAAAGAAAACCAGTATTTATTTCAAAAATCATCTTTCTAAAAGGGTTTTTTGGTGTCTTGTTGATAGTCCAAAATTTTAATTAATTTCTTTTTGGTATGAACTTGGTAATTTCCTAGTTAATGTTGACTTTAAGAATAACCTTTCAAAGTATATGTTGAAATATTAAATCGGTTCATATTTGATTCCCTTGCATCACAATTAAGAACCAATTATTTTAATAATTATAATAATGCACAATAAATTAAAATAACCTTTTACTTCATTTGCTAAATTCGGTTCCAGAAATGGTTGAGGATAAAGAGTGTTAAATGTTGTTTACATACATTATATTCTTCACAAGTTGTCATAAATACTGGTTAATCTTTTTCAAAACAAAATCCTACACACTAATGAGGTTACACATTAGTGAGGTTACACATTGTGAGGAATGTGGGTGTCTAATTTATTTTTCCATTAAATAAATTGGAGAATAAATTGCAATTTCATCTCATAACAACTTTTATCACTTAACTAAGTCATGATAACTGAGTTATCTCAAGAAATTTGAGTTGAGGGTCTAAGATGAGGCATGTAGAGTGATCCTAATATTTTGGGGGTTCAGTTGCAGTTAATGCACTAGAGGGGTGTAGGTGTAATTAGTTAACTCAATTAATTAAGTTAAAATCAGTTAAACTAGTTCTAACTGAGTGATGAATTAGTGAGAGGTATACTGAATTAAATTAGATTTACTTCACAAGTAGCGATCAATTATATAACTGATGATTCACTATTAATAGTGGTATCCATGTCAGTGTTGAGGAAGACCCAGTTGAGACATAGGTTAAAGGGAACATAACTATCAATTGTATTTTTAGAGAATTGCTAGAGTGCAATTATAAAGCCATGAGGAAGCCTTGATGGATTGTGAAATAAAGGAAGGCTTATTTTCCTATTTAATAGGGGCATAATTATTTAGGAATTGCATGAGAAGGTTAGGCTGAAGGAAGGCTGAGAATTGACTATGTGTTTGTCAAAAATTTCCTAGATCAGTGTGAGACAATTCGCAGAGTGCTGGAGAATCTCAAGAGAGATTAAGCATTGTATTGTTTCATGATTCCTTGAATTTATAAAATATATGATGGTGGGGTTTTGAGCAGTTTCTTTCTCAAGAATATATTGTGTTGTGCGATTGATTTACTTCTTTCTCTTACTTGCATGTTATTGAGTGATCGTGTTTTGTATTCTGCAAATATTGTAGAAGTATTCAATATCTTGTTTTAGTACATCACAAGATCGGATTGAATCCATTGATATATAATTTCTATAGATTTCTACATGGTATCAGATCGCCAGGAATCATAGTAGAAGAGAAGAAATTGATTTTGTCTTGAATAGGTTCAAATTTGCAGATATATTCTTCAGGATCCAACAAAATATCAAGGTGTGTTTCAATGACTTGAGACTTGAATATGCACTCGAAGGAAAATAAAATTATATTGCATGGAAGGACACGATGGAGGAAATGTTGGAGGACAATGGGTTAAAGGAATTGATAGATACTGATATTCCCAAGCCCACAGCAACATATGCCCAACTTCATGATGCATGGCAGAAGAAGGTAGCAAAGGTAAGAAGGATCTTGTTAGAGGGAGTTTGAGATCATATTGTCTCGAGTCTCCATAGGAAGGTGACTCGATATGCTTTGTGGAAGGCATTGACATATATGTTTCAAAATAGTAGTGACCACAGAAAGTTGGCGTTGAGGGACAAACTTAGAAAGATCAAGATGGAGGAGGATGAGACGGTACCAACATACTTGGCGAAGTTCACTCAATGTTGATATGAGATTGGAAGTGTTGGTGCAACAGTAGCCCAGGATGATTTGGTGAGCCGAGAACTTATAGACCTTCCCAAGAGCTGGCATAGTTACCAGGACTCTGTGAATGGGAGGGAGAAGTTACTAGACTAGGAGCATTTGTGGTCCAACTTGGTAATAGAAGAGATAAGGCGGAGCACCAAATATGGGACCTCCAACACCAAAAAAGAAGAAGATTGTGTATTAGTTGGAAAAGGAAATAAAGCCAAGGGAAATAAGTCCCAAGGCAAAGAGGGCAAAAGAGACTTGTCCAAGATCAAGTGTTTTCACTATCACGAGCATGGGAACTATGCCTCGAATTGTTCACAGAAGAAGGCAAGTAAGAAGGAGCCTGTAGTTGTAGTGGGTGAAGTGCTAGCTTCAAAGTTCGAGCTTGATTTTACTCTCATTGCATGCATGGCCAACACTGTAATGGGATGCATGTGGTATCTAGACAATTATGCCTCATTCCATATGACGGGGAATAGAGATTTGTTCAATGACTTGGAGGAGAAGGACCTCCAATAGAACATAGAGTTTGGAGATGAAGGGAGGTGTAACGTGACCGAAATAGGTACAGTTACCTTTCAGAGGGAGTCTGGCTCCCCTCTCAGACTGACATATGTTTTTTATGTTCTAGGCCTAAGGAAGAATCTTGTCTCCATAGCGGTATTGGAAGACTGTGGTTATGATGTGATGTTTAGAAAAGAAAAGGTTTTCCTTAAACACATAGCCACGAGACAGGTGAAATACATCGGTGTAAGAGTCAAGAACCTGTATGCTCTAGAGTTCAAGGATGCATGCAAAGCTTTGAGGAGCAAAGAAGTGGTTAATGAATTGCTGGTTGAGAGGGAGAAATTATCTCTCAACATGCAGCCTTGGAAGCAGTCTCAAAAGGTTTTGGAGTAGCCACAATTGGAGAAGCATAAAGGAGACCGAGTGGAGACGTCCACTCAATAAGAGACCTCCAAGAGGGGGAAATTTCAAGCCAGATGGGCAGAGGGAGTACATGGAGCTATGCCTCCAGGTGAGAGGTGGGGCGATGTGCAGATATAATCCCAAGAAGATATTTGGACAGGGTCCATGGAGATGGCGTGTCTCATGGATCAAACCTAGCTATGAGGAGCCCACTATACAACAATATCAGGAACGATCGGTTGGATTGATGCACTCAGATTTCAGGAAGACAAAAATCAGGGTGACAGATATCGGATACTAGAGCACAGATCAGAGTTGGCAGCAGTGTAGAGGGCATGGATGCAGATGTCAGCGGCAACACAGAGATTCTAGTAAGAAGGTGCAATAGCTAGCAATAGTTAGAAGAATCTAATGACAGATGCATTATATTGATTCAGTTGTTTGGAGGCTATTCATTTTCAGGAGTTGCAGGTGCAAACAACACTAGATAAGTGTTGTATGCAGAACATTCCAAGGGTACTAGATCAGGATAGCTTTAATTCCTTTCTTTTTGAGAGGAAGTGTTGAAATTTTAAACAAGAAGCAATGAAATTGGCAACCAGAAAGGACAACAAAATCACCCACACATTGGTGAGGTTACACACTAATGAGGTGACACAATGGTGAGGTTACACACTGGTGAGGAATGTGGGTGTCTAATTTATTTTTCCCTCAAATAATTTGGAAAATAAATTGTAATTTCATCTCATAACAACTTGTATCAGTTAACTAAGTCACGACGACTGAGTTAGCTCAAGAAATTTAATTTGAGGGTCTAATATGAGGCATGTAGAGTGATTCTAATATTTTGGGGGTCCAGTTTCAGTTAATGCACTGGTTGGGTGCATGTGTAACCAATTAACTCAATTAATTGAGCTAAAATCAGTTTAACTATTTCTAATTGAATGATGAATTAGTGAGAGGTCTAACGAATTAAATTAGATTTAATTCAGAAGTAGTGTTCAATCAGATAAATGATGATTCAATATTAATAGTTGCATGCATGCCAGTTCTAAGGAGGACCTAGTTGAGATAGAGGTTAAAGGGAACATAACTTTCAGTTGTATTTTTAGAGTATTGCCCGAGTGTAATTATAAAGACATGAGGAAGCCATGATGGATTGCACAATCAAGGAAGGTTGATTTTTCTATTTAATAGGGGCCTACTTCTTTAGGAATTGCGTGAGAGAGGCAGGCTGAAAGAAGGCTAAGAATTGGCTATGTGTTTTTCCAATTTTACCTAGATCAGCAGGAGACAATTGGTAGAGTGCTGCATAATCTCATGAGAGATTAAGCATTGTATTGCTTCATGATTCCTTGAATTTATACAATATATGATAGCGGGGTTTTGAGCAGTTTCTTTTGCCAAAACATCTTGTGTTGTGTGATTGATTTACTTCTTTGTCTTACTTGCATGTGATTGAGCGATCATGTTTTGTATTCCACAAATAGTGTAGAAGGATTCAATATCTTGTTTTAGTACATCACAAGATTGGATTGAATCCATTGATATATACTTTATATAAATTTATACATGGTATCAAAGCTTCTATAAAATTTCTACATGGTATCAGAGCGATAGGAATCACAATAGAAGAGAAGAAATTGAGTTTGTCTTGAACGTGATCAAATTTGTAGATTTATTCTTCAGGATCCAACAAAAGATCAAGATGTCTTTCAATGGCTTGAGACTTGAATATGCACTTTAGGGAAATTCGAATTATATTGCATGGAAGGACATGATGGAGGCATTGATGGAGGAAAACGGGTTGAAGGAATTCACAAATACTGATATTCCCAAGCCCATAGATGCCCAACTTCTTGATGCATGGCAGAAGAAGGTAGAAAAGGCAAGAAGGATATTGTTAGAGGGAGTTCAATATCATATTGTCTTGAGTCTCCATGGGAAGGAAACTCCATATGCTATGTGGAAGGCCTTGACAGATCTGTTCAGAATAACAGTGACCACAGGAATTTGGCGCTGAAGGACAAGATCAGAAAGATCAAGATGGAGGAGGGCGTGATGGTACCAACATACTTTGTGAAGTTCACTCAATGTCGAGATAAGCTTGGAAGTGTTGGTGTGACAGTAGCCCAAGATAATTTTGTGAGACTATCACTACTAGGCCTTCCCAAGAGCTGGCATAGTTACCAGGACTCTGTGAATGGGAGGGAGAAGTTATCAGACTGGGAGCGTTTTTGGTCCGACTTGGTAATAGAAGAGATAAGGTGGAGCACTAGAGACGGGACCTCCAACACCAAAAAAGAACAAGATTGTGTATTAGTCAGAAAAGGAAAGAAATCCAAGGGAAAGAAGTCCCAAGGTGAAGATGGCAAGAGAGTCTTGTCCAAGATCAAGTGTTTTCACTGTCACGAGCATGGGCACTATGCCTCGAATTGTCCACAGAAGAAGGTAACCAAGAAGGAGCCTATAGTTGCAGCAGGTGAAGCGATAGCTTCACAATTTGAGCTTAATTTTACTCTCATTGCATGCATGGATATCACTATAATGGGATGCATGTGGTATCTAGACAGCGGTGCCTCATTCCATATGACGGGGAATAGAGATCTCTTTAGTGACTTAGAGGAGAAGGACCTCCAATAGAACATAGAGTTTTGGGATGACAGGAGGTATAGCACGACCTAAATAGGTACAGTTACCTTTTAGAGGTAGTCTAGCTTCCCTCTCAGATTGGCAGATGTTTTGTAAGTTCCAGGAATAAGGAAGAATCTTGTCTCTGTAGCGGTATTGGAAGACTGTGGTTATGATGTGATGTTTAGAAAATAAAAGGTTTTCCTTAAACACATAGCCATAGGACAGGTGAAACAGATCGGTGTAAGAGTCAAGAAACTGTATGCTCTCAAGGTCGAAGATGCATGGAAAGCGAGGAGAAAAGAAGTGGTTAATGACTTGGTGGTTGAGAGGGTGCAGTTATCTCTGAACATGCAGCCTCAGAAGCAGTCTCAGAAGGTTGTGGAGTAGCCACAATTGGAGAAGCAAAGAGGATACCGAGTGGAAGAGTCCACTCAAGCAGAGACCTCCAGGAGGGGGATATTTCGAGCCAGATCGGAAGAGGAGGTACATGTAGCTATACCTCCAGGTGAGAAGTGGGGTGATGTGTAAATATAATCCCAAAAAGAAATTTGGGCAGGGTCCATTGAGATGGTGTGTCTCATGGATCGAACTTGGCTACAAGGATCCCACAGTACAATAGTAGCAGGAAGGATTGGTTGGATTGATGCAGTCAGATGTCGGGAAGACAGAAATCAAAGTGATATATTTCAGATATTGGAGTGTAGGTCAGAGTTGGAAGCAATGCATAGGGCATGGATGCAGATGTCGGAAACAGTGCAGAGAGTCCAGTAGACAGGTCCAGTAGCTAGCAGCAGTCAGAAGAATTTGATGACAGATGCATTATAATGATTCAGTTGTTCGGAGGCTATTCAGTTTCAGGAGTTGCAGGTGCAAAAAACACTAGAGAAGTGTTGCATGCAGAACATTCCAAAGGTACCAGATCAGGATAGATTGAATTGCTTTCTTGTTGAGAGGGAGTGTTGAAATTTGCAACAAGAAATAGTGAAATTGGAAACCAGAAAGGACAAAAATTACACACATTGGTGAGCTTACACACTGATGAGGAATGTGGGTGTCTAATTTATTTTTCCCTTAAATAATTTGGAAAATAAATTGTAATTTCATCTCATAACAACTTGTATCAACTAACTAAGTCATGATGACTGAGTTAGCTCAAGAAATTCGAGTTGAGGGTCTAAGATGAGGCATGTAGAGTGATTCTAATATTTTGTGGGTCTAGTTGCAGTTAATGCACTAGTGGGGTGCAGGTGTAATCAGTTAACTCAATTAATTGAGTTAAAATCAGTTTAACTAGTTCTAAAATAGCGATGAATTAGTGAGAGGTCGAGTGAATTAAATTATATTTAATTCACAAGTAGTGATCAATCAGATAACTGATGATTCACTATTAATAGTTGCACGCATGTCAGTTATGAGGAAGACCCAACTGAGACAAAGCTTAAATGGAACATAAATATCAGTTGTATTTTTAGAGAATGCCCGAGTGCAACTATAAAGCCATGAGGAATACATGATGGATTGAGAAATCAAGGAAGGTTTATTTTCCTATTTAATAGGGGCCTACTTATTTGGGAATTGCGTGAGAAAGCCAGGTTGAAGGAAGACTGAGAATTGGCTATGTGTTTGTCCAATTTTTCCTAGATCAACATGAGACAATTGGCAAAGTGTTGGAGAATCTTATGAGAGATTAATGATTGTATTGTTTCATGATTCCTTTACTTTATCATACAGGTTTTGAGTAGTTGCTTTCCCCAATAACATCTTGTGTTATGTGAATGATTTACTTCTTTCTCTTACTTGCATGTGATTGAGTGATCATGTTTTGTATTCTACAAATATTGTAGAAGGATTTAGTATATTGTTTTAGTAAATCACAATATCATATTAAATTCATTGATATAGAACTTCTATAAATTTCTACATGGTATCAGAGCTTCTATATAATTTCTACAAAATTCACACTTGCAAAAACCCTAAAAATTGTTTATTTTCAATTATTGATTTCTTCAGTTCCCAGATTAAGTTTTCAAAGATTTTATTTTTGAAATTGGGTATTTTTTAGAGAGGAATAAATTCCTTGGATTGGATTCTTCAAAATTTTCACAAAAAGTTTAAAAAATTAACCTATATTTTTCCCTCCTCTTTTTCCCGTTAAACAAATCAGCAAAAGGGAAACAAATATCCTACTTTGTGCCAAATAAAGAGATATGATACCACTTTTAGTGTAATTCACATTAAATATAGTGTTAATCCCAACAACACAAGGAAGAAAAAAACAAACCCAAAAATATCCCTTTGATAATAGAAAATAGAGAGTTACGTTCACTTGCCTCTTTAAGGAGGAAAACTCCAAGGAAAATGCTCAAAATATAACCAAAATTCTTGACAAAACATTACATAGACTTCTACTCAGTTATATATCTCCATGTAAAATATTAACTAGTTGGTACCACGTATAATGAGAGCCTACTAAATAGTGTTAGTTTTATTAATAGAGAGGTACCTTTTTTGAATGAGTGACTATTAGCTAACTTTTTAATGGGACACATACATGAACAATGTATATAAGTAAGAGGGTTAGGTTAGGACCTTAACATAAAACCTTATATTTCATGAATTTATATAGAAATGAATGCCTATAAAGAATCTTAATTAAAACTTGTTTGCCTCGAAGACCTCCAATGGAGCTTAACTCGAGGAAATATTAGCAAATGAATCATATATTGTGTTTTCTGAGCAAGGAACAATTGATATATTTTGAAAGCATCAAAGCTATCAATTAACATAGACACTTATTTATGATAATTATTGATATGCATAGAGTTATAGTGAATGATGTTTCCAATTTTCCTTGCAATTATTTTAGAATCCCTAAAGATTTTAATTTCTTTATTTTCAAATAAATAACCTTTTTTCAATCCCTTTACAAGAGATTTGTATTTGGTTGTGTTATTACTATAATCAAACACTAACCTGCATGAAATAAACCTATTCTTTCCCTTATGATATAATAGAAGACAACCTACTCTAGCTCATCATTTAGATTTGGAGTTGTCAAAGAATAATGTCCAGATCTTAGGAAAAAATATAAAATAAATTTCATTTACATTTTTTAAAGTATGTATAGTATTAACACTCCCTACATGATGTAAATCTCACTTCTCAAAAAATCCCTTCTTATATTAAAATTTCAAATTTCTAATTCAGGAATAGACAAAGTTTCAACCATGAAATTATTAAAATAGGAACCTAAAGCATAGTTTCCTAAGATTGGAAACTCAGAGGATGAAGGTTTATGTGTAGGTTTGAGATTAGTTATGTCATGTGTCATTTTACTTCTCACAGTCATAGTATAATGTTATTAGGTTATTTATTCCATGCAATCGATAAATGTGACTAGTCCGACATGAATTATCCTTGTAACTTTTGTGACCAATCCCTACTAAGCAATAAGCCATATGCTTCAAGCTTGTCCACTGTGATAATATCAATTATTTGATGAAATTTTGGGTCAGATGATACTTATATGAATACACCTTTAAGTTCACCAATGAATTTTCCTTCTGATTTATTGAGATGAAAGGTATATGCCAAAAATTTTGTTGGTGTTATATTCATATTTTGAAAAACAAAATAGGAACTTACATTGTAATATTCTCTTGAATCTACCAATAAGTTATAAACAATATAGTTGAATATTTCAAAGGTCAACAAAAATGGAGTTTGATAATTTGACATTTTTACCTAAAAGGGAAGCATTAATTATTGCATTGCGTAGGTTTTTATTTGTTTCTTTACTAACACTTATAGTAACAATTGATAGTTGAACATGAATGTTATTTAAAGAATTTACCAATCACCAACATTGTTGGGATATTTTACATACAAAGAGGATAGATATGTTGACCTTTATTTTCTTCAAATTTGTGACAACAATATTCTCCATGGAATCTTGATTACTAGTGGAAGGTTTACTAGTATTAGGAACTTTTAATCCATACAACAAGTGGCATGGTCTAACTCTTATTTGTGTTAGGATTTTGAGAGTTAGTTGATATTTTTTTCTACAAAATTAATTTACTCCGAATGTTATAATCAATTCAAATAGGTAACCAATCCTCAAATATTTCCTCATCTATGGCAAGTTTGGGAACATGTCCCAAAGTGTTGAATTTGTAACTATGGTCGGTCTTCATAATGTATATTTTTCTACTTGATTTATTTGTATTAAATTATTGTAAAAGCATATTTTAAATTATTGAGTCAAAAGGAAATTTATTTTGAGTCAAATTCCCATTGCGACTTTTAAAAGAAGAAAAAATGAATTTTGAAATTGTAATTTTTGGCTCCAAAAGTTTTCAAGTTGGACTCCCTCTAAGTGAAGTTAGCCTAGGGAAAAGGAAACAACCATTCGACCCAAAATATCATTATATAGAGGAATCTTAACCTCATTTCTCCTCGACCAATTCAGACTTCCTCAAGAAGACATTTTCTAGGCATCTTAGTGAAGATCAAGAAGAAGAAGACGAATTAGCTATCTTTCTCTCTCTCTCTCTCAAGCTCACACATGTGGATAGTCTCTCTCTTCTTTTGGTTCATAGTTTTTTGGGAAATTCTGTTGCAGGGGTGAGAAATTTTGGGCAATTGTAGGGGCTAGAATTCTAGGGTAACTGGCCATTGCAGGAGGGCCAAAAGTTTGGGTCAAATCAGGCAAACAAATTTTTTGGATCAAATTGGGAAGCTTGACTTGGAAAAGTTCACTAGGTTTAAAAATAGGTATAGATGTGTCTCTTGTTGAAAATATGAATTTATTTATTGAAAAGGTTGTTCGGTTTTTCCCCTTAGCGGGTTTTCCCAAGGTAAATATTGTATCCTCTTTATGTATTTTGATATATATTGTTTTACTATTCTTGTATGGTTGAATTTATGAACTATATTTGTTGAATGATATATTGGAATAATTTAAAAGAAGATAAACATCAAAATTAATTATTAGTATTTCAAAAATATTGTGCTAGTATATATTGCACTTAGAAAATCAACATGGTATCAAAGGTTTGGTGAAGAAAGGAACATTAATATCAATTTTTAAGAAACCATACTTTGAGATCATAATGGTTGAAGTCCTTGTTGATTTGAATCCATGGTTTCCTCTACAAAATCTAAGAATAAGTTGGAAGGAGCCTCAAACTTTACAACTTGGAAACTTATAATTATTCTTGCAAAGAACAAGGTTTTGGATATCGTGACCAGGAAAATTGTGGAACAAAAAAATGTTGTAGGGAAGGAGAAGTTTAAAGAAGATTATCCAAATTACATTAGAATTATTTTGGACTCCATTAGAGATCATCTAATCCTTTACATTCCAAAGTTAGATACTTCTAAGAAGATGTAGGATTCCCTAACAAATCTATTCACTATCAAGAAGTTGGTCAAGTCATGACCCTGAAGAATGAGATTCATGATGCGACGATGATGAATGACAACACCAAAGCTTCATATTTTGTAATAATTTATCAAATAAAGGACCATACTTTAACAATTGTAGAAACTATTCCTGAGAATGAACTTGTGGCTACAACACTTAATGATCTACCTAGATCATGGGATGCATTTGCAATGGGTATAAGTAGTAGGAAGGAAACTCCCTCTTTGAAGAATTGTGGACCTATTGTTATAAAGAAGAAGCAAGACTTATATCAAGAGATAGGAAGAAAGACATTCTAAGGAATTAGCAACCCACTTTAAGAATAAATGAAAGAAGAAGGTTGGCTCTCAACATAGGAAGTCAAAGAAGGACATGTCAAATATTAAATGTTATAGTTCTAAAATATTTTGGAATTTTAACAGGGATTGTTCTGAGATGGCCAAAGAATCCCAAAGGTGATAAAGGCTTCTGTTACTTTTGTGCTCCAATATCTTCTATTGTAGATGATGATGATATGTAGTTGGTAGATAGTGGTGCATCAAGACATATGAATGGAGATCATGGAAATCTTATTAGCATGATGGAAAAGAGGTCATCTCAAAGAGTATATCTTGGAGGCAATCACACCTATGCAGTCAAAGGAGTTGGAAAAGAATCCATAGAGTTGGAATCTAGTAACAACGTACATCTCAACAATGCTTTATATGTTCCAGGTTTGAAAAATAATCTTGTATCTATCTCATGTTTAGAAGATAAAGGAGATATAGTAGCTTTTGTGTATGGAAAAATACTTGTTTGGTCCACGGCCTATAGTATAGAAGATTCTAGGGTTATTGGGATTAATGAAGGAAGACTGTATAGGCTTCCGAGTCAATGAAATTAAGCCCTAGTAAATGATGAAATCAATCCAATTGAGTTATGTCATAGAAGGTATGTAAATATTAATTATAGATCATTAACTAAATTTAATAAAATAGTTTTAGGTGTCCCTAAATTACAAACAGATCATTAAGGTATTTGCAAAGGTTTTTCGCTTGGAAAGAACATCAAGAAACCATTTCCAAGTAGTGACGATAGATGTAAAGAAGTTTTGGATTTGATACACTTTGATGTGTGTGGCCCGATGCCTGTGAGATCACTTGGAGGTTCATTGTACTATGTGCCATTTATTGATGACTTATCTCGTAAGACATGGATCTACCTTATGAAGACCAAGGATGAAGCCTTCATAAGGTTTAATGAATTCAAAACCAAAGTGGAAAACTTGACAGGTAATAAGATTAAGATTCTAAGATTTAACAATGGAGGAGAATGCACCTTGAAAGAAATTTTTTCTTTCTGTAAGAAAGTTGGGCTTAAGAGGGAGATGAATGTCCCCTATATCCCATAACAAAATGGTGTAGTAGAATGAAATAACAAGTCCATTTAATAACATGTCAAGGTTATGTTGCATGATCAAGACTTGCTGATGTTCTTATGGGTAGAAGCATCATTGACAATTGCATATTTTTAAAATAGAATTCCTCATAAAAAATTGGAAGATAAGACTCATAAATAAGCATTCACGGGAAGAAAGCCAAAGGTTAGACACATGAGAATATTTGGTTTTCCTGTTTACATCCATGTTCCTAAGGATAAGAAGAACACGATATAACCTTTAGGAAATAAAGGCATATTTTTTGGTTACAATGAATCATCAAATGCCTATAAATTCTACATTTTAGAGCAACAACATATCAAGTTCAACTAGGATGTCAATTTTGATGAGGAGTGGAATCTTAGAAGTGCAAGGAAGTTTCCATGGATTCGTCTGATGAATTAAAGCATGAGGATGAGCATTTGAGTTCCACAGAAAGTCTCGTAGAGCTAGAAGGGCCTCGTGAACTTGTTGAAATCGTGGTTGAACCAAGGCATGAGAATTGGATTGCAGAAAATCACATTCTAAGATATCTATGTGGTACCATGATATATTGATTAAAATATGTTGCAAACAAGCATGTACAACTTCAAGGATATACAAATGTTGACTAGGAAGGAAGTGTTGATGATAGGAAGAGAAATTCAAGAGTATGCTTTATCTTATGCTCCGTGGTGATATCTTGGATGAGTAAGAAGCATAGATATGCCACACTCAACACCGCAAAAGCGGAATATATTGCAACAAATGAAGCAAGTAAAAAAGCAGTGTGGCTTCAGAAGTTGTTTGCAAAATTTTTTGACCAAGGTTTGGAAGAAATAATGATATACTGTGATAATCAAAGTTGTGTGAATATTTCAAAGAACCTTGCGTTCCATTACATGTAAAATCATATTGAGATCAAGTACCACTACATAAGTGACATGGTTCAGACGAGAGTGATAAATATCAAGTACATATTCAATGATGAGTAAACAATTGGTGTTCTAATAGTCATTGCCTAGATATAAGTTCATCTACTTTAGAGACATGATTGGGCTTGTGGAGATTACCACTCTCATTGAGAGGGAGTGATGATTTGATACCAAAATGGATGGAAATTCTCCTAAAAGGGAGAATGGTATTGATCTGAAATGTGAGAACTTCTTATTTCTAGTATAGAGATTGACTATAGGGGAATTTACTGGATATGTCACCTTTAAAGAAAGGATGAGATCCAGAAGCTACCTGGCCCTTTACAGACTCTGCCTAAAGAAATAATAGAAGCAAACACTAATGATCTGGAAATGAAACTACTTGTTCGTTGTTCAAGGTATTCATTATCCATAACTTATGTGTGCAATCTGTTTAAAATGTTTCGTAATTGGAACAAAGTGCTTTTTGTGAATTTTTGAGTCTTTTTGTGTGTAGGAGGCTTATTTATTTTTACTGTTTAAAATATTTAACTCTGGAAAAACACAAAAGTATAAATCACATATATAATACAACATATGATAAGGTAGTTCACCCCTCCTGGGCTACATCTGTCGGGTCCAAGGCCCCCAAATGGGCATGTCCTTGCTCTTATTATGCTCAAAATTGGTTATACAGTGTGAAGAAAGCCTAAACAGGCAAAAATATCTGTAGAAATGAGTTACATAAAACAATAAAGATAGGCTTTTGTTTCACCTCCAAAGGTTAACCATAGCCCAATACAGCTCCAACACTCCCTAGGCCCTGATGGCTCTTCAAGCTTCTCTGCTGAAAAAGTACCTGAAGATGAGCTCTGTTGCTTCTGCAACCTACACCATTGGCTTTGGAATGCTCAAAATACCCAAAATCGAAAAAAAATTCGTTCCAAATGGTCTTTCCTTGAGCAAGTTATGACCAAAACCACTTTTGCTTAATCAAGCCTAGAAAACCTCCTCCAAATCTGGGAGGACTGCAGTTAACTCCGTTAAATTAGGCCTGGCGCCAAAATTGGACGGATTCCACCATTTAAGCCGTTACGGTTAAGGGTTACATTAAATGTCACGGGGTTGCATGTGACTGCACTCGTCGGCATTGGATGTTGGAGCTACAGTTTTAAAACCGTAATAATAACTATTAAACGTAACCACTACCATGTTATACATGTGACCCTATCCGCAACATTAATCATAACCGTTTGAACTTATCCGCCGGGAGTTAGCTCTTGGATCCGAGTGTGTGGTCACGTTGTAGAGGGGGTTGGCCCCCTTTCAGGCCAACCCGATTTAACATGAAACTTGAAATAGTAGTCATGAACCATATGGTTAAGACTCACCATGTAGAGTGCCCGGTCGGGACGCTCAACTGGCAGCGCCCAGACCAGGGTTCAAATCCGATAGCCTATGATAAATTTTGCCATACAATTCTTTGAACTCTTGGGGCCACATGGTAGCCTCCAGGAAAGCCACATGGCACCCCTTGATTGGATCGCATAGAATATTTTGCAGAATATTTTGTGGAATATTCTCGAAATATTTTGTGGAATATTCCTTTTTTTAATATTTTTTTATTCAAAGTCAAACATGGTAAAACTAGACTTTTCCTGAACTCTTGGGGCCACGTCGCAGCCTCCAGTCAGGCCACATGGCACCCCTTGATTGGCCCGCATAGAATATTCTACAGAATATTCTATGGAATATTCCTTTTTAAATATTTTTTTATTCAAAGTCAAACATGGTCAAACTGGACTTTTCCTGAAATTGAGAAATTTCAAACTTGAATATCTTTCTCATACAGTATCGGTTTCAAGTGCCGTTTGCGGCTACAAGATCGTTTTGACAAGACCTTTCCTGTCGTTCTAGTTTAGACCAATTCTGAGCAATTCCAATTTTGAGCATTTTTACAACTTAGAACATGATCACCTGATCAGGTATGAGAGGCCCAAAGTACTTAGGCTTGAGTGAGTTCCTCTCGAAGGAGACAAAATCACATGCCAAGAAAGGGTGTAGTAAGATATGTTAGTATTTGGACCCGATCACAAACCAGGAAATATGTAGTTAGGCCTTAGACTTGATCACACACCAAGGATGGTGTAGTGAAGTCCTTCAACAGTTATATCCAATAAAAAACCATGGAGGTTGTATTGAGGTCTTTCAACATCTAGACCCGATCACCAACAAAGGAGGGGTTGAGTGAGGTCTTGGCCCAGTGTGCTCACTAGGAAGGGTGAGTGAGTGCTTTCTAGTTGAGGGTCTAAGCATTTTTTTCCCAAGGACATGCCTTTGGATTTGAGGATCATTCACTATAGAGGAGTGAGTCCTGACATGATGATGATAATTCCATGGGTTTGGTAGCGGATGCTGATGGTATATAATCATGTTGATGATGATTTGATATAACATTTTTCTTTAGAGGATTTTTTCAACTTGAGAACATCTATGAAAGCCATTATGAATACCTCCCTAGTTAAGAGTGAGTGTTGAATTTGTAACTATGTATGATATTCATAATGTATATGTGACCACTTGATGTACTTGTATTAATTATTGTAAGCACATGTTAAATTATAGAGTTGTTGGTAAAACTGTATGTATTATAATTACACCATTTAGTTATTGAATCCAGGATCATAAGACTTAGAGATGAAAGCATATGAATTTCAAGATTAGAGCCTATTATATCCTATGCTAAAAACTAATTTCGGCGAAGCACGCTTTGGGATAAATGAAATCAAATGGAAAATCACCACAAGGACTATCACTAGGAGGTAAAACAACTTAGTGCTATAAGGGTTTTGGATTGCAAAATTTCATACTTGGATGTTCATGTGATCTATCTTGAAGGGTTTTCTAAGGTTTTAGTTTTCTTCAATGAATTATTGTAGTGACAATATAATCAAATGACTAAAAATTAACACTAAGGGAATCAAGACTGGGTGTGGGACGACTAATGCCATAAAGGCTCTAAGCTGCAGTATTTCACATACGAGAGTGTTCATGAAACTTTACAAGAGTATATCGTTAGTGTATTTAACCTTGAATGATTATTCCATGTAGTGGATCCACACATATGCTACAAGAAAACCAATCAAAATAATGTAAACCAATTAGATCCGATCTAGACTAGCTTTATGTAATAAAGAAACAAAGCATAATAAAAACAAAGACATAAAACATTTCAAAGGAACTTAAAACCTATAGATAAATATGGAAATAGAATACCTAGCTCATTAATCTACTACATCTACAATTTAACCAAAACCTAAAATGTCAAAATACTAAGAAGATGCATGAAAGCTAGAGAAATAACAACATTTTATTAAGGAACAATCAACATTGTTACATAGAGGAAACACTTAAGTTTGTTGCCATGATGAAGCTATTAACCAGTTATCTATGCCAAGCCAATTTTCAAGAATGAATGCCCAACCCTAGATCTGTTCTGAGCTTGAATATTTATACAAAAATAGGTTTGGGTGGATCAAAGCCAATCCCCCAATATATCTAATCTGCTTAACTAGAAGTTACATTTAAAATAGTAAATGAAGATTTACAACACAATATTGGGTGATTTTGATTCCCAAAATACATTTGAGATTTTACATGATGATTTTTAGAATCTTATAATAAGTGATATTCGTTCTCCATATAGTTCAGATGATTGATTTTATATTTTCCCCATGTTTGGGCATGATTTGGAAATCTCAAAAAATTGTGCATTTTTTACAAATTGGGCTCAAGGAACCTCATGTATCCTCCAAACTATGATGAAACTCGAAAAACATTATGAAAATTAAGTAATTTTCTATGCTAGGAAAAAAACCCACATTTATGATTTTTTCGATTCACCACCATATGCACTAAAATTGAGGTGTAACTTGGCAATTTCAAAATTGTTGCTTATTTTTGCTACAGCTTAAATCATCTGCTAGGATCCACACATGGAAGATGGGTATATTCCAAGGCATGTACCAGAATACTAGGCCCATGTGGTACCTAATTTACCATGCTATGGAAAAGAAAAAAATATTTTGTAATTTTGATTTTTTGCTCCATTCGTGTAGGTGTAGAATTGAGTGTAGGTGAAAAATTGAGTGCACGTGCAAAAATTACTATCGAATTGTCAAATTGGAATTGAACTGGTGCATAAACAAAATATTTTATACCTGAACATGCTTCTTGGCCACATAATCACTTAGTAAACTATCATTAATAAAATCATGTTAAAAACACATCTAACAATTAAAAAGATAAGAAATCCATCATAATTAACCATAAGGTAGAAGAGGCACATTTAGCGGGAGTTGGTGGTATAATGGATTTGGAAATTTTCATAAACGTGGGAATATATTTTATGAATGGAGACTTTATATAATGAATAATATGACATATTCAAAGCCAAACAAGAGTCGAAATAAAATTTATTTTGAGTCAAAGTTCCCTTGCGACTTTTAAAAGAAGAAAATTTTAATTTGGAAATTGAATATATTGGCTCTAAAAGTTTTCAATTCAACCTCCTTCTAGGTCAAGTCGGACCAAGGAAAAGGACACAACCATTTTTCCTAGTAGAACATTATATAAAGGTAGCGATAATCAAAGATGTGTGAAGCTTTCAGAGAATCTCATGTTCCATGATAGTTCAAAGTATATCGAGATCAAGTACCACTACATATGTGACATGGTTCAGAGAAGAACATTAAGGGTTGAGTACATCTCCACCAATGAGTAGATAACTTATGTTCTAACGAAGTTGTTTCCCAGAGGGGGTTTTGTGTACTTCATAGACAAGATGAGGCTTGTGGATATTACACCTCGCTGAGAGGGAGTGCTGATATGACATCGACATGGATGCAAATTCTCCCTAAAGGGAGAAGGGAGAATGGTATGAGAGGACCAGAGTTCTCAACATGTAGGGTTGAGTGATTTCCTCTCAGAGGAGATCTGATCACACACTAGGAAAGGGTGTAGCGAGGTATGTGGATATGATCATACACCAGGACAAGGTGCGGTGAGTTCCTTCAAAATATAGACTCGATCACACACCGGGGAATGGCGTAGTGAGGTCCTGGACCCGTTCACATACCAATATAGGGCGTAGTGAGTTACTTCAACATCTAGACCTGATCACCAAACAGG
Source organism: Pinus albicaulis (assembly GCA_034641835.2). Taxonomy (NCBI): domain Eukaryota; kingdom Viridiplantae; phylum Streptophyta; class Pinopsida; order Pinales; family Pinaceae; genus Pinus; species Pinus albicaulis. The sequence continues at coordinate 1,072,585,562 of CM076577.1, forward strand.
GAGGGTTGAGTGAGGTCATGGCCCAGAGTGCTCATCAGGAAGGATGAGTGAATGATTTCTAGTTGAGGTCTCAACATTTTGGCCTAGGGAGAGGCCTTGGGATTTGAGGAATGATCACTCTGGAGGAGCGAGTCCTGATATGTTGATGACAATGCCATGGGATTGGTACCATCCCAAATGTGGACAATAGTGGATGTTGATAGTATATTATGTTGTTGATGATGATTTGATATAAACTTTTATTTAAAGAAATTTGTCAACTAGAGAATATCTATGATAGTCATTATGAATATATCCATACTATGGAAAAAATTCATATTTTATATATGGCCACTTGATGTATTTTTATTAAATTAATGTAAAATCATATTTTAAATGCTTGATTCAAAAGAAAATTTATTTTGAGTCAAATTCCCATTGCAAATTTTAAAAGAAGAAAATATAAATTTTGAAAATGTAATCGTTGACTCCAAAGTTGTCAAGTCAACCTCCCTCCAATTCAAGTTAGTCAAGGGCAAAGAATACACCCATTCGAACCAATAGATCGCCATATAAATGAAACTCAACCTCATTTCTCCTCCACCAATTCACACTTCCTCAAGAAGACATTTTTTGAGCATATCAACAAAGATCAAGAAGGACAAGGAGGATGAAGAAGAAGACAAATTATCTCTGCTTCTCTCTCTCTCAGGCTCACACGTGTGGATAGTTTGTATCTTCTTATGGTTTGCAATTTTCTAGGAAGTTCTATTTCAAGGGGCTGAAATTCTGGGCAGTTGTAGGGGTCGAAATTCTAAGGTAACTAATAGCTGCAGGAGGGTCGAAATTATGGGTTAGATAAGATAGAATACAATTCTAAATCATATTGGGAGGATTGACTTGGAGGGTTGACCAAGTTTGACCATAGGTCTAGGTGTGTCTCTTGTTGACCATAAGAATTTCTATATTGAAATGGTTGCTAGGTTTTTCCCCTTGGTGGGTTCTCCTAGGGTAAATCTTGTCCCCTCTTCATGCATTATGATATCTATTGTTCTACTATTCTTGTTTGGTTTAATTTTTGAAGTATATTTGTTGAATGATATATTGGAATAATTTAAAAGAAGATCAACATCAAAATAATTATTAATATTTCAGAAATATTGTGCTAGTCTATATTGCACTTAGAAAACCAATACAAAGAACCATGGCTAATTCACTAGGTTGTTTCTCAACTTCTTCCTTTATTTTTCCTTTCGAAATATCATTGGGTTATTCTGCTTGTATGAAACCATCATATTTTTTTTCTACCATATTCATAGAATTTATCCATTGAGGACATTTTTTCTCATAATAAATTTCCTAATGGTAGTTGTAAAAATTATCCATGACCACCCCCTCTAGATCAAGATTTGAATTTGTAGGCGGGGGTTCAATAGGTTTAGGAGGAATACACATTTTAAAGAAAGATTTCTTTTATATGATTCAAGGTACCTTCTCCATTATTTCTTTTGATGTCAATTATTTTTTTAAATCATTGTATCATCATCATTATTATTTTTTTTCTTTTTAAAACAAGAATGATAATTTTTGGAGAATTGGTAACTTCAAAATATTGGCTACCACTATTACACCAGATACAAATATTTCATAAATGCCACAAATGGGCCAGTTACAATATGTCTCTAGAGACTTGAACCCATGTAGTTGGGGAAACCAATTTTTCACCAAACCACTCAAGCTACAATCCCTAGATATTTTATCATTCTTTAAAGAATATCCATGAACATAGTTTCTTTTTCTTTACCCTAGGTAATTTAATTCTATCTTTTTCTTCTTCTTCAAAGTTTAATTCTAAGGTATTCTTTCATGTTCACTTGAAAATCCTGTAAATTGGTGTTAGTAAAGTGCTCACATAATACTCAATTTAAGCTCTTTGGAAATAATTATTTTGGGTCTAAAAATATTTATGAAATTGTAAATCTCTAGTTAAAGTCCTTAACTCTTTCTTTAGGACACATAACTAGAGAGAAAAATCTATTATTAAAGTAGGCTTACGGTAGTCTCTTCCCCAAACTTATCTATGAATTCCTTTTAGAGTCTCTATTCTAAAAAATGTATTGAAAAAGTATAAACACCACATCTACATGGAAGGATTAGAATCAAACTTTAGTAACAAACACTCCAAATGTTTTTGAAGGTTATGCATTTGCTTGGGAATTTCCAAAGCATTTCAAGACAACTAAGGTTTGTTTTTGTATCTATTATTTGCTTGATTATTATCCATATTCAAAAAGTCAAGATTATTATTTAAGTTATCTAAGTTAGAGTCAAATTTTGATTATTTTAGATTTGTCAGTATCTAATGCAGTTGTAGTAGGATTAGGGGTTGGAGTAATTAGGTTAATAAGTTGTGAGATTTCTTGAAATGTTAATTCAACCAAGTATTCTACAATGTGAACTTATCTGGAAAAACATGGTATTTCCACAGAAAATGAAAACCTTAGGAAACCACTCACACACCCATACCAAATATCAATACACCAATTTTTTACATGGTTAAAACCCTCAAAGAGGGAAACAATCCACAACCCATCCAATGTAGCCATTGATCTAGTATATTATAGAAAAAGAAATAAATTTCACACTAGAGTTTCTCATAATCAATATTTGGCCAATGAACCTCATGTTTTCAAAATAAACATTATGGACCAATTAGATGTCAAGTCACACATCAATATCCATTAGTATCAAATAGGATATAAGCCATTGAGTCACTTTATTTCCAGAACATATCATGATCGTTAGATAAAATAACTACAAATGCATACCAAAGAAACATAGTTTTATTTAAAGACATACTAGACCAAGTTGATATTATCTAACTCCTAAATGTACAAATATTCTAAGAGAACTAACGTTTGTTACCTAGATAAAATCATTGTCTATGTGGCATTTCTTCATTGATGAAGTAAAGGGGCCAGTGGAAGAGAACTAATTTTTTTGACATATGCTCAGGTTATTCATCTAAGAGTGTTTATTTCTTTGTTAGATACTATGTAAAGTGTATTTGTTTCAATATATATTCCAGGGTTCCCCAAATCTTGATGTGTAGGAGTTTTGGAAGAAGTACGAAGGTGCAAAAAATCATTTTTGAATGTGGGCTATTAGTATGACTTGCCATAAAATATGTCCCTGCTTATAGCACCAATTGTTAAGGGGATTGGGTTCACAAAACTCAACAGTAGAGATTAAACCCAAGGAAGAGGCTCAAGAATAATCCTCCAATTCATGGCCTAATAACCTTTCAATGAGCTTTAAGATATGTTTAATTTTCCTTTATAATTTTGTTTTATGGATTTCAATGTGAAGTAGTAAACGAAAGAGGTGAAAATAATATTAAGTGAGAGAAGAAATAAAATTATTTATGGGAATAAATCTTTAAAAAAAATGAGAAAAAATGAAAGAAAAAAAATATGAAAAAGACAATCATAATTCATTTTATTTGAGAATTAATACTATAAGAAACTTTATCTTAACATAAATACTTTTCACTAATGAAAACAAAAAATCTAACTATTGTAGAAAGAAAAATATGTAGAAAAGAATAATGAATAATACCCTTTTGATTCTTAACAATCTATAAAATTAGTTCTATAGAAAAAAATATGAAATGAAAAAGTTTTTCAAAAAAAAAAAAAAAAAAACTCATCTAGGTGGAAAGAAAGATTTAAACCTAAATATAAAAATACATTGACTAATTGCTAAAATTATTTAAAAGGAAATACTATCACTTTTTAATCAGGACAAACTTAGAACATAATAAGAAAGTCTTATTAGAAATTGACATTAATCACTTAAGCAAAAAAAAATCCAAAGGTTGAATAGAACTACAAATCTTCTTTTGCAAAAATGTCTCTTGCCACAAAATGGATTCTAAATTCAATGATAGTAATACAACTAATTCAATTACAATACTTATCCATGATGAATATAATTTCTATACAAAATACTCTTATGACTTAATCCTTAGGTGAACTAGGGGTTAAATCCTCAACAATTTCCTCATCAAATTTCTCGCACTTAACAAAAAAAAAGTCATTATATAAACTAGTATGAGGAAAAATATGTTTATTTTTTGTCTCTTAAACTAAGAAGTTTTGTAATGAATATTTTAATATACTTTCCTATTTTTGGAAAAGTACATTTATTTGAGTTGATTTCCAAACTTCACTTTTTAAGAACTTCTGAAGATGTCCTCACTTTAATGCCAATATATTCCAAACTTCTTGTTCGTGGTTCTATATTTCTTCCTTGAATTTATTTAGAACTTGATTTGTTGGAAGAAGTCAATATAGAGGACCAAAGGTTGGAATCTTTCTACTGCATATTTATGTAGGATACCCATTCTTCTTCGATATACATCTGAGAATGATGGACTATTATGCACTAGAAGTTGGTATTTTACTTTCTATCAAATATCTCATATTTGGTTATCATTTTAATGCTATGTTCTTCATTCCCTCTACTTTTCTGATTTTGTTTAATAAAGTTTAACTAGTCTTGAATTTTCTCTCATTCTTTCCATATCAATTTCTCCTTATAAAGGATAGACAACTGCAAGGTTACTTATTACAACTTGAATACTTTGGATATTAAATATCTCTTTATTTTTGTATTGACATTATCTTCATCCAACACTTCTTCCACAAAATTTGATAGCAGTCCTTGTGTTGTTGTATAATACATCACCTAATTTTCCAACAAAGACATCTATTTCTCAAATTATAGATTTCTATAGCCTTTTATTTATCCTTATCTATTGTTGCATGTGAAATGGCTAATCCAATAGATAAATATCACTTAAATAGGCTCTTTTTGGTATCAATATCTTATTATTCTATGGTACACAATATTGTGGTATTCGGGGCAATCATTTTTCTCTTCTAAGTTTAATTAACAATGGTTTTTTTTTCTTCTATTACATGTAATCAATTCTAGATCAACTACCTCACCAAGTGTATTAGGAAAATGTTAATCACCCTATGATAATGTGTCCTCTAAGCTTGTTGGGATAATAGCGTGTTCCATAGCTATCACTTTACCTTTATCTATAACTTACTTTGGAATGATTGCATCTTCCATGGTCAAGTCAATGAAAATGATTGAAAGAGGTGTTGCATGTTCCTAGTTTTGTTGTGTTGATTTTTTCTCTATTTAGTTGGATGGTTTTTTTCCTATGTATCCCATTCATCATCAACATCATTTGTGTAATATTTTCTTTCATTTTTCTCTTCTTGTTGGAGTTTTTCTTTATCAACTTTATCTGATATGCTTCCTCCAAACTTGTTTTCTTAGATACTTCCATTTTTCTTTTTCATGCCTCTCATTTTCGCCTCTTAGTCTATGTCCTTCATCTCTTCTCTTCTTTTCTATTGCTTCATTTTATTGGCTTTATTCTAACTCTCTTTTAACTTTATTTTATGCTTCAACTTCCATTATCGATTCCTCTTCTTTTTTCATTTTTTCTTCTTCCTCAATTTTATTTTTAAAGTTTTGTTCTTCTAATTTCTTCTTGCTTAACTTGTCTACTAAGCTCTTCTTCTTCCCTTTAATTTTTATCTTCCATTTTTTTCTTCTAATATCGTTTAATCATTCTCTTAAAAATAAACTAGTTGTTTAATTATCTCCATTTAATTGTCAAATGACATGCTATGGAAATAATAAAAACCCTTAGACTGTATTCTAAGTTGAAATTCATCTCAATCTATAAAATTTTTATATGGGATTTCATCGTCCCATTTTTCATGTCTATATGGAAAAATAATAAATATGATTTCATTGTGGTTTTTCAATATTGAATAAATATTAAATTATAATTGTCAATTAGATATTAGACATATGCCTTAATAAAGTCACTTGGAATAGGTTAATTTTGTTAATTTATTTCACTTTAGTGTGTATTTTTTGTTATATTCCACATTTATAAAGTGGATTGGTTCAACTAGCTTGTAACTCTTTATAAAAAAACCTTTGGATTTCTCATTATCAATGTAAAATTGGTTCTCTTTATGTGTTTTTTTTAATTATTATATGGTATTAGAGCCTGGTAATTTTGAAGTTCTATCAAGAGCCTTGGGCCTTTAAAAAACAAGGTTTCCACTCTTATGATTTCAATAGTTTAGGTGCCACAAAGTCTATGTGAGAATGTAGACCATAGGGATGTTATCGATAGAAATGGATCAAGGGATCACCAACATGAAACGTTAAATATCCAAAAGGGTTTCAAATCATTTAAAGCCAAGATCAATTTAAAGTATTTTGGAGCAAATTCAACATGTTATTACTTGTACTGTTGCCCATATTTTCAAATCTAGAATAATTTGTTGCCAAATTATTGTTTCAACATATCCTAATAGAATCTAATTGATTTGGAGTTGTTTGATAGAAAATATAACAGCATCTAGTCTATGTGTTTTTCAATTATTTGAGAGGATATATGTGCATTGTTGGGAAGATTTATTAGAAATATATGTTTTCTTCATCAATACATTGCTACTATAGTAGTTTAGATCTGATATCTAGGTATTCTTATTCCATGATTGCAGATTGAATGAGGGAGACCACATATGTTTTCTCTATTTTAGTGTATTTTTGTATATTTTTGACTTGTATATATGGCCTATTTACCCAACATCACGTTGGAAGGTAGCCAAAGGGTCTTTGGAAAGAACTACAATACACTACGGGGGAATTTGTTGGTCATTTTTTGATATATGTGCTTGCCTTAAATTGTCCTTAGTCATGATACTTAACCACAAGTTGTGGCTAAATAATAAGATAAGTTTGATGAGTGAGACAGAAGCAATAATGCGACTGAAGTCATCTGTGATAGATGAAACACTTCTTAGGATTTACATAGGAAATATTTCAACAAAGATTTGGAAGCTTTTGAAAGGGCATATCCTTCTTCCTTAGAATTATATTGTTTTCAATCACAATGGATGAGAGTGCATAGTTATGGGATCATTTCCTCAATATCAAGGATTTTAAAGAATAATTTTCCAACATTGGATATAACTTGGAAAATAGGGCATGGTTGTAATCATGTTGTAAAACTCATTATGTGCTTGCAATGCTTTATTTAGACCATGAACATTACCACTATGAATGTTGACCTAAATTTTGATGAGTTATGTAATATGTTCTTACAATAGGATAGATGGAAGAAATAATTCAATATAAATATTGAGATAAAGGGCTTAGAAGAGATTTAATATGAATACTAAGGGAAAAGGAAATTAGGAAGAGATGAAAGGTCAAGGGAGTAGTAAAGATTCAAACACGAGCTGGAAGAATATCAATTATCAGTATTGTGGAATGGTGGGCCATACAAAGAAGCACTGTAGAAAGAGGTTGGCTCATCAAAAAACCAAGGCCCGACTTCTGTAGAAGGCTCATGTCACAAAGAATATATAGGAGAAGGAGTCAAACTTCATTACATTCATGGTCCAAAAATAATCAGATTAGCTTAGGTCATCTATTTGGTACCTTGATTCACATGCTCGCAACACTTTACCAATAGGCAACACTTATTCACAAAGTACATTCCATGATATTTGAATGATTCACTGATCTTCAATTGTTGGGTAGAGTACATATTAGCTGGAAAAGGGAATGAGTATATTTTCTTTGGAGAAAAAAACATTAATCTCAATGTGTATTATGTCCCAAGTACAAATATTAATCTAACTTCACTGAGTCACATTATGAGGCACTACCCCCACCAAGATGCCAATTTTAGTAATCAAAATTTTTATATAGTTGACTAGGAAACCAAGAATATTATTTCCCTTGACATAGAGGATCATGGAATATATAGATTGGTTGCTAATGAAGGTCAAGGGTTATGCATTGGAAACCAATAGTGCATCAAAAATCACTATGCTTTGGTATCAATGCTATGGGAACCTTAAACTGACCAACCTCTCTAAATTGGATTGCGATAATATAGTAAATGGACTTCCAATATTTAATAGTAGATTCATGTTGTGTGTGGAGCTTTCTAGGTAGGGAAATAGCAAAAGATTCCATTTGATGAAGGAAAATATTGGAGAGTAAAGAGGTTCCTTCCACTAGTTCATGCAAACATTTTTGGACCAATGAACACAACATCCATCACTAGTGCCAACTAGTTCATCATTTTTATTGATGACTATAGTATAAATATGTGGGTGTATTCTCTAAAATTAAAATCTAATATGTTTAATGAGTTTCAAAATTTTAAAGCCATGGTAGAAAAAGATTCTAGTAGTTATATTACCACTCTTAGGTGTGATAATGGTGGGAAATTATATTCGAAAGAATTCAATAAATTTTGTGCCAAACATGGAATTAAAAGGCATATCACTACAATGCACTCTAAACTACAATGGAGTATTTGAGAGGTGGAACCATAATCACAAAGATGACCAGGTGTATTCCAAATTGGATTCAACATGAGGCAATGTTCACAATAGTGTACCTTATGATTTTAGACATACAATGATGGTGTTGAAGTAGAAGGATTTAAAGGAAGCATGGTTTTGGAGGAAGCATATAGTAATTAATCTTAAAATATTTGATTCTCCTACTTATGCCTAAATTATAAATGAGAAGATAACCAAGTTAGACTCGAAAAGAAAGAAACTCATGATCATAGGGTACAATGATAGTCATAAAGATTACTGATTGGTTGATGCTAACACGACAACCAATTGAGTTCTAACATAGATGTCATAGTTGATGAGGAAGTTGGACCTTTCTAGATTTCTTTAGATATCAAAATCCAAAATGAACAACCTATTGCACTCAAAATTAAAGTATCAAATTTTAAGAAGCTTCACTTTAAAGTGGGAGGATTCTAAGCATAAGAGAATATGATAGTAGCGCATATCATCTTGAAATATTTTTATAGGGAAGATCCAAAGAAAAGACCAAAATCGGGGCACAAAATCATTAGATATTTTTAGAAAAATGAAATGATCGACATATCATAATCAAGCGTCCAAAGTCAAAAAATTAATATGGTTAACTTTTCTTTATTGGATAATGTTTAGGAATTATATGAGACACAAATGTTTGAGGATATAAAAGGGAGACATAAACAAGAGACAATTGTTGAATATGAGTGTTTTATGAAAAATCAAACTTGGGATCTCATAGCTCTTCCACCAGGGAAGAAAACCATTAGTTGCAAATGGGTGTATGAGGTCAGTTTAAGGCATGATTGGTTGCAAAAGGGTTATCTTAATAAGAGGGAATTTATTAAAGGATACCTTTTATCTTGCATCAAATGTGAACACCTTGTAATTAGTTTTATCATTAGTAGAACAATTTGGCTATAATTTCCATCATATGGGCACGAAGATTTTTTTCCTCAATGGAGATTTAAAGGATGAGGTTAACATGTATAAACCACAAGGGTTCCACTTTCCAAGGTGATGGGTCACTATTTTACCATATTTTTCTATCTCATTTTCTTATTTTTGAATTCATTTTCACTTACACATAACCCAATATTTATCCTTTTTAATGCTCAAAACCATAATCTAGGCTCAAAATATTTTCCATTACATTTATTAGTATTTCACTGAATTATGATAATATTGGGGAGAATTAGTGTATTATATATTTACTTTGGAAGTAATGGCTCATGTGTGGACAAGTTGTTACAAGATATAACTCATGTTCTTATGTTATGGGTTTGCAAACTACAAGGATGAAGAAAGTTTCAGTTAATGGTGCAAAGCATATGTAGATCCATGCGTTGCAAAATTAGCATGCCACAAAGGAGGATTATTAGATAAAATATTCCAAATCATCATGGCATATAATACAAATTTCATTAGATATTACCCAAATATGAATTGTACTTTTCACAGTTTCTTGGTCTTGTATGATTTAGTTCAAATTATGTTGTTGTAGTTTCAATTTGCTGCCCTATTCTAGGAGGTAGAGCTTACTCCATTAGAGAAGAGCATTGTACAATTTGGTAACATGTTTCATTTTTTATGTGTGTTTACTTATTTATGCATATTGATTTCATTTAAAATTATTTTTCTTTTATTCATTTATGGTTTATGCAAGTGTGTTTCCTTTTTGCAGTAGCATTTCAATTCCTAGACTATTTTTTTATCTAATTTTTCCAACAATGAGGGCTATGATTTATGGAAATGGGAAGAGCCTAAATCATGCAAGGTTATTTCTTGGTAACAATAGGATTCCCATTAGCATGATCAATGTTCAAGTACATGCTTATTGTCGAGAGTGATTGAGCTAGCTTTAGATTTATGTAATGTTGTGATGAAATTTACTTTATAGGTAAAATCATATTAGAAAAACTAATTCACGTTAAAATTGTGGCTTTCATATATTGTGCACGACATCTCACAAGTACATTTGAAAAAATGGTTGATAATATTAAATGCACAAGTGTTCTTGGTCCAATAGAAAATACATAGAAAGATTGGCATAGGGAAAGAGCATATTGTTTTTAGACTGAAGAAAACTCTATATGGCCTAAAGTAGGGACCCTGTGCACAATACATTAAGATTGATAGATACTTAGATGAACATGCTTTCCAATGGATTCCTTCAAATTCCAATAGATATGTCAAAAGCATTGGTAATGATATCATTCTATTGTTCATTTATGTAGACAACATCATTATTACAAGTAGTGAGGCAAGTGTTATTAAACATACCATAATATAATGAGTAAATCTTTTGAATGAATAATATAGTCCTCCTACATTACTATTTAGTTGTACAAGTTTGGAAAAATAGGAAGCAACATTTTTATCTCTAGAAAACAAAATATGTCTGTAGTTTTCTTAATAGGCCCAGAATGATTGATTTCAAAATATCAACTACACCTATGAAGAAAAGGATGGACAATTTAACCAAGACTAACTCTAAGGAAGTGTATGAGTTAGTCTACATGAGGCTACTGGCAAGATTTATATATCTTATAGCCACTAGGGCTAATTCGAGTTACATTGTTAGCTTCATTTCTAGATTTATGATAGGAGGAAAGGTAGAACATTCGATTGCAACAAAGAGAGTCTAGGACACGCTATGTAAACGATAACATATATAAAGGTGCAAGGAAGAAATCACATATATTAGTATAAATTTTCTTATGATTTTTCTCACATATTATCTGACAATATACATGAACAAGGGGTTAAGAAATGTGCTAGCTCGAGTTTAGACCAACAAAAATATTGGTAGCACAAATTACATTTATTAAGTATGAATCTGTGTAGAATGCCACAAGCACCCTCTCCTTGGCTTTAGCTTTCCGTGCTTACCCTATCATTCTATTTAGAGAATGGGATGGAATCACCGCCTAATTAAATACACCTCTAGTGGTCACAAATGTGTATGTTAATGGCACTTGGACATCCTTGAAAATGGATGTAATTTTTTTCACCATATAGCCCAGATATCAAAGCCATTGTATAAATTTAAGGATCTATTAAATTGGCCATAGGATAGATACCACCCATCTTTCCAAAAACATTTTATCTTCACCCCCCTAGATGGTTAATGTCTTCTTAGTGTCATGTTCAATTAAATTATTCTATAAATCCCATGATCATGTGATTTTCAAGTTATAGCAATTTATATTATTTCTCTAATTTTGATGCCTAATAAAACCGAATGAATAATGAATCTTCTTTCATCATTCAAAAGCATTTTGTGTTTTACACCAATATAAGAAATTATACACTCTAAAGCCTTTAGGAAAGTGATTATTGTACTCCTTGTAGCCACATAATGAAGATGAGATCTTCTAATATTGATGAATACAAGATTGTTAGCATCATTAATTTTAAGGTCACTTCGAGGGATGTCATTGGGGTAATCTTCCTCATGAATTATCCTATAATTCTCTCTTCATCTTGGGAAAGGAAAATTTGGGGACTAATTTATGATCATGTGTCCTTATACATTGACCTCACAGGCCTAATATCTGGTCTATATATTTGAATGATAGGAAGTGAGATCTATAGACTAGATATTTTTTATTTTATTTTATTTTTATTTGGAATGAAAGCACGGGAAACCCTAGATTACTTCCCCATATTTCATGGATGATAAACTGAGTAAATCGTCAACCTCGATTATGGGGCCTCACCCCAATGGAATCAAAGAGATTCAAACCCGTGATCAACAAAAACTAGCACCAATATCAAAAAACTTCACATCTAGTTCTAGACTAATTGAGCTAACCCTTGGGACTTATCCAAACTAGATACTAAGCAAAATATATTACAAAAACTAAAAAAAATTGAAAATACTAAGCCAAATACTATTTTATCCATTTTTTAATAGACTAACAATTTCAAATGTATAAGAAGAAAAATAATTCTTTTAAAACATAACATATTCTTTCTTTCTTTTTAAAATTTACGCAAATAAATTTTACTTAAAATTTTTATAAAAAATAAATAAATTATACAATTGAATAAATATCTAAGTTGTGATCAAATCATTTTGCAAAGAAAATGCAATACTTCAATATTGTAAAGAGCACTATGCTATGAAGAAAGTTTCATAGACTCTAACAATAACAATAACACTAGATAAAATCTCACTTAAATAACTAAAACTTTAACTTAACAACAATAAGTATGAACAAAATCAATCAATTTTATAAAAATCAATCATTATGATGACTTAAATGAGCATGCAATGAGATAGGATTCCATAATATTTTTCATAATGAAGCCAATGTAACATTCCCTCTACCAAGTTTCATGTAAATTAACGATGATGTGATTTATTTAAATGATCATCGAAGTAACAATAAAATTTTGGATCAAAGCTACGGTGCAAGCACTTCTTATCCTATGCAAAAAGTTGGGAAGTGATGAAAGAAATTTTCCAATCCCATGCAATAGAGTTTAAACGATAAATTGAGTTTTTATGAAAGTTTATAAATGAATGATGCAAGGTGTTTTGATATTTGTGCCATGCAATAAGGTAGATGATAACTTTAAAAATACAAATACAGCGAAACTTTGTTTTCACCGTGGTTAGAGGAAGTTTTAATTGACAGCGAAAGGGTCATCGAAGGAGTTTATCTTTCCATTGGGGACAATTTTAACTTAAAGTTTGAGCTCACTTATTGGAGCAATTTTGAACTTTCAAATAGGCAGACTTTTAAACTTGGGTTGAAGCATGGTCGAAAAAATATTACACTTTCACATTGTAGAATTTCTAACTTTATGTAAAGTAAAATGTGTTTTAATGATTGGAGCAAATTTTAAATTTTAAAACAAAACCTATCAATGTTAAATTGAACTTTCCATAGTGAAGCTTTAGTGGTAGTTTTTGATTTGGAAGAAAATAGAAGTTTCAAGTATTCTTAGTTAGTAACGGGAAATTTTAACTTTTTGTCAAAGGCGAAGTAAACTTATCTTTCTTCCGAAAATTCAAAGAGATCTCTTTGGTGAGAACATTGAAAACCTAACAAATGGATTTTTTAGTTTAGAAGTTTTTTGTTTTTTTTTAATAAATAAGTTTTTTTTTGTTTTGTTTTAATGAGAATGAGAATTTTTGGAGAATTGATAACTTCAAAAGATTATTTCTCACTATTACACTAGATATAACTATTTCATAAATTCTACAAACCGATTAGTTATAACATGTCTATGGATACTTGGACTAACATAACTTGTTAAACAAATTGTTTACCAAACCACTTAAGCTAAGATCTTTTGACTTTTCTTTAATAAAAAATTAGCCAAAAATAAAACTTTTTTTGTTGTTGTAAAACTTCATCAAAACTTAGAAAAAATATTTTTTATAATAGTAAGGGAAATAAACTATAAGAAGAATATAAAATGGTGCCCAAAATTATGCAAAAAATTTAGGGTGTGTTGAACCTCAATAGGTCCAAAGAGGTATTGTTACATATGCTTGCATTTGTGTACAACTCAATTTGAGTTGAGCTCTCCTAGATGACATGATCCTGGTATGAAATGATTATTGACGGATCCATCACTGGATTATGAGAATAAAACATTTTGATGTAGGTTTTGTGGATAAACTTGGTGATTTAAAGATGCATATACCAAGGACATGTTTTACCAAGGATAAAGAGGAAACTTACCAAATTTGAAGGTTGGAATCTGAACCCTACAATAAATCCAAAAACCATTGATGTCCAACCTCGACATAGTGCATCAATCAAGGAATGATGAAAAATAAAATATAAACATCAAGTAAATAATAATAATAATTAAATTGACATGTCATAACCGAGGGACATGACCTAAGGTACATGACCCATCAACCATCATGATGTGTTAATGAATGTAAGTATACTTTTTAAGCCCTATATAAGCCCCATGTAACCCTAAAACTCCTTATTAAGCCCTAGATATTGAGTAATTACACTTCTATTGCTATATTATAATGTAGGCTAGAACCTCTCATGGTCCCATTTTATTATAATTGTATCATTTGTCTTTCTATATAAATACTAAGGGTACCTAGTCTTATGATCATCAGAACTTGTCTTGTAAATTGTATTCATTGCAAATGAAAGTTTCTCCTTCGAAGATAACTGTAATTATTGGTTTCTTACCAAAAATACAGTGCAAGTTTCACAACATTTGGTATTACACCTCATGATCATAAGGTTTTATTGCTTCAAATAGGTCATCTTGATATTTTGATTATAATTTATTTTTTCTAGGAGGTTGCAGATGGTGAAACTTGGAACATATTAAAGGGAAAATCTCGAAGAACATCTACTTCAAATTTTAGATCTTGATTTTCTATACTTTCATATATATGTGTGTGTGTGTGTGTGTGTGTGTGTGTGTGTGTCATAAGGAAGTTAAGGTTCATGAATGCTCTTGAAATTAGTTTCAAACATGTCAGTTTGATCTTTTCACAATAATTTTTTTCTTGGGAAGTTCCAGACAATGAAACTTAGACCATATTGATGATAAATATCTGTCAACATTTAGTTCAAATTTCAAATATTTTTTTGATATGAGTTTGGATATATGCTATAAGGAAGTTAGGGTTATTGGGGCTTGTGGATATTACCTCTCACTAAGTGGGAGTTCTGATATGACACTGACATGGATGGAAATTCTCCCTAAAGGGAGAATGGTATGAGAGGCCCAGAGTGCTCAAAATGTAGGGTTGAGTGAGTGCCTTTTAGAGGAGATCTAATCACACACTAGGATAGGGTGTAGCGAGGTTTGTGTATCCGATCACACACCAAGATAGGGTGCAGTGATATCCTTCAATATCTGGACCCAATCACACACCAGGGAAGGGTGTAGTACGTTCTTGAACCCGAACACATACCAAGATAGGTTGTAGTTAGGTCCTTAAACATATATACCTGATCACCAAATAGGGAGGGTTGAGTGAGGTCTTGGCCCAGCGTTCTCATCCGAAAGGGTGAGTGAGTGCTTGCTAGTTGAGGTCTCAACATTTTGGCCTAGGGAGAGGCCTTGGGATTTGAGGACTGATCACTTTGGAGGAGTGAGTCTTGATATGTTGATGACAATGCCATGGGATTGGTACCATCCCAGATGTGGCCACTAGCGGATGTTGATAGTATGTTATGTTGTTGATGATGAATTGATATAACCTTTTCTTTAAATAAAATTATCAACTTGAGAATATCTATGTTAGTCATTATGAATATATCCCTACTATGGCTAGTATTCATAATGTATATATGGCCACTTGATGTAGTTTTATTAAATTAATGTAAATTAATATTTTAAATGCTTGATTCAAAAGAAAACTTATTTTGAGTCAAATTCCAATTACGACTTTTAAAAGAATAAAATTTGAATTTTGAAATTGTATTTATTGGCTCCAAAAGTTGTCAAGTTAGCCTCCCTCTAATTCAAGTTAGTCAAAGGCAAAGGATACACCCATTCGAACCAATAGATCTCTATATAAAGGCAACTCAACCTCATTTCTCCTACACCAATTCACACTTCCTCAAGAAGACATTTTTTGGGAATCTCAACAAAGATCAATAAGGATGAGGAGGACAATGAAGAAGAAAAATTAGCTCTCCTTCTCTCACTCTCAAGCTCACACATGTGTATAGTTTGTCTCTTATTATGGTTTGTAGTTTTTCGGGAAGTTCTATTTCAAGGGCCGAAATTCTAAGGTAACTGAAAACTGTAGGAGGGTCGAAATTATGGGTCAGATCAGATAGAGTAGAATTCTAAATCATATTAGGAGGCTTGACTTGGAGGGTTAACTAGGTTTGACTATAGGTCTAGCTGTGTCTCTTGTTGAACATAAGAATTTATATATTGAAATGGTTGCTAGGTTTTTCCCCTTAGTGGGTTCTCCCAGGGTATATCTTGTCCCCTCTTCATGCATTGTGAGATCTACTATTATACTATTCTTGTTTGGTTTAATTTTTGAAGTATAATTGTTGAATGATATATTGGATTAATTTAAAATAAGATCAACATCAAAATTATTTATTAATATTTAAGAAATATTGTGCTAGTCTATATTGCACTTAAAAAATCAATACAAAGAACCATAAATAATTCACTAGGTTGTTTCTCAACTTCTTCCTTTAGTTTCCTTTTGAAGGATCATTGAGTTCTTCTTCTTGTATGAAACCATCATATTTTGTTTTTACCATATTCATAGAATTTATCCATTGAGGAAAATTTTTCTCATAATAATTTTCCTAATGGTAGTTATAAAAATTATCCATGACCACCCACTCTAGATCAAGATTTGACTTTGGAGGCGGGGGTTCTATAGGTTTAGGAGGAATAGGAATTCTAAAGAAAGGTTTGTATTTTCTATGATTCGAGGTACCTTCTCCATTATTCCTTTTGATGTAGTTTTTTTTTAAATCATTTTATCATTATTATTATTTTTCCCTTTTTCTTTTTAAAACTAGAATGGTAATTTCTAGAGGATTGGTAACTTCAAAAGATTGGTTACCACTATTACACCAGATACAGTTATTTCATAAATGCCACAAATGAGCTAGTTACAACATGTCTCTAGAGACTTGAACCCATGCATTTGGGGAAACCAATTGTTCACCAAACAAGTGGAGCTAAGATCCTTTGATATTTTATCACCATTTAAAGACTATCCATGACCACGGTTTCCTTTTCTTTACCCTAGGTAATTTGTTACAGTTATGGTTTCAACAAGTTGATATTATTTTTAGTATGAACAACTTTCATTTTTGAAATTGTAGCCTAGCTTTATTTACAACCCATCATTTGGAATTCTATCTTTTTTACTTCTTCAAATTTTAATTCTAAGGCATTTTTTCATCTTCACTTGACAATCATGTAAATTGGTGTTAGTAAAGTGCTCACATAATCCTCAATTTAAGCTCTTTGGAAAGAATTCTTTTGGGTCTAAAAATATCTATGAAATTGTAAATCTCTAGTTAAAGTCCTTAACTCTTTCTTTAGGACCCATAACTAGAGATAAACTCTATTTTTAAAGCTCTTACAATAGTCTCTTCCCCAAACCTATCTATGAATCCCTTTTGGAGACTTTATTCTAAAAAATGTAATGAAAAAGTATAAACATTGCATCTACATGGAAGGATTAGAATTGAACTTTAGTAACAAACACTCTAATGTTTTGGAAGGTTATGCATTTTCTTGGGAATTTCCAAAGCATTTCAAGCCAACTATGGTTGATTTTTATCTCTATTATTTGCTTGATTATTATCCGTATTCAAGAAGTCAAGATTATTATTTAAGTTATCTAAGTTAGATTCAAATTTTGATTAAATTTTAGATTTTTTAGTATCTAATGTAGTTGTAGTAGGATTAGGGGTTGGAGTAATTAGGTTAAGAAGTTGTGAGATTTCTTGAAATGTTAATTCAGCCAAGTATTCTACAATGTGAACTTATTTGGAAAACAATGGTATTTCCACACAAAATTAAAATCTTAGGAAACCACTCACACAACCATACCAAATATCAATACACCATTTTTTTACATGGTTAAAACCCTTAAAGAGGGAAACAATCCACAACCCATCCAATGCAACCATTGATCTAGTATATTAAAGAAAAAGACATAAATTTCACATTAGAGTTTCTCATAATCAATATTTGGCCAATGAACCTAGATGTTTTCAAAATAAAGATTATGAACCAATTAGAGTCAAGTAATAGATCAATATCCATTAGTATCAAGGAGGATATGAGCCATTATGTCACTTTATTTCTATAACATATCATGATCGTTAGATCAAATAAATACAAATGCATGCTAATGCATACCAAAGAAACATAGTTTTATTTAAAGACATACTAGACCAAGATGATATTATCTAACTCCTAAATTTACAAATATTCTAAGAGAACTAACTTTTTTTACCTAGCTCAAATCTGTATCTATGTGGCATTTCTTCATCAATGAAGTAAAAGGGCCAGTGAAAGAGAACTATTTTTTTTTTACATATGCCTAGGTTATTCATCTAAGAGTGTTTATTTCTTCGTTAGATATTATGTAAAGTGTTTTTGTTTCAATATATATTTCAGGGTTCTCCAAATCTTGACAAGTAGGTGTTTTGAAAGAAGTCCAAATGTGCAAAAAATAATTTTCTGAATGTGGGCTATTAGGATGACTTGCCATAAAATATGCCCCTCCTTATAGCACCAATTGTTAAGGGGATTGGGTTCACAAAAATCAACGGAGTCATAAAATATGAACCTCTTTATAACACCAATTATTAAGTGGATTGGGTTCACAAAACTCAATAATAGGGATTAAACCCAAGGAAGAGGCTCAATTATACTTTTCCCTATTTAAATGGAATACTCCTCCAAATTCATGGCCTAATAACCTTTCGATGAGCTTTAAGATATGTTTAATTTTTCTTTATAATTTTGGTTTTATGGATTTCAATGTGAAGTAGTAAATGAAAGAGGTGAAACTAATATTAAGTGAGAGAAGAAATAAAATTGTTTACGGGAACTAACTCTTTAAAAAAATTAAATGAAAAGATAATCATAATTCATTTTATTTGAGAATTAATACTATAAGAAACTCTATCTTAACATAAATACTTTTCAAGGACAAAATTGATAAAACTAACTAATGTAGAAAGAAAAATATATAGAAAAGAATAATGAATAATACCATTTTGATTCTTAACAATCTATAAAATTAGTTCTATTGAAAAAATTATGAAATGATCAAGTTTTTCAAAACAAAAAATTCATAAGTAGAAAGAAATATTTAAGCCTAAATATAAAAATAAATTAAATAATTGCTAAAATGATTGAAAAGGAAATAATATAACTTTTTAATCAAGACAAATTTAGAACATAATAAGAAATTCTTATTAAACATTGTCATTAATCACTTAAACAACAAAAAAATCCATAGGTTGAATAACACTACAAATCTCCTTTTGCAAAAATGTCTCTAGCCACAAAGTGGATTCTAAATTCAATGATAGTAATACAACTAATTCAATTACAATAATTATCCATGGTGAATCTAATGTCCATGCAAATTAATTTTATGACTTAATCCTTAGGTGTACTAGGAATTAAGTCCTCAACAATTTCCTCATCAAATTTCTCCCACTTAAAAAAAACCATTATATAAACTAGTATGAGGAAACATCTATTTATTTTTTTTCTTTTAAACTAAGAAGTTTTGTAATGAATCTTTTAATTTACTTTCCTATTTTTGGAAAAGTACATTTTATTTGACTTGATTTCTAAACTTCACTTCTTAAGAACTTCTGAAGGTTTCCTCACTCTAATGCCAATATATTCCAAACTTCATGTTCGTGGTTCTATATTTCTTCCTTGAACTTATTTAAAACTTGATTTATTGTAAGAAGTCCATCTAGAGGACCAAAGGTTGGAATCTTTCATTATGAATTAGTTCTTCAATGTGGTCATACTTCATATTTATGTAGGATAACCATTCTTCTTCGATATACATCTGAGATTGATGGGATATTCTACACTAGAAGTTGGTATTCTACTTTCTATCAAATATCTCATATTTGGTTATCATTTTAATGCTATGTTCTTCATTTCCTTTACTTTTCTGATTCTATTTAATAAATTTTAACTAGTCTTGAATTTTCTCTTGTTCTTTCCATATCAATTTCTCCTTGTAAAGGATAGACAACTACAAGGTTAATTCTTATAACTTGAATACTTCGGAAATGAAATCTCTCTTTATTTTTGTATTGACATTATCTTCTTCCAACACTTCTTCCACAAAATTTGATACTAGTCATTGTGTTGTTGTATCATACTTCACCTAATTTTCCAACAAAGACATCTATTTCTCAAATTCTAGATTTCTATAGCCTTTGATATATCCTTATCTATAGTTTCATGTGAAATGGCTAATCCAATAGACAAATATCACTTAACTAGGCTCCTTTTGGTATCAATAACTTATTATTCTATGGTGCACAATATTGTGGTATTCAGGTCAATAATTTTTTTCTTCCAAGTTTAATTAAGAATAGATTTGTTTTTCTTTTATTGCAAGTAATCAATTGTAGATCAACTACCTCACCAAGTGGATTATGAAAATTTTAATCACCCTCTAATAATGTGTCCTCTAAGCTTGTTGGGATAATATCATGTTCCATAACTATCACTTTACCTTTATCTATAACTTACTTTGGAATGACTACATCTTCCATGGTCAAGTCAATGAAAATGATTGAAAGAGGTGTTGCATGTTCCTAGGTTTGTTGTGTTGATTGTTTCTCTATTTAGTTGGATGTTTGCTGTTCCTATGTTTCCCATTCATCATCAACATGATTTATGTAATCTTTTCTTTCATTTTTCTCTTCTTGTTGGAGTTTGTCTTTATAAACTTTATCTTGATATGCTTCCTCCAAACTTGTTTTCTTAGATACTTCCATTTTTCTTTTTCATGCCTCTCAATTCTTCTCTTAGTCTATGTCCTTCATCTCTTCTCTTCTTTTCTATTGCTTCATTTTATTGGATTTATTCTAACACTCTTTTAACGTTCTTTGTTGCTTCAACTTCCATTATCGATTCCTCTTATTTTTTCCTTTTTTCTTCTCCCTCACTTTTCTTTTTAAAGTTTTGTTCTTCTAATTTTTTCTTGCTTAAATTTTCTACTAAGCTCTGCTTCTTCCCTTAATTTTTTATCCTCCATTTTTTTCTTCTCATATTATTTAATCATTCTATAAAAAATAATCTAGTTGTTTAATTCTCTCCATTTAATTGCGAAATGATGTGTTATGGAAAGAAGAAAAACCGTTAGACTGTATTCTAAGTTGAACTTCATCTCAATCTATAACATTTTTATATGGGATTTCATCGTCCCATTTTTCATGTCTATACGGAAAACTAATAAATATCATTTCATTATGCTTTTTCACTATTGAATAAATATTAATTATAATTGTCAATTAGATATTAGACATATGCCCTAATAAAGTCACTTGCAATTAGTTAATTTATGTTAATTTATTTCACTTTAGTGTGTTTTTTTGGTTAAATTCCACATTTATAAAGTGGATTGGTTCAACTAGCTTGTAACTCTTTATAACAAAGCTTTGGCTTTCTCATTATCAATGTAAAATTGGTTCTCTTTATGTGTTTTTGTTATCATTATATGGTATTAGAGCCTAGTAATTTTGATTTTGTATCAAGAGCCTTGGGCCTTTAAAAAACAAGGTTTCCACTCTTGTGATTTCAATAGTTTAGGTACCACAAAGTATATGTGAGCATGCATACCGTAGGAATGTTATCGACAACAATGAATCAAGGGATCACCAACATGAAACATCAAATACCGAAAAGCGTTTCAAATCATTTGAAGCCAAGATCAATTTAGAGGATTTTGGAGCAAATTCAACATGTTCTTACTTGTACTGATGCTCATATTTTCAAATATAGAATAATTTGTTGCCAAATTATTGTTTCAACATATATAAATAGAAACTAATTGATGTGGAGTTGTTTGATAACAAATCTAGCAACATCTAGTCTATGTGTTTTTCAATTATTTGAGAGGATATATGTGTATTGTTGTGAAGACTTATTAGAAATATACATTTTTTTCATCAATACATTGCTACTATAGTAGTTTAGATATGATATCTAGATATTCTTATTCCATGATTGCAGATTAAATGAGGGAGACCACATATTTTTTTCTCTATTTTAGTGTATTTTTGTATATTTTAAACTTGTATCTATGACATTTTTACCCAACATCACGTTGGAAGGTAGCCAAAGGGTCTTTGGAAAGAACTACAATACACGACGGTGGAATTTTTTAGTCATTTTTTGATATAGTTGCTTGCCTTATATTATTCTTAGTCATGATACTAACCACAAGTTGTGGATAAATAATAAGATAAGTTTGATGAGTGAGACAAATAAGCAGTAATGCTACTGAAGTTGTATGTGATAGATGAAACACTTCCTAGGATTTACATAGGAAATATTTCAACAAAGATTTGGAATATTTTGAAAGGGCATAGCCTTCTTCCTTAAAATTATATCATTTTCAATCACAATGGATGAGAGTGCATCATTATGGGATCATTTCCTCAATATCAGGGATTTTAAATAATAATTTTCCAACTTTGGATATAACTTGGAAAATAGGGCATGGTTGTAATCACGTTGGAAAACTCATTATGTGCTTGCAACGCTTTATTCAGGCCATGAACATTACCACTATGAATGTTGACCTAAATTTTGATGAGTTATGTAATATGTTCTTAAAATAGAATAGATAGAAGAAATAATTCAATAGAAATATTGAGATAAATAGCTTAGAAGAGACATTTAATATGAATATTAAGGGAAAAGGAAAATAGGAAGAGATGAAAGGTCAAGAAAGTAGTAAAGATGCAAACAAGAGCTCAAAGAATATCACTTGTCATTATTGTGGAATGGTTGTCCTTACAAAAAAGCATTGTAGAAAGAGGTTGGCTCATCAAAAAACAAACCAAGGAGGGATTTACTAGAAGGCTCATGTCACAAATCATATAGAGGAGAAGGAGTCAACCTTCTTTACATGCATGGTCCAAAAACAAGAAGATTAGCTTAGGTCATCTATTTGGTCCCTTGATTCACATTCTCGCAACACTTTATCTATAGGAAACACTTATTCACAAAGTACACTGAATGATATTTGAATGATTCAATGATCTTCAATGGCGGGGTAGAGTACATAGTAGCTGGAAAAAGGGAATGGGTATATTTTCTTTGGAGAAAAAAACATTAATCTCAATGTGTATTATGCTCCGAGTATGAATATTAATCTAAATTTAGTGAGTCACATTATGAGGCACTACCCCCACCTAGATGCCAATTTTAGCAATCAGAAATGTTATATAGTTGACTAGGAAACCAAGAAAACTATTTCCATTGACGTAGAGGATCATGGAATATATAGATTGGTTGATAATGGAGTTCAAGGGTCATTCATTGGAAGCTAATAGTGCATCAAACATCACTACACTTTGGTATCAATGCTATGGGAAACTTAAAATGACCAACCTCTCTAAATTGGATTGCGAGAATCTAGTAAATGGACTTCCAAATATTTAATAGTAGATTCATGTTGTGTGTAGAGATTTCTAGGTAGGGAAATAACAAAATATTCCATTTGACGAAGGAAAATCTTGGAGAGTGAAGAGGTTGCTTCCACTAGTTCGTGCAAACATTTTGGACCAATGAACACAACATCCATCATTAGTGCCAACTAGTTCATCCTTTTTATTGATGACTATAGTAGAAAGATGTGGGTGTATTTTCTAAAATTAAAATCTAATATGTTTAATGAGTTTCAAAATTTTAAAGCCCTGGTAGAAAAATATCTAGTTGTCGTATTACCACTCTTAGGTGTGATAATGGTGGGAATTTTTATTTGAAATAATTCAATAAATTTTGTGCTAAACATGGAATTAAAAGATGTATCACTAAAATTCACTCTAAAATACAATGGAGTACTTGAGAGGTGGAACCATAATCACAAATATGATCAGGTGTATTCCAAATAGGATTCAACATGAGGCAATGTTCACAATAGTATACCTTATGATTTTGGACATACAATGATGGTGTTGAAGTAGAGGATTTGAAGGAAGCATGGTTTTGGAGGAAGCATAGAGTCATTAATCTTAAAATATTTGGTTATCCTACTTATGCCTAAACTATAAATGAAAAGAGAACCAAGTTAGACTCGAAGAGAAAGAAACTCATGATCATAGGGTACAATAATAGTCATAAATCCTACTGATTGGTTGATGTTAACACACCAACCAATTGAGTTTTAGCAGAGATGTCATAGTTGATGAGGAAGTTGGACCTTTCTAGACTTCTTCAAATATCAAAATCCAAAATGAACAACCTATTGCACTCAAGATTCAAGTATCAAGATTTAAGAAGCTTCACTTGAAAGTGGGAGGATTCTGAGCATCAGAGAATATGATGTTAGCCCATATCATATTGACATATTTTATAGGGAAGATACAAATAAAAGACAAAAATAGTGGCACAACATCCTTATATATGTTTGGAAAAATGAAATGATCAACGGATCATAATCAAGAATCCAAAGTAAAAAAAACTTAATATGGTCAAATTTTCTTTATTGGCTAATGTTTAGGAATTATAAGAGACACAAATGTTTGAAGATATAAAAGGGAGACATAAACAAGATAATTTCATTGAACATGAGTGTTTGATGAAAAATCAAACTTGGGATCTCATAGCTCTTCCACGAGGGAATAAAACCATTAGTTGAAAATGGGTGTACGAGGTCAAGATTAAGGCATGATTGGTTGCAAAAAGGTTCTCTTATGAGATGAAATTGATTAGAGGATACCTTTTCTCTTACATCAAATGTGAACACCTTCTAATTAGTTTTATTATTAGTAGAGCAATTTGGCTAGAATTTCCATCAAATGGACACAAAGAGTTTTTTTCTCAATGGAGATTTAAAGGATGAGGTTAACATGTATCAACCACATGGGTTCCACTTTCCAAGGTGATGGCTCAATATTTTACCATCTTTTGCTATCTCTTTTTCTTGTTTTTGAATTCCTTTTCGCTAACACATAACCCTATATTTATCCTTTTTAATGCTCAAAACCATAATCTAGGCTCAAAATATTTTCCATTACATTTATTAGTATTTCACTGAATTAAGATTAATATTGGGGAGAATTAGTGTATTATATATTTACTTTGGAAGTAATGGATCATGTGTGGACAAGTTGTTACAAGATATTACTCATGTTCTTATGTTCTGGATTTGCAAACTATAAGGATGAAGAAAGTTTCAGTTAATGGTGCAAAGAATCTTTAGATCCATGTGGAAGAATTAACATGCCACCGAGGATTATTAGATAACATATTCCAAACTATCATGGCATAGAATACAAATTTCATTAGATCTTGCTCAAATATGAATTGTACTTTTCACAATTTCTTGGTCATGTATGATTTGGTTCAAATTATGTTGTTGTAGTTTCAATTTGGTGCCCTATTCTAGGAGGTAGAGCTTACTCCATTAGAAAAGAGTATTGTACAATTTGGTAATATTTCATTTTTTATGTGTGTTTACTTATTCATGCAAATTGATTTCATTTACAATTATTTTTCATTTATTCATTTATGGTTTATGCAAGTGTGTTTCCTTTTTACGGTAGCATTTCAATTCCTAGACTATTTTTATATCGAAGTTTTCCAACAATGGGAGCTATGATTTATGGAAATTGGAAGAGACTAAATCATGCAAGATTATTTCTTGGTAACAATAAGATTCCCATTAACATGATCAATGTTCAAATACATGATTATTGTTGAGAGTGATTGAGCTAATTTTGGATTTACGTAGTGTGGTGATGAGATATAATTTATAGGTAGAATCATATTAGAAAAAATAAGTCAAGTTAAAATTGTAGCTTGTACATATTGTGCACGACATCTCACAAGTACATTTGAAAAACTAGTTGATAAGATTAAATGCACAAGTGTTCTTGGTCCAATAGAAAACATATAGCACAAGTATACAACTTGAGTGGGCCTAATGGTTAAGAGCATGTGTTTCCTCCTAAGAGGTCACAGGTTCAAAACCAGAGGGGGGTAGAGTATGTATGCCTTCATAGACTTAGCAGTCAAATCTCTTTGTGGAGGTGGGTCCATTGTCCCACAAACAAGGGGGTCTCATACACCAATTTGGTGTCTGGCTTGGTCGTGACCTTAAAATTGGAAAATAATAATAATAATAATAATAATAAACAAACAATGTCATAGGGAAGGAGCATATTGTTTTTAGACTTAAGAAAACTATATATGGCCTGAAGTAGGGACCTGTGCATGGTACATTAAGATTGATAGATACTTGGATGAACATGATTTCCAATGGAGTCCTTCAAATTCCAATAGATATGTCATAAACATTGGTAATGATATCATTTCATTGTTCATTTATGTAGACGACATCATTATTACGAGTAGTGAGGCAAGTGTTATTAAACATACCATAATATAATGAGTAAATATTTTGAATGAATAATCTAGGCTTGCTACATTACTATTTAGTTGTACAAGTTTGGAAACTAGGAAGAAACATTTTTTTCTCTCAAAAACAAAATATGTTTGTAGTTTTCTTAATAGGCTCATAATGACTAATTTCAAAATCTTGCCTACACCTATGAAGAAAAGGATGGATATTTTAACCAAGAATAACTCTAAGGAAGTGTATGAGTTATTCTACATGAGGCTACTGGAAATATTTATATATCTTATAGCCACTAGGCCTAATTTGAGTTACGTTGTTAGCTTCATTTCTAGATTTATGATAGAAGCAAAGGTAGAGAATTCAATTGCAACAAAGAGATTCCAAGGCACACTATGTAAAAGAATAACCTATATAAAGGTGCAAGGAAGAAAACATATATATTAGTATAGTTTTTATTATATTTTTTCTCACATATTAATTGACAATATACATGAACAAGGGGTTAAGAAATGTGCTAGCTCTAGTTTAGACCTCCAAAAATATTGGTAGCACAAATTACATTTATTAAGTATGAATCCATGTAGAATGTTACAGTAACCCTATCCTTGGCTTTAGCTTCCCATGCTTACTCTATCATTCTATTTAGAGAATGGGATGGAATTACTGCCTAATTAAATACACCTCTAGTGGTCACAAATGTGTATGTTAATGACATGTGGACATCCTTGAAAATGGATGTAATTTTGTTCACCCTATAGCCCAGATATCAAAGCCAATGTATAAATGTAAGGATCTATTAAATTGACCATATGATAGATCCCATCCATCTTACCAAAAAACATTTTATCTTCAACCTACTAGATGGTTAGTGTCTTCTTAGTGTCATGTTCAATTAAATTGTTCTACAAATCCCACGATCATGTGATTTTCAAGTTATACCAATTTTTATTATTTCTCTAATTTTGATGCCTAATAAGACCCAATGAATAATGAATCTTCTTTCATCATTCAAAATCATTTTGTGTTTTACACCAATTTAAGAAATTATACACTCCAAAGTCTTTATGCAAGCGATTATTTCTCCCCTTGTAGCCACATAATGAAGATGCGATCTTCTAATATTGATGAATACAAGATTGTTAGCATCATTAATTTTAAGGTCACTTGGAGGGATGGCATTGGGGTAATCTTCCTCATGAATTCTCCTATAAATCTCTCTTCATATTGGGAAAGGAATTTGGGGACTAATTTATGATTATGTGTCCTTATACATTGACATCACATGCCTAATATATGGTCTATATATTTGAATGATATGAAGTGAGATATATAGACTAGATACATTTTATTTTATTTTATTTTTACTTGGAATGAAAGAACGGGAAACCCTAGAGTACTTCCCCACATTTCATGGATGATTAACTGGGTAAATTGTCGACCTTGATTATGGGGCCTCACCACAATGGAATCGAAGAGAGTCAAACCCGTGATTAGCAACAACTAGCACCAATATCAGAGAACTTCATGTCTAGTTCTAGATGAATTGAACTAACCCTCGGGGCTTATACAAACTAGATACTAAACCAAATATATTACAAAACTAAAAAGATTTGAAAATACTAAGCCAAAAACTATTTTATTCATTTTTTTATAGACTAACAATTTCAAATGTATGGTAAGAAAAATAATTTTTTTAAAACATAACAAATGATTTCTTTCTTTTAAAATTTACGCAAATAAGTTTTACTAATTTATAAAAAAATAAAAATAAAAAATTATGCAATTGAATAACTATCTAGAAGTTGTAATCAAATCATTTTGCAAATAAAATACAATACTTAAATATTGCAAAGAACACTATGTTGTTTCATA
Organism: Pinus albicaulis; assembly: GCA_034641835.2. Lineage (NCBI taxonomy): Eukaryota > Viridiplantae > Streptophyta > Pinopsida > Pinales > Pinaceae > Pinus > Pinus albicaulis. The sequence continues at coordinate 1,072,613,951 of CM076577.1, forward strand.
ACTCTAACAATAACACTAGATAAAATCTCACTTAAATAACTAAAATTTTAACTTAACAACAATAAGTGTGAACAAAATCAACCAATTTTATAAAAATCAATCAATTTTATAGTTATGATGACTTAAATAGGCATGCAATGAGATAGGATTCCATAATATTTTCCATATTTAAACCAATGTAACATTCCCTCTACCAATTTTCAAGAAAATTAACAATGATGTGATCAAAGCTACGGTGCAAGCACTTCTTATCCTATGTAAAAAGTTGGGAGGTGATCATAGCAATTTTCCAATCTCATGCAACAAGTTTAAACAATAAATTGAATTTTTATGAAAGTTTATAAATGAATGATGTAATGTGTTTTGATATTTGTGCCATGCAATAAGCTAGATGATAGCTCTAACAATAAAAGCATAGCGAAACTTTGTTTTCACCGTGGTGAGAGAAAGTTTGAAATGATAGCGAAAGGGTAATCGAAGGTATTTATCTTTCCATTGGAGACAATTTTAACTCTTAGTTTGAGCAAAGTTTGAGCTCGCTTATTGGAGCAATTTTGAACTTTTAGATAGACAGACTTTTAAACTTGTGTTGAAGCATGGTTGAAACAAAATTAAACTTTCACATTGTAGAATTTATAGCTTTATGTAAAGTAAAATGTGTTCTCATGATTGGAGAAAATTTCAAATTTTAAAACAAAACCCATCAAAGTTAAATTGAACTTTACCCCCCTCACGCTATAGTAGTAGTCTTTTATTTGGAAGTTTCAAGTATTTTTAGTCAATCAAGGGAAATTTTAACTTTTCGTCAAAGCTGAAGTAAATTCCTTTGAAAGTTTAAAATCTCTTTGATGGGAACATTGAAAACCTAACTCATGGATATTTTAGTTTAGAAATTTTTGGTATTTTTAATGAAGAAGTTTTTTTTTGTTTTAATTAGAATGGTTTTTTTTGGAGAATTGATAACTTCAAAAGATCAACTGCCATTATTACACTAGATATAATTATTTCATAAATTCTATAAACTGACAAGTTACAACATGTTTCTAGATATTTGGGCTAACATAACTTGTTCAACAAATTGTTTACCAAACCACTTAAGATCTTTTGAATTTTCTTTAATAAAGAAATTAGCCAAAAATAAAACTTGGTTTTTTTTTGTAAAACTTCATCAAAACATAGAAAAAATGACTTTTGTAATAGTAAGGGAAATAAACTATATTAAGAATATAAAGTGGTACCAATATTATGCAAACAAATTAGGGTGTGCTGAACTTGAATAGGTCCAAAGAGGGTACAACTCAATTTGAGTTGAGGTCTCCTAGATGACATGATCTTGGGATGAAATGATTATTGACGGATCAAGGAATTGGATTATGAGAATAAAACATTTTGATGTAGGTTTTGTGGATAAAATTGGTGATTTAAAGATGCATATACCAAGGGCATGTTTTACCAAGGATAAAGAGGAAACTTACCAAATTTGAAGGTTGGAATCTTAACCCTACAATAAATCCAAAAACCGTTGATGTCTAACCTCGACATGGTGCATCAATCAAGGTGTGATGAACAAAAATATATAAACATCAATTAAATAATAATAATAATTAAATTGACATGTCATAACCGAGGGACATGACCTAAGGTACATGACCCATCAACCATCATAATGTGTCAATGAATGTAAGTATACTTTTTAAGCCCTATATAATCCCCATGTAACCCTAAAACCCCTTATTAAGCCCTAGATATTGAGTAATTACACTTTTATTTCTATATTATTATGTAGGTTAGAACCTCTCATGGTCCCATTTTATTATAATTGTATCCTTTGTATTTCTATATAAATACTAAGGGTACCTAGTCCTATGATCATCATAACATGTCTTGTAAATTGTATTCATTGCAAACAAAAGTTTCTCCTTCGAAGAGAACTGTAATTATTGGTTTCTTACCATTTTTACAGTGCAAGTTTCATAACATTTGGTATTATACCTCATGATCATAAGGTTGTTGCTTCAAATAGGTCATCTTGTCAGTTTCATTATAATTTATTTTTTCTAAGAGGTTTTAAATGGTGAAACTTGGAACATATTGAAGGGAAAATCTCAAGGAGCATCTACTTCAAATTTTAGAGCTTGATTTTCTATATTTTCATATATATGCCATAAGGAATTTAAGGTTCATGAATGCTCTTGAAATTATTTTCAAACATGTCAGTTTGATCTTTTTACAATATTTTTTTTTTCTTGGGAGGTTTGAGACAACGAAACTTAGACCATATTGAGGATAAAAAACTGTCAACATCTAGTTCAAATTTCAAATCTTTTTTTGATATGAGTTTTGAGATACGCTCTAAGGAAGTTACGGTTATTGAATACTCGTAAAATTTGTTTCAAATAGGTTAGTTTTCATTTTTGCTATTTTTTTTTAAATCTAGGAAGTATCAAATGGTGAAACTTAGACCACGTTGGATTTTCATTGTTTGGTTTTCTATATTTTTGGAGTTATACTCTATGGAAGTTAGGGTTCACAAAGGATCTTGAAATCAACTTCAAATAGGCCAACTTGGTATTTTTGCTATAACTTCTTTCCTAGGACTTTAAGATTGTGAAATATCCAAGTATCTCGAGAGGACATATAGAAGTAACTCAAGTATGAATCTCATAATTAAATTGTATTTGTATAATTGCACATGTGGCACACTATACAATTTTCTTGTGGGAAGAGGTAAAAACTCAACAATTTTTAAGAAAGTTACCATAACTTTCACTTTGCACATCCAATTTTTGGCACACCTATGGAATTTCAACATATCAAAGTATCATAGACCAAAATGTTAGATTTAGAAGGGCTCAAATACTAGATATATATCAAGAAAAAATTTATCCATTCAAATATTCTCCAAATTAAAGTTTTAAAGGTACGTAACTTACAAGTGACCTAACTTTTGATTACCAGATCTAGTTTCTTTTTGTGACTAAAAGTTTTGATAAATATCGGTACTATTATTATTTTCTCACATGGATCAAAAGAAAGATCCAAGAGATACTACACCAATTAAACCTCAAAATGCTCATCGAAGACTTATAAAGAAAGTGAAGACTTACAATTTAGGTTCTCCCAATTAGAGAAGAAATTTAATGAAATGGATACTTGGGTGTTGAAAAAGGTGGATTTATTAGGTTTTCAAGAAAAGATGGATGAAATGGAAAAGAAGATGAATGCAAACAAGGAAGAAATACAAAATTCATGAATACCATGGAAAAACTTCTCTTGGAGAGGATTCCTAAAAGGGATATTAAAATCCAAGGAAATTATGAAACCAAGGAGAATTGTTACGTTTGAACTCAACCAATTATGGGATAAATTTTATCACAATTGGGAAGCACAAATATTGAATCACAAAACCATTTTTTGGACTTTTCAATACAAGATCCACATAATCATGGATTCAAGTTAGCAACAAGGAATTACTACATTCTGAAGATTGATATGTGAAAGTTTGATCGTAATGATCCCCGGACATGGATATTCGAGATGGAGCAATATTTTGATCTATACCAAGTGAAATCCTTACAAAAGGTAAATATTGCATCCATGATTTTAGAACAAGACCAACATGTATGATATCAATGGATTTGTGAAAGGAAAAAAAAAATTTGTTATATCTTGGTCCATTTTACAAAGGAATTGATAACACATCATGAGGATATTAAGAGCAATACATTATTTAGTCAATTGGTAAATCTTCAAAAAAAAGGTCCAGTTATAAGGCACATTCAACAATTCCAAAAATTGATTGTCATGGTAAAAAATATTTTAGAGGATAATTTGTTAGACTTATTTATGCAAACTTTAAAGGAAAGCATCTAGCATAAGGTGCATATGTTAGAACCTAAATTTCTAGAACATGATTTAGTCTCGCAAGAAAAGTTGAAAGTAAAAATATGGTCACTAGAAAATTTGTCACTAATAAATATAAAGAAAATCATGCCTTCTCTCCTAACCGACAAGGTTGAATGCTCAAAAATGGACGAAAGATGATCAATGGGACTATGTTTCAACTATGATAGCAAGTAAAATAAGGGGAATAAATGCAATGGCAATAAATTATTCAACATAAGATGTGAATATGAAGAAGTGGATGTGTGACAAGATATACAGCTAGAAAAGACTACTCCAACAATATATTTCCATTCATTGGTTGGCCTTAGTACTCCGCAAACCCTCAAGATAGAAGGATATATAAAAAAGAAAAAGGTAACAATATTGATTGATTCAGGAAATACCCATTACGTCATCAATAAAAAATCAATAAAAATTCTTAATTTATTTATATATCTAGCACTAGAATTTCAAGTAATGATTGTAGATCAAGGTACCATAAATGTTCAATGAATTTTCATAGTATTAAGATGAATATGGGGGAGTATTTGTTGGATAGTCCCATGATTGTAATCTAAATGGGTAATGTTGATGTTGTATTTGTTGAAAATGCAACAATAAATTTCTAATTTGATTTTCCCTTGAATTAAATTAGGAAAAAATCAAATTTCCACATCACAAGACAAATTGAATGAGTTAACTGAGTTGTTATCACTCAGTCAACTTAGTTAATTCTAGTTGAGGGCTTACCTTGATATGTGTACAATGATTCCTAAATTTGAGGAGCCTAGGTTGAGCTAATTTTAGTTGTAACAATTCAATTTGGTTAAATTGAGTTAAGGTCAGTTAAATTAGTTCCAACTGTTGGAGGAACTAGTAGGATGTCTAGTAGTGGGGTGTAGCTTCAGTGTTCAAAGATTTAACTGATCAATAATCCTTAATAAACTCATGCATGCATGAAATTCAAGTTACCCAATCGAGATTGGATTTCAAGGGCAATGTACTATCAGTTGTATAATTATCCAACTTGTACATGTGGTGCATGCAGTCAGAGAAGGGCCTACAGGGATTGCGCAATTCTGGATAAGGAATTTGCCTAAATAATAGGGGCTAATTCCTAATTGAGCAGCGCAAGGAAATAGAGACTTGGGAAAGCATGAATTTTTTTATGTATGGACTAGAGCAGGCTTTTGAAGGAGTAAGATAGATTATACTTTTGTCGAGGTTGCTCAGGCTTGAGAAAGAATTATATTTCTTCTATATTTTTTGACTAATGAAATACATATAGGAAGGGGTTTTGAGCAGTTGCTTTCCCCTAGATAAATCCTCGTGTATGTGTGTTAAATCATGATGGATGCTTTTGATATATATTCTCAATCGTGAATTTCTTTTTGCATATGAGTAAAGTAGATTTGAGTCTTATGTTTTAGAACGTTACATGAGAAGTATTGAATCTACAATTAATTTCTACATGGTATCATAGTTAGATTCATAATAGAGAAGAGAATTTGAAGTTGACTTTGTAGGAGGAACTAGTTTGCAAGATCTATTCTTTAGGGCTAGCGGGATGACGTTCTATGGTCTAAGGCTTGAGTATGCCCTTGGGGGTAGATGGAATTATATTTCTTGGAAGGACTGCATGGAGGAAGCCATGGAAGATAATTGGTTGAAGGAATTCATTGATAATGATATTCCGAGACCAGCAGATGTTGATGCTCAAAATCTAGCAGATTGGAAGAAGAGTGTAGTCAAGGCGAGGAGGATCATATTGGAGGAAGTATGAGACCATATTGTCTCTAATCTCCATGGGAAATAAACTTTGTATGCAATGTGGCGCACATTGACAGATTTGTTCCAGAATAGTAGGGACCACAAGAAGTTGGCACTCAAAGAGAAGATTCAAAATATCAAGATGAAAAAAGCAGACACAATAACAGTACCTAAGCAAGTTCACACAATTTCCTGATGAATTTGGGAGTCTTGTTGTTACTATTGTAGAAGATGACCTGGTAAGCCTAGCACTTCTAGGCCTTCCCAAGAGCTGGCAAAACTACCAGGATTCGGTAAATGCAAGGGAGAATCTACCAACTAGGAAATAATATGGTCATATTTGGTACAGGAATATTCACGTGGAACACCAGAGACATGACCTCATGCAAGGTTGATGATGAGGAGAATTGTGCCTTGGATGGAAAGGCAAAGAAAGGGAAAAGGAATAAATACCAATCCAAAGCAGAATCTGGACAGGTGGCAAAGAAGAAGTACTTGTTGAAAATCAAGTGCTTTCATTGTCTCAAACTAGGACACTATGCCACGAAGTGTCCACGCAAGAATGCAGGTAAGAAGCCCCTAGGAGGAGGAGCAAGTGAAGCTTTGGCTTCACAGTTCAAACTTGATTTCACCCTCATCGCTTGTATGGTAAGCTCGATGATGGGTAGTGTGTGGCATGTATATAGTGGTGCCTCATTCCATATGATGGGAACCCGAGATTTTTTCAATGACTTGGAGGAGAAGGACCTCAAGATGCACATCGAGATGGGAGATGATGGGAGGTATAGCGCGACTGGTATCAGTATAGTTAATTTTCATAGGGATTTTGTCTCCCCTCTCAAATTAAAATATGTCATGCATGTTCTGAGTCTGAAGAAGAATCTCCTTTCAGTTGTTATGTTGGAATATTGTGGCTACAATGTGATATTTAGTAAATGGAAGGCTTTCCTTAGGCACATCTCCATGGGAAAAGTGAAGTGGATCAGGGTTCAAGTGAATAATATCTACAAAATGGATGTAGAAGACTGTGCAACATTAAGCACGAAAGCAGAGAAGGTGCAGAGCCGAGGCAATGGTGAATTACAGCATAAGAGACTTGTCCATTTACACCATGGAGCCTTGAAGAGAATGCAATAGACTTCTAGAGGACTTCCCAAAGGTGCACTAGAGCAGCAAGATACATGCAAAGGTTGTATATTGGGGAAGTACACCAAATCCACCTTTCATGATAGGGATAGTAGAGTGCAAGAAATCCTTGAAAGGATTCACTCAGATGTGTGTGGACCTTTCTCGATAGCCTCCATGAGCAAGCTCAGGTATTGTGTTATATTTCTAGATGATTTCTTGCGTAAGTGTTCGATTTTATTCATGCAGAAGACATACCAGAAATTCTCCAAATTTGTTGAATTTAAAACACTTGTTGAGAAAGAAACCAACAAGAAAGTGAAGGCTCACAAGTGCAATAATGGTGGAGATTATGTGTCAAATGAGTTTAAGAACTTTTGTGCAAAGGAAGACATTCGACGAGAGTTAATAACATCCAATAACCCATAACAAAATAGGGTGGTTGAGAGGAAGAACATAAGTATTATGGGAGTTGCATGAGTGATGCAGCATGATTAGGAGCTATCTCTACTCTTGTAGGTTGAAGCATGCAACACAACAGTATATGTGCAGAATAGGTGTCCTCATCAAATTATCAGGATGAGTACACCAAAAGAAGATTTTTCAGGAAAGAAACCAGATGTGTCATAGTCTAAGATATTGGTTCATCAATTTATTGTCATGTTTCCAAGGAATCAAGGAAAAATATAGAGCCGACAACAGAATTGGGCATATTTTTAGGGTACATTGATACACCTCGCAACTATCAGGTGTGCATGCCATCTCGCAGGATGACAGTTGTTTGTAGAGACGTGAGGTTCGATGAAGAAAAGGAAATGAGGTGTTCCCTTTAGAGGGAGCTTCAATTGCATGTAGATGAGGAGATTTCTCTAAAGGAAGAACCTCACGATGTTGTGGAGCAACCACAAGCAGAGGCGTAGAGAGTGGAGACAACCACTCATGCAGAGACATCCAAAGAAGGAAGGTAGTGCCCCAGGGAAGTTAGAAGATTATTACATGATGCTAGAGAGAATGTGGGAGCACCCACATCATAACACAGGCAGAGGTCACCAGATCGGTACACTGGGTACATGGCTCTGATGAGTGAGCTAATTCATACAAAACCACTCTCATTCGCAGAAGCAGTGAAAAAACCAGTATGGGTTGATGCCATGTTAGAGGAATATGATTCTATATTCAGAAACATTGTTTGGGAAGTGGTCCCAAGACAAGAAAACAAGTCAGTGGTGGCTTCGAGGTGGATCTACAAGGTGAAGAAAGTGACAAATGGAAGCTTCTAGAAGCACAAGGCCATATTTGTGGCCAAGGGGTTCTCTCAAGTGGAGGGAATTTATTACGACGAGACCTTTGCTCCAATAGTAAGGTACTCTTCTATCAAATGAATTCTAGCCCTGGCAGTGCATATGGGATGGAAAATCCATCAGATGGATGTGAGGACATCATTCCTCAATGGAGTGATTGAGGAGGAGGTGTACATTGAACAACCAGAAGGATTTGAGACCTTCGATAGGGAGTTGCGTGTGTGCAGACTCAAGCGAGCGTTGTATGGATTGAAACAAGCACCCCGTTCTTGGTACACTACGATCGACACTATTTCACCAGGTTGGGATTCAGCAAAAGTGAAGCATATGCAAACCTTTACCATATTATTGTTGAAGGTAAATTGTTGATTATAGTATTATATATCGATGATTTTATTTTAACCAGTGGAGAAGTTGATTAAAATTTGTAAAGAGGATCTTGCAAGAGAATTTGAGACAAAGGAAATGGAACTCATGCATTATTTCCTCGGTTTGGAATTATGGAAAGGAGATGGGGTACTGTTTGTCTCTCAAGGAAAGTATGCCAACGAGATACTGAAGAAGTTCTGCATGGAGAGTAGAAAAACCATGGAAACTCCTCTAGCAGGCAGTTAGAGGAAGGAGGATTCCACTTCAGGTGAGGAAGTGGAGGCCACTATTTACAGGAAGCTTGTGGGTTCACTTATGTATTTGGTGAACACACGAGCAAAAATGTGTTATGTAGTTAACCAAATTAGTCAAGCAATGGTTAAGCCAAACAAATTGTATTGGAAGGCAGAAAAACATGTATTGAGATACCTCAGAGGAACTACTCAATATGGTATTTGGTACATACGGACAGAGGGAGTGAAGATGCAAGGCTTCACAGATGCAGATTGGGTAGGAATTCCATCAGATCAGAAGAGCACTTCAGGAGGAATTTTCAGTATTGGGCCAACAATAGTTTCTTGGTACAATAGAAAGCAGAGATCAGCTGCACTCTGTTCAGTGGAAGTAGTGTACATGGTTGTCAGTTAAGCATCTTGTGAAGCTATCTGTATGAGGAAGATTCTTGTTGGGTTATTTGGTCAGATGATGGATCCCATGTTGATTTATTGTGACAATAAGAGTTGTATCAAACTCTATGAGAATCCATTTTTTCATGATCGATCCAAGAAATCGACATCTGGTATCATCATCTACGATATTGTATGCATAGGTGGATCGTGTTGTTGGAATACATTTTGACAAAGGAACATGATGTAGATATTTTGAAAAAGGGCTTGTCAAGAGAAAAATTTGAGTTCCATAGAGGCAAGATTGGGGTATCTGACAATCCCTTTCTTGCTGAGAGGGAGTGTTGAAAATGAAACAAGAAATTCCTAGTTTAATTTTCCCTTGAATTAAATTAGGAGAAAATCAAAATTCCACATCAAAAGACAACTTGAATGAGTTAAATGAGTTGTTATCAGTCAGTTAGCTTAGTTAATTCAAGTTGAGGGATTAAATTGAGTTGTGTACAATGATTCCGAAATTTTACGAACCTCAGTTGAGTTAATTTTAGTTGTAACAATTTAATTCAATTAAATTGAGTTAAGGTAAGCTAAACGAGTTCCAAATGTTAGAGGAACTAGTAGGATGTCTAGTAGTGGGGTGCAACTTCAATGTTCAACCAGTTAACTGATCAATCAACCTTAATTGACTCTTGCATGCATGAAATTTGAGTTACCCAGTTGATATGGGAGTTCAAGGGAAGTGTACTATCAGTTGTATAATTATCCAAGTTGTACAGGTGGTGCATTCAGTCAGAGAAGGGCCTACAGGGATTGTGCAGTTCTGGATGAGGAATTTCCTTAAATAATAGGGGCTAATTCCTAATTGAACAACGCAATGAAACATGGACATGGGAAAGAATGAATTTGGTTAAGTATTGACTAGAGCAGGCTTGTGAAGCAGTGAGATAGATTATACTTGTGCAAAGGTTGCTCAAGCTTAAACAAGCATTGTATTTCTTCTCTATAATTTTCTAACTAATGCAATACATATAGGAAGGGGTTTTGAGCAGTTTCTTTCCCCTAAATAAATCCTCATGTATGTGTGCTAAATCATGATGCATGCTTTTGATATATGTTCTCAATCGTGAATTGCTTTTCGCAGATAAGTAGAGTATATTTGAGTCTTATTTTTTAGAACATCACATGAGTATTATTGAATCTAAAATTAATCTATACAGTATTAGGTGTACAATGGTTATAAATTATAATCATTGGGAACAATATCCCTTAATTTTAAAAATATTTTCATAACTAGATTTTCCTCAAAAGGAAAGGAAATTGAGCTTAGAGGTATCAAAGGGAAACTCAATAAAGTGATAAGATCTAATAACATGACAAAATTGCTAAAAAAGGAACACCATGGTGTAATTGCATAATTGTGTTCATTATATGTTCAAATATCTATATCCTCTGCTACACTAGATCTCCAAAAAGCTACCAATATCATTATAAGGTATTTGGAGAGAGGCCTAAGGGTTTTCTACTTGATCGAGATTATGAATATTGTAGCTCCTTTTTCACTGTGTATAAAATAAGAAAAAGAAAAAAAATTATATATTCCAAAAACAAAATCATTAAAGTTTACTTATGATAATGTTAGGATTTTGAAGAATTAAAGGGTGGATTAATGTTGAATTGAAATGATGTGGTATTAAGTCAAATTATGATCACGGGGGCCTTGGCGGAGTTCAACCGATCAAAGGATTAAACGTCGGGCACGTTTTTTAGGCAAATTTATTGGAGAAGTCAGGCCCTCTCGATGGCGGAAACCCAACATCACAACCAACAAAAAAATTATGGGTGCGGGTGCCTCCGTAAAAAGGTTAGTGCCAGATTGTTGACTGAAGATCAACAACTGTGATCGAATACGGGATCACCCCTAGAGGATCCCTCCTACCACCATGGGTGCTTCCGTGGGTCTACAGCAAGCGAGCATGACTTTGTCTCATAGTTGACAGTTCATCACCACATCATCCTATCCCACCATGTCACCCTTGTCATGTCATCCACGCCATCATTTCCATGTCACTTCGTACCCTGTCAGTTCAACATTAAATTCCATTTTCCCTCGAATTTTTCATGTTTTCCCATAAAATCCCATTTCTCATTTTCATAATTCACATTCTTTGCTTTGTTTTCATGTGTCCGCAAGCACATCCACGTCTACAAGCCTGTAGAATTCAAATTCCAATGTTAGCTATCAATATCCAGGTATTTATACACTGTGTTCGCCTAGTAATATTTAAAATGTCAAATAAATTTGCCATGTCAAGTTCCACAACTCACATTCCCCTCATGGACACATAGGATTTTTTTGACCCCATTTTCTCACTAAATTTAATGGAACTTCATCAGAATATATTGGCCAGTACAAAAAGGCTCCCTTGTGTACACTGCAGTCATAAGGTGAAAATATCTTCTAGCTATCAGCCCTAATAATCCAGCAAGCTCTATATTTTCCACCTTCAAAGCATTACACTACATTTTAAGAGGAAACCATGTTAGCAAGTTTTCAGAATTTGTCTAGAAAATATTATGCCCAATTGACCTTTTTCTGATTCCAATAGGACAAACTTTAACTTTGGAACTAGCTCAATTTCCTCTAGAAAAATTTCTTGAAGAGGTCATGCCAGTTTTACAAGTAATTGCTAGGGTTATGGGAAGGGGAAATACTATTGTTATTGATTATGCTATTTTGGGGATTTTCACTCTAATTATGCAGCCTGAAATTTTTCTTGACATACTAACCTTTTGGGAGAGATTGGTAAATTCCTAGTTGTCAGACCTAAAACTTACTAGATGCTTCATATTTCAAGCATTAGTGACCTACTTGTTCCTTTATGTTCATGTAGAAATTTTCATGCATTTGGGTCTAAATATAATGGATGCACATAAGAAGAAACAATCAGTAGTGAACTGGACAAACACCCTAAGAAGCCATATTACAGTTGAATAACCAATTTTAGAATGCCTCATACAAGGTTTACCAAGTGTCCAAGTTCAGATTTGGCAGTGTGGAAGAAATGCAGAGCATGGATGTACCCTACAACAACAACAACATAAGTTGGACCTTCTACAAGCGAGCTTAAAATAGGAATCACAAGTCATCTAGTGAAAATGGCCACTTGTTCCATTTTATGGAATATTTGAAAATTTATATTTGTAATAATCACTCAATTTTGTTGTTAGTTTTATAAAAGTTCAAGTCCTTAGAAGGACTGAATAGGCATAAAGTAGTTTTCAAATAGTTTAGCACTTTTGTGACAATTAACAATTTTTATAACTATCACCATTGTAATGTTCATGCAAAAGAAAATTTGGAGAAACATTGGGGGGTTCCAAATTTTGACTTCAAAAGGAAAAAACTTTTATGTGTAATGTTTCTATCATCTTCTTGGGGATTAAATAAAGCTTTTCAAGGTGATTCCAAGTATACATTTGATTGTGATATGTGTTTCTCTTCTGTTTGAATCATTTAATTTTTTTTCTTCTGTGGGAAAGAGTAATGAAGTTTTTGGTTTTTAATAACACAAATTTACTGAATTCACAGTACCTGTAACTTGAAATTAAATAACCTTAATATGCACTCCTCTTTTCTGTATTTTCATTTCTTTATCTTTCATATTTATGTTAAGTTTGAAGCAAGAGATTCTGCAATAAGTAGCATTTTTTTATGGAATTTTAATCATCTCTTTTCATCACTTTACTACAACTTAAAATCATATTCATTCTCAGTGAGGACATTTTGAGAGGTGTTCATATTCCAAGAAGATTTCATAACCATTACATGTAAAAATACTTCTGAACTATCATAATGGGGCAAAAAATAAAGCTTATTATCTATTTGTATAGATGTGCTAGGCACTGACCTCTACTCAACCATGGGTTGTCTCTAGGGTTACAACATATTTTGGCGTCCTTGCCGGGGGACAGAGAATCGAGTCATTTTTCCCTCGGTTTTATTTCACAAACCATTTCTTTATTTGGTGAGCTAAGAAAGTATGTAGGTTGAGATTTATCACCAAGAGTGAGTAAATATAACAATCCTTCCTCCCAGAAGGCCTCACACGAGGTCATATATCTCACAAAAAAAATTCCCAATTCTTTTTTATCTTGAAAAATTGGTTTCTTGAAGGGTTTGGAGAGAAAAATCTACAACAACTCCAAGTCCTACTTTATCGGTTCTTGACACTAGTTCTTTATCACAATACCCCAATGTTCATCACTCAGAAGAAATTATAAGGAACTTGGATTTTTCTCAAGAAATTTGGATTCCTCCTCAAACTATCTTTCTTGAACCTACTCTTCAAGAAATTTCATTTGAGTTTGTCTATTTTTATTTCCAGATATTTCAGAAGAAGAAGAAATTAAAACAGTTGATTTGTCAACTTCATATCATACTATCCATACTATTTCTCAGCCAATTCCCATATTTATGATTTCCCCTTTTCCTTTTTTATTTCAAGAAGGAAAATTCTCTATCCCCTCTCAAAATCAAAATATGGTGATTCTAGGTTTTCTTTTGAATAGATATGTTCCTTTGAATCTTCCCAAATCTAAGAATGCGATGCCTCAGGACTATTTGAAGTTATTAACAAGATTTACAAGAGAGGATTAAGTAACAACATAAAAAAATGTAGCAACCTTTTGTTCTTTTGCAGAAAACTTGAATGTAGAATACTTGGATGTGTTGATAAGGCTTTTTGTACAATAATTGGATGGAGAATTAGGAAAATGGTTCAAGACCCTCGCAGTTAATTCAATTAACACCTTGGAGGAATTAAAGAATCCATTTATACAGAGACTGGGAGAAAATAAAGATCATGGGTATTTCTTGACTTAGTTTAATGAAATAAAGAGGAAACTAGATGAAGAAGTGGTTGAATTTATTAAAATATTTAACAAACTATATAATAATCTTCCTGCAAAAATAAAACCACCTCCTATTGGTGAAAAAGTGGTGTTTGCAGGAGTATTTGAGTCAGATTTTGACTTTACTCTAAGGGAAAGATGGTCTCCTACTTTGGACCAAATTCATGATGATGCATTAGAAATTGAAGCCAATTTATCTACAATAAGAAAGATTAAACAAAAAGATAAAGAAACTGAAAAAAAATAAGGGAAAGGAGGAAGCAACGCCTTCTAATAAGCCAAAATATTCTCATGAGAAAAAGCTGGATGAGATGAGCAAAGTCCTCAAGAATTTGTCCAACAAATTGTTGAAGCTGGAACCTGATAGTAAAACCCCCCCTAGACAAATTAAACAAGCACATAATAGAAATTTTAATCCTCAATTCAAGAGACCACCATTGCAGATTATGCAGAGTGCGAAGAAAGACCAATATTAGGTCCAACCACCCTTGTACATTGAATATGAATCAGAAGAAGCAGTGGAGAAGACTTTTATATTGTAGGAAAATCAATACTCTACTCTGTCTGAAGAAGAAGAAGAGATGGTGAACAATGAGGATTCAAATTTGGACCCTAAAATTGCATTAGATAATGAAGAAATTGATGAACACTGTAGAAAATTTATAAATTTTATGCATGAAGAGTTACATAAGAAGTACGATCTGATATTAAGGAAAAGGTCAAGGCCTCAAGATCATGTAAAGGACTAGTCAAACCAAACAACCCAATAGTATTTTCCAAAACAACATGAAAAGGGTAAGAAATCATTTAAAAAAATCCCAATTCAGCAAGGGGAGGGTTTTAAAAGTCAGCAATTTAAGGTGATACAGGAGAAACAGTTCCAACGGCCTCTAATCAGCCAAAAAAATGTGCAAAAAGAGAAGTTAGAAGAGGAAGAACAATCAAAAGCAAAAAAGGAGGCTCATTCTTTCAACATTCAGAAAGAATTGGAGAAGATTAAAATACTCATTCCATTGACTGAGTTGGTGAAGAAGTCTCCTTACAAAAAGCATATTTCATATTTTTTTAATTTATCTTAGAATAATGATGTAGCCGATACAGTTAATTTGTAGGAGGAGAGGCCAATGGTGATGTTTGGCCCTCATCTAGAGGAACAAGATCCTTCAACTCCTCATTTTAATATTTCTATTTTGATGCATACTTTTATTCTTCACAATTGTATGTTGGATTCAGGGGATTCTCACAATTTAATTCCCCTCTTGGCCATGAAGCAGCTCAATCTCCATATTACAAAACCATACAAGGATTTATATTCCTTTGATTCAAATAAATTCAAGTGTGTGGGACTCATTAAATAACTTGTAGTATCGTTGGCTCAGATTCCATCCAAAAACATTGTAATGGATGTTGTAGTTGTAGATATCCCAACCCGATTTGGAATGCTACTTTCTAGGTCTTGGGGAGCCAAGCTGGGAGGAGTGTTGAAACTGGATATCACTTATGCAATTATTCAAGTTTTTGGTGGAGAAGAAAGGAGGTTTCACGGGGAGAAGAGGTTTGGTAAAACCAACATAAAGGATGGTTCTAGTAATTCTCCTATTTATAATAAGGAGAAAGAAGATTTTTCTTGTTTTATGTTGCAAGTACCTCAAGAAGTTGTTGAGCACACACAAGTGCATGTTCCTCCAGTGATTCAGAATAAAAAAGTAGTAATAAGTGGATTTTGGAAGTTATATTTTGATGGAGCATATTCAAAGGAAGGGAATGGTGTCAGGGTTCTTTTGCTTTCCCCAAAGGTGAGATTATTCCCCTTTCTTACAAATTATAATTTGATTCCACCAATAATATGACAGAGTATGAGGCTCTAATTCTTGGTATACAAGATGCTATACATATGGGGATAGAATGTATTTTTGTCTTTGGAGATTCTGAACTAGTTTTGAAGCAAATCAGGAAGTAGTGTTTGAAAAAACATCTCAGGCTTAGAGCCTATTGAAATGAAGTTTGAGATTTAGTAGATAATTTATTTTCATCTTTCAATATTCAGTTCTTGCCAAGGGAAGGAAACAAATTAGCTGATTCACTCGCAGTGGAAATCAACACATTTAAACCCCCACTAAATCCAAAATTGAGATATGAAGTTGAATTTTGAAGAAGACCTTCCATACCAGACAATATTAAATATTGGAAGGTATTTGAGGATGAAGAAAAAATTAAATTTTTTTTGGAAATGGTAGGGGAATTATCAAATTCATAAATTGATCAAGAAGTGGGAGCTGAAAATGTCCAGGAAGAAGAAATTGATGATAAATTTCCTTGGGAAGATTCTGTAGGTGGTCAGAAGATTGTTCAATTGAAGAGTAATGTGATCCCTAAAGGTTTGGTACCCCTGGAATTTTTTTTTGATGCAAATGATGTTGTTATAAATGTCAATAAACAAAACTCAAAGAATGATAATGAAGATTACAACCTTGGAACTGAACAACAACCTAAACTGGTGAAGCTAGCAAAAGGAATCTCTGAAGATTATAAACAAAGGTATGTGGATCTGTTTAAAAAATATATTGATGTATTTGCATGGTCTTATGAAGACCCAAAAACTTATGATACACACAACGTTCATCACAAAATTCCTTTGAATCCAGGAGGAAAACCATATAAAAAAAAATTGAGACAAATCAATCCTCTGCTTTTGCCATCAATAGAAAAGGAAGTCAAGAAATTATTACAAGAAAAGATAATTATTCCTCTCAGATATTCAGACTCACATTAGAGAACTTTTGAGGTATAAAATGGGCCTCCTAAGAAAAAAGTACAACCAAAATAAACTTTATAAGAACCAATAGGATTCAAGTTGATGATGTCAACCATGGGGGATGATTCACCATTTTTGGGGTAAAAAAGTAAAAAGATTAAAATATAATAAAATAATAAAACTACTTTTTCAACTTATCTCCTAAATTTTTTACTCATATTTTGAGTGGGAGTACTCGTTGGATGAAAATTTTAATTCCTCATCCAAGGAGTACCCATGTTGCATACTTTCAAAATACATGAAAAACATGATTGCAATCATATTTTTCATGTATTTCTCATTTTCCTGTAGCAAGGTCCATCGAAAGTATGCAACCTGGGTACTCCTTGGATGAGGAATCAAATTCTGCATCCAATGAGTGTTCCCACTCGAAAGTTGAGTAAACCCATAGGGAGATAAGTTGAAAATACGAGTTGAAAAATTAGTTTTTTCTTTTTTCCCTCTAAAATTTGATGATGTAATCTAATATTATTTTATTATTTCGATTATTACTTTATAAGTTCCTTAGGAGGCCCATTTTAGACCTCAAAATTCCCCTAATGGTGGCTAATCTGGTGCTTGTGATGAAGAAAAATGGAGAAATTAAATTGTGTATAGACTTCCGAAATCTGAACAGAGCATCACTGAAAGAAAATTATCCTCTTCCAAAGATGGATCACATTCCACAGAGAGTGATAGGATCTTACATATTATCTATGATTGATGGCTTTTCAGGTTATAATCAAATTTCAATGCAACTAAAATATCAAAATAAAACAACTTTCATAACCCCATGGGGAATCTTCATGTATGCAAAAATTTCATTCAGATTGATGAATGTTGGTGCCACATTTAAAAGGGCTACGGATATAACCTTTGTAAGAGAAAAATATAAGTTCGTGGTAATTTATTTAGATGATATTACAGTTTTTTCCAAATCTAATGAAGAGCATCTTAAACACCTTTAGCAGACTTTTGAGAAGTGTAGAAAATATAGGTTATCATTAAATCCAAAGAAGTCTCATTTTGATTTGAGAGAAGGGAAATTTCTTGGACATATTGTATCAAAGGAGGGGGTAAAAATTGACCCAAAACAAGTAAAATAAATCAAGAATATAACTCTACCCAAAAATAAAAAATAAATTCATGTTTTCCCGGGAAGAATCCATTTTCTCAAAAGGTTCACTCCCAATTAATCAGAAATTGTGAAGTAAGACATTGATATGTTGAAAAAGGATGCAGAGGTTAAATGGACCCCAACTGCTAGAAAATATTTCAAAAGAATCAAAGAAGCTTTTGGAGAAGCTCCAGTTCTGGTGAGTCTTGATTATAAAAAACCCTTCCAATTTTTTTCTTTTGCTTCACCTTTTATTGTTGCAGTTGTGCTTTTGCAAAGGAATCAAGACAGTAAAGAACAACCCGTAGCCTTTTTTAGCAAAGTATTAAGGGATGTTGGTTTGAAGTATAACATTATGGAAAATCAGGCTTATGCTCTAGTTAAGGCTTTGGAAGCTTTCATAACATATGTCTTGCAATCTCAGATCATTGCATATGTACCTAGTTCTGTTGTTAAAGATGTTATAGTGAAAGAAGAAGGGGAAAGTGGAAAGTTAAACTTCAAGAGTATGATGTGGATATTAAACCAACAAAATTAATAAAGGGCCAGGGATTAGCAAAGATATTGACAGAAGAAAATTGTCAAGCAATGGGGATTAATTTGCTAGTTGAAGTTTCTGAATCAAAAACAATTGAGAAAAAGGGTAAAGAAAAGGAACCAAATAACATAATTAACTATAAATATCTCTACTATAAATGGTATAAAAACATTTTTCATTATTTATCTTTTCTTAGTTTCCAAACTTCCTTAGACAGAACAAAGTATAAAGCCCTCATATTGAAAGCTCAAAAATATGTGATAAAAAATGTTCGATTGTAATGGAAAGATCTTGTTGGTGCTTTGCTGCTCTGTTTGACAGAAGGGGAAACTATTGAAATTTTCAATGAGTATCACATATGTATTTGTGCCGATCATTATAATTGGAAGGTAACAACACATAAAATTTTGAAAGTTTGTTTTTACTGGCCCCCTTTGTTTTTAGATGTTTATAGGCTAGTTAGACGTTGTGACAAGTGCCAAATTTTTTCCAAGAAGAAAAAATTGACACCTCTACCACTGATTCTTGTTTTTGTCGAAGAACCTTTCAGACAGTGGGGATTAGATTTTATAGGAGAGATAAGTCCACCTTCCAGTGACATAAATGGATTTTAACAGACACTGATTATTTTACCAAATGGGTGGAAACTATTCCAACCAGAAAGGCAACTGATTTAGTGGTGATTAAGTTCCTGGAAGAAAATATATTCACAAGATTTGGTTGTCCAAAGAAATTATTCATAGATATTTCTCAAGTATTCAAGTATGAAAATTTAATTAATTTTTTCCAGAGGTACAATGCAAGTCTTTCTCATTCTACCACCTATTATACTCAAGGAAATGGGTTGGAAGAATATTCAAATAAATCTTTGGTAAGGATACTTAATAAGACAATTGCAGATAATAAGAAGAACTGGGATTCTCAGTTGAATTTTTCCTTATGGGAAAATAGAGTAACTACCAAAACATCTACTGGTAAGCCACCTTTTTAATTAGTGTATGGAGCAACAACTATGTTTCCCAGTCAATTAGCAAGGCTAGTAGTTGCACTTATTCAAGAAGTTGAGGAGGAACCCAATGTATTGACTCGAAGGATAAACCAGCTAGTGGAACTAAATGAAAATAGAGAATAGGTGATTGAAAATCTAATCAACTATAAAGAGAAAATGAAACTTATTTTTGATAGAAAATCCAAGGAGATAGTTTTTCAGCCTAAAGATCTAGTTTTAATATGGGATGTGAGAAGACAGGATAAAGGAAAGCATGGTAAATTTGATCCCTTATGGTTTGGACCATTCAAAATAACAGAAGTCAGAGCCAACAATACTTTTATTCTGGAGAACTTGGATGGAAAACTACTGCAACTGCCTGTGAATGGGCAGTACTTGAAACATTATTTTCAACATTGAGCTCTTTTACTTTGTCATTGTAAATATCGGTTTGATCACTGTAAGTACCCGGTGAGATTTTCATTTGTAATATTCTAAGATATGATATGACTCCATTCCCAAAGTGAAGGAACTAATGTGGGGTTCTTAATGTTTTGTTCCAAAACATTATCCCCAGGTTGAGCTAGAAGTTGTAGCTTGTTTTCAATGTGTATAAAATGAGAAAAAGAAAAAATTTATATATTCCAAAAAAAAGCATTAAATTTTACTTATGATAATGTCAGGATTTAAAATAATTAAAGGGTGGATTAATGTTGAACTAAGATGATGCAACGTTAAGTAAAATTATGATCGGTGGGGCCTTGGCGGAGTTCAACCAATCAAAGGATTAAACATCGAGCACGTTTGTCAGGCAGATTTATTGGAGATGTCGGGCCCTCTCGATGGTGGAAACCCAACAACACAACCATGACAATTATGTGTGTGGGGGCCTCTGTAAAAAGGTCAATTCTAGATTGTTGATTGTCGATCAACGCATGTGATCGAATACGGGATCACCCCTAAAGGGTCCCGCCTACCACCATGGGTGCTCCCGTTGGTCTGTGGCAAGCAAGTGCGAATTTGTCTCATAGTTGACAGTTCATCACCACATCATCCTATCTCACCACGTCACCCCTGTCATGTCATCCACGTCATCATTTCCACGTTACTTCGTACCCTGTCACTTCAACATTAAATATCGTTTTCCCTCGCATTTTTCCCTTTTTCCCATAGAATCTTGTTTCTCATTTTCATAATTCACATTCTCTCCTTCATTTTCATGTGTCTGCAAGCACTCCCATGTTTGCAAGCCTACCAAATTCAAATTCCAACGTCAGTTATCTGTATCCAAGTATTTATACATCATGTTCGCCCAATAATCTTAAAAATGTCGAATAAAATTGCATGTCAGTTTCCATGGCTCACATTCCCCTCATAGACACAGAGAGGGATGTTTTTGACCCCATTTTCTCACTAAATTTAATGGAACATCATCAGAATATCTTAGCCAATAAAAAAGACTCCCCTGTGTACTTTGCAGTCATAAGGTGAAAATATCTTCCAGATATCTGTCCTATTAATCCAACAAGCTCTAAATTTTCCACCTTCAAAGCATTACACTACATTTTCAGAGGAAACCATGTTATCAACTTTTCAAATTTTGTCTGGAAAATATTATGCCCAATTGACCTTATTTTTTATGCCAACAAGACAAACTTTACCTCTAGAACCAACTCAATTTCCTCTAGAAAACTTTCTTGAAGAGGTTAGGCTAGTTTTACAAGTAATTGCTAGGGTTCTGGGAAGGGAAAATAATATTGTTATTGACAATTTTGTTTTGGGGATGTTCAATCTAATTATGCAGCCTAAAATTGTTCTTGACATACCAACCTTTTGGGAGAGATTGCTAAATTCTCAGTTGTCAAACCTAAATACTATGGATGCTTCATATTTCCATCATTAGTGACCTACTTGTTCCTTTATGTTCATGTAGAAAGTTTCATGCATTTGGGTCTAAATATAATGAATGCACATAAGAATAAACAATCGGCAGTGAACTGGAAAAACACCCTAAGAAGCCATCGTACAGTGGAATTACCAATTTTAGAATGGCTCATACAAGGTTTATGAAGTGTCCAACTTCAGATTTGGCAGTGTAGAAGAAATGCAGAGCATGGATGTCCCCTACAACAGGAGCAACATAAGTTGGGCCTTCTACAATCGAGCCTGCATAGGAATCACAAGTCATTCAGTGAAAAATGGCCACTGTTCCATTTTATGGAATATTTGAAAATTTTTATTTGTAGTAATCACTCAATTTTGTTGTTAGTTTTATAAAATTTCAAGTCCTTAGAAGGAAAAAATAGGCATAAAGTAGTTTTCAAGAAGTTTAGTAGTTTTGTGACAATTAACAGTTTTTATAACTGTCACCATTGTAATGTTCATACAAAAGAAATTTTGAAGACCCATTGGGGGGTTCCGAATTTTGACTTCGGAAGGAAAAAACTTTTCTCTGTAATGTTTCTATCATCTTCTTGGGGATTAAATAAAGCTTTTCAAGGTTATTCCAAGCAGACCTTTGAATGTGATATGTGTTTCTCTTCTTTTTGAATCATTTAATGTTTTTCTTCTATGGGAAGATTAATGAAGCTGTTGGTTTTTAATAACACAGATTTACTAAATTCACAATACCTGTAACTTGAAATTAAATAACCCTAATATGTGCTCATCTTTTCTGTATTTTCATTTTTGTCTGTCATATTTCTTCTAAAGTTTGAAGCAAGAGATTTTGAAATAAGTAGCCTTTTGTTTTGGACTTTTAATCATCTCTTTTCATC
Organism: Pinus albicaulis; assembly: GCA_034641835.2. NCBI lineage: Eukaryota > Viridiplantae > Streptophyta > Pinopsida > Pinales > Pinaceae > Pinus > Pinus albicaulis. Next base: position 1,072,636,152 of record CM076577.1, read on the forward strand.
ACTTTACTACAACTTAAAATCATATTCATTTTCAGTGAGGCCATTTTGAGAGGTGTTCTTATTCCAAGAAGATTTCATAACAATTACCTGTAAAAATACTTTTGAACTATCATAATGGGACAAAAAACAAAGTTTATTATCTCTTTGTATAAATGTCCTAGGCATTGACCTCTACGCAGCCAAGGGTCATCTCCAGGGTTACAACAATGACCATGTTGTTCATTTCAAACTTGGAAGTGTACCACCTAACATTAGGCCTTACATGTATCTACAATAAATGTTACAAGTTGACATCATTCAACCTAGTCAGAGCGATTTCTCTTCATTGGTGATGATGGTTATAAAATTAAGACCATGGTATTATGACCCTCTAAGGTGTTGCATAGGATTGGAAGTATTGCTTAAAAATTCGATTTTCCTTCACCTTCACATGAAAATCTAGTCTTCCATGTTTCTTGGTTAGATAAGGTAATCAATGACAAGATCTTGGTCCAAACTATTCTACCAAGGATTAATCAAGAAGGATAAATAATACTATAACCAAAAACAATTTTGGAAAGAAGGACTAAGAAACTAATAAATCAGGCAATTACTACATACCTCATCAAATGGAAGAACCTAATGGTGGAAGAAGTGACATAGGAAGATGAGTTCATGCAGATCACCCACAAATAGTCAAGTTTTGAGGAGAACACTTATTTGAAGGGGAGGGGCATGCTAGGTTCTATATAAGGCCCATGTAAGCGTAAAACCTACTATTAAGCCTTAGATATTGAGTGATTGCATTCTATTGTTATATTGTTATGTAGGCTAGAACCTCTCATGGTCCCATTTTATTATAAGCGTGCCCTTTGTCTCCTATATATATACTAAAGATACCAAGCCCGAGGATCATAAAATCTTGTCTTGTACATTGTATTCACTATAAAAGGAGGTTTCCCCCTATAAGACGGTTGTAATTATTTGTTTCTTATCATTTTTAAGGTGCAAGGTTCATAACAATACCATCACATGGCATCATATTAAACAATTTATCATCTATCTTATTCATTATTACATATATATTATTGATCCTATATATATTTCAACCTATTATCCTCCTAATTTTGGATATTCCTCAGTAAATGGACTATTGTTCATTTCATTTAGCATCTAAACTACATTTTGAGTTGACTTTTAGCCACACCGTCTTAGACCCTATCTAATCCATCATTTTTCCACATTCATTTTATCAAAGTTTCTCTAATTCAAGGCTTTTACCACAACTTGGCCTTTGGAAAATTGAGATACCATTCATCACCATTGACCCTTGTGAAATTTCTTTCCAAATTTTCAATAATTTCTTTGTAGCAAAGAAAATTCAAAGGAACAACAAGAATAGAAAATAAAAAAGGTGAATTACAAAACATCAATTTTAAGGAAGAATGTAAATATTGTCTAAATAAAATAAAAAAAGCAATCCATAGAGAATAAGAGGTAATATAAAAGTTATCTCATTGCAAATAATTTCACTATATAAACTAAGAGAGAGAGAGAGAGAGAGAGAGATTATATTATGTCTAATTACCCCATAAAATGAAAATACAATACAACAAAACAAATAAAAAGGGGTAAAAGCATAGATTCAACCTATTTGCATCCGTTATAGCCATGAAGAAATTAAAAAAATCATCCAAACAACAAATACAGTACATAATCAAATCACAAAGGTATAAAGATCGAGAGTCACCGCTACATAGATTCCCTAAAACGAAGTAGTTCAAAATTTGATCTATATCAAGGGTACTATTTTAATTGTATATCTATAACATTTGGTCAAAGAGTTCATGCATAGTCAAATTGTCAACACATCCATCACTAATTTTCCCTAGTTAGTATGTTAGTTATCAAGTCATCATTGTTCAATTTGACCTCTGTGAGGTAATTTTATATGGATCTTCAAAGGTATGATAATAAGATACCATGTAGGATCACACCCTTTTAAGGTATTTCAACTAATAACTTTCAAGGAATAAAAACAAAAATTATGTATTTCATATGGGGTAGATCATTAATTCAAAATTTCCTAAGAAATATTAAGCCTTTTCTTGTTGGATTCTAGAATCAACCTCTTGGTCACTCCATTTGAGCATCCATTATAACAAGGAAAAATCCACATATTCCGCAAAGGATAAATAATTATTATTCAAATTCATTAACATGTATACAACGACACACATATAAATATATGTAAGGAAATAGGTCATGACCTTAACAAAGTACATGCCTTATTATTATTACATTAAATTAGTATTTATTACATATTAATTATTACATCATATAATGATTATCCTATGATTATCATTAGACTATGATAACAAATATAATATACCTTAGTTGTATTATAGGTTGTCCCCTTTTTAAAAATGGTTTGTTCTCAAAGCATAGGTATATTAATTATTTTCATAAAATGAATGACCATTTGTAATTGTTATTGACTAGATAAGGCTAAAGACACAAGATGATAATAACATTCAAATTTTCGAACAATGTTGCTGCATTGGAAAATATTAATCCATCTGAACTCAATTATTTTTGCTATCAATATTTGATGTTTGATTGCTAAATAATTTTATTTGATTCCAAGTATTTTTGTAACTTCTCCAAATTGTAGTAGTTGCTGGTCTCTGATAATGTTTCGTTGAATAATGGTTTTGTGATGCCCTATTCCATGATTACGAATGAATACTCCAATTTATTTGTTGATAATGTTGATATCAATTTTATTGTATTCCTTGAAAATGTCCTCAAGCATAAAGGTGTTGATATGGTTTCACATGTGATAGTTTTCCTTCATTTTTGACACCCATTACACTTGTTTTCTTTCCAAAGACAATAGCATATTTTATCCTCTTTTCTTATCCTTTGATTACTCGAGCCTTGGAGACTATTATATTCAGTATGTACATGCTCCAATAAGAGTTCAATTTCTTCAAGTATATGTTGATGACTTTCTTAAATCTTGTCTTCTTTCTCCTTTTGAAGTTGAAATGTGACCCATTTGTCAGATTATTACATCATCAATTTTAGATTGCATTTATTATTTTACCTCATCATTATCTAGGTATTTTTCAACCCTCTTACAAAATTCCTCTAGTTTTTTTATGGTCTTCTCTTCAATTTTTGTGGTAATATCTTCATGTCTATTCTTTGATTCAAACTCATATAAATGTCTTTTTCCCTTCTTAACGTCATTAAAAAGTTATTTATTATTTGTGTTACCTTTTGATTTCTTCATTCGTCCTTTTCAATTCTTCCCTTAACACATAATTTCCTAGCTTGAAGCTCTTAACCTCCTTAGTGAATGATTCATTAAGAGAATGCATCCTAGATAATTGGCCACTCTTGTTCTTAAGGTCTTTTTTAATTCATCATTATATTTCTCTAACTTGGAAAGTTTTTCTTTAAATTCATTGAATTCATCTTCAATTTTATGCATCATTTCCATTTTTAATCATCATCCCTTTGAAGTTACTTTATTTATAATTTCAACTTTGGAAGCTCTTCCATTGGAACTTCATTAAAAATTAGATTAGGTTTTTCCATGGTAATTGAGTCAATGTTATAACATTATGATTTGGTTTTTTTGTTTTATCATTTTCTCATTATGCAACTTATTAATAGAATTTTATTTTGATTTCTCAAACAAAACAAAAAAATCATAATCTTTGGATGATAGTTTTTTGCTAGTATTTTTAATATCTCTTTTGTGAGAGTTTTTTATATCGTTATTTTGTTGTTACGACACTTTTTTTCTAATATTGAAATTTGTGAATTTTTGTATCATGCTTCTCTTGAGATTCTTAGTCGCACTTAATTGCAACATCATGTCAAATTTATATTTGATTATTTGCTTGTAAGTCACAATTTTCTTTGTCTCATGTCCATAGTTGTGTATTTTGTCGTTTCAAACTGCTCTTCCAATTTATATTCCAAGATATGCACACCATCTTCTAGAGATTTGGTTGTATTCACATAATATATTTACTAGAGAATCATGTTCCTTGATTTGTGTTCAACTCTTGAATATAATTTTTTAAGAAACAAATATCTTCTCTATTAAACTATTACAATGGGTTTTGATATTGAATGCAAGTTGTAAATTTTTATGTCTCTCTTCATGCTACATTACTTGGAGGTCTACAGTGTGAGGTCATGTTAAGCCCTATATAAGTCCTGGATATTAAGTGAATTCATTTCTATGTTATATTGTTATGTAGGCTAAAACCTTTCATGGTCCCATTTTATTATAATTGAACCCTTTGCCTCTTGAATATATACTAAAGAGACCTGGTGTTAGGATAATCAAAATATGATCTTGTACATTGTATTCATTATAAAAGGATGTTTCCCTCTCGAAAATGATTGTAATTATTGGTTTCTTATCATTTTTAAGGTGAAAGGTTCATAACAGGTTTGTAGGCAAGGATTTTTGCAAGTTACAAGGGACAAATTATTCATGTTTTTTTTTCTCCCCTAATCGTCTAAGCCCAACTTGCCTTATGCTCCTCTGACATCATTCCTCTCGCCCTGCACCCTTCACTGCTTCCATTTTCTAGGAATTTTCTAGCCTTCCTCTGCTCTTATAATCTAGTTCCTTTATGTCTACCAATACAGAGGAAGATCTACTACATTACGTTGATAACCCTCCACACTCCCTGATTTTTTGAGCCCAAGATGAATACGAAGTGCCTCATCCTGGTGTATTAGCCCTCATCTTGACACAAGGCTTTGTCAACACTCCATTGCATTCTCCAAAATATTTTATGGATCAATGGTCAAAGGCAGTTTTGACCAACTCAATTCCATAAATGGAGCAAGCGAGGGATAATCCAACACATTTCTTTGACATGGGAGCATATCTTTGTTTACCTAATTAACTTTAGGGTCACTACTCAGTTGTGGGTTTCCACTGGAGGCTTATAATATCATCTCCCTATTCTCTTTTGTATGGTTCTAGACAAGGAAAGGCCTCTTCCACCACTTAGATTCAATCACCTATGGTTTTAGGAAGATGATTTTGGAAAGCTAGTGGAGGACTCTTGGATACATCATCTCTCCTTACATTGATTATTTCATGGTTAAATGTGAAAAAAATATTTCTAAGATAAGGGCAACCACAAAATATTGGTCCATACGTTACAAGGAAAGACATCAAACACATCTTAAGGCAATGGAACATTGAATTAAATCTCTCTGTGAAGGAAAATCTAGTAGTGTTTTCCCTAATGAAAACATTGCAAAACTCTATTCCTTGGAATAGGAAAGGACACCCCTTTTGGATAAGGGGGGAATTGAATGAAGATTAAAAAGTAGACCCATTTGGATTAAGAAGGGGGCCAATATTGAAAAAAATTTCCATCAGTTTTCCTCTTCTTGTAAAAACAAAAATACAATTTGGGAAGTCCACAATAGTGATGGATCTATGGCTCTTTCTTTCAAGGACAAAGCTTTAGGAGTCACACAGTTCAATTCTCCATTCAATATCCCACAGGTTTCTACATCTAGGAAATATTGGAGGTAATTTCCAAATTTGACTTTGTTTTTACTAAGGAAATGAAAGAGACCTTGGAGGAGGAAGTCTCAAAAATTGAGGTAAAGACTGTAATTTTCTCTTTGCAAAAGGGGAAAATTCCAAGTGTGGATGGTCTTCTAGTAGAATTCTATATGGATTTATTTGAATTTTTTAAAGATGGAGTTCTCAAAATAGTTTTGGAATCCCAGTGCTTTGGGAAAGTGTTGAGATCCTTTAATTCAACTTTTCTTGTGCTTATTCAAAAAAAGCAACACGAGGCTTCTTTTGAAGACCTAAGGCGATATCATGTTGCAACGTTATCTATTAGATCTTTTCCAAAATTCTAGTGCAACACCTTAGATCGATTTTTAGTGACATTATATTTGAAAAGCAATTCAAATTCCTGCATGGTAGGAAGATCCACAATGCAATGCAATTTAGCTTAGGAAGATATTCATTCCATTTAGTCTAGAACATTTCTACAGTCACTCTTAAGATGGACTTATCTAAAGCCTTTGATGGGGTCAATTGGGCGTTCCTTCATTTGGTTTTGTTAAAACTAGGTATGGGCCTCACCACAGTAAACTGGATTATGGGGTGCTTTTAGTCAACCTCTTTCATCGTCCTCATTAATAAGGCTTCTTCCCCTTTTTTTAAGAAGAGTATTTTTTAAGGATTTAAATATTATGCCTATTTATAGTATTATAGGTGACTATTCTGGTTCGAAAATTCATACATATAGAAAGTAGCCGAATATTCATTGAAAAAAATGTAATTTATTATTAAAATTGGTAATTGTTTGGAAAATATCTTCCATTTATCATATATATGTAAAAAATAGGCGAATGTTCAACTAAATGGGCGAATAATTTTTTCAAAAAATGTCCAAAAATATCCAATTTGCAAAATTTTGCCCCTAAAATTCTCCTTGTTTTCAAGGCTTCACACTATTTGTGGCAAGGATGCTCACTCTCACCATTTTTTTTTTTGGTGACAAAAATTGTCAATAAATTGATACAAGGCAAGAGATTTTAAGGGAATTGAAGTGGCCAAAAATCAACATCTCTCATAGTTACTTTTCATGCATGACATCCTTATGTTTTTAGTGGGGTGTCTGGGGGAATTTTCTCAAATTTAAAAGCCATTATAGACTTATTATTTTTAGCACATATATTGTGAAAATTTCTGTATATTACTTATGCAGAAACCCTACTATTAAATCTGGTTATAGTTCTCCTACTTAATCAAGTTATTACTCTAAAATATTCAATATTAACATCAAAGTAAACACATTAACAGTCTACAAAGATACAGATCTAAACTGAATACATGCACATGACAAAGTGACACAAAGTATTTTCTGGACAACTGGCCACGGAAAAACCCAATGCGGGAAAACCGATCTTCTAGCTGCTAGAGGGTTTATATTATTAAGTATATTCTAAGTACAACAAATTTGGGCACCTTACTGGTTAACCTGACAAAGAAACACAAAAATCTGTTGCAATACATCTGTTATGGAGACGAAGAAACTGACTTATTCCCACCCTCAAACGGGATTTACAAAACTTAGCCTTTTTCTCTCTTCAAAAACCCCAATGCTGCTCTAAAGCCCTTTGTGTTAGCTCTACTAGCCTGCGTGTGCCCCTGCGTTTCTCAGGAGAGGTCTGTGTAACCCCAAACTAGGTGACGGAGTCCCTGTGCTGCCCTAGTTGGGCCTGTGTAAGCCCTGATGGCCTCCTGTTGCCTCTATGTTTCCCTTTCTCGGCCTATGTAGCACCCGCATAACACTGAAGCCCTCTGCACTGCATAGTTGCTGCTCCCTCTACGCTGCTTTGACTGTTGCTTCTCTGTCTCTTGCTGACTCTTGGCTCTGGGATTAGATCATCCCCTTAGCCAATAATACCCCTTGCTGCAGCTGAAACACTTCTGAAATTCTTAGCAAACCATGCCCTAGAATTCCAGCTTAGTCTTAGTGCTCTACCTCTATGTGTGTTCTCCAATTGACCCCAAGCCTTTCCTTTATACTTTTCTCGGGAAAACCAACAATCGTGATCTAATCTTGATTCGATGACTAATATTAAAAGAAAGATTGATCCGTGTGACTTAAGTCATTTCCATCACATGTTTAAATTAATTACCTTTAATCTTTTAATTTTCTTAAGTTAGACTTAAGGTCCTTAATTAAAAATATTAATTAATTAATTTCCTCTTAAACCGGATGGAATTTCTCAAATCCCTTTCTGGGTCTTGGAAATATCATGTACTCTAGTCCCTCCACAAATTTTGGGAGCTAGAGCACATCCAATGCTACCCCAACACTCAAAATTCTCAACACTCCCTCTTAGCAAGGAAAGTGCTCTAGCACAACACTACTTCACCCCGAAGCTCTTCACTGATCTCTGGTGTGGGTCTCTGCACTAATTCTTGGCATGTTGCCTTTCATAACTGCGTTTTTTCTGCTCTCCTGTACTACTGCCCATGACGCTGCCACCGACACTGCCACATCTGTACTGCAACTCCCTCTCAATATGCTACATCGTGATGCCAACTGTTGCACTGCAACTCAGTTGCTGAGAGAAACAACTGAAAACTCCTGCCCAATCTTTGACAGACAAGTCATTTGGGCTGCATCCTCATCACTGAAGCTCCATAGGCTACTGCTCTGCACTATCCTCCTAAAGCCATTGCATTGCTGCAGCTCTGCTCTACATAAGCCAACCTGCACTGCGCTGTTGAAGTCACATCAACCCCTCTGTGTTGCATTGATACGCTGCTGAAGTCACATCAACCCCTCTACGTTGCGCTACTATTGCATCTGCACTGTGCTTCTCCCTTTGCTCCATCAGTGACTCTCTGTACCCACTGCTCCACTTGTCCCGCTACTGTCTTAAGGATCCCGTAGCTCGTATGTGATCCAAGCGTTGGGCTACTCAAGGATTCTGTCGCCACTCTACAGCTGCTCTACAGATACATGTCACCCCACTTTCGTGGTTCATGAGCGCTCATGGCTACGTCATATTCGGAGCCATTCTCTGCCAACAGCCTTGGAGCTAGAAGCTTCTTTGTCCTTCTTCTTTTGAGGACAATTACTGGCGAAATGTCCCAGTTCACCGCACTGGAAACACTTGATCTTTGATAGATCACGCTTCTTTCTCCCTTGCTACCTCTTTGATGCCAAGGCTGCATATTCCTCTTCTTCCTTCTTTACTTTGCCCGAACCGGTGTTGAACTGTCTCTTGGTGATCCGACGGATTTCTTCTTGTCGGAGGATCGCCCACATATCGTCCCAGTTGGGAAGGTCCGCTCTGCCGAAGGGACTTTGGACAAAAAATTTCCAGTCCTCTGTGACAACATTTAGAGTCATCCTCACCATAACGACATCCTCCACCTTCACCCCCATGCCAATCAGTTGATCTCGGATTGCTTGAAGTCTGGATAGAAAAGGCTCAATCTCCTCCCCCTTGGCCATCATGAATAACCTCAATTGGTTCTCCAAAAGCATCTTCCTTTGGATGGATCTTCCTTCATAGTGTGGTTAGAGCTACCCACATCTCACAAGCCGTCTTCTCGGCTATGTGAGGCACTACATGATCTTTGACACCGTCCATGATGAAGTGCTTGATGTGTGTCGTTGCTTCTTCATGCTTCTCCAGGAGCTTCACATCTGTTGGCGTGGCTAGGACTTTCTCTGCATTCTCCCTCATACCGTATGCCTCCATGACTACCAGGATTTTGGTCTTCCAGACTGCAAAGTTGGACAAGCTGTCCAACCTATCTTGATCACGTAGTCCTTGAGGTGCCATCTACTAAATAAATTTGTCGGAACTAATCCTTCTGTCTATGCTAGAGACTCGGATCTAGGGTCCTTGGCAAAAAAGGCACCCTTTGCTCCCTTTGACCACTGACTTCCTCTCTTGGAAGTCTTCCAAATCACAACGAATAAACTCTCTTCGATCCTCTGATCGATCTGCAGATTTCTTTCGCTAGAAATCCTCTGAGAAGTTGTTCTCCTCCCGCTCTTTGTCAACTAGTGCTCGAGCTAATTTATGCACCTTCAGAAATTTAACCCCACTTACAACTACTGAAGCTCTGCAACACTTCTTCCGGCAATTTGAATCAACAACAGCTTCAGGACTATGTCACCATGGTTGGCCTCTACGTGAGCAGACAGTCCCAGCACAACCTCTGCGTGGAGATTGCGTCACTCTGGCCTCTGTGTGGCTCTGCTCCCCTCTACTGCTATGATGTCCTTTCTGGTCCGGTTTTGTGTAGCTGCTGCTGCTTACTTTGATGGTTTCTGTAGCAAGTACTCTTCAGTCTTCTTGCTGGTGATCCAATTAGATCTGCAATCCCTCTGATACCATGTGAAAATTTCTGTATATTACTTGTGCAGAAACCCTACTGTTAAATTTGGTTATACTTCTCCTACTTAATCAAGTTATTAATCTAAAATATTCATTATTAACATCGGAGTAAACACATTAACGATCTACACATATACAGATCTAAACTGAATACATGCACATGACAAAGTGATACATAGGATTTTCTGGACAACTGTCCCCAGAAAAACCCAATGCGGGAAAACTGGTCTTCTGGCTGCTGGACGGTTTATATTATTAAGTAGATTCTAAGTACAACAAATCTAGGCACCTTACTGGTTAACCCTATAGATAAATACAAAAATTTGTAGCAATACCTTTGTTTTGGAGACAGAGAAACTGACTGATTCACACCCTCAAACAAGATTTACAGAACTCAACCTTTTTTTGTCTTCAAAAACCCCAGCGCTACTCTGAAGCCCTCTGCGTAAGCTCTGCTAGCCTATGTGTGCCCCTACGCTGCTCAGGAGAGGCCTGCGTAACCCCAGAATAGGTGACACAGTCCCTGCACCGCCCTAGCTGGGCATGTGTAAGTCCTGATGGCCTCTTGCTACCTCTACGCTGCCCTTTCTGGGCCTGCATAGCACTAAAGCCCTCTGTGTTGCACATTTGGTGCTCCCTCCACACTGCTCTGACTGTTGCTTCTTTGCCTCTTGTCGACTCTTGGTTCTGGGATCAGATCATCCCCTTAGCAATACTACCCCTTGCTGCAGCTAAAACACTTCTGAAATTCTTACCAACCCACACCCTAGAATTCCAACTTAGTCTCAGTGCTCTGCCTCTATGTGTGTTCTCCAACTGACCCCAAGCCTTTCCTTTATACTTTTCTTGTTGGGAAACCAACAACCATGATCTAATCTTGATTCGATGGCTAAGATTAAAAGAAATATTGATCTGTGTGACTTAAGTGATTTCCATCACATGTTTAAATTAACTACCTCTAATCTTTTAATTTTCCTAAGTTAAACTTAGGGTTCTTAATTAAAAAGATTAATTAATTAATTTCCTCTTAAACCAGATGGAATTTCTCAAATCCCTTTCTAGGTCTTGGAGATCTCATGTACTCTAGTCCCTCCACAAAGTTTAGGAGCTAGAGCACATCTGATGCTACCCAAAAACTCAAAATCTCAACATATATGTGGATCAACATAAAAAAATCATGTTTTATTCCTCAAGCATTGTCAAAGCCGACCACCATTCAAGCTAGTCATGTCTTCCCTTTTCCTCACAAAAATTGAGATGATAGCTTCAAGTATTTAGGTTTCTTCCTCAAGCCAATTGGCTACAAGTTTACAAACTAGTTGTGGTTGTTCAAGAAAATTGAAGAACATATCTCCTTTTGAGTTAACAGACTCTTATCAAGAGGAGGCAAATTGATTTTACTAAAAGAAGTCCAAGAAAGTACATATTTATTGGTGTTTAATTGCTTTTGTACCTAAAGGAATCCTCTAGAAAATTCGCAAGCCTTATTTTTGTTTCCTTTGATCAAGTGCAAGGCTCTCTGGTGAAACCCCTCTAGTCAAGTGGGACAAAATTGCTCTTCCAAAGAAAATGGGAGGTTGGGGGGTAAAAATACATATTCCTTTTCAATAAAGCTCTAGTGTCTCGAAGTCTATGGCATCTGTTACACACAATTCCTCACTCTGGGGAAAAGTTCATAAAGAAAAATATATCCCTTCTTTATCATTGGAGGATTGGTTCATGCAACCATGCAAATCATCAAAGGGTTCTAATGTTTGGGAAGCTCTTGTTCTTTCTTTTTCCCTAATTAGGGTTGGATTGTATGGCGCATTAGAAATGGAGCTAAGGTAAAGTTGGAAATGAACCTTTGGCTTGGGGCTAGGGATAATTATTGATTGTCAAATGTTCTTATAGCTCACCTTCATCAACTAGGATGTTTTTTCCTTGCAAATATCATGGCACAAAATCCACAAGAATGGGGACGAGCTTGTTGGAAATCATCTACGACTCAAGGTCTTGCAAGCCAGGAGTTGGAGGAATGGGAATCATATATCAATCTTCTTGCTTCAAATTTTATAAGGCTAAACAAAGATATAAAGGATGATTCAATATGGTCTAAGAACCCCAACAATGGGGATTTCACTACAAAATTTAGTTGTGACTCCTTTATAGAATCACATTTCTCAGGTGCCCAAAAATGGTGGTGGTGCTCTTTGTAGAAACTTCATGCTCCTCTTAAATTTAAAATCACATTATGGTTGGCCCTAAACAATAAACTGCCAACTTGTAACAATGTGTTGAAAAGAGGTCATGTGGGCCCAAGTCGATGTTCTTTATGTAAAGCCTTTGAAGAAAAAATCTCACCTATTTATTTATTGTCCATATATAGTGCATGTTTGCGGCAAGGTGATAGCAAATCTCGATAGTAAAGCTTCTTAGACACAACTTGGGCTTGCATATTTCTTGAAAACTTGAAATGAGAATCGAGTCATTGTTACATTTGAAGGTTTTTCATACATTCTAATTAATAGCATATGATGGGATAGAAACTCCAGTATCTTTTGTGTCGTGACATCTCGGTCGATATCATTACTGGTCAAATACTAAAATTATTAATGAATTTAGGGTTGATTTGAAGTCATAAAAAAATTGAATGTTGGTAATGCATCCTTGGTGCAAGGAATTCCATGGGGATTTTTTTAATGTTGCCTCACAATGACATCTTCCAAGGTGTGGGGTCAGAGTGGTCTTATATATCTTTCAATGCCTCTTCATATAGACTAGTTATGCTCTTAGGCATGGGTCAAACAAAAAAGCATAATTCATAGCTATGCGAACTTTGTTAGCTATCATTTCTCTTACAAATGTAAAAAAAGTTCAAGTGATGGGGGACACAAAATTGGTTATAGACTGGGAAAATAACAAGGTATTTGTTGAAAATATATATCTACAACCAATTCTTCAGGATGTCCAAGAAACAATTATTTCAAATGGCTCTCCTTCACACATATTCTTAGAGAGTTAAACTCCAATGTTGATGCTTTGTCAAAGGAGGCCTTGGATTTGCTTGTAGTGTCTTTTGTTATATCTAAATTTCTGGATAATGGAGAGGATGATCAAATGGTTATACATATGTAAATGTTCAATTTTTTTAGAATGTCTCATTTCCATTTGTACCATGGTATTGCACTAACCTACATCAATGGAACTGGTTGTTGGTATGGGGGTCTGACACCAAAAAACTTATTTGTCTTCAATAATACAAAGTTTAATAGAAATATAAGCACACAATTATCATTGTATATCCTCTTTTAAGGACTACAAAAGCTAGTTTATGTCAAGCATGGACAAAACATGTATATTCAAATCTAATGTATAAAACTAGCTTTCTTCCGGAAAAAATGCTATGTTTTTTCATCCACTAATTTTTCTATATGTGAAGAAATTTTGTGTATATCAACTAATTTTTTTATCATTTTCCCTAACATTTTAATGATTATAGCACCCTTGTTTTTCTCATATATTATAAAATATTCAATTCTCAAATATTTCCAACCCTTATATAGTATTAATACTTCCACCATTTTACCAATATTTCGATAGTATTCAAGTTACTAATATTTTCACATTATTCACTTTTATGTAACTAATTTTAAAACTTATTCTTCATGTAAAGAGAGCTATATAATTCCTTTGTTATTTCTCCATAGGAATATTCTTCACGGTGCACACACACAACTATCATTGTGGAATCTTTGTTTGACATATTTCTTTACATGCACTTTTAAACAGACTTGATAACCTCCTTTTAAATTACCTTTTCTTACCATGTACATGCCAATTAACTTTAGTAATGCCAACTATGGAATCTTTGCCCAACTTGATAGTTCTTTATGTGCACTTTTAAAGATACTTGGAACTTTTCATTTTTTAATTTCATTTCCTTACAATGTGTGTGGCAATTAACTTATTGTTGAGTACGTAATCTCAATTTGACCTTCTTCACCTATACTTGAAAATACTTAGAAACATTTTTCTATCAAAGGGTTTTCTCCCACAAGCTTGAAATTATTTTCAACACTTTTTCTATTTTTTCTTTTCTTTCTCCTTTTAAATGCCATTGAGAAAATAACTTGATCACAGAGGAATAGAAAACTAAAATGACCACAGATTAGTGAAACGACCAAAAAATATATAAATGACCAAAAGATGCAAGGGTGCCTTATTATCATCTTCATTATAAAAATCATCGTATTATTAAACAAATAAAAATAAAAAAATACGTAAACCCAATATGAAAAGTTAATTGGAAATACTATTTAAGATAAACTCAAATGAAAATACTTTTAATTTTCAAAAGCACATAAATAATTGCCACAAAGTTTTACAAATAAATGAATTACAGTGATTTGACCATTTTACAATAAGACAAGACAATATTGCTAAACACTTTGTATGTCATATCATCCTGTATTATCAACCATTATAACTGAAAAAATATACAATCATGAGAAAACATTACCAAATAGAACAAAGACATGAAACTTCTCTATAAAATGCTTTGAGAACAAAGCATCTTTAAAAAGGGAAATATAAAAAACATAATATATATACATTAATTAAATAAATAAATAAAATAATAATGATAATAATAATAGTACAAAGACAGGGCATAACTCATCCGCCATTGTCACTAGTCAATGTCTATAGGTATAGAGCCACATGGCATTGTAACGAACAATCCATCATTTATCTTATTCATTATTAAAATTATATGGATTTCAAACTATTTTGTCGGATAATTCTCAATAACTGAGATATTTGATCTTTTCACAACGTCTCAATTGCTCTATCAACGTTTAGGAATTGAGATTAGAGTTCAATGATGCAAACTAGCCCTAGCTCAACTATGCAAGGTATTTAGATAGTGTTTCAAGATGGTCGAACCGATCACATGGATTATATAACTCTTATCTAAAAACGGATATTATTTGAGGGTTTCCTTAATTTGTGAAAAATGGATCGAGAGGTAGTTTTGCAAGAGGGTTGTTCCCTTCTGTTAAGTAGGAGGATGTTCAAAAGAAGAAGGGAAAAAAAGATGTCCATGTGATTGTTATAGAGTGGGTGAACCATCTATGTGTACAACACGTTCAGGTGACATGTCTAATTTGTGGTCTATACAATCGTCATCATGTCTAGTTTTTATGCTATAGTTGAAGGTGGTCACCCTTTGTAGGTAAAAGGCCCAATCTATGTCAACCAACCAATGTCATTGACTGAGCCTTGGCTCTTTTGTTGTGCATGATTATGGTAATATAACACATAAAGATGAATTTTGGAAAATAATTGTGTTTTTGAATTTTTTTTCCAAAAACTCATTTTATTTTTGGAAAAACTCATTTTACAATATGAATAACAGTGAAAATCTGCATAACATTAATACAATTCATGTTTTTATTTATAAAACATAAATTGAATATGTGGATGTAATGAATGCTTGTAACAAGGGTAATACCTATGTGCAACGGTCAACCATGAGTACTATAAATACAAATGGAATGGTCACGTATACTAAAAGAGGCATGAATTTTAGTTAACATTTACTACCATTTTCATATTTATTTAATAAACATAATAGTGTTAAAAGCTAAGTAACTGGATACTCCTAAAATGCCCTCGTATCCCCGAATCCCCGTGTCGGACACCTCTACGTATCGGATTCGGCCCCAATTCGAAGGACACGGCGTATCCGTACAGGGTACGGTCGGGATACGGTGTATCCGAAAAGGGACACGCCATATCCCGACCGTACCCCGTTGGATACGCCCGCGGGTTCAAAAAAGCATTGTTTTTTTATTATAAAGGGGGGCTTTTGCTCATTGTTTTTCACCAATTGAGGAGGTTCGGCCCCAATTCGAAGGACACGGCGTATCCGTACAGGGTACGGTCGGGATACGGCGTATCCGAAAAGGGACACGCCGTATCCCGACCGTACCCCGTTGGATACGCCTGCGGGTTCAAAAAAGCATTGTTTTTTTATTATAAAGGGGGGCTTTTGCTCATTGTTTTTCACCAATTGAGGAGGATTTTTCAGGAGAGGGCATCAAGCCTACAACCCTAGTATTTATATATGATTCATGGTAATGTTAAATTCTTAAAGTAAAAGGATGAAAATGAAGATTAAGGAGAATGTCACTTTTACTTTACTTAAATTTTTAACATTACCATGAAATGACTCCGGATGTTTGAGAGTGGTTCCGACCTCATTGGATTTCATATGGAGAAAGTAGAATTTTAGATCTCATTCAAAATCCAGCAGACTTATCAGTTTTTCAGGATTTCAGGATTGGGCTATTGCAATGTTTCCATCGAATTTTGTCATGTATTAGGGTATGGAACTCGTATTTAATCAAGAGCACCAATCCATTTGGCAGTGTTCTTATGTAACACATTTTGATTATGATGACTTAATGAAAAAACTACAGTATCTTAATATCTTCAATCTTGTCTTTCTGAGTAAATTTGACGATTGTATCATATATGGTGTATCAATGTATCATTGTAATTTGTATTATAGTATCAATGATGATGTATGACTCATGAGTATCTAATATCTATGTTTGAATCAATGAATTTTGTATGAATTTGTTCAAAAAATATCTAATTTTTAATATATTAATATATATATATATATATATATATATATATATATATATATTTTAAAATATATATATATTTTTAATAAAATAATATATAACGTAACGTATCCCAGAAGTATCCTGTTCCGGAGTCACCGTACCCGTATCCGATACTTCGAATCCCCGTATCCCCGTATCAGGTGACTTAGGTTAAAAGCGACTGATTATGATCAAATCAAACTATAGGCTTCCCTAGCTCATGCCTTGATTTGCATCCTTCTTGAGAATGCATGTCCTACTAACATAGGAGTTTCCTCCATGATTAGAGATGCGTCTGATTCCATTTACTAAGTAATACAACTAATTTAACCATCTCCAAATTTGAACACAAAAAAGCCACAAATCAGGATTAAATCTATCTATAAGCTCCCCTTTGCCTTTGACCTCGATGTGCGTCCTTCTTGAGGATGTATGTCTTGTAACCCAGGAGTTTTCTTCATGACTAGAGGTGCTTTTAATTCAGTTTACTAAATACGAACTATCTTCATATCTCTCCAAGAGGTAGATCAATCTTAACAATTATCACTACAACCAAAAATATTATGCAAAATTGAGTAGATGTCAGCACACATATTGCAAGAAAATCAGTTTCTGAAACATTTCACAATAAATTTTGAAGTTTATCTTAGACATGTTCTTAGAACAAGCATTGTCAAATGTTTAACTCTTCGACACTGAAACCAAGATAGTAAATACATACCCATGGCCACACAAAATAGCAAAATAAGCATAGTTTGCAATTCCACAAGAAATATTGCAACCTGCAACCTGATCAAATCCTGATGTGATGCAATCTACTCTTACAAGGCAGGCACAAACATATTGGGCTTTGGATGCCATCCCTGTTTTCTTGTGAACACTTGTAGACCAATATATTGGCCCATCCATACTCCTATGCAGCAGTATAGTCATGAGATAACCAGAAGAAACAACATGAATTTTATCAACATATATGAATCAATGTGATATTAACTAGATGTGGTCATAGAAATGGACCAATTTCCCACAATTTTCGTTCATAATTATCTGTGCTTGCAAATAATGCCCAAGAAATGCTAACCCCTGTCCAAATGTTTGGAGATGCATATCTTGCATAATTATCTGTACTTGCAAGCAATGCCCAAAGAATGCTAACCTATGTCCAAATGTTCAGAGATGATATACTCGATTGCCTTGGCCTATAACCAAGCAAAGGCAGTTCTGTTAGATGCTTGGTCAAAAATATGTATTGCTGTTCAGTAGTAACCATGGTTGAAGGACCATTGCACAAAAGAGGATTAAGAGCTATGGACCTGAATTCTAGCTCAAAGGTTCAAAACTAGTTTTCAAAATAGCACTAACACAAACAAGACCACAAATTCCACCCATAGAATCAGTCCCTCGAGTAGTTATTCATATCCTTACAGGTTTATAAGTGCAAAATGGCCAGGCACCACAAGACAGTGAACTGAGGACAAATAGATTTCACTTTGAAGACATCTCTGCACTGTCCAGCGCCAGTTCACATTCACTCTTCATGCTCATATGCTGGAAAATATTGAAGCTCAGAATGAAATATGCTCCATTACGACTTAGTCTTGGATGTGACCTTTGACTTGCTCAGGAGCTGGCATACCTGTTCTGATTTCATATTTCTGTTCCAAGTCCTGTGCACCAAAAAATTATTTGAATGGCAAAAAGTTAGTTTCATTTCCATCACTCTTCACATTGTCATGAAAGGCAGCATCCTTAATAGACCACCCGTAATTTGCACTGGGTGTTTAGTGATCACAACACTATAGCTACCTATGGTTAATGCCAAACAGTTCAGGAGAAAAACAAAATATTTGTACAATAAATGCCCCCAGGCATATCGTGATTTTCCCAGAAAATTTGTTTAGTTTAAAGTTTAAACTCTATGATTTATAAAAAGGAAGACTTGGCAATTTATACAATTCCTAACCTTTGAAGCAACCCTAGAAAATTCTAGAACATTACAAGGGAACCATTCCTACATTAGCTGTTAAATAATAGAGTTCCTCTTTGGAATGTACCTGTAATTCCAGCCGTATAGTTTCAAGGATATCTGGGCGCATCCTCTCAAAAAAAAGAATCCTCTGCAAACAAAAACCATAAGTAACACAAAAGGTGTCAAATTTCTAGTTATTGGGTTAATCAATATTAAACAGGCTATGGTTAGGACTATTTAATTCTATAGGCTGCAGGCTTTCATATTCTTTAATTCAGTTGCACAAAATGTCAACATGATGATGGCCTATGAGAAATAAGACATGAAATCAGTAGGAAATAAAAACACATTAAAAGATGAGTCCCCTATATGGTATATCTTTAAACCTTCATAACCTTCCTTTTATCTACCCTGGAACTTGTAACACCTATTGGCTACAAAAATGCCTGTCTTATTAAAAATTGACTCTTAGATCTATTGGATTGCATTTTAGTTATTTTCTTGTCCATACAATGATCTTAAGTTATGTTTGGTAACTGATTTGTTAGCAAATATCCGGATTTTTGTTATGTGCTAAGGTTGTAAATGCAGTACAGATTATCTTTTGGAAGAAGAATAAATGAATTACCATAGTCACAACCAATCCGAACTCTTCCTCTTGGCCAAATCGATGAAGAACAGTGGATAGATACTGTTCTGTTTTGTTATGTTCGTTATAATTTTTAAAGACTTTTTTGTATTCGTTTTCTTGATATGAGAATGGCGTGAAGCCAACTCTTAGTATCGTGTGTTAGACTCTGAGTCCCTAGACAATTACAAAGTTTGAGATGACAGTTGTGATGAGCTGTAAACCTTATCTTTGATGAAGTGTGTGAAAATTTCTTAATCTAAGAAATCATACTGCTAACCATTGATTTACTTCTCCTACTTGATTACTTATACAAGTTATTAATCTGAATATTCAGAAAAATGGCGAAGTAAACACAAATAGCAGCGTACAAATACAGATCATTTACTGAATAGAACGCTCATATGACATAGTGACACAGATTTTTCGGACAAATGTCTCCGGAAAAACCCAATGTGGGAAAACCAGTGCAGCTAGCTCTGGAGGGTTTTATTATTATGGCATAGAAAATCATGGCAACAATAGCTCTTTCACTCGAAGACAGAAAATATCGCTGATTCACACCCTCACACGAGATTTGCAGAACTCGAGCCGTTTCTGGCCCACCGGAAACCCCAGCGCTGCTCCTCAGCCCTTCATGTCAGCCTTACTGGCCTGCATCAGCCTATGCGCTGCTTTGGGAGGGCTTACGTTGCCCTTGCACTTCCCTGACTGGGCCTGCGCTAGCCCTGCGTAGCTCCTGCTGCCTCTGCGTTGCGCTTGACTGGCCTTTGGTTGGACTACGTAGCACTTAGCTGGCTCTGCGCTGCTGGATATGTTGCCTCTTTGCTTCCGTTGTATTCTTGGCCTTGGATTCAGAATCCCTTGCAAATACTACCCCTCGCTGCATTGCAAACTCTTCCTGAAATTCTTAGCAAACCACGCCCTAGAATTTCAGCTTAGCTTCAGTGCTCTGCCAATGTGTGTGTTCTCTAACTGACCCCAAGCCCTTCTCTTATCCTTTTCTCATTGGCAAACCAACGGCCGTGAACTAATCTCCAATCGACGGCTAAGATTAGAAGTTGCTCAATCCACATCACTTAGAACTTTCTCATCACATGTTTAATTTAATTCACTTTGATCTTTTAATTTTCCTAAGTTAGACTTAGGGTCCTTAATTAAAAAGATTAATTATTTGAATAACTCTTAAACTTGATGGAATTTCTCCAAACACTTTCTGGGTCTTGGAGATCTCATGTACTCCAGCTCCTTCACAAAATTTCAGAGCTAGAGCACATCCGATGCTACCCCAAAATGTCAAGACTCCCTCTTAGCAAGGAGTGTGCTCTAGCAATACAACCACACCAAAGTATTGCTCTGATCTCTGACATTAGTCCCACGCTGATGCTTCTCCTGCTGCCCTCCATCACTGTGCTGCTACTGCTCTCTATATTGTTGCCCATGACTATGCCATAGTCACTGCCACATTTGTACTCCAGCTCCCTCTCAAATTGCTGCATCATGCTACCCACTGCTGCACTGCAACTCAGTTGCTGAGAAGTAAGCAACTAAAGGACCCCTGCCCAAACACTGACAAACAAGTCAGTCGGGTTGCATCTCATCATTGGAGCTCCCTTTGGCTACTTCTCTGCATTGTCCTCCTGAAGCCACTGCGCTGCTACATCACTGCACTGCGTAATCACTGCATCCTCTGCACTGTTGAAGTGCCATCAACCCCTCTGCGTTGCTGCTTCTACGTTGTTGCTTCCACTGCACTGCGTTGCTCCCTCTACAGCGTCCAGCTCTGCCCTCCACTTCACTATGATCCTCTAAACCCACTGCTCCAGTCATCCCCTATACTGTAATAACGCTCCCATAGCACGTATGTGATCCATGAGTTGGGCTAGTCAAGGATCTTGCCTCCACTCTATAGCTGCTCTACAGATCAATGGCACCCCACCTCTTCTCTTGAGGTACATGAGCGCTCATGGCTATGTCATCGTCATAGCCATCATCTTCTTGAGCTACCGCAACCTTGGAACTAGAAGCTTCCTTGTCCTTCTTCCTTAGAGGACAATTGTTGGCGAAGTGTCCAAGTTCACTAGATCTAAAACACTTGATCTTTGATAGATCACGCTTCGTTTTCCCTTGTTGCTTCTTAGATGTCAGGGTTGCATCTTCCTCTTCCTCCTTCTTCACCTTGCTTGATCCGGTGGTGGTTTGTCTCTTGGTCATTCGGCAAATTTCCTGTTGTCGGAGGATAGCCCACATGTCGTCCCAGTTTGGACGGTCCTGTCTACCCAAGATGCTTTGGACAAACGTTTCCCAATCATCTGTGTTGCATTTAGAGCAGTCCTCACCATGACATCATCATCCACTTTAACCCCCATGGCAATCAGTTGTTCCCGGATCGTCTGCAATCTGAAGAGGAAAGGATCGATTTGCTCTCCCTTAGTCATCATAAACAACCTCATCTGGTTCTCCAGAAGCATCTTCTTTTGGACAAATTTCCCTTGATACAGTGTGGTTAATGCTTTCCACATATCATGAGTTGGCTTCTTCTCGACTATGTGTGGGACCATATGATCCTTGACCCCATCCATGATGAAACGCTTGGCATGCGCTCAGCTTCATTATGCTTCGTGAGAAGAGCAGCATCGGTTGGTGTAGCGAAGACGCTTACTGCATGCTCTCGTAATTCGTCTGCCTCCAGGACTGTCAGGATTCTGGCCTTCCAGATTGCAAAGTTGGACAAGTCGTCCAACCTATCTTGATCATGCAGTCTGTACGGCGCCATCTGCTCAGTAATAAACTGTCGAAACAGATACTCCTCTCCCTTCTTCTGTTGCTACCCTCAATAGAAACTTGAATCTAGGGTCCTTGGCAAGAAAGCGACCCTTTGCTCCCTCTAAGAACTGATTTCCTCCCTTGGAAATCTGCCAAATCTTCTGAATCAACCCTCTTCGATCACCCTCAGATCGATCCTCAAATTTCTTTGGCAAAAATCTGTTGAGCGACTGTTCTCCTCCCGCTCTTTGTCAACTTAGCTAGGCACGATTCTGAACCTACGGAATCTCCACCACACCAGCAACTACTAAAGATCTAAAGATCTTCTTCCGGACTACGACAAATCTACACAGCAACTCGAAACTGGACTGCATCCCTCTAGCTCACCTCTTGCGTGAGCACACTGACTCAGTGCAACCTCTATGCAGCGACTACACATCACAGGCTGCTCCTGCGTCCCTCTGGAAGGCTCTGCGTCGTCTCCGCATCACCCAACTGGGGCTATGTCAGCCCCTGCATGGGCTCTGCTGGGACTGCGTCCTCTTGGTGTTGTGCTTCCCTCTCCAGATCTCTGCTACTTCAGCTGCTCTCTGCAGCAAAAAATTTCTTCAGCCAATTTTGCTGGATATTCAGCTTGATCTGCAATGCTTTGATACAATGTGAAAATTTCTTAATCTAAGAAACCCAACTGCTAACCATTGATTTACTTCTCCTACTTGATTACTTATAAAAGTTATTAATCTGAATATTTAGAAAAACAGCGAAGTAAACTCAAATAGCAGCCTACACATACAGATCATTTACTGAATAGAACGCTCATATGACAAAGTGACAGATTATTCAGACAAATGTCCCCGGAAAAACCCAATGCGGGAAAACAGGTGCAGCTTGCTCTGGATGGTTTTATTATTATGTAGAATCTGAATACAACAATTTCTACGCACTAGACATGGTTGGCCCTAAATAGAAAATCATGGCAACAATACCTCTTTCACTCGGAGACAGAAAATATGGATTTACATAACTCGAGCCCTTTCTGGCCCACCGAAAACCCCAACGTTGCTCCTCAGCCCTCTATATCAGCCTTACTGGCCTGCATCAGCCTCTGTGCTGCTCTAGAAGGGCCTGTGTCACCCTCTTTGGGCTTACGCTGCTCCTACGCTGCCCTAACTAGGTTTGTGTTAGCCCTGCGTGGCTCCTGCTGCCTCTGCACTGCCCCTGATTGGGCTCTAGCTGGACTGTGTAGCACTTAGCTGGCTCTGCGTTGTTGGATATGCTGCCTCTCTGCTTTCGTTGTATTCTTGGCCTTGGATTCAGAATCCCGCGCCAATACTGCCCCTCACTGCATTGCAAACTCTTCCTAAAATTCTTAGCAAACCACGCCCTAGAATTTCAGCGTGGCTTCAATGCTCTGCCAATGTGTGTGTTCTCCAACTAACCCTAAGCCCTTCTCTTATACTTTTCTCGTTGGCAAACCAACGATTGTGATCTAATCTCCAATCGACAGCTAAGATTAGAAGTTGCTTGATTCACGTCACTTAGAACATTCTCATCACATGTTTAATTTAATTCACTTTAATCTTTTAATTTTCCTCATCTAGACTCAGGGTCCTTAATTAAAAAGATTAATTATTTGAATAACTCTTAAATCTGATGGAATTTCTCCAAACACTTTATGGGTCTTGGAGATCTCATGTACTCCAACTCCTCCACAAAATTTCGGAGCTAGAGCACATCCAATGCTACCCCAAAATCTCAACAAAGTGTTGCCATGACCCATCAATGAATTGTCAGTGAGATCTAGATCTAGAATGGTCAAATTGATGTACTATAAATTCATATCATGAAATCAATACAATGTGTTAAATATGACATAAAGCAGACTCAATTAAATTCATAGATTCATCAGCAAAGGTCAAGAATATAAGATCTGTGTTTGAAGGATTATATCAATGGTAGAAATTGGTAGCAATCTTCGCAGTTGCCCTTGGTAGCAATCTGCTCTTTGCCTTCTTTGACCAGCCGATAGTAGCAGTGAAGTGGTGAGAATTTCTATAAAGGAGTTCACTAGGTCGCTATGGTTGGAAAAATGCTCCTCGCCTAAAAAGTTAGTGTTGATTCTTGCATCGTGATTTGACTGCACTCTCGAGTGAAGTTCATGGAGAGGGTAGATGGAGAACAGATCTGCAAACTAGCTTAATTCATCATAAATGGTAAAATTTTGCTTGACCTGGGATGTTTTGGCCCTGTGATCTCAGTACCTCAGCAGACCATGCGAATGTGAAAGCAATTTGTTCAGATTTTAGTGAATTAGAGGGTTTGATTAAACCCTTCTCCTTCCTTGCTCACATGAATTTTCTCCTTCCTTTTGCTCATAAATGTCTCAGTAGAACAAATTAGTCATTTGAAGTAGACCTGTTATATTGAATCTCAGTCTCTAATCTACAGAGAGAATTAATATTGATGTTAAAGAATTGTTGTGTGTAAGAATCCCAAAGATCAAACAGTATTGAATAATTATTTTGTGAAAGAATCGTAGAGATATCTTGCCATTGACAGAGCACACTACAAGAAAAACAAATCCTGTTCTAAATAGCTTGCATATGATGCAACAGAAGAAAATCATGGATGTTGGCATTTGTTGGTTGTAGAAGATGTACATGAGGTGATGGTATTTACAGCCAGTGATCTTCACTTGGCCAAGAATGTTCCCACGCCCCAATTTTAGCTCGCTGCGTGTTAATTTTAGTTAACAATGGTATGTTCTATGATTGCAACAATTACTTCAATGTCCTTTAGATAGCCCAATGACGATTTCCAATAGCAATCGCATTAACCATTAATCACATTGACAGTATCTGTAGATAGAACAGAAACAATAAATGCAGAAGACAAGCCAAGACAAGAGAACACCAGGATTTGGTGAATGCCAGGGAAAAACCCCAAGATGGGGAAAACCCTTAAATCAAATCTTCTTATTATTATTTCAAATGTTCAGCAGAGAGAGAGAGAGTACAAAAGTCAAAACAGCCTTGTCAAATCTGCAGTCAACAACAATCAAATTCTGCCATAACCAGAAAGTCAACGCTAGTCAATGCAGCAGTAAACAGTCCACAAAGTAGCTCAGTCAAATCCAGTCATACTCGGCCTTCTTTGCTGGTCAAAGTCAACTCAAAACAGTCAATAAAACAGTGGTCAAATTTGGTCAAAATCTGCACTTTTCACTGCATTCAACCCTGTGGTCAGCCCAGTCAGCATGCCCAGAAAACTTCGGTTTCTGTGCCAATTAATGCGGCCCTCCAAAACAGAAATTATGGCATAAAAAACACAGTCAAAGGAGGTCAAAAGAGCTCTGGTGAACGCTGGTGAAAACCCTGCAACAGATACTGAAATTTGGCCCTGTAATTCGTCCCCTTTCAGCCACACGTGTGAGAGAAGAAGAGCTTCTCCTGTAATTTGTACGATCCAATCAGATGAGGAAAGAGAAATGATGTGTGACGATACCAAATGAGGTACTTTGAGGTCTCTCTTATTTATACAAGTCGTTGAGGGTCAAAAGACATGTCCATTGGCCTTCATGAGGCTACATGATGATGTGGCCGACCTTGACAATTTGCACGTGTAGGCTTGAATTCAAAAACATATTTTTCCTTGTCCAAATTCGATGATCTTTAGGTCGATTTTGGTCCTCTCAAAACAAGGAACACAATGCAATAATCATCTCCATCAAATAACCTGTCCAAAGTGGAATTTGACTCTAGTTGCCAATTTTAACACTCCCTCTCAACTAGGGAGAATTCCAGCCAATCCATCCATCAACATGCCATCCTATCATCATGTACCATCTCTGCATCTCGTCTCAATTCTACTGAACACTGATGTAATAATGAAGAAGAATCAAGTTTCAACCAAGAGTGAGTCACAAGACCTTGCCACTCTCCACTAACAAAACTTAGTCCAAAGGTAGAACCCCAATCGGATTTGATCCAAAATGATCAAGTTGTTGAACACCATGCATCCTAAAAATAGGGGGTGCAACAGTACACGATGCATCCATCTGTAGTGCTATGGTCCCTATCCACTTTTCCCAACTCATTGGCCAGATGAGAGTTACTTCCCATGAGTCCCGGACGACATGGGTAGGATGTATGCTGGCGCATCCGCAGGAGAAGGTGAACCACTCATCCTGCTCATATGCCATAGGAGAAGGTGAACCACTCATCCTATGCATATATCATCAATCATAAGGGAAGGTGAACCACTCACCCTACACACGTGTCACTAATCGTAGGGGAAGGTGAACAACTCACCCTACACACATGTCAATCATCAAGCGGTATCACACGAGAAGGTGAACCACTTATCCTGTACACAACGTACCTATAGGGGAAGGTGAATCACTCACCCTATGGTCGCTCATAGCTCCAAGAAGTACCGCAGGCCCACAAGAGCTCCTAGTGCTGAATGTCCAACTCAAGCGGGACCCTCATGGGAGGGTCCTTCCACGACTCCAAGTCTCTCTCGAAAGGCTAAGAACTTCACCTTCCCCAAAGGCTTCATGAGGATGTCAGAAACCTGCTCATCAGTCATGTAATATTCCCAATTAGCCTTGCTAATTGGAATATTTCATTTTTTGTTTAATTTTGCCGCTTTAGTGAGAAATAATAAATAAAGTGAGAAATAAGAGGGGTCACCTCACTTTAGTCACCTCACTTTATAAAATAAAGTGTTTTCCTAGTTGATTAACGTTATAACTTAAAGAGGGGGCCTTGGGGGTCCACACGTATATGATGGGAGGCCTCACGTTGACCCAAGGGTAACTGCAAGGTGAAGGACGCAGTTAAGGTTTTGGAGGGAGTTTAGCATTATAAAAGGAGGGGTTCTCACCTCATTTGGACATTCATGATTTGATATTATTATTGATAGCTGGACTTCTGTCTGCTTCAGCACGCCGGTTGTTTAGTCGGTCTGCAGCACTGTTTAGTGCACGAGTGTCTCCGGTCGGAGATCTCACCCTTAGCCTCGGGGGACTTCGAGTGCCTGCCCGGGTACGGTTATTTCTGGTTTCACCCTTAGCTTCGGGGGACTTCGAGTGCCCGCCCTAGTAAGGTTCTGTTCTGAGTACACTTTTCAGTTTCAGTAGCAAAGTAGCAGCAGTTTCTGGTGCAGATTTGGAGGAGAAGAAGCCCTCTTGTGGCTGCGCAGTTCAGAGGAGGAAGGACGTTGTTCAAGAAGGAGAGAGGACGCTGATCAACCTAGGAGAGTGAGGACGTTGTTCCAGGGAGGACGCAGTCCAGATATGAGCAGAGAAAACGCTGTCCAGGAGGAGGAAGGACGCATCGACTGTGGGAGGAGGGGACGCCGTCCGCTCTAAAGAGGAGGACGCGTATCCGAAGGCCATTGAGGGTGTTCCCGTGCCTTGGAGAGGGCAGGTAGATTCGAGCAGATATTTGCGCATCTAGTTTGTATGTTGCGTATCCGAAGAAGAACAGATCCCACTTGGGAGATTGCAAATCGAGGAACACAAATCAGAGCCCAGCTCAGATCCCAAGAATTATCATCGGGATCTGCACTTTGGAGGTCACCAGATTCGAAGAGATATTGTCGCATCCGTGATAGATCCAAGGATTGCAGCGTATCCCATCTAGAGGATGCGCATCGTAGTGGACAGGACGCAGATCTGATGGGAGGCTTCAGATCCAGCAGATCTGAGCATTCAGGAGGCAGATCCACCAGGTAGGACGCTGATCTGGAGGAGCAGGCTTGTATGAGGTGGGCTCAACAGCGTTTTCTAGCATTCAGTAGCTGATCCATCTGTCTGGAGGTTTGGGTGATCAGTTCTTTATCTGTTTCTGCGCTGTCACTAGCAGAGACAACGTTTTCCATTTGTAAGGGTTTGGAGTTTGAGATCAGCTGTTTCCCAGTCTTCAGCTCATAGCACCAGCGCAGTCCAGCTCCAGTCTTCAGAGCAGCTAGGACGATGTCCTTGTTGCAGCCATTATTCTGTCTGAGAGGGTCTCCACTTGCCTAAGGGCAAGGATAGGTGCACTTACTCTGGTTTTCTTGTACTCCTCTCTATGTACTTTCAGATTAATAAAATGGCTCAGTTTTCTGGCACTCCATGTGTATTTGTTCCATGATCTGGTTCAGCATTGTATTTTCTATATCTGTCTGGCATATTTTTGTTTATTACTGGTTATTTCCCTTTGGGGATATTACTGTAATATCCCCAAAGGGAAATAACCAGTAATAGACAGAAATATGCCAGACGGATATAGAAAATATAATGCTGAACCAGTTCACTGAATCATGACACATAGAATACTAGAAACTGAGCCATTTTATTAATCAGAAAGTACATAGAGAGGAGTACAAGTAAATCAGAGTAAGTGCACCTATCCTTGCCCTAGGCAAGTGATGACCCTCTCAGACAGAATAATGGCTGCAACAAGGACAGCGTCCTAGCTGCTCTGAAGACTGAAGACTGGTAAATGGCTGATCTCAAGCTGCAAATCCTCCCCAAAGGAAAACGCTGTCTCTGCTAGTGACAGCGCAGAAATAGGTGAGGCACCAATCACCAAGCCACCTGACAGATAGATCAGCTATTGGATGTTGGAAAAACGCTGTTGAGTCCTCCTGCTCCTCAGATCTGCGTCCCACCTGATAGATCTGAAGCCTCCAATCAGATCTGCGTCCTTCCCTTCCTGTTCTGCGTCCTCCAATACCAGATCTGCTGCCAAACCTTCAGATCTATGCTGGATCTGACAATATCTCTTCAGATCTACAGCCTCTAGGGCTGGATCTGATGTTATCCCTTCAGATCTGGACTAGATCTGTCAATATCTCCTCAGATCTGTAACTCCCCAAGCTGGATCTAGTGCTAAACCTCCAGATCTGCAACATACAAGACTAGATCTGCAAGTATCTGCTCAGATCTACCCTCTCCAAGGCTGGATCTATCAATGGCCTTCAGATCTGCAACCCTTCCCTTCAGAAATAGACAGCGTCCTCACTCTTAGGCTGGTCAGCGTTCTCCCTCCTCCTGAACAGCGTTTTCTTTGCCAGATCTGAACTGCGTCCTCCTTGGGACAGCGTCCTCACCCTCCTGAATGGATCAGCGTCCTCTCTCCTGATGAGACAGCGTCCTCTCCTCTCTGAACTGCGCAGCCACAAGAGGGCTTCCTCCTCCTCAGATTTGCTTCAGAAACTGCTGCTGCTTTGCTACTGGAACTGAAAAGTGTACTCAGAACAAACCTTACTAGGGCGGGCACTCGAAGTCCCCCGAAGCTAAGGGTGAAACCAGAAATAACCTTACTAGGGCAGGCACTCGAAGTCCCCCGAGGCTAAGGGTGAGATCTCCGACCGGAGACACTCGTGCACTAAACAGTGCTGCAGACCGACTAAACAACCGGCGTGCTGAAGCAGACAAAGTCTAGCTATCAAGAAGAATATCAAATCATGGATGATCCAAATGAGGTGAGAACCTCTCCTTTTATAATGCCAAATTCCCTCCAAAATTTAACTGCTCCCTTACTCTTCTCTGACCTGCGCAGTTTACCTTGGGTCAGCCTGATGCCTCCCCCCATCATAATCACGTGGACCCCCAAGGCCCCCTCTATAAGTTACAACGTTCATCTACTAGGAAAAGAACACTTTATTTATAAAGTGAGATGACTAAAGTGAGGTGACCCCTCTTATTTCTCACTTTATTTATTATATCTAGCTAAAGCGGCAAAATAAAGCAAAATTGAAATATTCCAATTAGCAAGGCTAATTGGGAATATTATAGTCTCCCCCGGCAAAACGTTGCTTGTCCTCAAGCAACTGAAGTGAGGGATGCTGTAGGATTCTCTCATCCTCCCAAGTGGCATCCTCATCTGGCAGATTCTTCCATCTCACCAAGAATTCTCTGATCTTCCTGCTACGCAGCTGCCTCTCCCTGGTGTCAATAATGGCTTCCGGCTGTAGTACCAAGTGCCCCTCATCATCTGTCGGTGGTAACTCCCCAGTGGCTGTCACATGCTGGCCCAGTGCCTTCTTCAGGCATGATACATGGAAGATGTTATGGATCCGGCTGCCTTGGGGCAGCTCCAACTCATATGCAACCTGTCCGATCCTCCGTATCACCTTGTATGGTCCATAAAAACGAGGCTTAAGCTTCTCTGCCCCTTTCTGTTTGAGTGATGACTGTCGGTATGGCTGTAACCGTAGGTAGACCAGGTCCCCTACCTCAAAGTGTCTCTCCACCCGACCCTTATCAGCATACAATTTCTGCTGATTTTGTGCTGTGGCTATGTTGTCCTTGAGAGCCCGGAGGATGTCTTGGCTCTCTTGGATCCATAGTTTGGCTCGCGGAGCCCTGCTAACCCCAAACATCACGTCCACAAAAGATAAGGAATGGTATCCATACAGCGCATAAAATGGTGTCATGCCAATGGACATGTGGTGGGTTGTGTTGTAGCAGTACTCGCCCAGATGTAGCCATTTCAACCATGCTCTCTGCTGCCCACTGACGTAGTTACGCAAGTAGCCCTCCAGCCACTTGTTAACTATCTCTGTCTGCCCGTCCGTCTGGGGATGATAGCTATGCTCGGGGTCAACTCTGTCCCCACTAGTCGGAAGAGCTCCTGCCAAAAACCACCCATAAAACGGCTGTCCCTGTCACTAACGATGGTCTTGGGTAGACCATGTAGTCTGAAAATCTCCCGAAAAAACAGCTCTGCCACCTGTGCCGCTGTATAATGCGCCGAAATGGCGAAGAAATGAGCATACTTCGTTAGCCGGTCGACTACTACGAAGATGCAGTCCTTGCCCTGCACCGTGGGCAACCCTGTGATGAAGTCCATCGAAACACTCTCCCACTTCCCCTCTGGAATGGGAAGCGGCTGCAACAACCCCGCGGGGTGACTCATCTCACCTTTGTTTCGCTGGCAAACCTCACACTCCCGAACATGCTGGAGTACGTCCTCTTTGAGGCCCTTCCATGCAAACCTCTCCCGGATGGCCTTGTACATCTTGGTGAACCCCTGATGGCCCGCCAATGGTGAATCATGAGAAGCATGGAGTATCTTCTCCTTGAGCTGAGACCCCTCAGTCAAGAAGATCCTATCCCTGTAATAGATGACCTCATCGGCCACCCTGTATCTGCTATCTGCTACCTGTCCATCCAGCACCTCACATGCAAATCTATCTTTGGAATACTCAACCAGTAGTCGAGCCTTCCAATCAGCGTCCAAGCTCATGAGTGATAACGTGGCTGGTCTACGGGAGAGGGCATCTGCTACCACGTTATTTTTCCCCTTGACATACTCAATGTCAAAATCGTAAGCCTGGATCTTGCTGATCCACTTCTGTTGCCTCTCCTGCAACTGCTTCTGCTCCAGAAAGTACTTCAGGCTATTATGGTCTGTCCTCACCCTGAATCTGCCACCTACCAGGTACTGCCGGAATTTGGCCAATGCGTGCATGATGGCCAACATCTCTTTGTCATAGATGGGATAAAGCCTCTCGTGTGGAAGGAGCTTCCGGCTCTCGAACGCAATCGGGTGACCCTCCTGCATCAAAACTGCCCCAATGCCTTCTCCTGATGCATCGCACTCCAGGATAAAGGGCTGAGTAAAATCTGGCAATGCCAGCACCGGACAACTACTCATCACCTCCTTGAGCTTATCAAAAGCTCGCTGGGCGGTATCCGTCCAACTGAATGCCCCCTTCCTCGTCAGCTCCGTGAGGGGTGCAGCAAGCTGTGAAAAGCCCTTGACGAACTTCCTGTAGTAAGTACAGATACCAATGAACCCTCTAAGCTCTGTCACATTCTGCGGCTCTGGCCAGTCCCTGATAGCCCGGATCTTCTCGTCGTGGACTCTCACCCCGTCCACTCCTATGATGTGTCCCAAATACAGCATCTCTGTCAATCCAAACTCACACTTGGAGAGCTTGGCAAAGAACTGCTGCTCCTCCAGAATGTGCAAGACCGTCTCAATGTGTTGGAGGTGCTCCTCCCAGGTCCTGCTGTATATGAGGATATCATCAAAGAAAACCAGCACGAACTTCCTCAGATGATCCCTGAAAATATGGTTCATGCAAGACTGGAAAGTAGCAGGTGCATTGGTCAGCCCAAACGGCATGACCAGAAACTCAAAGTGCCCGTAGTGACACCTGAAAGCAGTCTTGGGAATGTCCTGTTCCCTCATGCGTATCTGATGGTACCCGGACCTCAAATCAATCTTGGAGAAGAACCGTGCTCCTCTCAACTCATCCATCAACTCATCGATCCTGGGAATGGGGTACCTGTTCTTCAGAGTCTTTTTGTTCAAAGCCCTGTAATCAATGCACATGCGCAATGTGCCGTCCTTCTTCTTCACCAGCACTACTGAAGAAGCGAAAGGACTGGTGCTGGGTCGAATGTGCCCAAGGGCCAGCAGCTCCTGAATGGCCCGCTCTATCTCGTCCCGATAGGCTTTGGGATGCCTATACGGTGTAGTGATCACTGCCTGTATGCCCTGCTCCAACTCGATCGTGTGCTCAAACCCCCGATCCGGTGGCTGTCCCGGTGGAATGTCTCCAAAAACTACTGCATACCTGTCGAGAAGAGTCTGTAGATCAGGATGCACCGCCCGTCCAGTATCCACTGCTTCTGAAGCCCGCAACTCGACTGCCCACTCTATATCTCCCCTGCGGAATGTCGCCTCCATGCTGTGTGCTGATACTGTCTGGGGTGGATATGTATTCTGCCCTCGGATCTTCTCATGCTTCCCCGTCTTGGGATCATCCCACTCCATCTCCAAGGCCTTCCAATCTGTTGTGACTTTTCCCAGAGTAATAAGCCACTGAACTCCCAATATCATGTTGGTGTCCGGAATGTCCACCACAAAGAAGTGATCGGTCAATGTATAGGTGCCCATTGTCACCGATAACTCTGGTACATATCGAGCACAAGCCATGGTCTGATCTCCTGGAACCAAAACAGAAAACCCATCAAAGCCCTCCGTCGGTATGCCTCTCCGTGCAACCATCTGAGCATCAATGAAGTTGTGGGTAGCCCCACTGTCGACTAAGACCGAAACTCTCTGCCCCCGCACTGTCCCACGCACGCGCAAGGTCAGATACTTGGGGACTCCCCGTAACGCTGCTAGAGCTCCCCCAGTAGGTGCGAATGGAGCCTCACCTGCATCAGGTGGGGGAGGAGGTAAGGTACTCTGCGCTGCATAGCATCCTCCTGTCTCCTCAGCATCCCCCTCATCCTCTTCTCCGCTGCTCTCGGAGAAGACCTCTATAAAATGTGCCTTCCCTGCCGTACACTTGTGGCCTGGTGCCCACGGCTCCTGGCATGTGAAGCATAATCGCTTTCGTCTCAGCTCCCTCCTGGCCTCATCATCATACTGTCCTCGTCCTGGATTCGCCTTGGGAGGCGGAATCCTCGTGTCCTTACCCCTGGGCTGGAAAGCCTGTCTCTGGGGATAAGGTGGCCGGGTCCTAGGCAAGACATCTTGTAGGTCACGGGTCCTACTGATAGCATCCTGTAGTGTAGCCGGTTTGTTCGACCGGACTAGGCCACGAAGTGGTTCGGACAGCCCCTCTACAAACATCGTGATCATCCGAGCTGTTGATAAATCAGGTACCATCACTGAAACCCTCAAGAAGTCTGAGATGTATGCCTCTGCACCCCCTGTCTGTTTGAGCTTAGTCAGCTCAAGGAAGGGCTGATCCGGGTCCTTCCTGTCAAAACGTTCCACCACTCTCCTGGTGAACTCAGCATATGTGGTCACTGCGGAGTGTCCCAGTGTGGTCAACCCATGGAACCACCAGTTCTGGGCCTCACCCTCTAGATGTAATGCAGCCATCTTGATGGCCTCCCTCTCTGGCATCTGGTTAAGCTGAAAATAGAGGTCTAGTTTCTCCACCCAAGACTTGGCCGTAGCCTTCTGTGAACCATCAAACATCGGCAAATGAAATTTGCTTGCTGCACGGTGACTATCACGGTGGGATCCACGTCCCTTGTTTCGATCATAAGACTTGCCGCCACATCGGAACTGGATATATTGATTAAAAGGGAAAGCGTCCATGAATTCCTATCCCATGCTCCGCCAATCTGCAAACAGAACTGCATGTTGAGCTAGACCCCCATCTCTTGGTGCAGTTGGTTCCTCTTCCTCTACCGGAAAGGTAGGCATAGTGGGTCGCGTAGGTTCGGAATCGACCCTCTGCGCTGTCATAATGGGAATAGCATCTGGTATGCAACTAGACACGCCCGATCCTTCCCCCGCTTGGAAAACCCTGGGGGGTTCTCTCTCTGCAATCTTCTTGGTTACATCCTGCATGAATGCATCCATCTTCTCAGTCAACTTCGCAAACATGGCCTCCATTGGATTCCGCTGTTCTTCCTCTGAATCAGAATCACTTCCCCCGAGGAGACGGGGTTTACCCCTGGACGTCATAGACTGCTAGCACCACAGGCTGAGCCAGATCTAAGCTCTGATACCACTGTAATATCCCCAAAGGGAAATAACCAGTAATAAACAGAAATATGCCAGACAGATATAGAAAATACAATGCTGAACCAGATCACTGAATCATGACACATAGAATACCAGAAACTGAGCCATTTTATTAATCAGAAAGTACATAGAGAGGAGTACAAGTAAATCAGAGTAAGTGCACCTATCCTATCCTTGCCCTAGGCAAGTGATGACCCTCTCGAGGAACGGAATAATACGTTGCCAACAAGAGATGACGTCTAGGCTGCTCTGAAATTGATAGACTTACAGTATGCACACTTTTGTGCATTATCTCATCCATTTAAAGCAAGTGCAGTTGCTACTACATTTATGGACACAATTCAAAAGTTGCATGGGAACCCAAGAGTTATTGTGAGCGACAGAGATCCCATTTTACTGGAAATTTTTGGACGGAGTTATTTTCTTGTTTGGGTACTAAATTAGCTCATAGCTCATCTTATCATCCTCTATCCGATGGTCAAACTGAGATAGTAAATAAATGTTTGAAAGGATATCTTCGTTGTTTTGTATCTGATAAACAAACAAAATGGGTCAAGTGGTTACCTCTCGCTGAATGGTGGTATAACACTCCCTAACATATTGCAGAAAAAATGACCCCATTTATGGCACTTTATGGATATAATCCACCATCCATCGCATCATCTTTAAGGGGAAATTCTAAGGTTCAAGTAGTGGAAGATCACATCGAGAATCAACAACAAGTTCTCCAACTCTTAAAGGATAACCTCACTCTGGCATAGAATAGAATAAAAAAATAGGTCGATCAACATCACAATGAAAGAAGTTTGATATAGGAGGAGATTGGGTATTTTTATGACTACAACCATATAAACAAATGTCCCTCAAGCAAGCTAAGAAGGATAATAAATTATCACCAAAGTACTATGGTCCTTACAAGGTGTTGCAAAAGATTGGTTCTATGGCATACAAATTGGAGCTTCCTGCTTCTTCGCGAGTACATCCAATTTTCCATGTTTCATGCTTAAAAAAGGTTATAGGTGAAAATCTTCCAGTTCAAACAATATTGCCAGAACTTGATGAGGAAGGAAAAATCATATTGGAACCTAAAGCGGTCATGGAAACAAGAACTCGACAGCTACGGAATCGATCAATTTCAGAGTAACTCATCAGTGGAACTTGCAGTAGATTCTACATGGGAGGATCAGAATTTTATACATAAGCACCTAGAGCTACTCAAGCATTGAGGACAACACTTTTCTGAAGGAGAGGGGCATGTTAGGTCCCTATATTAGTAGTATAGTCCCTTATTGTTGTTAATGTAACCCCGTTATTGTTATTATTTTACCCCTGTAACCCCATATTGTTATTATTGTGCCCTTACATTATTATTGTTAGGTCGGCTCGGATTACATTGTGGCCCCACTAGGATTATATCATGGCCCCATGGACTCCTATATATAGAAGGAGGTTTTGTTCATTTGTATCATCCAAGAATTGTTCATTCATGTAATGTATTGGAGGTTGCCCCCTCGAAGTGGCTCATTTATAAGGCGTGAATATCTCTTTTCTTCTCTCTTTGGAGCTGGTTACACAACAAAAACCCTGGGGGGTTCTCTCTCTGCAATCTTCTTGGTTACATCCTGCATGAATGCATCCATCTTCTCAGTCAACTTCGCAAACATGGCCTCCATTGGATTCCGCTGTTCTTCCTCTGAATCAGAATCACTTCCCCCGAGGAGACGGGGTTTACCCCTGGACGTCATAGACTGCTAGCACCACAGGCTGAGCCAGATCTAAGCTCTGATACCACTGTAATATCCCCAAAGGGAAATAACCAGTAATAAACAGAAATATGCCAGACAGATATAGAAAATATAATGCTGAACCAGTTCACTGAATCATGACACATAGAATACCAAAAACTGAGCCATTTTATTAATCAGAAAGTACATAGAGAGGAGTACAAGTAAATCAGAGTAAGTGCACCTATCCTTGCCCTAGGCAAGTGATGACCCTCTCAGACAGAATAATGGCTGCAACAAGGACAGCGTCCTAGCTGCTCTGAAGACTGAAGACTGGTAAATGGCTGATCTCAAGCTGCAAATCCTCCCCAAAGGAAAACGATGTCTCTGCTAGTGACAGCGCAGAAATAGGTGAGGCACCAATCACCAAGCCGTGGTGCTACTCCACCGTCTATCGGATAAGTTGGGAAAACCCCGTTGAGTCCTTTCTCCTCGCTCCCCTCGGACCGCGTCCCACCCGCGATGGATCCGTTTCCAATCGACCGCGTCCTTCCTTCCCGTGCCGCGCCCTCCAACAATGTATCTCACAAACCTCTCGCATCTATTCTCGATCTCGATTAACATTCTTCTGTATCCACAAATTTCTAGGGCCGGATCTCGATGTTATCCCTTCAAAGACCGGGACTAGATCTCGACAATATCTTCCGGGATCCGTAACTCCTGCCGGGACGAAAAGCAACCCCCCAGATTCAGCAACATACAAGACTAGATCTGCAAGTATCTGCTCAGATCTACCCTCTCCAAGGCTGGATCTATCAATGGCCTTCAGATCTGCAACCCTTTCCTTCAGAAATAGACAGCGTCCTCACTCTTAGGCTGGTCAGCGTTCTCCCTCCTGAACAGCGTTTTCTCTGCCAGATCTGAACTGCGTCCTCCTTGGGACAGCGTCCTCACCCTCCTGAATGGATCAGCGTCCTCTCTCCTGATGAGACAGCGTCCTCTCTCCTGGTGAGACAGCGTCCTCTCTCCTGATGAGACAGCGTCCTCTCCTCTCTGAACTGCGCAGCCACAAGAGGGCTTTCTCCTCCTCAGATTTGCTTCAGAAACTGCTGCTGCTTTGCTACTGGAACTGAAAAGTGTACTCAGGACAAACCTTACTAGGGCGGGCACTCGAAGTCCCCCGAAGTTAAGGGTGAAACCAGAAATAACCTTACCAGGGCAGGCACTCGAAGTCCCCCGAGGCTAAGGGTGAGATCTCCGACCGGAGACACTCGTGCACTAAACAGTGCTGCAGACCGACTAAACAACCGGCGTGCTGAAGCAGACAAAGTCTAGCTATCAAGAAGAATATCAAATCATGGATGATCCAAATGAGGTGAGAACCTCTCCTTTTATAATACCAAACTCCCTCCAAAACTTAACTCTCCTTTGACCTGCGCAGTTTACTTTGGGTCAGCCTGATGCCTCCCCCCATCATACTCATGTGGACCCCCAAGGCCCCCTCTCTTAAGTTACAACGTCAATCTACTAGGAAAAGAACACTTTATTATAAAGTGAGGTGACTAAAGTGAGGTGACCCCTCTTATTTCTCACTTTATTTATTATTTCTAGCTAAAGCGGCAAAATAAGCAAAAATGCAATATTCCAATTAGCAAGGCTAATTGGGAATATTACACCATGCTGGTATCGCAGCATAATTCCCGGCTCACTCGTGGTCTATAACATCGTAAAAAAGAGATCATACAAGAGCAATAGCAATATAAATACCAGAAACGGCAATGGAAAAAGGGCCAAAATAAAAGGGTCAATTAGTAACAATTAGGAAAAACGTTTTCCTCGGGTTTTTCCGGTTTTGGGCGAGGATCACTTTCCCAAATTCCTAGAATTTTCTCCTACAGTTTTCTGCAACCGGAGGCCTGCTACGAATCAGAGATGGTTTCTGAGGAACCTGTAGATACATAGCAGAAAGAGCTGATGGCAGGTGATGTGAATGAGAGGAGGTTTAAAGAGGCGGTCCTCCGTTGCATACAGGAGGCATCACAGATGGTGCAGGATCTGTCACAGAGACTCACTGCGGTGGAGGATAGGCAGCGATCCACTATGCCCACATTCTTGCCAGAAGACACAGGGACAGGAGTGCGGAGAGGTGCACAGAGGGATAATCCGGCACCCACACGACCTACCATGCCTACCTTCCTGGTAGAGGACGAGTGGTCGACAGCACCGAGAGATGTGAGTCCAGCTTGACGGGCAGCCGTTTTTGCAGAGTGGCAGGGCTTAGGACAAGGATTCATGGATAATTTCCCCTTCGAGCGCTATCTCCAGTATCGATGCGGCATCAAACCCCCTGAGCAGCACAAGGGGCACGGATACCACCGTGATGACCACCGCACAGCTAGTAGAGATTATGATCAGCTCCAGCGTGATAGTAGACCTCACAACTTTCACAGAGGGAACAAGCACTCACATGATAGGGGCTTACAGCGCACAGTGGACAAGTTAGATACCTCTTTCCAGCTTGACCAAGTATCGGGGAGGAAAACCATTAAAATGGTTACCTCGCACTTGGAGGATGAGGACACACAGGATTGCAGGGAGTCTGAGGTTACACCTAGTGTGACACAGGATTCACCCTCATTGGAGACATCCTTGACCGTGCCAGTTGATATCATAGTGGAGGAGGTAGAGCCTACCCCGGTAGAGCCATCCACTGAGGTGCTGACTGGAGCCATGTCCGAGTCTTCGGGTGGTAGTAGCACACAACAGATGGGCGAGATATCAGGGGATATATCCACTATTGATGAGGCACTAGGAGATACAGAGGTATCGGATGATGGTCGCAGACAGCGATATCATCGGCTTCGGACGGACCTTTGAGTTTTGAGAGAGAAGGCCGCGTCAGTACGGGAGACCATTTTGTTGCAGGACCAGGAGCTGGAGGGTATGAGAGTGACTTGTGCCAAGTCGGCAGCCAGGTTGGTCAGCATTGGGGAACAGCTGGATTCCCTGATGGTACAACCAGAGGGCACATTGGAGCGTCAGATCATTCCCCTTCAGGTATGCATGGATGGGACTGGCGGTGTTGTTGAGTCATCTCTTCCCGTTGGAGAGAGAGAGGCAGAGCCACCTAGTCAGATCTTATATGTTGACTTGGATAGCGGTATGAGACGATCAGAGTTGTACAGGGTACAGCATCCATATGTTGAGATTGGATGGAGAGAGATTTTGAGTTGGTACTCGGTGGAGCAGGCTATGGAACACAATGATTTGGTTCCCTTCTCACAAGAGCAGATAGAAGATGGAGGACATCTTCGGATGGATAACATCTCTCATGCTTGTGTTGGACATTCCTTGAGCCACACACATCATGATGGGAGGTTTTTGCCTACCACCTATTTGATTCTTGATAGGGTCTCATTGATCCTTGAGAAGTTTATACTTCAAAATCCCATGAAGTGCAAAATCAGAAATTTGATTTGGGAGGATGGTAGCCCTCATGGGAGGAGTAACTGGATGAGGAGAAGGAGGCTTCCACAAGTGATTGAGTGGATGGGGATGATGAGCAAGGAGCTAGGAGGCTACTTGCAGATCTATGCTACCAGGCAGCAGGAGGCTTGGCTGCGCTGGTTACTCTTGAAAGAGTTTGGCCATCATTTGGCAAACACTCGTCCTAAGAGTAGGAGGATGGGGAAAAGATGGATGGATACTTGCATCATTGAGCAGCGTAGAGTATGGATGCATGGTGTTGATGTGTTACTCATATCATTCATTGTGTCTTCATCACATGAGTTGTTTGATGGAGGTATGGAGAGGCAACACAATATCTTGTTGCCTGGTTTGTTCCTAGGAGGGCAAGGGCAGATTTGCTCTCACACTTTGTATGATGTTGCAGGAAGAGGGGATGGCACTGTCTCCTTGGTCTTTGATGATGATTGGGAAGCACTTCCATCTTGGAAGGTATTCCATATTTGTTGCAGCATGATTAGAGGAGTCTTTGACAAGGAGCATGTCAAAAAACAGAGTCTTGTATTGACAGGAGCTCCTTTGCATGAGCTCACAGCGTTGTCACCATGGAGCAGAACATTATGGATGAAGTATGCGCAGCAGAGATATGGTGGATCTATAACCCATAGGTCCCAGGATCACTTCATATTTGTTGCACAAAGGGGAGGTAATGATGATAGAGACATCTATGGCATATTCCTCTTGACTTGGGTTTCCAAGCATGAGGAGGATTATCTTTTTGCAGCACATGGTTCATTCTTCTTCATAGCATGCCGAAACACTATGGAGGACTCATTTATGGATCCATGTACCATCTTACTTCCAGCATATGGTGAGGGTTTTGTCTATACATTCATTGATTTGCACACTTTTGCCATTCCTATGCAGTGCATTGCTTCACAAGAGGGCAAGCTTGTCACATTGCTCCATGAGTTGTATTGGGCCAATCTACATGATGGAGGCAGCCATCTCTTTTATGGCCTTGGGCAAATGTTTTATCATCACATGTATGTTCATTTGCAACACTTTATCATGTATCATATGAAGACATGCATGGGTAACTTAAACATTTTGCCTTGTACTCTTATCAAGCAGCAACTTGTAAAACTGCGCTGTATTTGTTGGGGAAGCTGTTGGTACCTCTTTTCATCACATGTAACCTTCAGCGTTTCCTTCATTTTGCTGCTGATCATGTCTTCATTTGCCGATATATGTCAGACTTGTATGGGAGGCTTGATTATGAGGGAGACACGTGAGCTGGATGTGTCCGTGAGTGGGAAAAATTCTCACAATTTCAGCACTACATGTTCTAATGGGAGCATGGGAGGAGGCATGGCCACCACTACTATGTATGCGTTCTCTTTTGATGTGGGCCATGAGATTGATATTCATCCATTGTACAACCATGGGCAAGTGTTTGGCCCTATGTTGTTGTCATATTCAGCCATTTACTATCCATTAGTAGATGTGATGGATCTTGTACATTGCTTGCCATGTGATCTTCTGAGGTTGCAGTGGATGAGACTGCGCTATATCCTTGTGAGGGATTGTTTGCATTATGTATCCTCATGTAACACCTTCAGCAAACATCTCATTAGGATGACCCATGAAGCACATGTCCTATTCTTAATGGATGAATTGTTTTGGGCCAGCTTGTTCTTCGTTGTTGGAGGGACCTTCCTTGGAAGATTGTTCTTCACTTGGCCATTGGAGGGCAATGAGTTTGCAGCCCAAGATCAGACTTT
The DNA here is from genome assembly GCA_034641835.2 of Pinus albicaulis. Classification (NCBI taxonomy): domain Eukaryota; kingdom Viridiplantae; phylum Streptophyta; class Pinopsida; order Pinales; family Pinaceae; genus Pinus; species Pinus albicaulis. Next base: position 1,072,677,562 of record CM076577.1, read on the forward strand.
CAGCCCGCCTTCATTACCGGAGCTTGAGGTGGAAGGAGATTTTCTGGAGTTGCCTTGTCGGGAGGTGGCTCATTTGGTTTGGATGATTGCTTGGGGATGGAGGATCCACATGAGAGAGATGTTCCTCACTTCATGCCTTGAGTGGAGAGAGATGATGAGCTGGTGCACAGTCGATGGGACAACTTACACATTCATAGATGCAGAGCAGCAGCAGTCATGGTCTTTAGTCATAGCCAGAGGCAGTGAGCAGTCCGAGTCATGGGACTTGGGCGATTATTGGCCACAGTGGCGATGGGATCCGGGAGGACTATTGATTGGTTGGTACCATGAGAGGCCAGTTTGGGATCCCGGCATTGAGATATCCCTTCATATCAGGGTGATGCAGGAGACAGAGAGGTTTCAGTGGGACCCAGGCACATTTGGCAGTATCGGCGGGGAGCATCAGCTAGAGAGTAGGCTTGTTCAAGCATTGCTTGAGAACAAGCAATTTTTGCCGGATGGGGATGCCACTTGGGAGAGCAAGCAGACTTTACAGCATCCATCACTTCAGTTGCTTGAGGACAAGCAACGTTTTGCCGGGGGAGACTGTAATATTCCCAATTAGCCTTGCTAATTGGAATATTTCATTTTTGTTTAATTTTGCCGCTTTAGTGAGAAATAATAAATAAAGTGAGAAATAAGAGGGGTCACCTCACTTTAGTCACCTCACTTTATAAAATAAAGTGTTTTCCTAGTTGATTAACGTTATAACTTAAAGAGGGGGCCTTGGGGGTCCACACGTATATGAGGGGAGGCCTCACACTGACCCAAGGGTAACTGCAAGGTGAAGGACGCAGTTAAGGTTTTGGAGGGAGTTTAGCATTATAAAAAGAGGGGTTTCCACTTCATTTGACATTCATGATTTGATATTATTATTGAGAGCTAGACTTCTGTCTGCTTCAGCACGCCGGTTGTTTAGTCGGTCTGCAGCACTGTTTAGTGCAACCGAGTGTCTCCGGTCGGAGATCTCACCCTTAGCCTCGGGGGACTTCGAGTGCCTGCCCTGGTAAGGTTATTTCTGGTTTCACCCTTAGCTTCGGGGGACTTCGAGTGCTCGCCCTAGTAAGGTTCTGTTCTGAGTACACTTTCCAGTTTCAGTAGCAAAGTAGCAGCAGTTTCTGGTGCAGATTTGGAGGAGAAGAAGCCCTCTTGTGGCTGCGCAGTTCAGAGGAGGAAGGACGCTGTTCAAGAAGGAGAGAGGACGCTGATCAGCCTAGGAGAGTGAGGACGCTGTTCCAGGGAGGACGCAGTCCAGATCTGAGCAGAGAAAACGCTGTCCAGGAGGAGGAAGGACGCAGATCAGCTGTGGGAGTGAGGACGCTGTCCAGTTCTAAAGAGGAGGACGCAGATCTGAAGGCCATTGATAGTTCCAGCCTTGGAGAGGGTAGATCTGAGCAGATATTTGCAGATCTAGTTTTGTATGTTGCAGATCTGAAGGTATAGCACTAGATCCAGCTTGGGAGATTGCAGATCTGAGGAGATATTGGCAGATCTAGCCTAGATCTGAAGAGGTAACATCAGATCCAGCCTTGGAGGCTGCAAATCTGAAGAGATATTGTCAGATCCAGCATAGATCTGAAGGATTGGTAGCAGATCTGATCTAGGAGGACGCAGATCTGATGGGAGGCTTCAGATCCAGCAGATCTGAGCATTCAGGAGGCAGATCCACCAGGTAGGACGCTGATCTGAGGAGCAGGCTTGTGTGAGGTGGGCTCAACAGCGTTTTCTAGCATTCAGTAGCTGATCCATCTGTCTGGAGGTTTGGGTGATCAGTTCTTTATCTGTTTCTGCGCTGTCACTAGCAGAGACAGCGTTTTCCATTGGTGAGGGTTTGGAGTTTGAGGATCACCGTCTGGCTTCACTTTCATAGCACCAATGCACCCGGGGCCCAGCCTTTCGAGCACTAGACGCTGGCCCTTGTTGCAATGCATTATTCCTCAGTTCGAGAGGGTCTCCACTTGCCTAAGGGCAAGGATAGGTGCACTTACTCTGGTTTTCTTGTACTCCTCTCTATGTACATTCAGATTAATAAAATGGCTCAGTTTTCTGGCACTCCATGTGTATTTGTTCCATGATCTGGTTCAGCATTGTATTTTCTATATCTGTCTGGCATATTTTTGTTTATTACTGGTTATTTCCCTTTGGGGATATTACAAGTCATGACTTGTTGGAGCCTTATTGATCCTCTTTGAACCATATCCCTGATAAAGTGGTACCTGATATCAATGTGCCTGAGTAGTTGTGGAACACGGGATTCCATGAAAGGTGAATCCCACTCTAGTTATCGCAATAGATCACGGTGGTATCTAGCACGTGCTCAATTAGCTCACTAAAGAGCTTCCTCAACCAAACAGCTTCACAACAGGCCATACTCGCTGTAATGTATTTAACCTCGGCAGTGCTTAGAGCAACTGATTGTTGCTTTCTGCTCATACCAAGAAATCAAAGCAGACCCCAACGAGAGGCAACATCCTGACGTGCTCTTTCTATCCACCACACTTCCAACCTAGTCAGCATCAGTATATCCATGTAGTCTCAAATTCCCGACAGTGTATCTCAACCAATAGTTGATTGTGCTACGTAGATATCTCAAGAGATTCTTAGTAGCAATCCAATGGATGTGATCAGGCTCAACCATAAATTGACTCAAAGTGTTTACATCAAAGAATATGTCCGGTCAGGAGTTTACCAAGAACATCAAGGCCCCCACAAGTTGTTTATACTCGGAAGGGTTTTCCAATTCGGGCCTAGCACCACTTCCACATAGCTTCTTGAAGTTGGGTTCCATCGGAGTAGACACAGATTTGCAATCCACCATCCCACATCTCTCTAGCAACTTCACAATGTATTTTCCTTGAGAAAGGAAAATCTTGCCTAGCTTTTGCCAGACCTCAAGGCCTAGGAAGTAATGCATCAGACCTAGGTCCTTCATCTCGAACTCGGAATTCAAATCCCTCTTACATTGATAAATGAGAGGGTCTGCACCTGTTAGAAAGAGATCATCAACATAAAGGACCAAAATAAGAGGCATGTCCTTTTTAACCTTGAAATATAGGTTAGGATCAGCATAGCGCTGGGTAAATCCCATCTTCACGAGATAACTGTCAATCTTCTCATACCAAGCCCCTGGGGCTTGCTTCAATCCATAGAGAGCTTTCTTCAACCTGCATACATGTTTCCTTCGATCTTGTACTTCAAACCCTTGAGGTTGCTCCAAGTAGACTTCTTGCTTAAGTGAGCCACGCAAGAAAGCAACTTTGATGTCCATTTGATGTAGGCTACATTCTTGATTGGCAGCGAGAGCAATAATAGATCAGATAGTTATATCGCGCAACCGGCGCAAATATCTTGTCATAGTCCACTCCTTCTTTTTGAGAGAATCCATGAGCAACGAACTAGCTGCATACTTTCCAACACTCCCATCAGCTCCATGTTTAATTTTGTAAAGCCATTTAGAAGTGACAATAGACTTGTCCTTGGGTCTAGGTATTGTTACCATTCGAACTAGCAGGGGACCTAAAATGGGTCCCTAAGAGGGCAACTGCTAGGTTAAGGGCAACGATGGAGACTTAGCCCACTGTCACCACAGATAAGGCTCCCTGCTCTTTACGAACTTTCACCGATGGGAGGAGACCTGATGTTTTAGGAAGCCATTTATAGAGGGTTTATCAACGAATATATGAGCAGTGACCCCTTAGACCCTTTCCCTAGGATAGGATGAAGAATGGAACTTGCTTTCTTTGTAAGCAAGGGACTTGATTTTCTAGGGAGAGGGGATGACGTTTAGAGGGTTAAGGGCGAAGAATATGACTTGTAAAGGAGTTTCCCAATCCCTAAAATCCCTTGGGAACGTGGATTCCTGAGTAGTCCTTGATAAATAGTCTTTGGTGAAAAACAGGACCACGCAATGCCAAGTGGACCCAGCACAAGTTAGGGGATGGATTTTGGCAACCAACGATATTCTTAACCTGGCCAAGGTGAGGGGAAAGGATCAAACAATAATTTTCACCCAAAGATGTTAAATTGATCCTATTAGGTACTAGCCTTGGGAACATGAGGGCAAAACTTGATCCTACAGCTAGGGCTTGGGATATCAAGGGATTCCACCGTCGGATTTCATTCAAATTCGGAGGAGACCAAGGGGACCCACAAATGCAGTAGATCCTAGGAGATTGAAGTGTTTCTAAGGTCAGTTTCCCAGGAAATTGATGCCCTAGGTGACCTAATGAGGCTAGACCTAGGAAAGGGAGGAAAAAGGTGAAAAATGAGGTTGAAATGATCACCCTTTGATGGACCGGTGCCTAATTTCACTTGGAGTTATGGAGTCAGAGAATTGTGAAGAGGAATTTTGTTTTTTGCTCAAGGAGGCTCCAAAAGTCAACTTCGTCCAATGTTGGAGGCAAGAGAAGAAAATTGACTTTAAAGCATTTACACTTCGTTACAAATGGTGAAGGCTTATCAATATAACACGATCTCTAAGACATTTAATTCATCCAACATGGCCCATACATAGAATAAGCTAAATAGACACATAATTCCACATTAAACACATGCAGCTATTAGCCTTAATTATAGCGAGGTTCCAATGTATGCAGCAAAATGAAAAATAACGTTAAATTTGCATTTACATGTTGGAGAGTATATCCAACTAGCATCACATTTGCAATATAAGAAGCTCTCAGATAGAAAAGAATCCAATCCATACATCAAAATTCATCCATCATCCAAAATATCCACCAAGGAAAAAAATGCGAAGTTCTCTAATGAGAGAGAGATCCAAATTCAAGTGATGATAAAAATGAATCCATCCAACTCCTATTTATACACCAATTAGGAGTTCGAATTACCTAATGGGCCTACATTAGCCCCTAAAAATAAAATAATATGCAAATTAACTAACTTTTGGTGACAAGCCCACCAAAATAGCTCACAAATGAAATAATAGGCCTCTCAAGAGGTCAAATAATAATCTATGCATGTCGTAGGGCCCTCCAAGAGGCTTGATGAGCTCCATAAGTGCCATAATGACAAATAGCATCCTCAAAAGTGATGGACAAGGGGGTGGCCCCTTGTTCTCCAAACAATAAACCTGTGGTGCTCCCAATGGGTGTGAGGGCACACCAATGAACTCTTGGGTCTCCATATGAGTCGAAGATGCCTGTAGACCATCTGTAAGGGCTCAGATGATGGAATGAATGTTGCGATGTCATCGTAGAAGTCCTAGGACACCTGCCAAGTGTGTGGTGCACTTGTGGGGCCTACTGAGCATAGTGTACCAAATGCATCTTCTTCGTCCAAAAGGTGGATCTCTAGAAATCTTTGAACATCTCTGGGGATCCATGGAGTGTTGTCTACTACTGTGGAGGCCCATGGCTCTCTACACACCCTATATGTGCCAATGTAGCCCTCTGGAAGGTTAGGACCCCATATAAGGAGACCAAACCCAAATGGACACCATCTACAATCCTGCATAAGGTTCAATGCATCCCTTAGCCTTCTAGTACAACAAGTCATTAAAATAATCTGGTAAAAGAGCTTACAAACCATGGACAACAGGTGGACACTTCATAATGGCAGGCCCTTCCATAGTGGGCTCTGGCATGTGCTAATGTCTCCAAGCTCCAAAGGGGGTTAGCCATGTACTTATTAGGTGGTTTCTAACTTTAGAGGGGATAGTATGTCCAAGGTACATCCCTCAAATGGTGGTGGCATGTGATAAAGAGGTGAAATGGAGTAGGGAATGAGAGGGGCAACCTTGGGTCACATATCGGGGCCAAGGGTAGCTAGAAAAAGGGAAACCCACACCTGGGTATATAATGTGTAGGAGGGAGCAATCGTGGTACATGACGTGCCCCGACCTTGATTTTTCCACCCTTCTTTATATATCTTTTGTCTTTTATGATTTTTCTTTGATTAACTACTTGAGGCTTAAAGGACAAGAGCATGATGTGTAAGATATAGCAGTGATTACCCCCTCTATGGTCGGGCAGTCGATTGCCCTCCGAGGGTTGTGACAATCATTGTTTCCTGAATGATAAAGGAGGCTCATCTAGGGCCTATGGAACCAGGGTGATGGCCTTGGGTATGGGGTAGAGCTCATGTATTCGCTTTTGCCCATGTGCTAATTATGTTTGTCCCAACCATGTTTTGCATCTTGTGGTACATTTTCCTGTTGAATGTGGCCATCTATGCTTTTACTTTTCTTTTTAGCTGCTTCAACGTCCGAGGCATCGTTCCAAGCCTGACCCAAGGTGGGAGAAAGGGAATTGGGAGGCTAACCCTATGTGGACCCATAGAGGCAATGTGGACCCAGGTGGGAGACGATGAATGGGGGTATAGTGAATGGAAGGGGAATAGTATATGTGGATAAGGGAGCAGGACCATGCAACCAAAGTCAGGGTTTCTCAAGTAGTACCAACCTAAAACCAAATGGTTAGTAAAGGTGATTCCACGGGACTAAAATCCAAGGGTAACATCCAAAAGAGGTCAAGGGGAAAAAAGCACAAACTAAGCCCACTCTTTCTGTCGAATCCCCCCATCAATCCATACCCAGGAGTGTCCATGATAAGTAAACTCAATACTCCATTACCAAATGACAAGACATACCTTTAGGATCGGGAGGCCCACCTTCAAACATAATAAAGATGGGTGAGGGCCCACATGGCTGGCTCAAGTGGTGGAGAAATGGCACAACGAGCTAGTTGAGGGCTGCAAGGGGCTGCTGGCTCTTGGCTGAGGTCCATCATGGAGAAAACATTTCTCCTAGGGATATTACCCACGAAGTGGTGGGTAACATATGCCTCCAATTGGGATGTGAACTCTCGAAGAGGTGGGCAAAGCTATTCAAACGAGAGTTCACGAGAACTCCAACAATATCTTGGTCACCATAGACCTGTTATCTACAGATATCAACAACCCAAACCATGGGGCAACATGTTTTTCACGGTGTCTTATGATCACCCATGCTTAATGTCAGACCATAAAATCAACAAGTAATAAAAATGTGCAATTTTTAATCTAAATGCAACTAATCTATCATGACAAATATCATATGAGATTAGTTCTAATGCAAAATATCAACATGCAATGCATCTGACTCTGACACTCATAACATATAATGCCAAGTACTAGGTATAATCTTAGACGCAATGCAATCAACATGTCAATTGATCAATACAATAACACATGCTTCCATGATTATTTTTGCAATGATCCTGACAATACAAATGGGAATGACGATATGAGGGGTTGCGAGGGCAGGAGGTCGGAAAACAAGAGACCCATATGCCACAGAAAGGGAAACTGGAAAAAAGAATAGACATTAGTCGAGAGGATTTAATTTGATTCTCCAACAAGGAGATGGAAATGTCAATGACCAAGTATATGAATCTTTGATGAAGAACTATCTTAGGCCTATCATCCTTAGGGTAAGGAGTAAATGACTCAGACATATCTAGGATGATACTATTTTGGTCATTGGGAAAACAAGAAGTGGACTCATCATTGTATTTGGGGAAAAAACATAATTCTTGTTTTTTCGTAAGGGAAACTAGCTCTTCATCAAAACTAGGGGAACAAATCTTGTCATAAGCATCCATCTCCGGGGCAGGGACATAACAAGGGGAGGAATGCTCAAACATGAAGAAAAACCCTGTATCGGTGGCATGGCTCAATGAAGCTTCTTCCTCAATTTCCTTCACATTAGAGTCATCATAATTACCCATGATTTTGGAAGGCTCTTCTTTGATTGAATCATCTTGGAACATAAAGAAGAGACCCTTCCAATCACCAGGGAGGGGTTCATAAGGGCCAACATTGTCGTTCCGAAGGGGCAAAATATCTTCTTCTTTCCTGAGCTCATTCTTATGGATTTGAGAGACTATGCGGTCTTCATTTTTATAGTCATACCCAATTCCCTAAACAACAACCCAAAAATCAGTCATAGATTCTTCATTTATTTGACTATCACGATCTTCCTTAGAATCATCCCATTTTTCACTACATATTTAGTGTTGGTTAGGATGCCATTCATTCTCTTCTTTCGACATGGAAGACTTTTCCTCCTTCATTCGTTCTAGAAGAATGACATCCAAGGTATTTACTAAATGATTTTGATAGAATGCTTCAAGAAGAAGGTCATCGGTAGGACTCTTCTTATATTGACAATTCATGTTACAGAGCCTTTTTGATTGCTCACACTAGTAGGAGAAAATATCTTGGGAGTTATATGTAGCCATTAACTACCTGCAAGACTTCTCATATTCCATCATCCATTCTTGCAACACCAGAGGCCTCTCGGGATCCAGATCTTTGTTATCATTATCCGTAGAGGACATGCTTTCTAATTCATGAGTCTCTTTTTCGGCACTATCCTCAAGGTATGCATCAATCACTTGATCATGATGATTTGGAGAAGGATCAAGACATTCTTCCTCAAGCACAAAACCAAGTTCAATAACTTCCTTTTCTTGAAGGACCACATCCAACATTTGGCATGTCTTCATTGTTAGGTCCCTATATTACTAGTATAGTCCCTTATTGTTGTTAGTGTAACCCCCTTATTGTTGTTATTGTACCCTTGTAACCCCCATATTGTTATTATTGTGCCATTAAATTATTATTGTTAGGTCGGCTAGGATTACATTGTAGCCCCACAGACTCCTATATATAGAAAGGAGGTTTTGTAATTTGTATCATCCAAGAATTGTTCATTCATGTAATGTATTGGAGGTTGCCCCCTCGAAGTGGTTTATTTCTAAAGAGTTGACATATATTTTCTTCTATTTTTGAAGCTGGTTCACAACATTTGGTATCAAAGCTTTGGATTCTAGGGTTTCGCTGCTCCAAACAAGTCATCGTGGCATTTTTATTATAACTTTTTTTTTCTACCAAGGTTCAGAAGCTGAAATTTTTAGAGTGCGAAGCCGGAATCCTGAGGAACATCGTCGCAAAATTTCAGAGCTTGGTTCACAATATTTTCGGAGATATGATCTATGGAAGTTAGGGATTTTTGCAGGCTCCTGAATTTCACTTAAAAAGGTCATCGCGGCATTTTCGCTATAACTTTTTTTTCTACGAAGGTTCAGAATCTGAAATGTTTAGAGCGCGAAGCTGAAATCCTGAGGAACATCGTCGCAAAATTTCAGAGCTTGGTTCGCAATATTTTCGGAGATATGATCTGTGGAAGTTAGGTCTTTTTCAGGCTCCTGAATTTCATCTCAAAGAGTTGATCGTGGGAAAATCTTCATAACTCTCTCTCTGAGCATCGGATTGGAATTCTGTAAAAAGTGACTGGAAGTACACGGACTGTAGTTTCCTGTCTATAAATGTTAGAGCCAAAGGAGCAAACAGTGACATGTGGCAAGTTGTACAAGTTCGCTCTACTGAACCAGTCCATAATTAGGTCATTATGGGAGACTGGACATAACTTTGTCTTGAAGAATCCAAATCAAGTCAGACCTGTGGCATTTGAAAGAAGCTTCAGAGGACTACTACAGGGCCGAATTTGAGATATTGAGGATCTGCAAGTATAGAGAAGTCAATTTCAATATCGAGCTCCTCAAAAGCAAGTAAAAGGTGTGTATTGTTTTTTCCGAATTGCATAAGTCTTGTTTGAAGAATCAAGTTGAATTGATTCCAAGTGCATATTGTAGAATAGATATCAGTATTAGATTCTCAAATGGCCCCTAAAAAGAATTCAACACCCATTAAGCCTTTAGAAGGCTCTACTATGACTCATGAAGACGAAGAATGGCAACATGACATATCAAAATTACAAGAGCAAGTGCAACAAATTTCGCTCTCGCAAAGAGCAACAAAAAATGACATGGAAGTTTTGAAGAAAGGCGTGGAAACTAACATGGATGGTTTGAATAAAGGCGTGGAATCTAAGATGGATGGTTTGAAGAATGGCATGGAAGCTAAGATGGATGGCATGCAAGCTAGCATAGAATCTAAGATGGATGACATGGAAGCTAAGATGGAAAACATGAAGAATGATCTAAAAGAAGACATGGAAGGTTTGACAAAGTTGATACAAGAAATGTTTCCTAATGGTGAAAATATAGTAGAGGTAACTCATGATGAGAACAAAATAAATGTTAATCGTGATTTCATGAACTCTAATGTTGGAGGGAAGAACCACCATATTCCAAAAATGGATATGAGGAAGTTTGATGGAAAGGATCCTGTAACATGGATACTACGGATGGAGCAATATTTTGATCTCAATAATGTGCAAAACACACAAAAGGTACGCATTGCAACTTTACATTTAGAACAAAATACACTTGTATGGTATCGATGGCTTTACTCCCTTAAAAAAATTGTCACTTGGTCAATTTTTACGGAGGAAATGATAGCACATTATGAGGATACAAAGAGCAACACTTTCTTTAGCCAATTGATAAATCTCAAACAAAAGTGTTCAGTGGGGGAGCACATTGAGGACTTCCAAAAATTGAATATAAGGGTAACTTATATTCCAAAGGAACACATGATTGATCTCTTCATAGGAACTTTAAAGGATAACATCCAACATGAAGTTCACCTTTTGGAACATGATTCATTGGAGAAGGCATTCAGGTTGGCAAGAAAATTTGAATGTAAAATTATGACGACAAGGAAGCCTACCACTCAATTCTATAAAGAAGGAAGTGTTGCTACTCCTAGATTTCAATAACCTACAAGGTTTACACCACAACAATTGGAAGAAAAAAGAGAAAAAGGGCTTTGCTACAATTGTAATAGAAAATACACTAAAGGTCATAAGTGCGCTGAGAAGAAATTATTTTACATAGATTGTGAAGAGGAAGAAGAAAATTAAAAAGAAGAGGATATACACCAAGAACCAACCCTAGAGAAAGAAGAAATGAGATTGACCACATCGTGTAATGCATTGGTAGGAATTACCACTCCTAAAACTCTCAAGATAGAAGGACATATCAAGAAGAAAAAGGTAATAGTGTTGATTGATTCGAGTAGTACCCATAATTTTATTCATTGTAAGGTAGCCAAGGAATGGAATTGCTTCCTACACCCAGCACCAGAATGTCAAGTGATGGTTGCAAATGGAGGAACTATAAATTTCTCTAGAAAATTCCATAATATCAAGCTAACCATGGGGGAATATGTATTGAATAGTCCAATTCTTTCCATTCCTATGGTAGGTGTTGATGTTGTACTAGGAGTACAATGGTTACAATATTTGGGGATTCGTAGCTTTTAATTTTCAAGAACTTTTCTTGAAATTTTTTTCGTAAGGAAAGGAAGTCGTAATTACGTGGGTATTGCGGTGGAAGCCAGGAAAGATAATAAGCTCTAATGTCATGACAAAGCTTCTAAAGAAAGAACAACGAGGCGTAATTGCACAATTGGCGCTCACTAGAAGTTCCAACATCAAAATCATCTATTTCTCGTGCATCTCCAAAAGTCTTGGACAATCATTCCAAGGTGTTTGAAACTCCCAAAGGACTCCCACCTATTCGTGATCATGATCATGCTATTCATTTGATTCCAGGAAATGTTCCTCCAAACATCAGGCCTTATAGATATCCTTATGTCCAAAAGAGCGAAATTGAACATATGATTGCAAAAATGTTAGAGGTTGGTATAATTCAACCTAGTCAAAGTTCTTTCTCTGCCCCAGTAGTATTGGCACACAAGAAATATGGATCATGGCGCATGTGTCCGAATTATAGGGAGCTCAATAAGCTCACTATTAAAGATAAATTTCCCATTCCTATGATTGATGAATTATTGGATGAATTACATGGAGCAATTTATTTTACCAAGTTGGATCTTCGTTCTGGATATCATCAAATTAGAATGAAGACTGAAGATATTCCGAAAACAGCATTTCGAACTCATGAGGGTCATTACGAATTTTTGGTCATGCCTTTTGGCCTTACCAATGCACCTTCTACATTTCCAGGGTTGATGAATTCCATTTTCAAACCCTTCCTTATAAAATTTGTGTTGGTATTTTTTTATGATATACTAATCTACAACAGGTCTTGGAAGGATCATGTTCAACATGTTGACAAGGTGCTCAAACTATTGGAGGAGAAACAATTATATGCAAAAACCTCCAAATGTTTCTTTGGAGTACAAGAGGTGGAATATCTGGGTCATATTGTATCTCAGGAGGGTGTTAAGGTATACCCTAACAAAATTAAAGCTATTAAGGAATGGAAAGTCCCCACAACCATAAAGCAGTTGCAAGGATTTCTCGGGTTAATAGGGTATTATCGCAAGTTTGTTAAGAATTATGGGAGAATAGCAGCACCTCTAACAACATTATTGAAGAAAGACGCATTTTCATGGACTCCTGAAGAAACTAAGGCCTTTGAACATCTTAAAGAGGCAATGCGCCTAGCATCAGTCTTAGCTACGCCAGACTTCACAAAAACCTTTATTGTGGAATGTGATGCCTCAGGAAATGGAATTTGTACTGTTTTAATGCAAGAAGGAAGACCCATTGCTTTTGAAAGTCGTCCAATCAAAGGAAAGTATTTACAGAAACCTATTTATGAGAAGGAAATGTTAGCAATACTGCATGCACTAAATAAATGGAGAACTTACCTAATGGGAAGACACTTCAAGGTAAAAACGATCATGATAGTCTTAAACATTTTTTGAACAAAGACTATCTTCTTTAAGAGCGAAGAAAATGGGTCACAAAGATGTTGGGTTATGACTTTGAAATAATCTACAAAAAAAGGAAGCTAAATGTTTTTGTAGATGCACTCTCAAGAAAGAATGCAGAGGTGGAAGCATTGCTTTGTGCCTTATCTATTATCCAACAAGATTGGATAACCGAAGCAAGGGATCAATGGAAGAAGGACGAAGAAGTGTGGACATTCATTCAAAAGTTGCATCAAGATCCTAGTACATCTGATACATTTAGTTGGAAAAATGATTCCTTATGGTACAAAGATCGCTTATATCTTTGTAAGAATTCTCAACTAAAACAAAATATTCTTTTGGAATTGCACACTTTTCCTTTAGGAGGACACTCAGAATTTCTAAAAACTTACCACAGGGTGAAGAAAGAATTTTTTGGGATGGCCTTAAATCTGATATTCAAAAGTTTGTGGCGGAATGTTTGGTTTGCCAGCAGAATAAAGTTGAGACAATTAAGACCTCGGGTCGTCTACAACTTTTATCCATTCCAAATCAACGTTGGGAGGAGATTTCAATGGATTCCCCGGGTCGTCTACAACCTTTATCCATTCCAAATCAACGTTGGGAGGAGATTTCAATGGATTTTATCACAGGTTTACCTAAGTCCAAAGGAAAGAGTGTCATCATGGTGGTAGTTGATAGACTTACCAAGTATGCACACTTTTGTGAATTATCTCATCCATTTAAAACAAGTACAGTTGCTACTACATTTATGGACACAATTCAAAAGCTACATGGAAACCCAAAGATTATTGTGAGCGACAGAGATCCCATTTTTACCGAAAATTTTTGGACAGTAGCTATTTTCTTGTTTGGGTACTCAATTAGCTCATAGCTCATCTTATCATCCTCAATCTGATGGTCAGCCTGAGATAGTGAATGTTTGGAAGGATATCTTCGTTGTTTTCGATCTCGATAAACAAACACAATGGGTCAAGTGGTTACCTCTAGCCGAATGGTGGTATAACACTTCCTTCCATACTACAGAAAAAATGACCCCATTTATGGCATTTTAGGGATATCATCCACCATCCATCACATTATATTTAAGAGAAAATATGAAGGTTCAAGCAGTAGAAAATCACATCGAGCATCAACAAGAAGTTCTCCAACTCTTAAAGGACAACCTGAATTTGGCACAAAATCGAATGAAACAACAGGCAGATCAACATCACAGCGAGAGAAGTTTAGATGTAGGAGACTGGGTATTTTTAGGCCTACAACCATACAAACAAATGTCCCTCAAGCAAGCTAAGAAGGATAATAAATTATCATCAAAGTACTATGGTCCATACAAGGTGTTGCAAAAGATTGGTACTATGGCATACAAATTGGAGCTTCCTGCTTCTTCGTGAGTGCATCCAATTTTCCATGTTTCATGCTTAAAGAAGTTTATAGGTGAAAATATTATAGTTCAAACAATATTGCCAGGACTTGATGAGGAAGGAAAAATCATATTGGAACCTGAAGCGGTCACGGAAACAGGAACTCGACAGCTACGAAATTGATCAATTTCAGAGTATCTCATCAAGTGGAAGAACTTACCCACTGAAGATTCTACATGGGAGGATGAGAATTTTATACAGAAGCACGCAGAGCTACTCAAGCGTTGAGGACAACACTTTTTTGAAGGAGAGGGGCATGTTAGGTCCCTATATTACTAGTATAGTCCGTTATTGTTGTTAGTGTAACCCCCTTATTGTTGTTATTGTACCCCTGTAACCCCCATATTGTTATTATTGTGCCCTTAAATTATTATTGTTAGGTCGGCTAGGATTACATTGTGGGCCCACTAGGATTACATTGTGGCCCCACAGACTCCTATATATAGAAAGGAGGTTTTGTAATTTGTATCATACAAGAATTGTTCATTCATGTAATGTATTGGAGGTTGCCCCCTCGAAGTGGCTTATCTCTAAGACGTTGATATCTCTTTTCTTCTATTTTTGGAGCTGGTTTCACAACATTCATGAGATTGGAAACTGGTCCTTCATGCAACAAGAAGTGCATAGTCAACATTGGAAGAGAAGGAATTCTTTTAGGTTTACATGACTCAAGCCAATCGGTATTGGGGGCAATGGATAGGACAAAAAATTCCATTTGGTCACAAGGTTGAGTTATATTTTGCTTTGAAAGATACCTCATGAACCTTACCATGTGATTGGTTGTGCAATGTGGATCCCCATCGAACATTGGCATATTCATCATGGATTTCAATGAGGGATATCTCCGGATCCATGTCATATCTATGGCGGGAATATATGTGGTCAAAATATTGTTGGGTTCTTAATGACATGGGAGTCGCTAGGGTGAATTAATTTCCTCGACAAATGCTTTCTTCACCCTACAAGCATTGACTTTAGAGATCAATGAAGAACAAGGACTTCATTCTTCCAATGGAGTCACCAAAAATGATATATCAATATTGTCGTATGGAAAACAAGACACACGTCTTGTCCCCGGCAACGATGCCAGAAATGTTACCACTCGAACCAGTAGGGGACCAAAAAGGGGTTCCTAAGAGGGCAACTGCTAAGTTAAGGGAAACAATGGAAACTTAGCCCACTGTCACCACGACTAAGGCTCCCTTCTCTTTACAGACTTTCACCGATGGGAGGAGACCTGATGTTTTAGGAAGCCATTTATATAGGGTATATCAACGAATATATGAGAAGTCATCACTTAGAGCTTTCCCTAGGATAGGATGAAGAATAGAACTTGCTTTCTTTTTAAGCAAGGGACATGATTTTCTAGGGAGAGGGGATGAGGATTGGAGGGTTGAGGGAGACGAATATGACTTGTAAAGGAGTTTCTCAATCCCTAAAAACCCTTGGGAACTTGGATTCTCGAGTAGTCCTTGATAAATAGTCTTTGGTGAAAAACAAGACCACACGAGGCCAAGTGGACCTAGCCTAGGTTAGGGGATGGATTTTGGCAACCAACGATATTCTTAACCTCGCCAAGGTGAGGGGAAAAGATCAAAAAAGAATTTTCACCCAAAGATGTTAAATTGATCCTATTAGGTACTAGCCTTAGGAACCCCAGGGAAAAATTTGATCTTAGAGCTAGGGCTTGGGATATCTCGAGATTCCACCGTTGGATTTCCTTCAAATTTGGAGGAGATCTAGGGGACCCACCAGCATAGTAGATCCTAGGAGATCGAAGTTTTTCTATGGTCAGTTTCTCGAGAAATTGATGCCCTAGGTGACCTAATGAGGCTAGACCCAAGAGAGGGAGGAAAAAGGTGAAAATTGGGTTGAAATGTTCACCCTTTGATGGACCAGTGCCTAATTTCACTTGGGGATATGGAGTTAAGGAATATTGTGAAGACAAATTTTGTTTCTTTCTCAATGAGGCTCCAAAAGTCAACTTCGTCCAATGTTAGAGGCAAGAGAAGAAAAGTGACTTTAAATCATTTACACTTTGTTACAAATGGTGAAGGCTTATCAAGATAAAACGATCTCTAGGACATTTCATTCATCCAACATGGCCTATACATAGAATAACCTAAATAGACACATAATTCCACATTAAACACATGCATCAATTAGCCCTAATTATAGTGAGGTTCCAATGTATGCAGCAAAATGAAAAATAGTGTTAAATGTGCACTTACATGTTAGAGAGTATATCCAACCAGCATCACATTTGAAATATAAGAAACTCCAAGATAGAAAAGAACCCAATCCATAAATCAAAATTCATCCATCATCCAAAAATATCCACCAAGGAAAAAATGCGAAGTTCTCTAATGAGAGAGAGATCCCAATTCAAGTGATGATACAAATGAATCCATCCAACTCCTATTTCTACACCAATTAGGAGTTCTAATTACCTAATGGGCCTACATTAGCCCCTAAAAATAAAATAATGTGCAAATTAACTAACTTTTGGTGACAAACCGACCAAAATAGCTCACAAATGAAATAATAGGCCTCTCAAGAGGTCAAATAATAATCTATGCATGTTGTAGGGCCCTCCAAGAGGCCTGGTGAGGTCCATAAGTGCCATAATGATGAATAGAATCCTCAAAAGTGATAGACATGGGGGTGGCCTCTTGTTCTCCAAACAATAAACTTGTGGTGCTCCCGTTGGGTGTGGGGGCACACCAATGACCTCATGGGTCTCCATATGGGTTGAAGATGCCTGTACACCATCTGTAAGGGCTCAGATGATGGAATTAATGCTTCCATGTCATCGTAGAATTCCTAGGACACCTGCCATGTGTGTGGTGCACCTGTGGGGCCAGTTGGGCATAGTGTACCAAATGCATCTTCTTCATTCAAAAGGTGGATCTCTAGCAATCTCTGAACATCTCTAAAGATCCATGGAGTGTTGTCTACTGTTGTGGAGACCCATAGCTTTCTACACACACCCTATATGTGCCAATGTAGCCCTCTGGAAGGTTAGGACCACATATAGGGAGACCAAACCCAAATGGACACCATCTGCAATCTTGTAGAATATACAAGGCGTCCCCTAGCCTTCTAGTACAACAATTCATGAAAATAATTGGGTAAAAGAGTTTACAAACCATGGACAAAAGGTGGACACTCCATAATTGCATGCCTTTCCATAGTGGGCGATAGCATGTGCTAATGTCTCCAAGTTCCAAAGGGTGTTAGCCATGTACCTTATTAGGTGGTTTCTACCTTTAGAGGGGATAGTATGTCCAAGGTACATCCGTCAAATGGTGGTGGCATGTGATAAAGAGGTGAAATGGGGTAGGGAATGATAACGACAACCCTGGGTGGCATATCGTGGCACAAGGGTAGCTAGAAAAAGAGAAACCCACACCTGGATATATAATGTGTAGGAGGGAGCAATCGTGGTACATGAGGTGCCCCAACCTTGATTTTTCCACCCTTCTTTATATACTTTTTGTCTGTTATGATCTTTCTTTGATTAACTACTTGGGACTCAAAGGACAAGAGCATGATGTGTAAGATATAACAATGATTACCCCCTTTGTGATAGGGCAGTTCATTGCCCTCCGAAAGTTGGGACAAGCATGGGTTCTTGAATGATAAAGGATGCCCATCTAGGGCCTATGGAACCAGGGTGATGGCCATCACTGTGGGGTAGAACTCATGTATTGCTTGTTGCCCACATGCTAATTATGTTTGTCCCAACCATATTTTGTATCTTGTAGTACATTTTCTTGTTGAATGTGGCCATTTGTGCTTTCACTTTTCTTTTTAGCCGCTTCAACCTCCGAGGCATCGTTCCAAGCCTGACCCAAGGTGGGGGCAAGGGAATGGGGAGGCTAACCCTATGTGGACTCAGGTGGGAGAGATGATGAATGGGGGTATAGTGAATGGAAGGGGAGTACTATATGTGATAAGGGAGCGAGACCAAGCAACCAAAGTCATGGTTTCCCAAATAGTACCGCCCTAAAACCAAATGGTCAGTAAAGGAGATCCCACGGGACTAAAACCCAAGGGTAACATTTGTTAGTGTCAGTATTGGTATACTTCCACCAGGGATCAAAACACATTTGCATGTGCATCTTAGGTGTCCCATACCGAATAAATTTTTTATCATTTCGTTAGGTCATGAAATAAATTTGCTCCACCGGTGGTTGTCCTTGTCAAATAAACTTTTTTTCCCTCCAAGATTCATATTGTTGACCCATTTCCATGTCCCTTTGAGCATAAGAAACCTATGAAAATGCTCTGTTTTACTTGAAAATCTTTAAATCAAAATTCCATTCAAAATTAGGTCAAAATCAGTGTCATTAGGTCATTAGGGTTTTGCATTTTTCAAGGTTTTTCCTTCATTTCGATGAGGTCAGCACACATATATGAGGGATTGAACAAAGATGATCATGATGGTTTCATTATGTTTTAAAGATTTGTATTTTCATTTTCAAGACTTTTTTCATCAAAATTGTCATTTTGATAAAAAGTCACTTATGTAATTTATTTTATTTTTTCTAATGTAATTTTATGCTACTATATGTAATAATTAATCCCAAGCTGTCAAAGTGAAAATGTCAAACCTCAGTGAGCAAAAGAAAAGCTAACTCCAGATTGATCTAACCTGTAAATGAAAAAGTGCAAAAGAGTATCAGTGAGAAAAGGAAGAAGACTTCAAAAACATTAGAAAGTGGGTTTTTCAAGTCAAATTAACTCCACATGCCTATGAAAGCTCATCAAACACTTCAAAAGAGTCATTGTTGCCTTTCAAAAGATTATAAGCATTCAACAAGGAAGAATTTGTGAGTTTTCGAGTGAAATTGTGCTAATTTTTCTTAGCGCTGCGCATTCAGCACTTGGCGCTGCGCGTTTGCATCGGCGCTGTGCGCCTGGAGATCGACGTTGCGCCCTTGCCCGAGATTTTCAACTCATTTTTTGAAGGCGCTGTGCGCCTGTAGCCTGGCGCTACGCCTTTGCAGAGGCGCTGCACGCCTAGCCAGAGAAGGCTGTGGAGTGTTCCAACAATCCAAAACACTTCAAAATTTCTTCAAATTTCCTCCAAAAGTCCCCCAAGCATTTATAAAGTGGTAAGTGCATACCATAACCCATTTTTTAAGTTATTTGGTCATTCTTAAATGAATTAAAGAGGAAACCTAAGGAAACCCTAATTACTAGCTTGTGATCATTGAGTTTACCCTTGTTTCATCTTCCTAAAAGAAAAATCAGTCATAAACAAGGCAATTATATTGATTAATGGTTTTCATTCATCTAGTTTGTCCCTACACACATTTCCTTTCATTCATTCCCGTCACTCACACTCATTCCCTTCACCTTCAAAGCTAATCATTTCATCCCCTTCCCCTCATCTCATTTCAATTACACCCTAGGGTTTCACAAATCAAAATTTGAGATGTCAGAAAAAGAAGACAGTGGCATAGTTGGTGAGGCACCAATGCCAAGGAGAAATGACCATAAGGGAGGGAAGATAAACAGGTTTGAACCCATCACCACAAGGGAACTCATGGCCTCTCCTCTCACTATTTCTTGCTTTAAGCATGTGGGTTGTTTTGACCTTTGTGGGAGAGTGCAGCAAGTTCAAAATCACCTGGAATTAACAAGACTATTCATCATCAATCTACATGACAAGCAGGTCAATCTTGTCGGGGTTACTTTTGAGATGTCTACCAATGCCATTGCAGTTGCTACAGGTATACCTAGTGTGGGAGAGAGGTGGTTTAAACAAGCAAATTTGGACAAGAGTTATTTTGAACCATACCTCAAACCTAGGTATAAAGATCACAACAAGTCAATTTTCCCTTTTTCCCATCTCCTTGACCGGTATGTGCCCATGATGAGGATAATAATGAAGTATTTCACTTGTGAGGGAAGGTTTCCCACCTCTACTCATACCATATCCATCTTCTTATGCATTTCACTAGAGTTAGGATGTTGCATTTGCCTTATTATCTTTTCCGCAGTATTGACAAGATGGCCTACATTGTGCAAAAGAGAGATTACAATCAGTGAATGCAGAGCCTATTTCATCATTCACTCATCAAGATGGTGGTTATGCATCAGCTCTAGCAGAAAAACATTCCGTGGGATGCATTCATTGCTTTAAGTTTTCACTATCGCACCTATTCATCATGAGCAGAATGTTCCTTCATCATCTCATCCTCCCGTATCCACTTCTCCATCACATCCCGTTGCTCATACATCTCCATCCACTCACATCCACTCACCTCATGTTGATCCTTCCTCATCACCTTTCCACAACCCTTCACTATCATATCATGATACCAGAGCATCAAGCAGTGGAAGAGACATTGGGGCAGTTGGCACTAAAATGATTGACATTGAGCCATTTCCTTTAACATATCAAAGAGGCCACAGGCATGTGTTTGCTTCGCTTGGTGTGAAAGGGGCCATGCCTTCTTCATCAGCAAAACAGGTAGACAAGGGCAAGGAAAAGGCTACAGAGCATATCACTATTAAGGAGGAGGGCAAACATGAGACTGAGCACTAGTTTCAGGTGATTGACCTTGATGATGAGGATGAGGTTAGAATCACAAATGTGCATTGATCAGAGGCAAGGATGCCAAGATTAGTGAGCTTCAAGCTAATCTTGGTAGAGCAAAGAATGTGATTAACTTTCTTGAGCTAGAGAATCAGCAGTTGGAGACAAAGCAGACCATCAGTGAGATCAAGGTTATCAGAGCTCAGAGAGAGGCAGGAAAGACCAAAGCCTTGCTAGATGAGACCTTGGGAAGATTTGATGACAGTGATGATGAGGAAGATCAGCTTCCTAGACAGAGACCGAAGACCATTGGACTGAAGAGGGCTTTAGCCCGAGAAAGGCAAAAAGAGGTAGAATTGGTGGAGCAGCTTACTCCAAGAGAACTGCTTGCCATAGAGATTGATGGAGACAGAGAGTCTTGGCTTGAGAGAGCCAATTTGCATCTGGAGGGCCTGTTAGAGAAGGAAAAGAGGGACAATGATATCCAGAGGAAGATGGCGAAGCATTATGCCATGAGAAACAGGATTGCAAGGGCCAAGCTCAAATGTTCCCATGCAAAGATTCAGGCTTTGATAGAGTCAAACGAGAAGGAGAAGTTGAATATTCTCGCTGAGGTGTCCCTCCAGGGCTCCAAACCTTGATTAGCAAAGAAAATTCCAATTTTGGCACTTTGGTGCAAATTTTGATTTTTGGGATAGTTTAGAATGCAGAAATTGTGCTAAACGCCCAGCGCCAGCTCTTTTTTGGGCCATCCAAATGGAAAAAGGTCAGCATATTCATGTTCATAATGACAAGTACATCAACCTTAGAAAGTTTCAAGAGATTTGGAGCAGAACTGGTCCTTCAAAAAGGCCAAAAACTATCAAAAAATCATGATTCTGCCCTCTTTTTGGCCTTGGCGCTGCGCGTTTAGCAGTAATGGGAAAACATGATTTTGATAGGGCAGATGGACACCATTTTGGAAAGTGAAAGCATATTTGGAAAGTAGACAGGACAGGCTTTCCAATGAGCTATCATGAGATTTATTTGGACGAGGGGAAGGCCTCCAAAAGTGGCTCACAAAACAGGTCAAATTTTCTATCTTGGCGCTGCGCGTTTACCAAAAAATTCACAGTTTGACTAGTTTCAGTAAATTTTGAAGTTTCACCTCTAAGGTAAATTTCACTTGGGTAAATGAGTAGTTACCATTGTAAAAATCATGTTTTACCTTTTACCTAAGGTAGATACATTAGGTAAATCATTATTTTGAAGTCAAATGTATATGTTCTAAAAGTTAGGAATGAGTTACTCTGCTCTTCCTAGTCTCTAGCAATCAGTTCAATTTTTGGTGCAACAACTCCCTCGCCTCATGGATTCGACCCCTAAGAATGAGAGGAAGTTGTTTTGAGTCTATAAGTTGTACTTTTTCAATCTTTGTAAGGGTTGGCATGAGTTGGAGAGATTGTATTGCTCAAGTATCATTCTGGCTTGGACATCAATGGAAATTTACAGCTATTTTCTTGGGATCCCTGTGGTACGAGTTTAAACATTGTTTCTTCTCTGTGATTGATTTGTTAGAATGTATTGTTAATTCATAAGCCATTTCACATCTATAATATACTTGATTTCATGTTTGAAAGACATAATTCATATTTAGTTATGCTCTGTTTTGGGAAATTAAGTATAATGTGTTCATTTGCTTCAGTTTAAGGAAAATACATTTAATATGCTTTCCTTAGCTCCTCACCAGTCTTTCCATCTCATTTAATCCTCTTTGAATGTTTAAACCTTTTACCTACCTTGCCCCATCAAGAAGACTGCGATTTCATTCTTTTGGCCCTGATCTATTCCCTTGACCTAATTCCTATTCAGTGAGCCCAACCCTAAAATCAAAATCAAAACCCCCTGTACTCCCTAACTAGCCTAAAATCCTTTCTATCCAGCCCTCTTGGCTGTAATTTTATCGAGAGATCCCTCTCCGATTTGGTAGGGCTAGATACCAAATCCAAAGATTGGTTTGAGGTTACCTCAGGATTGCCTACCTCAACCTTAGAATCAATCTGAGCATTAACAACATCCAAAAGAGGTCAAGAGGACAAAAGCACAAACTAAGCCCACTCTTTCTGCTGAATCCCCCAATCAATCCATGCCTAGGAGTGTCCATGATAAATAATCCCAATACTCAATTACCAAATGACAAGACATACCTTTAGGTTCGAGAGGCCCACCTTCAAACATACGATCAATACAGATGGGTAAGGGATCACATGGCTGGCTCAGGTGGTGGATAAATGGCACAGCGAGCTAGTTGAGTGCTGCAAGGGGTTGCTGGCTCCTGGTTGAGGTCCATCATGGAGAAAAAATTTCTCCTAGGGATATTACCCGTGAATTGGTGAGTAACAAGCACCACATCCCAAACATCATTCTTCATGATTGAATCATACTCATTCATCATATCTTTCCAAACCTGGTGCTTTACGACTTCTTGAAATGTGCAAGGTTCAACTTGAACAATAGTACTCATAGAAGCCAAATAACCTTTATACCAGTTCGGCTTGTTACTTTCACGAAATGTCCCTCTTGGAGCAATATGTCTTTCAGCATCTTCGAGAGTATCTTCGAGCCATAGTGGATGTTTCCTTAAGGTAGAGGTATCACCAGGAGGTGGATCAATAGGATCCATCGGGCCTTCAACATCGAGCATAGCCTCATCTTTCGAAGGTTCATCCTATCTTTTGGCAACATCATCGTCCTTCCTTGGCATAGGGAGATCTTTGGCTTTCCCAAGGGCAATATCTTCATCAAAGGTGACATCACAGCTTACTTCCACATCTCTTTGACTAGACACATAGATTCTATATGCCTTTGAATTTTCACTATAGCCGACGAATGTGCCTTTCTTCCCAAAAGCTTCCAATTTATTTCTTTTCTCTTTAGGCACATGAAAATATACCAGACAACCAAAGATTCTAAAATGAGAAACATTAGGTTTCTTACCAGTGAAGACTTCTTCGGGTGACTTGAAATCCAATGCTTGATGAGGGCTCCTATTTTGAACATATACGACAGTGTTGGAAACTTCTCCCCACAAGAATTTCAGTAGACCTTGATCATGGAGCATGGCATGGGTGCCTTCCATGATTGTTCGATTCTTCCTTTTAGCAACTCCATTATGCTCAGGAGTGTATGGAACAATTGTTTCCCTCTTAATGCCAACCTCTCTGCAAAATTCATTGAATTCATTTGATTTATATTTGGTTCCATTGTCGGTCCTCAATATCTTGATCTTCTTTCCAGTTTGATTCTGCACCAATGCTTTGAAGGAACGAAACCATTTGAATACTTCATCCTTCCTCTTCAAGAAATAGATCCATGTTTTGTGTGAGAAGTCATCCTCAAAGATTGCATAATATGTGTATCCTCCCAATGAGGTTACAGACAAGGCACCAAATAGGTCGGAATGGACCAATTGAAGAATATCGGTTGTCTGCCTTTCACTAGAAGGGAATGGTCCCTTTGTATGTTTCCCAGCTGCACATCCCTGACAAACTCCTTCATGGTTCATATTAAATTTCGACATCCTTGTGACCATCTTCCTTACCCCAGGTAAGGCTTTGTAATGTAAGTGGTCAAATCTCCGATGCCATAATTCACATTGAAGAGAAGTATCACTCGCCAAATCTCCCAAAGGACTTCCTCCAATTTGACAAAGACCATCAACCCTAAAGTCAAGAGTAAATGCATCTTTAGGATTTCTTTGCAAAATACGTACCTTTCCATCAATGAATGAAACCTTGAAGCCTTTATCTTCCATCACTGAAAGAAACACCAAGTCCTTCAAATCGAGCACATACAACACTTCTTGTAGATGTATGGTTTGACTTTGATTCAAGTGAAGAGTGACATTACCTATCCCTTTCACGGGGTAGATGGCGTTATCTCCAAGTATGATCTTTAGATTAGTCTTCTTTTCAACAAAATTTGAAAGGGCCTCCTTGTATCCAGTGAAGTGCCTTAAGGCTCCACTATCAATCAACCAGGGATCCAAAGTATCCGGGGAAGAGGTAGTAGATAGAGCGGAAATAAGATAAAACTCATCTTGTTTTTCGACAACATTACTTTCATCAGACCTGGCATTTCTTGTCCGAACTAGCATTGGGATCCAGGCGAGACTACCTATCACTTCCCAAGTATGCCGATTAACTACGACCTGGAGGGTACAGTTGACCTAGCAGTTGAGCGTGCACATTCACTAGGGGAGTTTCAGCCATCACTTGTGTCCAACCAGTTTAGGTACAAACTTCTTGAGTTGTCTTGGTACGAGGATTGTACACAAGATCACGAGATGATCGACATACTCTAGCAGGAGTTTGACAGAGGAGGGGGCATTGGTAGGGCACCAGACAGTGCCTTGTATGGAGCTGGGGATTCTTCACATTTGTGTGGGGCACGAAGGACACGGAGGAGCAGAGAAGGATTGGCATCGCTACTGATACCTAGGGAGATTCACTTCTTGGGTCGCTTAGGGAGGATTTGGAAGGGAGATCCATTCATTGGAGAGTATGGTGATGCGGCAATGGATGTGATGGTATCGATCGAGTATGGGCCGATGCATATGGATACAGCCTTAGGCCATCACACCCTGGGACGTGTAGGAGCATCCATCATTGGGCAGTTGTCTATAGATGGGCATGGAGATGCATGGGGGTTTGTTGTAGTATGTCAGACTACGTTGTGGAGTAGGAGTACTTCCCATCCCATTGAGTACATGCGGGGAGTGACAGGTGCAGCGACGCAGGATGGACACATGACAGTACAGGACGGTATAGTTGTTATTGGGGGTATCCATTGGTGTACAGGGGCAGGTTGTGGTATACAGTGGCAGGTCGAGGAGTGATGTGATACTTGGTGGTATGCAGTGACACATGATGCAGAGTAGTGGGCTCTTGGAGCGTTGCCTCCAAAGAGACATATGGACAAGAGTAGTAGGTGCACCATGGGATGCAACTGACCTAGGATCGATGAGGATTTTGTTGAGCATTTGGAGATGCCACATTTAGCAGAGATAGGGTTACGAGGGTGTTATCAGTAGATTTGAGGTAGAGAGAGTGTCATCTGGAGGATTACTCTTGAGCATTCAGGTAGACTCTTGGTCACACCCTTTGGGACATACCTACCCATCATCCTCTAGTGTTGCTTATGGTCGCGGAGTGTTTGGTTGGTGCCCCTTGACACTCTCCATTCAGGCAGCAGGGCATGGGAGGCTCACCCTAGACAGTTTGATGAGATACCGCGTGTCATGAGTCGAGAGGAGACTCTCCAATTGAGACACTTGGTAGGTGCACGAGTTGACGGGTCCAGGCTTAGGGATGGCATGGTTGATTGCTAAGGTAGCATATGTTCCAGCCCTGGGCTCACATTTGAGGTACGGTGGATGGTAGACTTCGCCGACAGGAGGGTACCCAGACTCCGAGCAATATCCAGGTGTATCAGTGGTAGATGGGATAGCGGATATCACGACGTGGTCTGGCAGAAGTAGGGCAGGTACGCATGTGTGAGACAGACTCCTAATACTAGGGGTCCACCCAGGGGATACATACAAGGGTTAGAGATGAGGGCTAGATGGGTTCTAGCAGATAGCAGCGCTACACAGCGACATCCCGCGGGGAGTGGGAGTTGTGAGTTCCCAGTATGGTTGGGGGATCCAGGGGTCTGTTGGGCAGGTGGATCACTCAACTTTGTGATGAGCAGGGACAAAGCAGACGGTGATCCAGTCCACCTCGAGTTTGACACGTGGGGGAGCACTGAGACCTCTTGCAAGACGAGGCAGACTTATCATGTTGTTGCTCAGGGTCATGATCGACAGTGGAGGGGTAGATATCAGCATCATGGAGATGCCCAGTCAGGATGATCTTTGTGCCTTCACAGATTTTTCGCCACAAGGCCCCAGGAGAGATGGATACAATTTGCGCACGATGGGGGGTATCTTGTAGTCAGAGTGGCGCAGCGACAACATGGTGGCACCTCTACGAGATTAGCAGGGGACCCAGGCATTATAGCTCTACACAACTCGATAACCTCTAGGGGTGAGTTGTATACTACATAGGGAGATCATGTAGATCTTCCATTGGGCTTTAGCGAGTCACTGATGGAGTGAGGGACTTCGTTAGTATGGCAGGTTGGTCAGCAGGATGATAGCAAGAGTGGCTCATGTGAGCGAGACGCTATCTCTGTAGAGATTAGGCGGTATCTTCGAGGGTTTACTCTTGGAGTGCGTGGGATAGACTCCTTGGTAGGGAAATTTCATGAGGAGTTGGGCATAGTGCCACATTATCATGATTCCCTACTCACTGATGATGTTTAGAGGGCTTTTACTACTTGTTCCTGGCAGGATGGTGAGTGGAGCAGGGGGAGCTTCATGTTGGACATGATGGCTTGGGATCCGGGCATTGAAGGATCCCTTCATATCTGGGGGATGCAGAGGTCAGGGATGATTCAGTGGCGCATCTAGGACCCTGGCACAACTTCACAGTGACAATGGTGACCGTTAGCTAGAGAGGATGCTTGTTCAGCCATTTCTTGAGGACAAGCAATTTTTGGCAGGGAGGACTATAATATCCCCAAATTAGCAGTCAGCTAATTGAGATATCAATTTTGATTAATTTTGGCAAATCCTAATGTTGGGTGGAAATAAAGTGGGTAGGGGAACCACAATTAATAATTAGGCCAAATAAAGTCTTTTCCTAAAGTCCCTACGGAAAAATTGAGACTCTACTGGTGGGGTCGAGTTGGCCTTAGGTGGTAACGTAGAAGAGGCACAAAAAGGACAACGTGAGATTGGCTAGAGGAAAGCAGCATGTGATTGGCCAAGGAGAGGCAGCGCAAGTCAAGGTGGTGTGAAAGTTTCAAAACAAAAACCCTACTGCAGTGTTTTGATCTACTTCACCCACTTGTTTGATTAATTAACAAGTTATTAATCTGAAGTATTCAGAAAAACATTAAAGAAAATACAAACTACAGCCTACACATCTACAGATCATTTAGTGAACATCACGCACATGTGACAAAATTACACACATTTTTCGGACAAATGTCCCTGGAAAAACCCAATGTGGGAAAACCGGTCCAACAGCTCTATAGGGTTTTCTTATTATGCAGAATCTGAATACAGTTATATAGGCACCAGAAACGGTCTACCTTACAAAGAAATTACAAGGCAGTTGTACCTTTCACTCGGAGACAGAAAGTATGGTTGATCCAACCCTCTCCGGGGAATTACGAATTCAAGCCCTTTCTGGCCCACTGGAACCCTCAACGTTGCCTTTGCAACCTCTGCGTCCGCCTCTACTGGCCAGCGTACCAACTACCTCAACCTGATTGGTGTTGCGCTGCCCCTGCTCTGCACTGGCTAGCTCTACGTCACCCTGGCTGGGCTTACGTAGCCTCTGCGCATTCCTCTGCATGGTGCTGGCTGGAATGCGTCATCCTGCCTGGCCTCTGCGCTGCCTGGTACAAGTTGCCTCTCTGTTGCTGTATTCTCGGCCTCAGATCAGATCATCCCCTACCAATCTTTGCCCCTCACTGCACTGCAAATTCACTTCGAATTCCTCAGCAAACCTTGCCCCAGAAATTCGACTTAGCTTCAGTGCTCTGCAATGTGTGTGTGTGTGTGTGTCCTCCAACTAACCCCAAGCCTTTCCTTTATACTTTTCTTGTTGGAAAAACAACGGTCGTGATCTAATCTCTTATCAATGGCTGAGATTAAAAGAAAGCTTGATCCATGTCACTTAAACATTTCATCACATGTCTAATTTAATTCACCTTAATTTTTCAATTTCCCTGAGTTAGACTTAGGGTCACCATTAAAAAATTTGATTATTTGAATAATTATTACACCGAATAAAATTTCTCCAAACGCTTTCTGGGTCTTAGAGATCTTGTGTGTCTTAGCCCCTCTACAAAGCTTCGGAGCTAGAACACACTCGATGCTACGCCAAAATCTCAACACTCCCTCTTAGCAAGGAGTGTGCTCTAGCAATACTTCCACACTGAAGCATCACCTGATCTCGGCATCGGTCTTTGCGTTGCTGATGCTTGGCCTGCTGCCCTCCATCCACTGCGTTGTTGCCACTATACTACTGCCCATGTCACTGCCACTGACACTACCACATCTGTACTACAATTCCCTCTCAAATTGTTGCGTCATGCTGCCCATAGCACTGCCACTACTAACTGCTACACTGCAACTCAGTTGCTGAGAAGTAAGCAACAGAAGGACTACCACCCAATCATTGACAGACAAGTCAGTCGCGCTGCATCTTATCATTAAAGCTCCCTCAGTTGTTGCACTGCGCTCTCTCTAGAGCCACTGCGCTGCTGTTGCTCTGCACTGCGTAAGCACTGCCCCTCTGCGCTGCTGAAGTCCCATCAACCTCTATGCTACTGTTTCTAAGTTGTTGTTGCCACTACACTGCGTTGTTGCTTCTACACTGCCTCTACTTCACTGTGATCTTCTACACCCACCTCCAGTGTCCCAGCATTGCCTCTACTTCACTGTGATCTTCTGCACCCACTGCTCTAGTCATCCTGCTACTGTCTTAAGGCTCCTGTAGCTCGTAAGTGATCCAAGAGTCTGGGCACTACAAGGATCCTGCCTTCCATCTATAGTTGCTCTACAGATCAATGTCACCCCACCTCTTCTCTCGAGGTACATGAGCGCCCATAGCCACATCATCCTCACTACCACTGTCCCCTCTTAGGACAAGTGTTGGCGAAACGTCCAAGTTCGCCACATTTAAAGCACTGGACCTTTGATAGGCCCCTCTTCTTCTTCCCTTGTTGTCGTTGTTCTTTTGATGCAAGGGTTGCGTCCACTTCTTCCTCCTTCTTCACTTTGCTACTTCTGCTGCTGAATTCCCCCTTGGTCATCCGTCAAATCTCCTCCTGTCGAAGGATGGCCCACATGTCACCCCAATTAGGGAGTTGTGCTCTGCCCAAAATGCTTTGGACAAAGGTCTCCCACTCATCAGTGACAGCATTCAGGGTTGTCCTTACTAAGAGTCCTTCATCCAGAGTTGACTCCATGGCAATTAACTGATCTCGGATAGTCTGCAACCTAGAGAGGAATGGATCGATCTCTTCCCATTTGTGCATCTGGAACATCCTCATTTGGTTCTCCAAAATCATCTTACGTTGGATGGAGCTCCCCTGATGCAGCATGGCCAGAGTTGTCCACGCCTCATTTGTCGTCTTCTCGGCAATGTGTGGGACCACGTGATCTTTCACCCCATCCATGATCAAGCGCTTTGCCAGCGCCTGATTCTCGTTAAACTTCTGCAGAGCGTTCGCATCGGCCGGCACAACTACGACATTTTCTGCGTGTTCCCTGATGTCATACTCCTCCAGGACTGACAGGATTTTGGCCTTCTAGTTCGCGAAGTTGGACACACCATCCAACCTATCCTGATAACGCACTCCGTATGGGGCCATCTAGCTCAAATCTGTTGAAACAGGTAATCCTCTCCCTCTTCCTGCTGCAACACTCAAAAGGACACTAGATCTGGGTGTCTTGGTGATAGTAACCCTCTAAAGTAGTTGGTCCCTCTGACAACTGATTTCCCTCCTGGAAACCCTCTGCCAAATCACCTTAATCATTCCTCTACGATTACCCTCCTAATCGAATCTCAGATTTGTTTGGCACAAATCTGTTGAGCAACTGTTCTCCTCCCGCTCGTCACCTTTGCTAGGCACTATTCTGCACCGATAGAACATGTGGCACGCCAGCAACTTCTGAAGATCAGACGCTATACTTCTAGACTTTGGAAAACTCCACAACAATTCTCCACACGGACTGCGTCATCCTCCTGGTGTTATGTCAGCCTCTGCGTGAGAAAACTGGCTTAGCGTAGCCCTTGTGCAGCGAAGGCTGCCCCTGCGTCACTCTGGAAGGCTCTGCGCTGCCTTTGCGTCATTCAGACAGCTCTACATCCCTCCTCGTGCTGCGTTGCCTTCTTCTGGATCTCTGTTGCTTCAGCTGCTCTTCGTGTAGCAATTATCTTCAGTCGCTCTACTGGTGGATCAGCTTGATTTGCAATGCTCTGATACCATGTGAAAGTTTCAAAACAGAAACCCTACTGCAGTGTCCTTATCTACTTCACCTACTTGTTTGATTAATTAACAAGTTATTAATCTGAAGTATTCAGAAAGGCATCAAAGAAAATACAAACTGCAGCCTACACATCTACAAATCATTTACTGAACAACACACACATGACAAAATTACACAGATTTTTCGAACAAATGTCCCCAGAAAAACCCAATGCGGGAAAACCGGTGCAACTACTCTAGAGGGTTTTATTATTATGCAGAATCTAAATACAGTTTTATAGGCACCAGAAACAGTCTACCTTACAAAGAAATTACATGGCAGTTGTACCTTTCACTTGAAGACAGAAAATATGGCTGATCCAACCCTCTCCGGGGAATTACGAATTCGAGCCCTTTCTGGCCCACTAGAACCCTCAACGCTGCCTCTGCAACCTCTACATCAGCCCCTACTGGCCAGCGTACCCACTGCGTCACCCTAACTAGTGTGGTGCTGCCTTGGTTGGGTCTGCGTCACCCTAGCTGGTGCTGTGTTGCCGCTACGTTGCGCTCGCTGGGTCTACATCACCCTAGCTGGGCTTACGCAGCGTTCTGCGTGGTGTTGGTTGGATTGCGTCCTCCTAGCTGGCCTCTGCACTGCTCGATACAAGTTGACTCTCTGTTGTTGTATTCTCGGCCTCGAATCAAATCATCCCTTGCCGATCTCTGCCCCTCACTGCATTGCAAACTCACTTCGAATTCCTCAGTAAACCCCGCCCCAAAAATTCGACTTAGCTTCAATGCTCTGCAAAGTGTGTGTGTGTCTCCTCCAACTGACCCCAAGCCTTTTCTTTATACTTTTCTCGTTGGGAAACCAACGACCATGATCTAATCTCTTATCAATAGCTGAGATTAAAAGAAAGCTTGATCCACGTCACTTAGAACATTTCATCACGTGTAATTTAATTCACTTTAATTTTTCAATTTTCCTATGTTAGACTTAGGGTTCCCATTAAAAAATTTAATTATTTGAATATCTATTACACTAGATGAAATTTCTCCAAACGCTTTCTAGGTCTTGGAGATCTCGTGTGTCTTAGCCCCTCCACAAAGTTTCAGAGCTAGAGCAAACCTGATGCTACCCCAAAATCTCAATAGGTGGGACCCAAGGCATACATTGGGCCTCAATGGATAGAAGGAAGAAGGGAAGGCTCATTCGGCATTCATTCATTCAACTATTTTCTTCTTGTCGTTTTGACAAAGCACGCTTGAGCCGAAGAGCCAAGTCTGCAGTGTTGTTTAGCACACGAGATCTTCAAGCAGAGATCTCAACCTCTGCCTCGCGGGACTTCGAGTGCCCGCTCAGGAGAGGAGTTTCACCTTTTGTGAGGGTATTTTCCATCAGCAACATCAGGAGGAAGCGTAGCCATTTCTGGACCACGCAGAGTTGCAGACTACGTAGTGGACGCAGTGTAGTGTAGAGTTTGTGCCGGGAGGTTGGAAAGAAGGGAATTCACACCAGGAGATTTGGAGGAGAGGCTAGCCACCTCCTACCAGGGATTATTGCAACATTCCGGAGGCATTTTCCAACAGTCCCTTCTAGTGGTTCGATTTCCCCAGTTGTTTATTGAACCAAGCCCAAGAGGGCCAATTTCCGAGGTTAAGCTTTGGGCGAATCCTTTCTAGGTTTTTCTGGCTTCATTTCATGTATTTTTAATGGTGTTTTCCATTTTGCTGTAGATGTTGTCTATTTGCACTTTATTTACTGTTAATCCCCATTTGGGGATATTACATCTGCTTTGCGCTGCTCAAAATATGGCACTGCTACCTACTGCACTATCACTCCACCACTCCTCGGCTCTCACTAAAACTCCTCCATCCCATCACTGTTGATTATGGGTTCCTGTAGCAAGGTAATGATCCATGTGGTGGGCTCCTCAAGGATCCTGCCCAACTAAAGTTCAAGGCGAACTACAGTTCTATGTCACCCCACTTCTTACCAAGAAAAGCATGGGCACTCATAGAAAACTCATCCTACTCAATATTTGCAGCTGCAATTGTCGGATCATGCTTTTCATCCTTGCCTTTTTTCTTCAAAGGACGTTGTGATGCAAAGTGGCCCATCTCACCACATCTGGAACATTTCACCTTCGATACATCTCTCTT
The DNA here is from genome assembly GCA_034641835.2 of Pinus albicaulis. NCBI lineage: Eukaryota > Viridiplantae > Streptophyta > Pinopsida > Pinales > Pinaceae > Pinus > Pinus albicaulis. The sequence continues at coordinate 1,072,710,448 of CM076577.1, forward strand.
CTATCTCCGTTGCCCTTGTTGCCCTTTCGATGCAAGCGCTGCATTCTCCTCCTCCTCCAAAGTCTTTGATCCACTACCATTGTTGCCATCAAGCTTGCACTTGACTAGATCTCTCCTCGGCTCTTCCTCCTAAAGTGTTGCCCACATCTACTCGCAACTAGAAAGCGTAGCCCTACCCAAAATACTTTGGACAAAAACTTGCCACTCCTCCGTGACCTCGATAAGGGCCTGCCTCACCATAGTTTCTGCAATTGGGGTGGATCCCACAGCTGCCAACTGGTCTCGAATCTCCTGAAGCCTCGTAAGGAACGAAGAAATGTGCTCCCCCTTCTACATCTGGATCATGTGGAGCTTCTGCTCCAAGTACATCTTCTGCTGCTCGGAAGATCCTTCGTACAACAAAGGCAAAGCTACCCACATTTCCCTGGCAGTGTTCTTGCCAGCTAAATGTGATACTATATAATCCTTGACACCATCAAGGATTAGCCTCTTGCACTTTGCCATATCGGTCTTGTACTTCTTAAGTTGATCCGGATTTATAGGTACAGCAACTACATTCGCCACGAACGTCTTGAGATCGAATTCATCTAGAAGGAACTGAATCCTTTCCTTCCAAATTACATAGTTGGAGGAACCCTCCAACGGGTCCTGATCTCGAAGACCATGAGCAGCCACCTCAGCCGAACACTGTCGAACTTCTTCCTCTTTCTCCCCCTCTACACAGCCTACGCAGGCTTACGCACTCCTTCAGGATCTCATAGATCTACTGCTCAAATCTTGGAAAAATGTTGAATTCCTCAGCTAGGAACTCACTGAGGAAGAATTCCCCGCTATGTGCTTTTTCTTTCTTCTGAAGCTTCTCTGCTCTGGCAACCAGCTGTAGAAAAATTGCATCCCTCTATCTCTACGTCAAGGCTCTGTGCAGCTCCCTATGCCTCGGAAAAATCTCAAACCGGAAGTCCTACCTCTCTGTCTACTCACTCAGAGAGAGACAACCTCAAGACTTCAACCCTCTTGGCTAGAACTGCGCAATCCCTCTGGGTATTCGATCTGTTGCTGCTGCAGCAATTCGGCCTTCACATCAGATTCAGATCTGCTCTTCCTCTTTCACATCAAATGCTCTGATACCATGTGAAAATTCCTAGATCTGACAATCTAAGGAATCCTACTGCATCAACTGAGTGTACTCCTATTAAGTAAATTACATTTACATAATTAATTCAGATTTGAATTATTGAAGTAACTACTGAAGCAACCTACACTATATAAATGACTCTGAAACAAGGAATCTGAGCAAGAAATCAATCTCACACAGGATAATTATTTTTGGACTAAGTCCCCGGAAAAACCCAATGCGGGAAAACCGGGGTAGCAAATCTGAGGGTTTGTATTATTAAGCAACAGTTTTCTGAGTACAATCTTTGGATGCCTTGTTGGCTATCTAGTACAGAGAATTCACGACAGACAAAAAATAGTGAGTTTTACCTCACCTTGCAAGTCTCGGTTGATCCGGATCTAAACTGGCAAAACCCCAGCTCCCTCTGTGCTGCCTCTGCATAGGCCTGCGTGGGGATGGTTGAAGACTGCGTCACCTCCTCTCTGAATCGACTTACCTCTCAGAAAATCAAGTTTCAGCCCTCCAAGCTCAGAAACCCTAATCTCTTGCAAAACTCGGATTGTCTCTTGGAAACACTGTGCAGTCCCTACGTGAGCCCTGAGTGGGCTTGCGTCACTCCTTTTGGGGACTGTGTCACCTCTCCTGGTGGTTGCACTGCTTCCTCTGTTGTCTCTACTGCCTCTCTGATATGTACTCTTGGTCCCGGAGAAGATCCTCCGACAAATAACTTCTTCTGCCCCTCACTGCACTGAATCACTTAGATCTAATCTTCGTCCGAGCACTGCTCCATTAGAAGAATTTGATGTCGCGATTCACTCTGTGTGTCTTTCCAAATGACCCTCAAGCCTTCCTTTATAGTCTTCTCGTTGAGAAATCAACGACCGAGATTAGATCCCTAATAAACGGCTAAGGTTATAACATGACTTGATCTCGACCTTTTCTAGATTATTCTCACTTTGTTTTATTAATGTCCTTTAATTATTTAATTTCCATAAGTTAGACTTAGGTTCTCCATTAAAATAATTAACTATTTTAATAAAACATTAACCAAGTGGAATTTTCCCAAACAGTTTATGGGTTCCTTGGAATACCCCTATCTAAGCCTCTCCACCAAATTTGGGGTTTAGAGCACTTTCCGATGCTACAAAAAGCAACAATGAGGAGATTGATGGTGTATTGTTTTCATCTCTCCATGAGAGGAGAATGATGGTGTATTGTTTTCATCTCTCCGTTTGTGAGGAGATTGATGGTATTTTCATCTCTCCAGTTGTGAGACCTGTGGTATAGTCAAGGATATTGATGGTGTGATCCCATCCTTGGATGTTCCGAGAGACCTACGATTTGGTCGAGAAGGATGAGTCATCTCTATGAGAGATTGGACTGTGTTATGGCCTCATGAACAATGTTGTTTGGTTTGATGCTATCAACTTTCCTTATGATAAGTCTGATCTCTCCCTTCGGTGTTTCGTGAGACCTATGATATGGTTGGGGAGATTGATCATGAGAGAGAGAGAGAGAGATGAAAAGTGCCCCCTTGGCTAAGAGGGAGTGTTGAAAATTGTTGTAGCCATGGTCAGTATTTTCATCCTAAAAAGAAATTAGAACAATTCAAATTTAATTTTTCCTCCTAAAGACGACAAGTTGGCTCCACTAAAAGTCAAGTCAGCTGGGACCCTAGAGGCACCCATTCGACCCCCTATGATGACTATATATATCTGACAATTAGTCCTCATCTAGGAATACAGTGATATGTGGTTTAATGGTTAGTTTCATTGGGTGAAACCAATGAGACCAAGGTTCAAATCCCATTGAGTATATGGCCTACTATGATCTCGGCTCAAGGAGTAGGCTCCCCCTTTTCCGTAGGGGTCTCGGCTCTTGCTAAATCATAAAGATTCGGTGTATTTGGCTTGCAAGTCGTTGGATATGCTCTTGGTGTTATAAGGCGACCACGAGGATTGATCCTGGGACCTCCCTTAGATTAGTCTGAGTTACCGATTCACCATGGTCAAAAAAAAAATTAGTCCTCATCTGGGCAATTCGTTGAGCATCTTTCTCTCTATTTTCTGCAAGCTACAAAAGGACAAGAAGGACGAAATATCGAGATGGAAAGGAGACTTGTCTATTAGTATTGAACTGGTTAGCTATTGTGTTTATATTTTTTTTTATGGATATTTTGATGGACATTGGATTCTCTCTCATAAGGAAAGCAATTCTAGGTTTTTCCCTTGTGGGTTTTGCCCTGGCCTCAGGCCTAATTCTTTGTGTCTCTTGTTCATTGTCTCACTATGGATTTTACTGCTCTTTCAATGTTTAAATAGTTGTAATTTTTATTGTGTAACTACTTGATGATACTATATGAAAATTATGCTAATATGATCATTTGAAGTAGTTATCTATTAGAAAAATTGTTTCTAGTCAACCATGCTAGAAAAGCAACACATTGAGATAAGCAACTGCATTCCCCCTTACATGTTGTTGGGTACTTCTAAAACCCATAGTATTTTTATGATAAGAACAAATTTAATGAGGATGGAGAGGTTGATAGAGGACTTGTGACATGAATTCAAAAGTGATTCCCTGATTGTTGAAAATAATAGCAAGAAAGGGTTCCTTGATTAGTGCCTTAATCAAAGGAACCACAAAGAGTTTCTCCTTGGCATGCTCGAGTTTCCTATAAGTTAGGACAAATTCCTATAATTTAGGATTTGTTCCTAAAAGTTAGGAGGATTTATAGAGCAGTTAATTGATGTGTTAAAGTGGAAGGCCGAGTTATTAGTCTTCTAGTGCGAGTTAATTGACAAAAAGAACGTGTTTGAGTCTCAAGTCCTTGATTTGAGATAGGACGAGTTGCATGAGTAATTAACTCACGCTAATTCAATCAATCACAAAAGCAAACTCTTGAATTAGAAACTCACTAAATGTAGTCATTCGAATTGCTTTAAAAGGAGGAGAAGCTGGCCCCTCAATCCCAAAGCTGTTAGAGGTTACCTTGAAAATTTTCCCCCACAGCCACGGTTTTCTCTAAGTGATAACAATAGGAATCAGGATAAGGAACTTGAATTATGTAACTCTTCATTTCCTCTTAATTTGTTCGAATTTCATGTTCTTTGTTATAATCCTCATCATGTATTAATTAGTGTTTGTAATAATCAATTCAACCTGCTTGTTGCAGAATATATAGATCATTGTCTAAGATCAATATCTCTTGCAAGCTTATTACTACATTTTATGATCATGAAATTTGAGGGTCCTCCATATATTGTCTTTCTATAATTTGGATATTGCTCACTATAAAGAAGTGGTCGTAGCTTAATGATAAAATGGATTTTGTATCCCTATATATACTCTTGTTGCACCAGGACACTGATCACTATCTAGTGCCTTCAAAGTATCTTAGTGGCCAGTACCAATTTATCATACACATTTGCAATTGTAAATAGCTAAAATGGAAGGAATATGAGCCGGTCACTCCATTAAAGGGAAGCTATATTGCATAGATATGTAAGGTAGAGATTTGGAGTGTAGAACCTGTTGATTTTTTGTAGCATCAGAAGTGCTCTAAGTCTCAAATTTTGTGGAGAGGCTTAGGAACATGTATTCTAGAGAACCCAGAAATCGTTTGTGAAAATTCCACTCGAAATATGTTTTATTAAAATAATTAATTATTTTAATGGAGACTCTAAGTCTAAACTTAGGGAAATTAAATAATTAAAGGGTATTAATAAAACAGAGTGTGAATCTTCTAGAGAACATGGATCAAGTCAAGTTATAATCTTAGTCGTTGATTAGAGATCTAATCTCAGTTGTTGATATCTAACAAGAAGACTATAAAGGAAGGCTTGAGGGTCATTTGAAAGACACACCAGTGAAGATACTCAGTTGCCCAAGTAAATCGATTTTTTCAGTGGCTGAAGTTCGACAAGAGAAAATCGATCTAGAGGAAGAGTTGAGGAGAAACAGAGGGTTCAACATCAATCCAGGGTGCAAGAGCAAGCAACGCAGTTAAAGGAAGAGGTGGCATAGAGGCAGGAAGGGAACAACGCAGAAGGGTGACACAGTTCTCCGTAGTGCCCACGCAGAGCCAACGTAATGGTGACGTAGGAGGCAAAGGAGGGTTCTTCTGGGGTCATTTCTCATCAGGGAATTTGTGAGAAATTTCTCCAATGTTATGATAGAGAATTTCTCTTCATTACTGTTGATTGTAAATTGTACAAGAAGATTTTTGTTGAAGAATAATAGAAACCCTCATCTGCTCCACCGGTTTTCCCGCATTGGGTTTTCTGGGGACAATTGTCCAAAAATCTCTTTGTCAATCTTGTGCTAGTATTTCCTTGTATTTTGCTTAGTAATTGTATGGTGAAGTCTGCATTTGAATTTGTTTCAATATTTACTGAAGAGATTTCCGTAAATAACTTATTTCTGAATAATAAGTAGAAGAAATAATATCAGATATTGCAGTAGGATTTCAAGTTGAAATTTTCACATGGTATCAAAGCAAGGTTGGGCAAGATAGCAAAAAGATCTACACTAAAGAGAACTGGTGGTGTTGCTCTAGCAGCAAATCGTACTTCTGAGGGCTTACTCATTCCTTTTGCCGAAGTTGCTCGGAAAAGGAAAAGCATGAAGAAGATGGAAGATAGCATTATTTCAGAATTAGCCTCAAGGTTGGAAAAGGAATGTGCATTTTTATCTAGCTTAGCATCATCAAATGATTGGTATATTGATAGCGGGGCTTAAGCCCATATGACGAGAAAGAGATCATTTCTCCAGCTATCAAGAGGAAAGGATGGACTTCCAAATTACTATGGGAAACAACACAAAGTGTACCCCTGTAGGAAAAGGGATCGCAGCATTTCAAACAGAAGCAGAAGACAGTCTCTGAGCCACAAATGTGTTGCATGTGCCAGGCATGGGAATGAATTTACTTTCAGTGTCTCAATTGCAGGACAAGGGATATGATGTTTAATTTATCGGACGGAAAGTCTATGCCAAGCATCCAAGCTGGAAGAAGAAGGTTGAGATTGGAACTCAAAGCAACAAACTATACAAGTTGCAGCTCGAGTCTCCAATGGCTCTGGTAGGAAGCAATCTAAGTGGCGAATCAGATCTGAATGAGCTATGGCACAGACGAATGGGGCATCTACACTATGGATCTCTGAGAATTCTCAGTAAAACTGTTACGAGAGTTCCAGTCCTTAGCACCAAGCATGATGACGTGTGCAGAGGGAGCATACTAGGGAAGTACGCTAAAGCAGCATATTCCAAAAGCAACAATAGGGCGAAAAGTGTATTGGGACTAATACACTCAGATATCTGCGGACCAATGCCTACTGCCGCTCTTGGTGGAGGTAAGTACTTTGTCACCTTCATTGATGACCATTCCAGGAAGACTTGGATTTAATTCTTAAGGACCAAGGATGAGGTCTTTGATCGGTTTAGGGAATTTAAAGCTCTGGTATAAAACCTAACCAGGAAGAAAATCAAAGTATTGCGTTTAGATAACGGTGGGGAATATACTGATAAAGAATTCATAGATTTCTGCACAAGGTAGGGCATCAGGAGAGAATGGACAACTCCTTATAATCCGGAGTAGAATGGAGTTGTAGAACAAAAGGACAGGACTATTGTCAGGGCAGCAAAGCCAATGTTGTATGATCAAGATCTGCCTAGAATTCTATGTGCAGAAGCATGCAGCACAACAATGATATCCAGAATAGGAACCCTCACAGAGCATTGGGAAAAACAACGCCTGAGAGTGTCTTCATAGGGATCAAGACGGAGGTAAGTCACCTCAGTACTTTTGGGAGTGTGGCATATTGTCATGTTCCAAATAAGAAACGAAGCAAACTAGATCAGATTGCTAAGAAAGGGTATGTTGTAGGATATAGCGAGACATCTAAGGCATTCGGAATCTATATTCCGGGTAATAGGAAAGTTGTAGTAAGGAGGGATGTGAAATTCATGGAGGATCGAGCCTACAGAAAATCTCGAGAAATGTCTACTGAAGATCAGTCTGAGGATGTACCTCTTGTCCAACGGCAACTAGAAGAAGATCTAGCAGATGGACAACCATCACGGTCTAGCGTTGTGACCAGTACTAGTATTTCTTCAAGAGAAGAAAATCCAGATAGCTTGCAACAGATGGGACAGCAGGAAGAAGAAATGATTGAACCACCCACCACCAATGGCAGAATTAACAGAGAAGTATGACATACACTTAGGGACGCGGAGGAGTTTGTTGGGGCTCCTAGAACTAGGAAAAGGCAGCGTAGATAGCCTGACAAATACCAAGCATTGGTAGCACAGGTTGAAGAACCCTCTAGGTTTCAGGAGGTTGTACAACATCAAGTTTGGGTGGATGCCATGGTAGAAGAGTACAACTCTATCATGACTAATGATGTCTGGGAAGTCGTACCTAGACCACAGGACAAAACAGTTGTAGGTTCTAGCTGGATCTACAAGATCAAGTATGCTGTATATGGTAGTGTAGAGAAGTACAAGGCCAGGTTAGTGGCTAAGAGATATGCTCGAAAGGAAGGGATAGACTACGAAGAAACCTCTGCCCCTGTAGCCAAATATACCTATATCAGATCCATTATATCCCTTGCAGCACAAATGGGATGGGAAATTCACCAGATGGACGTCAAGACTACATTATTGAACAGGGGTGATAGAAGAAGAGATTTACATTAAAGAGCCGGAAGACTTCAAAACACATGAAAAGAGATCTCGTGTATCAGCATGGTTTGGTCGAATAGATGGTTACTTGCAGCAGATGGAATTTGTCAAGAGTTACGTTGATCTCAATCTCTAATATCTCACAGTAGAGAATGAGCCTCTGATTTTGGTTTTGTATGTAGATGATTTGTTTTTTACAGGATCATCTAGGATCATCAAAGACTACAAGAAGAATCTTGCAAAAGAATTCGACATGAAGGATTTGGGGCTGATGCACTATTTTTTGGGACTGGAAGTTTGGCAATGGAAGGGAGAAATTTTCCTTGGGCAAGGAAGATACGCTACAAAAATTCTAAAGAGATTTAGAATGCAAGACTGTAGACCCATGTCTACTCCAATGATTAACAATTCGAAGAAAATAGATGCATTCGAAGATAAAGAAGTGGACCCCACCTTGTACAGGTAGCTCATAGGGTCTCTCATGTATCTGGTCAACACCAGGCCAGACAATTGCTATGATGTTAATTCCCTCAGTCAGTTCATGGTAGAACCAAAGAGGGCACACTGGGCAGCTGCTAAGCATGTTCTCCGATATTTGCAAGGAACAGTCAGATATGGATTAAGATACACCCAAGGCAATGATATCAGATTGTGTGGATTCACAGATGCAGATTGGGCAAGAAGTTCGGTAGATCGAAAAAGTACCACGAGGTATTGTTTCAATATTGGATCAAGAATGACCTCCTGGTGCAATAGGAAGCAGAAGAACGTAGCACTGAGCACAACTGAAGCTATATATATGGTTGCTAGCACTGCTTCGTGTGATGCCATATGGCTTAGAAAACTGCTCATGAATTTATTCAGAAAGAAGATGGAGGCAGCCAGGATTCTATGTGATAATCAAAGTTGCATTAAGCTCACTGAGAATCATGTTTTTCATGATCGGTCGAAGCACATCGACATCAAGTGTCATTTTATCAGAGATTGTGTTCAGCGAGGGGCAGTATAGTTGCAATACATTCCCACAAGAGATCAAGTAGCAGACATTCTCACCAAGGCCCTAGGAGAACAAAGTTTGTTTTCAGTAGCAGAAACAGATGAGGCAGCGCTTGAGAGGGAGCTATAGTACAGATGCAGCAGTGGTAGTGGCAGTGTCAAGGGCAGCAGGACAATTGCAGCAATAGCGCAGGGGTTGGTGTGTTGAGATTTTGTGTATTTGGGGTAGCATCAGTTGTGCTCTAGGTCCCAAATTTTGAGGAAGGACTAGAGTTCACCTGATCTACAAGACTTAGAAATGGATTTGGGAAATTTCATCTGGTTTAGGAGATATTAAATTAATTAATTATTTTAATGTATTTCCTAAGTTAAAACTTAGAAAAATAAAATAATTAAAGTGAATTTAATTAAACATGTGATGAAATTGTCTTAAGTCACACAGATCAAGCTTTCTTTTAATCTTAGCCATTGATTAAAGATTTAATCTTGGTCGTTGATTTGTCAACGAGAAAAGTATAAAAGAAAGGCTTGGGGTCATTTGTAACACACACAGAGGCAGAGCACTGAAACTAAGCTGAGATTCTAGTGCGGGGTTGCTAAGAATTCTCAAGTGTTTCAGTTAAGATTCAGAAATTTCTACATGGTATCGGAGCAATTGCAGATCTAGAAGGTTCACCAGCTAAAGCATCTGAAGGATCTAGCCGCAGAAAGCAGCTGGAAAGGCAACAAAAAAGCAGATCTGAAGGGAGAATGCAATTTTCAGGAGGAGATTCACGCAAAGGGAAGGGTGACGTTGTCCAGCGCTGTGTCCTAGCAAGCCCACGCAATTACTGCGCAAAGGCAGCTCAGAAATACTGTTGGTTGGGTCTGAAGCAAGCCAGTGTGATTCAGATCTGAATCTGTCAGATCCAGAAAAAGTCTGCAGAACAATTGCAGAAATTCAGAAGCGCTGGTGGGGATAAACTTCTGAAGTTTTTAGATTTCTAACTTTAGCACAAGTGACAAAGTTTGGGAAGAGATCAGCTTCTCAGAGAGTTTCTTACCAAAGGAAACTTGCAGTTTGGTCAGAGGATCAAAGAAAAAGCTGAATCATAGTTGATTTGGTAGATTTTCAAGGAGGGAAATCAAGTGTCAGAGGGAGCAGAGGGTGTCCAGTTCGTAGAGGACCCTAGATCCAAGATCTCTAGCATAGAGAAGAGGAGCTCTGACACATTCTGAGCAGATGGCTCCTCATGGACTACGTGATCAAGATAGGCTAGAGGGCCTCTCAAACTTTTCGGTGTGGAAAGCTAGGATCCTTGTTGTCCTTGAGGCATATGGTCTAAGAGATCATGCAGAGTAGACCCTAGCCACGACAACAAATGCGAATCTCCTACGAAAGCATAGAGAAGATGTTGGGCATGCCAAGCGGTTGATAATGGACAGTATCAAGGATCATATTGTGCCACACATAGCTGAAAAGAGGACAGCTAATGAGATGTGGAAGGCCTTGACTTCCCTATATGAGGGAAAATCAGTCCAAAGAAAGATGTTGTTGGAGGCCCAAATGAGGTCATTCATGATGACCAAGAGAGAAGACATTGAGCACTTCCTCTTCAGATTGCAGTCAATCAGGGATCAACTGATTGCAACGGGTGCAACCATAGACGATGCAATGATAGTCAGGACTACCCTCAATGTAGTCACGGATGAGTAGGAAACATTTGTCCAAAGTATCTTGGGCAGAGAAGACCTTCCAGATTGGGACAACGTGTGGTCGATCCTGCGGCAAGAAGAACTACGAAGGTTCACCATGAAGCAGCACAGCCCTGCGTTGAGCAAAGTAAAGAAGGAAGAGGAGGAAGATGCAGTCTTGGCGTCAAAGAAGCAGCCAAAGAAGAAGAAGGATATTTCTAAGATCAAGTGCTTCCAGTGTGGCGAAATGGGACATTTTCCAGCCATTGTCCAGAAAAGAAGAAGGACAAGGAAGCATCTTCTTCTAAAGCAGCGGTGGCAGATGATAGGTTGGGAGATGATGTAGCCATGAGTGCTCATGAACCATGGAGATGGGGTGACATGGGCATGTAGAGGAGCTACATGGAAGTAAGGCAGGATCCTTCAACAGCTCATCTCTTGGATCACAAGCGAGCTACAGCAGCCTTAAGACAGTAGCGGGACAAGTGGAGCAGTGAGTGCATAGATTACAAATGAGGCAGAGGAAGAGACAGATCTGGAGGCTGGGAGAAGCAGCGCAGAGCATAGCAGCAGCAGCATAGAAGCAGTAGCAACACAAAGGCTGAAGTGACTTCAACAGCGCAGAGCAGTGCTGCTTACGCAGTGCAGAGCTGCAGCAACGCAGAGAGCTTCATAGGGACAGCGCAGTGCAGCAATAGCGTGATAGATTTCAGCACAAGGAACTGATGTGACTTCAGTAGTGCAGAGGAAGTCTAATTACGCAAGAAGAGTTGTAGTTGTGCATCGTTCTTTAGATGCCAACACAGATCTGTAGCCTATGGAGGTTCAGTGATGAGGATGCATCCCATCTGACTTGTTTGTAAGAGATTGGGCAGGAGATTCAATTTTTTCTGTCAACAAGTAAAATTGCAGTGCAGCAGATCAGCAGTGGCAGTGCTATGAGCAGCACAGATGCAGCATATTGAGAGGGAGTTGCAGTACAGTGATTGTAGTGGCAGTGGCAGAGTCATGGGCAACAGTACAAAACGACAGCAGCAGTACAGAGTTGAGTGGCAGAAGGCCAAGCTTCAGCAGCACAGAACCAGTGCCTAAAATCTTGTAATGCATAAGTGTGATGTATTGCTAGAGCACACCCTTGATGCTAAGAGGGAGTGTTGAGATTTTGTGTATTTGGGGTAGCATCAGTTGTGCTCTAGGTCCCAAATTTTGAGAAAGGACTAGAGTTCAGCTGATCTACAAAACCCAGAAATGGATTTGGGAAATTTCATCTGGTTTAGGAGATATTAAATTAATTAATTATTTTAATGTATTTCCTAAGTTAAAACTTAGGAAAATAAAATAATTAAAGTGAATTTAATTAAACATGTGATGAAATTGTCTTAGGTCACACGAATCAAGCTTTCTTTTAATCTTAGCCATTGATTAAAGATTTAATCTTGGTCGTTGATTTGTTAACGAGAAAAAAATAAAGGAAAGGCTTGGGGTCATTTGTAACACACACAGAGGAAGAGCACCGAAGCTAAGCTGAAATTCTAGGGTGGGGTTGCTAAGAATTCTCAAGTGTTTCAGTTGCAGAGAGGGGAATTTAGACCAAGGCAACGATCTGATCCCGGGGTCTAGAATACACAAGAAGCAGAGAAGAGATCAGGAAAGATAGCGCAAAGGAAGGTAGCAGCAGATGGCAGCAGCAGCAGATGACAGCAGCAGCAGCAAGGGCAGCGTGATTTTCAGGAAACCCTTCAGGGGTTACGCAGAGACTCTTAGGGGCAGCGTAGTGACTGCATCACCCAGTTTGGGGTAACACAGTCCCTTCTAGTGACAGCGTTGAGCATTTGGAGGCATTCAGAGGCTGACGCAGTGTCTTTCAGGGGCAAATGTTGGGTTTCTAGGCCTAGATCTCGCTGAGTTCTGTAAATCCCATTTGAGGGTGTGGATCAGTCAGTATTGTTGGTCTTAGATCAGCCATGTGTTGCAGATTTAGAGTTTTCCCTGTAGGGTTTTCCAGATCTGGAACCCAGAGTTGTGTATTCAAAAATATTTTTAATAATAGAGCCCTCCAGTAGCCAGAGACCGATTTTCCCACATTGGGTTTTTCCGAGGACAATTTGTCCAGAAATAACTATGTCACTTTGTCTATGTGTGCATGTGCTTATTCTAGATCTGAATTGGTAGAGATCTATTATGTGTTTTGCTTTGATGTTAACTTGAATTTATTCAGTTGATAACTTGCATAAGTAGAAGAAGCTTAACCAGATTAACAAAAATAATTTCTGCATAAGAATTATGATTCAGAAATTTCTACATGGTGGATAGATTGTTAGACGTCGGCGGCATAGAGGATGCTTCAGGGTCAAAGTAGTATGCAGTAGCCATGTTGTTAGAGCACTTTCCTCGCTAAGAGGGAGTGTTGATTTTTTGTAGCATCAGAAGTGCTCTAAATCTCAAAAATTGTGGAGGCTTAGGCACATGTATTCCAGGAAACACAAAAATCGTTTGTGAAAATTCCACTCGGAATATGTTTTGTTAAAATAATTAATTATTTTGATGGAGACCCTAAGTCTAAACTTAAGGAAATTAAATAATTAAAGGTATTAATAAAACAGAGTGTGAATCTTCTAAAGAACATGGATCAAGTCAAGTTATAATCTTAGTCGTTGATTAGAGATCTAATCTCGGTCGTTGATATCTCAATGAAAAGACTATAAAGGAAGGCTTGAGGGTCATTTGGAAGACACACCAGTGCAGATACTCAGTTGCCCAAGTAAATCGATTTTCTCAATAGCTAAAGTTCGGCAAGAGAAAATCGATCCAGAGGGAGAGTTGCAGGTGGAGGAGAAACAAAGAGGGTTCAGCATCAATCAGGGGTGCAAGAGCAGGTGACGCAGTGAAAGGAAAAGGCAGCGCAAAGGCAGGAAGGAAACAACGTAGAAGGGTGATGCAGTTCTGCGCAAAGCCATTGCAGTGGTGACGTAGGAGGCCAAAGAGGGTTCTTCCGGTGTCATTTCTCATCAAGAAATTTGTGAGAACTTTCTCTAGTGTAATTATAGAGAATTTCTCTTCATTACTGCTGATTGTAAATTGTAAAAGAAGATTTTGCTGAAAAATAATAGAAACCCTCATCTGTTGCATCAGTTTCCCGCATTGGGTTTTTCCAGGGACAATTGCCCAAAAATCTCTGTGTCAATCTTGTGCTAGTATTTCCTTGTATTTTGCTCAGCAATTGTATGGTGAAGTCTGCATTTGAATTTGTTTCAATATTTATAGAAGAGATTTCCGTAAATAACTTATTCTTGAATAATAAGTAGGAGAAATAATATCAGATATTGCAATAGGATTTCAAGTTGAAATTTTCACAGAACCCGACAGTAACAGCTATTAGATTGGATTTGTCCAGTTATAATTAAACAATGGGCCAAAAATTGTAATCCAGATATATCCCTAAACTATGTATGTACATAAAGAGAAACATCCGAAAAGATTTCACATTTGCCTCCACAAGGCATACTCTTCTACAGGAAGTTGGGTTAGGAAATACTCTATGTAGAAAATTTAACAATAGAGGGGATTACCCCATGACCAATTGGTAAAGTCTTTGCTCTTGCATGGGAGAGGTGCAAGATTTGAGTCTTCATCCTACATGTTAAAGTGGGTATTTGTACTGTATTAATGCAGCAATGACATTCATAGCTAGTTAAAAAAATGGTTGCAAGAGTTGCAAGCTTATTACTGCATTTTATGATCATGAAATTTGAGGGTCCTCCATACATTGTCTTTCTATAATTTGGTTAATGCTCACTATAAAGAAGTGGTTGTAGCTTAATGAAAGCATTGGATTCTGTATCCCTGCATATACTCTTGCTGCACCAGGACACTGATCACTGTCTTGTGGCTCCAAAGTATCTTAGCGGCTTGTACCAATTTGCCATACATGTTTGCACCTGTAGCTAGCTAAAATAGAAGGAATATGAGCTGATCACTCCATTAAAGGGAAGCTATATTCCAAGAATCTGTGACGTAGAGATTTGGAGTGTAGAACCCAACTGTACGACCTATTAGATTTCTTTGTCCAGTTATTGTTGAACAACGAGCCTAAAATTGTAAACCAGATATATTCGTAACCTATATAAGTACATAAAGAGAAACATCAGAAAAGATTTTAGATTTTCTCCTGCAAGGCAAATCTCTTCTACAGGAAGCTGAGTTAGCATATACTCAATGTAGAAAGTTTAACAATAGAGGGGATTATCCCATGACCAATTGATAAAGTATTTTCTCTTGCATGGGAGAGGTGTGAGATTCAAGTCTTAATCTTGCATGGGAGAGGTGTGAGATTCAAGTCTTAATCTTGCATGTTAAAGTGGGTATTTGTACAGTATCAATGCAGCATTGATGTTCATAGCTAGTCGAAAAAAAGGGTTGCAAGCTTATTACTGCATTTTATGATCATGAAATTTGAGGGTCATCTGTATATTGTCTTTCTATAATTTGGACATTTGTCACTATAAAGAAGTGGTTGTAACTTAATAAAAGCATTGGATTCTGTATCCCCATATATACTCTTGTTGCACCAGGACACTCATCGGTGTCCAATGGCTTCAAAGTATCTTAGTGGCCTATACCAATTTATCATACACATTTGCACCTGTAGCTAGCTAAAATGGAAGGAATATGAGCTGGTTGTTCCATTAAAGGGAAGCTATATTCCAAGGATCTGTGAGGTGAAGATTTGAGTGTAGAACCCAACAGTAAGAGCTATTAGATTGGATTTGTCCAATTATAATTGAACAATGGACCTAAAATTGTAAACCAGATATATCCCTAACATATGTACGTACATAAAGAGAAAAATAAGAAAAGATTTGCTCCCACAAGGCAAATATATTCTACAGGAAGTTGGGTTAGCATATGCTCTATGCAGAAAGTTTACAGTAAGAGCTATTAGATTGGATTTGTCCAATTATAAATGAACAATAGGCCTAAAATTGTAAACCAGATATATCCCTAACATATGTTTGTACATAAAGAGAAAAATAAGAAAAGATTTGCTCCCACAAGGCAAATATATTCTACAGGAAGTTGGGTTAGCATATGCTCTATGCAGAAAGTTTACAGTAAGAGCTATTAGAATGGATTTGTCCAATTATAATTGAACAATGGGCCTAAAATTGTAAACCGGATATATCCCTAACATATGTATGTACATAAAGAGAAAATTAAGAAAAGATTTGATCCCACAAGGCAAATATATTCTACAGGAAGTTGGGTTAGCATATGCTCTATGCAGAAAGTTTAACAATAGAAGGGATTACCCCATGACCAATTGGTAAAGTCTTTGCTCTTGCATGGGAGAGGTGCAAGATTCAAGTCTTTATCCTGCATGTTAAAGTGGGTATTTGTACTGTATTAATGCAGCGTTGATGTTCATAGGTAGTCGAATAAAAGGGTTGCAAGGGCTGCAAGCTTATTACTGCATTATGATCATGAAATTTGAGGGTCCTCTGTATATTGTCTTTCTATAATTTGGATATTGCTCACTATAAAGAAGTGGTTGTCACTTTACGAAAGCATTGGATTCTGAATCCCTGTATATACTCTTGTTGCACCAGGACACTGATCACTGTCTAGTGGCTTCAAAGTATCTTAGTGGCCTGTACCAATTTATCATACACATTTGAACTGTAGCTAGCTAAAATGGAAGGAATATGAACTGGTCATTCCTTTAAAGGGAAGCTAAATTCCAAGGATCTGCGAGGTAGAGATTTGGAGTGTAGAACCCAACAATAAGAGCTATTAGATTGGATTTGTCCAGTTATAATTAAACAATGGGCCTACAATTATAAACCAGGTATATGATATATCCCTAACCTATGTATGTACATAAAGAAACATCAAAAAAAAATTTAGATTTGCTCCCACAAGGCAATTCTCTTCTACGTGAAGCTGGGTTAGCATATACTCTATGCAGAAAGTTTAACAATAGAGGGGATTACCCCATGACCAATTGGTAAAGTCTTTGCCCAAGTTGCACTAAAACATGTTAATTTTGGACAACTAGGTCCAAACTCCATGTTGTGATGCTGAGATGAAGATGCCAATTTTTTTATTGGACTCCTCTTTCGGAGAGGTGCAAGATCGATCTAAAGATCATCTTGATCCGATGAGCAGAACATTTATTTGAATTTATTCAAAATATGTGCAGGTCAGCCTTAAGGTTTTGTGCCCCAGCAGCTGTGTCACACACCCTCATTGATGGATATATATTGGTCAACATTGGAGGACATTTTTACTCATCTCATCCTCACAGATTTCTCTCTCCTCATCTGATTGGTTCGATGACCTTGGAGGCTCTTCTCTCCACACGTGGGAAAATTTCAGCAGCGGCACATTTCTGTTTTCGGCCTAGGGTTTCTGCAGCAACGTTGACCAGCGTTGACTTTGGTCAACGCAAGGTCAAACAGACTTGAAACTTTCCCAGAATTTCGATTTTCCAAATCCACATTTTTGGCACAATTCTCGAGGCTAGACGTTGACTTTGACTTGGCTGCGTTGACCTAACTGCTACTGTTGTTTGCATTGACCGTTGACTGACATCATTGACTTTTGGGTTGACTTTTGAGTTAACCATTTTGGTTGTCCTAGAGGGTTGTGTGACATTGCTAGTTGGCTGACCATATTGAAACTTTGCTGGTTGAAGCATCCTGCTGATCGCCGTAACGCACCAACACACATCTATTTTTGGCTTGTCTTCTGTCGATCCACTGGTATGTTCTATCAACATTTTACCTTGTTGTTTATGTGATTGCTGACTGATATAGGATAAAAAGTAAAGTTGCATCAAGCATAGAACATCTAAAAAAATTTACATGGTATCAGAGTTGAGGTGAAGACAAAGCCCTAGTTTGTAGCAATCACCGAAGAAGAGGATGGGTTTCTCAAACTACAATGGCTTTAACAATGATGACAAATTGACTGGGAAGGATGACTTCCATGCCTGGAAGATGACATTGGATCTTAATTTGGAAGACCAAGATGTTATGGACTATGTGCATGGTAAAATCCAAGAGCCTCCATTCACTGCAACTGTTGCTGCCAAAACAAAGTAAAATAAGGGAGAAATCAAAGCAAAGTTGATGATCAAGGACTCAATTCACAAGAGTCTGGTTGCCTACATCTCTGAGCTGGGTACATCCAAGGAGATGTATGATAAGTTGGTCAACATGTTCAAGGCCAACAATGCGAATCAAGTCCTATTCTTCAAGAATCAATTGAGGAATCTGAAGAAAGGCAGGGATGAGTCTGTACAATCATATTTTCTGAAGTTGATCGAGATCAGGAATAATTTGTTGGCTATTGGGGAGACAATAGCTAATCGAGAGATGGTACTCACCGCAATTGGAGGTCTCTCATCCGAATGGCATGTGTTCAACACTACCACTCTCAATAACAATGTGATACCTGACCTTGACGAAGTACTATCGAGATGCGCACAAGAAAACACAATGATGAAGGAATATGAAAATGAAGGAAATGTTGCCTCCGCTACTCATTCTAAGAAGAAGAACTTTGTTGGTCCAAAGAACAAAGGAAGAGCAGGAGCCCAAGGAAAGAAAGGCAAGTGTTACACTTATCACAAGCCAATTCATTATGCTAGAGAATGCCCTTTCAAGAAGGATTCTCCCAATCATGATGACATCAACAACAACCGAAGGAATGACAATCAAAGGAATAGTAGGTTCAAGGGGAAGAGGAAGGCTCCCTCCAGCAGAAATGGTCCACCTTTCAAAAGGTCGAGAAATTCCAGGTATGAGGAATCAAATGTTGTTAACAAAAGAAATGAATTCATTCTTGTATCTTCCCTCTCTGTTGCATCTCCACCCGACACTATGGATGTCTGGTTGATAGATAGTGGTGCCTTAAGGCACATCACTGGGTTCAAGGAAGCACTTTCTGATATGGTTGAGAAGGATACTAATCTAGAAATTATCCTTGGAGATAATGCCACATATCCCGTAAAAGGGACAGTGACTGTGACCCTTCACTTGTCTCAAGGTCAAGTCCTCTTCTTACAAGATGTACTCTATGTACCTGACTTGAAGAAGAACCTTGTGTCTATTTCAGCCATGGAAGACAAAGGTTTCAATGTGGCATTCATTGATGGGAAGGTGCGCATCTGGAAGAAGAGTTTCAAGGAAGTTATCACGATTGGGTTTAGAGTTGATACACTCTACCATGTTGGAGGAAGTCCACTGGGAGAAATGACATGTGATACTATTTGACGAACCGATAATGGCACTAAATATGAGACGAACAAGTTCAAGAACTTTTGCAGAGAAGTTGGCATCAAAAGGGAGACCACAACTGTCTATACTCCTGAGCAGAATGGTGTTGCTGAACAAAAGAATAGGACCATTGTAGAAGCTGCCCATGCCATGCTATGTGACTAAGGTCTACCGAAGTTTATGTGGGGAGAAGCTGTGAACACTGTTGTGTACATACAAAACTGATGCCCGCATTCCGCTCTGGACTCCAAAACTCTCAAAGAGGTTTTCTCTGGTAAGAAACCTGACGTCTCACATTTTAGAGTTTTTGGATGTCCTGCTTATTTTCATGTGCCGAAAGAAAAGATGAGCAAGCTAGATGCTTCTGGGAAGAAGGGAATGTTTGTGGGCTACAGCGAAACTTCAAAGGACTATAGAGTCTATGTGCCTGGTCAAAGGGAAGTGGAGATATGCCATAATGTCACCTTTGACGAAGATACTTCCCTAAGGAAAGTAGTCAATCTTCCGAGATCTGAGGAAGATCATGAGGCGAGGCCTGGAAATCAAGAAGAACCGAAGGATGAGACGATGCTTGATGTTGAAGGACCGATGGACCCGATTGATCCACCTCCTTCGATGAGGAAGAGACCATCATGGCTCAGGGACACTCTCGAGGATGCCGAGGGACATATGGCCCCAAGGGGGACATTCCGTGAAAGCAAGAAACCAAATAGATACCAAGGGTAGATGAGCAGCCATGAGTACTATTGTACGATTTGAGCCTGTTGACCACACTTTGTCAATGACCCCATAGCAGTACACCCTCAATTTTTCAAATGGGATTCATCATGTTCGAGGTGTTCACGCCATTGAGATTTCATCATCAGTTGACAGTTTTATAAATGATGGAAACCCATTCTGCATGTTTATGATATAAATGATCTAACTAAGACCACCATGTATGTAACAACCTAGGTAAGCCTAGTATTTTGGTGACGATTTCTATCCTAGGAGGTTTTTTGTCTCACTGATTCATTTGTGTTTCTCGACACAAGTGATCAGCAGAGTTTTCCCCTCCAACCTCACCCCAAAGCTAGGGTGGATTTTATCATCAATATGCTAAGTGAGTCCTAGTGTTTTCTATCGAGTCTTTGTAAAAGTAGTTTGGGAATAATCCTAGCTAATTGGCTAGATTATTTTATTACAAGCTACTTGGTCTGCTAGATCATGTTTTGAGTCGCAGAATTGGGTAGCTATTTGAGGGTCTATCGCAAATGGTATTCCCCCTTTATGTGTCTAAATGTATTTATCTTATGTAAAGAGGGCTGGAAAAAATAATTAAATCCCCTCTCAGTCAATTAATTAAATCTTCTGGCCAAATTAATTAAAAATCCTAAGCCAAAAGTTTAATTAATTTTGAGTCCTAGGTGAATTAAAATTCTTCGAAGGCAAAATTCATGGGTCCTTAAAAAATAAATTTTTAAAGGTCCCAAGCCAAGGGAATATTGAGAATTTCAAGAAATTTTGGACCCTTGGGCCTTGGTGGTTAAATCAAAGTCAAAATTTTGAGGTAATTAACTCAAAAATATTATTTTTGAGTTAATTAAAATGGAATTAAATGATAAATTCGAATTTCCTCAAAATTATAATTTCGACGGTCCAGATTAAAAGATAATTAAATATTTTCGACAGTCGAGATTATTTTGACAAGGATCAACTGAACTAGCCGTTGGAGATTTTATCTTATAAATTAGAGGTCTTTGTCAGTCTTTCAGTCATCTGATCTCTTGATCATGCACTTGTTCTCAGAAGCTCTTGTAAATTTTCGATCAATAAAGCATAAAGACTTTGGGGTTACAAACTTTGGTGTTCATTTTCCAGATCTATGTGTTGTATTGTCTCTAAACTCTGCTACTTTTATTGGCATTTGATGGTTGATGGTCTTTATGGATTAATCTGCATACAGGTATCTTGTGCAATTTTTTGGGTTTTCTTAAATTGCATTTTGATTTGACAGAAATATTAGTTATCTATATTTCTGAAAAGTCTCATGGCCTATTTTTTTAGATCTCTATCAATCTAAAATTCAGATCTAAGTGTGCAGAGATCATTATTCAAGATTTGAGCGTTTGGGGAAATCTTCAGTTAGATCAGCCGACTCTCAGATTTCAGAAAATCTGAAAAAGCCCATTGTTTCCTAATTTCTTAGGTTATCTTACGGAATAATTTTTGCAAGGTCTTTCTAGAGCTTGTGCCTAAATAAAAAAAATTATCTTAATTTTTTTGAATTTAAAGTTAGATCTGGCTAGTAAGAGCCTTCGCTCTTCAGATCTGGGAGCGAAATCAGACTTATGCTCCTCAAATCTGACAGATCTGCAACTCTTATGCATAGATCTGTAAATATATTGTATATATCTGTAATTTACATATGTAGATCTGAAGTTTTGTAACATAATTTTGAATTCTAACATTTGAGTTTTAGAATTTTCTCTATTATTGTACATATTGGGTATTTGGTTTTTTCTTTTTTTCACTTGTGCGGGAATAGATCTGAAAAATTAGCCAAAGAAATCTTCAGATCTGAACCAGATCTAGACCTTGGAGGGCAAGATCTGAGCTCAATATTTGTTTGCAGGAATAGATCTGAAAAATCAACCAAGGAAATCTTCAGATCTGAGCCAGATCTAGACCCTTGAGGACGTATAGGCTTTTGAAGCTATTTTTACAGGATTTTGGTCTCCAAAATTCTGATTTTCAAGTAGCAACATTATCCCAAAATTCCAAGAATTTTCAACGATGGGATCTTCAAAGCCTTGGGCTAAGGGTTTGATATCTAAAACCTTATTTTCTGCAAATTTTATTACAGCAAGCAAATCATAAATAATTAAGCCCTAAAAACACATTTCATATGGTCAAAATTGTTTAGAATTGCGAAAACTTCATTTTCAGAATTTTTGGCTATTTTGGCATCTTTAATTTTGCCTAGATCTGACTTTAAAGCTTACTGGAAATTACTGCATAACTGTGAAAAAACAGATTTGAACATTTCTGATGCATATCCTAAATAAGATCTAAAAAATTTAAATTTCCAGTTTTTTCGGCAAAACTTACTATTTTTAGACATAGTGAGGACCATTTTCAGTATTTTCAGTTTGCTGATCTGTTATCAATTTACTGCTATTACAAACTTATCAGTTCTGAAAATTACTGAATCAAACTCTCTTAAAGCCTTAAAATTGAAATTTTCAAGTTTTAATATATTTTTTGTTATTTCTGAAAGTATTTATCAGCTATTTTGGGCAGTATTATCTTGCTGATCTGTCACTGTTTCACTGCTGAAATAAAAATATCAGATCTGAAATTTCTCTTAATCAAGCCCTAAAATTGATTTTTCTTCAAGTTCAACAATTTTTACTATTTTTAGTCATTTTGGGCATTGGTGCGAGTATCGTTTGTTTGCTGATCTATGGTTTAAATTACTGTTGTAATTTATATTTCAGATCTGAAATCTTGCTGAAAAATACATCCTAAGTTCGACTATAGGAGAAAATTTAATTTTTGGATTTGCATTTTTAAGAACATTTAATCCATAAATCGCTTGATGAAGTGGTTTCATTAGCATTATATTTTCATGGTATATCTGGATGAATAATTACTGAGATTTAAGTGCAAGTAAATTTCATATGTTTCAGTTGGGTTTGATGATCATTGGCATCTAAGTTTTGGAACGTGTTCTATCAATTAAAATTGTCTAATGTTTAATTAACTTTTGTTTCATTTACTTGAATTATTGGATGTTTATTGAATACTAATGTTTGGAAAATCTTTTCAAGTAAATGTGATTGATATCTGATTTTGAGAGCTCTATTGTGGATCTGTATATCTTTTAATCGAGTAATTTTGGCATCTTCATAATTGACACTCTCGCTTAAGTACTTAGTGGTTAGATCAAATTATTTATAATCTAAATGCTTTAGGCTTTTTAACATTAACTCTCACCTTCGAAGCTTGCTTCATCTCACTCCTTCAAATCATTTTCCTTGCATTACATAGCAGCAGTTTCTCATCAAGTACTTGGTTGTAATTTCCTTAGCAGGATAGTTGACTCCATAAGGCACTGATATCAATCTTTCAAATTCAATCGAATTCTTTAATCTTGCTAGACGTTTCACAAGTATTTGGTCGTTTAACTGTCTCCCGAACTGGTTGGTTCCCAACGAGTTCTCCTTCATTCCATTTCCATAGGGTCTACCCCCCTTAGTCTGCTATAGGGAGACAACTTGAATAGAGATATTGGGGATCAGGGTGACAGCCCCCGATCTGAGCCGTTGTCACAGTGCCTAGACATTTTGTGCGACCATAGAGCCTGGATCTTTTGAGGAAGCCATAAAGCATCAAGTTTGGAAGGATGCTATGCACGAAGAGTACGAGTCCGTAATGAAGAATGATGTTTGGGATGTGGTTCCAAGATAGGAGGACAAAGTAGTTGTCACCTCAAAATGGCTCTACAAGATCAAGCATGGATCTGATGGAAGTGCTGCAAAGTTCAAGGCAAAATTCGTTGCCCGTGACTTCTCTCAAAAAGAATGCGTAGACTATGATGATATATTTGCACCTGTGTCCCGATATACCACCATCCGATCTATCATAGCCCTTGCTGCTACACAAGGATGGTGTCTTCATCAAATGGATGTGAAGACCCCATTTCTGCATGTTATGATAAAGGAAGAGGTATATGTGGAGCAACCTCTGGGGTTCGAAGTCCAGGATTGAGACACCCATGTCTGCAGGTTGAAGAAAGCCCTTTATGGGTTGAAGCAAGCACCTAGAACTTGGTACGAGAGGATAGATATCTACTTGATGAAGTTGGGCTTCACTCGTAGTAATGCTGATCCAAACCTTTACTTCAAGGTTGATAGAGAAAAGCCTCTCATTCTGGTGGTGTATGTGGACGACCTCTTCCTAACAGGTGCTGACCCTCTCATTCATCAGTGCAAGAGGGAGGGAGCTGCCGAGTTCGAGATGAAGGACCTAGGACTGATGCATTACTTCCTAGGCCTGGAGGTCTGGCAGAGACCTAGCGAGATTTTCCTTTCTCAAGGAAAATACATTGTGAAGCTTCTGGAAAGATTTGATATGGTGGACTGTAAGTCTGTGTTGACACCGATGGAGCTCAACTTCAAGAAGTTGAGTGGCAGCGCTACTGGGCCCGTGCTAGCAAATCCTATTGAGTATCGTCAACTCGTAGGGGCCCTGATGTTTTTAGTGAACACCCGTCCAGACGTATGTTTTGCAATGAACACTTTGAGTCAACATATGGTTGAGCCTCATCACTTTCATTGGATTGGTGCCAAGAAACTCTTGAGATATCTCTGGGGCACGACAGACCATGGGTTGAGATACACTGTCATGAGCATGACACCCCATGAATATACTTATGCCGATTGGGCTGGCAGTGTGGTGGATCGCAAGAGGACATCTGGATGCTACTTCACACGTAGATCTGCTTTGGGCAGGAAATAGAAGTCGGTAGCCTTGAGCACCGCTGAGGCCAAATATATTACAGCATGTATGGCCTGTTGTGAAGTCACTTGGTTGTGAAAGCTCTTTAGTGAGCTGTTCGAGCATGTGCTAGATGTCATCGTTATCCTGTGTGATAACAAGAGGGGGATTCATTTGTGAGAGAATCTCGTGTTCCACGATCGATCCAAGCATGTTGATGGCTGGTACCACTTTATCCGGGATATGGTACAGCGAGGCGTCGTAAGGCTCGATCATAGAGGAACTGATGAGTAGGCCGCGGATATTCTCACAATGCCCTTGGGTAAGGTCATGTTCCTAACCTTTCGTGAGAATCTTGGAATCGTGGAACGACCCTATCCTGAGGGTCCTCTTGGACGATGAGCTCTTGGAGCTCTGGGGGGCTTTGGGAATAGCTTCTCGGAGCTATAAGCACAGACAAGGCTAGGCTTGTCGAACCTTGTGGTGCTTCTGCCCCACAATTATGATGTTGAGTTGGTTCGCCTCTCATGATCTGTGCCCCGTATGCATCCTACCCATTGAGTCCTGGGCTCATGGGAAGTACCTCTCATTTGGCCAGTGAGGTGGGAACAGCTAGAGACTAGTAGCAAAGACTGATGGATGCATCAAAGATTGTCGTACTCTCTATCTAGGATGACACGTGTCCAACCAATGAGGTTTTGAACCTCCTACTGAATTCGGGTCAGATAAACCAACTTCGGGTTGGTATGTGACTCCCTTGAGTCTAAGTGAGGTTTTGGACCTCCAACTGACTTCAAGTCAGGTAAACCAACTTTGGGTTTGTATGAGACTCTTTTGAGTCGTATAGAGGTTTCGGACCTCTGGGCTGAATATGTCAGCCGGGAATGATGTCTTTGTGACTGACCCACTTATGTTCTGAAATAAAGAAGCCAGCAGAGCAAGTTACGGTGGGATGACACATGATGTTTGAATTGCACAGGTGGATGGAGTTCTCCTTAGTTGAGAGGGAGTGTTAATTTTGGACAACTAGGTCTAAACTCCATGTTGTGATGCTCAGATGAAGATGCCAATATTTCTATTGGACTCCTCTTTCGGAGAGGTGCAAGATCGATCTAAAGATGATCTTGATCCGATGAGCAAAACATTTATTTTGAATTTATTCAAAATATGTGCAGGTCGGCCTTAAGGTTTTGTGCCCCAGTAGATGTGTCACACACCCTCATTGATGGATATTTATTGGTCAACGTTGGAGGACATTTTCACTCATTTCATCCTCACACATTTCTCTCTCCTCATCTGATTGGTTCGATGACCTTGGAGGCTCTTCTCTCCACACGTGAGAAAATTTCAGCAGCAGCACATTTCTGTTTTCGGCCTAGGGTCCCTGCAGCAGCGTTGACTTTAGTCAACGCAAGGTCAAATGGACCTGAAACTCTCCCAGAATTTCGATTTTCCAAATCCGCATTTTTTGGCACTATTCTCGAGGCTATACATTGACTTTGACTTGGCTGCATTGACCTAGCTGCTATTGTTGTTTGCGTTGACCGTTCACTGATTGCGTTGACTTTTGGGTTGACTTTTGAGTTGACCGTTTTGGCTGTCCTAGAGGGTTGTGTGACATTTCTGGTTGGTTGATGATATTGAGACTTTGCTGGTTGAAGCATCCTACTGATCGCCGTAACACACCAACACACATATTTTTGGCTTGTCTTCTGTTGATCCACTGGTATGTTCTATCAGCATGTTACTTTGTTGTTTATGTGATTGCTGACTGATATTGGATAGAAAGTAAAGTTGCATCAAGCATAGAACATCTACAAAAATTTATAAAACAGATATGGGAACAGATACGGATACAGGGTTTGAAATGGATACGACAAATTTTCAAAAAATTCGGATACAATACGGCAAGGAAATGACATATATATATGACAAAATAAAAACTATATATGTAAGTTAATTTATAAATTTGCTAATTCAAAAATTATATATATATATATATATATAATTTATTTTATAAAATAATATCTTAAAAATATATATTACAATATATATTTTATATATTTATATAATATAACGTATATGTCTAATTAATTAAATACTTCCATCCTAACAATTGACGCAGACTAGCTGCAAAAATACCCGAATACGCGCGGAACCTATGCTTTATGGGTCCACACAAACTCCCTTACTTGTAGCGGATTTCAACTTTGGAGTTTATTTAAACATACATACGCGCACGATGAACAACGCTTCTTTAAACATACCACACATAATCCCAAAACAATTGCATACATGAAGAGCGTCTTACCTGGAGGCTCCCACAATGCCTTGAACCAATCACAGGCGATCGCACTTCGCAACCTTTATGATTTAACTTAGCAGCTAAACCTTATTTCTTGCGATCTACGATATTGCGCAGAGTCGACACGTGTCTTTCTCCACTTCGCATCGCATACAATTTAACTTACCTTGCGACAGCCTTAACACTTAAACGCTAAACTTTGCGATTTGCAAAATCGCTCTTGGTGTGATATCAATCTCCGTCGTTGGTCTTCGTTGGATCCGACGGACCACACTTGTCTCTGTTGACTTACTTCGCATCGCAAGTTAAATAACTTAACTTGTGAATTCTTAACTGTAAATACTATACCCTACGATGTGCGAAGTCTTTACGGCTGCGATGTGATTGTCCACCGTTGATCTGCGCAAGATCTACGGTCCTCGCTGCTACTTGCAAATCCGATTGTCCTTCTATCCTCGTTGTTGCTTGCAAATCCGATTGCCTTCTGCTGTGTGCTTAACGCAATATTTGATTCAATAGAGAAATAAAACAGACAGTTTAAAACAGAGAGCCCGATTAAAATACAAAATGTAGAAATTTCTTAATCTTATACTTTATGCAGAAATTATTACTGTTAATTTGGTTTTGCTCCTACTTATGCAAGTTAATAACTGAATAAATTCAAGTTGAAATCAAAGAAAAACACATAACAGATCTCTACCAATCCAGATCTAGAATAAGCACATGCACACATTGACAAAGTAACACAATTATTTCTGGACAAATAGTCCCTGGAAAAGCCCAATGTGGGAAACCGGTCTCTGGCTGCTGGAGGGTTCTATTATTAAGAATATCTCTGAATACACAAATCTGGGTTCCAGATCTGGAAAACCCGACAGAAAAAATACTAGATCTACAGCTCACTGGCTGATCTAGGGCCAAAATGATGATTAATCCACACCCTCAAACGGGATTTACAGAACTCAGTCAAGATCAAGGCCTAGAAACCCCAGTGCTACCCCTGAAAGCCTCTGCGTCAGTGTCTAAAGTCCTCCAAACCCTCAGTGTTGCTCCGGAAGGGACTGCGTTACCCCAAACTTGGTGACGCAGTCACTACGCTACCCCTGAAGGGTCTCTCCGTAACCCCTAAGGATTTCCTGCTAAAAATCACATTGTCCTTGGAGGGACTGCGTTGTCCTTGTTGCTGCCTTCTTCTGTGTTGTCCTTGAGCTGATCTCTGCCTCTTGTGTATTCTAGACCCCGAGATCAGATCATACTCTTGGCCTAAATTCCCCTCTC
The DNA here is from genome assembly GCA_034641835.2 of Pinus albicaulis. Taxonomy (NCBI): domain Eukaryota; kingdom Viridiplantae; phylum Streptophyta; class Pinopsida; order Pinales; family Pinaceae; genus Pinus; species Pinus albicaulis. Next base: position 1,072,738,259 of record CM076577.1, read on the forward strand.
TGCAGCTGAAACACTTCTGAGTATTCTTAGCAAACCCTGCCCTAGAATCTCAACTTAGCTTCAGTTCTCTGCCTCTGTGTGTCTTTACAAATGACCCCAAGCCTTTCCTTTATACGTTTCTTGTTGACAAATCAACAACCAAGATTAAATCTTTAATCAATGGCTAAGGTTAAAGGAAAGCCTGATCCATGTGACTTAAGACAATTTCATCACATGTTTAATTAAATTCACTTTAATTATTTAAGTTCCTTAAGTTTTAACTTAGGAAATACACTTAAAATAATTAATTAATTTAATATCTCCTAAACCATATGAAATTTCCCAAATCCTTTTCTGGGTCTTGTAGATCAAGTGTACTCTAGTCCCTCCACAAAATTTGGGAGCTAGAGCACAATTGATGCTACCCCAAATACACAAAATCTCAACACTCCCTCTTAGCATCAAAGGTGTGCTCTAGCAATACATCACACTTATGCATTACATGATTTTGGGCAATGGTTCTGTGCTGCTGATGCTTGGTCTGTTGCCACTCAACTTTGCACTGTTGCTACCATTCTGCAGTGCTGCCCATGACTCTACCACTGCCACTGCAACCACTGTACTGCAGCTCCCTCTCAATATGTTGCATCTGTGCTGCTCATAGCACTACCACTGCTGATCTGCTGCACTGCAACTTCAGTTGTTGAGAGAAACAACTGAATCTCCTACCCAATCTTTGACAAACAAGTCTGAAGGGTTACATCCTCATCACTGAAGCTCCATAGGCTACAGATTTGTACTGGCATCTAAAGAATGATGCACAGCTACAGCTCTGCCTGCGTAATCAGACTCCCTCTGCACTACTGAAGTCACATCAGCTCCTTATGCTGAAATCTATCATGTTGTTGCTGCACTGCGTTGTCCCTCTAAAGCTTTCTGCGTTGCTGCAACTCTGCACTGCTCTGCGCTACTGAAGTCACATCAGCCTCTGCGTTGTTACTACTTCTATGCTGGTGCTGCTTTGCTCTGCGCTGCTATTCCCAGCCTTCAGATCTGCCTCTGCTTCTACCTCATCTGTGATCTATGCACCCACTGTTCCACTTGTCCTGCTACTATCTTAAGGCTACCGTAGCTCGCATGTGATCCAAGAGATGAGTTTCTCAAGGATATCGCCTCTCTTCCATGTAGCTCCTCTACATGTCCATGTCACCCCACCTCCGTGGTTCATGAGCACTCATGGCTGCATCATCTTCTGACCCATCATCTGCCACAGCTGCTTTGGAAGAAGATGCTTCCTTGTCCTTCTTCTTTTGAGGACAATGGCTGGAAAAATGTCCCATTTTACCACACTAGAAGCACTTGATCTTTGAAAGATCCTTCTTTTTCTTTGGCTGCTTCTTCGATGCCAAGGCTGCATCTTCCTCATCTTCCTTCTTCACTTTGCTCAATCCTGGGTTGTGCTGCCTTTGGGTGAATCTGCAAAGTTCTTCTTGACGCAAAATTGACCACAAGTTGTCCCAATCTGGGAGGTCCGCTCTGCCCAAGATACTTTGGACAAAGGTTTCCCACTCATCCGTGACTGCATTGAGGGCAGTCCTGACTATCACAGCATCATCCACCGTTGCACCCGTTGTAGTCAGCTGATCTTTTATTGACTGCAGTCTAAAGAGGAAGTGCTCCATGTCTTCTCCCTTGGTCATCATGAATGACCTCATTTGGGTCTCCAATAACATTTTTCTTTGGATAGACTTTCCCTCATACAGGGAAGTCAAGGCCTTCCACATCTCATTAGTTGTCTTCTTCTCAGCTACGTGTGGTACAATATGGTCCTTGATACCATCCATTATCAACCGCTTGGCATGCCCAACAGCTTCCTTATGCTTCCGAAGGAGATATGCATCTATCGGCGTGGCCAGAGTCTGCTTTGCATGGTCTCTTAGATTATATGCCTCAAGGACAATCAGGATCCTTACCTTCCAAATTGAAAAGTTGGAGAGGCCATCCAGCCTATCATGATCACGCAGTCCATGAGGAGCCATCTGCTCAAAAAGTGTCAGAACTTCCTTTTCTCTTTGCTAGAGAAATGGATCTAAGGCCCTTGGTGAAATAGGTGCCTTCTGTTCCCTTTGACACTTGATTTCCCTCCTTGGAAATCTACCAAATCAACTATGATTCAGCTTCTTCTTTGATCCTCTAATCCTTTGGCAAGAAACTTTCTGAGACGCTGATCGCCTCCCACTCTTTGTCACTTGTGCTAAGGCTAAAAATCTGAAGACTTCAGAATTTTAACCCCACCAACTCTTCTGAATTTCTATCATTTTTCTGCACTCTTTTCTGGATCTGACAGATTCAGATCTAAATCACACTAGCTGGCTTCAGACTAAACCAACGTTGTTTCTGAGCTGCCTCTGCACAGTAATTGTGTGGGCTTGCTAGGACATAGCGTTGGACAACGTCACCCTTCACTTTGCGTGAATCTGCTCCTGAAAACTGCGTTGTCCCTTTAGATCTGCATTTTTGTTGCTTTTCCAGCTACTTTCTACAGCTAGATCCTTCAGATTCTCCTGTTGGTCACCCTCTTAGATCTGCAATTCCTCTGATACCATGTAGAAATTTCTGAAGCTTATACTTTATACAGAAATTATTATTGTTAATCTGGTTATGCTCCTACTTATGCAAGTTATTAACTGAATAAATTCAAGTTAAAATCGAAGCAAAACAAATGACAGATCTCTACCAATCTAGATCTAGAATAAGCACATGCACACATTGACAAAGTGACACAGTTATTTCTGAACAAATAGTCCCCCGAAAAACCTAATGTGGGAAAACCGGTCTCTGGCTACTGGCGGGTTCTATTATTAAGAATATTTCTGAATACACAAATCTGAATTCCAGATCTAGAAAACCCGACAAAGAAAATACTAGATCTACAGCTCACTAGCTGATCTAGGGCCAAAATGATGACTGATCCACACCCTCAAACGGGATTTACAGAATTCAGCCAAGATCAGGACCTAGAAACCCCAGCGCTGCCCCGGAAAGCCTCTACGTCAGCCTCTGAAGTCCTCCAAACCCTCAGCGCTGCTCCGGAAGGGACTGCGTTACCCCAGACTGGGTGACGCAGTCACTACGCTGCCCCTAAAGGGTCTCTGCGTAACCCCTGAGCGTTTCCTGCTGAAAATCACGCTATCCTTGGAGGGACTGTGTTGTCCTTGTTGTTGTTGCTGCCTTCTGTTGGAAATACTGAGAGGGGGGTGAATCAGTGTTTCTTTTCAATTGTTAATTATTGCCAGTTAGATTCTTCACAATTAAAGACAGAGAGGTGTATAATGATAATATTAAGGATTAATAAGAACTTCAATCCCTTTTTTAATAATAGTATACAATAGATGAGTGAGGGCACCAACCCTTTTAATGAAACAGGGACCAACCTGTTGCCAAGCACCAACTTGGACCTTGATGAGGCTCCGACCTTTAGGCTTTAACCCTATCTTTTCAAGGCACCAACCTTGTGTTTAGGAGCTCCTACTCCAAGGACACCAATCCTTCTTTGCTTCTTTACTGGACTATTAGTTCACAAATGCTCCATTTCACCAATCTGCACCATCTATTCTGCACCACACTTCTTCATCAATTCTGCACCAATGTTCTTGCATCAAGACTTCAACACTGCATAAGTTTTCTGCACCACACTAAGAATTCAACACTGCACCATGCCAAGACTTCACTGCAATCCACAATAATTCTGGGTTCCACCGAGGCTATAATATCTATTGTTCTGGGCTCCACTGAGTCTGTAATGATCTCAGATCTGAGCGATATACCAAGTCCAAACCACAACTATTTCAGATAGGACCGAGACAATGTATACTTGAGTCACAACTACTGCAATATCCGAGCCTCCTTTTAAACAAAACTAAAGATGCTGCAATCTACTACAGTCCGAGAATGAATAATGATTGCAGAAATAAGGGTTGAGGTTTGCACCGATTTTGACAAGTCTGAGACTATCGTGTTTCCAAATATGTTAGAGTCATTCTAGTTTCAAAAGAATCCGAGTTCTAGTGGTTCTACAATGGTACCGAGATTTCTATGCAGTTTGAAGAGATTTCAAAGCCCAAAATATATTCGTTCTTCTTCATGTGTTTCTTCAAGATCACGAGATGTGAACTGTAACCCGCTTCCCTTTTAGAATCTATAGCCGAGTTGAAAAAATATCAAACGTTGTTTTTCTAACCGTAATTATATTTTTACTTGCATTTTTCCTTTTATTTCGATCACTACGTTTTTCAAACTTCAATTTCCGGAATAATGGAAACCAAGCCGTATTTATATAAAGTGTGGTCGTCATATGGTCAGCCAACGTCAAACGAGTTAAAGTCGACTTGTATAGTGGAGTCGTTCAGTTTATAACATTATGAAACATCTAGTGTATATTTTTCATCGATGTATTACTTTGGAAATATTTTATTAAGTAATGCCCCATTACGTGTGGATTACGTGTGGTTTAGAGAAGCGTTCATTCCCCTTTTTTTTCATTTATAATTTTCTTATTGCTTCTTTTTTTTTTTATTATTATCTTATATATATTTCTAGTATTTATAATTTATGAATTTGGTGTATGTTTTTAGAGCTTTAGGTATTTAAGGTTTAGAGTTATATGTGCTTTTATGTATAGTAGACAATCTCAAAGATTCAGGAGGTTTTATTAGGATTAGGGTTAGGTCATCATGGAATTTGGGTTTTTCTCAAGGAGTTAGGGTTAGCTTGGAAAGGGTTTTCTTTATACATATGAATTATTCTTAGAGTTACATGGGCATTAGACTAGGGCATCTTGAAACTAAGGTTTTAGGGAATATGCATCATCTTCATAGTGTAACGACAACATCATGCATCACAAGAATATTTGACATCTTCAACTATGCCATATTGACATCAATGACAACCTTGATTAACAATCTCCCCCTTTGTCATTGATGGCAATAATCTTGCCCTTCAACATTCTCTCCCCCTTTGACATCAATGGCAATGGGGTGCCCATGTGCTCCCCCTGTCATGCTGCTCCCCCTAACATATTGTACTCCTGACATGTTGCTTGAGTTAATGTGATGCAAAAGCAATGACCCCCATCTTTTGGTGAAGATACTCAAATATTTCTCGTGGAAGGGGTTTTGTAAAGATATCCGCAATTTGTTCTTTTGTGTCGACGTATTCCAACCTGATATTGTGTTCAGCAACTTGTTCACGAAGAAAGTGGTATTTGATTGGGATATGTTTTGTCCTTGAGTGCATCACCGGATTCTTTGAAAGACTGATGGCGCTAGTATTGTCACAAAAAATAGTAATTGGTTGCTTACTTTCTATGTTGACATCCTTCAAGGCTTCCTTCATCCATAGAATTTGTGTACAACAATCAGCAGCAGCTATATATTCAGCTTCAGCTATAGAAAGGGATATGGATGATTGTTTTTTGCTGAGCCAAGATACAAGACACTCTCCCATAAAGAATGCATTTCCACTAGTACTTTTTCGCTCATCCATGCTTCCAGCCCAATCAGCATCAAAGTACGTTGTCACAATAAGAGTTGAACTCTTAGGATACCAAAGACCGAAATCAATCGTTCCTTTCAGATATCTGAGAATTCTTTTCACAGCTGCTAGATGGGATTGTTTAGGACTTGACTGAAATCTTGCTACCATTCCAACTGCTTGCATAATATCTGGTCTTGTAGCAGTTAAGTATAGGAGAGCTCCAATTATTGACCTGTAAAGAGTTGCATCTATGAGAGGGGTATCATCATCTTTGCTTAATTTACAATCTGTGGTTATCAGTGTGATCATAGGTGCACAATCTTCCATCCCATACCTTTTGAGCATGTCTTTAAGATATTTTGCTTAAGATATAAACATGCCTGCAGAGGTTTGAGATATTTGTAGCCCAAGAAAGTAAGACAACTCACCAATCATTGACATCTCGAATTTTTTGGACATATTTAGAGTAAATTCATGGCTCATTTCTTCATCATTGCTAGCAAAGATTAGATCATCAACGTAAACAAGAGTGATCAGAAGGTTTTCCTTGTCCATCTTCATGTAGAGATTGCTACCTGCCACTCCCTTTTTGAAACCTTCTTGTTGCAGATAGTGATCCAACTTTGCACCCCATGCTCTAGGGGCTTGTTTTAATCCATACAAGGCCTTTTTTAGTTTGCATACAAAGTCTTTTCCTTCAGCAAGATCAAATCCTTCTGGTTGCTCCATGTAAACTTCTTCCTTGAGATCTCCATTTAGGAATGCTGATTTTACATCCATTTGATAAACCTTGAATCCTTTTGAGCAAGTAAATGCTAAAAACATTCTTATGGCTTCCATTCGAGCTACTGGTGCAAAAGTTTCTTTGTAGTCAATTCCTTCAATTTGCGAGTATCCTTTGCAGACAAGTCTGGCTTTATTTCTGATGATTTGTCCATCTTCATTCATCTTGTTTTTGAATACCCATTTTGTTCCAATTATATTTTTATCTTTTGGGCGAGGTACCAATTCCCAAGTCTCATTTTTTTCGATTTGAGACATTTCCTCTTCCATGGCCTTTATCCAATAAGTATCTTTGCTTGCATGAGAAAAATTTTCAAGTTCTATTAAAGATAATAAAGCAACATCATCTTTTCTTGGGGTGTTTATCATCCTTCTTCGAGTTTGAATTCCTTCATTTATATTTCGATGACTTGTTCTTCCGGATGATGTCTTTGAATAAACTTGATCTTAGAGGGAGTTTGTGAAGGTTCAGTTTGGGGTTTTCCATTCTCCTCTTCTTTTTTAGATTCTTCTTCTTCACTTTGTTCAAAGAAAGGCTCAACTTCATGATCTTCAATTCTTTTTTCTAGAAGGCCTTCATCAATCTTCACATCAATGCTTTCCACTATTCTTCATAGACGATTGTTGTAACATTTGTAAGCTTTGCTCCTAGTGGAGTATCCAAGAAATATTCCTTCGTCAACTCTAGAATCAAATTTACCTGGTGAGTCATCATTTATTTTTATGAAACATTTGCTTCTAAAAACCCTGAAATATTTTACTGAAGCAAGTCTTCCTTTCCATAATTCATAAGGAGTTTTTTCATTATTTGGTCTTAGTTGAGTTCGATTTAAGGTATAAACTGCGGTGCCAACTGCTTCTCTCCAAAATTTTGGTTGCAAATCAGCTGCTAGTAGCATTGTCCTTGCCATTTCTTGAATGGTTCGGTTCCTTCTTTCAACTACTCCATTTTGCTGGGGTGTCCTAGCAGTAGAGAGTTCTCTTTCGATTCCATGCTCTTTACAGAATTCATCAAATTCTTTTGAGGTGAATTCTCCTCTATCTGTTCTAAGACATTTAATTTTAGAATCTTTTTCATTCTCAATGAGAGCCTTAAGATTCTTAAAACATTCAAATGCTTCGGATTTATACTTTATGAAATATATCCATATCATTCTAGTATAGTCATCAACAAACAGAGCAAAGTACCTTTCACCTTGAAGAGTTGGAGTTCTAGTTGGCCCACACAAATTTGCATGAATGATTTCCAAAGGTTTTGATGTTGAGAACTCCTTAGTTTTGTGGCTAGTTCTGGTTTGCTTTCCATGTTGGCATGGGCCACATACAACTTGATTTGGTTTGCACATTTTTGGAATGTCCCTTACTGCATTATTTTTGCTGATGCTGACTAGGTTGTCAAAACTTGTATGCCCCAATCGCTTGTGCCATAACCAACTTTCATCTGTTTGACTTAAGTAACATTTATCTTCTTGGATTCTACTGAGAATGTAAACATTATCGGGTGTTCTTACCCCTTTCGCCACAAGTTCTCCCGAGGATGAGTCTCTTATTTCACAATTTTTTGTACTAAATACAACATTATGCCCTTGATCACAAATCTGGCGGACACTTAAGAGATTGTGTTTGAGCCCTTCTACCAGCAAGGTATTTTGAGCCTTTCCTAGTCCATTGACAAGGGTAGCAGTTCCTTTTCCAGTGATTTTAGCAGATCCACTTCCAAAGGATACATTTCCATTTTTCTTGTTCAATGAGATAAACTTCTTTTGGTCACCTGTCATATGTCTTGAAGATCCACTATCCACGAACCAATGATTTTCTTCACTATGAGCACATAGAGCTAGGCCACATTTATCAGTTTTGAGATTTACATTTTTAGCTTTTTCCCTTTTGAGAGGGCAATTTTGTTCATTATGATCATAATTAGCACATAATGAGCAAGACGGATCAAACTTAGCCAAAGGATCAAAGGAATTGTAAGTTTTGATTTGCCTTTGCTCTTTAGGGCCATGCAGTTGGTTTGTTTGATCATTAAATCTTGGTGCTTCATTCTTATGAGCCTTGCAATGCTTAGCTTGATGCCCAAAGTTTTTACAATTGTAACAATGCCCAAGAAAAATAGTTTGATACCTGTTGTAGTATCCATAGCTTGAACCAACATTCTTCCTTGGAGTTGGTCTTTCTTCAATTCTTGGTTTTGAGATGGGACTTTTTTCCTGACAAGATGACTTTTCTTCTTTTGGATGGCAAGAGAGTACATCAGCATAACTTCTGGCATTATTCTTTGTACTTGATGATTCTCCTTTGAAACCAATTCCAAACTTGTCATGTTGAGGTCTTTGAGTATTAAGAATGTTGTCAAGAGCTAGAGAGCTTTGCCAACTCCTTTTGACTTGTTATAATTCCTTTCTTAGAGATACTATTTCAGCTTCACGTTTTTCACAAATATCATCCTTTTCTTTTAGCTTAATGTTCAAGAAGTCTTCCCTTCTTTTTGCTTCCTCTCTTCCTATTTTGAGAGAAATTATCTTCTTTTGTAGATTCTCATTTTCTTCAATAGCACTCATTAGCAAACTAGTTATGTTTCTTTCATCTTCTAGTTCTGAGTCATCATCATTTGTAAATGCCATGAATAACGTTTCTTTGCTTCCAACATAATTACTTTCCTCATCTGATTCATCATCGCTTTCTTTGTAATGACGCACATTTCTAGTTGATTTCATTTTTATGACTACAAATTCATCTTCATCAGACTCATCTTGTTTGGAGAAGAAGTTCTTCTTATTAAACCCTTTCTTTTTGTACATCATTCTTTTAGAGTCCTTTTCATCATCACTATCATGTTTATGAGGACATTTTGCAGCATAATGACCTATTCTTCCACAATTGAAACAAATAAGAGGGTACTTACCTTTTAGCTTAGATCCCCTTTTTAGTCTTCGTACAAATTGAGCTAATTCATTTTCAGTATCAGATTCATCGCTGTTGCAATTCCATCATTTTCTTTCTTTTGTAGATCTTGAGGCTTTGAAAGATGCTTCTTTGAAATTTGGGATCCCTTTCCTCATCTCATAAGCAATAAGAATTCCATGAAGTTCATCCATCTTGAGAGTATCTAGGTCCTTCATTTCTTCTATGGCACTTACTTTGGAGTCAAATCTGTCAGGAAGTGATCTCAGGATTTTTGAACAATGGTGCTTTCTTCAATATTTTCCCCTAGTCCTTTAAGAGAGTTAACCACTTCAGCTACTCTGAGGAAGTATGATGCAATATCTTCTTCATCATCCATTTTCAAACTCTCAAATTGTCTTCTATAGGTTTGAAGCTTTGCCTTCTTAACTTTGGAGTCCCCATCATATATAGAAACCAATTTATCGCATACTTCTTTGGCTAAGTCACAATTCATGACTTTCATAAATTCGGAAATCGGTGATTCCACTAGTGATGGAATTTAAAGCTTTGGCATTAGCAATGTAGGCTTTTCTTTCATCTTGATCAGTTGGAAGATCGTCGGGAGCTTTGTACCCATCCAAAACAGAGTGCCATACTTCAGGGCCAAGAGACATTAGATAGTAGGACGTCCTCTTTTTCCAAAAACTAAAATTTGTTCCATCAAAGATAGGCAGTTTTTTTGTTACTTCCATGTTCTTCATTGTACCTAAGAATCCTTCTTCTAGCTGTTAGGCTGATAATAAAGAAGCTGGCTCTGATACCAATTGTTGGAAATACTGAGAGGGGGGTGAATCAGTATTTCTTTTCAATTGTTAATTATTCCAGTTAGATTCTTCACAATTAAAGACAGAGAGGTGTATAATGATAATATTAAGGATTAATAAGAACTTCAATCCCTTTTTTAATAATAGTATACAATAGATGAGTGAAGGCACCAACCCTTTTAATGAAACAAGCACCAACCTGTTGCCAAGCACCAACTTGGACTTTGATGAGGCTCTGACCTCTAGGGCTTTAACCTTATCTTTTCAAGGCACCAACCTTGTGTTTAGGAGCTCCTACTCCAAGGACACCAATCCTTCTTTGCTTCTTTACTGGACTATTAGTTCACAAATGCTCCATTTCACAAATCTGCACCATCTATTCTGCACCACACTTCTTCATCAATTCTGCACCAATGTTCTTGCATCAAGACTTCAGCACTGCATAAGTTTTCTACACCACACCAAGAATTCAACACTGCACCATGCCAAGACTTCACTGCAATCCACAATAATTCTGAGTTCCACCGAGGCTATAATATCCACTATTCTGGGCTCCACTAAGTCTGTAATGATCTCAGATCTAAGCGATACACCAAGTCCAAACCACAACTATTTCAGATAGGACCGAGACAATGTATACTTGAGTCACAACTACTGCAATATCTGAGCCTCCGTTTAGACAAAACTAAAGATGCTGCAATCTACTACAGTCCGAGAATGAATAATGATTGCAGAAATAAGGGCTAAGGTCTGCATCGATTTTGACAGGTCTGAGACTATCGTGTTTCCAAATATGTTAGAGTCATTCCAGTTTCAAATGAATCCGAGTTCTAGTGGTTCTGCAATGGTACCGAGATTTCTATGCAGTTTGAAGAGATTTCAAAGCCCAAAATATATTCGTTCTTTGTGTGTTTCTTCAGGTTCACGAGATGTGAACTGTAACCCGCTTCCCATTTAGAATCTGTATCCAAGTTGAAAAAATATCAAACGTTGTTTTTCTAACCGTAATCCTATTTTTACTTGCATTTTTCCTTTTATTTCGATGACTGCGTTTTTCAAACTTCAATTGTCGGAATAATGGAAACGAAGTTGTATTTATATAAAGTGTGGCCGTCATATGGTCAACCGACGTCAAATGAGTTAAAGCCGATTTGTATAGTGGAGTCGTTCAGTATATAACATTATGAAACATCTAGCGTATATTTTTCATCGATGTATTACTTTGGAAATATTTTATGAAGTAATGCCCCATTACGTGTGGATTACATGTGGTTTAGAGAAGCGTTCATTCCCCTTTTTTTTCATTTATAATTTTCTTATTGCTTCTTTTTTTTCTTATTATTATCTTATATATATATTTCTAGGATTATAATTTATGAATTTGGTGTATGTTTTTAGAGCTTTAGGTATTTAAGGTTTAGAGTTATATGTGATTTTATGTGTATTAGACAATTTCAGAGATTCAGGAGGTTTTACTAGGATTAGGGTTAGGTCATCATGGAATTTGGGTTTTTCTCAATAAGCACATGCACACATTGACAAAGTGACACAGTTATTTGGACAAATAGTCCCCGAAAAAATCCAATGTGGGAAATCTGGTCTCTGGCTACTGGCGGGTTCTATTATTAAGAATATTTCTGAATACACAAATCTAGGTTGCAGATCTGGAAAACCCGACAGAGAAAATACTAGATCTACAGCTCACTGGCTGATCTACGGCCAAAATGATGACTGATCCACACCCTCAAATGGGATTTACAGAACTCAGCCAAGATCAGGGCCTAGAAACCCTAGCGCTACCCCTGAAAGCCTCTGCGTCAGCCTCTTAAGTCCTCCAAACCCTCAGCGCTGCTCCAGAAGGGACTGTGTTACCCCGGACTAGGTGACGCAGTCACTACGCTGCCCCTTAAGGATCTCTGCATAACCCCCGAGGGTTTCCTACTGAAAATCACACTGTCCTTGGAGAGACTGTGTTGTCCTTGTTGCCGTCAAGCACGCTCGCATTGTCCTTTGAGCCGATCTCTCGCCTTCGTGTATTCTAGACCCCGGACGATCATCCCCTTGGCCTAAATTCCCCTCTCCTCGCAACTCGAAACACTCGGTATTCCCAGCAACCTACCTCAGAATCTCAGCCTTAGCTTCAAACCTTGCTCGCCTCTCGTGTGTCTTTACAAATGACCCCAAGCCTTTCCCTTATACTTTTCTCGTTGACAAATCAACGGTCAAGATTAAATCTTTAATCAATGGCTAAGATTAAAAGAAAGCTTGATCCGTGTGACTTAAGACAATTTCATCACATGTTTAATTAAATTCACTTTATTCCCTAGGTTTTAACTTAGGAAACACACTTAAAATAATTAATTAATTTAATATATCCTAAACCAAATGAAATTTCCCAAATCCTTTTCTGTGTCTTATAGATCAAGTGTACTCTAGTCCCTCCACAAAATTTGGGAGCTAGAGCACAACTTATGCTACCCCAAATACACAAAATCTCAACACAAAACACTAGGAATTAATTTAGAAATGAAATACACAGAGCCAAGCCCTTGGATGGTTGGTTTTTACATTTAGTTCTGCTCTTTGTTCACTCCTCTCTCACACCTATTCCACACCTATTTCACTCTCTTTCCACACTATCCTCTCACACCTATTCATGCATATATATATATATATATATATATATATATTCCTGAAACAGTTCGCTTTGTCTTTTTTTTAGCTTTCTGCTAAACCACTCCAACAAACAATTTCTATCCTATTTCTAATCTCTATCCTACTTGGCTTAATCTCCTCGCAGGGAGAAACCAATTGCTATTTTATTCCTAATTAATTTAGAAAATCAAAATAGACTAACTCCTCTCATTTAAAACTAAGTAAAATATTAATAACCAATGTTTATCCACCTCATGTTAGCCACAACATGTGAACACACAATCACATTGCTGGCTAAATCCAGATGCTCCTGCATCAACAATGCTAAAAAGTAATTTGTTTTCGATTAATAGTTTAGGTGAAAGTGTAAAACATAAAATTATATTGTCCCATCATTCCACCTTAGGGCACGCCACGACTCATGCATGAACCATACCATGATATGACCATTTGATTATTCAACCATTGTACATGCAAACAGAGGGAACCGATAGATATCGCATGCAAACATGATACATTCAATGATTGCATATGAAAAAAGAGGGAACCCACACATATGTCGGTTGTATATGCAAATTGAGGAAACTGACACATGTTGGAAAATTTAACTAGGTTCGGTCTTCATTATTGTACTTGAAGTCAAAATGTAATTTATTTTTCAAAATAAAGTGAAAATAATTTTATTGAATTGAATTATTAAAGCATGGGTTTCATGCTTGGGTCATTTGTATTAGGTCAAACCTCCATTGTAGGCTTTAGGTTATTGTCAAAGTCATTTACTGTTTGACTCCTCCATCAAGTCATCCACTCATCAAAGACAGCCTCTTCAAAGTCGGCCTCAAAAGGATTATTATCAAAAGAACACATGTCGGCTCAATTAAAGGACACGTCTCTTCATAATACATGTCGGCTCATTTAGGACGGACAAACCACTATAAATACCTACCTGGGATCTTCGCATTTCACCAATTCAGAGCTTGCAATTTCAGAGATATTTCGGTGATCACAGAGAGGAAGTTTTGATGCATCTCAGAGAAAGTTTCGGTCCCATTATAGTTCGAATAATATTACAGTGGTGCTTTCAAAGTGGATGGGTCTCGGTGCTACTACAGTGACCATACAAGTTCGAGCTAATTGCAGAGATGATCACAGTGATATTTTTGGTGTACCTTCTATGATATTAATGTGGATTACAGTGGAGAATGAAGATAGAAATTCGGTGATATGTTTCAGTAAATGATTTCGGTGCTAGTACAATGATGAAACAGTAAACACAGTTCAGTGATATCACAGAAGTTTGATGTCATTACAGTCAGGTGTCGTCGCAGAAATTTGGTGTCATTACAGTGATAAGGTTCAATGCCACCTCAGTAATTAACCTAGATCAGGAGTACATTGCTGGACCGAAACATATATCTTACAGTGTTGAACAAAGACATGCAATGCTGCTCATAAGGCTGACTTGATGGAGGGAGTCTCTAGTTTGTAAGGGTCTTGGTTGTCTCATCCTGAATCTACTTAAGGAAGACTTTTGACCGGGTTTTCCCCAAAGAGTGGGGTTTTGCCCTCGCAGCGTGCCTACATCTTGTGTCCTCTTTTATTTGTTGTTTGGCATTATTATTGATGATAAGGAAAGATAAATTGAAAGAACAGATAATAATAACGAATATATCACAAGATAATGTCATAATAAGGAAAATTGTTTCAACTGCAAAATATATGGATTTTCCAACAGCACATACACGGGATGTATATGCAAATAGAGGGAACCGACATGTACGTCATATGAAAACGGAGGAAATACGGCTCAACATATGCCTCAGCATCTCCTTTGGCAATGACTGAGACACAGAAAAAGTGAATTTTAAATAGTGGCTAGGTCGATTGTGGATTGACTAGTTAAAATGTTAAGAAATTGTACGACTTCTTTGTGGATACGTGGCATTTTAACTTCAATGAAATTTGACGAATGTGTCAACCTGATACACAAACCTGAGCGAACTTAACAAATTTGAACAAAATGAATTATGATGGCCTCCTCCAATGTGCAAATGGCATGAATAGGTTAAGAGGACCACAGGGGAACTTTTTCTCCATGCAAAAAGAACCACTAAAATGAATTTTCGTTCCCGACAAAGACTTTTACGCCTGGATCCATTTCCGGATATGTATCCAGATCAGTGTGGAAAAAATCCCGACTTTTTAGAAAAATCCAGATTTTTTGCAGGCGCCGATAAAATCCCCCGATTTTTTCCCGATTTTTTGAAAGTTGAAAAAGTCGGGATTTAATCGTTATAATCCCGACTTTTTGCCGACTTTTTCCAAAAAATCGTGAGGGAGGTAATTTTTTTAATAATTTTTATTTTATTTTTTTGAAAAAATCGGGATTTTTTCGAAAAAATCGGGATTTTTTCGAAAAAGTCGGGATTTTTTCGAAAAAGTCAGGATTTTTTCAAAATATGAATATTTTTGTATTTTTTTAGTTTTGCCGATTTTTTGCCGATTTTTTCGAAAAAATCCTGACTTTGCCGATTTAATCCCAACTTGAAGCCCTGTCGATTTAATCCCGACTCCGACTTTTTCCACATTGATCCAGATTTCCATAAACAGATCCAAAACCCTTAAAAAATGCCCAAAACGTTTCAGAAATAAGATTCGTTGTTTCCAAAAAAAACGAAACGGCTCGGAAACGTATCAGTGTTGTTTAGTACGAGTTTCTGTTTCTTAAATGCTGAATGACATTTCTGGGGTTTGGGGAGGACGTTTTCGGTAACTTGGGTCTTTGCTCTTGCATGAGGGAGGTGCAAGATTCAAGTCTTTATCCTGGATGTTAAAGTGGGTATTTGTACTGTATTACTATTAATGCAGTGTTGATGTTCATAGCTAGTTAAAAAAAAAGGGTTGCAAGGGTAATATCTAGGGGGAATGTTACATATTCTTTTGTGTCATAAGAAGAGATTTACAAGACTGATCTTGCAAGGAATCCAGGAGAAAGAATCCACCTTATATTTGCAAGACCATCAATTGCAATATCGTCAAATACACATGCAACCACTGATAAGAAATCCATCCTCCATTGTTGTACTTAACGGTTAGAATATTGGTTAGCTCAGACAAACGGTATTCTAAATTGGAGGTTTTCAAACATACAGTGACAACTTCATATATATTGATTAGAATTTAAACATGCTTTAGAAGTAACTACACAATTGAAACATTTCATATTTCAAGTGATTTCCTCTTTGATCTACTTTGCCATGACGGTTTGAAATCCACAAGACCAAACAAGAAACCAAAAAGCCCACTCCAAAGAAAAGGCACAATTTAAGATACTCATGCAGTAAAACAAACCTGGAGGTGATCATATTCATGCTGGAAAATCCGTGCATTGAACTCTTTCAAACTCAAAATGAATTTTTTTCCCTTAATGTCCCAAGCTTTGATTTTTACAGAGATAGGTCGCTGTGCATATACAGTTTCAAAATCAGAATATACTCAAGTAAGCATTAATCAAAATCACTAAATAAGAAACATTGAATTTTGCATGACAGGGAAGATATGAGTTCAGTGCAGGATATTTTATGCAAAATGTTATCATTGAATAAAATATAAATCTACAAACTACACCAATCAATATCAGAGTGAAAAAAAATAGCACTCTAGTAGTACAAGAAAACAGTATTTTTGAACACATTCTCCTTGTTCTTGCTCAAGATATTGCCATTTCAGGAGTTGTTCTGTTCCTACTTTGTCACCATAGGCTCCCTGCCCAGTTATAAGACATCTGTAGAGCCCTCCCACCATAACAAAGCATGTCCAGATATTTCCAAAAGGGAAAAACAAATCTTTCAGGTCTCTTGTATATAGTACAAGCTGAAAGCAAAAACTGAATTTTTCAGCATCAACCTTGAATGGAGTGTAAGAAGATGGAGGACAAGAGTCAATATTACCCAAGTCTCCAAGCTTCTCATGCTTGAGTTCGTCAACGCTTTTTTCTTTGTGCTCAGGACTTGCTGGATATGTCACCCTTCATCCTTCACTGCTAAAAGTTGTGTCACAATTTCAGTCACTACAGCAATGCGCTGTCCCAGCCAAGATATCCTGTCTTCAGTGTCTTTATTGTAAAGTCCTTCATCAAAAGTTCCAGATAGTTTTGGTGGCTACTTCTTTCTAGATTTTGCAGCAATGGCTCTCCACTCATCTAGCATACACTAAGCTGTTTACCATGCAAGTTGTTCACCAAGTGTTCTTTAACTTGGACTCTAATACCAATATGATCAATAATCCATCAACCTATGGCCAATTCGGTTCACCAGCACAAACCTATGTTACTTTAAATGTGGAAATCATTGTCCTTGACAGTGACCATGTACAAATCCAATCACACACGGTAAGATGTTTTGCAGCGAATTTGAATACACAATATTATATATATATATATATATATATATATATATATATATAGAGAGAGAGAGAGAGAGATTGTTAAATAATGTTTTTTACAATGAAGGCCCTGGCATAAAAATAGACTTGGGTGCCTTTTAACAAGGGGTCATAATCTTTGATCATGCCACCCTACATAATTAATATATTTACATAATTATTTTTATTTTGTTAATTTTATATATAACATTGCCTTCCCCTCAAAAGAAATACTTTGTCCTCAAAGCATAGGTAACAAGGGATGTTGATGAAAATCTTTTTGTGTCACAAGAGGCCTCTTCTTCCAGTAGGTTCTTCCACTTAATAAGATATTATTTAAGTACTCATGATCATAATTTCTTTCTCTGGTGGTAACAATTCCTTCTGGTTCTAAAACGTGTTGAAACTTGGCAGCTGAGGGATCAATTCCCCCTTTTGAGAAGCCCAACAAACCCTAAGGAGACCCCACTGGCCCTTGGAAAAAATTAAATTTGCACATGGGAAAAATATTATTTTTGATGTGGGTCCAAGTCACCTTCAAAAATACAAGTCAGCCTAGAAGAGGAAATTCAACCTCTTAACCCACACATAAATAGACCTCATTTGCCATCACTTGGAGGCATGACATCACACATTCATTTCTTCTTCATTGGTTCGATCTGGTCTGAAATTGCAGGGTCCGAGTACATGTGCGAAGGAGAGAGGGGACATTTTTGTGACAGTGTTGACATTTTTGTTTTGGCATCTTTGACCAGCGTTGACTCTGGTTGATTTGACTTGGTTTGACCTGGGTTTTGGGTCTGTTCTTGGTAGCCGAATTCAGGAGAGAAGACCAAAATTTTCTGGGCACTTTGACTAGCGTTGACCGTAGATCTGAAGCTAGGGTTTCCACAGGGTTGACTTTGACTTTGACTAATTTGTGGGCAGAATTTGCACTGTTTTGACTATTTTGACTGAGCAAAAGAGGCCACATTCTTTGACTGGTTGACCAAACTTTTTGGAGAAGATTTGACCATTGACTTTGACTGGTTAGGGCTGCATTGACTGCTGTTGACTTTGACAGGTCTGAAAATTTGCAGAATTGTTGTTTCACCAAATTTGACTATATTGCTCATCTTTGATTGGACATTGGATTATTAATTGGGATAGTCAAGGCTTTGACCTTTGACTGGTTATTGGACGTACTTGGACTATGTATCTTTGCTGAACATTTGATGAACATCTAATAGAAGAAGAATCTGGTTGGATTTTCTCCCTTGTGGGGTCTTTCCCTGGTCTTTGACCTAAATTTTTGTGTCTCATTTGATCTTTGCTGTCTTCTATTATGCATATTGTTTACTGTTCTATCTACAATTGCTTACTATTATTGGGTGACTGAAATAAATTGAAAAAGTGATTGCTATTGAAAGAAGAATTTGTTAAAGTGATTGTTACAGCATATAACATTGAAAAAATTTAACAAAACGATCTTCCCTTCATCATCAAATATCAGGAGTGTCTTTTGCGCTATTTGGTGCTTACCTAGAGCCTTCTTGAGGCAAGATACATGGAAAACATTGTGAATGCAGCTTTTATAAGGAAGGCTCAAGTTGTATCCTACTTGGCTGATCTTTTTGTTTATTTGATATGGTCCATAGAACTTTGGTGCCAATTTGTTTTTTCCTTGCTACTTCAAGGATAATTGTTTGCAAGGTTGAAACTTAACAAATACAGATTCTGCAACCTCAAATTCTCTTTATGTTCTGCATTAGTCAGCTTGTTGTTTCATACAATTTGTTCCAATATTTAGATTTTCCTTTAGTATCTAAAAGACTTTTTCGGTTTCTTCTTGTTGCCTCAAAATCTAGCAGGCCTTGTGAGAGGCCTCACAAGACAAGAACTAGACCAAGGGACAACACTGAGTTGGAGGCCCAGTGTCACCACAACACACCACCTCCTGCCTTTTAGTGGATTTTCACCACACAGAAGACTTCCCAGTTCAAGTCACCTAAAGTGTTGATTTTCTAGTGCTAAGTAGACAAGCACATTTTTTTGCTACTGATCATTACTTCTAATGATATTTTTGCACTTTCTAGATTATCATTAAGCAATTATACTTTTAATAATTCCACTATAAATGTGATAGAACAGTAGAACAATAGACACCATAATTTTTTCACCTGGAAAACCCAACAATCTTTTCTAGGAGAAATCATTGTTCTATTCAACAAAGGTACAATTTGATTTTTCCAGTCAAACTTGGTCACCCTGACCACATAAACTAACATGGTCAAACCTAGTACAATTGCCCAAAAGTCAAGTCAAACTTCTGCCCAGAAATCTCAATCAACTCTACCCAGACTGCGTTCAAACTGCCCTAGATAGAATTTGGTCAACTGTGGTCAACTCTGCCCAGAACAAATTCGGTCAACTACAAGAATTTCGGTCAACTTTGTGGTCAACTTTGTCTAGAAAGAAGCTCGGTCAGATGCTCAAAATTTTGGTTAAATAGTCTAGTCAAAGTTGCAGTCAAACAGATCAGAAAGCACCCTGGTAAACATTGGTCAAACAGATCCTTAAGCTCGATTAAACTTCAGACTTCTTATCTCTCTCTCTCTCCTTTGCACATGTGAACAGAAGATATGTTGTTGTTGTGCGATCCAAATTGATGCCAAGGAAGTCAAATGGTCTACATATATTGGTTAATGTAGGTGGGTTTTGACCAAGGGTCAAACCCATTCAACTGGTGGGGTTGGCCTAACTGTTTGGAGCTAAGTAACCGGATACTCCTAAAATGCCCTCGTATCCCGAATCCCCATGTCAGACACCTCTACGTATCGGATTCGGCCCCAATTCGAAGGACACGGCGTATCTGTACAGGGTACGGTCGGGATACGGCGTATCCGAAAAGGGACACGCCGTATCCCAACCGTACCCCGTCGGATATGCCCGCGGGTTCAAAAAAGCGTTGTTTTTTTATTATAAACGGGGGCTTTTGCTCATTGTTTTTCACCAATTGAGAAGGATTTTTCAGGAGAGGGCATCAAGCCTACGGCCCTAGTATTTATATATGATTCATGGTAATGTTAAATTCTTAAAGTAAAAGGATGAAAATGAAGATTTTACTTAAATTTTTAACATTACCATGAAATGACTCAGGATGTTTGAGAGTGGTTCCGACCTCATTGGATTTCATATGGAGAAAGTAGAATTTTAGATCTCATTCAAAATCCAGCAAACTTATCAGTTTTTCAAGATTTCAGGATTGGGCTATTGCAATGTTTCCATCGAATTTTGTCATGTATTAGGGTATGGAACTCGTATTTAATCAAGAGCACCAATCCATTTGGCAGTGTTCTTATGTAACACATTTTGATTGTGATGACTTAATGAAAAAACTACAATATCTTACTATATTCAATCTTGTCTTTCTGAGTAAATTTGACGATTGTATCATGTATGGTTTATCAATGTATCATTGTAATTTGTATTATAGTATCAATGATGATGTATGACTCATGAGTATCTAATATCTATGTTTGAATCAATGAATTTTGTATGAATTTGTGCAAAAAATATCTAATTTTTAATATATTAATATATATATATTTTTTAAAATATATATATTTTTAATAAAATAATATATAACGTAACGTATCCCAGAAGTATCCTGTTCCGGGGTCACCGTACCCGTATCCGATACTTCGAATCCCCGTATCCCCGTATCCCCGTATCAGGTGACTTAGGTTTGGAGCTTACATGAATTAAAAAATAATTTGCTTTCTTTTTAATTTGAATATCAACCGTAGCTACCAAAAAATCAACACTACCTCTTAGTTGGGGAGGTATTCATCTTTACTTCTTCAAATGTCCACTTTGTTGGAAAATTTCTCCTTCTGTAGAAAAGATTGAATGAGCTTGCTATGTTAATGTATTCGTCTGCTTTATGTGGAAAGAATCCTGCATCAACATCATGCAAAGGGATCTAGTTACCTACCAGTCAAAACTCCTTTGCAAATGGATCTAGTCATCCATTGGCCAAATGCCTTCTGGGGTCCCACTGGCCAAATACCTTTTGGCCTTCTAGGGTCAACAGGACTAGTCCTAGGTCACCAACTCAACAAGTCGTCACCTAGCTCAAGGTCAATACCTTTGACCAAAAAAAAAATGGTGAACCCTTGGGCAATTACCACTCTTGCATGCCAATTGAATCGTAATACACCTACCGAGTGCTAAAGGCACTCACTCTACCCACTAGCCAAGTACCTCCTGGCAATATGGTTAGAACCTTTTGATTAGGGGAGCGCTTTGGGCCTTGATGCTCTTTAATCCATTCTACCTAGCCACATTACATGGCCCCTGGTTAATACCTTTGTCAATATCCTGACCTAGGGAAAATGTTTTCCACTTGAAGCTACAACATCAACACTCCCTCTCAACGTGGGAGGCATTCTCAACCACTCCAAGTTTTTCCTTAAAGTATGCAAATTTCATCCTAGGCAGAGGCTTGGTGAGAATGTCAACAACCTGCTTGTCTGTAGAAACATATTGGAGCTTCACTACTCCCCTTTGTACCATGTCTCGGAGGTAATGGTACTTGAACTCAATGTGCGTTGACCTATCATGGAAAACTGGATTTTCCAAAAGCTTCACAGAGCTTTGATTGTCACAATATATCACGGTCGGTACTTGAATCAGATCAAACAATCCTGCAAGTAGCTTCCAAAGCCATACTACATCACAACTTGCAAAACTAGTTGCAATATACTCGGCCTCTATAGTGTTGAGTGCGACAGATGTCTACTTCCTGCTCATCCAGGAGATCACAGCAGAACCCAAACTGAAACAACATCCTGATCTGCTCTTCATGTCTTTGGTACTCCCTGTCCAATCGGAATTTGAGAATCCTTGCAATTGTACTTCACCGTCTAAGACATATCTCAATCCATAATTGACTATGCCACAAAGATATCTCAACACATGCTTTGCCGAAATCCAATGTATATGTCTCGTTTCCACCAAGAACTGGCTCAGAGTGTTCACTGCAAAGCAGATATCAGGTCTGGTATTAACCATATACAACAATGAATCGATCAATTGTTGATACATAGAGGGATCCAACAAATCTAAATCAGTGTCTCTTAGCTTCTTCAGATTGGTCCCCATGGGAGTAGGCATTATTATTATTATTATTATCAAATTTTAAGGTCACAGCCAAGCCAAACATCAAATTGGTGTATGAGACCCCCTTGTTTGTGGGACAAGGGACCCACCTCCACACAACAATTTGACTGCTAAGTATACGAAGGAATACATACTCTACCCCCCTCTGGTTTTCAACCTGTGACCTTTTAGGAGGAAACACATGCTCTTAACCATTAGGCCCACTCAAGACTTGCAGTGCATCATCCTAAATCTCTAAAGGATCATAATGATATACTTCCCTTGACCAAGGAAGATCTCCCTTTCAAGATTATCATTAAGCAATTACACTTCAGAAAATTCAACTATAAATGCAATAGAATAGTAGAATAGTAGAGATCACAGTAGAATAATAGACACTAGAAATTTTTCACCTAGGAAACCCAAACTTGGGAAAAAACCCAACAATCTTTTCTAGAAAAAATTATTGTACAATTCAACAAAGGTACAATCTAATTTCTCCAATCAAACTTGGTGAACCTGACCACATAAAATAACAAGGTTAAAGCTAATACAACTGCCCAGAAATCCAGTCAAACTGTTGCCCAGAAATCTCGGTCAACTCTGCCCAGACTGTGGTCAAACTACCCTAGATAGAATTTGGTCAACTGTGGTCAACTCTATCCATAAAGAACCTTGGTTGAATGCCCAGAATTTTGGTCAAACAATCCAGTCAAATTTGTGGTCAAACAGATCAGAAAGGAGCTCGGTCAATGTTGGTCAAACAGATGCTTAAGCTCGGTCAAACTTCAAGCTTCTTCTCTTTCTCTCTCCTCCGCACATGTGAACAAAAGATATGTTGTTGTTGTGTGATCTAAATTGACGCCAAGGAATGAAGTCGAATGGTTTATATATATTGGTCAAAGTAGGAGGGTTTTGATCAAGGGTCAAACCAATTCAACTAGTGGGGCTGCCCTGACTGTTTGGAGCCTACATGAATTAAAAAATAATTTTCTTTCTCTTTAATTTGAATACCAACCATAGCTACAAAAAATCAACATAAAGAATATTCTTGGCTTAGGGCTCAAAGATGACAATTGAATAGGCTCAGACAGGGTACTTGGACTAAGAACAAGGTTCAATTCTATGTAATAAGGAGAAGTGTACCCTCAAAAGAGCCTATACAGGAGATTGAATAAGCTTACCCAAGAAACTTAGACTAAGGACAAAGCTCAATTTCACTAGGCAAGGAATAGCGTACCTTAAAAGTAGCCTACAAAAGACTCAAAGAGGGCCCTTAGACTAAGAACAAGGCCCATTCAAAAGAAGCAAGGATTAACCTGCTCTCCAAGGAACCTATCAAGGGTACTTATGGCCTAAGGTTTAAGAGGTAAGCAATGATAATGGCTTACAAAGACACATACAACCAAGAAAAGGCTTATGAAAAATTGATATGATCAACAATAGGAACCACAAGCCTTCAATTGACCCTACGCTGACACCTTAGTGCTGAATTAGGGTTTTTCTAGCCCTAGAATTGCCTAGAATTGATGACGTCAACCCTAAGGAAAGACTTCCAACCATGCAAATTGGTAGATTTTGATGTTTTAAGGCTTAACAATGGTAAAAAGACCTCCAACCAGCTCAACACTCATGCCCTAGTTGAATTCGGCTTCAAGCCCTAAATCTAGTGGCTTGCCTTGAAGGGCCAAAATTTTCGATGCCAACACTCATGCCCTAGTTGAATTCAGCTTCAAGCGCTAACTCTAGTGGCTTGCCTTGAAGGGCCGAATTTTTCAAGCATCGAAAAATTCGGGCCTTCAAGGTAAGCGACTAGAGTTAGGGCTTGAAGCCGAATTCAACTAGGGCATGAGTGTTGAGTTGGTTGGATGAAATCAAAAATTTAAGGGCCAAAATTTCAAGGAAAAAAATTTTGGGGCCCAAGAATTCAGGGATTGAAATTTTAGGACAAAAAGTTTTCAAGGCTAGAAATTTATGGTTGAACTTTTTGGGGCTCGAAATCTTAAGGGCTGAAATTCTTGGGCCTAATTTTCAGGAAGAGGAAAAAGAACAGATTTTTGAAGTATTTGATTTTGGTTTGATCATCTATGTGGAAGCCAGTGCTTGATCCTTGGGTGATGGAGTCTAAGGGAAACCTACCCTAGTATAGAGTAAGGGCAAGAAAAAACCCTAGTTTCAAAACCATAACTATCACTTTATGAGGGGATAAAGTCATGAAAAGAGCTTAACATGAAAATCATTCAAGGGATGTCATACATTCTTTAATTAAACCGTGCAATACTTTGTCAAGATTCCATTAAAAAATTCAATATAACTAGCACATTGAAACCCTACCAACAACCATTTCATGCAATAACCATCAAAAGATAATCAACAATAACATAATATTGACAAGTTATGCATGATCAAGTCCTTTATTATCCCAAAGTGGCGTGTCCACAACATGAGCTAGTCTCCATGATAGAAGTTATCCACAATAGATCACATCTCCACAAGAATACAAGTCACAATAACTAGGCCAAAATCCTCTGAGGAAGCTGAAATACTCCACAAGTGATGATGAGAAATGAAAATGAGGTGACCTCTATTTGTATGAGGTCTACCTCAATAATTTCTAACTAATGAACCCCTAAAACAAGTTCGACATAAGATAAACCTTGGGTTACAAGCCAACCCACTAACTTAATGATAAAACAAGCCATAATTGCCCACACGTGTGAGTCATAGCCTTAAAAAATGCTAATGTCATGCCCTTTTAGGGCTCCAAATGCCATGTCATGATAAGATAAGGTCTGAAAATATGTCAATGCCAAAATCATCCAAAATTTGAGGAATATCCATCAAATCTACCTTAAATCCTCCTTTATGATCCCAAATCCAGTCGAAGTGTCTCCATGTCATCTCCATGGGTATCCAACGGTCAAAACAAGGCCTTCTCTCTCCATTCTTACGGGTTCTCCAAGTGTAAAAAGCCCTAGATAGTCTCTTAATGGAAGACCATCCTCATCTAGGCTCTGCATCAAGTTTTGCCCATTAGGTTGTGTCAAGACAAGCCTAGGGGCATATTGGGTCAAGTGGTGCAATCATCAAGAATCCTCTATATTGTGTTAAAGTAGACCAACGTCTTGGGCCCTAAGGGTGCTCTAGGACATGTAAAAATTGCTCGAGTCATCAAGAGGCCAAACTTTGTCAATGTTGCATCTACTAAGCCATCTATCTCTCTAAAAAAGTTCGGTAGGAGTGGGTTCCCTCAAGGCCTAGGCTACAATGGACCACTTGAAAAAAAAACAACATGAACTCAAGTGAAAGCAACCAACCATCACAATCTAAGACCATATGAGCATCTATGTGGACCAAACTTGAATGTTAAGGGCATATTAATACTTCAAACAAGGATCACCTTCCAATATCTAACTGGAACAACTCCCATAAAGGTGTTCCCTACCTTGATAGAGGTGGCTAATGGTCAACCCTATTAGGTGCTTCCAGCCCTCAAGGGGAAGTGGCATTTCCAAGTTCAACCCTTCAATCAATAGGTGTTAGTGTAGATGTATGGTAATGGAGGGGAAAAGGCTTCATGGCTAAGTGCAATGGTTAAGGCGACTAGCTGATGGGGATCCCACATCCTAAGTGTATGAATGTGAGGGAGCAATCTTGGAGGCATGATTTACCCTGCTCGAGCTGCTTTTTCCACCCATCTAGTGTGCCTTTTAGTGCCTTTTATTTTTTCTTGATAATGCTTTGCAATATGGTGCATAGCTCTATTGGACATTGGGTTCAATGCTCCCCGTGTGTTTTGCGACATGGACTAACCGCCTTTCGTGGATCCTAACTCTGGCGATTGTAGTGGAGACTATGGCCTGCGGGTTTTGGTCTGACGGCAATCGTGATTCCAACAAGTGGTATCAGAGCCACAGGTCTCGAGTTCGAAACTCACCTGGCTCACATTAGGGGGGAGATTGTTGGACATTTGGTTCAACGCTCCCGGTGTGTTTCACGAGATGGACAAACCGCCTCTCGTGGATCCTAACTCTGGCGATTGAAGCAAAGACTAAGGCCTGCGGGTTTTGGTCTAACGGCAATCGTGATTACAACAAGAGTGTTGGTTATTTCATCAACATGTTGGAGGTATGCAGCAATGTTGCCATCTTCTTTCATTCTGAGTTGCTCAAATTGTTGATCAGTGGTTGTCATTGATGTCAACCCAAGCAACACCAGGGGCTACCCTGATCTTGCATGGGAATTTTGACCTAACAAATTGCTATATTCCAGGTCAAGGATATTTTTAATGGTTTCTAATTTTTGAGATGTTTCCGTTGATATATGGCACGCCACATAATTATTCACAGTTTGAAAGATATTCATGTTTGAAGTTAGTAACCCCGGTTAGTGGGCTAAAACCCCATGGGGTTGTGGCATGACACTAATAATTGGTTGTGGTCATTGAACAGTCAATTATTAATATTTTTTAAGCTCCTAAAATCCCTCCCACATTCACTTGTTGAATTCCCTCTCAACTTAAGCATTTATATAAATTGTGATCCTCATATCCTCCTCATGTAGGGATTTCTCTACTTGAAACAGGTCATCATGGCATTTTCGCTATAACTTGTTTTCTACGAAGGTTCAGAAGCTGAAATTTTTAGGAGGCCAGCCGAAATCCTGAGGAAGCTCATGTAAAATTTCATATCATGATGCGCAATATTTTCGGAGATATGATTTGTGGAAGTTAGGGTTTTTGCAGGCTCTTGAAATTCATCTCAAAGAGGTGACCTTGGGAAAATCGTCATAACTCTCTCTCTCTGAGTATCGGATTGGAATTCTGTAAAAAGTGGCAGATAGTGCACAGACTATAGATTGATGTATATCAATTTCAGAGCCAAATGAGGAAAAAGTGACACGTGGCATGCCGTACAATTTTTCTGTAATATCCCCAACGGGAAATAGGCAACAATACAAGCATACAACTATATAGAAAAATGCCGGAAACAGAATATAGAGCAAGTACACATAAAATGCCAGGAATGCTAAGCCATTTTATTAATCTGAGAATATAAATGGGTACAATGGATAATCAGAATAAGAGCACCTATCCTTGCACCAGGCAAGTGAAGAACCCTCTCGAAATAGGAAATGGCCACTACGTGCTTCCCATTGTTTGGAAAAGCTAGCAAGTAGCTACTGTCTGGAAAAACCCCGGAACTAGAGGCCGGTCTATTAGGAATGAGCTAAAAATCTACGGATCACACATGCCCTGTTTGGCTCCGGACAAAACAGAAATGATCATAGACCAAACGGACCTCCAGAAAATCACCCAGAAACCCTCCTCCTACAAGAAGCAACTGTGCCTCCGGGGAACGGCGCGCGCGGAAACTCAAGGAACACGGCCAAGAAAGAGCCTGAATCCACTGCAAACCCTCCGGATGAAGTAGCAAAACTCCTCGGTGGAAAAGCAATAGAAATCTGTTGCCAAATTCCCGCACACAAACACCTCCCCAATAAACTAGTCCTCGGCGGGTAGTCCTCTCTCCTAGGCACAACGTTACAAAGAGGAGCAACTCCTACACCAAAGCGTCCACGGAAAACCACGCAAATGCACGCCCAGGCGAAGGAAAAACCTTGCTCGAGCAGGCACTCGAAGTCCCCCAGAGCCAAGGGTGAGATCTCCGACCGGAGACACTCAGTTTGCACTAAACAGTGCTTGCAGACCCACTAAACAACCGGCGTGCTGGAGTAGACAGAAGTCTAGCTCTCAATATCAATATCATATCAACAATCCAAATGGAGTGAAACCCCCACCTTTTATAGTGCTAGCTCCCTCAAAACCCTAACTGCGTCCTTGAGTTCCTCTTTGACCTGCGCAGTTACCTTAGGAGCCTACGTGAGGCCTCTCTCATGTGTGGGTGGACCCCCAAGGCTTTCCCCTTTAAGTTACAACGTTCATCTACTAGGAAGCACTTTATTTTATTAAAGTGAGTTGACCCCCCTTTTTCTCACTTTATTTATTAATTTAACTATAGTCGGCAAAACTATACAAAAATCAAATATTCCAATTAGCGGTGCTAATTAGGAATATTACAGTCTCCCCCGGCAAAACGTTGCTTGTCCTCAAGCAACTGAAGTGATGGATGTTGCAATGTCTCCTCGCTCTCCCAAGTGGCATCCTCATCCGGCAAAAATTGCTTGTCCTCAAGCAACGCTTGAACAAGCCTACTCTCTAGCTGATGCTCCCCACCAATACTGCAAAATGTGCCTGGGTCCCACTGAAACCTCTCTGCCTCCTGCATCACCCTGATACGAAGGGATATCTCAATGCCGGGATCCCAGAGTGACCTCTCACAGTACCAGCCAACCAATAATCCTCCCGGATCCCATCGCCACCGTGGCCAATAATCGCCCAAGTCCCACGGCTCGGACTGTGCACTGCCTCTGGCTATGACTAATGCTCTAAGAGGTGAAGACCACCAATAAGCATCAATGCTCCCGGGCTCCTGCTGCGCTGTACCTGTAGCTGCATATGCTACCCCTCCAACTGCATACCAACTCATCACCTCTCTCCAATCCAAGTTGTGACTCAATCCCATGCTGATCCTGCTCTCCTGAAATCGGGATGGAGTGCTGAAGAAATGAGGTCCTGTGCCACCTTGCCAGCTGGAATCTATAACCTCTGTTATGTCCAAGGGCCCCTGCTCGACTGTGCTCCCTACGAAGAATACCGTACCATCTAGAGGGTACCAACTCATGATCTCCCGCCAGTCCATCCTAGAAGAAGAATCTGATTTAGCAACAACAACGGTATATGGAACATGCCTGGGATGTTGCCGCCAGCCTGTAATCAACTCCCACTGCTCTACCCTGTCTGTCAATGGAAGCTGCCTGTAGAAGGAAGCCCCTCTCTATAATGGGCAAAAGTGGGCAAGGTATGCTGCAAGCTCCATCGATGTACTCCTGGAGAGTGCTACCCACTAAAAACGCTGCAGCTCTGCTGACTGCGAGTACATCTATCTGTGCCTCATCCCAGTGTCGACCCCAAGATGGATGCTCCAACATATCCAACAGCTCCTGCTGTCTACTAGCCCCCTGCATAACAATCCCATCAACCTCCAACCTGTGGCTGTCAACTAGCACACCAGCCCAGTGCCACTGCTGAGAAGTCTCTCGCCTAGTGTGCTGAGGGCCATCCAAATGTTGTGGGTGTGCCTCACGGACCCTGCTGCTCATGCCCAAAGTGCCAAAGGACAACAACAAAATCAGTTGGGCCCATGAGTAATGTAGAAGAGTGTCGGATGTGTGAGTCCCCACAGATACCATCAAGTATCGCTCCTCTGTCTCCTCATCGATCCTGGGTGAAATACCCCCATAGGTAAGCCCAGTGTCCCTGTCTGTGAGTCTCCCTGGATGCAATACTCTAAGACCCTGCTGTGCCGCGCCGTACGCCCTCGCAAGCCACCGGTCATCCATGTACTCCTCAACATGCCACTGCACACTAAGGCATACCCCTGAATACTGCTGGATACCCCATGCTACTGCTGTACCACCCTGTACCGTCTTGTGCCCTGACTGTGTCCAGGAATCTGTCACTCCCTGCGTGCTCTCAATGTGATGTAGGGCACTCCTACTCCACAATGCAGTCCCACACACTACGGTACACCACCATGTAGCTCCATGTCTACCGTAGTCCACTGATCACTGCTAGAGGCTCCCACACATCCATGGATGTGATGTCCTAGAGCTGTGCCTCTACATATCGGACTACCACCAATTGGTATCGTCATGTCCACCGTCGCATCACTATACCCGCCGACAAATGGATCATCACTGCAAATCCTCCTCGAGGGGTCCGAGAAGTGAATCTCCCTATGGATCAGTAGTGTTACCACCACTGCTCGGCTCCGCTGCGTCCTCTGTGCCCCACACAAAGGTGAAGAATCCTTGGCCCCATACAAGGTGCCATCTGGCGGCCTGCCAACACCACCTCCTCCGACAAGCCCCTGCCAAGGTGTGCTGACCACCCCGTGATCCCGTGTATGAATGTCATGCCAAGACAACCTACGGAGTCTGCCCATAAACTGGTTGGCCACTGGAGCTGACCGAAACTGCACATGCTCTAATGCTAGGCCAACTGTACTCTCCAAGACATAGTCAGCCGACCTGCCTGGAAAACGATAGGTGATCCCACCTGGATCCCAATGCCAATCTGGGGTTCCTGTACTCCCCATGCAAAGAAAATCCTGCTGAGCTAAACTCGGATCCATCACTATCTCCATAGCCCGCTCCACTGAGTACCAACTCAAAATCTCTCTCCATCCAACCTCGACATATGGATGCTGTACCCTGTGCAACTCTGATCGTCTCATACCGCTATCCAAGTCGACATATGAGACCTAACTAAGTGGCTCTGCCTCTCTCTCTCCAATGGGAAGTGATGACCCAACAACACTGCTAGTCCCATCCATGCATACCTGAAGGGGAATGATCTGACGCTCCAACGTGCCCTCTGGTTGTACCATCAGGGAATCCAGTCGTTCCCCAATGCGGACCAACTTGGCCGCCGACTTGGCACAAGTCACTCTCATACCCTCCAGCTCCTGGTCCTACAACAAAATGGCCTCCCGTACTGACGTGGCCTTCTCTCTCAAAACTCGAAGGTCCGTCCTAAGCCGATGATACCGCTGTCTGCGACCATCATCCAATACCTCTGTACCTGCTAGTGCCTCATCGAAGGTGGATACATCTCCTGACACTGCACCCATCTGTGTGCTGCTACCACCCGAAGACTCGGACGCGACTCCGATCATCACCTCAATGGATGGCTCTACTGGGGTAGGCTCTACCTTCTCCACTATCACATCAACCGGCACGGCCGAGGAGGTCTCCAATGAGGGTGAATCCTGTGTCACACTAGGTGTAACCTCGGACTCCCTGCAACCCTGTGTTCCCTCATCCTCCAAGTGCGAGGTAACCATTTTAATGGTTTCCCTCTCCGATACTCGGTCAAGCTGGAAAGAGGTATCCAACTTCTCCACCCAAGCTTTCTCTGAGCGCCTGGATGACCCATCAAACGTGGGCAAATGAAATCTGCTAGCTGCGCGGTGGTCATCACGGTGGTGCCTGTGCCCCTGGTGATGATCACGGGATCTAATGCCATACTGGACCTGGAGATAGTCTCTGAAGGTGAGAGAATCCATGAATGCCGGTCCGAAAGCCTGATACTCTGCAAAAATGCCAGCCAGCCGAGCCGGATCCATCTCTCGCTGTGCTGCTGTCCCTGCGTCCTCTGCCAGGAAGGTAGGCATGGTAGATCGCGTGGGTGCTGGAATATCCCTCTGTGCACCTCCCTGTACTCCTGCCCCTGCGTCCTCTGGCAAGAATGTGGGCATAGTGGATCGCGTGGGTGCATGAGATGCCACAATGGGGATAGCATCATGCACTGGCACGTGGTGAGACATACCCGATCCTTCACCAATCTGAAAAACCCTAGGGGTTTCAATCTGTCCGACCTCTACGGCTGTGAGCCTCTGTGATATCTCCTGTATGTGATGGAGGAGCGTTTCTCTAAATCTCCTCTCATCATCTGCCATTGGGTTCCGCTGCTCTGTGTCCCTCACAGGCTCCTCAGAAACTGCACGGCTGCTGAAAAACCATACTGCTGCTTAACTTCGACCTCTGACTTACCCACTGAAAACTACTCAGAAAATTCCAGGAATTTGGGAAGGTGATCCTTGCCCAAAACCCAAAAAAACCCAGAAAACGTTTCTTCTAATTCCAAACTTCAAAATTTGACCCTTTATATTTTGGCCCTTTTTCCAATTGCGTTTTTGGTACTGCAACTGCTATTGCTCTGTATGATCTCTTTCCCGATGTCATAGACCACAGGCTGAGCCAGAATTATGCTCTGATACCACTGTAATATCCCCAACGGGAAATAGGCAACAATACAAGCATACAACTATATAGAAAAATGTCGGAAACAGAATATAGAGCAAGTACACATAAAATGCCAGGAATGCTAAGCCATT
Organism: Pinus albicaulis; assembly: GCA_034641835.2. Lineage (NCBI taxonomy): Eukaryota > Viridiplantae > Streptophyta > Pinopsida > Pinales > Pinaceae > Pinus > Pinus albicaulis. The sequence goes on from CM076577.1 coordinate 1,072,770,507, forward strand.
TTATTAATCTGAGAATATAAATGGGTACAATGGATAATCAGAATAAGAGCACCTATCCTTGCACCAGGCAAGTGAAGAACCCTCTCAGAAACAGGAAATGGCTACTACAGAAACTGCTTCCCAGCTGCTGGAAGAAACTGCCGTAAACTGCTGCTCCTGGAAAGAACCGGAACTAGAGGCTGATCCCCTCGCCGGAATGAGCTAAAAATCTACAGATCACCTGTACTCGCTGCTCCGGACAAAACCCAGAAATCATAGACCAAACGGACCACCTCCGAAAATCACCCCCAGAAACCCTCCTCCTACAAAAACGCTGTGCCTCCAGGAACAGCGCAGAAGCTCAAGGAACACGCTGAGAAAAGGGCCTGAATCCACCTGCAAACCCTCCGGATGAAGTAGCAAAACTCCTCAGGGCTGGAAAACGCTGAAATCACTGCCAAATTCCCACACCACAAACCTGCTCACAATAACTGCGTCCTCCCTAGCTGGGACTGCGTCCTCTCTCCTAGACTGCGCAGTCACAAAAAGGGGCAACTCCTCTGCAAAACGTCCACCAGAAAACCACCGCAAATCACCACTGAAACTGAAGGAAAAACCTTGCTCGAGCAGGCACTCGAAGTCCCCCGAGCCAAGGGTGAGATCTCCTGACCGGAGACACTCGGTTGCACTAAACGGTGCTTGCGGACCACTAAGCTGCTTAGAGGCGTCTTTGAGTAGACGGAAATCTGGCTCTCAATATCAATATCCCATATCAACAATCCAAATGGAAGTGGAAACCCCACCTTTTATAGTGCTAGCTCCCTCAAAACCCCAACCGCGTCCTTGAGTTCCTCTTTGACACAACGCAGTTACCTTAGGAAACCTCGTGAGGCCTCTCTCATGTGTGGGTGGACCCCCAAGGCTTTCCCATTTAAGTTACAACGTTCATCTACTAGGAAGCACTTTATTTTATTAAAGTGAGTTGACCCCCCCCTTTTTCTCACTTTATTTATTAATTTAACTATAGTCGGCAAAACTATACAAAAATCAAATATTCCAATTAGCGGTGCTAATTAGGAATATTACATTTTCTCTACTGAATCAGTCCATAATTAGGTCATTGTGAGAGATTCGGCATAACTTTGCCTTGAAGAATCCAAATTGAGTCAGACCTATGGCATTGGAAATAAGACTCAAAGGACTACTACAGGACCGAAAATCACATATTGGGGATCTGAAATAACACAGCTACACCAGATTCAATATCGAGCTCCTAGAAGGCAAGAAAAAACTAGATCATGTGTTGTCAAGGGCTACAAAGGACCAGACTTTCTAGGACAACAAAGCAAGGCAAGGTGTAGCAAAGGTAAGCTCCAAGTAAGTATATTTTGTATATGCATGTTCATCTCTTAATTGCATTAGGTTCTTTGTATTCTAATTTGTTTCTTTTGTTTAGCACTGACATATGCTCTGCAGGATGAGGTAAGTTTTGCTATTATCATGTCATGGGTTCCTTGAAGACTTTTTGCATGTATTATATATTCATCAACATAAGACTCAATGCATGATCTAATGTTCTGAAGAGTGAGAAAGGGTAGCATGACAAGAGCAGCAATCAAGGTGCAGAACAACAGCAATAAGTTCACCACATGAAGTCTTCACGAGGGCAACACTGCATACAGTCATTGTAGAGGTATCATTGTAATGAGTCATTATAAAATTTGTACAAGTGTCTATCTGCCAAGAATTCAAGAGGCAGTGTTAGGAGGTCTAGGATCATCATTAGCTATTTGTGTCATAGTTGGGGTTATGGTCTAGTGTGTCTTCTTCTTCTACGTCATTCTATATCATTGTAAAGTGGACCATTTTCCCTGGTACGGGAGTCCATTCTTCTTTTATTCTTCTATAGGGTGGTAGGGTGGTGTTAGGTTGGTGCATGAAGTCACCAACAGGTTCAAGCCTGTGAAAACTTCAGGGTGGTAGGGTGGTGCTAGGGTGAGTTGTAGCTCATTGGGTGTTGGGACATCCGTTCAGTTGACTACTGAAGAATCTCGGGCGTTGGAGCATCCATCCAGTGGGATCTTTCTTTTCAATTGGAGTTGAATATTAAATAATTATTAGAAAAACATTCAGGTGGTTTTTGTCCCGAAGGGGGTTTCTAGCTTAAAAATTGTGTGCATTTGTGTTCGTTTTGTTTACTGCTATCATTGTACAAACACTAATAATAATTGAAGATTAACTAATGCTCTGAAAGATTAATAATAATACGAATTACTAGAAATACTGATTCACCCGGCCTCTCAGTATTTCCAACAATTGGTATCAGAGCTTGGCTCCTTCAATAGCAGTTTAACAGCTGGAAGGAGGTCATGGAGCATACCAAGAAAGGTGTACCTCTATTCCATGAAAATAATTATGCACTCTGGAAAGGAAGAATGGCGGTCTATCTCTTGGCGCAAGGTTACGGAGTATGGGACACTGTTCAAAATGGCTTTACACCAACCGCAGATGAACAAGGTAAGAAGAATTTGGTAAATGATGCAAAAGCAAAGAATATATTATCAGTGGACTTATTGAATCTGCTTATCATAAGGTGTTGGGTTGTAAAACCACCAAAAATGTATGGGACAAGCTTGAGAATATATATGCAGGTGACTCAAATGTCAAAGAAGCAAAGCTTCAAATCTAAAGTGCAAATCTGGACAAACTCAGCAAAGAGGAATTACATGGAGTTCTCATATCATATGAAATGAGACTTGATGAAGAAGAGGGTACTTCGCATCTAGAAACTGTGTTCGTTGCATCAAAGAAAACTAGTAAGGACAAGCAACCTTCAAACAAAAAGACCTGCACCGGCAAGTGTGAAGAAAAGGAAGATGATGAAGAAGGTCTTTCAGATGGAGAATATGCTTACTTTACGAGAAAACTAAAAATTGGTAAGGGAAAATTCAAAGGTAAACTTCCATTGATATGTTTCGGCTGTGGTGAGGTTGGGCATTTCGCAGCAAAATGTTCGAACAAAAGTGATGACAACTCAAAAGGAAAGAAAGGCTTTAAGAAATTCAACAAGCAAGGCGAAAAGAAAGGATTCAAAAGGAACTTTCTCTCTAAAGAAGATAGCTCATCGTCCGATGAAGACAGTGATAGCGAAGAAGAAGCCAATGAGAGAGTATTGTTTATGGCCAGACACAATAAAAAAGAGGTATCAAAGAATGAAGAAGAAGGGTTGAACATAGAATAATTTTCTAAGGAGGCAATTAGGCTTATAAAAGAGCTCAAGGCTGAGAAAATCCGTTCCAAGACTCTTGAAGAACAAGTTCAAGGTCTCAAAATTGAAGTTGAAGAACACAAATGTATTGAAGAGTCACTTCAAAAGAAGCTGGAAGAAAGCAACCAAGAAATGGAAGCATTAGAAGCCGAAGTAGTCTCACTGCGTAAGGAAGTGAAGAAGGGAAAAATTGTCCAAAACTATGCCAACAGCTCAAGGGCATTGGAAGAACTCATCAACAATCAACGATTTTACAACGACAGAACTGGCCTTGGTTACAAAGAAGAAGAAGCAGGACCTTCTACAACAAAATACAATGAACCTATGAAATATGACATGCATGTAGACTTCATTGGACAGGATTCACAAGAATAGCCTTGGAAGACAATTCCTCGATGAAGATTTCCATCCAGGTACTAACATATTTTTCATGGCTATTATTATTCATGTGGAAAATTTGGTCATAAAGTTGTAGAATGTCGCACGTACCCTAGGAACCAATACAATTCCAGGAGATCTTTCAAATATGAACCTTCCAGAGCTCAACGAAACATCAATAGATTTGAACGTTTAAGAAATAATATGGAATGTTACAAATGTCGAAACTTTGGACACATAGGCAAAAACTGCAAACTTGAAAATCCTCTAGAAGAATCTTCGAAGCCACAGAACGAACGAACATGGAAGAAGAAGAAGACCGATAATTGTGCTCTCGCTCTCAAGGCTCAAAACAACAAAGATGTGTGGTATGTTGATAGCGGTTGCTCAACGCATATGACTGGAGATAGAAAGAAATTTGTATCTCTGAAAGAGAAGAAGGATGGAACCGTATCCTTTGGAAATGATGGATCTTCAAATGTTATAGGATCAGGTACTGTCACTCTCGGAAGCAAAGATGTTCTAGCCAAGAATGTTCTATTGGTTGAAAACATGAATCATAATCTTCTAAGTGTTGGACAAATGTGTGATCAAGGACACACAATGCTATTCAACTCCACAAAATGTGAAATCAGGAAAGGCAGGTATTGTAAAATTGTGGCTATAGCAAGTCGAGCTCCAAACGACATATATGTTTTGGATGAAGCAACTAAAGCATGTCTACTAGCTAAAGAAGATGAAAGTTGGTTATGGCACAAACGAATGGGTCACATAAATTTTGACAATCTTGTCAAGATAAAGCAAAAAGGAAGCAGTCCGAGAAATGCTGAAAATATCAAAACCTTCCAACACACTATGTGAGGCCTGTCGGCATGGCAAGCAGACAAAAGTCGAATTTAAAACAAAGGAACACTTTGCATCACATCCATTGGAATTGATACATACTGATCTATGTGGTCCTGTGAGAACAAAAGGCTTAGATGGAGAATTATGTTTCATGTTAATGATAGATGACTATACTAGGATGACAACCGTCAGATTCCTAAAGAAAAATCTGAAGCATTTGAGTGCTTTAAGATCTACAAGGAGTTGGTCGAAAATGAAATTGATTTGAAAATAAAATGTCTAAGATCAGATAATGGCAAAGAATTCACTTCCAAATTATTTCAGCAATACTGTGACGAAAATGGAATAAAAAGACAATTTTCAACAGCATGAACACCTCAGCAAAATGGAGTTGTTGAAAGAAAGAATAGAACCGTACAGGAAATGGGTAGAACAAAGTTGAAAGACTCAAAATTGGATGAAAAATTATGGGTTCAAGCAATTGATACGGCAGTCTTCATTATCAACCGAAGTTTTCTCAGAAATAATTGCAACAAGGCCCCATATGAATTATGGAAAGAAAAACAGGCTAATGTAAAATATTTCAGAATCTTCGGAAGCAAATGTTATATCAAAACGGAAGATCAAAAGTTGGGTAAGTTTGAATCACGTGTTGACGAAGGTATCTTTGTTGGTTACTCACGCAAAAGAAAGGTCTATAAATGCTATAATCTAAGACGAAAGCAGATAGTGGAGAGCATAAATGTTACATTTGACAAAGATGGCATTCTAACAAATAATGATGAGGATCTAGAATCTTTGAAACTTGAGACAAAGGCTGAAAAAGACACAGAGAAAATTCTAGAATAGGAAGCAACTATCAACCATGAAGAAGTAAATAATGATCATCAAGATATACCGAAACAACAACAAGAAGCTCCTCCAAAGAGAACAAAAGAATGGATTCAAAAGAACCATCCATCAAATCAAATCATTGGTGACATAAATGTGTGGAAATTCTACTGCAGTGTATTGGTTTATTTTCTCCTACTTGATTTAATGATTCAGAAAATATTGAAAATAAACACAACTACAGCCTACACATGCAAATCATTTACTGAATAATTCACTCATGCAACAAAGTGACACAAGGATTTTTGGACATAAGTCCCCGGAAAAACCCGAAGCGGGAAAACTAGTTCAACAAATATGAGGGTTTTATTATTAAGTAGTTCTGAGTACAGCAAATCTGGGTTCCAACCTTGGAAAACCCGACATAGAATAAAAGATATAAAATCTGCAGCTAACCTGAAGATCTAGTGCCAAATATCTGACTAATCCACACCCTCAAACGGAATTTACAGGACTCAGCCTGGATCTGACCCTAGAAACCCTCAACGTTGCTTCTGAAGCCCCAGCATTGCCCTAGAGGGACTGCATCAGCCTCTACGTGGCTCTAGGATGGCTTGCGTCACCTTAAGAGTGTCTACGCTGCCCCTGCGCTACCTTTACTTGGCCAATGTCAGCCCAACGTGGCCCTAGCTGCCTTTGTGTTGTCCCTGCTGCTCTGCATGGCTTTGAAGCTTCTCTGCGTTGTCCTTGTCGCTGCTCCTCTTGCCTCTTGTTGTCTCTTGGCCCTAGAATCAGAACATTCCCTTGGCCAATACTACCCCTCACTGCAGGAAATCTCTTCGGAAATTCTTAGCAAACCCGCCCTAGAATTCCAGATCTATTCCTCGGTTCTACAGAAATTGTGTCTTCAACTGACCCTCAAGCCTTTCTCTTATACTTTTTCATTGAACCCTTCAACGGCCAAGATTAAATCATCCATCAATAGCTGAGATTAAAAGACTACTTGATCCATGTGACTTAAGACAATTTTAGCACATGTGTTAATTAATTCACTTTAATTATTTTATTTTCCTAAGTTAGACTTAGGAAATCCATTAAAAATAATTAATTATTTGAATAACTTGAACACAACTTGAAATTTCTCAAATCCACTTATGGGGCTTGTAGATCAAGTGTACTCTAGTCCCTCCACAAAATTTGGGACCTAGAGCACAAGTGATGATACCCCAAATACACAAAATCTCAACACTCCCTCTTAGCATCAGGAGTGTGCTCTAACAATGCATCACACCATGCATTACAAGATCTTCAGTATTGGATCTGTGCTCTTGATGCTTGGCCTACTGCCCTCCATCTACTACATTGTTGCTCTCTGTATTGTTCCCCATGCCACTGCCACTAACACTGCTACATCTGTACTGCAGCTCCCTCTCAAATTGCTGCATCATGCTACCCATAGCACTACCACTGCTAATTGTTGCATTGCAACTCAGTTGCTGAGAAGTAAGCAACTAAAAGACTCTGCCCAACTATTTGACAGACAAGTCAAGTTGCCCTCCACCACTGAAACTCCCTGGACGCTGAATCACGTTGTACCCCTGGAAACACTATCATGCTACAACACTGCACTATGTGAGCCCAACTCTCTGTGCTGCTGAAGTCCCATCAGCCTCTTTGCGCTGTTGCCTCCACGTCGTTGTTGCCTCTGCATTAGGCTGCTCCCTCTTCCGCTTTAATGTGGTCATCTACAACCATCTCCCGACTCATCCCGCTACCGTCTTAAGGCTCCCGTAGCTCGTATGTGATCCAAGAATAGGGCTGACTCAAGGATCCCGCCACCATCTGTGGATACTCTATATATCCATGTCACCCCAACCTCTTCTCTCGAGGTGCATGAGCACTCATGGTTACTTCATCATCAGAGCCATCTTCATTTGTTGCTGCAGCCTTGGAATCAGAAGCTCCTTTGTCCTTCTTCTTACTCCTTTGTCCTTCTTCTTAAGACAACTACTGGCGAAATGACCAAGATCACCACAGTTAAAGCACCAGACCATGGAGAGGTCTTTCTTATTCTTCCCTTGGTTCTTTTCCCTTGATGCAAGGGTTGCATCCTCCTCCTCTTATTTCTTCACTTTGGTTGTTCCGCTTCCTCCACTGATAAACTGTTTCTTGGTGATCCTCCTGATCTCCTCTTCGCAGAGAATAGCCCACATATTTGCCCATGATGGTAACGTTGCCCTTCCTAGAATGCTCTGGAAAAACGTTTCCCATTCTTCAGAGACAGCATTCAAGGTTGTCCTCACTAGGAGCCCTTCATCCGGATTAGCACCCATGCCAATCAACTGGTCACGGATAGCTTGAAGTCTGAAGAGGAATGGATCTATCTCTTCGCCCTTCATCACTTCGAACAACCGCATTTGATTCTCAAGAAGAATTCTTCTTTGAATAGAGCCTCCTTGGTACATCATCTCCAAGGCTGACCACATGTCATGTGTTGTATTCTTACCAGCAATATGAGGAATCACGTGGTCCTTGACTCTGTCTATGATCAAACACTTCGTCTGCCGTTGATTTTCTTCATACTTCTTAACGGGATCTGCATCGGTTGGTACATCAAGTGTTTTCTCTGCATGATCTTTGAGACCATACTCATCCAAAACTAAGAGGATTCTGGCCTTCCAGATAACAAAGTTAGACATGTCGTCCAATCTGTCTTGATCCCTCAGTCCATATCGAGCCATTTTTGCTCAGATCTGAAGAAAACAATACTTCTCCCTTTGGATCTAGGTTTCTTGGTGACTAGAAAATCCTCTAGTAACTGCTTCTTGATCAAACTGACTTCCCTTCTGGAAATCTTCCATCAAATTTCAAACAGACAGTATTCTTCGATCCTCCTAATCGAGTCTCAGATCTGTTTGGCTCAAATCTGCTGAATAACTGTCTTCCTCCCACCTTTGTTGCCTTAGATAGGCACAATTCTACACCTGCAAAATCTCTACCCCACCAGCACTGCTAAAGATCTGAACAACTGCTTCCAGAACTTGGTTGAATTCTTCTGCAACAAGAGAAGTGACTAGACAGCGTCCTCCTGGCTGGCCCAGCGCAGTCCCAGTGCTGCTCAGAAGTGGATTGCATAACCCTAGTCTGGGTGATGCAATCCTTACGCTACCCTAGGAAGGGTCTGCGTAAGCCCAGAGGCCTTCTGCAGCTTCAACGCTGTCTCCTGGATCTGCTTTCCCTTGCTGTCAAGATGCCCTTTCCGGATCTGCTGCTTCTTCTGCAACCCTGCAGAAAAATAATTCTTCAGCTGATTGTTGGAGATTCCGTTCGATCTGCTATCCCTCTGATACCATGTGGAAATTCTACTGCAGTGTATTGGTTTATTTCCTTCTACTTGATTTAATTTATACAAGTTATTTTCAGAACTTAAATTCAGAAAATATCGAAAATAAACACAACTACAGCCTACACATGCAGAGCATTTACTAAATAATTCACTCATGCAACAACGTGACACATGGATTTTTGGACATAAGTCCCCGAAAAAACCCAAAGCGGGAAAACCGGTTCAGCAGATATGAGGGTTTTATTATTAAGTAGTTCTGAGTACAGCAAATCTGGGTTCCAACCTTGCAAAATCCGACAAAGAATAAAAGATATAAAATTTGCAGCTAACGTAAAGATCTAGTGCCAAATATCTGACTGATCCACACCCTCAAATGGGATTTACAGGACTTAGCCCAGACCTGACCCTAGAAACCCTCAGCGTTGCTTCTGAAGCCCCAACGTTGCCCTGGAGGGACTGCGTCAGCCTCTGCGTGGCTCTAGGAGGGCCTGCGTCATCCTAGGAGGGTCTACGCTACCCCTACGCTGCCTTTACTTGGCCAGCGTCAGCCCAACGTGGCCCTAGCTGCCTCTGCGCTGTCCCTACTACTCTGCGTGGCTCTGAAGCTTCTCTGTGATGTCCTTATGGCTACTCCTCTTGCCTCTTGTTGTCTCTTGGCCCTGGAATCAGAACATTCCCTTGGCCAATACTACCCCTCACTACAGGAAATCTCTCCAGAAATTCTAAGCAAACCCGCCCTAGAATTCCAGATCTATTCCTCAGTTCTACAGAAATTGTGTGTCTTTAACTGACCCTCAAGCCTTTCTGTTATACTTTTTTGTTGAACCCTTCAACGGCCGAGATTAAATCATCCATCAACGACTGAGATTAAAAGACTACTTGATCCATGCGACTTAAGAAAATTTTAGCACATGTGTTAATTAAGTCACTTTAATTATTTTATTTTCCTAAGTTAGACATAGGAAATCCATTAAAAATAATTAATTATTTGAATAACTTGAACAAAACTTGAAATTTCTCAAATCCATTTATGGGTCTTGTAAATCAAGTGTACTCTAGTCCCTCCACAAAATTTGGGACCTAGAACACAATTGATGCTACCCCAAATACACAAAATCTCAACAGAATGAAGGTTAACAGCTTCGTTCATCACAAGAAGCTCACATTGCTTTTCTAGCAACCTTTGAGCCTAGTAGTTTTGAGGAAGCCAGCCAAAGTGAACATTGGGTAGCAGCTATGAATGAAAAATTGGATCAAATCGAAAAGAATAACACCTGGGAATTAGTTCCACGACCAAAAGATAAAAATGTCATTGGGACTAAATGGGTGTTCAAGAACAAATTGTATGAAGATGGACAGGTTACCAGAAACAAAGCAAGATTGGTTTGCAAAGGCTATGCACAAGTGGAAGGAAATGATTTCGACGAAACATTTGCACCAGTTGCCAGAATGGAAGCCATCTGAATGTTTCTCGCCTATGCATGTTCAAGAAAAATCAAAGTCTACCAAATGGATGTTAAGTCAGCATTTCTAAATGGCGAATTAGAAGAAGACGTTTACATCAAATAACCTAAAGGTTTTCTACTATCAGAAAAAGAAGACTATGTTTGCAGGTTAAAGAAGGCTCTATATGGTCTCAAGCAGGCTCCCAGAGCATGGTATGCTCGTCTTGATGGATATCTATGTCAACAAGGGTTCAAGAAAGGTATTGTTGATAGCAATCTTTATGTACAAATAGATAAAGATAATTTAATAATCGTTGAGGTATATATGGATGATATAATATTTGGTAGCAATGATGATCGACTAAGTAAGAACTTTGCTACAAAGATGCAAAGTGAGTTCGAAATGTCTTTACTTGGTGAGTTGACATACTTCTTAGGGCTTCAAGTACATCAAGGAAATGCTCAAAGAAATTCAAAATGGAAGATTACAAAACCGTCCTTACTTCGATGGTAACAGGTTGCAAATTGAGCATAGACAACTCATCTAAGGATGTGGATCAGAGGTTGTATAGATCTATGATTGGTAATCTTCTATATGAAACTATGCAAGCAGTGGGACAAGTAGCAAGATTCCAAGCAGCACCAAAAGAATCACATATTATTTTCGTCAAAAGAATTCTTCGATATCTAAAGGGCACAGCAAAATATGGCTTGTGGTATCCCAAGGGTAACAATCTCATTATTCAAGCCTTTACAAATGCAGATGGGGCAGGAAGCGTTGATGATCGTAAGAGTACTAGTGGAGCAACATTCTATCTAAGTGGTTGTCTTGTATCATGGTTGAGCAAAAAGCAAACCTCAATCTCATTATCTATGGCGGAAGCAAAATACATTGCAGCGACAGCTTGTTGTACTCAAGTCCTTTGGATGAAACAAACTTTGCAAGATCTTCAAGTACAATTCAATGAGCCTATTCCCATCTTCTGTGATAACACCAGTGCCATCAGCATCTCCAAGAATCCTGTCATGCATTCAGAAACAAAACACATTCCGATCAAATATCATTTTGTTAAAGAACAAGTCGTTGAAAAGAATATCAAACTTGAATATGTTGGTACAACAGAACAAATCGTTGATATCTTCACTAAACCTTTACCTCGTGAAGCATTTGAGTATCTTCGCCAGAAGCTTGGGATTCTCCCAAGTTCTCATTACATTTTCCTTATTCATAAAATAAAGGGGGAGTGGAAGTGTGTACAGGTCTGCAGGATGCTTGTGTGTCAAGGGGAGTTACCCTTTGCCATTGATGCCAAAAGGGGAGAGAATGTTGTAGTAAGAGGTGTCATGATCGCAGGGGGAGTACTTGTGTTGCCATCAATGCCAAAGGGGGAGATTGTTGATCAGTGGTTGTCATTGATGTCAACCCAAGCAGCACCTAGGGCTACCTCGATCTTGCATGGGAATTTTGACCTACCAAATTACTATATTCCGAGTCAAGGATATTTTTGATGGTTTCTATATTTTGAGATATTTCGGTTGATATATGGCACGCCACATAATTCTTCACGGTTTGAGAGATATTCATGTTTGAAGTTAGTAACCCCGGTTAGTGGGATAAAACCCCATGGGGTTGTGGCATGACACTAATAATTGGTTGTGGTCATTGAACAGTCAATTATTAATATTTTTTAAGTTCCTAAAATCCCTCCCACGTTCACTTGTTGAATTCCCTCTCAACCTAAGCATTTATATAAATTGTGATCCTCATATCCTCCTCATGTAGGGATTTCGCTACTTGAAACAAGTCATCGTGGCATTTTCGCTATAACTTGTTTTCTACAAAGGTTCAGAAGCTGAAATTTTTAGGAGGCAAAGCCGAAATCCTGAGGAAGCTCGTGTAAAAATTTCAGATCATGGTGCGCAATATTTTCGAAGATATGATCTGTGGAATTTAGGGTTTTTGCAGGCTCCTAAAATTCATCTCAAAGAGGTGACCTTGGGAAAATCGTCATAACTCTCTCTCTGAGTATCGGATTGGAATTCTATTAAAAGTGGCAGATAGTGCACGGACAGCAGTTTTCTGTGTATCAATTTCAGAGTCGAATGAGGAAATAGTGACACGTGGCACGCCGTACAAGTTCACTCTACTGAATCAGTCCATAATTAGGTCATTGTGAGAGATTGGACATAACTTTTTCTTGAAGAACCCAAACTGGGTCAGACTTGTGGCATTGGAAATAAAACTCGGAGGACTACTACAGGACCGAAAATCACATATTGGAGATCTGAAATAACAGGGATACACCAGATTCAATATCGAGCTCCTAAAAAGCAAGAAAGAGCTAGAGCATGTGTTGTCAAGGGTTGCAAAGGACCAGACCTTCTAGGACAACAAAGCAAGGCATGGTGCGGCAGAGGTAAGCTCCAGGTAAGTATATTCTGTATATGCATGTTCATCTCTTAATTGCATTAGGTTCTGTGTATTCTAATTTGTTTTTTTGTTTAGCACTGACATATGCTCTGCAGGATGAGGTAAGTGTTGCTATTATCATGTCATGGGTATTTCCTTGAAGACTTTTTGCAAGTATTATATATTCATCAACATAAGACTCAATGCATCATCTAATGTTCTGAAGCGTGAGAAAGGGTAGCATGACAAGAGCAGCAATCAAGGTGCAGAACAGCAGCAAGAAATTCACCACATGAAGTCTTCACGAGGGCAACACTGTATACAGTCATTGTAAAGGTATCATTGTAATGAGTCATTGTAAAAGCATCATTGTAAAATTTGTACAAGTGTCTATCTACCAAGAATTGAAGAGGCAGTGTTGAGAGGTCTAGGATCATCATTAGGTATTTGTGTCATAGTTAGGGTTATGGTCTAGTGTGTCTTCTTCTTCTACATCATTCTATATCATTGTAAAGTGGACCATTTTCCTTGGTACGGGAGTCCATTCTTCTTTTATTCTTCTATGGGGTGGTAGGGTGTTGCCAGGCTGGTGCATGAAGTCACCAACAAGTTCAAGCCTGTGAAAACTTCAGGGTGGTAGGGTGGTGCTAGTGTGAGTTGTAGCTCATTGGGTGTTATGGCATCCGTTCAGTTGACTACTGAAGAATCTCGGGCGTCAAAGCGTCCATCCAGTGGGAGCTGGAGAAGAATGCTTTTCTAGATTCTAGGAAGTTGGAGCTTTCTTTTCAATTGGAGTTGAATATTAAAGAATTATTAGAAAAGCATTTAGGTGATTTTTGTCCCAGAGGGGGTTTCCACCTTAAAAACTGTGTGCATTTGTGTTCCTTTTGTTTACTGTTATCATTGTACAAACACTGGTAATAACTGAAGATTAACTAATGCTTTGAAAGATTAATAATAATACTAATTGTAAGAAATATTGATTCACCCCCCCCCGCCCCCACCCTCCTCAGTATTTCCAACAAGCTCAAGGGTTCGAGCTTGCTCTTTATGATGCGGCATTTTATATTACCCCTTAAGATGAGACAATTTATCACTCATTAGGGTTGGGGCATCCAAGGATTCCTTTTTATGTAATGGAGGATCATGTGCTCATGAACTGGGTGATAACGAAATGAGGAGGGTAGAGCTCATGCAACACTTTTTCCCGCTTGTTATTTAATGTCTCAACTTTCTTTCACATTTTAATTTTCTTCTTTTTCTTTCATTGTGGCCATGATATGCTTTTCCATTCTTTTAGTTGCATCAACCTCCACAACAATGTTTTATGGCCCTACTCAAGGAGTGTGGACATGAGTGTTCCAAATCTCAATCAACCAATGACAAGTTAGACCCAAAGAATGGAGGTGGCATATGGGGCTTCTAAAGTGTCATGGAAAGTATCAAGTACGGTGTAGGGAATGATGGACATACTATTTCAATTTGGGATTTCTAGGTAGTGCCCCTCCTATAACCCTAAGGCCTTAAGGGAGGTCCCACTACACTAGGGCTAAAGATTAACCTCCCTAGTAAGGTGAAAGAACAGACTTATAGTCAAGATTGGTCAATCTTCCAAATCACCCCTTTATCCATACTAAATGCCCAAAACTAACAAGTATAAGCACTTGATTGCAAAATGATCAAAGTACATTTTCAATAGCATCCCACCTTCATGCAAATGGTAATGTCGGATGGGGAGAGCCATGTGGTTGATGCAAATGGCAAAGGCACATAGCATATCATCATCAAATAGTGGTTGTTAGGAGCTGCTAATTGGTTGGCTATCTAGTTGGATGTCAAAAGCAAGAGAAAAGTTTTCTCCTATGGGGTTACCCATTTTGGTGGGTAACATCTGGCTCCAACTTGAGGACATGATCGACATGCTCCAACGGGAGTTCATGAGAACTCCAATAGTCCTTGGGCTTGTAGACCTATTACCTGCACACTCCAATCAACTTGTTTGGAAGCATTTGCAATGGGTGTTGGTTATCACCCTAGTTTATATGATATAACAAAATCTTGACTGGAAAAGAGAAAGTTAACTAAAATTCAATCTAATCTAAGATGCAACACAACAACATGATAAATGCAATGCAACCTAGGTCCTGGACTAACATTGGAGTAGATGACATGCTAACTAAGTAGGCATATAACCAATGAAGCCAACAGAATATCTATAGTCAATATTACACTCTTCACCCCTATGCTTGATTAAGAGATAAAACAAAGTAATATGGCAATCAATGACTACTATCTTGTAATACTCAACAATCAGAATAGAGCAATGAAGGCGGGTGGTGGGAAAACAAAATGAGCATGGATCATGGAAAGGATTGAAGGATGAAAAGGGAAAGGAAGAATTCATCTTACACCATCAGATCCTCTCTTGCAGCCTGAATACGGAGTAATTAATAATCAATTTCAAGAATTATTGCTCAATAGTTATCTCCATTGTATAACTCTCATTGATGTCACTTAAGACATGTTGTGAGTTGCATGAAGAAGGAGATGACTTGGGGGCAAGGTTGAAATAAACAGGCTTCCAATCATAAGAATTAAATTCAAAAGGGGCAACAGAAGTTAGCTCATCATGCTCACAAGTCATTGTATCCAAATATGACTAAGGGACGACAACAAGAAGGTGTAAGGATGGCTCAAAGACATCAACAATCACATCTTCTTGATCAACAAAGAAGGTGCAAGGCAAGGTAAAATCTTCATCATAAGCAACAAAATCACATGCCGCCTTTTTTTCATCACTGTCCTCAATGTTAAATCTAAGGTTGTCTTGGTCAAACATGAAGAAAAGCCCCCTTCCAAAGGAATCAAGTGGTTGAGGATACTCTCCAATTTTTTCGGTATCATGGCTGCCAATAGACCCACCTGGATGGGCATCAAACTACTCTTGGGAATCAATGACGCCTTCTCTTATAAGTTAATAATCATCATTATGAAGCGTGTAGAAGAAGCCCTTCCATTCATTAAGACAACATTCATGATTTTGTGCACATATGAGTGCCTCATGTTGATCTTCAACAACATGCTCACTATTATCCTAGGATCATGTGGCACTGTGTTCTTCAACTTCTTCGGTGTGATCGAGGAGGCGCTCCTCTTGGAGAGCTACGGCCAAATCTTGAAGGATGGCTTAAAAATGACACATTAGCCCAAAATACTTCAGAATTTTCTCAACGAATACCTTAATGGAAGGGATGCTTTTAGGTCTACAAGAACATTTAAGCCACTCTCTTTGACCAACCTTATTACCACAAAATCTAGTAGGGCCCTAAGGGGGAAAACCTATGGGACAGCTACTAGACTAAGTGACAACAATGTGACAATGGTCCATTGTCACCACAACCAAGGTCCCCTGCTCTTTATGGACTTTCACTAATGGGAGTCCCAGTATGATTGTGAACACCTATAATAGATATTCTAGGTTTGAAGGTTCAAGTTGATGCTAGAGATCATTTGAAGAGAGACTCAATTAAGGTATGAGGCTTCAAAGAAGCAAACTGCTCTCTAATAAAAACCCTAGAAAAGAAGGCACAAGACCTAGGGTTTTGAGGTTTTTCAATGGTAACAGGTATTCACAAGGTCAAGGCCCGAGAGAAGAAAGGCCTTATGATTTATTCCAATGAATACTAAGCTCAAACAACCCTCAAAGAAGTCCCCAAGGTGAGAGAGAAAGACCTAGGTTTTCCATCTTGGAGTAGCACCTAGGGCAAAATATTTTATGGATGAAACTCGAGCGGATGCCTACCAAACTTGGAGCACAGGTAGCCTAGACCCTAAGCTTGATGTTTGGACCCTCAGATTCCTGAAAAATCACCTCCCTAAAATTTCATTGCAAGCCCTATATTTTCGCCCTACCTTTAGGGGGTCGAAATTTAGGAGAACAGAATATGGAGAAGGAGTTTGATCACCAAAATCCTTAGAATAGTGCCTAGTCCTTTGGGCAACAGAGTCTTGAGATGCTCAAGATAAAATGTCTTGTAAGGAGGCTCGAAATCGATGCCCTAGGTACCAATTTCAAACATTTACCCTCTTCAAGATATAATGGATTTTCATGAAGAATTCAAACACATTCATTCACTAGGAACATTCATTACATGCTTTGCATTGGATAACATATGCAATACTCTAATAGAAAAGCTTTCCAAACTTAATCTTCAATAATTAGGGCACAAATTCGCATATCCATACATTAAATAATGTTCAAATATAAATTCCATCAACATTAAGCACTTACAAAGAGACATGCAATATATCCATCCACCATTGAAGAAGAATTTCCAAAGAAGAAAAGCGAATCATCTTCCACACATCGAAATGCATCAAAAGAGTCTCCAATAATTCCAAAAAAAAGTGCAAGTTCTTTTACAAGAGAATCGATCCAAGTGTGATGATGATCTCTCACAAATGAAAATGAGTTCCATTTATATGAGACCTTAGAGGTCGAACTATTAGCCTAAGGCCCCCTAACATTATAAAAATGTGCAAAATACAAGCCTTGGTCACAAGCCGACCAAGTAGCTTTTTCAAATAATAAATGAGTTTTCCAAATGCCAGTTGAGTTGAGTCAATGACATCATGTTGATGTAGGGCCATTGGAGGGCCATGTTGAGTCCTCTAGGTGCCAAGATAAGAGAGAGGGCTCCATAAATCACCAATTAGGGGATGGCCCCTAATTTTCCATGCAAGTCATCATGTGGGGCCCCAAAATGGTTTTGGGGCACAAACATTGGTCTCATGGGTCTCTTGATGATAGATAAGCATGTATAATGCTCCAAATGAGGACTCTGATGATGGTGCCTACCCTCCCATGTCTCAAGGGTGAAACAAACCTCCTCTGGGCCTCAGATCAACTACCACTCCATATGGTATGAAAATTGGGCACATTGGTCCATGTACATCATCAAATGAATAATGTGGGGCAATAAACAAACTGCTAAAGGTGTTGAGGTTGACCATGGTGTGAAATGATGCTTTGCACATGATGGAGTCTCATGGCTCTGAACGCATCCCCTGTGGTGTCAATATGATCCTCTAGTAGACTTGGGCCCCAATTAAGTTTCCCAACCCATGATGAAACCACTTGCCAATTACATAGAATGTCCAATGTGCCTCCTTACCCTCCGGTACAATAATTCATTTGTGCATCCAAGCGAAACAAGCTTTTTTATCAAGGGCACAATGAGACTGGATATGGGGTTTCCCTTCCAAATTTGGGGCTTTGAGCTCGAAGTAGTGCTACCTCCCTAGGTAGGACTGGTTAAAAAACAACCCTATTAGGTGTTCTCAACACGTAAGGGGTTAGAAATGTCCAAGGTACATCCTCCAAGTGATAGGGGTCATGTGAATAATGATGAGATGGATGGGGACACATGGGTCTCAAGGCCAAATGACACGGATACAAGGATGGCAATGATGAGGAATGTCCACGTATTTGAGCATACAGATTTAGGAGGGAGAAATCGTGGATACATGAATTATCCTAGTGAATGTAGACTCAGGAACCTCGACCCTTAATTCAATGACGAATTTTACGTCGACAGATCTCCCAACATGTAAGGTTTTCAGAAGAAAATTGGGTTTAGTTGTGTGCCCCAGCAATGAGTCAGCCTCACGCTGATCTGATCGGATCCTTTGCAATGGATTTTAGTTGGCCTATGTGATGACTCCTCTGTCATTCTATACGCACAACTCTCACCAGGCCTGAGGCTATGCATTCGATATTGTCATTGCACCAAGTGAGCATGTATTATCACTACAAAAACTCAGAAATTGACCCAATGTTGTAGCACGCATGTGGCCTCCATGCTCATCATACGATCAAGAGTGTTTTGCTACAGATATAATGATTGAATAATTGGTATGTTGCTTCAGGAAATCAATTGCTTCACAAGGTCTTGGCTCCAACAATTTTTGCTTTGGTAACAGAATCTCGGCCCCTTTTGAGAAATAGAGCAATCAATCTCCAAAAACCCTATCACTTGTACAGATTCCCTTGTACATCATGACAGATTTAACTCAATGCTTCAATGTATACACACGGTCCACAAAAGGTATCTTAATTTAGACCCAAAAAATTATACATGTTGATATATGGAGATGTTACCCATAGAATAGCTCCTTATCATTTGAAATGTAAATATACAAAAACAGAAAGGAGAGATGGCACCTGGTATTAAATAGCAGCTCCGTTGTAATCCCAAAAACCCATAAGAGAAATGTGTTTATTTTTGGGTTGCATCGAATGTGCTCTAGCTCTGAAACTTTGTGGAGGGGCTAGAACACATGAGATCACCAAGACCCATAAATCGTTTGAAGAAATTCCACCCGGAACTTAAGTTATTCCAATTATTAATTATTTTAATGGAGACCCTAAGTCTAACTTAGGGAAATTAAATAATTAAAGGGAATTAATTTAAACGTGTGGGTGAGAATGTTCTAAGTGACGAGGATCAAGTCTTTTCTAATCTTAGCCATTGATTAGAGATTAGATCGCGGTCGTTGATTTTTCAACGGGAAAAGTATTAAAGGAAGGCTTGGAGTCAATTGGAGAATACACATAGAGTGGCAGCACTTGAGCTAAGTCAAAATTCTGGGGCGTGGTTTGCTGAGAATTTTCGAGTGAGCTTGCAGTGCAGCGAGGGGCAGATCGACAGTGGGATTTTAGATCCGAGGCCGAGAATACAATAGTAAAGAGGCAGATCCGTACCACAGAGCAACGTAGGCCCAGGAGGGGTGGCGCAGAGGCAGCAAAAGCCCAGGATGAGTGACGCAGAGGCAGCGTAAGCCCAGCAGGGGTTACGTAGAGCCAGAAGGGCTCACACAAAGGGATGCAGAGCCGGATGAGGCTGACGCAGTCACTCAGAGAGTTGTGTTGGGGTTTTAGTGGGCCAGATAGGGCTCATATTCAGCAAATCCAGAAGGGGTGACGCAGCCACACTGAAAGGTGACGCAGTGACTGCGTAGGCACCTGTGGGGTTCTTCATCTTCAGTTGAATCAGCCATTTTATCTGTCTCCAGAGATAAAGGTACTTCTGCCGGGATTTTCTCTGTTGGGTAAACCACTACTAGTACCCTAGTTTGTATTCAGAATTCTGCATAATAATAAAACCCTCAAGAGCTGTTGCACCAGTTTACCCGCATTGGGTTTTTCTGAGGACATTTGTCCAAAAAATCTTGTGTATCCTTTGTCGAATGTGCTTAATTCTTCAGTACTTGATCTGTATGTATGTGTAGGCTGCAGTGTGTTTACTTCAATGTATTCTGAATATTTCTGAAAATAACTTGTTAAATTAAAAACACAAGTAGGAGAAGTAAACCAGATTTCTACAGTAGGATTTCTGTAATAAGGATTCAAAAATTTTCACATGGTATCAGGGCTATTGCAGATCAGGGACAGTTGAAGCCATCAGCAAAGAGGCGAAGTTTTTGTTGCAGGAAGGCGGTTGTGACAGCACAAATCCAGGAAGAGGTAGTGCAGCACCAGAGGGGCAACGCAAGCCTAGGAGGGGTGACGCAGAGCCTGTCTAGCTCACGCAAAGCAGTGTTTTAAAAACCGGCCGGTTTGAACCGGAAACCGGCCGGTTAGATAGCCCATCGGTCGAAACCGGCCAGGCAACCCGGCTACCTAGGGCATTTCGCCTGTTTTTTGAAAAAACCAGACCTAACCAGCCGGTTAGGTGCTAACTCATCCGCGGACCCACATTTTCGGCGACAGTTATGTTTTAGGGCTGATTTGGAGCCAATGGGAGAGTTCATTTAGCTACTCTTTCCCTATGTGGACCCACGCACGGCCAGAAATGAGTTTTAGGGCTGATGTGGAGGTAAGGGAAGCATTGACATTTCATGGTAATGTTAAATTCTTAAAGTAAAAGTGACATTTCCTTTATTTTTCATTTTCATTGTCACTTTTACTTAAATTTTTAACATTACCATGAAATGACTCAGGATGTTTAAGAGTGGTTTCGACCTCATTGGATTTCATATGGAGAAACTAGAATTTTAGGTTTCACTCAAAATTCAGCAGACTTAATGGTTTTCAGGGTTTCATGGTTTTGGAATTTGCAATGTTCCCATTTGATTCTATCATGTGTAAGGGTATGATATTGGCATTTGATCAAGAGCATGAAGTCCCTTAAGAACCTTGATGTACCCTTCAATCAAAGGAAAACAACTAGTTAGACATGCTAATCTTTTTCTATCGCATTTTAAGGTTGAGGAAATGAACCCTTCACTCAAACCACAATCATTGGTTAGGCATGTTAAACTTTTTCAATTTCTATCATGTTATAAGGTTGAGCAATCCAAGTCTGAAGACTTTGAGCTAGATGATGTTTATGTATCTCTTGTTGATGATCCCATTTCTAGTAGCGATGAATCAATGATCATTGATGAGTTTCATGAGAGACCATGTTGCTCAGTGATTTGTAGTTTTGATGTCTATTTTTGCTACTACTACTACTACTAAAATTGTAGAGGAGTTTTAGGAGTCCTCAAACTTTGAGCCATATTATTTATGTAGCTCATGTTGATGATCCCTTGTCTAGAAGTGGTGATGATTTTGATCATGACGAGGAGTGATCATGTTGTTGATCACTAATATGTAGTCTTGTATTAGGCCAATGGCCTCATAGCTTGTAGCATTGTTTTTGGACTTTATGGGCCATTTGGAGCCTCATTGCTTATGTATTTTTCGATGATATGTATTGCACTCGGTGCCATTTTGACATATTCACCTTTGCATGGTATATAAATGAGCAAACTTTGCATATTTTGTCTCTATTGGCTTGGAATCATGGTTGCAAATCTTAAAAATAGTTTTTTTTATTAAAAAAATAATTATTTAATGTATTTTTTTTAAACCGGTTCATTGGCATCTGACCGCTCCCGGTTAGACCGGTTCTGGTTAGAAACCCGGTTCATTAGGCCACCGGTCCGGTCACCGGTTCCGGTTTTTAAAACAATGACGCAAAGCTGACGTAGAGGCTCACGTAGACCAACAGGGGTGACGCAAAGCCACTCTAGCACACGCAGAGTTGATGCAGAGGCTCACGCAAGCCCAGAAGGGTGACGCAGTCTGAGAGGAGGTAACGATGTGCCAGTTGCCATGGCTGGAAGTGCAGTTTGGTTCTTTGGAAGTTGCTGGTGGCGCATTGTTCTGTCGGTGCAGAACAGTGTCTAGCAAGGTTGACAAAGTAGGGGAAACAGTTCCTCAGCAGACTTTCTCACGACGAAGTGAAATCTAATCAGCACAGTGATTGGAGAGCGTTGGTTCGACAGGAGTTGGTGGAGGATTTCCGGGAGGGAAATCACTTGTTAGAGGGAGCGTATTCTCTAAAGGGTTTCTAGTGCCAAGAAACCCAGATCTAGTCGTTTGCTGAGGGTAGCAGCAAAAGAAGAGCAAAGAGTATTCGCTTCGACAGCTTTTGAGCAGAGATGGTCGTACATGGATTGAGGGATCAAGACAGGTTGGATGGAGTATCCAACTTTGTCGTCTGGAAGGCCAGAATGTTGTCAGTCCTTGATGAGTATCGTATCAATGATCATGCCGAGAAAGTTGTAGTTGTTCCTGTTGACGCTAATCCGTTGAAGAAGTATGAGGAAAATCAAGCAAGGACCAAGCGCCTGATTATGGATGGGGTCAAGGATCATGTGGTCCCACACATTGCCGAGAAGAATACGGCAAATGAGATGTGGACAACATTAACCACAATGTATCAACAAACTTATGTCCAAAGGAGAATGCTTCTGGAGAATCAACTTCGACTATTTCAGATGCATAAGGGAGAGGAAATCAACCCCTTCCTCGTTAGATTGAAGGTGATTCGTGATCAGCTGGCTGCTATGGGGGCCACTCCAAATGAGGGTCTATTGGTCAAGAATACCCTGAATGCAGTGTCTGAAGAGTGGAAGACCTTTGTCCAAGGCATCTTAGGCAGAGCTACACTTCCAAATTGGAAAGACATGTGGGCAGCTCTTCGCCAAGAAGAGATCCAGAGGATGACCAAGGAGGGCAGCACCAGCAGCGGAATCAAGATCAAGAGAGAAGGAAGATGTGGCTCTCGCATCTAAGGGATAGTAGGGGCAACGAGGGAAGAAGAAGAAAGACCTTTCAAAGGTCAGGTGCTCCAGATGTGGTGAACTTTGACATTTTGCCACTACTTTTCCTCAGAAGAAGAAGGCCAAGGAAGATTCTAATTCAAAGGTTGCAGCAGCGAAGGGTGATGATGGGAGTCATGACGACGTGGCTATGAGTGCTCATCTGGCTCGAGAGAAGAGGTGGGGCGACATAGATCTGTAGACTGAGCTACAGATGCTAGGGGGGCAGGATCCTTGAGGTGCCCAAATGCTTGGATCACATACGCGCTACAGGAGCCCTTAATGACAGTAGCAGGATGACTGGAGTCAGTTGGTGCAGAGGACTATGGAGGCACATAGACAGAGCTAGGACGCTGAAGACTTGAGT